>JAVRKA010000061.1:1982500-3301289 GCA_034508555.1 Venustoraphidia nigricollis
ATTTTAAGCTTCTTCGTTTTCAGTCATGAATAATAAAAGGTTTTTCACTTGAACAAATTGCATCATGTGTTTTAATATTCGTCCAATCTTGATCTCCTTATATGGGGATCCCCACGACCTTTGGGCCGATGGGTCCTAAATTATTAAATTCGGTACTGAAGGTGTCACAAAAATGAAGTATGTATTTATTTTAGCAGCTAAACTTAACTGAAAAAAACACACCACTTTTCACTTTCCGCGTGGAAAACTTTGAGAAACGACTTATTAGAAGTTAATTTTTAAAGTTAATTATAATTCGTTTGTTTTAATAGTATTTTGTACTTCACAAAACTCATTACGTCGAAATGCGCCGCAAGAACTTTGAACGTTACCTTTTTGTAATACTCTACAAAAACATTATAAACGCTCTGAAAATAAAACTTTAATATGATTTTAATTTTTAAACTTTCTGATTATATTTTATATAATATTTGTTACCTTTTAAAACATCATAATAGGAAAAAACATGAACGCCGTGAGAGAGATGCGAGGAGGTGCGATTTCCCTCTCCTTGCTTAGAAACAGAGAAGCGAAATATAAAAAATTCGGGTGAGGGAAAAGATAAAATATCAGAGCTGCTTTATAAGATATCATTTTATTACAGTAGAACCTTGTTGACTCAAGACTCGCTAACTTAAAAAACTCTTTAAGTTTAAAACGTTATCCGTTCTCTTTCCGTCAGGCCCTGAAACTATTATAGACCAGGGTCGATAGTTTTGAAAATGGTAAAAAATGAAAAAAAATTATAGTAGGATGAAACCCATTGGAAAAGGTAGAGAATATAACAAAAATGAAAGGAAAAATAATTTACGGTCGATCTAAGGTCGGGAAGGGGAAGGGGGTGAGTTTTTAAGGGTAAAATACGGTTTATCTAGATTTCCGGCAAAACTACAAGTCCTATGAAAAAAAGTTAAGTGGTAAAGTTGTAGGTAATAAAAATGTCTACAACTTTTGTTTTTACTCTTTTTTCACATAACCTCAAAATTTATGTGAAAAATTCAAATAACCAAGTTTTTGGTTTTTTATTTTTATCTTTTGCAAAAAAAAATATTTTTTCAGGAAATTTGGTGAAAACTTACCTTTTTATGTCCCAAACACACAGTAATTTTTTTTGATTTAAAATTTTTGACTTAATATCGAAAAAGCACCCTAATTTGCAATCGATAATTCTCACGTCAAAATATCTGCTTTTTTAAAAAAGTCGGTGGGCTTTTTGTTCGTTGAAATCTATACTTTCTGATAGTATGAAAAAAAATATACATTACTAAGTACGGTAAATGTTCTCAGAAAATGCAAATAAGTTATCTTAAAATAGCAATAAATAGGCATCTACGCATATAATTTTATAAATTATATGCGTAGATGCCTATTTATTGCTATTTTAAGATAACTTATTTGCATTTTCTGAGAACCTTTACCGTAGTAATGTATATTTTTTTTCATACCATCAGAAATCTTAACGACTTCCATAGAACTCTCAAGTGTTTTTATATATTATTTTGTTGTAATTTCAATAGAATTTAAGCTCATACAATATACGCATAGTCGATCGTCATTAGAATTGCGTAAATTAAAATATATGTAAATATGGTGGAAGTACAGGTAATAATTACGGCACCTCCACCATATAGTTTTGAGCTGAATAACTGCCTAATATAAAATTATAAGTCAAACAATAGCAATAAATACAGAAAAAGCTCTTTCTAAATCGGCTCAGTAGTTCCTGAAACAAGAAGGAAAAACTATTTTATTCTGGTGTCTTCATTTTTAGGGCTCCGTACCTCAAAAGGAAAAAACGGAACCCTTATAGGATCACTCGTGTGTCTGTCACAGTCAATTTGCTCCGAAACTACTAGACCGATTGAGTTGAAATTTGGTGCACATATGTAAGTCGGTGACCCAAAGACGGACGTGTAACGTAAAAAATGGGGGTCGCTTTTGGGGGGTAAATTAAGAAATTAAAAAAAAAGCTTTGCGAACTATACCGTATGACATATCAAATGAAAGGGATTATAGTAAGGATCTCAAATATACTTATAACTTTAAAATAACTTTAAAATGAATAATTTTAAAGTTATTTAAGAAAATCGATGAAAATTGATCATTCCCCCCTCCGAAACTACTTAACCTAAAATTTTGAGAAAATAGGGAATGTCGGGTCTCACCCGTAGTTTTAGAGGAAAACCTAAACTAAAATCTTAAGTCGTAAAGTTCTCGCGGAAAACGGAATAGTACGGAACCCTCTTCTCGCGAGTTCGACTCTCATTTGACCGGTTTTTTCATAATATTGTGTTTTTAACAGTATTTTTGACTATTACTATCTTTATGTACGTATTTTTAAAATGCAGTTTGAACTTCAAATTTTATTCAGAGATGGAAGCATGGGCACCAACTGTACTTTTTTAATTTTAATTATTGTACAAAATAACAATAATATTCTCTCTACATAGATATTCCATTATAAAAATCATTTTTAATAATTAAAATACTTTCTCATTTAAACAATGAAAGCATGGAGGTGAAAAAAACCATTGTGGAACTTTAACTATTGTTTTTAAAAAAATACTTTTCATAAATTAATAATATTCTCATTTAAACAGCTGAACATATTTGAGTAGACTATTTTTTTATTTTAACAAAAAAATCAGGCAACAGACAACACAACAACACGGCGCGTACCATGCACGCGACATTTTCCCTGCCGGAATGAAAAGCTTGTTTTCTAGATTGAAAGAAATAAACAAGCGATAAACCAGTTCGAGTTACTAACTGAACGCTGTTAAACGAGTTTTATATCAAAAATGTTAGCTTAAAAAGCTTCAAGCTAACATTTTTGATATAAAACTCGTTTAACAGCGTTCAGTATATTGAGAAGATTTTAACAATTTTTTTATATTTCAAGGTCACTACACTATTTTAGAAAAGATCTCTCTCACTCTCTATCTCCTCTCTCCCCCTCTCTCTCTCTCTCTCTCTGTGTGTATGTTCGTGATAATTTCTTTCTCGATCGAAATATCGAGAATCGATATCGATTACGTTAGGGTGTGAATCGATGCATGTTAACACTGTTAACGTAAATATGATCTGAAATAATTGTTTTCAAAATCGGCTTAGCCATCCTTTTTTTAATCAAATATTCTTATTATGGATATTTAATTCTTATTTTTTTTTTTTTTTTTTGTATTTCTGAACATTGAATTTTTTTCTTTTTAATTCTTATTGTGCACAGAATGCTAATATATTTTGGCCTGCTTATCTTCATTTTTTATGCAATGTTATCTGACAATGAACTATTTTTTCGTTTGTAATAAGAGTGTCATTTTGTATGGACCCAGAGTCCGTTTAACACCCATGTTATATAAATAAATAAAACATAAAAAAATAAAAATAAATAAAAAAAATACTCAAAAAAAGTAGATTGTACATAATATCTCGCGAAGAAAAAATTATATGGATTCGTTTGGGTGTCAGTGGAAGCGTGTCAACATTATTTTGGTCCGAAAGAAATTTTATCAAAATAGACACAGCCGTTTTTTTGTTTAACGAAAAAGAGTGCAAAAAAGCGGATTTTACACGAAAACTTGCGCATAAAAAATGATACCAATGTTTTTAGAGTGTCAAACAATGCGTATTAACGTCAATATGATCTAGAAGAAATTTTATAAAAAACAATTTTGACTTTAAGTTCAGTGCCTCAAAAAGAAAAAAGAAACCATAGGATCACTTCGTTGTCCGTCTATTTGTTTGTCAAGACCTTTTTTTTTGTTTCAATAAAAATGCTATAAAAAGGTTTTACACGAAATCTCGCGTATAAAAAGTGATATCGACTTTGTGAGGATGTCAATCGAAGTTTATTAACGTCAATATAAAGAAAATCTATTAAAATTGGTCCAGGATTTTTTGAAAATTTTTCTCGGGTATAATTTATTAAATACGTACATATTTAATACTGAGATATGTGAATTGCATTTATTCTAACGTTTCGGCAATCTTTTTGCCATCTTCAGAAAGTCAATGCTGTCCAGTTGTTCAGTATTATTGTCAAAATATGATATAAAAGAAAGTGAAAATCTAACATCACGTATAAAAATGTAAATTATTAAAATTATTTTACAAATTTTTTTTTAAAGTTTTATCAGTTAAAAGCTAAAGAATAATGAAAAAAGAAAACTATTATTCTTTAGCTTTTAATTGATAACACTTTTAAAAAAATTTTAGTAAAATAATTTTAATAATTTACATTTTTATACGTGATATTAAATTCTCACTTTATTTTATATCATATTTTCACAATAATACTGAACAACTGGACAGCATTGACTCTCTGAAGATGGCAAAAAGATTGCCGAAACGTTAGAATAAATGCAATTCACATATCTCAGTATTTGCTTTTTTCGATCCTGAGCCACCTAGGTTCTTCCTAAGAAATTTCTCAATTAACTTCAACGATCATCATCACTCTTAAAAAATTTTTAGAGTTATCTTTTGTACATATTTAATATTCAATATTGATCATATACTGGGAATTTGGTCGTGTGGACCTCAAGGGTCGTAGAGTTCCAATAAACCGACCTCACGGTTTGTTAGTGTATTTGCCATATGGCAACATACACTATTGGCGTCGGTCGGATGGCGGGACCTAGGGGTCGGACCAAAATTTCTCGACGTTTCATAACCTCCTAAACACTTTGGCACCATTTTTAAAAATGTTTATATATATATGTATATATATATATATATATATATTTATATACGTATATATATATATATATATATATATGTGTACGCGCGATAACTTTCGAAAGAGTTAATTGATTTCAACGAAATTTGGGCCACGTGTTGAAACCCATCACCGCAAGAAGCCTATTTAAAATGGGTCTAATCGGGCTATTTTAAGGGTAGTTTTTAGGGGTTGAAAACTGTTTTTGGGCCCCACAATACCGAAAAAATTCTCCGAATCGTTTCAAAATTGAAATTTAAGCCTCTGGTAGTGATTAAAAAGTGTCTCCCCAATTTTAATAAAATCGGCCCGACAGGACCGGATTTACAAATTTTATGAAAACACTAGTTTGCAGATAGTGACTTATTTATTGAAGGGTGTATTTAATTCGGTGTAGACGTTAGATTGATAATAATATTACAATTAAGAAAAAAATGTTATTTTAAGGGGTGTATTAAGGGGTTAAATTTTTTATTTTGCCCATCAAAAACAGACTTAATTTCACATAATAAAAGTATAAAAACCACACGGCCCTATACAAACAAATACACTATATTGTCGGCAGGGTTTTGGCACTGCGACCCGGGTTTTTATTATTTATTTTCTATTGTTGCAGGTCCGAAAGTACCAGAAGTGGAAAACATCAAGAACATTGAAGAAATCGAGGGTTTCATTCGTTCTGATGATGTTCCCAAGGAGATAGTTAATATTTCACGTCAGTATCAGGTGCCTTTGGACTATATGTGGATCGTTACAGCCAAACCAGGATACAGGGTACATACCGACTTCTTATAGATTAGTCATTAACCACGCTTATTCCTCAAAGATTTTGTTCAATAGCATTAATTTATGTATTTGCCATAATGTGGCACATTACGGTATTGACATTGTTCGGATTACGGGACCTAGAGGTCGCACCAAAATTTCTCGACGTTTCAACATCATTCTAAGCAACTTAGCACCATTTCTGAAAATGATTATATATGTATATACACAAACTAGTGTTTACATAAAATTTTAAGTCCGGTTCTGCCGGACCAATTTTACTGAAATTTTAGGAGCATCTGTTAATTGATACTACAGGATCAAATTTCAATGTTGAAACGATTTTTTTTTGGTACGAATCCGTCCATTTTAAATAGGCTTCCTGCGGTGATAGATTTTATTTAAATCAATTAAGTCTATCCAGAGTTATCTTGCTAACACACACATATTTTTAAAATTTTCAAAGACGGTGCCAAATTGTTCGCAAGTCTATAAAACATCGAGATATTTGGTTCGACTCCTAGGTTCCGCCATCCGACCGACGCCAATAGTGTTTGTGCAATATGACTAATACACTAATAAGCAGTTGGAAAATACTTGCTCATTAGCACAATTTTTACTCAACACTGAAATTTACCTTTGAGTCACTCTATATCATAGATTCCCAACGGGAGCAGTACCGTCTCATGGGGGCTTTTTGATTTTTAATAGATAAATAATATGCACCAATATTTCATATAAAATTAACTATTATGGACTACGGGACGTGGGAATTTTTTTCGTCTTCAAAATGGGACAGTAATCAAGAAGAGAATGGGAACCCCTGCTCTATATACAGTATGTTACACTTTACATGAGGACACCTAAATAAATTTTTCATTTTAAAAGCAATCATTATAAAATTTTCAGCAGTTATACCGAGCTGGGTAGAGTAGTGGTGACAGCACTGGACTCGCATTCGGGAGGTACGGGTTCGAATCCCGGCGGGGGCAGATGTGGCTGGGACTTTTTCCTACTACCTCTCGCCGAGAAACGGTAATTCCTGTACCGGCCATCTTAATTGAGGTTTTCCATGATTTCCCTCAATTAATTCCAGATAAATATCGAGATGGTTCCTTATTTGAGGCCATGGCCGATTACCTATTAAACTCCTAGTTCAAAAATTACATCTCCTATCCTGATTTCCTATAATTCCTTCATTCGCCCATTGCTATTGATTAAGTTGAAGTTTTAAAAATGTAGAAAATAACGGGAAAGTGGTAAATGGAAAATAGTAATGGTGCGAATGGCGTCTGTTATGACATAAAGTCGAGAAACGGACGTTAAACGCATTATTATTATTATTATTATTATTTTCAGCAGTTATGCAGGTCATTAAGATACATCTTTTTTGTAGGAACAAAATTTTTCAAAAGTCAAAATCTAGCCAACTACGATTAGAATAAAAAGTAGGGTTTCAAATAAACTCATATATGCGATCAAGATAGAGCAAAATTTTATTTAAAAAAATTGTTCAGTATCACAAAAAACTCCTAAGTATGAAGTTTCGTCAAAAAAATCATTTTTCAAATTTCTCAAAATATGAATGCAACCTGCATTTTATTTGCTATTTTATTGTTTCATGGCACTCTTGTTAGTAAAATAACAAATAAATTATAGGTTGCATTCATATTTTGAGAAATTTGAAAAAAGATTTTTTTTGCCGAAACTTCATACTTATGATATGTTAACAAAATAAAATTACTTGCAATACTGTTCAATATTTTTATTTATATAAAGACGTTTCAACCAACAGTTTTGGTCCTTTTCAATTTTCAAATATAAACGTCTTTATTTAAATAAAAATATTGAACAGTATTGCAAGTAATTTTATTTTGTTAACATATCTATTACTGTTGGTAGAGTCAATATTATTAATTCATACTTAGGAGTTTTTTGTGATTCTGAACACCTTTTTTTGATAAAATTTTGCTCTATCTTGATCGCACATATGAGTTTACTTGAAACCCTAATTTTTATTTTAATCGTAGTTGACTAGATTTTGACTCTTGAAAAATAATGTTCCTACAAAAAAGATCTTAATGGTCTGCATGACTGCTGAAAATTTGATAATGATTACTTTTACAAAATGAAAAAGGTATTTAGGTGTCCTCATGTAAAGTGAAACGCACTGTAGTTAGAGAGAATTTGCGAAGGCAAAAATGACGACTTATTTTAAAAACAAATCTCATTTTTTAACAGATACTGCTTACGTTCAACAAGTTTCAAATGTCTCTGCCAAACAATTGTGAAGAGAATTTTGTCGACATTTTTCACAACAAGACGAATATCAAAAACAGGGCCAAATTGTTCTGTGGTTCCATAGCCGATTCGGTTACGTCGGACGCTAACAAACTTTTCGTCAGGTTTGTCGACAAAACTGCTAATCTTACGGCCACGAACTTCTCTTCATTCTACACGATTTTTCGTGATAAAGGAAAAGACAAAGGTAATTATTCATTTACTTTATACCCGGTAGAAAATACGTACTTTCGGCTTCGATTTTAAGGCAGAAAGCCTAACATTTATGCACTGCTGGAGCTATTCGCACGCCATCTGTAACAGCGGGCCGAAACAGTTTTATTTAAAACGTAAGACGTTATTTCCCGTCACAGAAAATTTCAATTAGACACCCTCGCTATGGAAGTTTAACTTCAAAAATGAAAAAGATATCCAAAACTGCTTGAATAATTCATTTGCACTGAATCCAGCGTATAATTTATAATTATTATAATTTGAAACCAACTGACATATTTTAAATAATTAATGAATACGTTATGTAACATAATATTTTCAGATTGCCTTGTTGGTGAATTTGATTGTGAAGATAACAAATGCATATCGGATACATTAAGATGTAATGAAAGAAACAATTGCCAGTACAAATGGGATGAAGACGATGAGAAATGTAAGGTAAGATCGAAACGTCTGCATTATTTTAAAAAAATACTTAATGACTCAGTTAATATCAGGGACGTAGCTATCGGAGGACTAGGCGGTGCAGTGCGCCGGGGCCCCCAAACTTAGAGGGCCCCGAGAGGCCTCCTCAACGACGTTCGAAAACGTTATTTAAATATCCTAATCGCATAAAGAATTTTTGACTTTTGACTCTTTGGCCCGTGTAGGCTTGTTGACAAGTTACAAAATGTGTTAATTTTTACTACTGCGAGTTAAAATACGTGTCATAGCTCATTGGATTCGTAATCACCTCTAGAAAAATGTGCAAAAATTTGAAATCCGCACATAAACAATTGCAAAAGTTATTAATAATTAAAGAATCACAATAAAGGGAGTTTAATTTTTTGCAAATAACTCCAAAACTATTAGTGCTAATGAAATTTAAAAAAAAAGGTTCCTAGAAAGGAGGAAATTTCCGAAAAAATGTCGACTTTCGGGACTTCATCTCTATTATTAATACTTTTCATTTTATATTGAAAATAAGGCTTCGTGTGGTTGGCGCTGTGCCGATAAAACTTAACCATTTTAGATAGAACTCCAATTTCATTTTTGCACCAGGGGTTACGTAGCTACGCCACTGGCTAATATCATAAAATAAGCTATAACCTGAAAACTGTACCATGCTGACAGGCTACAGGCTATTTTTTAGTCGGCCGATTGATGATTACCAAGTGTTCTTATGAGCATCCATTTATCTGCAACAGTTAAATTGATCGATTTTTGCTGGACTATAAAAATCAATGTCAAAAATGTTGATTTCTCAATGGCCTTAGACTGTGTATATTTTCAGTTGTTATTCACGCAGGAACAGTCTAATGTCGTTGTGAAACTCCCTGCCATGTAAAAAAATGTTGTTTCGAATTCAAGTAGAAAAAACCCGGGTCGCAGTGCCAAAACCCTGCCGACAATATAGTGTATTTGCTTGTATAGGGCCGTGTGGTTTTATACTGTTATTATGTGAAATTAAGTTTGTTTTTGGGCAAAATAAAAAATTTAACCCCTTAATACACCCCTTAAATTAACATTTTTTTTCTTAATTGTAATATTATTATCAATCTAACGTCTACACCGAATTAAATACACCCTTCAATAAATAAGTCACTATCTGCAAATTAGTGTTTTCAAAAAATTTGTAAGTCCGGTCCTGTTGAGCCGATTTTATTAAAATTTTAGGGGCACTTTTTAATTACTACTAAAGGGTTAAATGTCAATTTTGAAACGATTCTGAGAATTTTTTCGATATTTTGGGACCGAAAAACATTTTTCAACCCCTAAAAACTACCCTTAAAATGACCCGACTACGCCCATTTTAAATAGGCTTCTTGCGGTGATGGATTTCAACACGTGGGCCAAATTTCGTTAAAATCAATTAACTCTTTCGAAAGTTATTGCCCGCACACATATATATATACGTATATATATATATATATATATACGTATATATATATATATATATATACGTATATATATATATACGTATATATATATATATATATATATATATATATATATATATATATAAATATATATATACCTACATATATATATAAACATTTTTAAAAATGGTGCCAAAGTGTTTAGGAGGTTATGAAACGTCGAGAAATTTTGGTCCGACCCCTAGGTCCCGCCATCCGACCGACGCCAATAGTGTATGTTGCCATATGGCAAATACACTAATAAGAATATAACTTTATAAAAAGTATTGAAATCTCACCGAAAACATAAATTCGAAAAAAGTCAAGCTCGATATAAAGAACAAGTGGATTTGCCAGCTTTGCCGAAACAAAGAAGTGAGATTTAAGAAGATGCCAAGTTGTCACTTGTCAAGTTTACATACTCGAGTCATTTATTAGATCTCAGCCGACAAATCCACTTGTTCTTCGCGTCCAATTTTACCTTTTTTTCATATTTATGTTTTTGGTGGGATTTTAATACTTTTTGTCCCTGAATTATGATGATCTAACAGTCAGTCAATGAGTGGTCAAAATCATGACTTGGATAATATTTTATCTAGACGTACGAAATTTGGAATAGGTACTGCTTATTTATGGCAACCTTAACCCCTCTGAAAAAATTCAGTTATGTAACGTAACTAGACTCGGAGATAGAGGCGAGTTAAAAAGGGCTAGAAATGTACAGGAACCATTTCGAGTTCAGTGCTTTGCGAAGTCAAAGAATGTCCGAAATTGTGATTTTTGAACACTCGTATCTTCGAAACTATTTCACTGAGTCGTTTGAAACTTGGAATAGTTCTTCTTTATGGTAACTTTATCCCCTCTGAAAAAAATCAGTTATGTAACGTAACTAGACTCGGAGATAGAGGCGAGTTAAAAAGAGCTCGAAATGCACAGGAACCATTTCGAGCTCAGTGCTTTGCAAAGTCAATGAATGTCCAAAATTGTGATTTTTGAACACTCGTATCTTCGAAACCATTTCACCGAGTCGTTTGCAATTTGGAATAGTGCTTCTTTATGGTAACCTTAACCCCTCTGAAAAAATTCAGTTATATAACGTGACTAGCCTCGGGGGTAGAGGCGGGTCGAAAAGGGTTAGAAATGTACACGAACCATTTCGAGCCAAGTGCATTGCAAACTCAGTGAATATCCATCGTTTTTTTTTGAACACTCGTATCTTCGGAACTACTTTACCTGGTCGTTTCAAATTTGAAATATTGCTTCTTTATGCTAGCCTTAACGTCTCTGAAAAAAATCATTTAAATAACATAATTAGCCTCCTAGATAGAGGTGGGGTTGAAAAGGGCTCGAAATGGTTCGTGCACAGTGATTTGCGAGGACTTGGCCGACACACTTTGTGCGGTATGATACGAAAGCGTTATAATTACTATACAAATCACAGGTACGTACCCCTAGGCTATGGAAGAGACTCCGTTATTTAAGAAGACAACAATTTTTCGTCGAGTTCATTTAAATTGTCATCATTAGCGAGCCCAATCTACGTGCACGTGGTATAAATAGATTCATTACGTAACGGAATGCTTTCTCCGCTGTCGTCGCCTCCCCATTTCGTTATCCTGTAAATCATAAAAGTATTGTATTCCCTCCTCCCAGCCGAGTGATGTATAGCCGGAACCTTCTCCCCCCTTCCCCCGCGCCGTAAGGACGCGCTTGTTTCATTTCGTCGTATGACAGTGGCGCACGATAACTCCGCTGGGATATTTTCATCATCATTTTTTAATTAGTTTTTAATACAGCCTCGTCCAGTTCATAATTTTGTTAGTTCCAATTTTAATTAAGATGCAAAGAAACACGATTCATGTTTCTTTTTAACTTTCCAAGGTCTGAGAAACAGGGAAAGTGTCGATTTATTGTGAAAAAAGAGGTGTGTCGGTTCGTGGTTACACGACGGAAGCTACGCTCCTTACGCATTTTATAAATTTACGTAGATATACACAGAAAACAACAAAATTATTATATTTTTAGTGTAATTGCCATAGGCAACATACACTATTGGCGTTGGTCGGATGGCGGGACCTAGGGGTTGGACCAAAATTTCTCAACGTTTCATAACCTCCTAAACACTTTGGCACCATTTTTGAAAATGTTTATATATATATATATATATATATATATATATATATATATATATATATATATATATATATATATATATATATGTGTGTGTGTGTGTCTCAGAATCGTTTCAAAATTGAAATTTAACCCTTTAATAGCAATTAAAAAGTGCTCCTAAAATTTTAATAAAATCGGCCCGACAGGACCGGATTTACAAATTTTATGAAAAGACTATGTAGTTTTCAGATAGTGAATTATTTGCTGAAAGGTGTATTAATTTAGTTTAGAGGTTCGATTGATAATAATTGCAACTGAGAAAAAAATGTTCTTTTAAGGGGTGTATTAAGGAGTCAAATTTTTTATTTTGCCCAAAAAACCAACTTAAGTTCGCATAATAAAGCCACACTGCCTATATTAGCAAATACACTATATTGTCGGCAGGGTTTTGGCACTGCGACCCGGGTTTTTTTATATTTATTAATAAAAAATAAATAACAAAATTATTACATTTTGAATGATTTATTTATTAATAGAAACGACCTTAAAACAGGTATATCTACAAAATGCACCCCTTTACATGTAGAATAGGCCTCAACCGATCTGATTGCATCGAGCATATGTGAGCTTTATTGTTTATTTTTATTTTCAAAATCTTCTAACATTCCTTTATGGTTCTTTCTTTACGTGACGCTCGCTCAATCACTTGTAGATTATAAACGTTCGACAACTGAGGATTAGAGATCAAGTTCTTGCAAAAATACGGTAGTGTCAACTCTGAAACGAGTAATTAGTCTTGCATGAATAATATGAAATCAATAAAATGCATCCCTTTACATGTAGAATACACTTCGACCGATCTGAATGCACTTTATATATTTATATATTTTATATATTTTATATATTTATATATTTATATATTTTATATATTTATATATTTTATATATTTTATATATTTATATATTTTATATATTTATATATTTATATTTATATATTTACATATTTTTTTAAATCTTCTATTATTAGTTATTACTCTATGGTCTTTTCTTTATCTAAGCTATGATGACACAATACATATGTTTCGTGACGCTCACTTGATCATAAACGCGCGATAACTGAGGACTAGAGATCAATATACGATAGAGCCAACCCTGTAACAAATAATTAGGTTCTACACGAATAATATGAATTGGAAACAGAAGGATAATCGACAATAAAAAATTGTAATAGTTCTACCACTGCGGGAGTTTGGATATAGGTACATAAGTATATACACAAGACTTGCGCAAAATCTTTTTAAGTTAGGTAATTCTCACATAAAGAGGATCTATTAACGCTACCACAACATTTTCCTACTCACTTTCACCATACATTTTCCGTTCTTTTCATTTCCACACGCTGCCTTCTTTGGGCACTTTATTTAATAACACAGAGATTTTTTTCACTTAGCAAAGATAATTTTTATTACTTACAACAAAATGCAACCGCTTAAAACATTAGCGTTAAAAATTATTTCAAAAACTCGAGTACATATTTTATAATTTTTTACAGTGGTTTTTTGTTCTTTGTGTTTCCTATCTGTGCTATTTTACTAAATTGCAAATTAACTTTTTTTGCATTCTTTATTTCAGAAGTCTGGGCTTTGTTTCAAAGTATACAGGAAATACTCGTATAACGCGATATTTTTCCTATAAAATCGCGTATAGAAAACTAAACCAAAAATACATAATTTTATTTTATACCAGCGGCCCAGTCCGGCTTCGCCCGGGTGTAAATATAATATATAGGATATAAAAGATGAAAATCATTATCATTAAATTCTCAACGTGTATTGAATTTGCGCAAATTCAATCGCTTTTATTTGTGAATGTTCAAAAATCGAAGAAAAATCTTATTTCCCAAAAAGAAATTTAAAAAATTCTGTTGATCCGATCGCTACCAAACTTCAGAAGATCACCCGCTGGGCTAATCTAAAGGTTGTCTGAAAATTTCATCAAAAAGGGTCTACCCGTTTGGAGTCCATAGATTACATATAAGTACATCGTCTTTTATCTATATAGATTATTAAAATGTAAAAAGTGGTTATTGTGACATAACGATAATAGTTGGACATACAGTATTGCTAAGTTTTTTGTAGTTATTGATATGTTCTTTAATATTGTAGAACATACTTTTGTTCTATCATCAATAGTTTCCGCAGCGCATGCGACGAAAGATGTTTTATGGCATTTTTTTACACCTTGGGTTACGTTACTAAAGTTTTAGTAAGGATCCCTAATATTTTCTAGCAATAAATATAGTCTATGTTACTCAGGGTGAATGTAGCTTTCTAATGGTGAAAGCATTTTTTAAATCGGCACAGTAGTTTTTGAGTTTATTCATTACAAACATACAAAAATACAAATCTTTCCTCTTTATAATATTAGTGTAAACAAATCAAAAACTACATTTTTAGAGTTCTGTGCCCAAAGTGTGCTAACGGAAATCCTATTACTAAAGCTCCACTGTCTGTCTGCTGTCTGTTTGTCTGTCACAGGGCTGTATCTTTTCAACCGTAATAAGTAGACACTTGAAATTTTCTCAGAATGTATATTACTGTGGCCGCTATAACAGCAAATAATAAAAATAAAATAAAGTAAAAAAATTAAAGTCACTGAAAGCCATGTTGACTTTGACGGCTTGACGCCTGTACCGCTAGCGGCATCTTTTAGAATATCGTTAAAACGTCCTAGAAAGTAAGCTGTAGAAACATAGCTGTCAAAACTTTCATTAATAAATTAATTTTTATACGTTCAGTTATAACAAACTTATAGTAAAATATTGATTAAAAACCATGTAATATAATATTAGTATTATTATGTTTTTTATAAACACAATTTTTTATAAAAATAACCTCAAAATTTCGAAACAACCACAAAACTTTGAAAATTTAAAACCACGTATCTCAGAAATTGTGGCATCGTAGAATTTTTTTTTATCAATCGGCTTCTGAAGTTATCAATATTAAATCTACATGATGCTGTATATTAAACCGTGAATATTTATTATTCTCATATAGAATTTATTTTTCAGTTTAATCATTCAAATGCAATTAATTTTGTCTCTCTCTGATTGACTATTCACAGTAAACAATTTTATCAGTACAGCACAGAAAAATTGCATTTGATTCTTCATTAAATCCGACTATTCATCAGACTTTTATATTGTTTCACGTTTTTTTTACTTAAAAATAGTTTTACGTTAGCTCGTCTAAATCATCAATCAAGTACGACGCAATAAAAAAAAATGCCCTGGTACTCGTGAGACTACCGGTAGACATGGAATCATGGACTGACGGAATTTCATCAATCTTCAAATGGTTGCCATTTTCTAAGTTCTCGCCCGATCTCTTTGATTTTAGTCTCAAACGATAGGCCTGTAGACGCTCTGCATAAGATTTGCCGGTTTTCGGTTTGACATTTTTGATTCGAGTTTCATCGCGATTTTTAGGTAGAGGCATTTCAAATTTTTAGGTTCAAATGTTGTTATTATTTTCTGTGAGTGCTTGTGGTACTCGGAATTGGTGTTATTGGGGAGATTTAGTTCTGAGGATCGCAACGAACTTTGTATTTTCGCGATTGGAATTCCCGAGATATTTAAGTTTTGGTGGAGACATTTTCGGAACAAAAACACCCTCACGCAAAATGCAGTTTTTGTGTGATTTTTTTGAACCACCAATGTTTTTTGCTCTAAAGTGAAAAATTGCATTTTATGATCAAAAACATAAAATTTTTCTTTTTTACCAAAAATTTATTTTAATTTGGAAACAGCTAGTTTATGAACACAACTTTGACCCCCTGTATCTCGAAAACGGTGCGTTTGCGGACACATGTTTATAAAAACTTTTTTTCATATTTTTGGACAAACTATCTTCCCCAAAGTCCTGTGCAATTTTATGAATCACCCTGTATATGCGGAGTGTATAGAGAGAGCTTTGTGGTCGTGCAAAAATTCCCCTTGTTACACCTCTGTACAATCTACACGCTACTATTTTCATTCCATTATAATACGGCCGTATTTACGTAAAAGATCTGTTTGTTTTTTTTTTTTAGTAATATGACATTTCCTGCGAACGTTTGAAATGATTGATACTCAAATGTCGACAGCTTAAATGTTCCCGTTTGCATAAATCAAACTTTTATAATATTGATTTTATGCCATGATTTTTATTCTAATAATAACATATCAAAACAAAATAAATAAAAACTGTTTCAATAGAACGCAATATATTTATATGTTCAATAACAGCATTCATGCAAATAGTGGTCTTGTACTTTTTGCAACCACCATTCCTAAGTGCTCGAAGCAATAATGTTTTTTTTAGTGTATTTGCCATAAGGCAACATACACTATTGGCGTTGGTCGGACGGCGGGACCTAGGGGTCGGACCAAAATTTCTCGACCTTTCATAACCTCCTAAACACTTTGCCACCATTTTTAAAAATGTTTATATATATATGTATATATATATTTATATATATATATGCGTATATATATATATATATATATATATATATATATATATATATATATATATATATATATATATATATATATATATATATATATATATATATATGTGTGTGTGTACGGGCAATAACTTTCGAAAGAGTTAATTGATTTTAACGAAATTAGGCCCACGTATTGAAATCCATCACCGCAAGAAGCCTATTTAAAATGGGCGTAATCGCGCCATTTTAAGGGTAGTTTTTAGGGGTTGAAAAACGTTTTTGGGCTCCAAAATACCGAAAAAATTCTCAGAATCGTTTCAAAATTGACATTTAACCCTTCAGTAGTAATTAAAAAGTGTCCCTAAAATTTTAATAAAATCGACCCGACAGGACCGGACTTACAAATTTTATGAAAACACTACTTTGCAGATAGTGAATTATTTACTGAAAGTTGTATATAATTTGGTATAGAGGTTCGATTGATAATATTATTGCAATTAAGAAAAAAAATGTTATTTTAAGGGGTGTATTAAGGAGTCAAATTTTTTATTTGCCCAAAACCCAACTTAAGTTCGTATAATAAAGCCACACTGCCTGTATAAGCAAATACACTATATTGTCGGCAGGGTTTTGGCACTGCGACCCGGGTTTTTATATGCTGTAAATAGTTATTAAAAGCCACTAAATTTTCATTATTTAAAAAGCTACCAGTATCAAGTGTGTAAATAATGTTAGACTGCGAGAGTCTTGTAGCCACCGCCCAGACAATGGTGGTCTTTGTCTTGTTTTTTGCTCATTACTACGTGTAAAAAAACTAGCCAAGTGCGAGTCGAACTCCCACACCAAGGGTTCCGTACCACCGCTCAATATTTATTAACTTTATTTTATTTTTATTATTTGTTGTTATAGCGGCTATAGTAATTCACAATGAGGCGCAGAAATGCCTGAACTAATAGCCTTTAAGAGATTCCATCCGATGTCGCTAGTGGGCATTATTTTAGAAAAAAAATATTGTTTTTTGTGATGTAACTACAAATTTACGATTTTCGGATTTTTCCGTTTATTTGTGCTATAAGACATTGCTTCTTTCCAAATTTTATTATTCTAGGACCTAGGTCAACGAGAAGTACCCTATAGGTTTTGATTCCTTGGCGAGTGTCAAAATACGCGGCATAAACCGCCGTATCTTTTGATTACGTTGACTTAGAAGTTTGTTTTTTTCACTGTTTCAAGGGATTGCAGACCTGAGTATTTAGTATTAATTTCAACCTGATACCCCCACGCGCTTCTAAGAAAAAGGGTTTTGACAGGCGGAAGGACAACGATAAGTAGTCCTATAAGAGTTCCTTTTTCCTTTTGAGATACGGCATCTCTTTAAATTGCTTACTTCACCTTCAACATCCAACAGCGGACATTAATTCAAACTCCGTGACTAAACTTCACTTCGTAATACGACTCAGATACACAACTCTTGTAGATAAGCGCAGGAATGGAAGCGATTTTACAACATTAACTTTGCACTACAGTTTCTAACATCAAACCAGAAGCGTAGCGTGCCTTGGCGGGGCCCCGTATAAAAATTTATTTGGGGGCCATTCCCCCGTTGAAGTAAATGACTTAAACGGGGAAATCCCGCAGCCCGCGATAACCTATGTAGGGTGTTGCCAACTTTTGAACGCACGCTTTACGCGGGAAAAAAAGAAATTGCTTTTTTTGACTTTTGTCATTTCTGAAATTAAAAAAAAATTGGGAAGTTTTTATTAATTTTTGCTTACGGCAGATACGGCGGTAGCTACGCCCCTGCATCAAACAATTCATTCTTTCCTATTAAGTCAGCACCACTTTTTGCGCCTTACTATTTTCAACCATTATAGTTTCCTGTATTCAATAGTCAGAGTAAAATTATTAGGCTCAGATCATTTTCGAAATACCTTCATAACTATTAACCTAACACCTTTAGTTATAAAAACATGTTAAATTTTCTACAGGTCGGTCGACGTCAATATAATCCAACAAATTATAACAAATATTTCAAAGATAAGCTCAGTACTATAGCGACTACTTGTAATAAAATAGCTGAAATGTCGATGTTTTCATATAAATGTCTGTCGCCTTGAGGGCATCACATTCCCTGAATGGTTTAAGTAGCACTGGCCATAATGGCGACATGATCTAACGCCCGCCCTGCCTCCCCATTCTTCTCGACAAACAGTTGACTAGCAGATAGAGTTCGTGGTAGGTAGAGAGCCTATATATACGACATGAATAAATTACCATACAATGGCCTCAAGTCAAACAGATATATTCGGCATTATCTCTATCACTATTACTGCGTTTACGCATTCACTCGTGATCGTTGCCTGTGGCCAAATGATGGAACCGGGCCATTATATGAATACATACATTCGTCATACAAAGTTTAGTACATAAATTCCTAACGGGAGCGGTACCGCCCCCCAGTTGACTCTAGAGCCGTCCGTGGGGGCGGTAGCGGATACAGAAGCTATTGAGGTGTATCTATCTAATTAGGAGATTAATATAATAAAACCCGGGTCGCAGTGCCAAAACCCTGCCGACAATATAGTGTATTTGCTTGTATAGGGCCGTATGGTTTTATACTTTTATTATGTGAAATTAAGTTTGTTTTTGGACAAAATAAAAAATTTAACCCCTTAATACACCCCTTAAAATAACTTTTTTTTTTCTTAATTGTAATATTATTATCAATCTAACGTCTACACGGAATTAAAGACACCCCTCAATAAATAAGTCACTATCTGCAAACTAGTGTTTTCATAAAATTTGTAAATCCGGCCCTGTCGGGCCGATTTTATTAAAATTTTGGGGACACTTTTTAATTACTACCAGAGGGTTAAATTTTAATTTTGAAACGATTCGGAGAATTTTTTAGGTATTTTTGGGCCCAAAAACTTTTTTCCTCCCCTAAAAACCACCCTTAAAATGACCCGATTGGGCCCATTTTAAATAGGCTTTGTGCGGTGATGGATTCCAACATGTGTGCCAAATTTCGTTAAAATAAATTAACTCCTTCGAAAGTTATTGCCCGTACACATATATACCTATATATATATATATATATATATATATATATATATATATATATATATATATATATATATATAAACATTTTTAAAAATGGTGCCAAAGTGTTTAGGAGGTTATGAAACGTCGAGAAATTTTGGTCCGACCCCTAGGTCCCGCCATCCGACCGACGCCAATAGTGTATGTTGCCATATGGCAAATACACTAAAAATACGTGGAAAATAGGGTGGGGGAGGACTGAACGGGGTACCCAAAAAATTTAATAAATTTTTTTTCGCAATTGTTTCTAAAACGGACATTAATGATCCTTAACACCATTTTAAACTATTTGGAACTTCCAGAAAAAAATTGTTTTTGAAATTTTTTCACAAAAATTTTTCCGACGTTTTTTTGGAAAAAAATAGTTTTTGAATATATAAAATTAACTATTATAAACTACGGTGTTGCTTCAGTAGAACCAAAGTCTTGACACCAAACACCCTCTAAGACCTGGATTTTTAACTTATTTCACTTATCCCGTGAAAGTGTATCCCACCAAAAACATAAATGTGAAAAAAGGACCAAATTCGATGCAAAGAATAAGTGGGTTTGTCGACTTTGCTGAAAAAAGAAGTGAGATCAAAGAAGGTGCCAAGTTTTCACTTGACAAATTTACATACACGAACAATTTTATAGCACAAAACATAGAAGCTTGCCGAGTGAAAACTTGGCACTTCTGAAATTTCACTTCTCCGTGTCGGTAAAATCGGCAAACCCACTTATTTTTGTATCAACTTGGCCTTTGAGCTCGAAAACGTTTTCAATCTATGTGTTTTTGAGCACTTCATGCTCCAAATACTAGATTAGTTATCAGCCATTTTTTTATTTAATAACAAAAATAAAGAAAAAAATGTTTGTTACACAATTCTTCGACAATTGAAAGAGCTAATCAAAACTCCAATCTGATTAAATTTTGAGACTAATCAATCAAGCAGATTAGGATGAAGAATTATTTTTATTTTGTATCCTTTGAATAACTTTGAAACTACTTAACGGATTCTTAAGGACTCAATAAACCCTTTCGAATGCCACAAACCCGAGCTCAATCGGTTGATTCGTTCTAAAGATATCGTACGACAAAAATTTGTTTACACACCCTCACATACGAACATCCAAAAATAGTCAAAAGAGCTTCCTAGGACCCCAGAACGTCGAGATCTCATGAAAAATCTAATTTCAAAAATCAGACCGAAACCAAGAACTTAAATTTTCAATAATAGGAACCTAATAAACCCTTCTGTCAATGATTTTGTTGAAAGATTATCAAATCGCCTCAAATGATTGGTCAACTGAAAAACCAGATAGTAATTTCTGAGTATATTTCTTTCAGAAAGAAGTTAAGATGACATCTCTTCACATAATCATAGTGTTGGTGGTCTTCTCGATGATTCTGACAGGCATGTGTGCTGCGTTTATTTACAAATGCGCAAGGAAACTGATTCGAGATCACAAACTGATTCAGGTAAGAATAATTCACTCTTTTTTCTGGAAAAGTGAAACTTCTATAACGAGGATAAGTTCATATGTGACATGTCAGATACATATTTGCCATGTTTTGCGACTTTGTTAGCTCCGGAAAGTTGTATAGGTGTATTATAAAAATGAAAGTTTTTTTTGAGGTTAGGGATAACAGAAAGTCGTTCACTTGTTTGTTTTTCTTTCATAAACGCTTTATGTGTGTCGATCCTCACTTATTTTCTTCACACATGTCCGCACCAACACAACCCTTGTCTGACACTGATAAATTAATGTAATAGTTTTTCGTGTGCAGTCTGGGAAATTATTCCGCACACAGATATTAAATTATCCCCTGCACTTTTTTTTATTATTTTTCGGAACAATGCTTTTCAATTCAACTAAAAATACAAAGTGATCTATTTAAGGTGGAAAGGTGAAAAAGTTTAATGCTTAACAGGTTCACTATCCAGCCTAAAATAGGGAAGTCTGTTTCAAATCCAGTCGTTTTCTTTAAATTTTACCTACATTTTTTTTAGTTCTTGTAAGCCGTATATATAAATACAAATTATAATTTTTTTCTCATGTCCCAGCACATTTTTTTTAGCTATAACTGTCCGTTCTGTCAAGTCCATCAATAAACGATGCCATTGAGTTCAATTTAATACAAGCCTTACAATCTAACTAAACCATATTTGTGCTCAGGACGTATGGGGACATGTGAACACAGCCCATATGCGGGGGGCTGTGGGAATCCCGGAAAAAATAACCCTGGTACCCACCCATCCAAAAACGCCCAACACCCACCCACCCATTTTTTTAGAAATATTTTTTCCAAATCTATTTTTTCCAGATCTATTTTTTCCAAATCTATTTTTTCCAGTCTATTTTTTTCGGGGCTATTTTTTTCCGATTACCGGGCTGTGGACAGTGAATCTGTTAATCACAGTAATAAAAGTAGTAACAAAATGAATTTTGCAGCTACAGCTCGAAATTTCCCGAAAGCATATTTGGCAATGTTATGAATGGTTCGATTTTCAAATATGCTCTTGGAGAATTTCGAACTGTAGTCGCAAAATTCATTTTATTACTACTTTTACTAGCTGCAATTAAGCATTAAGCTTTTCAAAATTTGGTTTGCTGCTTATGAATTTCGAAAAACGTGCCTTAAAAATTGATTAAAAAAACGTGCTATTCGTCAATATTTTTTTCCAGCACGTCACGAGATTTCGAATTACGGGAAGGCAAACTAGTATTAGGAAGTTTTTTCTTTACAAACTTATGTTAAAAACACTCACTTTGGGTTGCTCAATAATTTTCGCAAATTTAATTTTTTCTGTACAAAAGTTTGTGTAAAACTCCTTGTTTTTATCTGATTTTAAAGCGTTTATTTATATCAAATAAACTGTAAAAACTTTGCTAAAAGTCATATGGAAAGAATGCTACATATTTCTAGTTTATGTTAAAGCATTAACATCAAAGATTGAATAAGATTTTTCATAGAAATTCCAAAACATGTGTAAGTGCATTTTACATGCTCACATAACTACTCATAAAGTAGACTTAGGGTGGAAAAGGAAGCATATTAAACAGCTGGTACTCAGGAGCCTTAAATTATTCACCTAGCACCGATTAGTAGTAATTTTGTCTATATTTTTTATAGTAAAAAACTGTTATATGACATTATAAATTATTATTTCTTATTTAAATATTATATCCAATAAATCAAAATATTTTAATATTTAAGAAAATAATAATTACACATTTGACATAATTTGGCTACAGCACCATATTGATTATACTGTATTTGACAAATATAGCTCAAATGAGGCTGACTAGTAATTTGACAGTTATTTCGACAAATTTTAAGTAATATTTCCCAAAACTACACGTGAACCTTTTTTCATTATAATTTTTACGTTATCTGAAAGAGCCAAGCTTTCGATTAATCAATTTTTGAAAATTCTGTCTGGAACCTCATCAGACAGACGGACTTACCTCAGATTCAAATTCTAGTTACGTGATACGTCAATCTTGAAAGATACTATTTGAAACACCCGGTATAAATAATCTTGGTGTTGAGAGAGTTCATGCCAAAATAAGCAAAAAGAAAAGATGTTGGCGAAAAACACGAAATTCCACGAACTGCCAAAATTTTCTATCGCGCGCTACAAAAAATAAAAAATAAAATATAAAAATATGAACTTTGCTCAGCTATGGTACATAGAATGGCGCTTGTCACATTGTGAAAAATGTAATTTTACATTCATTTATAATTCATTCACACGGTGATATACTCGGTGCATTTAACGATGCGTAAGAGACGACTTTATAATTTCACTATACAAACATTTTTACACTACGCTGGTTCACTGTCCTCGCATACAGAGTGTATTGATCGTTACATCACAAAAATACAAATGAAACATTGTATTTCTTGCATATATTTCTTAGGTGATATCGTTTAAGATAACTGATCCCTCAGACTGTAAAATACGCTCTCGGAAAATATCAAGCTGTAGTCGCAAAATGCATTTTTTTACTGTTTTTATTAGTTATGATTAAGGATTTATATTTGGCTTGCTGCTTAAAAATTTTTTGACCTAAAAATTGAATCAAACAACGTAATATTCGTTAATATTTCTTTACAGCACGTCACGAGATTTCGAATTACGGGAAGGAAAATTAATGTTTTGAAGATTTTTTACCTCAAAATTATGTTACAAATACTGATAAATTTGGATTATTGAATAATATTTCTATATTTAATTTTTTCTGTACAACAATTTGTGTAAAAACTTTCAGTGAACAAAGTTCACCAACACAAAAACAATACAACTTCAACCTGATATTTCAACAATGCGATTCAAATAATATACGAGGGCTGATCAATAAGTGCACGTGTTGGACGACAGGTGGCGTTAACGAGTGAAATTGACTTTACTATCGTGTACTGCAGACTTTTAAACAACCTCGTGCTGAGTTGTAGATAAATTCATAAATTAGGTTATTTTTGACAGCCAGTTGTATCATTCGTGTTTTGTATTTTTCGATAAAATGAAAAAAGAGCAATATCGATCCGTAATTCGTTTTTTATACGAGAATCTCACCGTGGTCATAGATGGTGAAAGGTCCCCATAGACAGCATCCAACTTCAGTTTTATTTCTTCGCGTGTTTTTTAAAAAACGACTTACTGATCGATATTGCTCTTTTTCAATTTTGTCGAAAAATACAAATCACGAATGATACAACTGACTGTCAAAAATAACCTAACTTATGAATTTATCTACAACTCAGCACGAGGTCATTTAAAAGTCTGCAGTACACGATGGCAAAGTCAATTTCACTCGTCAGCGCTATCTGTCGTCAAACACGAATACTAATTGATCAACCCTCGTATATGTATGTTTTATTTTATCAAAATGTAAAACTTTTAAAAACTCAATTTAAAAAGTATACGAGGTCAGTCATCTGTATGGATCGTGAAAATTTTGTAAATAACTATAAACATGAATAATGCTTATAAATCTTCTCCATAAAAAGCAATGACAAGCTTTGTTAGCGCTACGTTATTTTATAACTTGCACCTCGCCATTAATTTCTTTTTATTAAAAAACATTTGCAAGTCGTCACAATATACGTTAAATCTGTGCCCAAAAGGCCAAACAGTTTATGTCGAATTTTCGGTCATCTTTATAAAAATAGTCTTAAACCCAGGAAAAAGTGTCTGGGTTTTTGCAAATATTTTTAAATATATCTAATGAAGCTGCTATAAAAATTTCTGCGTGAATCAATCACTTATTTTTCCATTTTTGAAAATTCAACTTTGGAGCATGTTAACTCCTCCAAAAGTGTCTTCCTCATTTATTTATTTATTTTAAATCAACTTAACTTTCGAATAGTACCTGTTTGGTTTTGAATCAAACACATATTTTTGTGTGTATGCACACTACCTGGCGTACCCACTCATTTACCTATACATTCAGAAATGCTTAGCAACACATTATTCTGTAATTGGGCTATGCCTGTAGAATATTATTTGAAAAAATAAATATATATACTATGTATAAAATGTCAACACTTCATGAAACGGATGTCATCAGCTCTTGAACTATTAAGAGATAAATGGCATGCAGGATCTTCATCGCCTTTTTATCTTAGCACAACAATAAAATGTAATCTATACATTACTCGGGAAGAAGTAGAGTTTTTAATTATTTATAACAAATTTTAAATCGATTAAGTAGTTCCTAAAATCAGAAGCATAGCGTGCCTTGGCGGGCCCCCGTATAAAAATTAGTTTGGGGACCCTTCCCCCGTTGAAGTAAATGACTTAAACGGGAAAATCCCGCAGCCCGCGATAACCGATGTAGGGTGTTGCCAACTTTTGAACGCACGCTTTACGCGGGAAAAAAAGAAATTGCTTTTTTTGACTTTTGTCATTTCTGAAATAAAAAAAAACTAGGAACTTTTTATTAATTTTTGCTTACGCACGTTGGGGGCCCCCGTGGCCCGGGGGCCCCGTATATTTGGTACGGCAGATACGGCGGTAGCTACGCCCCTGCGCCTAAAATTATCAACGAAAAACAAACTTTTCTCTTTATAATATTGGTACACTTATGTGTTTAAAACTCAAGGCATTTTTTTTATCCGAGAACTTATAGCTACTTATCGGCTTTACTAATTTTATTGTGTTTTTTTTTCATTAATCGTATAGCTCTGTAAAGTTGTCAGTTCTAATTTATTTTGCGTTTTTGTCAACATAGATCGTTTTTCCTTTTAACTGTGAAAAGCATATTTTTTCAGAAATAATATTTGTTTTACTATAATTGTACCCACGTTTTGTGATTTATTAATCTCTGTAATTTAGCGGTCATGAAAAGTTACTTTCACTTCAAGCATTCTTTTGACGATTAAACAAAAAAAATATTACTCTGAACAGGAAATATGTTTCACCGCAATATTTTCTATTGTTCTCCGACAACCAACTTCTGCCTTTGCAATTGTAGTATATAATGGATCCAGCGTGTCCCGCAGTGCTATGCTAGTAGGAGAGCTGTTAGACATTTTTGGGTAGGTATTTGAGGCACTGTGAAAATTTGTACAATACTTATGTAGTAATATACGAAATCCGAATACAAAAACACAGACCCGGCTGGAGGGTAGCGGGGCTTAACCGACCCATCAAATTTTTAAATTAGCAAAAATTTTTTCGCAAGAAAAAGCCCTTGAGCATTTTGAAATTTTAATACCTTGAAAAATAAAAAACCCGGGTCGCAGTGCCAAAACCCTGCCGACAATATAGTGTATTTGCTAATACAGGTATTGTGGCTTTATTAAATGAAATTAAGTTTGTTTTTGGACAAAATAAAAAAAAATTGAACCCCTTAATACACCCCTTACAATAATAATTTTATTAGTTGAAATATTGTTATCAATCCAACATCTGCACAAAATTAAATACGACCTTCAGTAAGTAAATTCGTATACGCAAACTAGTGTTTTCATAAAATTTGTAAGTCCGGTCCTGTCGGGCCGATTTGCTTATAATTTTAGGAGCACTTTTTAATTGCTACTAAAGGGTTAAATTTCAATTTTGAAACGATTCTGAGAATTTTTTTGGTATTTTTGGGCCCAAACACTTTTTTCAACCCCTAAAAACTACCCTTAAAATGACCCGATTGGGCCCATTTTAAATAGGCTTCGTGCGGTGATGGATTCCAATATGTGTGCCAAATTTCGTTGAAATCAATTAACTCTTTCGAAAGTTATTGCGCGTACACATATATATATATATATATATATATATATACGTATATATATATATATATATATATATATATATATATATATATATATATATATATAAACATTTTTAAAAATGGTGGCAAAGTGTTTAGGAGGTTATGAAACGTCGAGAGATTTTGGTCCGACCCCTAGGTCCCGCCATCCGACCGCCGCCAATAGTGTATGTTGCCATATGGCAAATACACTAAAAAGCCAGATTTCTTAATCGGTTTTAAGACTTAGCCAGATGTTAGTAAAATAATATTTTTGAAAAATTTTAAAAATATATTTGAGGCAAGTTTAAATTGACACAGAATAATATTAGTTAAGAAAAATAGATATATTAAAAAAAAACAGGTTGTTATGGTGGGACATTCTACCTGCAGGTCATTAAAAATTTGAGGATAGGTCAAGCCCCGCTACCCTTCAGCCAGGTCTGTGTTTTTGTATTCAAATAGTAATATTGTACAAATTTTTAGTGCCTCAAGTACCTACCCAAAAATGTCTAACAGCTCCCAAAATTAAAATCTCATACTCAATAGAAATAGTTTTAACTTCGTCTTGAACAATTCACATATTTTCTTTTGGCGCATTAGTAGATTGCCTATTAAAGATAACATGTTTAATTGGATAAAGATTAATACTATGTCGGTCAAAATAGCTTCTCAAGCAAGCAAGTAAATTAGTTGCGAGTAATTTTTAAATGCGTGATGTCTTCTAAGATATCCATTTAAATGATATAGTGTAAAGGTCAGTTTTAATCTAAATTAAATTCCTAAGGGAACTAACACATTTAATTGGATAAGGATTAATACCATTCGGTCAAAACAGCTTCGCAAATAACTCATTATTTTTGATCAAATTTTTTAAAGTTAAAATTAGATACCCTGGTTTATCCTTAGAGGATAAACATATGCTATCGGAGATTTTTTTAGGCCTCTTTCTTACCTACAATTGTGTAATACATTCGTTTGATGTATCTCTTATGGTTTAGACAGCGTAAGCCATGTAAGCGCCCTAAAAGCGTCTTTTTACGACTGTATTGCAAAACATCGAGATTTCTTTACTATCTTTAAATTTAATATGAATATGTATTAGACACATGAACATGCCGAAAGAAATTCTCTAAATAATGGTGAAAACCACATCAAAATCCAGTCTGTAGTTTAGGACCAAGCGAACAAATAAACAACCGCGAATTGCGACTTTGCTTTATACTATTAAGGTAGTTGTCGTGGTTAAGGCACACCGTCAGAAAATTCTTAATTTTTGTATACTTATTAAGGACATGATAATACAATTATCCTGAAAATTTGAAGTCGTTCGACCGTATATAATCCGAGATAAATTCAATTAAAAATTGGATAATTAACATTGATTGTATACGATCTCTGTAGTTCTGGACCAGTTTCTTATTTATAAAAAAAGAATTAACTGTCAGAAACTTTCCAAAAACTGACAGTCTTTCAATGCATTTGTTATGAGTTTAAAAAAAATAAGAAAAAATTTTTGACCGTCTAATTATTTATAAATAACGGTTTAAAGTTCAACAATTTATAGAAAAGTATACATGCATATGAATACTGTATGGGTTACGTTTTTACGGGTACAGTCTTGCGTGCAAATTATGGATCACTTAGCTACAAGCTAGTATACTTTTGTGGCGCGTATAATCTATAACTTTTTGACAATATTGTACCACGAGAACTACCTTAAGAAATTATAGATTGTTAATTAATGGAAACATCAATTGAATTATTACAAAAAAAATGTATAACAAACTGAAAGTATGAATTGCTGCGATGCTCAGATGGATCTGGTAAGTGGTGACCGTAAAAAATAAAACATTCCCTTCTTTTTACAGGAACACATAAGACAGAGTCGTGAAAATCAGTTAGATAAAATAAGCGGCGAGAAATCGAAATCCAAGTCGAAAGAAGACTTGAAGAAGTCAACGATATCTCTAATACCGCCTTCAACCAACAACATTGTTCATCACAAGACTCCGGTACCCATTATTGACCACACGTTGATCCACCATAATGTAAACAAAGTACGATCCAGATCGAACAGCACACAATCGTCCAGTTCACAACGATTCATTGCTGCCAACTGTATAAACGCCGGCAGGACTGGTGACAATTGTTATGTTCCGGGCGGCGAAATGATACCAATATTGCAAATTCAAAAGTCACACGAGAATAGTATAGGTAAGAATTGTTATGTTAAGCAAATTTTCGTTTTATGAACAATTAGACAGACCTTTTTTTATCTCTATATTCGAACAAAATTAAAACGTTTAAGTTTTTGCATTATTTTGACTCTTAGACCCACGAAGTAAGATATATAGGAGCTAAAACGATATAACCTTCTTCATTATTTTTGCTTCTACAAAACGAATGCACACGACAGTTCATTTTTTTAACGCTAATAGCGCTGACGTACGTGAATTACGAACTATAGTTTATTCTCCAAATCGAAGCCATTTTTTTAACATTATGTTTGAACACAATATTTCGTACTTAGATCCCTAAACTTTTTAGGAACACCCTATACAATACCTACGTTCAAATGTTTCGAGTCTCCTCTTGCAAGAAACGTTCGCATATTTGATTGTGAATCCGAGGGAAAAAATATTTGTGAATACAGTCGACTCTCGATACTTTGATACTCGTTAAATCGAATCTCTCGATAATCTGAAATGTGTTCCCGGCCCCTTGAAAAATACTCAATAAATTGATTAAAATCAAGATTAATTGGTCCCCTCGGTAATTTGAAGCTGAAGGAATAGTATCTTGCCCGCCAACATGCAATAATTTGAAGTCCGGGCTCTCTATAATTTGAAGCCTTTATCATGCACAGACCTGTCGTTTGTTTATATAATGTAGTTCGCATTCCAGGCTTCCTTCAAACGCTAAAATGAATTCAAGAAAGAACAAGTCAAATCACGAATTTTGATCAAACTCTTGTTTACTTGATTTCTTTCCTCCCTTACTCTTGGTTATTTAAACTCCTGTTATTTTGAACTCTTAGTAATTTGAAATTTTTCTCTGGTTCCTTGAGTGTCAAATTATCTAGAGTTGACTGTATATTGTAATCGGCGTGTCGTAGATGAGGGGTAAATTGGGCACTATATCCTTTCAGGCACGAATACAAACGGCGACATCTACCCCGGTAACAGGGAAACAGAAATAGACGGAATGGCATCACAGCAAACCGGAAACGAGTACGGCGAGCCCGACGATCAATTGAACGACCTGAACGGAAGTGAACCTCAACCGGAAATGTGCGATAGTGCATGCCAGACACGCGAGAGTCTGTTCTCGACTAATGCGTACAATCCCGAATCGTCTAGCGAGCACAGCGCTTCTCCAGTCCCACCATCTACCGGCAGTTCGATTTTACAACACGGATACAACGCGACCTTGATAAGTCAACGATACCAACAACCGGAACATCACAGAAGTCATAGCAAAGACAGTCGCCAGTATGCATTTGTGACGCAACCGGAAGTGGCACCACCGTACGGTTTCAAAGGTCACGAAGGATCTCAGCAGAGGATGTATGCCGCTGCGACGACCCCGCGAGACAGTCATCACCACCATCATCATCATAAACATCACGAACACACGTCGCCGCCTCACGCTATTTCGGTCAGTCCACCGGCGCCCTTTTCGACTTTCGGTTACAAAAAAGCGCCGCACGATCCGACCAAGTTCCGCGCGGAAGTCGCGATAAAAATGGATAGCAAAATGGAACCAGGAGAACAGAACATTTACGATCCGACAGCGACTAAGTACGATCCGAATTCAACGAAATACGATCCTAATATAGTTAAAGTAGAAAAGTCACCGAGCAAGCACGATCAGAAACGAAGGCCTTATAGCGTCGAGACGACCAAGTCGGCTCCTGATGTTATCGTGACACACTGACAAAGGGAATGTGTCGGGGACGAATGGGAGCCGTACAAAAGACGTGTACCCCGGCATTTTCTAAGAACAACTAAGAAATGTCTTCAGTTAAATTCAAGCACGTCAACGGACGAATATCATACAATCATGATGAGGAACGCAGAAACGCAAACATATGACTTAGATTTTTATACGTGATTTTTGGAGAGATATAGTTTTATAAATTATTATACGCGTGGTATGTAAAGGGCTGAGAACTGTATTAAATAACATTTTATAAATGATTTGCTTGTTCAGTAAATATTGAGTGCAGGAGGAAACAAAAGACTATCTATAGAGTTATTTTTACTGTTAACCATGACATTTTCCTTATAAGATTACTGAATAAATTTTCTAGTGTTTGTAAATCCCACCAAAAGTGTGAATACTGAACATAGACTATATAAGGAATGGACTAAGCATTCAATATGGCGTTCGTGGTCCCAACATAGGAGTTGGTTAAGTTTCTAATAAGGTCTATTTCAATATGTTGGCAAGGTTGTTGACAGGTGTAAGCAAGTGTCCTGTGTGTTATATTATAGAGAAAGAAAGTAGTTTATTTTTATGAATTATTTTGCAATTTTATAAAAATGAGTGAATTCCTTACGAAGGAATTATATTGTTTAATATGTGGAGTTATTAAGGACAATACAGCGTTGGTTTCATGTCATAGGTGAGTAGATGGGTTTGTTTACATTCAGTTAGTGTTCTTTGCTTTAATGAAATTTAATTATGAAATTTAACATGAAATTTAATTATGGAAATGACATAAAATACTTAGCAACGTACTTAGTATCTTTTTTCCTACTCTATACAATGAAAGTACTTAATGTTCAAAACGCAAAGCTGTATACATTTTATTTCATGCATTTTATCATATTTTCATTATTTCCACTTAATACATTGCTCGATGTATAACGTTTCAAAATATGCAAAAAAGTTTTGCATCCTATCTACATACGTCCCTGTTTTACGCATAAGATGCCTTAGGGTACGCTGTACAGCAATGTGAACCTTAAATAAAAACTTATCCAATATGGCCGCCTCCTATGTTGGGACCACTCTCGGTTATACTGAAAGATAGGCGATGCTCAGTCCATTCCTTATATGGTCTATGATACTGAATATCCTGAAATAAACGGTTTTTAAAAATGACAAACTTTATGACTTGAAGCTAGAATTAGTTAGTTAAATAATTTGTATAACGTCATGGCTGAATACAATCGAAGATATTTAGCCTTTTTTAATCACATCAAATTTCATTTTCGTCAAAATTTTCCTAAAATTCTATTAGAAAAATTAATTACACAAGTGTGCTAAATTTTTAATTATTTCGTATTTGTGAAATTATTTTGAATGATATTATTGTAACAATCTTATTATCATTATTTTTCTGAATTAATTTCAATTTATATAATTTTTATATGATCACAGTTTAGTTTTTAATTAAAACTACAATATTTTGGATGAAATGTCAGAAGTATAAAAACTTGAATAATACCCGATCGATAGAATTTTCGTGTAAGATAAAAAAAAAATAATTTTTATGGTTCCTCACATGCTAGTTTTAGCATATTTCAGATCAGTCATAAACATTAGTTTCGTCAGTGAAGTCCTCTTAAAATTTCGACATTTCATTCAAAGTATGATTCATCTCTCTTTATTTTTTTATTACAGAGTGTTTCATATTACTTTTTATATGCTAGAGTCCATAGATTCCCAACTGGAGCGATACTGCCTCCTAGTGGACGGTGAAGCCTTCCATGAGGGCAGTAGCAGATCCAAAGGCAAAGGAGGCGCGTTGAGGCAGTCAATAAGGGCGGCTGAGACATATACTTATTGAATTTGGAAATTAATATAATAAAATACTTTGAAGGGGGACTCAAACAATTTGGTGAAAAAAATGTTTGCCGAAAATGTTTCTGAAACGGTCATTAATAACACTTAACATCATTTTGCACCTTTTGAAACTTGCAAAAAAAATTGTTTCCGAAATTAAAAAAAATTAGCGGTAATTTATCACTATTATTATTATTATTAGTATTAATTTTATTATTATATGCAAATTTCTTGTCAAAAACTTTTTCTAATTTTTTTTTTATTTTTTGAAAAGATATTTCATATAAAATTAACTTTTATAAACTACTGGGTGTTGAATGCAGAAAAGGTTAGGAACCGCTGTAATGGAAAAATACATTTTTATCGTACCTTGAAACAATCGAAACTACATAAAAAAGGTTTTGAAACAACAAACGTAATTTTCAAAATTTTTAAATCAAAGTTTTTAAAAATATGGAACACCTGTAAATAAATTTATATTTATTAGCATTTATAGAAAACGGTTTTTATCTTTCTAGTGTACTATTTTTTCATATTTATTTTTACTCTTTTATAGAAATAATAGGTACTACATAATATTAAATATTTTCTTTTTTGTTTTAAACAAATTCGTCATGAATGTGGAAAATTGCTCAGTATTTTCTAGTTAATTTTAAAATATTTACTATAAAAATAGTGATCTTTTTAAATAATTTAAGCGCCATGTGAAATTAAAGATTGATTTAAAAAAAATTGTAAATAAAATCGATGCTGTCACGTGTGGCATCTAAATGAGACGAGAAAGCATTTTTTGTACAACCCTATTTTCTCTTCATAAAATACAGAGCTGACTCGTGATCGATGCGATAGCACTAGCCATGGAGCATATAATATATTTAAGGAATTCTAACGAGGCAGGCTTTCTCATGAATTTTTCGTCCACGAAACCTGATAGTTCATTTTTTGAACACTAATAGCGCTGTTTACTCAATGATTATTGGTGGATGTACCACACGGTATAAGAAAGAATGGTAGTGTATCTTATATTCTTTTATACATGGAAGGGGTGAAGCTCTTATTGGGCGAGTACACGGAGAGTCCGCGGAGTAGCGCTGCGAGCGCACCAGCAATGCTTGCTGTGTTAAAAGAGATGCGTAACGGGTTTGCCTATGCGTTGGCGTTACTTAATATACTTTGAAAATTGTATTAAAATCTTTTTACTCTTTTTATTTAACACAGCAAGCATTACTACTGAGCTCGCAGCGCTACTCCGCGGGCTCTCCGTATACTAGCCCAATAAGAGACTCACTTTCTTATATGGGAGATATACTACCATTCTTCCTTATATCGTGATGTACCCGTTTATCCAATGATTATTGGTGAACCGAGTACTTCGTGCACAGTAGCTCACTCTACGTGTTCACCAAATCAAAGCCACTTTTTTAACATTGCTTTTGAACTCGGCATATTTATACTCCGTGACACTAGGCTTCGCGCGTCATCGAGGAAAACAAATTTATAAAAACAACATCTCCCTGTTACTGTCAAGGGATATGAAGCATAAAGAATTTTGTAGACATTAAAAATCACCATTTCTTCGAGCAGGCACTAGAGAAGTATGTATAATTTTATAAAACAATTTTAAGATCAGTAAAAAAGTTTATTAAATTGATTTTTTGTTCATAGAAATTTAGATCACTCTGGGAGTTACCGTGAATAAATAATAATTTATTTTTCAAAAACAAAATGTGATAAATAGTTAATTTACATACAATAGTATAAAAAAGTAGATAATGTTACATATGTCTAGGTCATAATTTACCTAACCAAATATTGTTTATTTGTTTTGAGCATTATTCAGCGCCGACCCTAGGATAGAACGACAGAAACGGTCCCTGTAGTCTCCAGGTGACAAGGGGTGCCAAAAAGCCAAATGCGAAAAACAATTTCCAACGCAAAATAAAATTTTGATGGAACAAGCGTCGAGCAAAGGGTGCTAAAAGGCAGTCTCGCTCTAGCCTGATTAAAGGCAAAGGCCGCCGCTGATATTATTAAACTGAATTAATTATCCTTTTAAAAATAATTTTATATTCTAAGAACTAATACAAAAATACAAATTAAAACGCTATTTAATAAATCACATTTATGTAAACTAATTGATCCGTTAAAAATCAAAAATAACTTCTTCGAAATAATATTATTATCTTGTCCTACAGTGTTTTGTTGTTCTTCCGGTTCTGAATTGTTTATTTTACTTTCATTGACAACTGGGGCCAATCTAATTAAACAGCTATTATTGAGACACGCACATCTGTCCTTGAACTCTCCCAAACAGGCCGCAAACGATACGGCGTGTGGGACGTAGGACTGGTCAACAGTCCCAGTGAAAAGAACGGTATCCAAAGGCCCCAATGCATACACTTGTACATCTTCACCGCCATGAGCCGCCCAACCCCGGGGTACCGCAGCCGCTTGCAACGTATCGCGATTTTTCATCGGATTGTTCCGTGACTTCCGATCAGTTCTATATCCAGGGCCGGAAGTGTACATCAGGGTCGTGTAAGGAAGATTGTCAACGTCTGATATCTTCGAGTCGAAACCTAAACAGAAAGTATGTTCTTTCGGCTTCGGTTGATACAAAATTCCTAGGCTTAACGATAAATCAGCACATCAAGTGGTCATCGCATCTTAGTGACTATTTGCTAAGAATTATGCAGGTTTCTTGCCAGACTTAGATGCGGCATCATTTTCTGATGGGGAGCTACAAGCACTGACGTAATTTTTAAATTACAAAAATATGCCGTAAGGATATTATCGGGCTTTAGAACTCGAGATTCCTGTAAAGGGGTATTTAGGAGACATGGTCTTATGACGCTTCCCTGTGTGTACATCTACGAATGCCTTATTTTTGTTAGGAAAAATACTTTGGTTTTTGATAATTATAAATTAAACCATGATCTTAACACTAGGGGAGCAAATGACTTCCGTTTGCCAGCTCATTCCTTAACTTCCTTTGAGGGAGGTGCACTTTATAACTGTTTAAAGATCTATAATAACATTAATAATAAACATTGAGACTCTTTCTCGCTTCAAGGAAATTATAAGGAATGAACTGATAACCGAAGAATTTTATAAACTAGATGAATTTTATATGTACATCTGTAAGTGCCATGTTACAAACATACTGTCAATTGTAACGAAATATATTATTACAATTATTTTAAAGTAGTAAATCTATAATTTATGCACTGTTGGAATTACTCGCACGCCATCTGTAACAGCGGGCCGAAACAGTTTTCTCGTGAACACAGATACAAAACCGGGTATAAAGAAAAATAGTATAGACATAAAGCTATACGGGTGAAAAAGAGAGCATACTGAAAAGCTTGTACCATTGACACATTAATTTTGACGGATGTATAAATAGTGTATTACACCGTAAGGTCAGAAAATTGAAATTCCTGCACTGCGCGACACACGCTGTTTGAAGCGAAGCCGATGGCATCATGTGATTATTTACCTAATATGGGGTTCCCCCTGATCGTCCCATAACCTCCAAGTGTTAACACGTGCGAGTGATCCGCCGTGACAATGATCAAAGTTTCTGTCTGGTCAACGTGTTGTAAAACCGTGTTTACAGCACTTTCCAACGCCAAAGTCTCATCCAATGCACGGAATGCGTTGTTGTAATGGTGCCCCAAATCTATCTTACCACCTGAAACGGAATTTAACATCTTTAATGTAAAATGGACTCGATGGGCATCTAAAAAGTTAGAAAGCATTGGCATTAATTTTTTTCTTGGTCAGGTCATTTACAATCTTCAGTTTGCCTCGTATCCCATTAAATTTTTTTTCTAGACGTATTTGCATTTTTTTTTTTAATATTAATAAGTGTTTACAATAAATTGTACATAATAATAATAATAAATAAATGCCTTTTTTATAAACAATAAAATGAAAAGGATTTCCTGCCCAACTTGGATACAAATATTCACATCAAAGAACTTTTAGTTTTTAAATCAGTAGGTATGCTTTAAATTATAATTGATGAAAATTAGAATCGAACAGGTAAGTATAACAATAAATATTCATTATTTATAAAGATCGATTCTGTGATCGATCAATGAGCACACTCGCAGGTCTGTATCTATTACCGTTTCGGAGATAGAGACTTTAAAAAAATAAAGAAATTTCCAAACAGCTTCAGATTGTCACAGATCGCAAACTTGAGCTTATTTTCGAATTTAAAATGTCATTTTCTATTAGTCTAAAACTGTCAAAGCCGTTAGGAAACAATAAACGAGTTTTTCAATTTTATCAAAAATACACTTTTTCCCCATAGTCAATTTTGGTTAAAAATTAGAAAATCTCTCGAATCCTTTTCAAAACCAACATAGAAAATGACGCGCTGAATTCAACGACGCCATCCACCGTTTCGAAGTTAGACCCGATCAAACAATATTTCTGGAAACTTTGGACTCAGATCCTTTTCACACTCGTTATACTGACAGAAAATGATATTTTAAATTCAATGAGCGCACCCGGAAGTCAATATCTATTACCGTTTATTATTTATTATTCATTATTTTGTATGAAGGCTGCTTTAGTAAGAAAAACACCTTTATTTGAATGGGCTACGCGAGCGAAGCCGAATATAAAGTAGACTATAATTTGAGATGAGGAGTCTTCTACACGTGTACCAAATTTCATTAAAATCGGGTAAGGGTTTATGCGAGATATGGTGCACTTTTGTGCCGTGTGTAATATTTTATAATCGAAAAAATATGTATTTTGATCGTAAAAACGCTAATTTCATCATAATTGAAAAATTGGTATTAGGCTTCCAGAAGCAGTAAGGAGGTATCGATGCTTTAGAAATAATTTTATTCGGTTGTCTTGTTATGCGTAGATTTTAAAGGCATTAGGTAATGTGTATATTATTGTCCTAAATCAGTGGGAGTGGTTTAAATTTAATGTATTTTGTTAAAACACTCCCTTCTCAAAAATTGAATAGATTAGATAACTGTAATTCACTTCAGCGGCGCAACAAAAAAATTGTATAAAGGAATAGGTACATAATTGAAAAATTTTTTTTTGCCATTCATTCTAAAAAACAAGGACTGTAATTTCAAAAAAAAACAGACGGATACAATTATTATTATTATTATACTCGTAAATTATCATCATAATTATGTACAATACAAACAACTGTTGGACCATGATTTTGAATGGGGTACGCGAGTGAAGCCGAATATAAAGTAGCCCATAATTTGAGTTGAGGAGTTCTATACATGTGTACCAAATTTCATTAAAATCAGGTTAGGGTTTATGCGCTATAACGTGCTTTTTGTGCGTGTATTGGTGTGTATATTATATTTTTAAATCGAAAAAAATATGTATTTTGATCGTAAAAACGCTTATTTTATCATAATTGAAAAATTGGTATTCAGCTTCCAGAAGTAGTAAGGAGGTATCGATGCTTAGAAATTATTTTATTTGGTGGTCTTGTTATGCGTGGATTTTAAAGGCATTAGGTAATGTGTATATTATTGTCTTAAATCAGTGGGAGTGGTTTAAATGTATTGTGTTTTGTTAAAACACTCCCTTCTCAAAAATTGAATAGATTAGATAACTGTAATTCACTTCAGCGGCGCAACAAAAAAAAATTAAAAAGGAATAGGTACATAATTGAAAAATAAAAATAAAGAACGAGAACTGTAATTTCCAAAAAACAAAACAGATGCATACAATTATTATTATTATACTCGTAAATTAACATGCATATGTACCTAGAATATGAAAAATTGTTGGACCATGATTTTGTATGAAAGCTAATTTTGTAAGAAAAACACTTTTATTTGAATGGGGTAGGCGAGCGAAGCCGAATATAAAGTAGCCTATAATATGAGGTGAGGAGTCCTATACACGTGTACCAAATTTCATTAAAATCGGGTTAGGGTTATTCGAGATAACATGCACTTTTGTGTCTTATAGTACCTATGTTATTTTTGAATCGAAAAAATATGTTATTTTGATCGTAAAAAGGCTAATTTCATCATAGTTAAAAAATTGGTATTCAGCCTCCAGAAGCACTAAGGAGGTATTGCGACGCTTTAGAAATTATTTTATTCCGTAGTGTTACATCATTATTTTTTTTTAAACCGACAGTATTCAATGGGAGTGGTTTTAATTTAATGTATTTTATTAGAACACTCCCTTTTCAAAAATTGAAGAGATTAAATAACTGTCGTTTACTTCAGCGGCGCAACAAAAAAAAGTGCTATAAAGGAATAAGTACGTAATTGAAAAACAAAAATGTTCGGTGGGTTGCCATTTATTATAAAGAATAAGGACTGTAAGTTCAGAAAAAAAACTCAAAATTATTGTACTCGTAAATTATTATTAGAAATTCATGTATAAAAAATTTTATGGACTATGATTTTAACCTGAGTAGTAAAAAACATTTTTGAAACTAAACAGAACTTGCGGTATTTTAAAAAATATCTATTTTAGTTCATATATTTACAGCAGTGATTCTCAAAGAGTATGCTGCGAAATTTAAACTGCATTTAAAGCGTATTTCATTTTGACTGGAACCATAGTTTCATGGTTCAATTTTTCGTGCAGATGAGCGATTTTCACATCCAGTGTACGTAAATACATTATTTAATTAAAAATCGTTAGTTGGTTTGGGAAGGTGCATTGACACTAATACTTTTTAACTGTGATATCTAACAGGACGAAACAAGTGTTGCGAGACAAAAAAGTCTTACAATTAGACTGATTTGCGTAATATAGTAATACTTACTTGGTTAATCATTAATTAATTATTATAAAACACTGTGATAGTGACATTTTTTAATTAGCTCAGTAATTGAAATATCGTTTCTGCAAATATTTTTTATCGAAATAATTGCTAAAATGTGCAGTTGTACAATGTAATATAAAATACTTTGTTTTGTTTTGAATTGTAGGTAGTACAATTTTTCACGCGCCACTGTTCATAAATAAATATAAAATTATGTAAAACCATTTCGAACTGCACTCCTGATACAATTTGTGGGCGGTGTTAGTAAAAGTTTTTAAAATAAAAAAAATATTTTAAGAATTGTATAATTAGGGTAATTCCGGGTGAGATGACAGTATGACACGGTATGAAATGGCCGTTCATATTTTACAGGCACGTTTAAATTTCCAGTTATATTGTTGGTGATGTACTTAGCAGCTTGACAACCCATACTTTATATTCTGTTTGTTTTATTTCAACTGAAAAATTATTTGTGATATAAAATTTGAATACCTTCAGAATTTTTTTGATTGTTGCATGATTTGTATTTTTTTTACAACTTTCCAAAAGATAAAGACTTTTTCTCCATGAATATGATATTTAGAGATTATATTTAAATTCTTGTGGTGGGATTTTATCGCATAGTTATTGAAAGAAACGCCTGGGCCATCTATATCTTTCTTTTAGGGTATAGTTGACCCAACATAAAACTGCACACAGATACCTTGTAGCCCGTCATTTTTTTGTCATGATGACTAAATATGAAACCAAATAATAAAGATAGCGAATTATGGCCACAAAAGTTTTCAGACGTAGTCAAAGCAGTTCAAAGTGACACAATGAGTATGAATTCTACTTCCAGAAACTTTGGCGTCGCGGCTCCTATACCGAATGGAATAATGAAGAATACAAAGTTTTCAGGTGCAGAAAATGAGGAGAAAATTAAAGTTCATACCAAAAAGTTACAAAAAAACAGGTTTGCTTTATTCGATGTGAAAAATACTTTCACTAAGGGTGTTTTAAATATGTTTTTATATGTGAAAAAGCTATATACCAGAAAAAATAAATTTTCCTTCCATTACTTATTTAAAAAAATAGGTCATCTCATCCGGATACTCCAGGATAGATGGCCATATGCATGGATTGCCATTTATTTTTCTTGTGATAAAATTTATGACTATTTTTTAATTTTAATTACACATTATAATTTAATATGCATTGACTGTTGCAAATAAAATTGTGTTTTTTGAATATACATGCAGTTTACAATGTATTGGTTCTTTAAAAAAAGTGGGCCACACTCCCGGAATTACCCTATACAATATTTTCTGAAGGCGGTGCTTAGACAATGATATGGTGCTGTCATGAAAGTCGGCTGAGCCTCGATTCAGAAGTATTTCATTGGTGACCAACAAATACCGATTAATATGTTTTTGAAAAATATGAATGCGGTTCGATCTTACTGGAAAAAACACGTCAAAATCCATCTAATGCCGCTAGCTAACAATATATAGATATTTATATCGTCATCAGGTATAAATTGGGATATTCTTTATATTTTTAATTCATACCTGCGAAGGATCTTTTCACATTCATGTGAATACGTAGTTTGCACTTTTATTAATTGACTTTTTCAAGGGCTATTTTTTTCGGGCAAATGAGAAATATTATTCAAAGTTATTTCAGTACTTTTGAATATAATAAACGATTGTTTCACATGTATTACTCCTAATCCTTAAAACAAGGGTTTATTTAAAACACACCACGCACAAAACAGTGTCTCCTCTCCAGAGCGGCTCTGAACTTGAATAAGGTACGTCTCTGGATAATGTGTATTTTTTGGGTCTAGACGATTTTAACACGAAAATATCTTACACACCTCTACTTGATGCTCAATATTTATGAAATTATTTATGATACTAAATGTAAAGTGCAAACATAAGCAATGACATATTTGTAAAATTTTCACCCCAAGCAAAGACGATTTACCGTCCCCTTTTCAGTTCCATTTTCTCTGCGTCCTATACACATTGGTACTATATTTTTTTAAATTCTGTCGACAATATAGTATACTAGCAATTAGCATTATGGCTTTATTATGTGAACTACATGAGATTGTTTTGGGACAGATATTTAACCCCTCACACATCCCTTAAAATAATAATTTTATTGTTACTCGCAATATTATCATCAACCCAACATCTGGGTCAAATTAAATGCAGTTTTTAGTAAGTAAATTCGTATCCATAAACTGTTTCAGTCCTGTCAGACCAATTTTAACAACACATCTCAAGGATTAAATTTCAATTTTGAAACGCATCTGAGACTTTTTCGATAGTTTTGGGTCCAAAAAGATTTGTGTTGTCAAACGTCTATTCATAACAATATGTAACCCATTATTTACAATATTGTATCTGAAAGATGTTGAAAACAAAGCTGGACAAGTTCAAAATTTTTTGAAATATTCTCAATAAACCGAAATATCAAAAACTCCTTATCCGGCTCCCAGAAGAATTTAAGAGGTATCGGTACTTCAAATAGAACACAGCACGACTATAAAATGCAGTTACATAAATCTCTAAATCTTTATATACGGAGTGTTTTATAGCTATCTGTCGCTGTTGTGTATTTTACATAGATAATCATTCTCCGAATTATTTTTAATTTATTCTTTAATATTAAATCAAACTAAACTACTTGCGTTTACTGTTCAAAATATTTTTTTATTTATAAAACGTTTCTACCAAATTTTTGGTCCTTTTCAATTTTTCAAAATACAAAATAAATTTGTTTTGTATTTTGAAAAATTGAAAAGGACCAAAAATTTGGTAGAAACGTTTTATAAATAAAAAAATATTTTGAACAGTAAACGCAAGTAGTTTCGTTTTATTTAATAGTATATTACTGTTGGTAGAGTCAATATTATTAATTATTCTTTAATATTTTTGTTCCAATATATATTTTTAACGTGGAAAGAAAGTTTGGTTGAGGAACAGTTGAAAAAAAAGAAGCTTTACCGATGTTTCGCTTGTGGCCTACGTTTCGGAAATTATATTTCCATCTTCAGGGCCTCAGGCTAGAAGATGGAAATATATTTTCCGAAACGTAGGCCACAAGCGAAACATCGGTAAAGCTTCTTTTTTTTCAACTATTCCTCAACCAAACTTTCCTTCCACGTTTTAATTTATTATTCGGTATGCTTATCAAAAAGATCGCAGATTATAGACACTAGACAGCAAAGGTCATCAGCGTCTATGCTTATAGAACAGCCGGAGATTTTAGCTCTTCATATAAACTTCATTGCGCAATGCAAAAACTATACTGTGTTTGACATTTTGCGAAACAAACTCATTTAACAGTTTCTTCAAATTGAGTTTGTGTTTAAAATAAATATATTATAAATATATAAATACATATAGTAATTATAAAAGTGTATCGTAACAAAATGCCATCAAATTTCGAATGGACACACCCTCATTATCTGCCGGGCTAGGGTATATTTATACAATCAGGGTAAAAAACATCAAATGAATACATATTATCACACATACAAAGAAGGGCTAAGCACGATTACCTATGGATCATTTAGCATCATAAAACTAACAGTTGTTTGACAAGGAAAGGCAACACACATTGTTTTGAATCGTCTGCAAAGAAAAATTTCCAATGAAAGAACTGTTTATAAAATTTTATTAATATGTCTCACTCAAGTAAGTACAAGATATACCCATATTCTGTTTATGTGTGTTCGTTTTAATTTGTCCAGTCTTGAATCTATTCACAATCGAGCTGTGTCCATTTATATTATCGAACACTACGTATAATTAATGAATAAATTTTCTTGGGCACTTGGACTTCAAAAATAAGATCTAACTTCTTAAAATTGCAACGTTTCGTTGGTTTTCTTTTAATGATTTCCAACTTCTTCAGGCCAACTAAAATTGTTAAAAATACATACATAAAACAAGATTATTACCTATCCATTCTTGTAAGGTTAAATTAAGTGATAAAGTTATTTACTTTTAAAGTTAAATACACGTTAAAGTCCAAGTGCCCAAGAAAATTTATTCATTAATTTCATAACATGGATGAGAACCAAGATTTAAACTACGTATAATATTTCTCAATTATAAACATTGCCCTGACTCAGCCTTCAGTTAATAAAAATAATTGTATCAGGATAGCAGTTCTAAATAGTTTTATATAATATTAATTATATATATTTATTTACATATCAGTGGCGTCCGCAAAATTATACTTTGTGGACGAATTAAAATAAAATTTAAAATTTTATATTTTGAGTTTTATAACACAATTATTTATAACAATTATTTCGATTAAAAATGATGCAGAAACGATATTCAAACTGGTGTATATATATTACATATATACTTACATAAACATTTTCAAAAATGGTGCCAAAATGCTCGGGAGGATCAGTGGCGTGCAAAAATGAAATTGGAGCCCTATCTAAATTGGTTAAGTTCCGAGAGTCGACATTTTTTCCAGAAATTTCCTTCTTTCTAGGAATCTTTTTTTTGCACATTTTTCTAGAGCTATGACACGTATTTTAACTCGCATAAAAATTAAAACGTTTTTCAACTTGTGAACCAGTCTACATGGACCAAAGAGTCAAAAGTAAAAAATTCTTCAATTATGATATTTAAATAACGTTTTCGAACGTCGCTCAGGAGGTCGAGGGGCTCCCTGAGCTTAAGGGTCCCGGTGCACTGCACCGCCTTGCCCTCCGATAGCTACGCCACTGGGGATAGTATGAAAAATCGAGAAATTTTAGTTCGACCTCTAGAAATACTTTACGTGTCTCCATGCAAATGTTTATAGTCTATGCTTAATTGTTATACAACTACTGATTACGTGAACTGTGCGTATTATAAGAGACACAGTAACGAAATATAAACGCAGGGGGCATTCTGTTTTGAGACAAGATAGACTTTGTATCGATTGTGTGTACTTATTGATGAAGTGAAATATTTTTCTGTACAAACTGAATTAATTACGGTTTAATCGTTTTATTTCTTACAATAGAAAAATGTGATTGTGTTAGTGATAATATTAGCAGACTGTGTATCAAAGGCGGCATGAAGACGATTTTGACGTTAAGGCATATTATTATCGTGCCTGCGACTGACCGACGCGGCGATTGTATTTTTTTCACCGTAAGGTAAATACGTCCCTGAACATAACATAAATGCATACGATATGCATTAGCTATGTTTTTTTTTCTTAGTAATAAAGCCAGGGAAGATCTAGGCCTAGAGCTTATTAAACTCAATTGAGCCCCATTTTTATTAGATTAAGCATCTTTAAAATGATAACATTAAAATGAGAGTTGAAACTTAGTGACGTGACCAAATAAATTATACTGAAAGTTCACCCAAAAAAATTATAAGTTCATCCAAGAAACTGTCAAATTCGTCCAAAAAATTGTCAACATATATGGGTGTATTTCATGTGGTGCAGATGTTAGATTGATAATAATATTGCATTTAAGAAAAAAAAATTATTTTGAGAGATTAGCATTTACGGTAGGGTTTGAACCACAACAATTGATTGTTGTAACTATAAAATGTATCTAAATTGTTTTTAGTTTCGTCAAGTGATCATGTGAGCACTGAACACCCACCGAGTTTGCCAAAAGACAGCATCCAAATATTGAGACAACGTCTTTGAAACGATACAAATTATTTTATTAATAAGGTAAGTGTACCAAATTTTGCCATGCTTTTAATAGAATCAAATTAACTTATATTAAGTATTCTGAAACTGAGTTACGTTAATGACAATATATTTCTCTTCTACGGTTTTAAAACTAAAGAAAATACGAAACTCATAAAAAACGTATAGTATTTAAAAAAAAAAAAAACGAGAAACTGGTAATATTTAGCTCATAGGTTCCAATTATTGCCACCATACGGCAATAATAAGGCCAGCTATTTTCAACAATAAAATTTAACAAATGTAAATACGTAGATTCTCCTCAAATCACTGAGTTTTTTTGTTGGGCATACGATTGAAAGAGATCTTTATTTCAGTATCAGTTTTTAGGTTGTGTACCAAATATCATACAGAAATGGTCAACTAGATTTTTTTCATATTTTAAAATGAGTTGAATATAATATGAGATAAGAAAATATTTGATTCGACCTATCTTATAACGATAATGGATATCTTGTAACAATTAACACAAAGTCAAATTTTTTTATAGTGGACATGCATAAAACACAAATGTTTAAGTTTTGATCACTACGGATAACTGATTCCATTTAGATCATATAAAAGTTCGTTAAGAGCTAGCAGACTAAAAGACAAATTAAGACTAACCGTTCTCGGTTACGATTCACCGGTCCGGTTGGAAGCTCGACCAATCAGGGCGCAGTCGTTCCCGATTGCGGTTCGGTTCGAGCGTTTAGGTTCAGCTCTAATTTCAACCGGACCGTTCGCAACCGTAGCCAATGAGAACGCTTGCTGGAGTCACGTGACTAGCCAGCTGTTTTTGTTGACGTTTAACTACAAATCAAACGTCAAATCATATTTCGAAGTTGCGCATGCGCACCGAGAATAATCGTAGAACCGAATCGGGATAGTGTGAGCAGCCTAGATTAATCGAAAACCGAACCGGACCGGTGAATCGTAACCGAGAACGGCTAGTATGAATTGGCTTTAACAGTGGGATATATTTCATAGTAAACTTATTGTCGGATTTAAGAGGGTGTGGCAATATTAAGAACATGGCAATATTTGGCGCATCTACCTTACATTGTCTTCTAAAATACTTGTTTGAAGAAAAGATATTACCTTCGATTAGTAAAAAGAAACCGTTAGAGTTTCTTTCTAGAATTTTTAAAGCTGTCCGCGTCATTTCAGAAATTGACGGATCACCTTGTCCAGTTGTGTCTCGGTCTGTTTCGAATTCCATGTGAGAATAAGCGAACAGCCCTTTAAATAATAAAAACAAAGATTTCAATCATTTTCTATTACTTAGACTAATCTAGCATTATACTTGCATGATTTTTTTCTAACAAAATATATGTCCATTTGAACAAAACTCGATAATCTGAGAACCAAAACAATAAATCTTTGAAGCAGCATTTATTAAGGGTTGTTAAAATGGTTTTTCTATTTAAACATCGTTTGACGTGCATTTCTTGGGTATGTACTTTTCAATACACATATCAAAATGATCGTCAAAAAATTATACCAAAGCACTTTTGATGTCAGTGCAGCTAATGGACATGGACATTTAACAAGCAGTGAAAATTTGTATCCTGAAGATCCTGGTCAGGACGTTAAAACAAAGTTATCAAATTGTTGTATTGTCATCGATCCTTGATAAGTGTGCAAAGTTTCAGTTTAATCTGACGTTTTGAAGTGGGTGAATTTCACGCTCAAAGATTCCGTTACAAACTTACAGGTGAAACTAATAAAAGCGTGTTAAAAATTGGAAACTAACCAAGTAAATGATCGACATTATGCGTATCAATTGAATCGAGATCCGATTTCGTCGTAATATATTCGGCATATAACTTTCGTTTCTTTTTATCGTGTATCCATTCTGTAATCAGATTTCTGCCATCCAGTCTGCGTCCTTCTTTATTAGGCAAATCTGGATCTGGTGTTACATTCGAAACAAAATGTCTGCGACCTCCTCCTAAAATAACCTATGATAAAAAAACACGTTGTCATCATAAAAAAAACTGAATAATAAACATGAAAATTCTACTCCATTTTGTTCAATTTCATGATCGACATTTGTTTAAAAAACTGATTACAAATATGGTTATTAATAACACAAGCACAGAAATAATGTATTACGTTAATATTTTTTCCAGGTTCGTCTTCAATAAGTTGTCTTGCGATGTCTTTGCATTGTTTCCTTGATGATGGAGGAATTTTACTGTCATCCTCCCAGTAGCGAGATGGGGAATGAGCATAAAAAGCTGCAGGAGTGGCGTGAGTTATTCTTGTTGTTGTTATTATTCCTGTTGATTTACCTGGAACATAGAAATGCTCTATTAAACGAAAACATGTCTAGTCTTCCTTACATTATAATTAAATGTCCAGCGCCGGCAGTGGCGGATTTACACATTTCCCAAGTATAGGCTGTTAAATTTTTGCCGCCCTCACTTCTACAATTGTCAGTTCCTAGATTATTTTTACAATCCAACAGTTTGCTTGAAATTTCACGAAAAAGAATTTTACCATAGGATGTAGAAGATGAAAGGGAAAAGTCATCCGTCTTACAGAAATCTTTTTGATTTCTATAAAAGACGGCTAAAAAAATCGGTCCCCAAATTTGCCGCCCTTAAAATCTGCCGTTCTAGGCTCAAGCCTACTCAGCCTGCTGGTAAATTCGCCATTGAGCGCCGGCCCTGGGGTAGAGCGAGAGGAGCGATGCTCTAGACGCCAGGTAGCAAGGGGCTTCAAATGCGAAAAACAAGATTTTATTATTTAATGACTGATTGAAATTAACACCAAATACTAATTTAATTATATAGCGGTAGGAACTTTCTTAATGTTAAAGAAGCAGAAGTATAATAATTAAAGGCACTTAATTTAATTTAAATTCAACAAGTGTCGATGTTTGCAATACAAGTTGATTTTTGAAAATTTGGGACATATTTATTTATCATAAAACCGAGGTACAGTTTACGTGAAGTGAAAGCGTCGAACAAAGGGCGCTGAAAGACAATATCTCGCTCTACCCTGATCAAGGGCTATAGGGCCGGTGTTGTAAATGTCGTTATTTACACGTAATAACATTTAAATTTGTTGAAGTTATATTTCTTTCGGCGCGCTGAGTGTAAAATTTTAGCAGGCAACCTAAGTTGCGCGCGCACAGCTAACGAAAATTCAACAGTATGACGTTGGCCGCGCTAACGAAAATCCGACAGTATGAAATTGGCCGCGCTAACGAAAATTTGACAGTATGAAGTTGACTGTGTTAGCGAAAATTCGACAGTATGAAATTGACCGTTAGAAACTCAGACTGAAATGATAGATGAACGAAATCAATTATCTGCTATCTGGAAAATATACAAAAATATACTAGACGACTATAACCTTTCATTACAATCAATAGTCGTTTTAAGTGTCATCCAGTTGAATTTATAATATCGTATTTTTGATTTCTCAATGGTTTGAAAATAAAACTAACAACCAAAATAGAATATTGAGTGTTTTAAAATATTGGAGGTTATTCTTAAACTTTTTGAAGGTTTTATTTCAATAATTATTCACATGTATATTATAAATTAGTTTTTAATCACGCCAAAGAAGTATAACTTCAAACGCACATACATAAGTATACGCACCAACTTTTTTTTTCGAGGTTAAAGAGCTACCAAGCATGCATAAAAATTGAAATTACTTTAAGAAATGTACAACATACCTTGGTCTTGAGCCCATGTCAAAATCGATGTAACCTTCGATTGTTGACTCGATTGACAATTATCAAATTGCGCACTCGAATCGAGCCCCAAAGTTTCGTATTTCGTTTTGACACCAGAACTCAATGCAGTAGCACAGGCTGACGAATCTCCAATTTGAGCGTCTACGTTATACGTCTGAAATCACAGTACGAACAACCGTTGATATCTTTTAAATTGTCAATTGTTATAAAAAATTAATAAACCGAAATCATGAAACGGTACTAAACCAAAACAATATTTATTTATATCAAAATAAAGAAATTATTTTAAATAAAACTTTGCGTAGACATTAATCAATTCTAGCAACGAATTTAAATAAACTTACAATATTGCTACTGACTTCAATTGTACCATTCAGTACCATGTTTATAGAGTTACCTCCAGTTTCTCCCCTTAGTGTTTCCACTAAATGTGTCAAACATTCTTACATGGGGTCGCCCTACATTTTTTTAAGATAATAATTTTTTAAGAACTATTTTCTACAAGAAACAATTCTTAAAATGTGATTTTAAAAACAGAATCAACCCGCTACGTAAATACGTCACTCACAGACAGCTTTCTGATTGGCTGCCTATGTCACGTCCACTGATTCCATAGACTTAGATATAAAGAAAGATAGTAAATTAAACTGACGAGTCACGAGTAATATACTATATACCTCTCTTTTCATAGGCATACCTCTCTTTAGTTATGCGCGGAAATGTCTGATCATCATATGGCGACTAAGCCGTTTGAAATGAACACATTTTTTTAAATCTCGTTTACAGTTGAGAGGAAGAATATATAAAAACGAAATATTTGGTTTACATTAGGTATAGGTACTTGTTTATTTATAAGAAATAATATGTACTGTTCAAAATTTATTACTATCAAAATTTGATACGCGGGACCAGTCTATACAATAATAATGTGCGCTTCGTTTTTGTTAATTATTTTAATTAATTTTTCAAAATAAGGAAAATAAATTATTCTAAAACTGATGAGTTCGACGAATTTAAAGAATACCTGACAAAATTTCGAGAAAAGTAAAAAATACTCAAGATTGTCAAAGAGAAAATAAACGTGTTCTCCATAGGACCACCACGTTAAATTTAAAGTTATGAAAAACCTCATCAAAAAGGGCAGTACACAAATTGTTGACACCTAAAAGAAGAAATTGAAATTAGTTGAACGGTCCTATAGCCTATTGTTGACGGTTTAAAAATTCGATCAATGTAACGTGTTGTAAATTTAACCAAAGCTGATTAATTTAAATAAATACGCGATGGATGTTGGTATTTTACGAAACAAACTAACGTTTCGGCAAGCTGGTGATTATTTAACGCAACCAATCGCCTTAGATTATTTACGTTATCTGAAAAAAAGTGATATACCAGATTATTCTGATGATGACGTCACAGATATTTCTGATGCATTTTCTGAATTCGGAACCGAAGATTTAAGGATACTAACGCTGTATGATTGGAGGAAGAAGTTAAAAAATTTTGGAAGTAAATATAAGCTTAAAAATATTTTTACTGATGATTATAAAAACGTTTTTGATGAAGTTGCAAACGAAACACAGGTTAGAAAATTATATTCATTCTTTGATAAACAGGACCGGGCTTATAAATTTTACGAAAACGTTTGTGGATAGAGAATTATACTTACTGAAGGCTGTAGGTATATAATTTTGTGCAGATGATGAATTGATAAAACAGAGACGAAATATTGAAGTTAAGGGAAAATATTATTAAGGTGTTAATTTTTTTTTTAATTTTTCCAAAAACAAACAAATTCATATAATAATGTCACGCTGCCTGTATTAGCAAATACACTATATTGTGTGCAGAGTTTTGGTACTGCGATCCAGGTTTAAATTAATTGAGTTGATTCTAGGAGCAATTTTTCACAATTTCACTCTTAATTTAGATTCGGAATTCAGTCGATTCCTGTATTTCGTTTTTATCAAGACCAGATGTGGATCCCACTCTTACATAAGTTGTTACGAAGAGTAAAAGGAATTTCCCCGTTTTGCATGAAAGTTCCGGATAGCCAAATAGCGTACCCCAAAGGGTACGCGCACCCCACTTTGGGAAACCCCGGTTTAAACTATATAGGAGCATAGATTTTCTTTTATACACGCTGATCATAATATTACTATTAGAGATGGGAAAAACGGGTCTTTTTAGTGATCTGCATCTTTGCATCTGAATCCCGTATATGAGCCGGCTCACTGAACCGGTTCAAAAAGAGCCGAGTTCTGAATATGTTACTGCAGTCTGCCACTGAGTTACCTAGTTCAGTCAATCATATCACGACCTGTATAGAATCAAGAATGCATAGCCAAACATGTGATGCATGAGTCATTTGAGCTGACAGATGCATCAAAGCAAGAATTGATACGTAAGTGTAAAATGTGCTTCTGTGTGTTAAGTGTTTCACTGAGTCATGCGGATCCGTTGATCCGTCGGCTCAAAAAAAAGTGAGACGGCTCTCACGGATCTTCTGTCGGAGTCGGCTCTTTGAACCGGTTCAGATCTGAGTTACCCAAGTCTAATTACTATCAATAAAGGTAATTATTATTTAAGGTCAGTCCCGATTCAATGTCAGATGAAATAAATAGTATAATATCATCGTTTTATAATAATTATTCACCAAGAGATTTGAACGCCGAGCTAGAAGATAGCATCAAGAGAAGATTTAATACCGAAGAATGTAGGTTATCTCCGCGTTCGGAATCAACCGATTCTTCGCCAGACTTACTACGAAAAAGGCATAGCGATATTTATTTTGAACACTTGGACATGCTAACACATCTGTTTAAATTATTCGAAACAAATGAAGACGGAATGACCATAACATACCCTGGATATAATGCATTTGCGCAAGATAAGAAACATCATCTACAGATGGATTTGGTACCTTGGACTACCATGGAAAAATCTATTAAGAAATGTAATGAATGGTTTGAAAAATATCAAAACGATATCTAAATTTTAAACTAGAATTATTTTGATCTACGTTTCTTTAGCAGATTAGATTAGATGTTCTATGATCAGTTCACTTTCACATATGAAGTTACATCTGTTTTAAGGTTATTTTTCCAAATTTACGACGCCTAATTCAACCAGTCTAATTTTTGAGTTAATGTAAACGGATTTAACTTATTTTGTTTCTTAATTACTTTTTTTCGATTTTTTAGAATTCTGAAAATAGGTAGTTTTTTTATGAGTTGTCAACAGCAACATGTTTGCACTTTATTTTTTGTTCTATAATGCGCTTCATAAATAATAGAGAATGAGTCATTATAGTACGGTTCGCTTAATGGAGCGGCGCAGCAATGAAACAATGTGGCAATATTATTATTATATTGCGAAGAATAACGCTCAGTTGCACAAAGCATTATCAAAAAAATTCATTTGACAATAACCTTGGAATGTGATCATTTAATTACAGTTTTTATGCATGCAAAAGAAGTCTAATGTAGTATTCAAACTCGCTGTCATGTAGAACATTAGACTGAACTCATACAAAAACAAATACCAGTCATTTGTTTTTGTATGAGAAAAAGATCACTTTTCACGCTAATTTTTTATCAAAATTCGTAGAAAATGCTGCTGCAAAATGGAAATTGTACAAAAAACGATGATCAATACATGTATGCACAATTTGAACAGAGTCGATTTAAAATTCTGCAGTGCTTTTCTTATGGGAAAAACATGTGTAGTCATAATCGAAGGTCATTGTTAAATCAGGTTTTTTGACAATCCTTTCTGCAATTCGGCATGCATGTATGAGTCCCTAGCTATAATTTACGAACCGTATTATAAAGTGATGGAATATCGCCATTTTAAGCCAGATGTGACATTGTTTCGGCATTTAGTGCCACATAATTCAAAATAAAGGAAGTGTTAGACACATAGCATAGACTAATTGAGGATGTGGTACTTATTTCGTCACCATGAAGTGTAGTGGTGACAATCACAGAACATTAAAATAACCATTAAAATATTGTAGAGCTATAAAATATTGACTTAACCTCGATTTAGATCAAGATTCCATTGACGTTAATGACCCCAGTTATCGCGCATCCAAAGATTTTTCTAATTAACCGTAGCTACAGAGATTCGCAAAATAATCGGCGTGTCTTTTTGTACAATTATTAATTTGAAAAATAGATGAGTTTTAGAGTTAACATATTTTCCTTCTATCCGTACAGACTAGAGCTTTAGATACTTATTGAAATATCATTATATTAAATGTCTCCCACTTCTTTTATTATATTTCTACTTTTGTCTTAACAGTGTTGGATCACTTTCACACAGTTTGTGCTGAGACCCAGCGGTAAGAGGCGAGGTAGGCAAAATACATATCGTGGGTGTGACCTTCTTTAGCTTTGTCTTGCTCAAATCATCCGCACGTTTCAATTTTTGGCTGGTGCCAACTACGAGGCTAAAAGATGCTATTGCAAGGGTGCCGCTGTCAATTGATTACTCTAATTTTGGGAAATATTTTGAAGATTTAAAAAACTTTTCCGAAAAAGGAAAAGTCACTTTAGGTTTGTGATAGAACAATTTTGTGAAATAAGTATGAATAAGGTCGTAGTGTGACATTGAAAACGTGTGTTTTTCTGGCACAATTAATGCCAACTTTTTTCTGGTAAATCGTACATAAATTACAAAAGTAGTACATTAGAGACCTAGATTTGTCCTTTATTTTCCTTATAGAAAAAGATTTTTTGCAGAATGTTTATGAATAAGTCTACAATCAGTTGGCAGCTATTTTTGGCTTAAATTCAGAGCGTTCCGATAGCCTCAAAGTGTCTATATAACAGTTGTTCAATATATGCCATCTCCTTCATCCGCATAAGTTCTATCTTACAAGTAGCTGGACGTGTGTGTAGACTTACATTTCGGGAATTTCTAATTTCTATGAAAAATCTTATTCAACCTTTGATGATATTGCTTACAAAATAAACTAGAAATATGTAGGTACTATTATTTCCATATGACTTTTAACCAAGTTTTTACAGTTTGTTTGATTTTAATAAACTATTTAAAATCAGATAAAATCGAGAAAATTACCATGTTTTACACAAATTTTTCTACAGAAAAAAAATATTTTCAAAAAAATCATTGAGCAAGCCACATTTGTCAGTATTTTTAACATAAGTTTGTAAAGAAAAAACTTCAATAGGTTAATTTGCCTTTCCGTAATGCCAAATCTCGTGACGTGCTGTAATTAAGAAATATTGACGAATATCACTTTTTTTTATTGAATTTTTAGGCCAAAAATATGTATTTTTTTAATCACAGGTAATAAACACATTAATAAAATTAATTTTGCGACCACAGCTCGAAATATTCAAATATTTTACGATCTGACCAATCAGTCATGATGTTACTGAGTAGCGACATATCTTAGTTCTGTGAAGCCGACTTTAGAAATATGTTTTATGTAAAGCAACTCGATATAAACGGCGGCAACAAAACGCTGTTCTGAACATGTAATAGCTGAACGCATTAAAATAGTTTAGTAGCGGCCGAGAAACAAAAATAGACAACATTATTTTGTTTGATATATTTGGGTATTTATAACTATCTTTTGATCTTTGCATCGCGTAAATTTTTTAATATTTTCAAAATATTATTTCTTTTTACGTCAATAAAGAAGAAAGTTTCAAAGTTAATCATTATTAGTGTATTTGCCATATGGCAACATACACTATTGGCGTCGGTCGGATGGCGGGACCTAGGGGTCGGACCAAAATTTCTCGACGTTTCATAGCCTCCTAAGCACTTTGGCACCATTTTTGGAAAAATTATATATATATGTATATATATATATATTTATATATATATATATATATATATATATATATATACGTGCGGGCTATAACTTTCGAAAGAGTTAATTGATTTTAACGAAATTTGGCCCACGTGTTGAAATCCATCACCGCAAGAAGCCTATTTAAAATGGGCGTAATCGGGCCATTTTAAGGGTAGTTTTTAGGGGTCGAAAAATGTTTTTGGGCCCCAAAATACTGAAAAAATTCTCAGAATCGTTTCAAAATTGACATTTAACCCGTTAGTAACAATCAAAAAGTGCCCCCAAAATTTTAATAAAATCGGCTTAACAGGACCGGACTTACAAATTTTTTGAAAACACTAATTTGTAGATAGTGACTTATTTATTGAAGGGTGTATTTAATTCGGTGTAGACGTTAGATTGATAATCATATTACAATTAAGAAAAAAAATGTTATTTTAAGGGGTGTATTAAGGGGTTAAATTTTGTATTTCGCCCAAAAACAAACTTAATTTCACATAATAAAAGTATAAAACCACACGGCCCTATACAAGCAAATACACTATATTGTCGGCAGGGTTTTGGCACTGCGACCCGGGTTTTTTTTTTCCTTGTTTTTGTTTACATTTGGCACGTAGTTTATCAATCATTTATATTATCTTTAATAATAATTTAAAATCGAATTTATAATTAATTATTTATTGACAATATAACAAAACAAGTTTTAAATAACAATAGTTTTTTGTTTGTTTTTAATAGCATTAATAAATTCCGTTTACATACAAGTAGTTTCTTTCATATCCCACAATCGCGAAAATATTTAAGCTTTAATATAATGTGTTTCAACAAAATAATTATATTAAAAAAATCAAATTTTTCATTTAAAAAATACAAGATGAGATTCTTGCATTATTTTTTTTATGCCATGTTAATTGAGCAATAAATGAGCTCGTTTCATATTTTATAGAATTGAAATCTACGTCAAAAATAGATAATAACTCAATTTTTTTGAGAATCTTTCGTAAGGTTTTTCTAAATACAAGAACAAAAATTCTTGAAAGTGTATATGTTTCAATTTAAACGTATAATAATCCCGCTACGGAGATACGCTATCGCTAGACAGTTTCAGGTGATTTGCTGTCTGTAGTTAAATCATGGCCACTTTTTTTGCATGTATCTCTTTTCATAGACACACCTCTCTTTTCCTAGGAGCGAAAGTGATGTTCTGACTAGGTGTAACTTTGACGTCATCATATAACATTTGAAATGAATACATTTTTTAAACTCTTGTTTACAATTAAGATAAAGGTTATAAGAAATATTAAATTTGTATATGTGCACAGTGCCACAGTGCAAATTTATCAAATTTTGATTGGCTGGACGACCCTATTCTGAACAAAATTACATTTAAAATGTTTCCGATTTTGATTGAACATACAGTATATTTGTATAACCAACGTTAATAATAAAGATTAGATAAATTTCAAACTTTTATGTGATAAAAATATTTTATCAAATTATCAATAACTGGAGGTAGATTTCAGAAGCAGGTTGATTTAATATTATATATAATACACATGCAAAATTCAATGTAAATTGCTTGACCTTAAAAAAAAACAGTGAAAGTTAGTGTGTAAAAATGTCTGCCGAATCCAGTACAACGGATGGATGGCTATTCAAGTCGTCTTCGTAAGTAATTTTTTATTATAATAAACTTTTTATTAACTTTAGTGGAAGTTTATTGTTGCTTGTCATAGTTAAGGTTAAATTTTGAAATTCAGTTTTGATCAACTTTCCACATATTCGATCTTTTTGAAATTTGGCACCACACACGTAGTTCAATCAAGAATGATAAGTTGTTATAATTTGCATAACCAGTTTGTTCGTCATCGAAACTATCGATATTACAATAATTACGTGTCGTTATAATTCAATTTGAATATTTAGACAGAACAATTATTTATATTGTTTTCGATGTTTTGATTAGATAGAATTGCATCTTCTATTCCTCAGGACCCAACGACAATTAACTTATGTTCCTGAGGATGATCAGGGTCGGATCTAAGTCTTTCGGGACCTAGGATATATTGAAATTCAATGGGCCCCATTTTTTATGTTAGAATAAGAATCTTTAAACTTTAAAATCAGAATTAAAACTTGGTGATCTGACTTAACAAATAATACTATTTAAAGCATCCAAAAAATTGTCAAAATACACCGAAAAAATTGGTCAAAAGTCGCCCAAAAAGGTTTAAAATCTTCTAAACGTAATATTTTTAATTAATAGTATCGATTTCAGGCAAATTAAAATTATATAGTCGAAAACGTTTTTATCGAACTACGTAGTGAAGAAAGTGAGGACAAGTTTTAAAAATAACGTACAAAAAAAAACAAATTAATAGTTTATGAAGACTATGTATGTTTATTTGTTCGAATACTTTATCCTCAAATTAAAACGCATTTTTTGTAACTATTATGACGTCACAAAGGTCACGTTTCTTTGTATCGTATGTGTACATATTTGTTTTGTTTATCGGTTACATGTAAACTTATTTGATTACTTATCTGCTAACCCTGCCTTGTCGGACGTCTATAATCTGCAATTATCTTGTTAGCTTATCTTGTGCTTTGTGACGAAATAAACATGTCAAAAGTCTGTCTATAGATGTCTGGCTATACTGACTAATCTCGAGAATGCGATTTTTACCATTCGAAGGCTTTTTTCTTGAGGAAGGCTTAGGTCTATTCTAATTGTTCGGCCCGGATCCAAATCGGATTTCAGATTCCAGACTGGATTGAAATCAAGTTTATGTGAAAAACTGCCCCTTTATGGTACGCCCATAAAACTAGCTTTAGCGAGAGGAGCGGTCGCTCTAGGCGCCATGTGGCAAGGGGCGCCAAAAAGTCAAAGGCGAAAAACAATTCCCATCGCGAAATAAAATTTTGATTGAAATTAACACCAAATACTAATTTAATTACGTAGCGGTAGGAAATTTCTTACGTAAAAGAAGCAGAAGTATAATAATTAAAACTACTTCATTTAATTTAAATTCAAGTGTTGATGCTTGCAATAAAAGTTGATTTTTGAAAATTTGGGACTTATTATTTATTTAACATAAAACCGAAGTACAATTTACGTGAAGTAAAAGCGTCGACCAAAGGACGCTGAAAGACAATCTCGCTCTACCCTAATCAAGGGCTAGGGCCGACGCTGTTACCAAGACTCATACGAAGTAAAAATTATTAACAGATAAATGAAATTCTTTCCACATAATTTAAATTGTAGACAAAAGATACGATTGTCTTTTACAGAAACAAAAAACCATCCGACTCTCAAACAACAGAGAACAACGCATCGCAGTCGCAGAAGAACGACGCCACGCTTCCGGCGACTGTGACGGTGGCAAAGGACGCCGAATGTTACGCCATGAACCATAAGCGACGCGGAGTCGCTCTTATTTTCAATCATATGTATTGTGTTAATATGAAGCCTCGGTTCGGTACCGAAAAGGATTGCGAAAGTATCGAAAAGGCGTTGAAAAAATACAACTTTGATGTCAGAGTTCACAATGAACCGACTCTTCAAAATATCAAAGATGTTATCAAAACAAGTAAATAAAAAGGACCAGCGCCCACGTGCTGCTTTTTGGAGCTAAAATGCTCGACGTCTATCGCGATTTGACGAATACTTAGCTACACGAAATTTATCGTTCGATCGCGTGACTTGATTACGGTATGGAGACTCAATCGCACTTTCGCTCGATTTATGCGTTTGTTTTTCATCCGTACACCTGCGCGTGAAAATGTATTGCGTGAGCGTGCGACTTAGTGTGCTATGGATTTTCGACAATCTCACGTTTTCTATAATGCGCGAACTTACGTTGTTGGTTGCTGCATCTAACGTTCTACAAGCGACTAAGTCGCCCGATCGTGCGACAGAAATTAGCATATGTGCACTGGTCCAAAACAGGATAGCTTAGTCGAGACATCCTATAATGTATAAACTGTATATCAAAATCCCGTTAAAGTAACTGTTTACCAGCTGTTCAATATACCCCCTTTTTCACCCGCATAGCAGTATCTTACGACTAGACGGATGTGTGTGTGCATGTAAAAAGCACTTACCCACATTTAGGAAGTCTCTATAGTTTCTATGAAAAATCTTATTCAATCTTTGATGTTAATGCTTACAAAATAAACTAGAAATATGGACCATTCTTCTCATATGACTTTTAGCCAAGTTTTTACAGTTTATTTGATCTAAATAAACGATTTAAGATAAGACAAAAACGAGAAAATTAGCATAAGTTTTACACACATTTTTGTACAGAAATAATTAAATTAAAAAAAAAATATTGAGTGAGCAAAATTTGTCAGTATTTTTAACATAAGTTTGTAAAGAAAAAACTTAAAAATGTTAATTTGCCTTCCCGTAATTCGAAACTCGCGACGTGCTGTAAAGAAATATTGACGATTATCACGTTTTTCAATTCAATTTTTACGGCAAAAATATATTGTCTTTTTGAAATTTTGAAGCAGCAAGTCAAGTTTTGTGAAGCTTAATGCTTAATCACAGCTAATAAAATGAATTTTACGACCATAGTTCGAAATTTTGCGAGAACACATTTTACAATCGGAAGGATCAATCACCTTAACAGTAGTTTCGTAAAGTAAACGTAGTAAATCATAGTCAAATCGCCTGAGAATTGAACGCAGCCTAAAATCAGAAGTGGTCTTGCCCAAAATTGAACTGTCATAAATTTTGAAACTTATGTGAAAATCAGCTATATTAAAATCTTATACAATTATAGACAAAGTAACGATTTTATTTATTTATGCGTTGATTATTTCTTTAGCATCTGAGGAAGATCATTCGGACGCTGATTGTCTCGTGGTGATTGTGATGACTCACGGTGATAATGGCTACCTTTATGCAAGTAACTGTCAATATCAACCGGATGTCCTGTGGAATAAATTGAAGAGTTGCAAAACACTCATTGGAAAGCCGAAACTGTTCTTTATTCAGGTATTTTTATACATTTAAATATGCACTACCTACGCAAAAAAAAGATAAATAATATTTCCTCTACGCAGCAGGACAGCTTGGTGTAATTATAAGCATGTTGGCATTTGGATCAGACTGTTGTAGGTTCGAATTTCAATTCACCTCATGAATGTTTTATGATGTTCTTTTAATCTGACGATTTGTCAATTAAAACGATAATGAACTAAGTTATCGAGAGAACATGAAAGATATAAATTAGACGTCGTTCACGTAAATAAGTTTTTTATTTCCTAAGGTAACTCGCTGGTATTTTTAGAGTCGCGGACAAAAACTAGACTACATTAAATTATATACAATATTCAACGATTTTAATGGCATATTATGCAAAAAAAAGGTCCCAAAAGGCCGATTTTCTTCGACTTGATAAACTTTTATATCGTCACTGCTTAGGCCGCCTCCATTTTTAAAAACAAAATCAAAATCGATTCAGTAAAACCAAAAATTAGTTGTTTCAAACCAAAACTTTTTAAATAATTAGCGTATTAGATTTTGCTAGAGAATGTCGTTTTTAGAACATTTTTATCCACCCTCAAGAACATATTGAGAGGTTGATTAAAAAAATATTAGTTTACTTCACAGTCTGTAATCAGCTCTAAAAGTATCAGGAGAGCATGTGTATAAATATTTGCATTTAGCTTTAGACTGATTTAGTCTCAATTGGGCACTCTGTTATATTTTTTTTTTATTTCTGTTCTGTGATCTCCTGCATCGACGTAAATTTTGAATTCAGAACGAGTTTTGTTGAAAATTTAAGAATGGAGACATTGAAGCTCATTTTAACTTAATCTTAAGTAATTAAAAAACACTTGAAAATTCTACAAATAATTCTTTATTTCTCGACGATCGTTTCGGGCAGTAAGTCCATCCTCAGAAGTACAAAAACTTGTACTCCTGAGAATGGACTTATTGTCCGAAACGATCGTCGAGAAATAAAGAATTATTTGTAGAATTTTCAAGTGTTTTTTAATTACTTACGTTATTATTAATCATGTTCTACCACGTGCCGAGTGAAAAGTCAGTGCAAACTATATTAATCTTAAGTTTAACCCAGATTTAATCTGCGGCTATATAGTTTGATGAATAACAGCTACTACGATAATACCTGATGCCTCCTCAATTTCCAATTTCTGGCATCTCAATTACTTATTTATAATCAGTACAAAAAAATTTCATTTAGGCATGCAGAGGTGAATTTGTCGATAAAGGAACCAAGGTCAGAGTCGAAGTAGATTCAACAGAACGGTCTTACGTTATTCCTGAAATGGCCGACATTTTGGTCATGTATTCCAGTTATCAAGGTGAGTATCGTGAGTTTTTAAATAGTCAAATAAAAATAAGCATGAATTAATATGAGAAACTTTAAGTAAATCATTAAAAAACTGAGCGTAGTTATCTTCTGTAAAGATACAGTTTAGATTAGCTTTTTCTATAAGCGCGTCAAGTATTGACAGAAAAATCATTGATTCTTGACAAACTAAAAAGTTAATGGAATGTCTCAAATTAAAAAGAAGCTGTAATAGTGATTTAATAATGAAACTAGTCAAAATTTAAGATTTTTAAACATGTTTTATTAAAGGTTACTTGTCCTGGAGGAGTCCAGATACTGGTTCATGGTTCATTCAATCTTTATCTACAATCCTGAACGATTATAAAGGAAGAAATAGAGATCTATTAGCGCTCCTGACTTTTGTTAATCGACGTGTAGCTCTTGAATACCAATCAAATGTACCACAAGACGAAGAGATGGATGGTAAAAAACAAGTTTGCACCATCGTCAGTATGTTAACTAGACTTGTTTATTTTAACTGATTTTATTTATATTTATATAGGTATCATTTATCATATATATTAATACGCTAAGGTTAAGATGTTTGCCTCCCTTTTTCGAAATAACCACACAATTGCTCCACATAAATTTTATATCATTTTATAGATAATTGCTTGCTCTACCGACATCAACAACTAAAAAATTTATTATTGCTGTTGTTTTTGTAAATTTATTAATTATTAAAATTATATATATAGATATACATTAAGACACAATACAGAAATGCTGCCATCTGGCTTTGATTTTGAAACAACGTCAACATGATTGACGGTCGGTAAATTTTTTTTGTTTAATTTGTAATCAAAATTCACGTATAAATACTTTTCGTATGGCGGCGCTTCAGTTCAACGTTTTCGATACTTGCGCCTCTATATGACAGTTTTAGAAAAATATTTTCTTGAACCGTAACTGAGCTTTGTAATGTAATACAACAAAAAGAAGAAAGTTATAAAGAGTGTGAGAAATTAGAAACGAATTTTAGTACGAATTATTCGCACAGGTACCGCTAGTTTTTTATTAATAATATTATTTATAAACCATATGCTTTTTTTATTTATTTAAAACCGCCAACTAAAAGTTATGAACTCTATTAGAATTAATTTGTAGATGCCGGATCTATAAGAGATTTATGTGTTCCTTTAGTATCCCTCCCGTTTTTAAAAACAAAACCACCTATATCCTTAGACTAACATCTTTACGTCGATGATTCAAAATACATAATCATTTGAGCTTAGAATCAATTAATGTTTTCAATGTATTATTTTTCATCACAACTTGAATTCATTTTAGTAGCTTTTAAATTACAACCAGGAAAATGAGTATTTGTATTAGATGAACCAAAAAAAACCAACATAAAGGACGGATCATTCAATTTCATATCATTCTACCAGCTTCTGGACCCGAAAATTGAGTGTTTGTAATAGATGAAGCAAAAAAAAAACATCAAATCTAGTATCCATAATTATCGTACGACAAATTTATCCCAGTCGTTTCTAGAGCTTATTAAATGATGATCATCCAATATTTAAGTTTAAGTCCTAAGTTGATCTACTTCAAATTTTACCTTAGACATAGCAACTGCCGGAAACTTATCCCAAGCGAGATCAGTTTCTTCACCAGGTCTTCCGGCCCGCTGTCCTTTCAATATCCTCGCTGCTGTCAGGGTGCTCGGCCCCATACCGTCACCAATTATTAACACCACGTTCCGTGCGACGTCATCGGACACGCGGTGTCCCGATGAGCCTCCAGGACCACTTCCCCAAGCGTGTTTTAATCTTCTGTCGATCGCTTCTCTCGCCGAATCGTACCACTGATCACGTTCTGATTTAATCAAACAAGGTTAAAGCTGCCAGATTGCAAACATTTTATCATATGTGTAATCTCAAAGCATAGTTTTTCTTAATAGTGCAAATATCCAAAAGGATAAAAAACATGTTGGGCATAAATTATTAAGTGCTGTCGCTAGATGACCAATTTAATTCTGATTTGAATTCTACTTGTTTTATATATGTCGTAGGATAATTGAAAAAATCGAATTTTCGCGAAAATCCTAGGACTTTTGCAAAAAAAACGGGTAATTAGAATCCGATTTTTTGCAATCATCCTAGAATTTTCGCAAAAATCCAATTTTTCAATTATCCTACGACATATATAAGCCATAGAAAACTATCACTGTAAGAATCTGTACGCAATTGAGTTATTTCGTTTTTACGATATTTTTTGAAAATATTATTTTTACTCTAATTTTACGGTATTTAAAATTACTTTTCCCTGTGTCCTATACAGCAAATAGAAGTCAAAATAATTAAATATATAATTAAAAACAAAAATTACACACGGTAATTCGGAATATTTAAGTACGCCCCTTCTTAAAAAATAACGAAAGTATAAAAGATCATAGATTTCAAAAACGTACCCTTCGCTCCAGCGATAACATTGTCCATACAACACATGATAACAATATAAATAATAGTAACAATACAATTAAAGACCGTAAAATTCATTGTTTTATCGCATTTTATTAATCTAATTAAGATTATTTATTTTTTATCGACATAAAATCACAATTTGATTTATAGTTTAAAAAAATTATAACACACATTATTGAAACAATTCTTCCAATTTAATTTCAAAACACAATATTTAATAATATTACGCCAAAAAATTAAGTTTAGAACAATTGTTATAAACAACACTGAAACAATTTAAAATTTTTACAAATTAGTTAAAAAACTTTTTTTCCCACACAATATTCAAACCAATTCTTTGTACAAAAAAATTAACAAACTTCTAATTTATACAAACAAATGATTTTTTTGATAAATTTTGAATTTTCAATACTATAATTTTTGTAAAGCCGATTTTAAAGTAACTACATTTTTAATAATTTTTGCTAAATAGTTTTTACAGTCCTTCCGGACGCAGAGATGTTTTAGGATACACGCGGTTAATAACTGTGAGTATTATACGAAAAGAGGTGACAGTAGGCAGGCCCGCGGGGGCCCCGTATGCTCCGCTGCCTCCGAGAGTATAGGTGTACACATGGGTGATGAGGAGCACATGTTCCTCTATAACTTATATCATCTCATAACGTATTCACACAAAATAGCTCACTAAAATTACAGAAAAAAACTACAGTTTTGAAGAGTCGCAAATGACTAGCCTTGCGCAAAATAGTTCCAAGGACGGAACGAACATGGAACGTTTCTTTAGTAGAAAGGACATGTGTCTGAGTAACATGTCGAGGAACGATCTCGTTTCACTGATTCACTGGCATCTTTGCGTTGAAGAAAAGAAATAATTATAAGTGTCCACGGAATGCACATCGATCTCGTTCCAGTTTTGAACGGTAAACGTCGAGAATACTTGAACGTGCGAGGCGCTCAATTCAGTATATACTGTGCGATCGGCGAAAGAAGACCGGTGGGGAAAGGGCAAGAAGTCGCTTATGTGTTCCCAAATTATCGGAATTCATAGGCGGCGCATAACAAGGCATGCAAACAATGTATAGCTTTAACTTAGTCCGTGGACGCACGCCAGTGTACTGTCTGGAGTATGATTTTTTTGTACTGTTAGCAAGTGTCACTGTATAGTCGTACAGTTATGGCAAGTGTACTTTTATCGCGATACCACAATTGTGAATACAATTGGTCGACTGGACTCCCTTATTGCATAGAAGCGGTTCCAGGATCATTACCTTTTACTAATATAAAATACAGGTGCGCTCTTCTGCAATAAGGTCATAGGGCTACATTCCATAGACCGGTCTTCTTTTAAAAATCGTACAGTATCTGGGGGCACGGCAGTGCCCCCGCCAAAACGAGCCAAAGGAAGCGGGGCGCTACTTCCCTTTTCTGGAAGTGTTTCGTCGTATTTTCGAACCGTCATACCTTCGGTCTGGATAACGCTAGAAAGCTGAAATTTTCAGGATAAGATGTCCTTAGCAGACTTATCAAACACACCAAGTATCAACTATTTAGCTTTTATAGTTGCAGATTTATTGATATCTGATATACGTCGATTCCGTGACTGACTGACTGACTCACTGACTGGATGATCATCAAAACCTCTAGGGTACTTCCTGAAGTCCTAGAAAGCTGAAATTTGGTATGTAGGCTAGAATTTGTATATTAATAACGAGAAAATTAAGAAAAAAGAAATTTTCCTCCTCCAACCTTTCGTATACGTCGCGTGCCGTAGGTAAGCCCCGCCCTGCCATTTCTATAAACTGCAGCTTTTCAAAAACTAGACACAATCATTCAAATGTGAATAGGGTCGTCCCGCCTATCAAAATTTGATAATTTTGAACAGTGCCCATTATTCTTGATACATAAACAAATAATGTAAACCAAATATTTCGTTATGTTATCCTTCCTCTTAATTGCAAACAAGAATTAAAAAAGTGTCTTCATTACAAACTGCTGTGCATAGGCGCCATATGATAACGTCAAAGCTGGACCCAAGAGACATGTCTATAGAAAGAGATGTATATACCAGCCAATCAGCTGAAGCTGTCTGTTCTCGTTCGAAAAACGCAGCACGTAGCATAAATGTTAAAATGTATGGAACTATGTTTTATTCTGAAATTGAAAATTGTGATTCTGTGAAAATATTTCAAGATGACTGAAAATATCTTTCACCACAACTGCATTGCGGCTTCTTCAAAAACATGCTTACATGAAAACAGTACATTTATTTGTACATAAAGTGGACCGATTGATATGTGATACTTGGTAATTTGCCGCATCGCCGATATTACAATCTGACTATACTTATGTCTAATATTATATATTTTTTTATTTATTTATATATAATACTGTAGAAAATAATATATATTCCACAGAATGTTTACGAAATGTTATAACAGCTGTTTTCTTTATAGGAATATTATGATGAATAGCTGATTTTAATATTATTAGTCATAAGTGATGAAATTCGTATTAAAAAAACCGGTCAAGTGCGCGAGTCGAATTCGCCAGGAAAAATTTAAGACTTAGGATTTTCTTTTAGATTTTCCTGTGAGTTATTAGTGGGGCTCTATTTTCCTTATTTTTTCAAAATTTTAGGCTCAGTAATTTCGGCAATAGGAGGGAGGATGTTTGATTTTCGCATATTTTCTTTAATATTTTTTAAACTACGCATTTTACAATTATGCAAAAATATATTTATATTTCTCAAAACGAGTCCTTTCATTTAATACGTCACATGATGCACTTGAAAAAATATTTTTCTTTATTTTTCTAATTTGGCTCCCAAACAAACCCCCAAAATCGGAATTTGATTATTTACGCTATACGCCCATAGTTGGGTTATCCAGCTCCACATCTGCACCAAGTTTCAACTGTTTTCTTCCAGTAGATTCGAAGAAAATAAGCTGTAATAATAGATGGACAGACACACGCGAGAGTGATCCTATAAGGGTTCCGTTTTTTCATTGGATGTACGGAATCCTAAAAACGCCGAGTCCAAGGTACTGTCAAAAGATGTGCAAACATTCAAATTCGAGACAATGATATATACTTCAAACATGTGATCTAGGCACCAGAACTCCAAGAGATTAGAATATAATCGAAATTGGAGCTTTGTGTCACTTCCGTGAAACACCACTTCCATGGCATTTCACTGAGTCATTCTAGTAGAACTTTATTGAGTGAAACACTATAGTAAAAAACGTTACACATTAAAAATAGTAAATCTTTTTATTCAGTAAAAAATATGTTATTTTTTGTTAGTTTTTCCCACCAGCAGATATAGTTATCACGTGAACGGCATATATTCGATAACTGTCTATCAAGGATCTGATGAACTGATCTGCTGTGTTGAGTTTCAAGCGACCAATCAGTTATAAATCACACAGTTTTATCGTGGGCTAGAATGATATAAAACTATGGGTATTTTGAAAATGATTGACCTTATTGAAATAGAAAGCTTGCTAAATTGTTAATTCCCATATGAAAATGTGAAAAAATAATTTTAATAAACAATATATATTTGTTTTTACGAAAAGTTCAGCTCCTTGTTTTTATATATAACAAATAATTCAAAGGATAGTTTTTGGGGCAGATAAATAATTAGTAAATAATTTTTTTGTTTAACACGACGTTTCGTAATAATTTATTACTTCTTCAGGTACTCTATAATCAATAATATAAACAAAAAAATTATTACCTAATTATTTATCTGCCCCAAAAACTATCCTTTGAATTATTTGTTAAATAATTATATATTATATATTTGGTTTATAGGTTGCTGTATTTTGTTTTAGGTAGCTACTTGCATGTTTCTTGTACATAGTGACGTCAGAATGGTTAATGGTATTTTTGCATTACTAATATTGTTGCTTTCACACTTCAGAAAAGAAAATAAAAACGGTTACAATGTAGGCATTTCCGAATCTTGTTTTAATTTAATTTAATAAAAAAAAATAAAAAACCATTTCCGCTGTGCGACGGAAATTGCGAAGTCGCCAACTTAAATAAAGATCTATATCTGCTGAGTTGATGAATGATAATGAGTATACATATAGTTAACAAAGTAAACAAAGACGAAAAAGACAAATGAATGAACTCGCTATTTATGAATGAATGAAATAAAGCCACTATAACCTGTTATACGGTGCCATTTTTAGAATTTAAAAAAGGTCGACTGTCAAAACATATTCGCTACTATTTAAACCTGTACGCAATTTAAATGTAGCGGACAACGTTGCGTTTTAATTTAACCTCTTTATAATACGAACTAATATGAACTGCGGAGAGTTCCGTACTTGCAGCCAGCACCGTATCTAGGAGCTGGTGGGATTGCCCACGATTCCTAGATACGAACTGACAAAGGGGCATATTTAAAATGAGTTTGCTCTCAAACGGAAGATTGACTCCGACGCTACTGGGTTAAGCAATCTATATAAATAACCACTAAGTGTATAATTTCGTTGGCGTGAACACCTGTCCGAAAAAAACAATAAATAAAAATAGATAGAAGCTGTTTCTGACAGATCATTTATCAAACACTTTTTAAGAATTAAATTGCACTTCATTTGCTCCTGCATGTTAACAGTAGTTGCCAATTCGGGTTGACAATTGTGTTATAAGACAATTTAGTAGTAATACTCGGTCTTTAAAATCGCCCATCGACTCTGTGATGGATTTGATTCCGTGATTCTACTTAAAAACAAGAATCAACTTAGAAAACGCATAACGGGTATTTATTGTTTGTATCGGGGGTTAAAATTTTTTATTTTTGTCTGTTAAAAGTCCCAGATTACTTTTGTATTAGTACACTAGCGCAAACCAGTTATAATACAGATTCACACCTATGAAAAATTAGTGCACGACTCTTTGTTCTAACGTGCCCCTTGAGTACTAATTAACGGTAGTTCAATTAATTCACGTCTGATGTCGCTACACTAGTTTTTCATTACTGTTTTTATTTTAATTTTATCTTACGTTCGCACTTTTGACGGTATGTGATTTAATGACACCCGAAAGCAACCACTAAACTCTGCCTTTCAAAGGCTTAGTTTTTCGTAGCAGTTGATAGACCGTGGTTGGATAACGATCACTTGTTTGTTACATCTGCGAGAGCCGGCGTTGCGTAGCATATGACTCGTATGTTATTTTCTTCACATCAGTTACGAGGATCGGCGCTAAAAGCGGTGTCTGGAGTATGAGTCTAATTTAATTGGCACGTGTTTAAACATCGAGATGTCAACAAAATGGATGATCATCATCGGGCCCGGCAATCGGTATGGAGTTATTGGCCACAAAAAAATTCGACTGTCGGCCATTCCTCTCTCGATTCACAATTTTTTAATATAAAAGAGAATATATGCCCAGCCACTACCAATTCTTGAAAAAACAACAAATTTACTTACTGCGCATGCGCAGTAAGCAAAATTGGCCGATTTGCATGAGTGCGCATGCGCAGATGACCAAAAATGTGAAAAATATTCTTTTTAATACAAAAATTAGAAAATCTGGAAATTTTTTTCCTTTTTTATTTAAATTTTTTTTTTAAATTCTAGTTGATGCGTGCTGTATTGAAGGGATCACGGAGTTATCTAAGTAGGTAGGGCATTTGCTCGATGTACAAGCACATGCCCAACAATTCGGTCATCTATCTGACGCCGAATCTCAGACCGACCTCGCTGGCCATGCATAGAGCATACCATTCGCAGCGACGTAGCTCTGGATCTCAGCACAGTACCAAACAGATGATCACTATGCGACCACGCTCTGTGTACTGTCGCGGAGAACAGAGCGTCTTATAGACAAAGTTTTACAAGTCGTGGCCGAGATGCCATTAAATCATGTACCGTCAAAAGTACGAACGCAAAGTAAAATAAAAATAGCAATTGATAGATAAAAAATATTGTAGCGATGTCGGACGTCAATCAGTTGAACTACTATTAATTAGTACTCAAATGAAACGTTAGAGCAAAGCATCGTGCACTAATTAATCATGGGTGTGAAACAATAATAAACTGTATTGTGCTAGTAAATCAAGATGTCGGTTCAACCAAGTCACAAGTACACATAGAGTACAAATAAAAATGAAAATAAATCTTCGAATGTTAAGCTATGTATTATTACGTTTAATTAAAAAAATACAATCATTCTTTTAGTTAATTTGAGTTTATTTTCTTACAATCTTTACAAATACAATAAAAATATAGTAATGCAACATATTCATTCAGATAAACATAGTATATATATTACATATTTCAATAATATTAGATGTAAATGCTTAGTGTTTCTTTTAATATACAAGATTCTGATTTTCTTCCAGCTACTTGATGTCGATTCAACAAGGGCGAATAAGGTTTCCATCTGTACAAAAAGAAAAAGTTATTTTTTAAATTTTTTATTCAACACTGTTATTCTTCACTACTTATGATATATGAAATTAAAAAAAAAACTTGTGTCATAGTATCAAGCCTTGTCGACAATATATGCAAATAAATTGCATTCATATGCGAACTAAAAATAAAAAATTTAACCACCTAATACATCCCTAAACAAAGCCGAATCAAGCATAATTTGCACCTCTAGTACAAACCAACAGGCAACTGCTGTCCGCGATTTTCAGTTGCAGCTTTAGGAGTTATTATGAACTTGAAACAATATTAAAATGGTTCCATTTTATAGAACATATTCTCTCTTTTTCAAAAGGCTACAATTTAACTAAATTTTTTGCTCAATTAACCTAGATCTAATTGTTTTAATGAACGAAACTCAGTTTTGGTGCGCAAAGCATTAATAGAGCACATTTCGTTGGCGGTGTGTACAATATACACAAAATTGCCAATTTTTCCAAAACCAATGATCCAGTTGGCACCAAAATTAATAGCCACCATTGAAATGAACATTTAAAAAGAAAACCAGTCAAATCGGTGCAAGCGTACAGCCGTTATGCGAAAATCCACTTTTCTTTACATTGTGGCGTTTTGACCACTCAATATTTAAATTATTAAAAAAACAATAATTAGGTTTTAAGAAAATTACAAGAATTTTAATAATACGTTCAACATTACAAAAAATAATACATTAAAATTTTACAAAATATCGTGGTGAATCTAATGCCGGCGCCGCAACAACACTGAACAAAAATCATTTTTAATTTTTTTTTCCAAAGGAATTTTAACAGGCGTCCTTCATTTGGTTTTTTCATTACCTAAGTACTAATTTATTATTACATAAAACAAAAATTAATTTATAAAGCCTGATTTAAATATAACCATTGTAACACAATATGTATTAGATAAAAACATTTATTAAATGCTACAACATTTTGAAAGTACTTAGGACATTGAGCCTATCTCGGGCATGATTTTTCTTACGAAATAAAAATGATTTGTAATTTTTTCGTTCAGTTTAAAGAATCGGATCTGGAAAACCATATGTAGATTCCTTGCAACTTTTCAAATTCAAGGTAGATAAGTTGTACAGCATAATATTGTATGCAGAGTTTGTAAGTTAATATTATTAACTTGAAGTTTTTAAATTAGTTTTCTCTTAGACACTGAATTTATGTAGTTTTCTCAAAGTTTCAAAGCTCGTTATTTTAAATAGTGAAGAGCATTTTAAATATATTTGAACGCACAAACCCTTTAAGATTACATTATAGTTGCATAACATGTTTCTTAATAATAAAACCATTGTAACGGAGCTTGTGCCTTTAATTTCGTTTTCACAACTATTTTTTAAACGCTGTTGAAACCTAGATGGTATTAAGGGCGTACCCAGCGAGGGGCAGGAGATTGCTGGGATTTTTACAATTCTTGAAATAACTTTACTTCTACAAATCCAAGAAAAATGATACTAGTATAAGACATGTAACTAGAATAATTTTTTTTTCAAGTAAATAATTGTAATAGCTTAGTTGATAAAGCACTGCTATAATTATACATAATTTTCTTAATATTTTGGTTTCATTCACCTTTTCCGTGATAAAATGTTACAACTTGAACGACCATGGCTTGCCCCCCCCCCCTAGCTTTGATCCTGGGTACGCCCTTGGTCAGAAAAAAATCGAGAGTAGAAGGTTGACTAAAATTAGCGAAACGCATTATTGGTGTATTGATTCACATAGAAATAAAATATTGTGTACCCGTCTTTAATATTTGGGGACTTTCAGTTCTTTACAACTGGGTGACAGTTTGGTAGCAGTTGGCACTATACACAATCACATTCCAAAAACGAAATGTCAAACTTGTTTAAATTGATTGCGTACGGCTAAAATAAGTAAAAATGTAATTAAAAACTATGGTTTTGTTAAATATTAGTTGCGCTTAATAGTAGTATACGAAATGACCATTGAAAAGGTAGGTTGAGTTTGATAATATGTTGTTTAATTATTGATTTTAAGCACAAAAGAGTGTATTATTTAGAATACAATTGTGGGAATTTTTACCTTTCAGTTATTATATCGACTCGAGCAACCTCACGGCCCTGGTGATATTTACGTATGCTGGCAAAAAGGCTCTGGTACTTACCTAGCCACTACGGGCTGCGATGCTACTGTGTGTATTTTTGACCGATATGGTCAGTCTCGGACACGAATTAAACTACCAGGGTTTGTATTTTTTTTTTTATTAAAATAGTATGTTACACTCCAAGGGTAGACAGTTGAAATTCCTGCACTGCGTATAACATGATTATTTACTGTAAATACAGTGTAACCTTAATATAACGAACCTCAATATAACGATTTCTTCGATTTAACAAATTTTCAAAATCCCCATAAGAGTTAATGCAGAATATACCGCCACATTACGAATACTTTTTGTCAAAAACTTCATTATAACGAATTTTCAATCAATGCAGAATATAAATAGAAAGTATAATTTACCTCTAGTTAACGATTTTTGTCAACTTATAACCTTTACATAACGTATCCTACCAATCAATCATACACAATTCCACAATAACAACAATTCATGTCTCGACGGGTTCAGACACATTAAATTTATCGTAAGACAATCATTGTGGTTTGATGTAAAGTAATGTAAACACTGCTGTTGGTCACTGTTGTTAGTAAATTTAAAGTTGCAGCGGCTGAGAAATGAAAAAGGTGTTCCTTAACCGTCGCAGAGAAACGAAAAAGCATTAAGTATGTAGACGAGAATCCTACAAAGAAAAAATTAGATATTGCTAAAGAATTCAAAATTCCCGCAAGTACATTGGCCACAATTTTAAAGTTTAAAGATAAGTTTTCAGAAGAAAATGGATTTTCTTGCCTTGTTGAAACGAATCCTAGACCAACCTAACCTCTATATATCAAATTTCAATATAACAAATATTTTCTAATTCCCTTTAGCTTCGTTATATCGAGGTTGTACTGTGTTTATGAATTTCGATACCGATGTTAGACTTGGTATTATAAAATCAATCTAAATTTCTTGATCGGAAGGCCTATTCATTAACAGATACATGTTATAGAAGAGACTGTAATCAACAAATATTTTGTTGTAGATTATGTAGTGGGTTCGGTTGGGACATGGACGGTGATGTATTGGCTATTATTTCATCGAGTTCGGCGCAACTGATGTTATGGGATGCAAACACTGGCCGACAACAAAACGTCGATATTGGTTTACGAGATGCGTTAAGTTGTCTCTTTTGGGCTAAGACAGGAGCTGTCTTAGCGATCGCTACCACTCGAGGAAATCTTGCCATATATAATCATAACACTTCAAAGTAAATATTTTATTGTTAAAACTAGCTGTAACCAGATTCAGATAAGACAGATGGACAAATGAGCAAAAGTCCGGTAGACGAGAGCCACGTTTTTTTTATAGATTATAAAATAATTCGACATTTTTTTGGAAGCTTTTTTCTTTCATAAAAAATCAAGTTTATTTATTTCGCGTATCGCAGAAACGGCTTTAACGATTTGGATGAAATTTTGTATTTAAATAAGGGTTTGTGTGTAAGTACCCGTGTTTGACGACAGATGGTGTTGATGAGTGAAATTGACTTTACCATTATGTACTGCAGACTTTTAAACGACCTCGTGCTGAGTTGTAGATAAATTAATAAGTTAGGTTATTTTTGACAGCTACTTGTATCATTAGTGTTTTATGTTTTTCGGCAAAATAGAAAAAGAGCAATATCAAATCTAGGTGGTGAAGGGTCCTCATAGACAGCATCCACCTTCAGTTTTATTTCTTCGCATGTTTTTTAAAAAACGAATTATGAATCGATATTGCTTTTTTTCCATTTTGTCGAAAAATACAAAACATGAATCATACAACTGGCTATCGAAAATAACCTAACCTATGAATTTATCTACAATTCAGCGCGAAATCGTTTAAAAGTCTGCAGTACACGATGGTAAAGTCAATTCCACTCGTCAACGCAATCTGTCGTCAAACACGGGTACTTATTGACGAACCATAGTATATCTTTAATTCATCTATAATCGTAATTTTTGGTTTGTTAATCGTAATCGTAAAAAACCGAAATCGTTGCATCACAAATTTTAAATACAGCTTCTCACAAGTAAAATATATTTTAGACGTATACCAGTTATTGGGAAACATTCCAAACGAATTACATGTGGAAGTTGGAACGCGGAAAATTTACTTGCACTAGGTTCAGAAGACAAAACGGTATCTATTAGCAATGCAGATGGTGATACTTTGAGAACTATACCAGTTAGAAGTGAACCTGCTGAAATACAGTTTTCCGAAATGAAAGGGGATGAACGCATTGGAGGTGAAAATACTGTAAGTTGCAGCCAAAACGTAATAAATCGTGGGGGAGGTGTATCCATGGAGGAAATATTGCGTGGTGTGATCATTAGGCAGATTTCTCTCTTTAAAAATCGTCGATAGTGCAAATAATGCCGGCATACTTGTCAACTATACATGCGCTTGATGTTTGATCAAGTTTGCATGACCGTGTGTATGATGATTTTGATCAAATATTTTGACTTGACTGCCGAACGAATTTACAATCTACGTACTTGAAGACTTGACAAGCGGCCAGTATTGTGACGTGACAATCAGGCGTTTATAGATAATCTGTTGTGACTTCTCTTTTGTCTATATGTGTGTTTCGTACATACTACTATGTCTATTGATATTCGTAGAGCTTTTCGCGAATATCGAATTCGTTTGAAGAATTTATTATAATTTACACCAAACAGTACGATTTATTCTACTTTTCTGAACCATTTCGGTAGCCAACACCAAGCCAATAATTGCTAAAGCTTCATCATATGTGGATGCCATAGCTGATAACTTTACTTCACTTCTGGTTGTAGAACTGACGCCGCTTCATGCAAACTTGTGCGTGTGTGTCCCATATGGCTATCATGCAAACTTGATCAAACTTCAAGCGCATGTATACTTGACAAGTATGCAGTTACGTGTGTGGCCGGCATAATACCCCTTGTTCATGTAAATCTTGTGAATTCAATAGTCATTTCACAAAAAAACCGAATTCGTTGATCTCTACTTCACGCGACCCCCCAAATATTCGCAAATGACCAATAACTACCCCTTTTCACCCCAATTTATATACAGACCAGACAGAATGGAGCCATCGAATTTTTTTGTGGGTTTGAAGCTGCGAGTGATATGGACTATATCCAGATCTATACTAAGCCCCCCACTCCCTCTTTCAACCCCATTTCAATCTCTTTTCCCGCCAACCCCAGTATTTTACGTGTAAGGACTGGTTCTCCGAGGGTTCGTGTAGGTTTTTCGAAACTGATAATTTCACTCCCTCTGGCTCGTGCGCCTCTGAAACCCTCCCTGGCTCATCCCCCCTCGTTCCATCGACCAATCCAACACTTCTTTTCTTGCTCAACTCTGTAACTGCCTAAACGTATGTTATTTATTTTTCAAATTACTGGTTTTCTAGGAATTTTTATGAGTTTATACACCTGAGTATTTTTTTACAGCAATGTGCAATAGAGAAAAGATTGTTAGAGTAAGAAACCTACTTAATGAGTAACACCATGTTATATTTACGCTATGACTCTGCTTTCAGAAACATTTGCTCACTAAGAAAGTAGTTTTGGTCCCAAATTATCGTTGCTGACGATAAATTCATATCTAGATAATTAAAGTTTTACTATTTTCACATTGTTAAACTGATTAACTGTAAAATTTTAGGTTAGTATGGTTGTTGGGAAGCGGACATTGTATCTTTACAATCTATTAGATCCAGATAATCCGATAGAATTAGCGTTCCAAAATCATTACGGATCAATTGTTACGTACAAATGGTTCGGGGACGGTTACATTTTAATAGGGTTTAGCGCAGGATATTTTATTTCGATTTCAACACATCTCAAAGAAGTTGGACAAGAATTGTTCCAAGTAAAAAATCATCAAAATGGTTTGAATGACGTGGCTATATCGTTTAAACTTGGGAAAGTTGCATCTTGTGGAGACAACGTGTATGTACTTAAGGTGGCTGTTTACCAGCTGTTCAATATGCTCCCTTTTTTTAACCACATAGCTCTATCATATGGGCAGTTAGATGCAGGGTCGGACTAGAGGGCCCGTGTGGGTCCCCACAAGACTGGATAATGGTAGATGGGATATTTTTCTATTTCATTTCTCTCTAATGGTATGAACGAACTATCTGATCTAGTTTACATTTAGGTCGCAAGAACTGGTACCTAGCCTGCATGGGCCCCCTATCCTACCTACCGCCTGGCTTTGAGACAAGTCGCGCATGGCGGCCCGTGGTGGACCCGCGTAGGCTGGGGCCCGGTTGGCAAACGCCACCTCTACTTTATGGCTAGTCCGACGCTGGTTGGATGTGTATATAAAATGCACTTACTCATGTTTCAGAATCTCTAGTTTCTATGAAAAATCTTATTGAATCTTTGATATTAAGGCTTCAAAATAAACTAGAAATATGTATCATTCTCCCCATAGGACTTTTAGTGAAGTTTTTATAGTTGATTTGATCTAAATAAACGATTTAAAAGCAGATAAAAACGAGAAAATTAGCATAAGTTTTACACAAAATTTTGTACAGGAAAAATTAAATTTGAAAAAATTTATTGAGCAAATTAAATTTGTCAGTATTTTTAATGTACTTCAGTAAAGAAATAACTTCAAAATGTTAATTTGCCTTGCCGTAATTCGAAATCTCGTGACGTGCTGTAAAAAATATTAACAAATGTCACGTTTTTTTATTCAATTTTGAAGCCAAAAAAAATACACGTTGTTTGAAATTTTTAAGCAGCAAGCCAAATTTTGTGAAGTTTAATATTAATCACAGTTTTTAAAAACAGTAATAAAATGATTAACCAAATTGACTCTACCAACAGTAATAGATATATTTACGAAATAAAGTTGCTTGCTATGCTATACTGTTCAATTTTTTTTTATTGAAATAAATTACAACGTTTCGACCACTTTTGTGGTCCTTTTCAAGTTTTAAATGTGTCCATAAAATTAAAATTAAGGTAGTTGTCGTGGTACAATATTCTCAAAAAGTTATAGATTATACGCGCCACAAAAGTATACTAGGTTGTAGCTAAGTGATCCATAATTTGTACGCAAAACTGTACCCGTGGAAACGTAACCCATACAGTATTCATATGCATGTATACTTTTCTATAAATTGTTGAACTTTAAACCGTTATTTATAAATAAATAAACGGTCAAAAAAAAATTCTTATTTTTTTTTAACTCATAACATGCATTGAAAGATTGTCAGTTTTTGGAAAGTTTCTGACAGTTAGTTCTTTTTTTATAAATAAGAAACTGGTTCAGAACTACAGAGATCGTATACAGTCAATGTTAATTATCCAGTTTTTAATTGAATTTATCTCGGATTATATACGGTTGATCGACTTCAAATTTTCAGGGTAATTGTATTATCATGTCCTTAATAAGTATACAAAAATTAAGAATTTTCTGACGGTGTGCCTTAACCACGGCAACTACCTTAAAAGTTGTAATTTTAATTTTAGGGACGCATTTAAAACTTGAAAAGGACCACAAAAGTAGTTGAAACATTGTAATTTATTTCAATAAAAAAATTTGAACATTATAGCAAGCAGCTTCATTTCGTAAATAAGTAATAAAATGAATTTTGCGACCACAGTTCGAAATTTCCCGGGAGCATATTTTACAATCTGAGGGATCAATCACCTTAAATAAAATAATTATAAGTAACGAAACTAGATCGATGACCAATCGTTGCAAATGATTGTAGAATAAAAGTGCATGAGCTATTAAACTTGCACAGTTCAAATAGTATAACGTTAGAAGAAGAAGTTGAAGTTGAGAGGGTTTCGTGGAGTGAAGACGGACAACTTTTGGCGGTTTGCGGCCGTAGCGGCTCCATTAATTTATATTTGGCTCGTGTCTCAGTTTTATCGGCTACAAGTGGACTTCGTATTGCCTTATTGTCAGGTTTAGTCGATGTCGCTATACATCAATATAATCCCGATAAGGTATATATCTGAAATACTTTATTGTCGATGAGAATGCCGGGGCTGACCTTGACATTTATGACTGAGTGGTGTAACGCGTGGTGAAAGCACTAGACTCGCAACCGTGAGGTATTAGGTTCATATCCCGGCGTGGACAGATGTGGCTAGAACTTTTCCTACTGCCTCTCGCCGAGAAACGGTTTTTCCTGTACCGGCCATGGTTTCCCTCAATTAATTCCAGATAAATATCAAGATGGTTCCTTATTCGAGGTCATGACCGATTACCTGTCAAACTCCGATGCTCTCATTGTTGCCTATCTTATCCTAATTTTTTTACAATTCCTTCATTCTCCCATTGCTATTAATTAATGTAAATTCTTTTTTTTTAATTAATTAAGTTGAAGTTTAAAAATGTAGAAAAATAACGGGTGCAGAATAGTAATGGTGCGAATGGCGTCTGTTATGGCACAATGTGTCAACAAGCAAACGTTAAATGCATTATTATTATTATATCTCATTTTTGATGTGAAACATCTAATGGAATGTTCCATCCGGCCAGTCTCATGTTTCGTCGGCTCATTTCGACTTGGCGCTCTCCTCTCAATACCTATACTGATCGCTTCCCTCTGTACTCCACTATACACTCGCTACTTTGAGTGTGTCTTAATGGATCAGTATTTTACTCGTGTTATGTTTCACATCTGCCACGACGGTTCACATTTTTGAAGTTTAACTTTTTTTAGCGACGTATCTGTTTGAAAAATGTAAGAAATGGAGGGGAAGTAGAATGAAACAAATTAAGGGGAAATTAGTTTGTCTCCAAAATTACATGAAACTGACAAAGACAGAGGTTTATAGTGTGTTGCATTTTGATTCATAAAATAGCAAGACAGGGATGAACATATAAAATCAGTGCTATAATTATGCACGACTTGAATCTGACGTTTAAAATTACGAACAATGAGTACAAAATAATTTCTGTAGTTTGACGTACAATATGTATAAATATTATTAATTAGAAATTTCACATAAAAAAAAAATTAAACTTGCGAATAATATTAAAAACTAAAGAAGTTAAACTTCTTATGTGAGCTTATGAGGGTGAGGCTCAATGATTTTTTTTTACAAGTCGCTAACTATTATGTATTCAGTGGTAAGAAAATTTTGAGGTTATACCCTGCAGTCCCATCGAAAATAAGAACACAGCATTACATTTGGATTTGATCAAAATGTAAAAATGATTTACTTCAGCTGAAAATAGCACCTGTAATAGTGTCGACGGAAGTTGAACCCAGTTTCTTGGCTCTTGGACCTTATCACTTAGCTTGCGGAATGAATAACCGAGCCTGGTTATACGATCTCACTCGACCGCAACCTGGATCTGAAAATTCGGCACCGCTGTTAGTCAGAGATCGAGAATATTTGTCAGCTGTTAATAGCATGCGTGTTAATGCCGAATATGTATCGGTTTTATGCGACGGAAAACTTCAATTACATATGGTAGGCTTTTGTTTTTTTTTAATACAGACTTAACCTTGAAAATACTTATATTGTGCATTAGTGATATGAACCGATTTTTGTAAAAGCCTAAAAAAACGAATTACGGATTGATGTTGCTCTTTTTACATTTTGTCTAAAAATACAAAACACGGATGATACAACTGGCTGTCAAAAATAATTAACCTATGAATTTATCTACAACTCAGCACGAGGTTGTTTAAATGTCTGCAGTACACGATGGTAAAGTCAATTTCACTTGTCAAGGCCATCTGTCGTCAAACACGAGTACTTATTGATCAACCTTCGTACTTTAGGCAATTATATTGTCAGAATAAGCAGGAAATTAGTTCTAAAAAAGAGATAGAGATATATTTTTTGCCCTCTTTGTTGCCTTCGCTTACCGCACATTGACAATGTTGGTATAGTAATATTATGTATATGATATTTTGATACACAGATTGAGCAGCCGGATGTTGCAAATGAGCTGAAAGACACGAAAATGTTCCCAGAAACAAATAAACAAGACTCGGTTATTACGGACCATGCACTTACAACAGATTTTCTGATTTACAGTACCGATGTAAGTCGTTTTTAATACACAATTTGAGGCTATGTTAAATTATTACTGAACGTTTCGGTGTATTTTTAGAACGGGCACATAATTTATTTTTACATTGAAGACTGGAAAACTGCAATAGAATTTCGTCACGAATTTGGTATTAAAAATATTTTTGTAGATCTCAGCGGTACACGAATTATTTTTATTGATGAAAAAGTTTGCGGCTACCTTTATAACCCTGTAAGTGTAAAAAATTCCTAAATTTAATTTAGTGTTACGCTAGTAGAATATTATAGGTTAGAATTAACAATGTTGAAAGTGTGACAAGTGGAGTTTACACTGTATTTTAGATATTTCAATGTGACGTAATTGATATAGCATTTTAATATAAACTGTTGTTACATAGGTATTAGAAGATGTTATTAAAATACCGGACTTTGTTTCGACTAGTATTGGCGCACTTTGGGATAGTTTTGAAGCTGATAGAAATGTATTCATTACATTTGACGATTCAGAAATCATAACATATATCTATATTAAAAATTCAATTAAAGGTATTACTAAATTTTGAACAGATTAATATCAGAATTGACAATAAACGATTTGTATTTATAGGAGCATACATTCAAAAGATCGGAACAACGAAAATAATTAACCAACAAATTCCCTTGCTTTTATTTGGAGGAGAATTGACACTTATGGCGTCCAGTGGACAATTAACACAGCTAACTCTTGCGACGCATGAGTTATCTACGATTTCGTTACGGGATCGTGATAAGGCTAGTCTTGAACAAATGCTTGCGAAACATTTGCTTCTAAATAGGTGATTATTATAAGAGATATTTAATAGTATCAGAGTTGGGCGAAGCACCTACCCTAAGTGCTTGAAGCATCAAGCAACAAGCACTTTCATTTTGAAAAATGCTTAAAAGCATCAAACACTTACTAAAGTGCATTAAGCATTTTGAAATACCTTCTTAAATCTTAACTTCCAACATTAAGTTATTAAATAAATTTTGAACATGAACAGTATTTCTAATTGATGGGGAAGTTTGAACTTAAACAAACAAAAAATTGATGTCTAACATCAAATGAAAAAATAATTATAAAAGATAGACGAAATATGTTTTATTAAACTTTGAAAGTGCTTATGAAGCATTTAAAATGCTTTCAAAGCATTCCTCATGCTTAATAAGCTTGTTGAATGCTTATTAAGCAATTCATAATGCTTGCATGCTTAATAAGTCTCTATGCAAGTTCTCTAAGCATCAAGCATCTGCTTTACTTAATGCTTTAAGCATTATAAGTGCTTAATTGAAGCATTATTACAAGCATTAAATTCTCAAGATTGCCCAGCTCTGAATAGTTTATACGCTGGTTCTATGGCTTAAACACGTTCGGCTTAAAATTAATTTTCGATTAAAAAAACGAAATTTCGCCAAAGTCGAAGATTGCTGCGCGTTCTTTTACTTTAATTTAGTATTATTTTCAAGTACTTTAACTTACAAAAAATATTTTTGTGTGTTTTTAATACGAAAAAAAAATTTCGACTTCTGCTGAAAAAATCACAACTCCAGTAAACATTATCTGATTTCTGTAAACATTGATTAGAGATAAAATCATGGAATAAAATCATCCATATTTTAGATATCAAGATGTATGGGATACATGTGAAGTCCTAGATAAAAAGGAGAACTGGTCAAATTTTGCAGAAACGGCCCTTTCAAACTTGGAAATTGAATGGGGTAATTATGAACTAATTGTACAATTTTCAGTCAACTATCATACTTCAGGGATTGTGTTATATAACTTCTAAACAATTTAGAGGAGACTTCATTGATTCATCAGATTTGCTAAAATATATTACTGACAACTCTTACGTTGACAAAAAATGTGCAGATCATTTATTTAATGATTGAATCTTCTTTTGTTTAACAATAATTGACTTATTCTATGCATTGACCTGCAGATATGGAGTGCTAATGCACTACTGCGCATACAAACCAATAGGAAAGAGAAGGCAATAAACACGGTATATGTATGTCTCTTTCTGGTCCGTCGTGTTGTATGTTGTTGAACAAAGAGGGAAAGGCTACCGCAATTATAGCTCTCTCTTTCTGTTATTTCGCTCGCGCAGCTGACTAGCATTCCATATTTCATCTCATTGACTACTGCGCATACAAGCCAACAGGAAAGAGAAGGCGATAAACACGGTATATGTATATCTCTTTCTGACTCGTCTAGTTGTATGTTGTTGAACAAAGAGGGAATAATTACCGCAATTATCGTGATCTTTTTCTGTCACTTTGCTCGCGCAACCCATAATTGCACGTCTACATCTCATTGATTGTACAGCGATACGAGTTTACCGCCATCTTGAAGACGTTTCGATGGTGTGGGCGTTGGAAGAAGTATCAGACATTGATAATTGGCAAGAACTAGCTGGCCATGCAGCTTTACTATTAGGCGACATGGAAATAGCTCAGAACTGGTTTGTTAAATCGGGAAATCCAAAAGTTGCTTTGGACATGCGCAAAGATCTTTTGAATTGGGATGAAGCGTTACAGTTAGCAAATAAATATGCACCGGACGATATCCCAAACATTGCTAGAGAATATGCCCAGCAACTCGAATTCTCGTAAGTGTTATTTGATAACTTTGATATGTATTATGGAAGACGATTTCAGTATTAGTTCATACAAATTTATCAGTAGATGGCAGCATGTAAGCGTTAGGTTCTTTTCATAGCTCTGCGTATCGTTGGTTCCCTTTGCTTTCACGGTTTTGAATGTGCAGTTGAAAAGAATAGATTGAGCACTATATTAGTGAACTACCGAAATTTTGGCTAAAAAACGCTTTCGGGCGTGACCTTCAGTTTAGTTTGTTCTGGCTGGCAATTAGTTATTCAATAAATAATTGATTTGTTGTATTAAATTATTTCACTGTGTATTTCATTTTAATTTACTTAACACTAATTCAATGAACTTTACGTGTAAGGTAACAGTAAACAACCTTAACCTCAAATTAATAAAGATTTTTTCTGATTGGTAAATGACTGCCATGAAGTTAGGAGGAAGAAGTTGAAAATGCAGAAAGTTGATTAGTCCGGACAGATCAAAAATACTCGAGTTATATACGAGATTATTAGATACAGAGGTGATCTCGTTCATTAATGACGTCAGTTGGAAGACTGTTCATATTTTTATCAACCACACAATGCCAATTGACAGTTCCAGGGCCGGATTTAATCTATGTGCCGCCCTGGGCACCGTAAAAAACGTCGCCCCATTATCTAAAACATTTCAAACTAAAATAATGATCACATCAAATAAGCTGTGATCGAACCAAAAACTTTCAAAAATTGTGAATTACAAGATACTTATCCTCTTTACTAAAATATGCGTAAAATTCTAATTACTTCACAATTTTGTAAGTAAAACTGCAGTTTTTATAGTTTTACACACATTCTTAATAATGAGAAAACGTATTTATGAATGTTTTCAACATGATCACATTTTACGAAACATTTTCTATAACGCGATCTTTTTTTTCTCATGATCCAAATTTTGCCGTCCCTGGAAATTTGCCAACCTGTGCACTAGCTCCTAGTGCAAATCTAGCGCTGGACAGTCCGCTGAATGACGTTCATCCCCCTACTACTATCTAACGCAACGAGGTCACCTTTGTATCTAATAACCTCGAGTTCTGTGTACGTCTTGTGAAAAATGCGAATCAAAGTGAAATAAAAAGTTCTTATTGTAGCGGAAATTATCCAGAAGCACTCACGCACTATGAACGCGGGTTACAAAATGTTAGCAACGACGATATAGCAAACAATAACCACGTGTCTGTTTGCGAAGCCGGCATAGCGAGAACAGCGCTTCGGTGTGGAAATATCAGACGAGGTTTCACGTTAGCTCTAAATTCAGATAATTCGCAATTACAAAAAGAATGCGCCGAAATATTAGAAAGTAAAAAACAATATTCCGAATCGGCTGTTTTGTTTGAAAAATGCAACAGTTTTGATAAAGCTGCGTCTGTTTATATTAAATTGAAAAACTGGCAGAAAGTTGGTGAACTAATAGCTAAGATAACCTCACCAAAAATTCATTTGCAATATGCGAAAGCAAAAGAGAATGAAGGACAATACGAAGAAGCTGTACAAGCTTACGAGTTAGCTAAGGACTATGATTCGGTCATACGATTGCAGTTGAGTAAATTAAATAATCCGGAAGCAGCTGTTGCACTCGTTCAAGAAACAAAGAGCATCGAGGGAGCAAAAATGGTGGCATGGTATGTAATAGTAATGTAAAATTACCGTTTTGTTTTATTGTAACCATTTTAGCCAGTTAATTAACCGATTATCCATAAAACAACATAGCAGGTTCCGAATTCTGTTTCTCAGAACCACAAAAAACTAAACAATAGAGCAGTTTTTAACAGTAGAATCGAAAGAATTAATTAAATAATGTATCTATATTAATGTATATATATAGTATATACATATATAAAATCGGATGTTGGTCTGTTAGAGATTTAGACCAATCACCATAAAAGTTGAACATTTCATGGAGAAGGTATTTATGCTATCCAATTTGTTGTAACTCGCTACTAGATGGTGCCAGATGGAGCCAAAGGTTCCACTACTGCTGTCGTTACGGTGTTTCATCTCAGTCGCTGCTAGTTAGTTATAAAATTAAAATTTCAACCAGAACTTACAAACATGCGCAAAACTTTGTGCGTAGCTTTGTATAATAATAATAAATAGCTGCGGATATTTAACCGGCTAATTAAGTGGTTGTTTGCCGTTGTATGTCACTAGTATGTAATAATATTAATTTATTCAGAGTCGTTTATAATATGTGCTTTAATCTTTTGTTTTTTTAATAGGTTTTTCCAAAATTTGAACGATTACTCTTCAGCTATACGTTTCCTCGTAATATCTCACTGTTTTGATGAAGCGTTTCAAATGGCTAGAAAACACAAAAAGTTAGAATTGTACGGCGATATACTAATTAATATGTTAGATATTGAAGACGCGAGATTGGATGATTTTAGAAGTCTGGCTTTGCATTTTGAAAATGAACGTAATTATTTACTCGCTGGCAAATATTTCTTCCATTCTCGAGATTTTGAAAAGGTAACTTTAATCGTTAATGTTTTCAACTCAGTACAAAATTTTATATTCTTTTTTTGCCAGGCTATGAAATATTTATTGCGAGTTGCAAAATCAACAAACGATGATAACGAAGCCTTATCGTTGGCTATTGATGTAGTGGCTACGTCGAATTCTGATTCATTAAAGAATCAGTTAATTGAATTTCTCCTTGGAGAAACTGATGGAATTCCAAAAGATCCAAAATATCTGTTTCGTTTATATATGGCTAAAAAACAGTACAAGGAGGCAGCAAAAACAGCGATTATAATCGCAAACGAAGAACAAATCAACGGAAAGTATAAAAATGCTCGTGATATGTTATTCACCATGTTCCAAGAACTGAAGAAAAATCAGATTAACATTCCTATAGAAATGCGAAATAATTTAATGCTGCTCCACAGTTATATTTTAGGAAGATTACACGTAAAAAAAGGAAATAATTTAAACGCAGCGAGGATGTTGATTCGAGTTGCGAATAATATATCGAAATTTCCATCTCGTAAGTAAAGCTTAATATCCAAGGGTTGATCAATAAGTAACTCGTGTTTGACAACAGATGACGTTGAGTGAAATTGACTTTACCGTTGTGTACTGCAGACTTTTGAACGACCTCGTGCTCAGTTGTAGATAAATTCATAGCAATTTTAGTATCACCTCTTTTCTTCATTAGTTAATGTAGTTTAGCCAAGAAAATGAGGCATAAGATAACAATTTATTATTTGCTCTCTTTAATGATCTATCTTTCGGCACCTTTTTGCCCCTTCTTCGAGATCTACAATAATTTAGAAATTAAATGATAAAATGAAATTATAATGCTTACAGAATTATGAGTTAGTTATTTAAATTATGTTATTGAAACAATAATATTAAAGAATTTTCAAAAATTTTAAGCTTCACACAATTTCGTACAAAACAATAATTAATTATAATCTATGGTGTTGTTTTATGGTTTGATATATTATTATTTATAAGAAATTAAAATTTCAAAATGTCCTTAATGTTTAAAATAAAATTTATTAATAGTAATAGTACTATTTCTAATTAATTTACGGTATTTTTTTTCCCTTTCTTTTATATAACGAGATATCACAAAATTATTCAACTATTAAGTTTCATTTGGTAAAAGGTGCCGAAACGTAGATCATTAAAGAGAGCAAATAATAAATTGTTATCTTATGCCTCATTTTCCTGGCTAAACTACATAAATTCATAAGTTAGGTTATTTTTGACAGCCTGTTGTATCGTTTGTGTTTTGTATTTTTCGACAAAATGGAAAAATAGCAATATCGATTCGTAATTCGTTTCTTAAAAAACATGCGAAGAAATAAAACTGAAGTTGGATGCTGTTTATGGGGACCCTTCACCATCTATGATCGCGGCGAAATACTAGTATAAATTACGGATCGATATTGCTCTTTTTCTATTTCGTCGAAAAATATAAAACACGAATGATACAACTGGCTGTCAAAAATAACCTAACCTACAAATTGATCTACAACTCAGCACAAGCTCATTTAAAAGTCCTCACACTTGATCAATTTTTTTTTGTTTGTTGGTAGTATTAAAGCGGTAAAATTGTGTTACAGACATTGTACCGATTTTAACATCGACCGTTTTCGCATGTCATCGATCAAATTTGAAAAAAGCTGCTTTTAAATACGCTAGTATATTGATGCGTCCCGAATACCGTACGCAAATTGATCTCAAATACGTTAAAAAGATTGAATCTGTTGTTCGAAAACCGCCGAAAAGTGCAGACATCGACGAAGAACAAATATCTTCAACGCCTTGTCCCTACTGTAATAACAGTATACCAGAAACCGATATGGACTGTGATCAGTGCAAGAATAACTTACCTTTTTGTATAGCAAGTGTGAGTAATTTTTCATTCATTTTTAGGACTCCGTCATAAAAACAAAGATCGAAATATACAGATAGAATAGGGATGTTGACTGTATTCAAACAAAAACATAATTTTAACGTTAAGTGATAGTTTCTATGATAGAAATACTAAAAAACACAATATTTTCCCTTATTTTTAAAGAATTTAATTCATATTTAATAAGTAAAACGTAATTAAATAACTCTCAAGTCACGTGACAACGAACACCAATCAGACTGCATGACGTCACTGGCTCAACATCATCAGATGCTGTCATAGAGAAGGACGCTGTTCATGCTGTCAAAAGTCTTCATTGTTTGGTTAATATTTAGTGTGTGTAATTTATTCGAAAATTTCTATAACAACAATTACGAAAACACCTATCACCTGATCAGTTTAGCAGCGTTTATGAGCCTGTGACGTCACGGCAGTCATATGACAAGTATTAATGTTTTGGAGCGAAATTTCAAACGGAATTTAAAAGACATAATTTTTAAAGCGTGAGTCGTATTTAAAAAATTATAATAAATATTTATGGTTATATTAGGTACTTGTGCACGATTTAAAACAATTTCCTAAAAATAGTCAACATCCCTATTGTAATTATCATGATTTAATCGTTGCATCACTGATTTTTACGGCACCGTCATAAAAACTAAAATCCAAAAATACAGATAGAATTTCAAAAATCTTTAACAATTTTTAGGGTTACCATATTACAGCAAGTGATTTGACAGCGTGCCCGCAATGTGATTTTCCCGCTATTTACTCCGAATTATTATCGTAAGTATTAAATTAAAAAATTAATGCATTCGCTGTTTTTGCAGGTAAAATTAAAATTTTTTCGTTATTTTAGACTTGTGAAGCTAGATGGCGCATGTCCAATGTGTTATGAAAAAATTGATACTCGCCAGTTACTTAAAATAGAAAATACAAGGCCATATTTATATATTGGAGAAGAAAAATAATCTAAATATTTATAATATGTAAACTCTAAACATTGTAGTACAAAAGCAAATCCGTCCAAAGTATTTTTAAGTTGCACAAAAGTTGGTGGCCTAACTACAGGATTGACAGGACTGGCAAAAAGCTAGGAACCCTTGAAGCCCCGTGACAAGATCAAACGATAAGTGACTATACAGTTTTTGCGCCACGCGTGATGCTCACTGTGTCAGAGTTCGGGCGCGAACGCCGCCTGATGCGTTGCTTAGCTTCACGATATAAGAAAGAATGGTAGGGTATCTTATATTATTTTATACATGGAAGGGGTGAAGCTCTTATTGGCCGAGTACACGGAGAGCTCGCGGAGTTACTCTTTTTGTTTAACACAGCAAACATTGCTGCTGAGCTCGCAGCGCTACTCCGAGGAGTCTCCATATAACTAGCCCAATAAGAGACCCGCTTTTTTATTACCATTCTTTCTTATACCATGCTTAGCTTATACCCCCTACCACGAACTCCGCCGACAGAGAGAGAAGGATCGCCGTTCCTTTTTTTTCGGAGAGCTAAAATTAATTTTCAATATGCTGGGCCTACCAGAAAAACGTGCCAGGAGCCCCAATTTTCTAGTTACGCCACTGACGAAGATAGATCTTTATTTGTGAATTTTCCACCGATGTGCTATAATATGAAGTATTATTTTCGCATAAAATAAGTTGGCCAATTATGTTCCTTCTTTAGAATTTAATCTTATATCTAGTTGATTCGTGTTTGTTTTTTGCACCGGACATTTTTATAAATAGCCGTATGGATAAAATATGCCAAAACTGTTTCAAGGTCGTGTGATTAATGATAGTCAAACCGCAGAGAAGAATACTCAACACATGCATTTAAAAAATGCCTTCATGAATGAAAAAAATAGTAATTACCGTCGCACAATTTGATATTTAAAGCTTTAAAAAAATATTTTATTTTTCAGAGAAATTTTAATGTCTATTTTTTTATCAGTTGTAAAATTTCAATGCCAATAAATCACAATATAATTTCAGAATTCTTAGTGTTATTGAAATCACTTGCACAAAGATCCATTTATACCACAAAATAGGGATGTTGACTGTTTTTGGGAAAGTGTTTTAAATCGTGCATAAATACCTAATATAGTCACAAATATTTATTTTTATTTAAATACAACTCAAGCTTTAAAAATCGTGTTTTAAAATTCTGTTTCAAATTTCGCTCCAAAACGCTAATACTTATCACGTGACTGCCGTGACGTCATACAGTCATAAACGTTGGTAAACTGATGAAAGGTTTTTTCGTAGTTGTTTCCATAGTTATATATAATTTGACGTTTCCTATAAATAAATAATAATAAATTACACACTCAGTGTTAACCACACAATGAAGCCTTTTGACAGCGTCTTATAATGTTTATGACTGAGTTACGTCCATCACTCTTTGGTGTTCATTGTCATGTGACTTGAGAGTGATTTAAATGCGTTTTATTTATTAAATATTAATTAAATTCCTTAAAAACAAAGAAGAATATTGTGTTTTTTAGTATTTCTATCATAGAAACTACCACTTAACGTTAAAATTATGTTTTTGTTTGAATACAGTCAACATCGCTATTTCCTCCACTTTTCTATGGCTGTTGTATATAATACACATCGGAACGTCACAGAGCACACTCGCTGTTAACAAATGCAAGTGTTGCTGTTGTCAAAATGTTGGTTTCTTGACCAATCAGTTATGCGTGCACGCATTATGAAAGGTGATGTAATAGACAGTTTTTCTTAATAAAAAATGCAATAAAATTACTTTTATCAGTTATCTTATCGTGACTTCAATAAAAAATGGTATTTTCTTTTGTGGTTAAACAATAAATGTTAGTCATTTGTTTTTTGTAACCTCAAATTAGTATGTGATTGTATGTTTAATAGTTCAGTGTTAATTAATAAGTTCAAGTACACCATCACTGAAAAAGTTAAACAAATAATATACAAAGGTAAATATTTTTTAAATATTAATTATTGAGTGAAAAACTGAAATGGATTCATCTTTTGTTTTTTAATTGTTACGCTTTTCTTTTTTTTCAGTGCCTTTACAATGGAAGAAAGTAATATGTCAAGTTCAAGTTTTGTGGACACATCAGGCAATACTAGCGGATGTTTAAGTATGATCGCAGGAGCCCTAGAACCTCTGACTCCTGGAGGAGAGTCAGAATTTGACGACGAACTTGGTGTACCTGATTCTATTATAGTTTGTTCCGCTAATGGTGAACGCGTTCTTATGGAAGCTGACGGAAAAATAGATGTGGATTCTGGAGGTTCGTTTTTTAGTGTTTTGTAATTTTTAGATGCTTTTTGAATTTGAAATTGAATAATCAAAACTACATTGCAAATCGCAAAAATAAGAGAGTTTTCTGATCGGTGGCGTAGCTACGTAACCAAGGGCCCCGGTGCAAAAATGAAATTGGAGCCCTGTCTAAATTGGTTAAGTTTTATAGGCACAGCGCCGACCACATAGAGCCTTATTTTCAATATTAAATGAAAAGTATTTATAATAGAGATGAAGCTCCGGGAGTCGACATTTTTTTGAAAATTTCCTTCTTTCTAGGAATCGTTTTTAAATTTCATTTGCATGAATAGTTTTCGAGTTATTTGCAAAAAAATTAGGCCCCCTTTTTGGGATTTTTTAATTGCCAATAACTTTTGCAATTGTTTATTTGCGGATTTCAAAGCTTTGCACATTTTTCCAAAGGTGATTACGAATCCAATTTTAACTGGCAGTAGCAAAAATTAACACATTTTTTAACTTGCGAATCAGACTACAGAGGCCAAAGGGTCAAAAGTCAATAATTCTTTATTCGATTAGGATATTTAAATAACGTTTTCGAACGTTGCTCAGGAGGCTGAGAGGCCCCCGGTGCACTGCACCGCCTGGCCCTCTGTTAGCTACGCCACTGTTTCTGAAGACGACGACAATCATTTGTTAAAATACTTTTGTTTTATAAACAAGTGCATATAATAAAACAAATGACTTATCTCGTCATTTCACAACTATTTGGAAATGCAGTTTGAAATATTCTAGTCATTTCACAACTATCTTGAAATGCAGTTAGTTATAAAATTTTAAATTGAACCTGTTCAAAGTTGATAATTAAATGGAACAAAACCGAATTAATGAAGATAATTGAATACATTTTTTTTTATTTCATCACAACTATTTTAAAACTTGTAAGTAAATCCCCGAAATCATAGATCAATAAAGTAATATTGTGAAATATAAAAAATCTAATCTTTGCTGACTCATAAGAAAGTTTTTTTTTTATCTTAAAAAGATTAGGTTATTCTGGTTATTTGTAATCGGAATGATCTAAAATTATTTTTAACACTAATTATACTTAGTAATGTAAATAAGGTTAAATGTAATATTTGTGTGTAAATATTTTCTTACAATTATTATTATATGGATTACCGCATTTGTATATTGCATTATTAGTATTTGCATTGTTATTGAATATTTGTCTGATAAGACTGCTACATTTTATTCTAATCAGTATAGGGATGCACGATATACAGTCAAACCTGGGTAAACGAGAAAACTCTCTAAGTGAGAGTAATTGTCAGATACCGTCTTTGTAACCCTCTAAAATATCTATAAGTGAGAAACAGAAACCTCATATAAGAGAAAGACGTTTTGCACTCATGGACCTCTATAACTAAGACTACTTCCCTCTATAAGCGATAGTCCAACGTATTAATAGACCCACGAAATTTAAGAATGGCTCATAATTAGCTGAACTAACTAACATTGTTTTTGTTTTTCATATTGTATTCGAATGGCCAAATTTGCGTGTTTACTGACTTTTTGTCGAACTTACTGCAGTTGATAAGCCTCTATGTCGAATAATATATCACTAGATATTTGCTGTATTTTTATAGACCTCTATAAGTGTGAAAGACCACTCCTGTACCTCTATAAACTAGAAACTTGAGTTAGTGAAAATCCTCCATAAGCGAAAAAGAGATCTCGGTCCCTTGAACTCTTGCTTATCCAGGTTCGACTGTATGTCTTGTTTCGAAATATTGCGTTTATTACATATCGAACCAAGAATATACATTCGGTATATCCTACAGAATCTGTCGATATCTCGCGCGAAAACTATCGATCTATCGCGCAGAGACTGTCGATATATCGCAAAAATTTATGATTAACATTAATTTGTAATGTGAAAAATATTGTTTAGAAAAATTTATATAAAATTGCCAATATCAAATATTTTTAAAAAATATAGATCAAAGAGTTTCAATAGAATATTAATGGTAGAACAAACTACTACTCCTGAATATCTTTAAACATAATATATTTGGTTTCAATAATCGGTGTTTACAAATCTATATATGCAAAATATCATATTTCAAAATATTGATATTTGATACATTGTTCATCCCTAATAATCAGCAATAACCTACTTTGTGTATAATAAATTGGTCCTTGGCTATTTCCTTCAGAAATAGTAATTATCACCAGTACTTACAGTATAACCCAGATTATCCGAAACAAAAAGAGCAGACCTAATTTCGGATAATCCGGAAATTCGATGTTCAGTATAAAGGCGCAAAGAAACCTAAAATATTTATCACAAACATATTTTGTTCTTATTTTGGTAATGTGTAATGTACGTCATTTACAAGTACTTTATGTATTTCAGTTAAGCAAACTTTGGATAACCGAGGTTTTACTGTAATTGCTAATAATAATATCCGCATGCCTGCACGTAAAAATAGGGCTTTGTAAATTTTTTTATTCAGTTTGCAAAAACACTCATTTTTCCCCCTAATTTTATCCTAAGAATTTGCGAATTTTTAGTGTATTTGCCATATGGCAACATACACTATTGGCGTCGGTCGGATGGCGGGACCTAGGGGTCGGACCAAAATTTCTCGACGTTTAATAACCTCCTAAACACTTTGGCACCATTTTTAAAAATGTTTATATATATATGTATATTTATATATATATATATATATATATATATATATATATATATATATATATATAATATATATACGTATATATATATGTGTGCGGGCAATAACTTTCGAAAGAGTCAATTGATTTCAACTAAATTTGGCCCACGTGTTGAAATTCATCGCCGCAAGAAGCCTTTTTAAAATGGACCTAATCGGGCCATTTTAAGGGTAGTTTTTAGGGGTTGAAAAATGTTTTTGGACCCTAAAATATTGAAAAAATGATCCGAATCGTTTCAAAATTGAAATTTAATCCTCTGGCAGTAATTGAAATGTGTCCCTAAAATTTTAATAAAATCGACCTTACAGGACCGGATTTAAAAATTTTAAGAAAGACTAGTTTGCAGATAGTGAATTATTTACTGAAAGGTGTATATAACTTGGTATAGAGGTTCGATTGATAATAATATTGCAATTAAGAAAAAAAATGTTATTTTAAGGGGTGTATTAAGGAGTAAAATTTTTTATTTTGCCCAAAAACCAACTTAAGTTCGCATAATAAAGCCACACTGCCTGTATAAGCAAATACACTATATTGTCGGCAGGGTTTTGGCACTGCGACCCGGGTTTTTTTATTTTTACCGTTACTGAAAAGACACTGTCTATGTGTAAGTGCCAATTTTAATTCTCCAATCGAAAAAGGGTTAGAATTTTTGAACACACAAATTTATAAATTAATTCTAAAAACATCTCTCTTCTTTCTCTACATGAAATTTATATTAATTTATAATTTATATGCCATACAGTGGCGGATTTACCAGCAGGCTGAGTAGGCTAATTTGACCCAAAAATTTTTGTCTTACAGAAATAAAAAAAAAAAAACTATTATATACCTAGAGGAAACGAGTTTCGAGAATTTAACAAAAATTTCAATATTTTAGTACTGTACTGAATACTCTAACGTCTATATGAAAAATTACTAAACGCTCTGTAAAATATACTTTTGTGATCATGAATTTTTTAAATATTCCAATACCGTTTCAATATTAAGATTTAAATTTTGTAATTTTTACTCATTTTTTTATTAATCACTATTATAATTTTTTTCTCTATGTACCTAAATGTTAAGTTCATTCGACGTGTAATATGTTTCAACACTTAAATATTTTTTTTGTACAACGTATTTGCCTAGTCGTTTTTGGGTCCCTGGCATACCTTACCCCGCCTTTTAATTAGTGCATAATTGAGCTTTTTTTAGCTCGGAAGTATACCCAAAAACTATTTCTCGTGTTATCTTCACTAAATCGTAAGTCGTAAACTTAATCTAGAAACTAATACAACGATCTCCTAGTTCACAAATCATAAAGTGTCAATTTCATTGACAGAATAAATGTAATTAATATGATTGCGAACTAGAATATCGAATTTCAGAAATAAGTAGGGGCGGCAAAAATTTAATAGCCTACCGGCGGCAAATTTGTAAATCCACCTACTTTTTCCCAGACTACATGGAAATTCTAAAAACACAGTAACTAGTAACCCCCTATGAATGCTATCCGTCATAAATTCACGCACAATTTTGTTAGACAAGCTGTAAATATGCTAATTATTTTTTATTTTGTGTGAAAATATCAAATCCAGCAATAGTTATGGTATCACTGAATTTTTGATGTGTAACATCTTAGCTCTCGCACCGCGGCACGTGCTTCATGGTAGTTTGAGCGTGTCACGTGACTGCGTAAGGATGTGTGTGTGTGCGGCACAATCACCATACACCTATTGCCTTATTTAATCGTTGTGAGAAACATATTTCTTTTTATATTTCACCAAGTATTAGGATATTAGCAGTTTAAAAAATTTACTTTTGACAATAAACGTTTGCGTTCGAATGCCTAAATGATTTCTTGATTAAAAATTATTACAACCAGTGCACATTCATATTTTTTCCGAATGAAAGCAATATGAGCTCATTTGTTTACACATCACCGCTCGTGAGTACCGCAGCACTCACGTCTTTCTTTCTTTTTTTTTTGTAGCTCATGGAAATAATTATTTTTACCTTGTTGTTTCTTTTAGCTTCTAACAACGTAGTAATACCGTTTAATTCAATTCACGAACCAGCAGTAAAGTTTAAATCATTGCAGAGGAAAGTGTTTATACCAAGCATTGAAATTAAAGTTCAAATTACACATCATGAAAGAAGCGTAACAACTCATTTGCTCAACCCTAACTTGTGAGTAACAATAAAAATGTTATTTTTATGTAGGCTCACTGAATTTCCTTCTTCTTGAAATCATGGAGGATTGAAAGAAATGAGACTAATCTCATTCGCCGTTGCCCAAAAAGTGCGGCAAATACGGGTTCGTATTCCGGCGGTAGAGGCGCTGAAACTATAAGATCCCAAGCAGAGTTACACACTCTGCTTGGGATTTTGGGCGATTTGAATATCGTTTTTTTTTTGCTGAACAATTGACTAAATTTACTCAATTCTAGATGTAAAATTGCATAATATGTGACGTCACACCAGGGAGAGGGGGTTCCAAAACTGTGACTACCTGTGGCAAGGTGGGGGGGGGGTCAAAAAATCATGAAATTCATGTGACGTAATTTATGAATGGACCCTAAAAACTGACAAGTGACAAGTAAGCAATACCACGTTGGACATTGCAGTGGATTCGTTGATACAAGACTTGGGGTCGCACGTGGAGCTTTTACGAACCCTTACCGTCATCGATTCTTGGAACACGCGTTTTGTATTGCGGCCTGATTTCTTTCTATCCTTCATGATTTAATTCGTTCAACTAGAATGCTAATTTTATTAATTCGCCCTGATTTTTTTTTTGTGGCTGTTTGACATTTTTCTTATCGTAACAATGATAATTCTAATAATAATGTCTATGCTTGTGGGCAGAATTCGTTTGAATAGTCAAATTCAGCCGCCTTCGGACAGAAATAGCACCTTTGGCAGTTAGTATTTTCCAAATTCGGAATTAAAATAATCATCTGTTATAATTATCTAATTTTAACAATAACAATATTGATAACAGGATAAATATAAAGTGAAAATGCTACTATTTTCATTGTTATAGATAAGGGTTTAACAACACTGTTCCATTATTTTTTGTAAAATAAATATTGTTTATAAACTCGAACACCTAGACATGGCAAATTACAACCAGTCCTGAAAATTTAATAGATCAGCCCTTCGTTTTAATAAATGTTCTCAAAATTCAACAGTAAGATGGCGCATCTCGAACTAACAACAAAAATGTTTTTAGGCCTGTCCAAATCATATCAAACTCTAGACAATGATGCCCCCTGACTTCACTTTAATATACCTACATACATTTTTTGTGATTAAAATTCTGAACGAAAAGAAAATTGTTCTTTAAATTCTACTAAACTTTTTGTAAGCTAAAATGCTAGAAGGGACAGCATGTTATAAAAAAATTTCACAGGGTGACAAAATTTTATATTTCCTTCAAAACTAATTATTTTTAATTTCATCATGGATTATAAATTTATAAACACAAAATCGCTTTTTTGTGTTAAAGTGTGCTTTAAGAAAATTTCTTTTTACATTATACAGTCGCTCATGAGTCAATTCTTTTTTCATTGTGCTATAAAATAAAAATAAATGCGTTGTAGTCGTTTAAAGTATTTTGTTTTTGTTTGAATAAAAATTCAATAATCATTTTTTATGTTTGTTTAAGATCAAAAGTATCGATTTAATCTTGTTTATTATTATTTATCAGAAAGAAAGTACTAATTTTCATTCAGACTTACGATACATTTCATTTTAATCTGATAATTGCGAATCAAATACTGATTGATATTTTCATTGTTTACCTTTTTTGAAGATACACAATACGATTCGAACACGGAGATTTTGTATGGACGGTTAAAAAGAGATACAAACACATCCACCATTTGCATCAACAATTGCGTTTGTTCAGAACTTCGTTAAACATTCCATTTCCGACAAAATCGCATCGCGAAAAGCGATCGAGTTTTAGAAATAACGTTGAGAAACAAAAAGGAAAAAAGAGAGGAGCACTACCTAGGTTAGTTTTTCATTTCAAGGTCATTGCCAAGATTAAACTGCACGAATGAGCTATTTTTGCCATTTATCCAACAGGAAATCTTTGTATCAATTTTGAAGTAATTAAAACATGTTTTTTGAAAATGCATATACAGATTGTATCAACTCAAAGCTGTCCATAGGGCACTCTGTGTGTAAGACAGAGCACCATACACAAACGATAATCAAGAGTGAGATAAATGATCGCTAATAGGTAATAATTACTGTGGTTACTGTAAAATAAATTTAAATAAACGTCTTTGTTTTCTATGTAAAAATAGCCATTTTATCAATTAATGACAGTCTGTAGTCACTACCGAAATTATTGATAAAATGGCTATTTATACTGTTCACGAAAAAATCCAAATAATTAAATGGTTTTATGATGGTAATTAAACCGCCGACGTAATAAATTAATTGATAAAATGGCTATTTTTACTTAGAAAACAAAGACGTTTATTTAAATTTATTTTACAGTAAACACAGTAATTACTACCTATTAGCGATCATTTATCTCACTCTTGATTATCGTTTGTGTATGGTACTCTGTCTTACACACAGAGTGCCCTATGGTCAGCTTTGAGTTGATACAATCTGTATACACAGCTAGGCTAAACTGAGAACTTAGTGCTTGTTATAATTAAAGCATTTTGTAAAAGTTGCCTGATGCTTAGAGCACTTGCGTAAAAACTTGCTATTTATTAAACACGTAAGCATTATAAATTGCTTAAGCATTCAACAAGCTTATTAAGCATTAGGAATGCTTAATATGCATTTTAAATGCTTAATAAGTACTTTCAAAATTTAATAAAACATAGTTCGTCTATCTTTTATAATTCGTATTTTGTTTGATGTTAGATATCAATTTGTTTGTTTAAGTCCAAACTTCCCCATCAATTTGAATAGTGTTCATGTCCAAAATTTATATCGTAATTTAGGTAATGTTGAAAGTTAAGATTTAAGAAGTTACTTTAAAATGCTTAATGGATTGATTCTTTAGTAAGTGCTTGATGCTTTTAAGCATTTTTCAAAATGAAAGTGTGTATTGCTTGATGCTTTAAGCACTTTAATGAGTGCTCGATGCTCGGTGCTCCAAACAATTAGGTTCGGCGCTTTGCCCAGCTCTGGGTGTATCCTAGAAATTTTACTTTAGAAAAAATTCATGCTAACAGAACTGACTTTATAGCATTCTTCGACAGATTTCTTGAAAAAATCTTAACATACAGTAAATTTTCTACAAAAGATATATTTGTATAGTTTTTGTCTTGTAATACGAAATATTACCGTGTTTTATTTTATTTTTATCAATTAGGTTTCCGAATAAACCAGAGGCTCTAGTTCCGTATGAACAGATCGGCCAAAGAATAAAACAACTAGAAGATTATTTATATAATTTACTCAACATAAATATTTATAGAAATCACTATGAAACTGTAAGTAGCCTGATTGGAATTCGAAAAAAGTTTATTTAACATTATTGAATAATGCTGATGAATAATCTTCACATATATTAATATCCGTGTATATAATGCCTGCCTTTTTTTGGAGCTTGAATATTATCATAATATAATACTAGACATACTTAGAATTGCATTTAAAAACTGTAAATTAGTATAGTAAGCCATTTAATAGGGTGCATTGCCTGTAAGATTCGGGATACTGCTTATAGTTGATGTCCTTTTAATGGCAAGTATAACGTAGATGGCAGCAGGTACATAACGACCCAAGTTATGATTATAGACTCTATAATCATAACTTGGGTCGTTCCTAAGTTGCGTGACTTAAATAAGGAATAATGCAAAGTAAATCATTTGAATAAATATAATTAGATTTCCTATCTGTACTTTCTCCTTCTGTAGCAAAATCTTCTGTAATAAAGTGCACTTCACAAACTGTTATCACAGCATTTACAGTAAAAGTTTTTTCTCTTCTGATAGCATACAACCACTTAATATTTTTCAGTTCCAAATCTTTTGAAAATACAAAACCTCTATAATTTGAACATTGGTAAACACAGCACATCGGTATTATCAATGATTAATTATTATTATTTAAAATAAACTTAGTTTGTACACACTGCTATGGACTATTCAAACTTAGGTCGTTATATAGCTAGTGCCTCTAGCGGTAAAATTTGGCATTGCTCATCTCCTTCAGAAATCAAGCGATATTGACTTTATAACTAATTTTGTTTTGTTTTTGTTTTTTTCAATAAGTTATTGTTATTTTAGATTTATTTTTTACAAGTATCTCAATTATCTTTTATCTATGGCCTCGGGATGAAAGGGAAAGAAGGTTCGTTATTAAAAAGAACTGGCAGCACTCAACCAGGTCAAGCGGGATGCAATTTTTGCGGCTTAATTGCAAGTCGTATATGTGTTAGGTATTTTAATTTATCTATTGAACAAGAATACCACGTTTGAAATTATGTTGCGAATCAAAAATTTGCTTTAATAATTACAATTTGAAATGTTTTTTAGGTGTAATTATTTTTGTAAGGATGTTTTGTGTGGTACTTGGAGAGAACGATGGTTTTTCGTTAAAGAAACATCATTTGGTTATATTCGACCCAAAGATGGTCGAATAAAATGCGTAATATTGTTCGATCAGGGTTTTGAAGTATCGACCGGCATGTATTCAGCCGGGTTGCATAATGGGTTGCAAATTCAAACGCTTAGCAGACAAATCGGAGTTCGATGTTGGACAAAGCGCAAAAGTAAAGAATGGCAGATGTACCTCAAAGATACAGCCTATAATAAAGGTAAACTAATGTTCATTGATTTTATTTATTCACTCAAGGGGGGGCCATGCATAAATTACGTCACTGATAGTCACATTTGTGGGACCCCTTTCCCTGGTGTGACGTCATATATTTTGCAATTTTACACCTAGAACTGAGTATATTTAAGTATTTACGAAATGAAGCTACTAAATAACAATGTTTCAACCACTTTTGTGGTCCTTTTCAAGTTTTAAAAAAATAACAACTGTTTAAATAATATATTTAAGTTTTTCGTTTACAATTAAAATTTTGTGTTTTAATACTTTAGATTTTGACATGTGACGTCACGAGACGTATTGTAATTTTAAAAGTATTAATAATTGACGTGAAACCTGGAAGATTTAAATGTTGTGTTCGTTACAGCGCGTGATTTTACCCATCCCAATCAGCATGGATCTTTTGCCCCAATGCGAACGGGCACAACAGCTTATTGGTTTGTCGACGGATCTTCTTATATGTCGGCTGTGGCTGACGCTTTGGAAGCAGCTCGAGAAGAAATTTTCATTGCTGATTGGTGGCTGAGTCCCGAAATATTTATGAAAAGGCCGGCTATTGATGGCGAATACTGGAGATTGGATAAGATTTTACAAAGGAAGGCTGTTAGTACATTAATTTTTGTATATAGAAACAATAGCTAATGGCTGTGTTCTTTGGCATTTTTTGTGTCCATTTTTATTTATTGCGCATGCGCAAAAAATATTAATATTATTTATTTTTTTGGTTATCTCTCAAGTTATTTACGAACTTGCACATAAATAAACATTTCCAGTTTTTTTGCGCATGCGCAATAAATAAAAATGGACGCAAAAAATGCCAATGAACACGGCCATAATTACGAAACACTCATTGCAATTATAATGCCATATTAGAAACATTTTGTATTCAATCAATGTCACTATCAAGACACAAACCCAAATCTTCCACTATCGCGGCAGCTGAATTACCAATTATTCTACACTGACATAATTACATTTTTGTATATAGAGACAATAGCTAATAGTTTGCTATAATATTATTAAACACTGCTGCAATTATAATGCCATATTAGAAATATTTACTGCTCTAATAATGTCACTCTTGAATCACACTCGAATTTTCCACTATCGCGGTGGCTGAATTACCAATTATTCTACGGTGACACATTTCTAAACAATCAACACTTCTCTATTAAGCCACATTTGCAACAATATTCCATATTCTCCGAGAGCTAATTTTTACATTAGACACTGTTAGAGTATGAACCTTCACTCAACTGAGAGCCAAATGTAATTGTGAGTCAAAGGTGAAATTTTTTTTTAATATTTGTGTAAGTCATCCGTCATAATTTATAGTAAATCTCCATAAAAATTCCAGCATTTTAAAAGCAATCATTATTAGAAGGATTTTTTTTAGAGACAAGGAGTTAAAATATTCGTTTTACTGTACAAAGAAGTGGAACTTGCTCTTGGAATTAACAGTTTTTATAGCAAACAAAGACTCGTCAATTTAAATCAAGAAAACATTAAAGTTTTGCGTCATCCCGATCATGCACGCGTTGGAGTATATTTGTGGGCTCATCACGAGAAAATAGTTGTGATCGATCAGTCATACGCATTTCTTGGAGGAATAGATCTTTGTTATGGTCGATGGGACGATCACAAACATAGGTAAATGATAATAAGGCTGTCTGCAGAGCAGGGGCAAAGCACCGAGCCTAAGTGCTTGAAGCATCAAGTACTTACTGAAGTGCGTAAAGCATCAGGCAACAAGCACAAAAAATAATGAAATTCGTCTGACGTAATTTATGGATGGCCCTTTACGTGAATTTATTTTAAGATGAAACATACAAATTTCCGTTTACATGGTTACACAATAACATTTTTGACAGCAATGTAATTCGCGTTTATTTTAAAATGGAACATAGGAATGCTCACTGTACTCTTAAAATGTATTAGCAATTGAAGCTTATCGACGGTCATTATTTTTCCCGATAGACAGTATGTTCTATTTTAAAAGAAACGCGTAATTACATTGCTGTCAGAAATGTTATTGTGTAACCATGTAAACGGAAATTTGTATATTAATGTCATCATCCATAATTTTTTAAGTTTAAAATTAGCAGGAAATTGGACAATAATAATAATAAATAAACCGAAACGTTGCTAAATTGATTATAAATTTTAATATTGTCCAATTTCCTGATAGTTTTAAACTTAGGAAATTTGTATGTTTCATCTTAAAATAAATTCACGGTATGGTCTTTATGTAAGAGCTCTAAGCATCAAGCACGGAGCATCTGTTTCACAAAACGCTTTAAGCAAAGTGCTTTAAATATTATTACAAGCACTAAGGTCTTAGCTTGTCCAGCTGTGGTTATGATCCTAATATTAATCTAATTCTTTTGAAATAGGTTAACGGACTTAGGTAGCATATCGTTTGTACAAAGAAATATGCCAAGTAAAAAAAAGAAAACATCGAGTAGTCCTGCTGGTGACAATGGAAACGTACATTCATTTCATAAATTAGCCGCTGCGAGTAATATAATCACTGTAGGGGTATTGGCTAACGAAGATCGGCCAACTATAAATGTCGAGTTGCCTCCGGAAGAACCACCGACACCGCCTCCAATGCCGGACGAATTATTATTTTCACAACCAGTAACCGAAGGAATGAAGTGTAATACTCCTGAAATGGAACGGAAAAATCCGCTTGGTAAATTAAAAGCTAATGTCAAAACTAGAACAATGGATTTCATGCATAAATTGGCTGGCGACGATCAACACGAAACCAGTAAAAACCCTAGAAATCTCGATATTAACAAAGCAATGCAACTGAAAGAAGCAGGTTTCAGTATCGACGAACCAAAAGATGAAATAAATACGCAAAAAACAAGTGAATTAGATGTACGAAATAATGTTACCGGCGCTAAATTGTGGATCGGTAAAGATTACACGAATTTCATCGTAAAAGATTTCGTCGAGCTCGATCAACCGTTGCAAGATTTTGTCGATAGAAACACGACACCGAGAATGCCGTGGCACGATATCGGTGTCATGGTCCAAGGTTCGTCGGCTAGAGATGTCGCCAGACATTTCATTCAACGATGGAATGCAACTAAATTAGAAAAGGCGCAATTGAATCCAATGTATCCATATTTGTTACCGAAAAGTTACACTCATTGTACAACAGTATTAGACATAATCAGTGAGCAAAGCCATGATGTTACTTGCCAGGTAAGATTCACGATTTATCGTTTAATAATTTATTCACTATATCAACAGATGGTAACACTTCTCAAGATAACTAGAAATCACGGTATAAGAAAGAATGGTGGTGTATCTTATATTCTTTTATACATGGACGGGGTGAAGCTCTTATTGGGCGAGTACACGGAGAGCCCGCGGAATAGCGCTGCGAGCACACCAGCACTGCTTGCTGTGTTAAAAGAGATGCGTAACGGGTTTGCCTATGCGTTGGCGTTGCGTAATATGCATTGAAAATTGAATTTTATCTTTTTATTTAATACAGCAAGCATTGCTGAACTCGTAGCGCTACTTCGTGGGCTCTCCGTATACTAGCCCAATAAGAGACTCGCTTTTTTATGTGGAAGATATACTACCATTCTTTCTTATACCGTGCTAGAAACTAAGGTTGGGCGTTAGCATTGCTGAAGGTGTCTAGGCGAGACGCGAGATACGAGGTCGCTGCCAATTTCATTACTAAAACTTTCAATGGCATAGGCGTCTAATTTTATTAAATTTCATTATTTCATTATTTTCATCTTTTTTTTAAAAGTTTTTGAAGTTTAACTTCTTTAGCGACGTATCTGTTTGAAAAATGTAAGAAATCGAGGGGAAGTAGAATACACAGATAAAGGGGAAGTTAGTTTGTCCCCTAAATTACATGAAACTGACATGGAACAATTTTTGGATTTAACATTTTTTAAATACAAGTATATTATGCTGAAACGTCACATAATGTGAGGTTATGATGTTGATATACTACAGACAATTCATATCAAAAATGTTTTTCTGTAGATTATAGTATGTAAATAAAACTATGGTATGAATGTAACGATCTGTCCATGTGAGAATTTTCACATGACATAAACATCAAAGTGTCCTCTTAAAATGTGTAATAATTTCGCCGTAATTATAATTTTAAAAACTAAGGAAGTTAAACTTCTTATGTGTGCTTATTAGGGTGAGACTCGTTATAATTTTTTTGTTAACATTGCGTTTAGACTCCTCATATCTATGCTTCGTGATCTGCGCTATCAAACACAATAAATTAATAGGCTGTGTTTTATTGAAATAAAGTAAATTTGTAATACGTTTTCTGTACAGATATTAAGAAGTGCCAGCAGCTGGTCTGCAGGCTTCTTAGATCCGGAAACTGTCGAACAAAGTATTCATGAAGCGTACGTCGATGCTATCAGAAGAGCCGATCATTACATTTACATCGAGAACCAGTTTTTCGTCACGTTGGCAATGGGCAGTATCGATGTAAGGAATCAAATCGGCGATGCTCTGTACAAAAGAATACTCCGCGCGTATCGGTAAGATTCTTTTTTTTTTTTATTAATAAAACTGCAGTCATTATTAACAACGCTTTTATTAGCTTCATCTGTATGTTTGTTTGTATGTATGCTTGTAAAGGAATATTTGAACGTGAAATTCACCCACTTCAAAATGTCAGATTAAACTGAAGCTTTGCTCACTTGTCAAGGACCGTTGATAATACAGTAATTTAATGAGTTTGTCCCATTATCCTGACCAGGATCTTCAGGATAAAAAACTTAAAAAATTATAGCAAGCAAGCTAACACGCTGTACAGTGACGTACGTTGCGTTGCCAACCCCATAGTTTTATAATTAAAATTAGAGTTTAAAAAAACTAAAACAACACGCTTTTATGAACTAAAAAATGCAGAATAATTCGACTTTACTGTAAAAAGCCTGGGATGCTATTTACTTAAATTTTCATAATAACTCTACGTTTACAATTAGCTAGTAAATGAAAAATTTATTACCAATATTAAGTACTCTACTCTTTTTACAATAAAGCTAATTTTGTTGTTAAATTGCTTTGCATTTTTTAGTTCATAAAAGTGTCTCGTTTTAGTTTTTTTTAAACTCCAATTGTTTTATGTCTTATTGAATATACTGATATTATTTTCTAGAGAGAAATCGGTGTTTCGAGTTTACGTAGTTATGCCGCTGTTGCCTGGTTTCGAGGGTGAAGTTGGGGGAGCTACTGGAACAGCTTTGCATGCTGTTACTCACTGGAACTATGCGTCTATCTCAAGGTAAAATTTTTTATATATTTGAATAATGAACAGAAATACATTTTAATTTAATTACAATTAAATTTGATTGTTATGATGTACAGAGGAAAAGATGCCATTTTAAACAAATTACGTGACGCTGGCATCGAAGATCCTTCTGAATACATAACTTTCTGTGGACTAAGAACTCATTCGACTTTAAACGGAGAACCCGTCACGGAGCTGATTTACGTTCATTCCAAGCTGATGATTATCGACGACCGCACGGTAATCTGCGGCTCGGCAAACATAAACGATCGATCGCTAATTGGTATACGAGATTCGGAAATCGCGGTCATAATCAAAGATGAAAATTTTGTGTCCGGAACGATGAATGGAACGAATTTCCCATCGGGCAAATTTGCCGGTTCGTTACGTAAGCATTTATTCAAAGAGCATTTAGGATTACTCGAAGGGGATACTAATTCGTTAATCGATGTTACGGATCCAGTTACGTATCGTTTTTATAAAGATGTTTGGTGCAATATCGCTGCTTCCAATACGGAAATTTACGAAGATGTCTTCCATTGCATACCTTCGGATAAAGTTCCTGATTTTGTGAGCTTAAAACGATATCAAAGCGAACAAGCTTTATGTAATATCGATACAGATAGAGCAAAACAAATGTTGCAGAATATTAAAGGTCATTTAGTTTTGCTTCCGCTTAACTTTTTATGTAATGAAACTTTGACACCGGCTTCTCGAACAGTTGAAGGATTGATGCCAACTGCTTTGTGGACGTAATATTTAAAAATCGTTATCTTCCCGGGAAAGTGCCAATATAAAGAACTGGTCAATCTTGTCTTATGGAAATATGTTCAGTAATTATATCTAAAGATCACACTTCTTCGATATTAAAGCTAAAATGTTTTAAAATTGACAACTAAACATGCAAGTTGTAGGTGCTGATCAAGATTACTAGAATACTAGAAGGTTGGGCGTAAGAGGCTATAAACACGGTCACGTCTGTGATTGGTTTAGTTGATTGCTTACGTCACTGGATATCGGATGACCATGGCTTGGTTTTTCAATTATTGTTACCAACTGTTTGGAAGAAGCCTCCTATGACGTTACAAGCCTACTTCCCCCGCCCTCTCACGCGTCTCGCTTAAACACACCTTCAACAATGCTAACGCCCAACCTTAGTTTCTTGTAATCTTGGTGTGTACTGTGTTTCAGCAGTCAAAAAAACTTTGAGGTTATATGCAGCTGTCATCATACTTTGAGGTTATGTGCAGCTGTCATCGTGCTTTGAGGTTATATTATGTAGCTGTCATCGTATTTGATTCTGAATGTTTATACATCTGTACTCTAGCACTTATTGTTTTTTGATAAGAACTTCTAGGCCGACAGAGCTCCTACAAAAGAAAAGTTTAATACTTTTTAACTCTGTTTGATATCAATGAGTTGCCAAATTAATCTACTTTTTTAAGGACAGTTCGTGATCGATTTCGTTGGTATTGATCTCTGTTCGATTTACAAAATCAAAACGCACTCTTTTAATACTATTCCCACCTGGACCAAAATCTTCAGTTTCTAAAAAGCAAAGTCATTCCTTATAGTGTATCTTGCGCCCTACATCTTAAGTTAAGTTTTTGTTTTTTTCTTGTAAAACTCCCAATGATCAGTATTTCAAACCATATTCCTAAAAACCTCTGCACATGACAATCTACTGGATGACCAACAGTGCTATTCTCGACTCTTCAGTTATCATCAAGATTACCAGAATACTAGAAGATTGGACGTAAAAGGCTATAAACATGATCACGGCTGTGATTGCTTGAGTTGATGCTTACCCCTTGGCTTGGTTATTCAAGTATCAAGTATGTTTATCCCAACTGTTCGGAAAAAGACTCCACAAGCCTACTTCCTCCGCCCTCGGTCGCATCTCGCCTAGTCACATCTTCAACAATGCTAACGCCCAACCTTAGTTTCTAGTAATCTTGAGTAATCATGGTTTCTTCAATTTCAAGATGTTAAAAATTGAAAATGTTACGCCCGACTCAATTATCTGAATAAAAATTATAATAAATTGGCGTATGCACCATTCAGTTGGCAGATTAGACCCAGCAGATTGTGTGTAGGATTTTATTCCTTCAGTATTTGTCCTGAAACCTTCAATAATATGGACAATTAATATTGATTGTCTGAGGGCCCCTTTATAAATGCTGTTTACATCATAAACTTTTTGTAGGTTAAGTTTCGTAACACGCTCAATTCATCATTTTACTTCATTGACAATTAATTTAGTTAGTATTATTTACACAAAAAATCAGTTATGTGGATTTTCACAACTAATAAACTTAGTACAAATTTATGACAGTTAAAATAGAGTGTTATTGACAATTTTGAAGTTTAATGTTGAATAATCGTTCATCATATTTTTGCGTTTTTTGCATTTAAATTGAAAAACTTTAGTGCAGTCCAAGCAGATATTTAACTAAAATGTAAGTACGAATCCTTATTTTAAATTTAATTGTAAAGAAATCGTAAGTCGCATTTCAATTTTGAATACGTGCATCTTACTCATTTTTAAGAAAGTTCAGTATGAATTTCTGATATGGTTTTAGTAAATTAATTTGGGGCGAGCTTCTCATAGAGTATTTTATGAGATGTCTCTTTTTTGCGTTCACAAGTATCTCTTAAGTTATGATGTCCGACGTTCGCCCAAACAATTCGGTATTAAAATGTTTTGTTGAGATGAAAAACTATGATGCGTCCGGTATCTGTGAATTAATATAATATAAACTATTAAGGCTGTCGGAACGCTCTGAATTTAAGCCAAAAATAGAGCTTCGGCTGTCAACTGCTTGTAGACATATTCGTCAACATTCTGCAAAAATTACTTCTCTATAAGGAAGATAAATGACAAATCTAGGTCTCTAATAGACTACTGTTGTTATTTATGTACGATTTAGTAGAAAAAAGTTGGCATTATTTGTGCCAAAAAAACACGTTTTCAATGTTATACTACAACCTTATTCGTACTTATTTCACAAAACTGTTCCGTCACAAACCTAAAGTGACTCTTCCTTTTTCGGAAAAGTTTTTTAAATCTTCAAAATATTCCCCAAGAGTAATCAATTGACAGCGGCACCCTTGCATCAACATTTTTTAGCCTCGTAGTTGACACCAGCCAAAAATTGAAACGGGCGTATGATTTGAGCGAGACAGAGCTAAAGAAGGTCACACCAACAATATGTCTTTTGCCTACCTCGCGCCTTACCGCTGGGTCTCAGCACAAACAAAATTCAGAACGTTCCGACAGCCTTAAATTGCCTTACAGTAGAAAAGTCTTGCCATTTTTAAAAATATTTCTCGTAATTATATACCAAATATTTGCCTTTACCAATCCTATAATGAGTTAAATGTTTAATAGTATAAATGACAAAGAAGTAATTGTCGTTACTTTGTTTTGTAACAGTACTTTGATAGAATCAACGGTAGCAAGTAGACCTCGATTGTTTTATAAAAATAGTGGGGTGACAGATAGAAATTGCAGGTTGAACGTCTATAATCTACAGTCTCACTCTTTCTTTCTTGCCACTCTACTAAATAATACTACTTTACCTAAACTGATGAAAAGTGAAAACACAAGAATGGAATCCTTGTTATACGAGAGTAATTAGTATCAGATAAAGGCCCTTTAAAAATGGGGGCGAATTATTGTTTAGTAAATGCAGTGCCGTATCTAGGAGGGATGACTTGGCGCCCCCTCATTTCTTAAAATTCACCACAAAACAGAAGTGGGATTAAAACTTTTTAAAAAAGACAAAGCAGCATAATTTTGACAAACTTCTTTAAAATGCCTAAGGGTTGTTTGAAATTCGCATTTCGCAATGATATAGCTTTTATCTCCATCAAACTCCTGGATAAGGCGCTGAGTAAATGGGAAAGAAATTGTTACTGATTAAAAATTGACAGAAATTTGATAACAAGGAAGACCAAATATTATAAAGGGTCATTGAGAAATAGTTTTTATAAAGTCGGATTTAAAGCGATATAACATCAAAATTTTAAATATTTTTTAATCTGACCCACAATAAACCGATCTTTAGCCTGGAGCAGCGCATTTATGTTTGACTATGACTTCTGTTGTTGAGCGTCTATAAGTTACAATATCTATATATCTAGCTTGAAACTACCGACTTTAAGTTACACTTCTTTTGGCACGTTATGAAGAAACGATAAGAGTGAATTTTTACAGCACTCTGTAACTTCAAAATTAACAGAATGAAGTTGCTCGCAGTTAAAGGCAATCAACAGAAAAGAGTAGAGACCATATTCACATGCGCGTAGCTTCTCATAACTGCATTTATGCTGATCTAACACCAGTCCTTTTATTATTTTATTTCAATAAATTATTTGCATTCAAATTAAAAATTAGTTTTTAATCACGTCAAAGAACTTCTAACGCGCGTACGTACCTATTGTTTTATTACTTCGAGAAGATTTTTTTCAGAAAGTTCTCTATCGTCTCGAACCCCCAACGCCTTTAAATCCGGTCTTGTAGAAGCATCTATGTAAAGTTGCCAATATTTATATACAGTTTTTATTGATGTTGTAAGTTGTAACTCTAATGATATTTTTATACATAGTATAGTACGATACAAAAGAAAATACACAATTAGTTATGACTATGCAGAACCAAATTTTAGATAGGTCATCAAACATTTACAAGAGATGGGATATTGCTGTGTGTGGGCTATTTTTAAGGTAGTACAATGCCTCTCTTAGTCCCTCTAGCCACGACCTCACCCTGTATCTACGAAACAGTTCAGCACAAAATTATTACGAGTACATTTTCTTACTGCCCAATTTTGATACAAATATACAACCGTTCAGGGCTAGTCTTAGAGCGAAATTTATAATTGTATATGGTTGCTAATGACCTCAGTTGTCTAATTCACTTCGCTTGCTAAGACCGGCCCTGCAAACTAAATGTTCAGCATTATTTGAAATATAGAACTCAAATATTTAATAATAATTAATAATATTAGAAGTGATAGCGATATTCATAAATATTTGAAAATGTATTTTTTTTATTTTTATGATCAAAATGTAAAGTATTTTTTACTCATTACAATTTACATAGTTTCATTTTTACAATTGATGGAGTGATTTGAAAAAAGAAAATAATATTTCCTTAAACTTTCAGGTTGATGTGCCTTCATTCTTTTTATTTTAGAGCTAAGGATCAGTAGTATTGTGAATTAGTATTTCATAAGTTTTGCCTCATATGTATCTACACTTGTCCCGATGAGAAAAGATCAAAATGTAAACGAAATCACGCACATAATATATAATTGCACAGCACAGAAACTTTGAAAAACAAAAATTAATTCTGTCAAAGTTTTTCATTTGTATTTTTTAACTTACGATAAATCTTACAGTTATTTTGACCTTTTCTCTTCATGTAAGATAATTGAGATAAAACTTTGAAAGTTACCTTATAATTATGAAGTGAAACTTCTTTAGTTGCAATGGCAGTAATTTCGGTCAACAGACAAAAAATAACACCGTCAGGAGTGGGGAAAATAAACTGTTGGCGGGGAACTGAAACTGATTGGCTGGCGGGTAGGTACGATTGCGTTGGAGAAACTCAATCGACACGCCCATTTCTGTTTAGTGTTCATTTGATTATAAATGTTTACCCATGAAGTTTCACTTCAAATGCCTGAGATTTACATGGACTCAGTTTATTTTTTTTTTTTTAATTTAACCATTTAAATTATTCAAATTGGAAATAGACAAATGTTTACAAAAAAGTGTTCTGTGTGCCTAATTCCATAAATTATTCATTAAATGTATTCACCTGGCAACGCACTATCGGTTATAAACGTTTTTACGATTAATGCAAAGATGATAAATTGAAAATTTTAAGCCCAAGGAAACTTTTCCTTCGGGAAAAATAAGTTCAGAAAATTTTATCGCAAAATTTTATAATTTTATTTTCTTATGGCCGCTTTCTGGTACTACAGGCAGGGTGCTTTCCTGATACCTAAACATCAGTTTATATTTGACATTATACTTATTTTAATTTGGTGCTAATGAGACTAATTGTCGAGCGTCTATAATCAACATTAATCAAAATCTACATACAGCTGCAATAGAAAGCCGTAGTTATTACAGCTCGAACCAAAATGCCATTTAAGACAGTATCTAGCATGTAATAAACTATACTATCGACGAGTAAATGATATTATGTTAAAATGAGCCTTAGTGAATTTTAGTTGTCACACGAGATATTTACTATATGTTTGCACGTTCCCCATATAAAATAACTGGCTTTCACTTCATTTTCAGTACAATTTAAACTTTTTTGACAATTCAGTTGTTTAAGAAGCTTTACTGCTATTAGGTGGTTTTTGAAAATTACTGTTAAATTGGTTAGATCGTCAACGTTTGTTGTACTTTACGCACTAGTTTTAAAGAGATCATTTTACGCATGAAAAGCAGCTATTTTATACGGGGGTGTGCAAAAAAACGTTTTTGTTATAACAGCAGGTTTGGTGTCGCGTTAATTGTCAAAATAGGTACCTAAGCTACGAGAAAACGGTCATTTTTTAATTAATAAGAGCAGTAATACTAGACGCTCCAAATTCTCTTTCATAAAAAATGCACATTTTTTTCTATTATGTTAAATTTTTATGGCTTGTTAAGTTGTATTAAAGAATTTATATTTTTACGATATTAATGTTATTTTATTTAAAGTAAATATTATATTTTGTTGATAAATGTTGTTTTTTTTTTGTGTGATTGTGATTCTATTTCAGCGATGAATACCTACAGTAGAGCCTGGATTAATCGAATCCGAGTTCGCGATTTATCAAGGTTACGTCTATTTATTTTTACCTTCGCGCGTAAGAGGTTATTATGCACAAAAAATATTTAAATTTGATATTTTAATGAGTGAATTTTTATTTTGTTGTAGAATACAGTCTTTTTAAATCATTAAAAAGTTCGTATTTTCCAGGTTTTAAGGTAGGTTCGGTCCTCGACAGCTCGTATAATGGAGGCCTACTGTACTTCAAACAAAATATTTTTTAAATCGCCGATTTGTACATCAAATGGTAGATATTCCTCAAATATAGTAATCAATTTTTGCTTCCACGTTTTGGAAATAAAGTATTGTTTATTTACCCTCAAAACAACGAAAAGTGATTTTCCGTGTAAGGGCTGTGTGTACGAGCGTCTGTTAAATTTTCTTTCCTTCACTTCCTCAAAAACGTCCCGTTTTTTACATAAAATACTAGCCATGAACCGCGGCTCTGCACACAATTTAGGCGAAACACGGCGAGTTATATAAAGACCATGAAAAAATATTTGTGCCAACTTTTATGATCAGTTAAACGGTCTATTAATGTCAAACAGACAAATAACCATTATTGTATATACAGATAAAAAGAAAACAGTGGTTTATTTTTACGTAATAGTGACCGAGCATAGTTTTCCATAGCGATTTTTATTCAAAATGTAACCAGTCTGGGAGTAATTTATTAGTGTATTTGCCATAGGCAACATACACTATTGGCGTTGGTCGGATGGCGGGACCTAGGGGTCGGACCAAAATTTCTCGACGTTTCATAACCTTCTAAACACTTTGGCACCATTTTTAAAAATGTTTATATATATATGTATATATATATATATATATATATTTATATATATATATATATATATATATATGTGTGCGCGCTATAACTTTCGAAAGAGTTAATTGATTTTTACGAAATTTTGCCCACATGTTGGAATCCACTACCGCAAGAACCCTATTTAAAATGGGCCCAATCGGGCCATTTTAAGGGTAGTTTTTAGGGGTTGAAAAAAGTTTTTGGGCCCAAAAATACCTAAAAAATTCTCAGAATCGTTTCAAAATTGAAATTTAACCCTTTAATAGCAATTAAAAAGTGCTCCTAAAATTTTAATAAAATCGTCCCGACAGGACCAGATTTACAAATTTTATGAAAACACTAGTTTGCAGATAGTGAATTATTTGCTGAAAGGTGTATATAATTTAGTTTAGAGGTTCGATTGATAATAATTGCAACTGAGAAAAAAATGTTCATTTAAGGGGTGTATTAAGGAGTCAAATTTTTTATTTTGCCCAAAAAACCAACTTAAGTTCGCATAATAAAGCCACACTGCCTATATTAGCAAATACACTATATTGTCGGCAGGGTTTTGGCACTGCGACCCGGGTTTTTTTTTGTTAAGTTAGAAATAAGCCTTACAATGTCGTATAATACTAGATCGCCTACGAAATTATTGCTATCGTATGTGTCGAGATGTTTTGAACCATCCGGTAAAAAAACAGTAGTATGAACAATACGTATTTAAAACTGTATCAAGGCCACTGAAGAATTGGGGAGCTGTGACATAATACATTACAGGGTCAGTGACGAAATAATAAATAGAGCTGTACGATTGATCGTCATAATATACAAACATCGTTGATTGGTTTTAGACTGAGGCGTATGATTTGCCTAATGCCTGCTGGCATATTTAAATGCTATAGTATTTAATATACAGCTGTATGTCTGTACTAGGAGAGCGCAACAGCAATAGCTATACAGAGAGCGCGATGTCATTACCCGTGCTTCGAGGATAGGTAAGTAAATTATGTAATATTGTCTGTCGGCCAATGAACGTCGCTCGGAGAAAAACGCAACTTGGAAGTGCGCGACCGCCGTGGCTATTTGTGACGTCACGGCCAGCTCCCACTCCGCCATTGATCGGTACCGCTCAAACGGTGGTCTGAGACAAGCGACTCGTCACGGATCTAAAAACCAATTCTATACGTGCACGCTAAATAACTTAGTTACCTAGCAACTATTATGTTGTAATACGGACTCTTTCATTTATCTTATGTACATTATATTTGTATTAGCTAAATGTAAAAATTTGTATTTCAACAAAATAGGTTACTAGGTAACTATAGTAGGTATATTACACCGCAAGAACAGAAAGTTGAAATTCCTGCTCTGCGCGACACGATGTCCCATAATTTTTTATTGTATTTTGACTAGCGAAAATGTTCGCTTGAACTGATCAAACATCCGTACTTCGTGCACTGAGGGTTCCGTACATCATTCGCTTTAGTTTTTCTGTAATCTTTACCAGCCTGTTTATAAGCGTTTTTTTTTTCAAAATGTTATACCGTGTACTTCCAATTTAAACAGGGGATTTTTTTTTGGTGCGCTCCGAAAGTTTTAAATTTATTTTGAAAACGGTAAGTAAAGAAGCTGATAAAAATTATAGGGAAAATAAAGCGGATGATCTACAGAACCTTTATTGCATGAAGTACTTTAATAATATATAAACACAGCAGGACCCCGCTTAACACGGAAGATATGTTCTAAGTTCCTGCGCTATACGAAACAGCGCTAAACGAGGTCATCTTAATGCATAGATAATAGGCATAAGTAAAACAGAACCGAGAATAAGAAAATTTGTTAGTTTTTTTTTTGTTTAATTTTGTAACATTAATTGTTAAATACTTTTTTATCACATTAATTATAGATTTATTAATTGCTAATATCGATTTTTGTTCATAAAATATTTATGAAAATCAAATAAAAGTTCGAGTAAGAAGTTACGTTTGTGATGAGGAAAGTTCCTCATTTGACATATTTGGTTTTTTATGAAGAAGTCATCTAATGTCGTTTGCTTTTTACTGTTTCGTTCAGCAAGCTATTATCGATGGCAAGATATTGCATCAATGACACTTCGTCTTGCCTTTGAACTTCTATCAACATTTCAATCATTTTGTATAAACTGATCCATAATTTACGTTATAGTGGCTAAACTTATTATTAAAAACCGCGTAATACTGAAACAGCGTTAGCGAGGTCTTACTGTATATTGAAATATTATAGGTAAGGAGAGCGAGTAGTAAGCGTTTGAGGGTCGCTGGTTCGCGGTATGATGCGCAGTGACGTCACGCGTGCGCCGCTGGAACTCGCTTCAGAGCGCTGGCCCGGCTAGGCAGTGCGTAACAAGATGGCAGACGGTTTGTGTATGGACGGAGTTGTGTTGAGTAAAAATAATGTGAAAGACGGTATTGTGAATAAAAACTATAAAAATGGTGACATAGTTCAGTTCTCTAGTGACGATAGTGTATTAGAATCGACGTGCAACGATGTGAAACGTTCATTTTATATTGATAGTGACAGTGGCAAATTGTGTTCAAAGTTTAGCGGTGGTAATAATTGTATTACGGCTGCAACGAAAACGACAGTGGCGTGCTTTTCCCTGCCCCCTCATCAAACAAAAGCTGATACTCTCAGTGCAGCTGATAATGATCCTATTTCGTCGGGAACGGATAACGATGACGGGGGTAGTTTCATTTCATCAACGATAATATCATCGTCGCCGCGAAATCATGAAAGTGGCGGTGATCCTCAATCACCTTGCTCTACCGGAATGGATCACGATGATTGTCGCAAAAAACGCTGTGCCGATAGATACGACAGCTCCGAATCTTCAGACAGGTCAGTTCTTATCACTTTTCATTTAAAAAATTCATTTCATAATGTTATTGTTTATGCCACGTTACAAGGTATAGTCGCTCGAATTTTCGAAACTCAAAAATTCTCTGTCCAGAATTTTCATCCTTGTGTTTTAATTTATCTAAATATTTTCTAGTTTTTATGCTCTAACAATTCTCCAAGTAACTATATTACCTAATTCGTTATATCACACAAACCCAAGAACAAAGAGTTTGATTATTTTCAAAATATAAAATGTGATTTTTTCAGTTTCGATATTTTTATGTAAACCCGTTGCGGATCTCTTGAATTTTGGTCGCTTGTTTGATCCAAGAACAAAGGAAGTTAATTTTGAGAAAACATAACATGGAGTTTTTGTTTTCAGAACAAAACAATTTTAGATCAACCCACTTTTGATTCGTTGTTTTTATTCGAGAATAGGGGCTTTCCAAAACTTTCGGGAATTACTTGTTGAAGAGAGAACAAAGGGCATTTTCCCAAACATATTTTACATCTATTTTGAAAATAATTGGTCGTTATTTCTGTATTATTTTCTCGACGAATATATAGCACGGAATATATACGAGCTTTGTAAACTTCAGCAAGCAAGTTTAATTAGTTCTGAAAGCTCACATGAAAGTATAGCTCTAAAGTTCCACTGTAATTTTCCAAGTTTCGCAATTAAAATTTTGTTTAGATGTAAAATATGCCTTTAGATATTATTGTTTTATTAAACCATAATCAAAAAATAATTTTAAAATGATCAAAATATTCATGTAGATATATTTTGGATTGAAGTAATTTGGCTCGATTATAATAATAACAACAAATTTCTGTTAGTTTCGTTTTAACTTAGTTACTGATGACCCAAAAGCACGCATGAAATTTCCTCACGCTACGGTTTTTTTACTTATTAGACAGAAAAAAAACCTCATTAAGATGACGCTTCAGAAAAAATATCCCTATTTCCGGTTGCAGGCAAACAGAAGCATCGTCAAATCGAAGTTGCAAACTTGCAAAAATAAATTAAAGAACGTTTTTACATTCTGTTTGATGAAATGCACAATTTATTACTCGTTCTTGTTTGTTTATTGGCCTTGATAAAAAACCTTCAGTTATTAATGTTTAAAAAAATCTTGAAACACGTAATTTCGTCACCATGCACTTGTTATCTTTCTTTATTCAATTACGCAATTTACAAATTTTACGTTTAAAAAAGCGGTAATTGGTAATTACTTACATAATTAATACATCATATACACCTAGTTATTAGAATATTGACTACTAAAAATTCGATAAATTTTTATTAAAGAAATTTTTTTAACTTCCGGTCGAAAGTACGTACGTTCGACTTCGATTTTAAGGCAAAAAGCCTAACATTCATGTACTGCTGGAATTACTCGCACGCTATCTGTAACAGCGGGCCGAAACAGTTTTCTCGTGCATATGAAAGTATGTACTTTCGAGCGGATATAAAGAAAAATAGTTTACACCACACAGCCAGAAAATTGAAATTCCTGCACTGCGCGGCACACGATGTCTGAGGCGAAGCTGAAGACATCATGTATCGCACAGTGCAGGAATTTCAACTTTCTGCCCTTGAGGTGTAATATATTATTGTGTAAGGGTCAGCGTACTGGTCTTTGAATTAGACTGTTGATGATTCAAGTCCCATCTCGCCTCATACGTATTTTGTGATGTCGTTTGAACCTAACTTCAATATTTGATAATAAGTACTAGCCATGATACGTTATAACGATCCCCAAATAATATTCTTTTGTATATGCTCTATATACATATTATGTGGACAATTGTGATACAATTGGATATAACTTTGTAAACAATTATAAAAGTAATCCATGAGAATATCTGGATCAAGAAAAAAGACTATTATAATTATCATTTTAAACTGAAATTTGCTTTTGATCTCCTATACGGTTAAGCCAAAAACGGTAACGTATTTCATGTTTCTAAGTACGTTTTCTTCTAGAGCCTAAACGGCTTTACCGACTTTGATAAATGAGCTATTGAAAGATTCGTCTCAATTGCACGAACGACATTGGATATATAAAAAATTCAAAAAACGATGTAGGATCAAGAAAGTGACAGCAATGTTAAAGTGATAGCAATGAAGTATTAGTTCCTGTTGAACATTTTCAACATAATAATTTTTTGCTAATAATTTGTCGGAATAAATTTTATTTGGTACGATGTGACGATAATTTTGAAATTCCGAATTGTAAACTATTTTTTAAGTGACTGAAATAAATACGTTCCTTGAACCTCTTCTGGCTGCGTTGACATTCTTACTGATAATTCATTTTGAGATCATTTTTTTTTCAGTAAAATTTCTAGCACCAGTAATTCATTTTTTATCCAATCAGCATTTTTTTAATCTTCGTATCTTATTAGTTCATCGGTATAATTTTAATTATCAAAAGCTGCCAAGAATTTGTCGTTTAAACTGCGTTTGTTGTCTTGACTTAATATCAACTTCGCTCTCTTAATTTCTTGGGTAACACTTGAATTATTAAAAGCTGCCAAAATTGTTTCCTTAACCAAATTGAAAATCCTTTATCCATCGTATCTTATATAGCTGCGGTGGTTATCCTATTTTAATTTTCCGAATGAAACTCCTGAAATATCTCAAAACCCATTAATAATGTCTCAAACCAAATTGGAATGCCTTAAGGTGTTATCAGACGATTCATTTTTTGTTCATTTCTGCCTTTCATTCAGCATCTTTCACTCAAAGTGAAACGTCTGAACACAAAATGAAACAATAGTAACGAATGAATTCATTAATGAACCGATCCAATAACGCTAGATATCGCCATTCGGCATCATTCCGTACTCCGAGTAAACGAAAAATGAAACGTCTGAACTTGGAAAGCATTCATTCGGGTTTGGCCATTTTGTTTCGCATCTTGTAGCGAACGGACTTGGGACTACGACACCGCATAGTGAATATATTCTGTGTATGAGACAAAATGGTGTTCTAGTGGAACAACCAAAACACGCTGCTGTTTTTGGAGAATTTCAAAAATTGTCTAATGTCTTTGGAACCACAAACTCGACGAATACAAAGACAGAACAATACGAACAAATTCTATAAAATCTCTAATTAATGATTTAAACTTAGACTTTACTTCTTTTTTGTCAATTCTTCGATCAAATGATCATAAATCAAACGAATTCCAAGGCGCACAACTTCAGTCGACGACATCTTCGAGGAAAAGACTGGATAAACGTTCATTTCTATGTCATTCTGTCTGAGCCGTGTGAACGCGAAATGAAACAAAAATGAACATTCACTCAAATGAACCGTCTGATATTACCTTACGCTTGCCGTGATGTAATGTCAATTTCTTCGACCTCTTAGTTTGCCTAGTAAGAACTTTTGAATTATTACCAATAGCTACCAATAAATTTATCTTCAATAAACAAATCCTTTTAAATTTTCACACGTCAACTAGCAATGGTACATTTGTAAATTACTTAATGAATATTAATGTTCGAATTATGCAAAGTGCGAAAAGTATTCTTATATTTTATAGAAAATATATACAGGCTAGGTCAGCTGGGTGTATCCCCATGTCGTTGGTGTGAAGGTCTACGTACAGTGAGGTAGTCTCTCAACCAGTGCCTATCAGGTAAGGCAAGTTTTACCTGCGCGCATATTACATACTATTCCGACTATGTTTTGTTATAACAAAAGCCTGGAGGGTTCGAGTTTACATTAGACATAGTTTAACAGTGGTGTAGTCACCTAAAAAACTATCCACCATTTGCGTTAATTTTCACAAAGTACAACGAAATTTGCTTTAATATGTGTAAAACTCACTCTTGATTTCTAATATATCACTATTCTATAAAATAGGAACGAATCTGTATTTTCTTATGAGTTCCTCAGATATTTGTCGGATTTGGGGTTGTGAAGACCCTTGACCCGTCATGTCGCTTGAGACTCGTCTTCAATATAAACATTTTGTGGAGGCCCTGGACAGTTACCCAGATTTAAATCCGCCACTAACTTTCTAAGAAAACATGTACCTATAGGGCGGTCTGTTGGGGGGAAAACAATTATGGCGGAAATTGTTGAACTATGTAAAAAATGTATTATCTATTATTAAAAGCACCGTCATTTCCAAAATTAAGTTCAAATATTCTGTTATCCTGTTCAACATTTTGTACTTTCATTAAAGAAATAGCTTGCGAATATACAAAAAAATTGTGGAAGCCCTTCTCATGATAACCCTCTCCTGGACGAAAAAACACGTTTCCAGTTTTTTTTGCCTGTTTGTATTGACGTCACTTTTCCATGTACCGACGGAAATGGAAGTACATATGGTCGAAAATTCGTTTCCGAGATGCCAAATTCTGATTGTACTGTTCTCAAAAACGCAATGAAAAATAGTTTTCCGCATAGCAACTGTATGTTGTGTCTCTGTCAGAAATTTTCTGTTGTTCACAAAAACTTCAACTATATTGATAGTGGTACCTACCAATCGAATCAGCGGTTTTTAATACTTATTTATATAACTAGCCGCTACCCCGCGGCTCCGCACGCAATTGAGTTGAAAAACGGCAGCGACAATTTTGCCTCGCGGGGCTGCGCTTCGTTCGGCAGCAAGCTAAATTTTGTGAAACTTAATACTTAATCACAGTTAATAAAAACAGAAATAAAATAATTTTTGCGACCACAGTTCGAAATTTCCCGAGAGCAAATTTTACCATCTGAGAGATCAATCACCATAAAATTAGGATCGTGGATTGAAGCCTCCACCACTGTTTGATATAGCAGTAGTGCTTGTTTAGTGCGCCATGGCATAGGGCTTGAAGGCACGGCGACTATGGCTGTTAGACAGGAATAGAAAAACTATGTCTGTACTATTCTCTAAAGAACCACTTTTCAGTGAACGACACAAAGAAAGGGACGGACGCAGCCAGTTTTTTTTTTACTACTAATGTCACATCTGTGTATACACCAAACATGGACGTTCGGTCGTCATAAGGTTATGGCAGCTTTTTCGTGATAAAATCGATAAGGTTTACATTTTTTAACAACCCCTGACAATAGATTTTAGATCGTATATAATGTCTAGACAGAGAAACATTCTCCGACGATAGCTTTTGTTATTGATGTGTTAATTGGAATCAATCAGTCAATAGAAAAAACTAGACGAATATATGTTTTTTGAAAGTTCCTAGATTTACCGAGCACAGCAATCCATTGTTCCCATGTGCTAGAGAGAGATAACAATGAAATCGACCCAACATGGCTGACTGACAAACAATTATTTTAAGTCTTACATGTTCTCAGTAACGTTTACTTTAATCAAAAAGACACATCATTTACACAATTTGCAATAATTGGTGTAATTTATGCATTTTTGAATATGAAAATGGTTAGGTGTTATCGATATTTATTGTTGAACTTGTTTGCCTGAGTTACGAAAACATTATACATATATACTAGAGGTACCTGTGCGAATAATTCGCACTAAAATTCGTTTCTAATTTCTTACACTCTTTATAACTTTCTTCTTGTTGTTGTATTACATTACGAAGCTCAGTGACGGTTCAAGAAAATATTTTTCTAAAACTGTCATATAGAGGCGCAAGTATCGAAAACGTTGAGCTGAAGCGCCGCCATACGTGAATTTTGATTAAAAATTAAACAAAAAAAATTTACCGACCGTCAATCATGTTGACGTTTCAAAGTTAGAACCGTCAGATGACAGCATTGCTGCATATACTGAATAAATGTATAATTGTTATAATTAATTATTTTGCAAAAACAAAAGCAATAATGGATTTTTTAATTGTTGATACACATTATAGAGCAAGTAATTATCTATAAAATGATACAAAATTTATGTGGAGTAATTGTGAGATTTTTTCGAAAAAGGGAGGCAAACATCTTAGCCTTAGCGTATTAATATATATGATTTTAATTGAAACGTATGCCCCAAAATGGCGGGTGATTGCGGTATTTTGTCAATCTAAACTGTAATATTTTTACGTGTGATTTTAATTGTTAAATTAAATTTTGAGTATAGCTTTATTTTATTCATGGAACAATTTTTCTACCAAACCAAAGAAAAGTGAATACTATTTTAAAGAATTTCCATTACAAAATTGAATTTTTGGAGTCATTGTGTAAACTACAAATTATAAAATGTAGCTAAAAAACTTGTTTTGTTTTTTGTAAAGATTTATTGCTTTGTACTAGATTAACTCAAGCCTTTTATTATTATTTATTCATAATAGAAAAGATTCAAATACATTAATTAAATATTTCAAAAATAAATCATTATAAAATTAATTAAAAAACCATGACACATGTATTTGGTTACTATAAAGGTATCGAAAGATAACGTATCAATTTTGTAATAGTGTTGTAATAACTGTGTGAATTAAACTATATATTATTATTGATTAAACTTTGCAGAATAAATGATTAAATTTGCGTGTTTATAAATTTTGAAAAAATAATAATTCTACCGAAAATGTCATTTCGAACTTCGAAGTGGAACATGTTATCTCAAAAACGTTCTCAGCACACGTGTTAAAACAACACGTTATCAAAATTATACACCGGGAAGCTCTAAATTCATGTTAAAACATTCTTAACTTTTTTGTTAAAAAATATTTTCTTGTTCGTTTTGAACCATATGCTTATTTTGTGTTGCAAAAAACACACGTTCTTCACTTTTAACGCATTTACCATCCTCTGGTTTATGAATTTATTGATATTTGATTTTTTCCGTCGGCAGACAGAATTATTTAAATTGCAATAAAAATAACAAAATGATAATTGAATATGCCCTCATTTCAACAAATGGCTTTCCTGCGTTTATTAAAGATTATGCACATTTATAAAAAGTTATAAAATAATAACAACCTTTAATAAAAAGCCCAGTTGGGAGTATGTGGGCATACTTCAGTATTTTTTTTAATTAATAACTTTGAAGTGTTGAATTTATTAAATTCTGTCATGTTTAAAAGGCTGCCTGCATAGGAATTAAAAACGACCGGTCGTGTGGGCATGTTAAATGAAACGAAAAAGTGCATAATTAATATAAAAAGAAGTTGCGTGCCCATAGTAAAAGTGTTTCTTGTTTAAATTTATCAGAAGTGGGATAGTTAAGCTCTAACACTCGATTTTTAAGGTTCCGTAGCCAAATGGCAAAAACGGAACCTTAATTTCGTCAAGTCCGCTCGTCTTTCTGTCTGTCTGTTTGTCCGTATAGGCGTGCACAGTAAAAATATGTCTTGTTTAAGTTCATCAGAAGTGGGATAGTTAAGCTCTAACACTCGATTTTTAAGGTTCCGTAGCCAAATGGGAAAAACGGAACCATAATTTATTAAGGTTTAGGATTATACTATATCTTTGACGAGACCAATGCAGTTGTCATATTATTAATGTCGTAAAAGGAAATTATAATTTTTTATCATGGTGTATTTTTCAAGATTGGTAAAACTTCCGTTTGAATGGAAATTTATTAAAAACACGTGAGTTGTAGCGTCAAACTATTAATTTAAATTAAGCGTAAGCAATAATTAAATACGTAATAATTACAAGAAAATGCGATTATATCAGCGAAATAATAAAATTCCCGTTAAAATTCGCGGAAATTACGTATTTTTCCTACGAACTGTGGAAACACCGAAGACGTGTATTTAAAATTTCTTGTCATTTTATTTCTGTCTTATTTTGTGTGAAATAAATTTCACGTGGATTACAACTAAGACAAACATTAAATAGGTTTAAGTGTGATGCGTTTTGTGCAAAAAACTTAGTTTTCAAACTGTTTTCTTCGTTCTACGGCAAATAGAAGTCAAATTCATTAAGGTCTGATACGTTTCTATATTATGTTATAGTGAAATTATTTCTATCTGCAGACACGTGCATAGTGCGCGTGCGCTAGTAATAAATCCGCAGATAGAAATAGAGTATATCTTCGTCTCAAATTGTTGGTTATAAATTCAGTGCCATTCTCAGATTGTAAAATATGCTCTCGGGAAATTTCGAACTGTGGTCGCAAAACCCATTTTATTACTGTTTTTATTAGCTGTTATTTAAGCATTAAGTTTCACAAAATTTGACTTGCTGCCTATAAATTTCAAAAAACATATATTTTTGCCTTAAAAATTGAATAAAAAAACATGATTATCCTCAATATTTTTTTACAGCATGTCACGAGATATCGAATTTTGGGAAGGTAAATTAACATTTTGAAGTTTTTTCTTCACGGACTTGTGTTAAAAATACTGACAAATTTGGCTTGCCAATAGTTTTTTTTCTGTTCAAGAACAATTTTCTCGTTTGATCTGATTTTAAATCATTTATTTAAATCAAATAAACTGTAAAAACTTGGGTAAAACTCATATGGGAAGAATGGTACCTACATATTTCTAGTTTATTTTGAAGCATTAACCTGATTGAATAAGATTACTTCATAGAAATTAGAGATTCCGGAAACGTGAGTAGGGATGTCGGAAGTGCCAAAAAGTATCGATATATATAGTATCGCTATTTTTTTCAAGTAGGTATCTATATCGGTACCGATATATTTTTAAAAAAATATCAATATGTCGGTCCAATTTGAAAGAGAACATTGGCACTCGAAGAAATTTAGTATACATATTGGCTAGCTTAATATAATCTCAAATAGCAATTAACGGACATTATTTCTAATAAATCAACTAATAAATATTTATCTGAAATCAAAAACAACGATAAGAATTTTTTTGTTTATTATTTAAATGTCTAATATATTTAGGAGCAGATAATTTTAGACATTAATCAAACAATTAATAAAGCCAGGGATGGTGAATCTATGGGATGCGTCCCAGAGGTGACATTCGACAGAAAATTGTTGGTACTGCATGAATTGACGTGTAAATCGAAATAATTAAAAATATTCTAGATGTTGTAGAAATGAAATAAAATATTGCATGAATAGACATTTTGACTGTTTATTATTCCGAAAATATCGAAAAATCCGGTGAAAAAGAAACGGGTTTGATATGTGCTTTATTCACAGTTGTTGTTTTTGGAACGCACTTAAAAGTGTTCCAAAGACATGTAAAAACAACATCATGATACTATAAAAACTGGCCGTATAAAATTATTAATATATATAAAGTAAAAACACATGTTTCTTTTTCAGTGAAGTTTTCGATTTGTCGGAATAATTAAACGGCCATAGTCAGTCGCGGTAGTACATACAAGTGTTGGTACTAAAAAAATATCGGTTTTCGATACTCGGAATTTTATATCGATATATCGAAATATTAAATATCGCCCAAAAATATTGATATATCAAATAAAAAATATCGATATATCGATATTTTTTCGACATCCCTAAACGTGAGTACATTTTATAGAGCTATACGGGGGGAAAAGGGAGCCTATTTAACAGCTGGTACTCAATTACCTTAAATGTGTTATACAGGAATGAAAAGCAGCTATTTTATAGAGGGATGTGCAAAAAAAGACGTTTCGAAATAAATGCATGTTTGTGTACAATAAATGTCATGGACACAACACGTATTGACATCAACCTGATACTTAGCTCGTCCAAATCAGTCATGACGTATGCATGTAATAGGTACTAAGAAGTGACTTTTGAATTGCTGGTATTAGAGATATGTGCATTGTGTAAACAGTTTTTTGCAAATAAATCGCTATAAAAAGATAAATAACTTATATAAAAGGTTTGTTTGGTGTGATCTACCTTACAGCTTTTACTGCACTCATAGTGGCGACGCGAACAAAACTAATATTGTTCTAATGATGACAAGTTGGTGATCTTTAGGCGCGTTTTGAGAGTTGGCGTTACGAAAAGTTTGTGACGTTTTGCGCGGTGTACTCAGTCCGTTTATACAGTGTAATAGCGTTGCGGTCAAATCGAAGTTCTTTGTATAATACGCGCCACGGTTCTAAAAGGTTCTGAAGCTAGTCACAAATAGCGTCGCAATTGTATATTTTAGAGCCGTCCTGGTTGTTTTGTGGGAAAGGAAGACTCCCACTACCTCCCAGTTACCGGCACAGAACGTGCGCTCGTTGGTGATTGATTATCGCTGGTCGTCTTGTCACTTGTCGCTTTCCTGCTATAAAGTACAGTCCAGGGGGCTATTGTTAAGTTGTTTCTTTGGTTGTTAATTGATCAAGATGCCTAATACAGTTTTGCATAGACAAGCACGAAAAATAATTTTTTGGATGACTGTATGCAAGGAATTAGACCTTTATATTAAAGAAAAATTAATAATAATATAGCGCGAGTTTGTAGTTTTTCAACCGACTGTGCCTGCGCAAGCCTCCATTTGCATCTAACTTCCGAGCCTTTCAGATCCACGGCGCATACTATATATATAGCGACGAAAGTTCACATACTGCGAGAGTTGTGTTTGAATGAATTATACAGAAGTTAGCTCAGTAATTACAAATAAATTAAAATGAAACTTGGTTTGTTTTTGTACAGTTTTAAAGATTCCTAGAGCGAATGTTCAGTTTTCATTATTTGTTTTCTTGTTTATCTGTATCAATACATATAAAAAAAATTAAGCCTAACAATATTGTGTACATGTTTTACTTCAACTGCGCGTAAAGTATAAACGTACACTTCTTTTTTACGCTGACAATAATTGCCAAATTTTATCACTAGGGGCGCCATCTATATAACGACCTGTGAATAGTTCAGAGAAGTGTGTGCAAAATAAGTTTATTTAAAATAATAAATCATTGACAAAGCCGATGTGCTGTGTTTACCAGCGTTCAAATTATAAAGATTTTGTATTTGCTAAGCATCCGGAACTAGAAAATTAGTGACAGTATGCAATAAGAACGGAAAAACTTCTACGGTAAATACTTTGTGAAGCGCATCTTACTCAAAAAAGGTTTTGCTACAGAATGAGAAATTACAAATATAGAAAAACTAATTGTGTTTTTTTAATGATGGTTATAATATCAAGACATCACAGATTTACTTTGGATTATTCCTTATTTAAATCACGCAACTCAGGAAGGTAGATTTAGTTTTTACTATACTCCAATCATAACTTAGGTCGTTATGTACCTGCTGCCATCTACGTTACGCTTGTCGTGTGCCCGTGTCCGTTCTAGGACAAGTGCAGCGAACATATCCGAGTGATATCGAATGAAAATAAAAAGAGACGGCGAATAATATTTAAGATCGGCGGACGCGGGCTGTTTGTGTGTGTGTTGTTGTTTTTGTCTATAGATATGTATATTATTACTTACCTGTGCGTTCGTTTGCACCATAATATACAACAAAGTGTCACGGTCATTGCCAAAACTTCACCTTCACTGTCTGTGAAGAGAGTGCATCAACGGCGGGGCCGGCGTACCGTACCGCGCACAATCGAACGGTCCCACCGATAGGGATGGGTTCCTAAACCTAGAGATACAATCGGCTTCATACTACAGATGGGAAAAAATCGACAGAAAACTCATTCAAATTTGAATATTTAGCCCCTTCCAAATTTTGCCAGCTTTAAAATTTTAGTCTACCAATTTTAGTCTAGACATGATGGGGATACAGCAGGAATCAACACTATATAGATTTTGCAAAATGGGGGATGAAACAGCTACCCATATCGTGTTCAAATGTGAGACTTTAACCTTCAGGGGGACAACCATCTTTGGGTCAGAGATGGGAAAAACGGGTCTTTTTAGTGATCTACATCTTTGCATCTGGATCCCGTTTGTGAGCCGGCTCACTGAACCGGTTCAAAAAGAGTCGAGTTCTGAATATGTTATTGCAGTCTGCCACTGAGTTACCTAGTTCAGTCAATCGTATCACGACCTGTATAGAATCAAGAATGCAGTGCCAAACATGTGATGCATGAGTCATTTGAACTGACAGATGCATCAAAGCAAGAACTGATACGTAAGTGTAAAATGTGCTTCAGTGTGTTAAGTGTTTCACTGAGTTATGCGGATCCGTTGATCCGTCGGCTCAAAAAAAAGCGAGTCGGCTGTCACGGATCTTCTGTCGGAGTAGGCTCTTTGAAACTTCGTTCGTAAAACTTTTGCAAGTTTGCTTATCGGCCGTTGCAGTCACTTTTTTTCCCATCCATGGTTCGACCCGCTACGGGATCTTATATGCATGCCCGGCCCTCTGAAGAAATCGAGAGTGGCTTGGCGATAATACATGTTTTTTTCTATATTCATGTTTGCGCACCTCACATATATGTGCGACGATGCAGTGACTCCCATAGACACACACACATGAATGCGCGATGCAGTTTTATTAACGGACTTGTTCAACTGTTTTTAATGGCCGTAATAAAGTTACAGGATCTTCATTAATGTCTAAAATACCATCATCTGTTTCGTGTTGTGCTTTTGTTATTACGGCGTCAACACCTAAACTGACCGATGTCGGCTATTGAAACTTGTACACGTTATTAATTATTATGTACTGGTTCAGTCAAAAAGGTGAAGGCCATCGACAGACAGGATTATTTGAGATTATAGTCTTTCCCACCGACCGATATATATAGTTATCACGTAAACAGCACTTGCTTGGCTATGGGATGCACAAAATATCTGATTGGTTATCGGCTGTGTTGAGTTTCAACCGACTTGCTATCAGATCCAAAGCACGCAATTTTATTGCTATATCGGTCCATAGAATCGAGTATAACAACCAGTTCATATTTTCTGCTGCAGAGAGGAAAATTCTTTATCTTTATTTTAAACAATATTTTCTTTAGCATAATCTCTTTATAAAAACGTGAACAGAAGGTATTTGTAGATATAGTTTCATAAGCACTATGATACAACTTAACTAAAGACACGACTGCAAATACAAAATTAAATATTAAATTCACGATTGCTTAACATTTTCAATTTATTATTTTTTAACAATAAATTGAAAATTCAATTGATACTTTTTTCGCGTTCGCGGATTAGAATTCGGAGACTGGGGGCTTGTAACGGAAGAGTAATGAAAACACCGTATAATAATAATAATGAGTTTAACGTCCGTTTCTCGACTTTATGTCATAACAGACGCCATTCGCACCATTACTATTTTTTCACCTACCACTTCCCGTTATTTTCTACATTTTTTACAACTTCAACTTATGTAATAGCAATGGGCAAATGAAGGAATTATAGGAAATTAGGATAAAGTAGGTAATTTTTGAACTAGGAGTTTGATAGGTAATCGGTCATGGCTTCAAATAAGGAACCATCTCGATATTTATCTGGAATTAATTGAGGGAAACCATGGAAAACCTCAATCAAGATGGCCGGTACAGGAATTACCGTTTCTCGACGAGAGACAGTAGGAAAAAGTCCCAGCCACATCTGCCTCCGCCGGGATTCGAACCCGGTCCCCCCGAATGCGACTCTAGTGCTGTCACCACTACTCTACCCAGCTCGGTGAAAACACCGTATAAACAACAACATCCCATACACGCTTTGATATTCTTAATAAACCCTAGAACCTATTAAATAAGATAAAAAACAAAATTTCCGTGCTCGTTTGCTTTTCTGTGTTCGCTAATAACACGAGAACTGCTGAACGGATTTGAATGCGATTTTAACCATTCAACAGTTTATTTTTTGGAGAAGGTTTAGGACTATAATAACTGTTCAACCCGGCTTTGCTCGGCTGTAAATCGGTTTGAATCCGCTATACTGAACAGCTTTGAATGCGGTTGTGCCATTCGGTAGCTTATTTCTTGAGAAAGGTTTTGGTCTACACTCTTGGCTTCGTCCGAGTGTAAATAGAATTGGTTAGAGAGCGAGCGAAGCTAGTGGTAACGGATTAATTAATTATACATTTGGTCAAACATGCGAAGCGAATATGGGACGTAATAAAAGTCGAGTGAACGAGCAAAGCTTTGTTATTAATTATATGACGTCGACCGAACGAGCGGAGCGTGTATGTAAGATTTGGATGTATCCAGCAATTAAAGAACTTTCAATTTAAAGCAAGTTTTAATGTACACGGACGAAACCGTACCCGACAGCTATATTACAATGATATTAATTAAAAGCAGAGTTAGTACGTATTTAAAATTTTGTTACGGTTTAAAATAATTCACTTTTAGAGAAATAAATTTTATGTCAATTTACACCTCTCAATAAGGTTAATGGGCCTCATAAATGACGCCATAGAAGTTTAAATTAGATTTGCAAATTAAAATGAGATGTTAATGTGCTAATTAAATATTTGTATATTTAATATTTTTATCACCTATAGTGCAAGCAAATAAATCAATGTAACATGCTCCCAAGGAATTTTTATAGTAACTGTAGTGGTTAAAAATAGTACCGTAAAAATAAATTTAAGAAGTTATAAATAGTTTGATTAGTTTTTCTTCGCGGCTTCGCTCATGTGAACGTCTGCAGATTCGTTCGCGTTAATGTTTCGACAAAGCTTTATCTGAACTGAAACTTTTCAAGATATATTGGAAAAATTGTACTTTAAAAATTTGGGTACCTAGTCTTATCAAAATCGGTCCAGTCAGCGTCAACAAAATCCTAAGTTCAAGAGTTCAAACCAAAAGTCCTGTTACTATTTTCAGCTACATTCTAACATTTTTTCTTTCGTTTTCTTTTGTATTTTTCTGTAACCGAGCGGTGTAGCGAAGTGGTGCTAGCACTAAACTCGGTTTCGGGAGGTACTGTAGATGTGGCTAGGACTTTTCCCTACTGCCTGTTGCCGAGAAACGGTTATTCCTATACCGACCATCTTTTTGAATTTTCCCATGATTTCCCTCAATTAATTCCAGACAAATACCGGGATGGTTCCTTTTTGGAGGTCATAACCGATTACATGTCAAACTTCTATACCTTCCTAATTTCCTATAATTCCTTCATTTAATTAAGCTGAAATTTAAATACTTAGCAAAATAACGGGAAATGTGGTACATACAAAATAGTAATGGCGCGAACGACGTCTCTTACGACACAAGGTCGATCACAAACGGACGTCAAACGCCTTATTAGTATTAAAAACCACTGGTCCGATTTTGATAAAATTGGCAAGTTTTATCAAAATCGATCCAGTGTTTTTTAAGTTCAAAAAGGTCAAACTTGCGCCACCCGTAAGAATCTATAAATTGATTCAAACCTTTTAAAATCGTATTGGTATTGAAGTTTTCAATATAGAAAGTTATGAGCAATGCAGACGTGAATTTCGTGCTCAGGAGAAGTTACAAACACAAAGGATAAATATAATACGAATCGAGTTTAGAGTCTTGTGCGCATCAGACAGACAGCAACGCATACATAATATTGATATTATTATAATATATGTAATATTATACTGTATACAAGCTGCCACAATGGATGTGTTTGTTGGCTTTATTTTGAAGATTTTCATCAAAATTATGCGCGATTCACACACTCAGTCTAAAGCGGGGTTTCTCAAAATAGGGTACGCCCATGGATCTAGTAATTATAGGGATGGAGTATACTGCTGCGGGGGGAATCCATTGAGGGACGTGTCGATTTTTAGCTCAATAAATTATTTGCATGCAAATTAGAAATTATTGCTGAATTACGTCAAAGAAGTGTGACTTCTAACGCACTCACTTTTTCGCGTAAAAATCTCATCCCAACTCAAGCTAATTTTATTTGATTTAACGATCGTTACTAACCCTTTTGGTCTTTAAGGATTTCTTGGGCTATTGCCCAATCACGCTTGATAAGTCAACTATTTTTAATTGAATTAAAATAACGGTGACTCTAGGGAACTTTACGCGTAGGAAATAGAGCGCATTCTTTCTTATCTGAGAATTTCTGATTCATCACTGAAACGCTGCGGTCCACTCACAGTCTAGGCCATAGGTAATATCTCCTCAAGAAGTTGATGGGTACCAATAAGTTATGTAATTAAAAAAAAAACGATTAACTCATGGAATTTTCCACGTAGGACGTTCTAGAGATTCTGCAACTTGTTAGAAATAACCGCACCCTTTCGTACCTGAGAAATTTTGACATGTCACTGGAACACCCTAGAGCGTAAACTGGTACCTACCTACTCATTAGTTGATTTAATTTAATTAAAAACCGTTAGATTTATCAGATAGTCTTCCACACAGGACGTACTAACCTTGGAACTTGGAAGGGAAAGACCGCATCTTTAATGCTGTGATGCTCTCTCATCCTAGGATCAGTGCCTACTCAAGGGATAATAATGTGTTAGCAATGGAAATATATCCTTCACAAAGTTTTTGTTCAACGAAACGTTTTTTTTGTATAAGAAACGTTAGATTTATGAGATAATCTTCCACACAGAACGTACTACCCTTAGAACTTGGAAGGGAAAGACCGCGTCTTTCATGCTGTGGTATTCCCTCATCCTAGGACCTAGGCAGTGCCTTCTCAAGGGATAATAATTTATTACCAAGGGAAATATATCTTTCACAAAACTTCTGCTCAGCGAAATGATTTTTTTTATTCATATCAAGAATTTCCTATTTGTAACGATAACAGAGCATAGAGCATTATTACACTGAGCCATGTTATAATATTTTGATAATACGCGTGGACGGTCCGCCGCGTCAGACCCCGCGTCCGGCCTCAGACGGTCAGTCGTCTGCAAACACACATATTGCATACACACGCACGGGATAGAGGTATACGAATGACGGAGAGGAGTCCGCGTAGCCGACGACCAGAGAACGACCACCGTTGTCAGCCCGTCTCTCGCGAGAGAGTCAACGACACCGTCCGCGGTGCCCGACGCACACACACACACACACATTGTGCCGTGATGTCTGTCTGTCCGTCCACGGTACCATTATTACAGTCGGTAACAGAATTAGACGGCATCTCCTAATTTTTGAATACGAAATTCGTTCTGGGCATCATCCAACTACTGCAGTAGCTTAATTTTAAGTTGGACGCGTTAAACGCTTTTCCGTTGGAAGAAATTTCTTCCAGAATCAAGAATCGTTTCGTTGAATCGGTAACAGAATTAGACGGCATCTCCTAATTTTTGAATACGAAATTCGTTCTGGGCATCATCGAACTACTGCAGTAGCTTAATTTTAGGTCGGACGCGTTAACACTTTTCCGTTGGAAGAAATTTCTTCCAGAATCAAGAATCGTTTCGTTGAATCGGTAACAGAATTAGACGGCATCTTCTAATTTTTGAACACGAGATTCTTTCTGGCCAAAATCGAACTACTGCAGTAGCTTAATTTTATTCGGACGCCTTTAACACTTTTCCGTTGGAAGAAATTCCTCCCAGAATCAAGAATCGTTTCGTTGAATCGGTAACAGAATTAGACGGCATCTCCTAATTTTTGGGCACGAACAATAATTCGTTCTGGGCATCATCGAAATATTACTGCCGTAGCCTAATTTTAGGTCGGGCGCCTTTAACACTTTTCCGTTGGAAGAAATTCCTTCCAGAATCAAGAATCGTTTCTTTGAAGTATTATTTGTGGAAGAGACGTTAGGTAACAAGTGTTGACGAAAATGCTTTCCAAGAATTATCATTTAAATAACGGTTTAATTTTAGTTTGGATTTTGGCAGTTTCCGTTGGAGGAAATTCTTTCCAGAATGGATAATCGTTAATATTTATTGAAGTTTTATTTCTGGGAGATACTTTGGGCAACAAGTGTTGAAGAAAATCCTTTCCAAGGTTTATAGATCATGATCTGATCCTTAAAGTAATGATTCCCGAATGGATCAGATGGTTTTGGGTACTTTGTTCCAGAATCTAGAATAAGAAAAAGAACTGATCATGGAAATATTTTCGACAATATGAGACAATAATTAATGAACGGTTTCTTAATTTTGAGTTAAAAGGAGATAAATTTGCAATTTAATATTCGAACGATAAATCAGCGATGATTACTTTTCGAATTTGTAATAATCTTCTTCACGGAGCAACCCAAAATCAAATTCAGAGATTGTAAGACCAAACAAAATATCCTTATTTTGATGTGTGATTTTGTAGTTTTTTGCTGGAAGATTTCTTCATCATTTCATCAGAACCAATGAAGTTTTTTTTTTTTTGCTTTACACTAAACAAGCAATGAAAATAATTATTACTCTTTAATAGAAAAGGTTTATTTGTTGTGTTTTTGTGAACAACGAGAAATATCCAAAAATAATCACCGAGCATCATAATCATTAAAATCAAGGAACATATTTTTTTACTGCAAAAAATTATTCTAATTCTGTTGTTAGGTTTCCTACTGTACATATAATTAGACTACATTTGTGGCCAGTTTATTAACAATATTTTTATCGTCTTCTGTATATAAGATGTATCGAAAAAAAATCAACATTTTTATTAAGATTCATACCATTAAATCAGTATGTGAATTGGGGATGACTTTTTAACCTAAGTAATCGTTTAATTAGTTTTTTTTTTGTAGGCAACGCAAATTAAAAAAATATCCAGTTGGTGATTCATAATTTTAGGCTCAAAATTTTGTTTTCTTTAGTAATTCATTAACCTTATGCGACATTTCATGTGCTTTGCTCGTTCGATCTAATTGTATAGAGTAAATAGTAACTTAAATATAAATATGTTTCTACGAATACAAAGAAAATATAATAATTAGTTATAACGCAAATGTAGAAACATACTCGCTACTTAAGATTAACCAACCGTGCACTCGAGAAAAAGCAGATTTTTAAACGGAAATAATGAAATATAAGTAAAGAACCTTTTATTAAAATATGCTAAAAGTTAAAACGAAGAAAATAACTAACAATCAAATAAAATCATTTTATTATTGTTGACCTGCCTTAAAGCTTGTTGCGAGACGTGCACATCAAAAAGTCATAATTTAAACATCTCGCCAAAAGCTTTTAGGTCAGATCAACAATGTTGAAATGATTTTATATGATTTTCTTCGGTTTAGTTCATTTTAATAAAAGCTTGTTTTAATAGGTTTTTTCACATATATTTTTACTTCACACCGTGCCGAAAGTACGTAAGTATATACTTTCAATTTTAAAGCCGAAAGTATAACATTTATGCACTGTTCTAATCAGCTGGAATTAGTCGCATATCGTCTGTATAGACGGGCCTAAACAGTTTTGTCATGCACACTGATACGTGAGACTGCTGTTTGTCTGGTCACATGTTTGCCAGTAGGCAGCCATCTACTGTTATTACATGGACATTATTAGATCCATGTGTCATTACGTATAACCTCAACATGGCTCACTTGAAAGTCTTTTTACATATTGATGACAGTGTGTACTTTCGACCCGGTATGAAAAAAATAGTATACACCGCATGAGCAGAAAGCTGAAAATCCTGCACTGCGCGACATATGATACCCTCGACTTCGCCTCGGGCATCATGTGGCGCAGTGCAGGAAATTCAACTTTCTGCTCTTGTGAGGTAATATACTATTTGGTTGAGTTTTTAAATACAGTCTGTATACAGTTCTGTCACGTTAATAATAGTTTATTCTGTATTTTTATTACTTTAAGAACTCGGTCAGCGTAATTCAGCTGCTGCAATTGACACTTGACAGTTCATAGTCTTTGTTGACAACCATAGTTTAAGATTAAGCAATCAGTCGACTAAGCCTGTATAAGCTAGTAGAAGAATTAACTTTATAGCTTAGCAAGATTCGATCTCGGGGATTATTTTATGGTAATCTTAATAAACTCGGCATTGAAATAATCTACATTTAAACAACGTCTTTAATTTTGTAAAAGAAAATATTGAATGATAAAAAAGATGTGTTTTTTTTTTCAACTATAAAATTTAATTGGAAATTGTTGCGTCCATATTTTTTTTTTCAAACATATACAATTAAGTTAGCAGGTAAGTGGACAAATTTAATATTTCGAATTCCACAAACAAATTATAAAATAAATATATTTTCGGGATTGAAGTCTTTGAAACTTTTTTGATTATAATGGTTTTACTATTGTCAACCTACAAGAAAAATCGTTTATTAAGTTTCTGATTCGAAAACTGCTTAAAATATTTAAAGTAGCTTTTCAGTCAATTTTTCTATGTTATTTAATTGACTGAAAGCAAAGGGCCTGCCGAACTTGTTGCGATGTCGTTGATTTTATGACGTTTCCATGTCCTTTCTATTACAAGTGCACAGATACCAATCCGAGAACTAGTAAAAATATCAATAAGATTAAAAAAAAACCGGTCAAGTGCCGGTCGAAGTCGCGGGGAGTTAACTCCGTAACATTTTGTTTTTCGTGAGAACTTTAAGACTTAATATTTTCTTTTAGGTTTTCCTAGAAACTATGGTTGAGACCCTATTATATTCCCTATTTTTTTTGAAATTTTAGACACAGTAATTTCGAAAATAGTGGGGAAGAAATGTTCGCGATTCGTTTATTATTATTAATTATCTATGTTAAGCTGTGCATTTTAAAATTATAAAAAAAATATATTTGTATTTTTCATAGCGAGCCCTTTCATTTGGTACGTCACATGATGCACTTGAAAAAAATATTTTTCAATTTGCCCCTCAAAATTAACCCTCAAAATCGGAATTCATTTATTTACGCTATGCGTCCGTCGTTGTGTCATCTAACTGTATATTTGTACCAAATTTCAACTTTTTTCGTCCAGTAGATTCGGAGAAAATAAGCGGTGACAGACAGACAGACGACACGAGAGTGATCCTGTAAAATTTTCATCGGATGTACGGAACCCTAAAAATTGAACATTTGAATTGGTGTAAAGTCCAAACTCCAAATAACCGTATAGTTGTTTATTAGTAGTCAACAAAAACTATTGCCTAGAACGCAAAATCAAAATCCTACATTCCACATATTTTTTTTTATGTTGGTAGTAACAATAATATCTACTGTCGTAGCACATGTAAAATACTCTGTCAGAAGTGATAGACAGTTTATTTTATCTTTATATCCCAAATGAAATTAATACTTCTATAAATGTAATTATTTAGCTTTTTGAAGCAGTTTTTTTTCATCGAATTTGTATGACTTTTGATCAGTACTACATTTTAATGTGATTGTTTTTTGTTTTATTAAACAACATTAAAATGATGGAGGGGATATTATTCCAATCATTTATATGCAGTTGTTTTAAACAAGTGCATATCTACATATTTTACATGATATTATAATCTCAAGTTGAAGGTTATGTATCTTTCCAACCCTATAATTTATACTCATGCCTCATGCATCGATGATTGTCGTACTTTTTCACGCTGGTTGACTTTTTATTACAAAATATTTAAAAAATATACACGATACTAATTATAAATTATAATTAAGTAAACATGGATTTTACACTTGTAACAATAATTTCGCTAATTAACTATATCTGTATCACTTTGATTTTGTGTCTGAGTCTTCATTGTACTTTGTAATGAGATTATTTCAGCACGTTTAATTTTTGATTAATTGTGTAACTACATTTTGATGAGAGCAATCACTATAATTATAGCGAGATTAATTAGCATTGTTCCGTTTATAGGTGCAAATATTCATTTTTAAAGATCAACAATCTTTTAAGGATTACCAGTTATTCAGTCTGCCCCCTTTTTCATAGTTCTATCCTATTAAATGCACTTAAGTTTCGGAAATCTCTAATTTCTATGATAAATCTTATTCAATCTTTGATGTTAATGCTTCAAAATAAACTAGAATTATGTACCATTCTTCCCATATGACTTTTAGCCAAGTCTTTACAATTTATTTAATCTAAATAAACGATTTAAAATCAAATAGAACTGAGAAAATTAGTATAAAACTTACACAAATTTTTATACAGAAAAAATTAAGTTTGAAAAAAATTATTGAGTAAGCCAGCATTAACATAAGTTTGTGAAGACACCGGTTTAAAAACCGCTGAATTATATTCGTTAATTCCTTTTAATGTCAAAATGGAGTAGTTTTTCGACCAAGTAAAACAATAAAAAGTCAAGTTTATGTTGGATTAAGTTTTACTGACAGAATCTAGTATTCTATAAATACAATGTTGGACAGGTGTGTACTGGTCCAGCTGCTAGCTGTCATATCTATGACTTAAACGTTGCCTCATTCAGGGCCGTATTCAGATATAAAAAATTAAGGGTGTGCGTTACGTTTGGATGGTTGAAATCGACATTTACAAATATGTGAGAAATTGTATTATAAGCAAAAACTGCAGAAGCTACTGCAGTATTACGCAAGGAATATAACGTCTTCATACCTAATGAAATGGTGAAGACCGGATAACAATTGTGTCAAAACTCTGATTTATAGTAACTGGCATTATGCTTTTGCTACGAGCTCTTATTGCAATTATCAATCGCATACTTGAAATGGTGAATTTGAACACTTTACAGTCCAGACTTCAAAATTCCAAGTTATCAGTCATGTACCTAATTGATATGATAGGAAATGTAAATAATTTCCTGATTGTATATTCCAATTGATTGACACATACCATATGCTAGTATTTAATTTTATTAATCAGTAAATACCAACGGTTAAGTAAATATTACCGTGTAATAAAAGCGAACACTATATTTATTATTGAATACCGTGTTTTGCTAAATGTTTATTTGAACATACTTTTAAACATTTTTACAAATTTTTTATTAACTTCACTTGCTAGTTGGGATGAAATCCTGTAATTCAATTTTCCGATCGAATTAAAACTTTGTTCCGATGATGATACGATATTTTCGTGTCTTTGACTTGATAATAATGGAAATATTTCATTCGCCCATTGCGATCAATTAAGTTGAAGTTTAAAAACGGCGCAAAATAATGGAGAGTGTAGTAGATGACAATGGTAATGGTGCGAATGGCGTCTGTTATGACACAATGTCGACAAACAGACGTTAAACGACGCATTATCAATAGTGTTATTGTAACAAGTTATCAGAAGTGTTAGTGTAACAAGTTATCAGAAGTGGAATTGTAACAAGTTATCAGAAGTGGGATTTTAACATTATTGTCTAAATAATGAATTGATACTATTTCAAGAGCTAGTGACTTCGAGAACATACCCGTTTTCACACGGGTGGAAATATACAGAAATGTTAGTTTAGATCTTCTCAAAGAATTAAGTACGACGTCGGTGGGGTGAGCACTCTTAAAGTTTTAAAAATGGCGAAAAAAATACAGACTTATTTGTTTTTGCAAAAAGCTCAAAGTTGTAGTAATGATATAGCTGTACAGCGCCTATTCGTTCTTTGAAGTGATCTAAACTAAACTTTTATATTTCTAGCTCTATGAACTTGGGTATGTTATCGAGACCACTAGCTTTTGGACTTCCAAATAGCACTGACAGTCGATAGCCTTAAGGCTGTCGGAACGCTCTGAATTTTGTTTGTGCTGAGACCAAGCGGTAAGGGGCGAGGTAGGCAAAAGACATATTGTGGGTGTGACCTTCTTTAGCTCTGTCACGAGGCTAAAAAATGTTGTTGCAAGGGTGCCGCTGTCAATTGATTACTCTAAGTTTGGGCAATATTTTGAAGATTTAAAAAACTTTTCTGAAAAAGGAAGAGTCATTTTAGGTTTGTGATGGAATAGTTTTGTGAAATAAGTACGAATAAGGTCGTAGTGTAACATTGAAAACGTGTGTTTTTTTGGCACAATTAATGCCAACTTTTTTCTAGTAAATCGTACATAAATTACAAAAGTCGTCCATTAGAGACCTAGATTTGTCCTTTATCTTCCTTATGGAGAAAGAATTTTTGCAGCATGTCGACGAATAAGTCTACAATCAGTTGACAGCCGGAGCTCTATTTTGGGCTTAAATTCAGAGCGTTCCGACAGCCTTAAACTACCAAAAATTAGAAGTTTTGTGCGGAAATATATGTAAAAACACGAAACCTGTATTATGTAAACAGTGAATTTAAAATAGTTCGGGAAGCGAATTGGAAACTCTTCTATTTTATTTCAGTCAGATCTCGGTTGCGGTTTAAATGCGATTGCGTAGATATATTTTTGTTGTCGACCTACATGACGTTTAGACTGTCTTTCTGTTAGTTTTGGCATCGTGTCTTTAGAACCTGAACGTGAATTCAAACTAATTATATCCTAAAGGTTTTCATTAATAGTTTCAACAACAGTTCCGTAGAAATTCAGTTATGAAAGATTTTTCATTCATTTTTTTAATGTTTTTTGGTGATTTTATAAGATTTAATTGTTAAAAATAATGAAATGAAAAAGTTGAGTTCCAGATACTGATAGTTGGTATTTAAAAAACCGTTAAACTGATAATATCGAAGTGCGATAATTATAATGGATTATAAATGAAAGCTGTTTAAAGACATTAAAATTTACAGTTACTGTTTTAAATCATTGATAATTGTTTTGATTCATTGACATTAATTATATAGATTGTATTTGTTGTAGAGACGTAAACTGACTATGATATAATAGGCTAATTATAAATGCTATAAAAATAGAAATATTCATTTGTTTCCAATGCACAGTACGAAACTAGAAAACAACACAGTAAACTCACATTAAACGCACGCAATTATAAGCATGAACAGCAAAGTATGTTCATTGACTACTCTGTAGGGTGAACAATAATCACTACTTTAGTGGTTAAGATCCTGCTTGACAACTGTGATTATTGTGGTTTTAGAGGACGGAGGATCAGGATTTCAGTCAAAGCGAAATCCTAATCCTCCATTTTCAAAACTACAATCATTACAATAATCACTACTATTCTCTAATGTTCACATAATGTGTGTTTGGTATCGTACTCGATTTTTTTCAGTATTGCGTTTGTTACATAAAAGAGTAAGAAACACTGATTTGTTTAGTATCTCAGTGTCGATCTAAAGGATTAAACACTACCAGTCTCGACTCTTGAGCAGGCGTACGCAGAGTAGAGTAGATTACGTGACATATGTTTAAATTTGACACTTGTTAAACAAAGTAGCTTTTATTTATTTTCACCTATCGGCTGTCGCGGGGGGGCTATCTGTCTTTAATCGAATCTTGCAAGTTAAATTTGACCCACTTACCAGTTTCCGATTGAGCTGAAATTTTGCACACACCTTTGGCTCTGAAGACAATACATAGTACATTGAATATTATGGTAGATCCAATATGGCCGCCACCACAAAATGGCGGATTACCTTCTTCTTTACAACACCCTTCGCATGGGTATCGAATGAAAGAGTATGGTGCAAGTGGAATAATTAGCAGTGTGTCTTCATTCCAAATCCACACAAAATCGACACAAAAAGTGGATCATCTATTTCTTTACAACCCCCTTGATGTGCGTATCCAATGAGAGGGTGTGACAAGTAGAATACAGTAAACTGTGTGACGTTATTTAAAATTCAATATGGATAAAAATTTGAAAATATAATCTTAGATGAAAAACTTTATAAAGACGAGCTTTTATTGCAGTGTTCAAAAAAGTATAATAATAATTTATAATACTTTAAATACATAATTATAAAAGCGTGGGCCGTGACTATCGTAGAACTTACAGCCCACGCTTTTATAATTATGAACTTAAATTATTTATATCCTGCAATAAAAGCTTGCCTTTATAAAGGTTTTTTATCTAAAATTTTTCATGATGTTTTTTATACTTTTTTGTGTCTTAAAATGAACTAGTTTCCTTATAAAATATGAAAATAACTTGTCTTTCTGTTCTAAATCTAATCTTGTTGTAAAATCTGTCACTAGCCCGTTTGTTATAAGTGTGCACATGTGGTAAACCTAACGTACACTTTTCGGAGGAAGTCTATTCTATTCTAAAATATCAAACACACCTATTATAAAGTCATCTACCGCTCGGTAGTTTGTAATTTAACTTATTGAAACATGGTATGCCTAATTTCTAAAATCGATTTGGAAACGATTTAGCATCCAACTCGGTAGAAATGAAGCCTTAGCAACTAACGACAAATAACTTTTATCAAAATCGGTTGAGTGGTTTCTTAGTTTAGTGCAGCAGACACTCGTGATGACGAAGATATTGCGACTTTTTAAATGGGAACTCAGACGTGGCAGCCATTTGCATTTCCGTAGTTGACACCTAATATGCGCCATGTTTGCTACTGTACAGGGAACGTAGAGAAGTAAACGACGAGCTATGTGCCTGAGGAATTCTCTCGTTTTTACGGCAAAACTAACTAATTAAATTAACACACGGCTAACAGCGAGCGGTTGCTGTGCGTCCTGAAATCTTACAGTGGCTACCAAAATGCTTACAATAATAACTAAAACTATCTCTCACGGGTGTTGAACTGAAAAAGTGCGGTCACCAAATGCATTTAATAATAATAATAATAATAATATTCTTTATTAAAATCCATAGAGGATGTAATAGCGTCGTACATATACAGTTGCATTACACGTTGTTCAAATAAAATGATACATTATAATAGTTTTTTATTAACAATTTTTTTTTAAATTAGATTTATATTTGTGATTTGTGTAATAGTGATTTAATAACTGGCCACAATGCCGCTAGTAAACCAAAATTGAATATTTATTGCTATGAAAAAAAACGTTTTTTTTAATTGGGATTTGACGTGACACGATATGACATCTAGTGACAGAAATTTAAACCATAAGCACATTACATTTTACATGCTGTTGATGTGTGAAAAATGGCGGATTCGACAGTACATTTGACCTAAACTCCGCTCAAAATATGTTTTTGTAAGAACATAGTAACATAGTAATAACATTGTGGACAAAATGGCGTCAAAAATTTTCTAATCGGTTCACAACTGGCGAAGCTATCGTGGAACACTTGTCTCGTGACGTGCTGTAAAGAAATATTGACGCATATCACGTTTCTTTATTCAATTTTAAAGCAAAAAAATATATCTTTTTTTGTAAATTTTAAACACCAAGTCATGATTTTGTGAAGCTTAGTACTCAATCTCAGCTAATAATAACAGTAATAGAATGAATTGTGCCACTACAGTTCGAAATTTCCTGAGAGCACATTTTTTACGCATCAAAAATGTATTTGTTTCTTTTTTGATATTTTGAAGAAAAATCTGCTATCTCTTGGTGCCACTGTTTGAGAGACATGTTTTGTGTAAATAGATGGATATAGATAACATAGTATGTAGTAGGTATACTGTCTATATTTATGTAACATTACAGAGACAATCTCATTTAGTACCTCCTATACTCTCTCACGGGACAGGAGATCATAAAGTTTGCTTGAAATTACAGTAATTTCTACGTTAATGTAAAAAATAAAAAGAATCATAGTTAATTTTCATTTACCACTTCGCGTCATAATTACTTTCATTTATATAGCCGTTGAGAAAAAAATCATAGTGACTGACTTTGCCGCATTAATGTCAGTTTTACATAAAAACTTATCGTACTTGATCAGTAACATCTAGCAGATGACGTTTAAAAAGAGATATAAAAGCCATTAGATTATTTCTATAGAATCTTGCGACGACCGGAGGACGACACTGAGTAACTGCTAGAGAGTAGAGCCTAGAGATAATTTCCCCTCGATTATTGCATCAGAAATGTTCCGAAAATATTGGTTTTAAAACTGGCAAGACGAAGTCTATTTGTGTTTATTACTTTTTCGTAAATACATTTGCAGTAGCACGTAAATTAGGAAAGCTTGTTCGGGAAAAACTGAATAAACGGGACTTTCAGCGGCCGGATATGAATTAATTATTGCAAACTTTTCAGAAAAAAAAATTTTTTTTGAAGTTATTTAAAAACTGATAAACCGATTTTCAAAAAAATTATATGTTACCAATTCGATAATATTCTGAACAAAATAGCATCGAAATTTTTCAAATTGGTTCACAACTGGCAGAGCTAACCCGGAACATACACACAAAAAAATAATTTAAAAAAATACGCGTCGAATTGTATAACCTCCTTTTTTAAGTCGGTTAATAATGCGATGTTATTTCAGCTTATGACATCAAAACTAGCCCTGGCTAATTACTGGTCAAAGTGAAGGTCATTCTATATACTATATTACATTTGAAGTAACACGTTAATAATTACATGGATATATTTTTTATGACAATACTTCTGACGGATGCATTGACTTTTACGTAACAAAAATCAGTGATGCATTGCGACCAATTAAGTGCGGAAATGATATTGCACAATTACTTCATACTCCTCACGTACTGTATTTAGTGATGTAAAATTACCGGTTATTTATGATAGTAGGTAATCATTTTGGCCGGATAATCTACCGGTTATCTATATAAAACAGAATGGTGGTCTCCGGTTTTTTTCCTCAGAATAACAAAAAACGAAGCAATAGAGCAGTTTTTAACAGTAGAATCGAAAGACTTAATTAAATAAAGTATTTATATTTTTGTAGATATTGGTTACAAAATTAAAATTTCGACCGCAAATTACAATCATCTGCAACACTTGCTGCGCAGCCTTGTATAATAATAAATAGCCGCGGCTTTTTAAAATAAATTACCGAGGTTAATTAACCGATTATTTACTCTTTCGCATCATTGACTGCATTAATAGCATTTATACCCCACCTATACATAGATTGGTATTTCACGTAGTTGCAATTTTACCGTAAATTACATAATCCTAAATCATTCCGCCATTTTATAACTACGCTGAGATGTTTAATTTATTTTGACATGTGCTTTTCTCCATAGAATATTTATAGATATTATATTTTTTTACTAACTTTTTCCCATAACATCCTTTCGCATTTTTCATCAGACAACTCGCACTCAAAGTACGACGTTCATTGGTTAATGTTTTGACATGATGCTGTAATACTACTATTGACTGAATTGCCCGAGTCAAATGACGTCACAACAAATGTCAGAAGTTACTGTTTGTAATAAACATAGGCATAATTTTAATTGCACATAAAACTGTGATCTGCCTACAATTTAATCAAATCAAAAATGGCTGAGTTACAGAAACATCAACTGTATTTTAGCGGGATTGTCGGATGGTACCTTTAAATAAACAAACTTTAAAAATCAAAATATTGCGTTTATATTCGCCCATTTAAATTGTACCTTGAAACGTCTGCAGCGTGAAATCGAATCTTTTGTGAACTTTTTGCATTGTTATGAGACCCTGATACTCATTCATCCTGCAGGCACCTATATTTTACAGATGTTTATTATGTGTATTGTCTGCGGTCGCAAACCAAAACGACTTATGGCAAACGTTCGGTAAAATAATGACGGCCTAAATTATCCAGCTCATTTTAAGATTGGCAACACTTGGATGAAGCCGGACATGTCAAGTGAGAACAAATATAAACCAAATTCCTAAATGTTTAAAGTAACTGATCCAGAAATTTCCAGCGGTGGTCGAAAAATTCATTTTATTACTGTTTTTATTAGCTGTGATTAAGCATTAAACTTCACAAAATTTGGGTTGCGACTTCAAAATTTCAAAAAAGGTATTGAATAAAAAAACATGATATTCGTCAGTATTCCTTAGCAACGTTACAAGAAGGTAAATTAACATTTTGAAGTTTTTCTTTACAAACTTATATTAAAAATACTGACAAATTTGGCTTGCTCAATACATTTTTTCAAGTTTAATATTTCTGAACAAGAATTTGTGTAAAACTTATGCTCATTTTCTCGTTTTTATCTGATTTTAAATTGTTTATTTAGATTAAATAAATTGCAAAACTTCGCTAAAAGTCATATATGGAAAGAATGGTACATATTTCTGGTTATTTTCTTGTAAGCATTAACATCAAAGATTGAATAAGATTTGTCATAAAAAATAGAGATTTCCGAAACGCAAGTGCATTTTACATACGCATACACCGTTCGTAAAATAGAACTATGCGAGTGAAAAAGGGGGCGTATTGAACAGCTAGTATACAGTCACTTTAAAAATAAAATAATTTTTGGTTATGAACTGATTATTGAAATGTACAAATTAAATTATTTTGCAAATAAGGATTACAATTTGAGACACTATAATACACGACCCCAGCAGTAATGTTGCCATAAAACTTAAAACTGCATTTTATGAAAAATGCCGTACATAGGGTACAATATCTATATGGAAGGCTGCCTAAAATGATTAAAAAAGAATAATAATAATAATGCGTTTAACGTCCGTTTCTCGACTTTATGTCATAACAGACGCCATTCGCACCATTACTATTTTTCATTTTACCACTTCCCGTTTTTCTACATTTCTTAAACTTCAACTTATATAATAGCAATGGGCGAACGAAGGAATTACAGGAAATTAGGATAAGGTAGGTAATTTTTGAACTAGGAGTTTGATAGGTAATCGGCCATGGCCTCAAATAAGGAACCACCTCGATATTTATCTGGAATTAATTGAGGGAAACCATGGAAAACCTCAATCAAGATGGCCGGTACAGGAATTACCGTTTCTCGGCGAAAGGCAGTAGGAAAAAGTCCCAGCCACATCTGCCCCCGCCGGGAATCGAACCCGGACCTCCCGAATGCGAGTCTAGTGCTGTACCACTACTCTACCCAGCTCGGTGATTAAAAAAGAAATGAATTTGAAGAATTTACAAAAAGAATTAAAACAACATATTCTAAAATCTGTGCCTTATGATCTCTGTGATTCGATATATCAAAAATGTCGATCACCAATGAGCTGGACGATTGTCAATCACATAAGCGGTTTTGATTTACGGTCACAGATATACAGTGTTTTTTAAATCCAGTCTAAATAATGTTAGCAACAAACAAGGGGTCAACGCTTGAAGGATAGCCGGGCTCGCTGGGATATCGCCGTACAATGTTATACGGCATATAGAGAAGAAGTACTTCCACGACGGTATAGCAACCAGTTCTTCAAAAGTCTAGCCAACTACGACCACTTCTTATCGTAAAAAGTCAGTTTGCATTATATTTATGTTCCTGGAAAACCAGTCTTTTTATAGTGTTTTACATGCGCATTATAAAATGAACTTTTACAGCTGACTTCACCATAATATTTATAATTTGAATTTATTTTTTATTTTTTCAGTTTAATTGCAACAAAGTGCAATAAAGTTACTTTATTAATATATATGGAAAATGTTTAAAAGTTTTATTGTGTTCACATGTTTCGGTCGAATAAATTGTACAGTAGAACTCATGTGTTTTCAACCTGTCGAGACTAATCGACTTGTGTATTTTCAACTTCTCCTTTGTTCCCATTTGGAGACAGTCATAGACCAATCAGAACTCTTTTGACATGTTATTTGTTTATACGCTACAAACAGGTCAAGGCCTAGTTACACGTAGGATTATAAGAAATTCGGAATGGGAGTTTGGCAGGTAATCTGACATGACCTTGAATAAGGAACCATCTCGAGATTCTTCTGGAATTACTTGAGGGAAACCATGGAACCCTCAACAAGATGGCCGGTACAGGAGTGACCGTTTCTCGGCGAGAGGCAGTAGGAAAAAGTTCCCCGCCAGGATTCGAACCCGGTACATCTCGAATGTGAGTCTAGTGCTCTCACCACTATGCTGCACCGCTCGGTATGACCCGTATTACAGTAGAACCCATGTAATTTCAACCTATCGGGACTAATCGGCTCATGTATTTTCAACTTCTCGTTCGTCCTCACTTCGTTTCAGCGATAGGCCAATCAGAAAAAACCTTTATTAATTCATTCGGACATATTCACTAGACGGATAAACACGACAGTATCCTTCCTTGACAGTCGGGTAAAATCGTTTGAAGTCACTAAATAGAAATTGTTTGCGTGCAAGATATCTATTCGATTTTCATTTGTTTTGTATTTATGAAATACGTTATTACTTTGTTCCGTATTATAATAGATACCGCATAAAACAAAACAGCAGAGAATCTTTTTGTCCAAAAGTAGTGCACGACATTGCATAGGTATATAAAACAAAACAACACTCAGTTTAAAACAGTTGAAAATGCACTTTCATTTGCGTAATGTAGGTTTTCCTTTGAAAGTTTACTTTAATATTTTGAACATAAAATGATTTGCATAGTGCATATAAAATGCATTATACCGATTTTCACTGTGTTCCATGGCATAAAACGTTAGCTCTAGAAAAAGTTTGTGTCGCTAGACAATTTTACTGATAATTTTTAGATGTCGCATCTGGCATTTCATCACGAAAATATATGTTTCATATGCGGCACACGCGTTCACATTTAAATTTTGTAAACACGCCACAAATTTATCCCTTTACACCCGAGATTATACGGTCGTGAGTTTTGACTTTGAAAAATTCTACACCGTACCCGAAACTATTTTTGTGAACGCAACCGACGTCGATCGATCGTGAGTCTATCTGAAAGTGCACCAAAATATTCTTTATTAACGTAGAAACAAATGTGCAAAACAATGTTTTGGACACTAACGAAACCATAACGTAACCACATTTTAACAGTATTTAAAAGAATTTTATCTCTAGGGTGTAAATGGTTATGCCAACTATTTATTAAACTACCAACAGAGATAACCCCTTTTGAGATAGGCAACTTCGTTAACATATTTGGTTCGCAACTGGTCCACTGGATTGGAAGACATTGTAGATGACACGCGTATCGCATAGGCGATTCAAAAATCCGCGGGACGTGTTTTATTTAGCTTTTAGTATTTTATTTAAGATTTTAGATGAAAAATTAAAAGAAAGAAAGTAAACTTTTACTGATACTAGTTTATTGATAAAATACAAACAAAAAAAAAAACAAATTATAGCAGTCCTGCACAGCTGTTAATACAAATACAACATTTAAAAATATAACAATTACATAAAAGGCTGAAAAGTATCAAATACATAATGAAGATCAATGACACATGAAACTTAAAATATTCATACTACGAATTATGAATCGAAATGTTTTTGTGCACTAAGTTCATTCCTTCATTCATATTACATGCATTGCACAAAATTATTAATATTACAAAACAAAAGTGCAGAAATGGCAATCGAGCTGTACAAACGGGCAACATAATATAATAAGCTGATGACAATTATGTACAAAAAAGATGTCAAACAAAAGATTTAACTCGCTTATTTACAGCTAATAGAATACATACATCCGTCATTATGAACCGGATACCAAAAAAGAGAAAAATTGGACTGAATAGCCACTCCTATACTTCCCACCTAGTAAACAATTGCTCGTAACTGAAAATTGTTCCAATTTTTTCATATTTTTAATATAAAAAGCATAGTCATCTTATTTTTTTATCTACTTCTACTTGAGGCCAACTAAAACTGTAGACATTTTGTAAATAAAAAACATTTTCGTGCAATTTTTTTGGAAAATAGTTTTTTTCTCGAAAACTACATTTTTAAATACAAAAATTATTAATATTTTCCTTAACAAATTATAACACCTCGGGCTTTTTTTTAGTAGGGCTAGAGACATTACTTTTTCTTGGGTGGTCCATCTTCTGCCACGTGGTCTCCGTTTGGCACACCGTAACTGTGCGATGAGAAAATTAATAGTCGTATTCGACATGCCACCGAATAAATTTCTCACCACTGTCGAGTCTTCCAAGTCTGTTATTGCTTTTATGTCACTAGCCTTCCGCTTGCAAATTTTTTTCAATTTCCTGATATGAGCTTCTTTGTTTTTCACCATTCGTATTAAATGCCGTTTTCTAGGTGTAGCATCCACACGAATACCTCGGAACACAGAACTCTTTTGAACGCCAGAAGTACTGGGAATTGGGTCGCCAATTACAGATTCACCTATAATACAATATCTATGTTGTAGTGTTGAAATTGAGGTAAAAAACATGTTATCTGACTTAAGGATGTACAAAAAACTTTAATGTTGAGTTTTCGATGTATCGGGAAAAACATCAATGATTTTTCAATATGACAGCATTGATGTTTTAACACGTTACCCACAGGAGCTATTTTTCAAAAACATTATTATCTCTGAAATCATATCTCCAGGGTCAAGTTAAGTCACCGTTAATTATTTTGTATACAGGGCTCAATTTTATATACATAATCAGTGTACAGCATTAACGATTTTCTTGCTTTTTGTATTACCAGTAATTTCTTTATCTTGTGCATCAGCTAGACTTGTTTGTTGTATACCCCTAAGTCAGATTCACTGGGCACGATCACTGGCTAAGAAAAAATGCTTAACAGAAAACTAGACTTCTTTACACACAAAAACCTTACGAAATTTGTAAAATACGTACAGTAGAATAATTTTCTAAATAGAAATAATTTTGACAAAGTTAACTATAAAAAATGAAATTAGTCAGTAGCCATACGAGTACTTTGTAAGCGTTCTTCAACATTCGTAAGCTCTACATTTTTTTCAATTACCGTTTCCTCCGGTGTATCCCGTTGTACTCGACATGAGAATAATGAGGGCACAGCATCAGCACGAAGCTTCCATGTGTTATGTTCCAAGTAACTATCTGCCGTAAAATGTCGATTACAAATCAAATAATTACGAAGTGATACACCAGGCATATATTTCAGTCCCATCGCTTCTTGCCATATTTTGGATCTGAAAACAATAATTTCATTTTGTACACTTTTATTTAGGGTATAATAATTTATGGAAATCTTTATATAAACATCTTTACAAAACGTTGGCACAATTTTTGTGAAACCACTGCATTAAAAAAAAACGCATATAACATTTTGTTAGAGTTTAATAATCTTTAATTTTCATAATAATTTATGCCTACTCTATTCTTCATTTCGATACATTAAATGCTTTCTATGAAAATCTCAAAAACTAAAAACACGTGTAGCTGCATGGCGGTATCTAGTCTAATCAAAACTTACACAAAATAAAAACATTGTCACTTATTTTCAAAGCCATGGGGCCTATTTCAGCCTTGGAATGTCTATTGATAGTTAAAAATACTTACTTTTGATCATTTCTTGGAAAATAATGCATTTTTTCCACTTCATATACACTATAACCGCAAATTAGGCACTTCGATTGTGGCATATTAATGTTAACAAAAATAAGTACAAAGTCAAAAATCACTAATTCACAACACACACAAACTTGTTTCTGGATATACGCACGAAACACTGCACAAAGGTAATATTGTAGAGAAATGTGTCTATTACAAACCACTAACCAAAGAATAACACAAATGTCAAATTCCTCCATTTTTATATTCATCTTTCTCTGTGTTTCGTTAACCATGGACATGTAAACAATCTAAATTGACCAATAGAAATGCAGAGACACTGGTGCCACCTATAGAGCAGGCATTAAGGATAGCTACATTTAATTTCTGTATATACGACAAGGAACACATTATGTGCAAGAAAGCGAACTGATTTTGCTATTCACTTATCCATCTCAAAGGGGTTATCTCTGCTACCAACAACGAATATATCGTGTGCATTAAAACCATGTACGTATCAATATGTACTGCGGATAGTACGAAAATTGCAATGGTCACCATTAGGGTGTAAAGATATATATCTGTCTTTTTTATGGTAACAGTTGGTGGTTTTTGATTGACTACTGTCATAGATAGAGACATAGAACTTTTGATAAAGAGAGATATACTCCATGATAATATATTGTCGAAATAATCAGGGAATGAGTTCGACAAAAGAGACGGAGATATATTTTTGCGCTCTTTGTTCTCTTTGCTCACCGCACATTGAGTAAATAAAGAATGCTTGATATATTGTTGAAACTACCTTCGTTTGTGGCACATATGTCCATGTTTAGATTATACTAACAGCGTTTTTAGTGTATTTGCCATATGGCAACATACACTATTGGCGTCGGTCGGATGGCGGGACCTAGGGGTCGGACCAAAATTTCTCGACGTTTCATAACCTCCTAAACACTTTGGCACCATTTTTAAAAATGTTTATATATATATGTATATATATATATTTATATACGTATATATACATGTGTGCGGGCAATAACTTTCGAAAGAGTTAATTGATTTTAACGAAATTTGGTCCACGTGTTTAAATCCATCACCGCAAGAAGCCTATTTAAAATGGGCGTAATCGGGCCATTTTAAGGGTAGATTTTAGGGGTTGAAAAATGTTTTTGGGCCCCAAAGTACCAAAAAAATTCACAGAATCGTTTCAAAATTGACATTTAACCCGTTCGTAGTAATTAAAAAGTGTCCCTAAAATTTCAATAAAATCGGCCCAACAGGACCGGACTTACAAATTTTTTGAAAACACTAATTTGTAGATAGTGACTTATTTATTGAAGGGTGTATTTAATTTGGTGTAGACGTTAGATTGATAATAATATTACAATTAAGGAAAAAAATGTTATTTTAAGGGATGTATTAAGGAGTCAAATTTTTTATTTTGCCCAAAAACCAACTTAAGTTCGCATAATAAAGCCACACTGCCTGTATAAGCAAATACACTATATTGTCGACAGGGTTTTGGCACTGCGACCCGGGTTTTTTTTGTATTATGTATATTCAAACTCGAATTATTGTTTAAATCGAATTTTTATACTATTCTTGATGCTTGGATTAATTTTGTTACTTATATATATTATTTATTCCATAACTCGAAATATCTGTAACTCGATCTGTTTTTATGTTATTGTTTACCAATTTATAAATGGAAATAATATTACTACAGAAGTATAGAAAATATTGTTACACAAGAATACGTGTTCGTTGAGAAAATTATAGGTACTTACAGTTAAAAAAACTATTATTACTATTTTTCGTCTTTACATAAATAATTATTACGGCGACTTGATTTAATTAAAAGCTTCAGTATTTTAAGTGGGTATAAATTGTGTACTCTGTTGAGTCTAGCATTTAGGGCGGATGTATTTTTACGACCATAGCAGGCGTTTTGTCGACCATAAATATTATGAATACACAAGTTTAGTTTGTTTTTTTTAACTATATGTGGGTTGAAGTATTTAAAAAAAATAAACGAGCGCAGAGACAAATATTGCCTATTAATAATGTACTAATAGTCAACACTTGAAAATGAAACGATAATAATTATATTGAAATGGTGATAATTATCCAAAATATATGTCTCTAATTTTGTAAGAAGCTAAGCCTGTTTTATATCTTCTAATAATGGACCTAAACAAAAGCTTAGATAAGTGGCTTGTAATTAAATTATCGGAATGTAGCGTAAGACTATAGAGTAGGGTAAAGACACCACTTCTCCACAACCACCCACCACATGTAGTCAATCACTAACGTACACAGAAATGACGTCACATGTTAGATAGATAGATTGTAGATTATCGACGCTCAATATCTGAGATCATTACCCAGTAAAGAAAATTATACTGCTATTTTGAATATCTAGTTTCGTATTTGAAAGGTAAATACTCAAAGAAATTAGAAAATTTTCAGCTAAGTTTATACATCCGTTGTTGGATAATGTACTCACTTGCAAATTATATTTGTTTTAATTAGTGTATTTGCCATATGGCAACATACACTATTGGCGTCGGTCGGATGGCGGGACCTAGGGGTCGGACCAAAATTTCTCGACGTTTCATAACCTCCTAAACACTTTGGCACCATTTTTGAAAATGTTTATATATATATGTATATATATATATATGTATATATATATATGTATATATATATATGTATATATATATATATTTATATATATATATATATATGTGTACGGGCAATAACTTTCGAAAGACTTAATTGATTTTAACGAAATTTGGTCCACGTATTGAAATCCATCATCGCCAGAAGCCTATTTAAAATGGGCGTAATCGGGCCATTTTAAGGGTAGTTTTTAGGGGTTGAAAAATGTTTTTGGACCCCAAAATACCGAAAAAATTCTCAGAATCGTTTCAAAATTGATATTTAACCCGTTAGTAGCAATTAAAAAGTGTCTCTAAAATTTTAATAAAATCGGCCCAACAGGACCGGACTTACAAATTTTTTGAAAACACTAATTTGTAGAAAGTGACTTATTTATTCAAGGGTGTATTTAATTCGATGTAGACGTTAGATTGATAATAATATTGCAGTTAAGAAAAAAAATGTTATTTTAAGGGGTGTATTAAGGAGTCAAATTTTTTATTTTGCCCAAAAACCGACTTAAGTTTGCATAATAAAGCCACACTGCCTGCAGTATAAGCAAATACACTATATTGTCGGCAGGGTTTTGGCACTGCGACCCGGGTTTTTTTTCTTCGTGTCGACAAAATACATTAACCCGTTGTGTGCCAGACCTAAAAGTCTGACAGTGTGCTAGTGGTACTTAAACGTCCCGTTATTTTCCAGACGAATTTCTCTAACACAGCTCACTAAATCGTTGATTTCGTATTACTGGTACTTTAAAGCTGTATTACAGATCCTGTACGTATATTATGTTAGGTTGGTGTCACTATTGTTTGAAGTTTTATTAGTTAGAATTAGTTGGAATTATATGACGAAAATATGTTTGTGGGAATACAACGGCTCAAAAAAGCGGTACTTTTGAGTACCACTAGCACACAATGGGTTAACTAACTATGCCAATGGTCAAGTCTCTAGTTTGTCCCTAGGAAATTGTGACAGACGGACGGAAAAAACACAGGAATGAAATTATAGTCTAGGACATGAGTCGCGATGGTATGTCTGCAATGGTTTGGTATGTCTGGTGGCATTGGTTTCACTGATAGACGAAAAAAGACAATGATTTACCCCCCGTTTGAGGGGTAGGAAGGGGTGGCACGAGCGCGAAATTATTTTTCCCGTCATCGGCGCCCCCGAAAACGGAAATAAAGCTAGATTTGCCCCGTGTCTAAGAAACCGCCCATTTTCGCCTCTTTTAGGGTGGTTTTCACCCTGTAAAACGGTCGCGCGCACCTAAACATGTTCAACGACCTTAAAAAAGTAGATGCACTGAGATTGGTGATGGTCTCAGCCGATGACCATTTTTGAGACAATTCGCGATTCATTTCCTGGACTACTCTATACGTATTCCGTTTTTCGGAACACTTAAAATGAAAGCTGAGAATTAAAACATCATAATTTCTTATAGGAATTACGTATATTATGTATTTATTGAAGTCATTTATGGTGATATGGCCAACCATAGGTGAGGTGGTCGGAAACCGGTACCTTTACCCTACTTATAGAAAGTATCATGCGCCGTGTGCATTACATCAAACTAGTCAATCTTTGCGCAACTTCGCAATTTTTCATCCTAGTTTATAAAACGTGACATGCCAATGGCGTCGTGTGGCAAGGCCTAACGTTCAACGCGTTCTTATACTACGATACAAAAAGATAGAGTTTAAAAAAACTAAAACAACACGCTTTTATGAACTAAAAAATGCAAAATAATTTGACAACAAAATTAGCTTTACTGTAAAAAGCGTGGGGTGCTATTTTCTTAAATTTTCATAAAATCTCTACGTTTACAATTAGCTAGTAAATAAAAAATTTATTACCGATGTTTAGCACTCCACGCCTTTTACAGTAAAGCTAATTTTGTTGTCAAATTATTTTGCATTTTTAGTTCATAAAAGCGGGTTGTTTTAGTTTTTTTTAATCTCTAATTTTAATTATAAGACTAAAAAAACAATGTGCATTTGACTATAAAGTAGGCAACTCAACGCACGTCACTGTACAAACTTATTAAATTATTGTATTGTCATCAGTCCTTGATAGGTGCGCAAAGTTCCAATTTAATCTGATGTTTTGAAGTGGGTGAATTTCACGTTCAAAGATTTCTTCACAAACAAATATATAGGTGAAGCTAATAAAAGCGTGTTGAAAAATATTTCTTCTGGTTCATTCAGACTATAGGTTACAAGTTCCAAATTGCTTCAAGACAAAAACATGCCTCATCTATATTAATAATTTTCACTAACATCTATCAAAAATAATTAAGCGTAAAAAATATTAATTTCGAATCGACAATATAACAAAATTCGAATACTCAGGTTAATAAAATGAATGACAATTATTTCATATACACACGCCATGACAGCTTCCCGTGTTTTGTCGATAAAACAGTTTACTGTCGAATACTGTTTTATCCACTTAAGTCGTTGATAAAGTGGTTCAATTGCTTTTTAGAATTAGAAAAGGCAATGCACTGCATTGATTACACAAAGTCTGGAGGACCATTGAAGATATGGAAATCATAAAGCACCCATGGAGGGTTCCTGCGCCATTAATGGGGACGATACCGCCCTCATTAAGAATCTGTGATGTAACAATAATGAGAAAGCTGCAGTCTTGATTATTTCGATGCTAAGTCAAAATCTAATGATCGTAAAGATAGGCAATACATTAAAAATTTGAAATTAGTACAAGGCTCGAATAACCCTGGTTGTCAGTGGCCTTTAAAAAGATTTTGGAAAAAATGAAGTATTTTTCAAACAAAGCGTGTATCTCCTTGGTTTGCATTACAAAACGATTGCATATTACTGTGTCAAAGTGTCTCTGTATGCAACCAATACTTGCATAGATTGCATCTTGTTGCATATACTCGTAAGACATATATTTAGTTCTATTATTTGTCTCGACTTTCAACTGCATACGATAACAATAAATTAATAACTATATTTTATTATCCATGAAAAATGCGGCGTGGTGATTTGCATTATAGAATAGAGTTGGATGCAAGGGACGGGTCAAATCGAAACAAAAATTAGACACATCTGTTAAACACAACGTCTCTCTGTTTGCCTGATCCAATTTAGATTCCTTTTTTATATAGTCTAAAAATACGTAATTTGGTCAGGTTTTAGTGTATATTTTCGTTACCTAAAACATATATCAAAGCAATGCATCGAAGATTTGTTAGTGTAACAATTGGCCCCGAGTTGGGCGCCAATAATAATAATTTTTATTTGTGTTGACCATGTAGGTATACTGACATTTTTGTATCCCTGCACGTCGTGTGAAATCAGAAGTCGAATGATTTCCTACTAGCTATTTAACGGTTTATAAAAGTATCTGTAATATATCACAGTCGCAGGAGAAGAAGGAATATCGGTCTGCCATGACAACACGTCACGATCTTTTATAGATATTTGTATGGAAGTATATGCCGAAAATAAATTAAATTAATTAACATTGCAATAAAATAGGATGAAATAGCCTATTGCATTTGAGGAATCTTCATAATAATTTTTTTAAATGTTATTTATGATTCCAGAAGTTTTTTAGTTAAATCCGTTAAAGCACATACAAATAATTTTGTATAGATTTTGCAGTGTAGATTCCAATCCTCAAAAAAAGTGTGGGACGACGCCATTTTAACTCGTTGACAATGTTATGAATCATTTGTGCTTGCGTTCCTTTAATCTGTAGATTAGTGAGAATTCCTTGTTTCATGTAAATGGACTTGAGAGTCTTGAGAAATGCTGTTTGCTGTGATAAGCTTTAACTTTACATACCGGAGTCAAAGCAATGTTGTTCTAAGATTATTATCACTGTACTTTTATATAGACACAATAATGCTCTTATTGTTTATTGCAGTATTATTATATATACAGGTGAATTTTTTCTTAAAATAACGTATCAATTACGCAGTTCCACTTAGAGATAAACAAAACGACAAGTCACCGAGTTTCTTTGATGCAAAAATAAAATTATAATTGTATCTGTGTTTGTTGTTTCATTTTCATGAGAATTTTCCGAGTATTCTGTACGATAACTGGACGAAAAAAATCGTTTCCGGAATTTTTGTCTGTCTGTAAGTCTGTAAATCAGCAAAGTTTGCAGATAACAAGCGAATTTTTAATCAATGGTATCAAAACTGTGGTCATGCTGCAGTAGAAAAAACATCGCGTCAATTGTTCCGTCAAACAAGCTTGAGACTAGTTTCTATAGTTATCATATTTAATGCTTAATGGAAAAAAAAACTTAGTCACAAAAGTAAAATTGTAGTTGTATCCCTGTTTGCTATTTAATTTTTATGCGAATTATCTAAGTATTCTGTGCAACTGAACGTTTTATAAATTGGTTTCTGTAAATTTATTGTCATGCGCTGACAATCAGTGAAATTTGCGTATGATAATAGAATTTTTAATCAAGGGTATCAAAACTGTTGGTACATGCACTTGACCGTATATGTTGCAGTAAAAAAACATCGCGTCAGCTGTTCCATCAAACAAGCTTGAGACTAGTTTCCAGTTAGTAATATTTTTAATGCTTAATGGAAAAATTTGAAACTTATCAGGAATTGTGTGCAGGAACAAACTTTTTATAATAATACATTTGAATATTGTATGCGCGAACTTTTTTAAAACTTTTACAATATAAAGTTTCGCATTGTACGTCGGTACTTTGTGCATCATTTTTAAATATGATTATTGTTTGCCGCGTGTCCAATATTCGCATTGACGGCGACAAATAAAAGGGTTAGCAGTGCACTGGGGTACGTGGGATTAAGGGTTGAAATGAGGGTACCTACTGCGATGACGTAATTCGCTAAACAACTCTCTCTGTTTTTAACATTGTTGTCTCTCTTTACAGTAAGATGAGCGTCATAATACCGCACGTGGAATGAAAAATTGCGGTTTCTTTTAAAATAATGTTTTATTATTTAACGCGCTTGCTGCACTGATACTAAAATCTTATGTGACATTGGACAATCCTTATAATCTGACGACTCCTGAACTTTTCGTTGAACCAAATTTTGTTTCACAAAACATGATTTTTTTGTGTACCTAGTTAAATCTGCTGTCCGCTTTAGCGTACCGAAAATCGAACATTCATCTCTATATTATTATTTTTTGTTCCTTGATTTATAGTTTGAGTAAGTAGTAAAAAAATATAATTAAAAAAAAGTGTGCGTGTAACTATTACGCGCAATTGAAGTAAAACATGTAAACAGTAAATATGTTATTAGCGGCAAGGTGTACTTAAATTATTTCCGACTCTTATGCAGGGTTGCAGAAAGGATTGTCAAATAATTTGATTTGACAATGACCTTAGTATATGAGCACACATATTTTTCCATAAGAAGAGCATTGTAGAAAATTTAATTCGATTCTGTTCGAAAAATAATTGATCGATTGAATTTTTTTTTAATTGTGTATACGTGTAATATAGTTTTTTTTGCACAATTTTTACTTCGAAACAACATTTTTCTACGCATGTTAATCAAAATTTGACTTGAAAAACGATCTTTTTCTATGTAGTAGATCAAACATTTTTTTTGTGTGAATACAATCTAATGTTGTACATGACGGAGTTTGAATACGGCATTAGACTGCTCTTGCTGTATGAAAACTAATTATATTATCGCAATCTAAGGTCATTGTCAAATCCATTAGGGATGTTGACTGTGTTCAAATAAAACATAATTTTAACGAAAAGTGGTAGTTTCTATGATAGAAATACTAAAAAACACTATATTTTTCCTTATTTTTAAGGAATTAATTAATATTTAATAAATAAAACCTAATAAAATTACTCTCAAGTCACGTGACAACAGACACCAATCAGAGCGCATGACGTCATAGAGTCAGCCGCTGTCAAAAACTTCATTGTTTGGTCAATATTTAGTGTGTAATTTATTCGAAAATTTCTTTAAAAAAACACTGCAAGGAGTTTTAACGTTATGAAAAGTGTATTTATTAAGGCTAATAGTTCAAAAACTTAGAATTCATCTTTTGTAACAAGAATTACGAAAAATTTTTCATAACCTCATTAATTTACTAGCGTTTATGAGCACAGCCTCCTACTTTGTGACCGCATCTATAGAATGGTAGCTCCTGTGTAAACTTTTGAGCCTCCTTTGGTATGACCAGGTGACGTCACGTGACTAGTATTGGCGTTTTGGACCGAAATGTGAAACGGGATTTAAAATACATGATTTTTAAGGCTTGAGTTGTATTTAAATAAAAATAATAAATATTTGTGGCTATATTAGGTACTTATGCATGATTTAAAACACTTTCCCAAAAATAGTCAACATCCCTATTGTTTGACAATGTTTTGTGGCTCTTAGACTGAAAATACGTAACGGCAACTGAAGGATTGCTCCTCCGAGAAACGTGCCTAAAGAAGTTTGCTTCAGCAGACAACATTTTCTTATTTGACGCTGTTTGACCGATTACCATGAAAGTTGGCACATGTATTTATTTTTTCATGAAGGAATGTTTTATGCTATCCACTTTGTTGTAACTCGCCACTAGATTGGTGGCAGGTGGTACCGAAGGCTCCACTACTGTTGATGAAAGACGGCATTTCATTTCGATCGCGTGTGGAAGTAGTTTGAAAAATCGCGCGTGTCTTTTCAATTCAACACATTGTATTTGTAAGCGCGCTCTCGCATATTGGCATTGTCCTGCAACAAAGCAACTTACAGATACCCCGTATGGATGCACTCCGCATGCATCCTGAAGCTTATCCTAATTTGCATATCGCTGTGTTTGTTATATGTATGATCGACGTGTGTACTGTGCTCTCTCTCTCTCTGGATAATATGTGTCATACCTACAGGAAGATTCAGAAAGTTGCCAGGAGTTTAAGGTGATTGTTTGCCAACTGTTCAATATGTTCCCACGCATAGCTCTATCTTACGCTTCAAAAATTTCTGTGACAAATCTTATTCAATCTTTGACGGTAATGTTTCAAAATAAACTAGAAATATGTACCAATCTTCCCATATAACTTATAGCCAAGTTTTTACAATTTATTTGAACTAAATAAACGATTTAAGGTAGTTGTCGTGGTTAAGGCACACCGTCAGAAAATTCTTATTTTTTGTATACTTATTACGGACATGATAATACAATTACCCTGAAAATTTGAAGTCGATCGGCCGTATATAATCCGAGATAAATTCAATTAGAAATTTGATAATTAACATTGATTGTATACGATCTCTGTAGTTCTGAACCAGTTTCTTATTTATAAAAAAAGAACTAACTGTCAGAAACTTTCCAAAAACTGACAGTCTTTCAATGCATTTGTTATGAGTTAAAAAAAAATAAGAAAAAAATTTTGACCGTCTAATTATTTATAAATAACGGTTTAAATTTCAACAATTTATAGAAAAGTATACATGCATATGAATACTGTATGGGTTACGTTTCCACGGGTACAGTCTTGCGTACAAATTATGGATCACTTAGCTACAAGCTAGTATACTTTTGTGGCGCGTATAATCTATAACTTTTTGACAATATTGTACCACGACAACTACCTTAAAATCAGATAAAAGCGAGAAAATCTGCATAAGTTTAAGCAGCAAGCCAAATTTTGTGAAGCTAATAAAAACACTATAATAAAATCAATTTTGCAACCACAGTTCGAAATTTCTGGAGAACATATTTGATGATCTGAGGGATTTTAGTAAAAAGTAGTTTTTTAGTCGTATTTCAGATATTGATGTTTTACAAAGAATGTTTGTTATTACTTTTTGTCTTTATTTAATGGCCTTCAAATAGTTTGAAATTTGAATGCATAAAATAAAACGGAGAGGTATTTGATGATAGAGAATTCGATCCCAATAATCATCAAATCGTTTCACAGAATAAATTTATTTACTATAATTAGATATGCAGTTAATGCATAAATATACCAGCGTTCTTTGTGTAAGAATTTAGACGTTTGATAATACTGCAAATATTTTTTGCATTCCTTCGTTGTATTTGACCCCATTTTTTGTACTACACTTTTAACAAAGCTAACGTTAGTTAAGTCTACGTTATTTTTAAATAGTGTTTTTCAAGACAGTGTAAATAAAAACATTTTTTTTTGCATTTCCGCATTGCATGTAAAATTTTGACCTAGCCATCTTTGGACATTCCATAAAATGTCGCAGACAGTTAGTAATATGAGACGGTTCGTTCATGAACTCTCCAAAATTATTTAGATAGTTCAAGTGAAATCTTCAGAATTATTTTGACAGTTCATGAAATATCTATAAATATTCGTGAAAAAGAACTTTATAGAAATACTTAGACAGTTCGTACATGCATTATGTTGAAATATTTAAATAAAGCGTCTAGAAATATTTAGACAATTCATGCAGGAATATCTAGAAATATTTAGACAGTTCGTTATGAAATGCTTAGAATTGTTTAGACAGGTCGGAAGGTGACCAATTACATAAATTGGTCATTTCATCAAATGCTTAGACATTTCATGAAATGTTTAGTTATTTCATGAATTGTTAAGACATTTTTAGACATTTCATGAAATGTTTAGACATTTCATGTAATGTTTAGACATTTCATGGGCAAGTAGATACAGAATCAACTCGGTTCCGACCAGATATACGAGTCTTGATTACTACTAGTTTCTCTGGATCACCTGTATGATACGATAAACTTCAAAGGGTTGTGTTCTCCTTGACAACATGTTCCTATATGGAGTTGCTATATGTTATGTTTTATTCTATGCACACAGTATGCTTTGCATGCAACAGGATTATTTGATGGAACAGAGATTAGACAGCATTGAATGCGACTAATTGCATTTTCTAAACGTCGAGGGCGATTTTTGGTACGATATTTAAAGAACCTCTAAATATACATTTTATAACTCTATGATTTCGAGTTTAAATTCGTACGTTAACTCACCTCCATTGGATCCGTATTTCTCCGGAACCGATGTCGATTGACTTCGGACGTCATCGGAAAAAAAGCATACACCAAGATTATAAGTGCCTAAATTAAAAAGGAAAGCCCAATTTAATTTCCAATGCGGGCATTATAATCTTGGTGTATGCTTTTCTTTCGCTGTCGGTCGACATCGGATTGGTGGAAATACGGATCCAATCAGGGTGCACCTTAAAGGTCCACACCGACTGAAACAGATCAACTCGGCACGATCGGACGTTTTGGAATACATGGAGTTAAATGAGTTCCAACACACTAGTTGGCTCGGATCGATTCAGCAACACCCAGTGTACGTATACACTGCCATGCCAATCCAATCGGATTCAGTTTAATCCTCAGCTGTTGAGCGTCTATAATCTACAATCTCTCTATCTCTCATTTGGCCAGCGTACACCAATTTAGCTCAGAAAGCATGTGTAAGGTTCCCGACTTGCTCTACATTTTCACGCACTGCTCATCCCTTTTTTGTCTTACCGAAATAATATATAGCCTATGTTACTCAAGAAGGGTTAAACTGTTCAACAGTGAAAGAACTTTTCAAATCGGCTCAGTAGTTAACTTTCGAAAACAAATATACAGACCTTTTCTCTTTACAATATTATAGAGTTTACCTTTGAATAATAAATGTCATAATATCAAACAGTGAAGTTAAAATATTATAAAAAAACAAGTAGAACCAGTCAATAGTATATTCTGTTTAATTGTGTGATAGAGACTATGTAGACGTTTTTCTCTGTCTTTGAATGCAACGGGAACCGTCTGCCTGCAGATGTTTTTTTACGAAATGGGGTTGGCGTTTTTAAAGTGGTTGCATGTAGAACTATTGTTTCACTCGATTTAATTAATCAAGTGCTTTTTGACACATGATGCATTAGTGCTAAACGTCGGTACGTAATTAAATGGACAGACACTTGATCTTGTGTATGAAATATGTATCATTTGTTTGATTTTAATTGTAACAAGGTAAACATGTTTATCTAAAAAAAGTGGGTGCGAAGTTATACTTCTTTGGCGTGGTTAATATACACGCAAATCAATTATTGAAATAAAATCTTCTTAAGGTTTGACAATAATACTTACAAACATAAACCTCAAATATTTGAAAACGTTTTCAAAATTTTATTACGTTTTTTTTTTACTTTTATAATCAATCTATTAAGTAATCAAAAACACGATATTATAAATTCCGCTAAATTACACTTAAAACGACTAGTTGTAATCAAAGTTTATAATCGTCTACTATATTATTATATAGTTTCCAGAGGGCAGAAAGTGCATTGATTTCGTCCATCTTCCATTTCAGTCTGGGTCTGTTATGACCAACTTCATACTTTCGAATTTATGTTAGCGCGACCAACTTCATACTGTCGAATAAGTTGTGCGCGCGAAACTTCCGTTACCTGATAAAATTTTACTCCCAACACGCCACAAGAAGTGTAACTTAAAAATTATTTCACATTTTATCATATAATCGGGTCGGGTCGGGTCGAATGAGTAACCTAGTGACAAGAACACTAGACTCACGTTCGGGAGATACGGGATCCGAGTCCCGGTGAACGGAGCGACCGTTTCAGTCGCCATGTCAGTAAGGGATCCAAAATCTAACGATTACCGTTAATTTTTGGATTCGAAAAATATGTCAGTATCTTCTCTTGTATTCTCAGTACGTTTTCAGTTTTTGGGAAATTAGAATTTATTCGAAATGTGTATTCTTGTTGTACCCTGAAAAGAGATGGCTAGACAGAGTAATCTTGTTGAAATTTTCTTTCAATAATTCCCGATAAATATTGAGATTATGCAAAAGTATTTGATATTTTAATATCGACGAACTATTTCGTTTCCTAGAAAACACTTCACTTCTTAACCAAATCTAATCAGTGATAAACAGTTATATATATGTGACCACTCATATATTTGGAGCTAATGGCCTTGCTGCCGAACCCCTATCGCCCTGATATTAAGAAATACGTTTTTTTCGTTTAGAAATTACACAATCTACTAAAAAACCTTGAAAACCGGCAGGAAATCTAAACTATCGATAGAGATCCTATAGGTATTACAAAATATATATAATGTTGAAGTGACGAATAGGTATGTGGCCCGTATAGAAAAAAAGGCCTGACTATCCTTGCACCGTTGAACAAAAGCCAGGATATATTTTATTATTATATAAATATTGTCAGCAACATATCAGCTGTCAGAAAGGTCCGCACACACAGGTTCAAACCAAGGTTGTGTGAGATGCAATATCACACATGGAGTAGATCTTGGCAGGAGGCTTTGCGAGTAGAAACAAAGGCGCAGCGAACTACGCTTTGCGCAAGTACCTACATCGCATATGTAGTATATAATATACTATCTTATGTACCCTCATGTAATATTACATATTATATACTCGCATTGTAATATGTATTGAATGCAATTGCTGCTTTCAATGTGGAAGTTAACGTAGATTCTAAAGAGCCTTATGATGTCTCTGGTGCAAGCATATATTTTCTATGTGCCCTGAGTTTTCGTTTAATTATGGCTACGGTTCTTGCTGAAATTTCAAGAACAACCAAAGTTCATCAGCAGATAACGCGTAAAACCGAGGTAGGTAGTTCCTTATTGGAAATCACTCCTGAACCATGAAAAATTTCTTGTCACCTTATAACCTTAACAGTTGGTGGATATCTGCGAATACTGTCCCTTCTGAAATTTCCGTATCAGATAACCCGAAAAATACAGTAAATTCTACAAGTGGAAGTCGGCCATAAACCCTACCATCAAGGGACACAACACATTGACCACTGTATTTTTCAATGATGATGGGTCCTTATTTACGATTACGATTAATTAATTAATCATCTACGATTATTGTCAACGGTACAACAGACACGTGTTTGTGAGACTACTGTCAGTTTCGTTGTTAAAATGTTTTTCAGGAAAAATGTCACCTCCTGAAAGAAGAGAAATTAGCGATATTTGGCGATATTTTACGAAGATATCAACCAATAAATTTTATTTTACATGACATCTTCAATTCTAAATAACTAATTGTACGGTTTGTTAATCGTAATCGTAAAATCAGAAATCATTGCATCACTAGTCCTTATTTCTATTTTTTGTACCCACTTTTCAATGGTACGAGAGTTCCCTAATTATATTCTATGAAAAGTAAGTATTTGTCGGAGTTTGGAACTTGGACCATTAACACATAATGACATGTATCCAATGAGAACCACATGAATGCAAACTTAGTCAACCTTATAATAATTGTAGCGTTTATTACTTAGAAGCTAAGAAGCCTGTGACAGATAGACAGGATATTGAGTAGTGATGAGCAACATCGGTCTTGGTCTTGCAGTCTTGGTCTTTGTCTTGCGATTCTGAAAAACCAAAACCAGACTTGTAATAGAAAGACTTAGACCAAGACCAAATATGCAAGACTAAGTTAAAAATTATGACTTCCATTCGAAATATGATAATATTTCTCATAATTTTACTAGATAACGCCTTTTTTTCTTGATATTTTTTTGATTGTAGTGAAGTAAAGTTTTATTAATTAGACGTTAATTGTATATATTTTTTTAATTTGTACCTCTAACGTACCTTGACGATGATAGTGTTTCGGAGAATTTTTCAAAAGATGTAAGTAACAGGCTAATTAAGCAAAACCAAGACTGAATACCCAAGGCCGATACCAAGACTGTTTCAGTCTTGGTCTTGGCTTACTCACCACTAATAGATATTGTGAACAATTGAGTTCCGTTTGGAACCCTGGGGTACGGAACCCTCAATCTGTATCAGTGAGTTGTACCTTTTACACGTACGTGTATATTAACTACATATATTCATTGTACATAACAATATATTATGTATACTCTATATGCAAGCATTCACAGCGTTGTACACAGCTAGAATGCAGTTGCCGCTAGAATGCGTTTAGAAGGAACTTTCGGATGCAACTCGCGCCATCTCTCTCGGTAGCGTGGGCGAAGTCTGATCCATGAAGAGAAAGAGCGATGAGTGCGTGTGCTTTTGCGACTTCAGTTGGATGTTATAGAAGTTATCGAGACAGCTTCACGGGTCGTCGTCTATATACAGACTAGAGTTGTTATGTTGTTGTATTTACTACTTGGGTCCATGTTGTGTTAACCCTTTGTCCTGGTTTTGAGGATTTTTACGCGTTGAAAATTCTTAACTTCCCAACTAAAAATGATGATTTAGAAGTTTTCAGTTGCTTATTGGATTCAGCATATTTGAGCACCCCTTAACTAAAAGAGATACAGAAGTTTTTTTTTTTTTGAACATTGAAATCAACTATGTATTAGTAAATGTTCATACGGTATAGTTCGTAAGACTAAATTCATAAACAGTATAAAAGCTATCGTTTGTTGTAATTGTTAAGAAACATCCATTGTTACAATGCAATATTAGAAAAAAATATTTTCAAACAACTGTCACCGTGGGGACTTAGGTCCACCTTCGCGGCGTGATGAGTTATCAGTTACTCTATAGTGCCATATCTCAACAGTTAATCTTTCATTATAAAGCAAAACGAATAGCTATTATAGTTTATTGAAATCAACGTTTCGTTTAATGTTTTCTATTGAAGCAAGAAAAGTTTAATAGAGATTAGAAAATGCATCATTTTTTATTTTTTTAATAGTTTTTTTTTCAATTTTATCATTTATGTCAATAATTTAGCTATTATACTTTTTCTTTCTAATAATCACCATTAAAAATAACTTTGGAAATTAAAAATACTAATAATTCTTTTTTTCTTTGTTTCAGGTGAGTCGAACATCATTTGAAAAAATTGTAACGAAAATTGTGCAGCAAATTGTAAGTGTATTTTTTTTCTATTACAAACTCGTTTGTAATGAAATGCTTCTGAAAATTTTTAAAGGTTATTACATTGCAATACCTTCGTTCCCCGATTCCTTTCATTTCCTGGTGCAACCCAAGATTACTAGAAACTATAAGGTTGGGCGTTAGCGTTGTTGAAGGTGTGACTTGGAGAGACGCGAGAGATGAGGGCGGGGAAAGTAGAATTGTGACGTCAATGGATTATTTTTCCAAACAGTTGGCATAACAATAATTAAAAAACCAAGCTATTGACATCAGTGACATAATAAAAATATTAAATAATTTGGCGATCACTAATCTATTTGAACGTTTTGTCCTGACGTGTTGATTACTCGTGTTTCTGGTTAGACGATATGGCTTGAACAATCCATGAGTGTATGGTCGAAGGTTGAAACTAGATGGCAAACTCTCATATCGGAGCCCATAAAGATGTCTAGTAATAGGACGTGGGAAGCACTACAATATTCCACTTGCCCCCCGTGTAATTTACATATGTTAGTATATGCTATACTCTAAACATCACTCCGAATCTCAGCACCTGTCATTGGAATATTGATGGTTCCCAACTATATTCAAGACTGAATCTATACCTAAAGCAAATTAATTGGCTGTATTTTTACTGACTATATGGAGTCCGAGATTTAAAATAGTATAGATTAACTATATAGAAGATGTCGAACGTCTATAATCTACAGTATACATTTAGATCCAATTACCGCACAGATGTTGGCTTCAGAATAAACTAGAACGAAAGCAAGATTTTTTTTTTATTTTTACCGTATTAATTGATAAAAAATATGAAAAAGTGTAGACGAGAACCTGAAAATCGAGTTACGCTTGGGGACCTCTTAATAGCAGATACAGCCCTTGGGTCTCAAGACTGGAGAAGAATCAAATTATATACGACGTCGTTGATAGTTTCCGTCCGATTTTTTGGAGATGTTCTTTCAGGGCACAATGTCCTGTTAGGAGACCAACTAGTCGAAGATTGTTCCTACTAAGTTGTAGTAGTTATTCAGTTCTTTTTCTGGATGGCCCTTTGATAACTAAGCTTTTCCGTGTTGCTGCCTGGAAATTTGATTCCAGTGTGTTTTATACTGATTTATGACCCATTCCCTTTTTTAACTCCGTACTGTGCTTTTAGACACTCCCAGAGCAGGTTCTGGGCCAATATATGGAGTTGACGATCCTTTTCTTGTCAACTCATCAGCTTCTTCAACAGAAAACAATTTCAGAATTGTTATTTTTGGGAAAATATTAATCGAAATACAGCTCTGCGCTCAAATTAGCAATGGATTTTACTAGCCCAAGGCTAGCAATGGTCGTTGCCAATATATGGCTTGTTGACCATGCGAAATAAACATGGATTCACGGACACCCTACGGGCAAACGTTTACGCGTCCATCACTTGTATTACGTAATCGATTATGCTTTACTTACCCCTTTATTATTTTAGCGTGAAGGGTGCGTGTTCGGGGTTGCACAAAGTACATGGAAACAATATCATATTTCGTAGTTCTTTACTATAATTTGCATATTTTTGTTATGACCTTGGAAAACTTAACATATCCACTTTTTGTTTACGTTTTAACAATAATATTTATTATTATAATAGGATGCTAATCAATATTGGTTTTGCGAAAATATCCATAAATAACTTTCAAATTGCACTTTTGTATTTACGTAGGCATAATAATAATAACAATGCGTTTATTGATTATCGAAAAAAAAGCTAAGTTTTTCGGCATGTGTGAATTGCGTAATAATTTGATGATGCACTTAATAATAACAATGGTTTCATTACGGTTACAATTGCGTAATTTTTTTAATATAAAAATGTTAGCTATAATATTTTGAAACTCTCATTGTTGCAATTATAATGCGATATTGGAAAAAATTACTATTCTATGTCACTGTCGGGACACGAACCCTAAATTTTTCACTATCGCGGCGACTAAATTACCAATTATTGTGCAGTAACACTTCAACACAATCAACACTTCTCATAATAAAGCATATTACACTTGGCTCTCGGTTGAGTGAGGGTTCGTATTCTAAGGGTGTCTAATGAAAAAATGAGCTCTCGAAGGATGTATTACGTGAAATACTGTTGCAAATATGCTTTATTATGAGTAGTGTTGATCGTTTAAATATGTCACTGTAGAATAATTGGTAATTCAGATGCCGCGATAGTGCAGGAAGATTCGGGTTCGTATCATGACAGTGACATTGTTTGAATGTCATAATATCGCATTATAGCAAATTATTAGCTATTATTTCTATATAAACGCAAGGGCAGAAAGTTGAAATTTTCGCACTGCGCGACACACGATGTCCGTGGCGAAGTCAAGGGCGTCATGTGTCGTGTAGTGCGGGAATTTCAATTTTCTGGCCGTGTGGTGTATACTATTTTGTTCATTCCGGTCGAAAGTACGTACTTTCCTATCAGTGTACAACGAAAAGACTGTTTTGACCCGCTGTTACAGATGGCGTGCGATTAATTCCAGCAGTGCATAAATGTTAGGCTTTCTGCCTTAAAATCGAAACCGAAAGTACGTACTTTCGACCGGGTATAAACAAAATATTATTTCTTTGCATTACCGATAACAAAAACAATTGCGACATAAGTACTCAATAACACACGGAGCGTTGTTGTTTTGTCTAAACCCTGAGTTCGTGGAAATGTGCATTTGGGCGTGTGCCTCGTATTTAGTTCAGTGGGCACGAGAGCACCGCCGCGTCCACGCAAAATCCGTGAAAATGTTTTTTTTTAACGGTTCCTTATTATCTTCTGAATAGTTCACTATACCAGAGTTTTGTTAGTCATATTGCCAGTAACTTACAGGGCTTTTAAAAATGATAGTCGTGTTCGGATAAAGTCGGCAGACAATCGAAATTCTGCGTACCCCCATCATTACTACGTCACGCTTTTTCTGTATAGGACTTCGTTAGATTCTGTCCCGTGCCTTATGCTCCTAATGCTGGGTTTCAGAAATCGCGATAATATGAACATGCACTCTTATGAACGACTCAGTAATATGAACATAATTTTTGTAGAGAATTTAACGCTTTACAAAAAAAGTTTAAACTTTATCCTCGGAAAACTTTTGAACCAGTAAACTTAGCGAAAAATTACAAGATATATTTTTTGTAGAGCGTTAAATTCTCTACAAAAATAGGTGTCTCATTTTTGTGGATTCATTTGTTTTAAAATTTGGAAGAACAAAAGGAGTTTCTCACATGTTATTTTCCATAAAAAACTTTGGTTGGAATGCGGACTATCTTAGAGTTAATATTAAGAGCTCAAAGTTTTAGCGACTTTTTTTATCAATCTGGAAACGTTTGACCCCCTGGGAGCATAGAAATTTGACAATACTCCTGTTAAGGACCACCCTAATATACATGTTTCTTGCGAACCTCGATAATATAAACATACTGCTAGTATGAAATCCTCAGGATTTATTGTGTTCATGTTACCAAGATTGTACTGTAATAATAAAATAAGAAAAGCATTGTAGAAATTTAAATCGATCCTGCTCGAAAATTGAAACCATATTTTTCTGAATCTGTGTGAACATGTATTTAACATCGTTTTTTGTATCAATTTGGTACCACTTCGAAATAGCTTTTTCGTACGTATTTTGATCAAAATTTAGTTTGAACACCGATATTTTTCTACTTAGATCAATCATTTATTTCTGAGCGAATACAAACCAGAGTTCTACATGACAGTCTCACAACGACGACATTAAACTGCTTGTGAATATATAGAAACTGTAATTATATAAGGTCGTTGTCAAATCAAATTTTTTGACGATGCTTCCTGCAAACCAGGATAAGGTCTTCTGTAGGAAAGTACATCTCTTCCTCGAAGTAATACTACGATAGTTTCCGAGGGAAAGTGAAGTTGAAAAGAGAGTGGGGGGGGATTAGCCGTTGCATGTCCATAAGCATTTCCCATACTCATGTAAAAAAGGTCTTCTGAAAGACGCACACTAGGAAATCATGTATGTAGAGCCTAGTTAACCCTGACAGTTCCGAAAATAAACTATATTCATATTATGAATCGTCAGGTTGGCAACTGTACAAACACATGTTCGGTTTTTAATGATGTGCCGCACTCAGATTGTGATTTAAATCGCTACAGTGGTGAGTGCAGCGTTTATAATTGCACGATGTACAACGCGCGAGAGAGAGAGAGAGAGAGAATAAACAATGAACAAGGCCGCTGTATCCACTGGTCCACCGATGATTCACATGTGACTGAAATAGTGTGGGGGGCGCTTGCAGCGTGCTGTGAGAAAGTTTCCGATTGGTGATCGTGCATCGACCACTGGTCATTCGGCTATACAAAGTATTTCAGATGCAGTTCTTTTTGACTATTGACCCGTGCTTAGAACGAAAGTAACGAACTACCTCACGAATTAATGTCGTCTTGGACAGGAACCTTATTTTAAGTGGTAAGTTTCCGGGAAGTATTTTGTAACTTACGCTAATTCATTTTGGTTCCATCAGAATCGATCAAACAATTTTTCGAGTGACGCTACATTTGGCTATATAGTGCAGTGAATGAGTCGAGATTTTTCATGGTTTTCGCGTTTTTTTGCTTTTTGCCAGAGCTCCAAACTAATCACTTCCGCCTCTCCGTTTTCGATGTCGCTGAAAACGATGGTGGTGGGCGAAAAAGTCATTTTTCTCTCGGCAGCCCCTTCGAATTGGCCAAAAATCACCCCAAATCGATTTTCAATACGTTTTTTGGCCTGGTTAACAGTCTTTCAGGTGCCGGGGATCAGTTCTCAAAAGGAGTGACCCAAACCAACTCCACCCCTCGATTTCCACAAGGGAGTGGAAAATGACTTTTTCGCCAATACCGGATTCATTCAATAATTACCTTTTCGCCGAAAAAACTGCTTAAAAGGTAATTATCGAATGAATCCGGTATTGGCGAAAAAGTCATTTTCCACTCCCTTGTGGAAATCGAGGGGTGGAGTTGGTTTGGGTCACTCCTCTTGAAAACTGATCCCCGGCACCTGAAAAACTGTTAACTAAACCAAAAAACGTTTTGGGAATCGATTTGTGCGCGAAAAGGCGATGTGGGAGTGGTTTTTGGTCAATTCGAAGGGGTTGCGCAGGGAAAAATAACTTTTTCGCCGAAAAAACTGCTTAAAAGATAATTTATCGAATGAATTCGGCATAGGCGAAAAAACATTTTCCACCCCCTTACAGGGAGTGGAAACCTAGGGGTTATACGTTCATATATATTGACAGTGTTTTTTTTTATCGCTATAATATTTTTTTAAGACAGAGTTTGTTTATAGTTAGTTCTTTTGTTTTCTATTTCGTATTTACTCTTCTGGTGTCCATTTCGTTCCTCGTCTCACGAGTATCACTGTGATATTATCCCCGTAGGAATAAGTACGCAGAAAATAGTACGGTGGAATTACTTGCTAAGTTAAATCTCACGGGTATTGTTTTTGAAAACTGTGCTTCTGTAGCCTGTCTCAGACGGAAACCCTTTCTTGATTGACCTTGAATCCTTGCCCTGGAGTTAGGCGTGCACTATGAAACGAGAGTGTGTGATAAACACGTGGGCCAGAATAAAATAAAATAATTAAATTGTACTTTTAACATTTTTATTTACCAAAACGTAACATTTTTTAAATAAGTTATTAAGGTGACTTTGCTAGCTGTTCAATATGCTCGCATAGGTCCTTAACCGTCTATAATATCTTACAAGCAACTGAATGCACTTACGGTTCGGAAATATCTAATTTCTATGAAAAATCTTATTTAATTTCTGATTTTAAGGCTTCAAAATAACCTAGAAATACGTGCCATTCTTCCCATATGAGTTTTAGCCAAGTTTTTGCAGTGTATTTGATCTAAATTATCGAATTTAAATCAGATAAGAAACAAATTTTTGTACAGAAAAAAATTAATTTGCAAAAATTATTGAGCAAGCCAAATATGTCAGTAAATACGTTTGTAAAGAAAAAATTCCAAAATGGTAATTTACTCTCAGGAAGTGCTGTAAAGAAATATTGACGAATATCACGGTTTTTTATTCAATTTTAGGGCAAAAATATATGTTTTTTGAAAGTTTTAAGCAGTAAACCAAATTTTGTGAAACTTAAAGCTCAATCACAGCTAATAAAAACTAATAAAAAATTTCAAAATGTTAATTTGCCTTCTCGAAATTCGTAATCTCGGAAGTGCTGTCAAGAAATACTGACGAATATCACGTTTTTTTAATTCAATTCTTGGGGAAAAAATATATGTTTTTTCACATTTTTAAGCAGGAAGTCAAATTTTGTGAAACTTAATAATCACAGCAAATAAAAACAATAATAAAATGAATTTTTGCGACCACAGTTCGAAATTTCCCGAGAGCATATTTAACTATCTGAGAGATCAGTCACCTAAAAAATAAAAGTGAATTTTTTAAATGAAAAGATGGACTATGTGCATTAATCAATATTATTAACGAGGTAGGTTTCTTATTATTGAAATAAAATAATTTGAACGTGAATAGTTTATAAGGCGCCTTTTACATAGAACGCGATAAATTGTGAATGTGACTTTTTATCGATTTCGCATTGCGTTAAGCGTAAGAGCGCATGCGTACAGCTCGATAATTTGTACAGATAGTGTTTTCAGAACATGGTGTAAAATGGTATACAAATAATCTGTCGAAATACTGGTGACATTGTACAAGTGGAAGGCTTTCGATATAATTTTCCGTCTGATAAGCGATAAAAATGTAAATTAACCTTGGGCGTTGTCAACTTATGACGTCACTGTTTATCGTTAACACTGTCAAGCGTACAATATTATTATGATAAGAACAATTTGCGAAGACATGTACAATGGGACAGTTGTTTTTTAGCGCGTCAAGTATCTTTTAACATAACTTAATGATTTATTGTATTTTGTTCTATAAAATAGTTGCTTTTCGTACAACTAAATCGGTCGTAAATTGACCGATTTCAGGTCGGTGACGAGTCGGGCGCTAATTTTGCGCCCGCTTAATAACGGGCGAAAAATTAAAATTAAATTATTTTAATATTATCTTATTTTAAAGTTACTGAGTACCAGCTGTTCAATATCCTCCCCTTTTCACCCGCATAGTACTGTAGTAGTTTGATATTTGTCTGCATGTAAAATGCAATATCTTACGTTTCGAAAATCTCTTAATTTCTATGTGCAATCTTATTTCGTCTTTGACGTTAATGATTCTAAATATATTAGAAATATATACCATTCTTCTCATATGATTTTTCGCCAAGTTTTTACACTTTATTTGATCTAAATAAACGATTTAAAATCAAATAAAGACGAGGAAATTAGCATAATTTGAACACACTTTTTTGTACAAGAAAAATTATATTTGAAAAAAATTATTGAGCAAGCCAAATTTGTCAGTATTTTTAACATAGTTTGTAAAGAAAAAAACTTAAAAATGTTGTTTGGCCTTCTGGTATTTCGAAATTTCGTGCCGCACTGTAAAGAACTTTTGACGAATATCACGTTTTTTATTCAATTTGGGACAAAAATATGTTTTTTGAAATTTTTAAACAGCAATCCAAATTGTGAAGTTTAATACTTAATCGCAGCTAATAAAGTCAGTAATAAAAATAATTTTGCGACCACAGTTCGAAATTTTCCAAGAGTTTACTGTATACGATCTTAGGAATCAGTTAGCTAATAAACGATGGTGATGGATTTTTTGAAAAAGGTTCACTTAACGTAGGTCGTATTGTATTAACATTTACATGCGAAATGGGTATATTTTCAACTCGTATTTTAATGTTTATAGCTGCACTACACATAATTAAAATGGTGAAAAAAAAACTTTATTACTTGAAAGTAACGGAGGGTTTATAAATAAAGAACTATTTTATAAATTTGTCCTTCAATTTATGCGATAATAAACTGCACTCTGTTGACATTAACTAATATTGAAATTTAAAAAAAACCCGGGTCGCAGTGCCAAAACCCTGCCGACAATATAGTGTATTTGCTTATACAGGCAGTGTGGCTTTATTACGCGAACTTAAGTTGGTTTTTGGGCAAAATTAAAAATTTGACTCCTTAATACACCCCTTTAAATAACATTTTTTTTCTTAACTGCAATATTATTATCAATCTAACGTCTACACCGAATTAAAGACACCCTTCAATAAATAACTCACTATCTGCAAATTAGTGTTTTCAAAAAATTTGTAAGTCCGGTCCTGTCGGGCCGATTTTATTAAAATTTTAGGGACACTTTTTAATTACTACTAAAGGGTTAAATGTCAATTTTGAAACGATTCTGAGAATTTTTTCGGTATTTTGGGGCCCAAAAACTTTTTTCAACCCCTAAAAAGTACCCTTAAAATGCCCCGATTACGCCCATTTTAAATAGGCTTCTTGCGGTGATGGATTTCAACACGTGGGCCAAATTTCGTTAAAATCAATTAACTCTTTCGAAAGTTATTGCCCGCACACACATATATATATATACGTATATATATAAATATATATATATATATATATATATACATATATATATAAACATTTTTAAAAATGGTGCCAAAGTGCTTAGAAGGTTATGAAACGTCGAGAAATTTTGGTCCGACCCCTAGGTCCCGCCATCCGACCGACGCCAATAGTGTATGTTGCCATATGGCAAATACACTAATAAATGTCACGAGAGATTATTTTTATTTTTTAAAACAAGAAATACTTGCTCTTGATTTTTTATTTGTAGTATTATTAAAAAGTGTTATTGAACAGGAATTTATACATTACTACTGTAATATTTAGATAAAAAATATATATTTTTTTTATTTTGTTGATATTTTTTTTATTTTGTTGATATTTTTTTTAACGAGTCACAGAAAAAATTACTTAGATAATAAATTCATTTACTAATCACGAGTCTAAGAATGCACCACTCTGCGTGCTTTTTTTTCAGGAACTGCACACTCCTTTTATGTCGCAAATAACATTATCGCACCAACACTTCTTCTCAAGAAGAATTTTAAAATCGTTAGTTATATGAAATAAAGACAATATTAAGAAAAAATGCGAGAAAAATATTAAATACGGAATAGTTGTAAAAAACAAAAAATGACGCCAACCGGAGTCGAACCGGCGACCATCTGTGTCCAAGGCAGACGCTCCACCTACTCAGCTATCATAGTCTAATGGTATTCTACTGATTTCTGTGGTATACTGTATATATCAATTACCAACGATTTATAGAATCTTTGTTCGTGATTCCCCGTGGACTCCTCATGGTTTGATCCCTAGACTAATCGATGTTTCAAAATTAATATTTGCTGTGAAAACATCTTCTTGTAAGTCCTTTTAAACGCCTTAAAACAAATAGAGAGGTTACTGCCAAAACATCGTAACATTTTTTGCAAGAGAAAATTGTAGTTGCCTAAGATATTTTTAAATGCGTGTTCGAATTGTATTTAATAATAATCAGATTCAAGGTGATTTATCGCATAAAAATATTTTTATCGTTGTTAGTCATATTTATACATGATCGATAATCATATTATTGAGCTGCAATTCACAATAATAATAATAATTGTGGCGTGGGAAAATTAATAATATTTTAACTAACAGTTTTATCAGTGCGTCGAATGAAGTAATTTTAATTCAAAATGAACGATTATAAATTTTATTACTTTAACGTTGAATTAATCAACGATTGGACATCATACCGAAGAAGAAGAAGAATTGTAGATTATAGACGCTGAACAGCTAAGGCCATACCGAAGAAATATAGTGTCAGAGAACTTATAAAATTTTATGAGATCTGTACTGTGCCCCTTTTAACGTAAACATCGGATATCTGCGATAAGTTTTAAGAGTTAGTTCGTTGTGTTTTCAATTTTGTATTCAAAAGATTGAAAAAGTTTCACTTCAAAAGAGATAATTCGCTCTTTACTTGCCACGGAGAACGGCTCTCATGGGCTATTGATTTTTGGTAGTTTTTATAATTCGGTTTCACAGAAGCTTATAGCTTTGTACCTATGGTTACTACTCTAGGTACATTTCTCAGTTCTTTTCCAATAACAGCTGTTCTTATTCTCTTAAAATGACCTGTTCTAAATAACCGTTTGAAGAAACAGTTTTTTTTTGTTTGTAAAAATATATCTTTGAAATCTTGGAAGTTGGTTCTGGATACTTTTAATAAATGTGTAAACTGTAAACATTCAGATTATAACCTCCAAATGATAAATGTTCAAAGAGTGTAGTAGAATAGAGGTGACAAATAAGCTTTGCAAACGTCTTCCAGAATTTTCACCGAGTCACTCTAGCGGAAATTTTTGGGGGAGCGTCAGTAAAAATGTGTTCATATAAAGGAGGATGAACCCATGGAAGAAATTAACAGAATCTACCCATTAAATTTTTATTACTAATTTATCTTTTATAATAACGTGAATTTAGGTATCATAAATAGAAATACATGTGAAGTAAGCAATTAAGTATTAGATAAGTAAGCTGTCAAAATATTCATTAGATTATAACAATTTGATATTAATAAGTTATTACAATTTAACAATTATGTGTAATATTATAATCGAGCTTTGACTCAGTAAATCAATGTAATTAATAATTCCATGTGGAAATTATGCTGTTCTGTTAATTGATGTCGCATTTGACTCCTGTGAAGCACATGAATTCCTCCATCGTTTCGATCATAGACATCTATGGTTTCGATTACATACAGAGCATTCCTCTTATTTTGGGAATTTTTTTATATACATGGAGTTCGTACTCCTTGTATAGTCTCCATGACAAAAACAAAAGTATTTCGATAATTTAAGCTCATTTAGCAATCGTTCTTTAAAAACCAGTTCTTAAAAAACTATAATTATATTGAACCTAGAGTTGGGTAACTCAGATCTGAACCGATTCAAAGAGCCGACTCCGACAGAAGATCCGTGAGAGCCGACTCACTTTTTTTTGAGCCGACGGATCAACGGATCCGCATAACTCAGTGAAACACTTAACACACAGAAGCACGTTTTACACTTACGTATCAGTTTTTGCTTTGATACATTTGTCAGCTCAAATGACTCATGCATCACATGTTTGGCTATGCATTCTTGATTCTATACAGGTCGTGATATGATTGACTGAACTAGGTAACTCAGTGGCAGACTGCAGTAACATATTCAGAACTCGGCTCTTTTTGAACCGGTTCAGTGAGCCGGCTCACATACGGGATCCAGATGCAAAGATGCAGATTACTAAAAATACCCGTTTTTTCCATCTCTATAATTGAACCACATAATTCTGAAGACTGTCATTGTAGTATTTCAGTAACAGTTATAAAGTAACTGTTACTAATGCTTTCTCCTATCACTGCTTCACAGCACCCACATCCCCATTGTGTCGACCGATCTTCTTTTGTCAGCAGCCCTGCAGCAGTCGCCCGCCGTCCCCCCACCCCGCTTTCCGTCTCTTCACGTCGCGTCCCTCGTCAAAGAAACCCTGCGTGTGGCCAAACTACACAGAAATGTGCGTTGTTGCCAGTTTTATTTGACAGATTAGAAACAGCGGAAGTTTGAACAGCGCTGCTTAATTATCTTGACAGGATATTTACAAAATTTTATGTGTTTTTTAAAATCATTGTGTGCGCAAAAATTGCAGACAGAATCGCCGGTTTATGTGTTTGTCTTACAGTCCATGTCGCCAGATCACACACAGTCGGAACCGGATGTGTTATGTCAGAGCGAATTTAGGGAATAAATTATTTGAGCTAGCAAATAATTTAATTGTTTATGTATCTCGTTTGTAATGAAGGGTATTATCACGATAGTGACATAGTGTTAACACGAGCAATTTAACGAGTGTCACTCGAGTGATATTATTACAAACAAGATACATACTACATTTTTCGCACCTCCTGTAAACTAGCTGATTTTCACTTGATACTAGAGTATACATTTATATATCTGACAGTTCAGGCATATTGAAAATTTGGATTGTTTGCGAAGACAAATTTAAGCCTATTTTGCTTTTCTCTCGCTCATAAAGATTTACATGGTAACTGACTAGAGTTATAACTATTGGAGTGATACAGTCCCACGAGTAGCATTACGTTCGAGATACGTACCACATTTTTTTCACGTACCTCCTATAAAATAGCTGATTTTAACATCGTAATGAGTATATTGGTAATATTTTGACAGTTCAGTTCGGCCATTTGGACTGTTTACGATTGCACCGCCTCTCCTATATGTATCTCTCTTGCTCCTATGGAGATAAATGTCAAACTGACAGAGATATAACTATTTGAATGGTACGTTTGTTTTACTTTACGCACTAGTGCGAAATGCGTCATTTTACAACCGCTATACAGACATGCAAATCAATGATTTTATAAGGGGCCGACAGAAAAACTATTTATTGTGGACATAAGAAATGCTGGAATATATTTTAATAATTTAAACTTCAATGTGCAGTTGTTTTATTCAGTAGGCTGTAGGAAACACGAATAATTTGATGTCGTTAAGAAAACTTTATTTATTGTTTTTCTAAAGAACTGTACCTAATTCAAAAATTATTATTTCTTGACTAATCGAATTAGCTCCAGCTGCTGATGATTGATGTCCTTTTGAGTCAGTTTTTTATTCATGTGACCCTGTTCGCAATTACAAGCGACTTGATTGACATCTTGTGTTCGAATCGGAAGTCATCCTTGTGTACTTTTATCATAAAATTTAGTTACGTATATATTCAAAAAAATCTAATAATTCCACACTTAACGTCTGTTGACAAATAAACAAAAGAAAAATGCGATCATTAACATTGATTAACCCACTCACTAGAAAAAAGTAATAAGAAATCTAATTTTAAAGCCAAGCGACAATTGCGAGTTTATTTTTAATGTTGGTATCATGTAAATTGCTCACACGTACCAGTATTACCAATATAAACACGATGAAATATAGATTACAACATCGTCTACCGACATTGGATGCAAGTGGTGTTTCTCACCACATCTGTTTTCTTGTTCCTCTAATACAGGATGTTATACTAATATCACAAATCTAGTGACAAAAAATTTAGGACATTGAATTCGAAAGAAATGGCAGTTTAGTAGGCATTTGGACTTGATTTATGATTAAAGATTGCACCGGTTAATTAGTTTTAACGCAGCTTTCAAAGCTAAATAACTGTAATAGTTTATAAATAACTGGATGCCAGTATTACGACCTAGTGACGACTTACAACAAAGTGGATAATAGACAAACCTTCTCCATGCAAAAAGACATATATGTGCAAACTTTCATCGTGATCGGTCAAACAATGTCGAAGTTTATTAATTTCAAACAGATATGTATACTAATGTCCATTTTTATAAATATTGGTCTCCATGAAAAGTGCTGTTATTTTAACGCGATAATATATATAACTTATGTCCATATGCTATAAACACACACACACAAACACACACCGTAATTTTTGTACTCCTAATTATGTACTAACTGATTATTTATGTCTTCTGTACCGCCGTACCAATTGCTTGATTGTTGCGATAACTGACTATTGACTGAATTCACTGCACTGTAGCAATTGACCTTGACTCCCTCACTGTCTCTGACTGAATGAATGTCGCGCCCCACACGCGCTGTATTTATAGGCGTGTACATCCCGTTCTCGATCATTCCAGAAACTTCTGTCAATTTGTGCGAAAAGCCTATCTCATTTCCAGTGGCGTAACAATTGTGGGCGCGCTACATTAGTATAGATTGGTCTCCACGAAAAGTGCTTTTATTTTAACCTGCGTAAATATATAGCTTATGTCCTTCTTGAAGGTTCATTTTAAATATTGAAGAAAAATTTGAAATCGGATGAGTAGTTTCAGAGATTACATCCTACATCCAAACTTTGCCTGCTTATAAATATTAGGATAGATACGCATGTCGAATTGATAACCTCATTTTTAAGTGGATTAAAGTCGGTCGTCGAACGCTTTGTATATCTGTGATGGACCATCCTGTACATATATCTATCGACCCTTCGTGAAACGGCGGCAGTGTCACCGTGTTCAGTCGGACGTTAATTAAAATGACAAATTCTCCCCGTCGGCGATTTGGGATTAAGTTTATATGAAGTATACTTGTTAGTAGTACATCAGTATCACTGTATATATAGAGGACCTAGAGGTACTGTTTTGTTATACGCGTATGTCTGTGGTCATACTGCAAAATGGCGTATGCGAATATTGTGTGAAATATAGTAGGGGAAGGTACTCTAAAATGGGATACTTAAGGTATTACAAGTTCTGAAAAAATAATTATAGACAGTTAATTACTGCAAACTTAATACGTGACAGTTTTGACATAACTTTATTTAAAAAAAATACAAAAATGATATAAAGACTACAAATTAAAAAAAAATGTTTTTCTTTGTCACATGGTTATTTCCCATTTTAGCAACACTGTGTGTTTAAAACGGGATTCATTATATCGCTAAAATGGGATTGCGTTTAGTGTACGTAATAAATATTTTCTACTCAAAAATATATTTATCGGAATAATTGGTCCATATTTAATTGCCGACAGCTTTTGATTTCCTAGAGGAAACAAAATTAAATTTGATATTTCTCAAATGGGATACATCCCGTTTTAGCAATATACTCCATATCCCATTTTATCAACGTATCTACACTATGTCAAAAACAGCATGCACTATTATAACCTACAAAATTGGCGCAGAAATTTTATATACACAGTAACACATTTTGACACTAAAACTGGTAAAAACATCGCCGTCATAATCTCATTAGTCAATTAGGCAAAATGCTTACCTTATCATACCAGTATTCTTATAACAAAACTGTTGAAACCTTAAAAACTTGCTTAAATTTGACACTTGTAACACTATCGTACTGAAAGTGCTACAGATGAATGCTTATCAAGTGAGGAGTATTTCGTGAATTTTACAAAAAATGGCATTGGGTATATTTAAAAATAATTAGGGTATCCCATTTTACCTAAGTATCCCATTTTAAAGTACCTTCCCCTATATTATCTCGCAAGAGCCAGAAAGTTGAAATTCCTGCACTGCGTGACACGATATCCGAGGCGAAGCCGAGAACATCATATGTCGCGCAGTACAGGAATTTCAACTTTCTGGTCGTGTGGTGTACACTATTTTTCTTTATACCCGGTCGAAAGTACGTACTTTCGTATCAGTGTGCTCGTGAAAACTGTTTTGGCCCGCTGTTACAGTTCGCGTGCGAGTAATTCCAGCAGTGCATTAGACATTATAGGCTTTCTGCCTTAAAATCGAACTCGAAAGTACGTACCGGGTATAAAGAAAAATCTTTTACCGCTTCACCGAAAGATACTTCTAGCACCGTTCAATGTCTATAAAGACGGTTATAATACTTCTTTTACTTGCAGTCGTTAGACAATTCAAAAGACACGTGGCGACGTTTTTGGAATTGTATTGATTTCGATGCGTCTGGTGGAGAGTAAAATGCGTCGTAAACCATTTTTCCTTGTGACCGCAGTTATTGGGGGGTTGACTCTCAACCTATACTGTGTATACTAGATATAGTATAACAGCGGAAGAAACGAACTTTGATACTCTGTGTTTGTTGTATCGACTTTGTTTCAACATCGTAAAAATAATACAGTGTGGACTCGGATTGGGGTTCGTGTTCTGATCAAGCGTGAACCGTTGGCGATTTTTATATAAAAGTCTTCGGATCGATATTGTACCCTAGATGTGGCAAAAATAATTCAACACCAACACTTTACTGTGTGTTAGTTGGTGCCGTCATGTCGAGAAATGACCATCCTCGTGTGTCGAGACGAGAAAGACCGACCGAAAAAATGCCTTCGAATTTAAGAATTGAACTGTTAAATGATTGATGATTGTGATTAGACAATAATCATAGATAAATATTATGTTGAGCATTTGATTGATTTTAGAAATAGTCGGTCAAAGTTGTCACCCTGAAGAACCAGCATTAGATTTTTACCTCACCAACCTCCTTCCCACCTTAACCGTCGGTATTTCTGAAGCCTATTCTCAACATAATATATTTTTCTGTGATTATTTGACATATTATTATTCGGTTTTAAATTTGGGGATCCGAAAACGGCGAAAAATTTTTTCGATCGTTTTTTTACAACTCTTGTCTAATTCCTCGAATGTGTTTTTTTTAGTTTTTAATCTCAATCTCGTCTCGAAATATAAGACAAGAAATAGTAGGTTATATATCTGGTGCGTGATGACTAATGTGTTAAAAACGAGCGCCAGCGAGTCATGACAGTAGATATATACCTACTAATTTTTTCACAAGTATTTCCTATAAAATAGCTGATTTTCACATCATAATAAGTGTGTCTTTAATATTTTTGACAGCTGTGCTGTATGTGTATCCATTTGCAATCGGTTTACGATAACTAAACCTGCTTTGCTATCCTTGCTTCTCTTATAGTGTTAAATGGTAACAGACAGGTCGCTTTTGAAAATTACTATTGGAATTGTAAGATAGCATTTGTTTTAGTTCACAGCACTAGTGCTAAATGGATCATTTTATTAGCGCTGTACAGATAATGAAAATCAACTATTTTATAAGCGGGTGAGTGCAAAAAATGTAATTAATAGAGAGTACATCATTGCGTATATAAAAAGACTAATAGCTATTTAAAATTGGATCACGCAATATTTATAAACAGAATAACATAAGAGCATCGGTTTTTCTTCTCTTCAGGAAGTTGAGTTTAAAAAATTTGCACGATATTTTTATTCTCGTCAACGTATTTATTTTGAGCTCACCGTTCGAGTGTTGTGGCTTCAAATTATTTTAGTTTTTAAAATAGATTTGCCAACTGTTACATTTCCTCAACTTGTTTTATGAAACTAAACAATTTTGTTTGGGTCTATTTTTAAAAATTGTGTCATTCATTTGAATTACAGCTTTTTTTTATTAATGTTAGATGAAATCACAACAAGGTTATGTAATCGAAACAAGTTCGATATCTCTGGTGGGAGATTTAAAACAATATGTAATACGATTGATTGTGAATTGTAGATGCCTGATAACGACAAATTTGACATATGTTTAATCGAACGAATCTTATTCAGTGTGCTATATTGTTCTATGAATTGTGTAATGCTTTATGTCATGTAAACTGCGATTACTTATATTGTGGAGATTGTAAACGAATGCAGGGACATTCTGTGTTGAGACACAGGATAGAGTTTCACATCGATTGCTGATTTTAAATATATTTTATCTAATAATATGTAATTGAATTCTTCTTTATTTATTGGTTTTGACATTTTATTTCTAACAATAAGTGAAACAACAAATAAACAGAACAACAATTTATAAATAAAACAAATCTTAAAAAAACATAGTCTTAGAACATCATGGAGACTATGCTTTTTCAGACATTATTGTAGATTTCCACTAAATATACCGAGACGTGAAACTCGTACTCGATCGAATGTTAACAAATTACTCTCAGTTGAATTGCGTCGCTGTAGCGTCGAAGTCGCGCATTACTGGTGGGATTCCGGCTTAAGTTATATCATTATTTTATACTTCTATCAGATTACCGAGACGTGGAACTTCTAGTCGATTGATTCCAACTTAAGTTACATCATTATTTTAGACCAGATTACCGAGACGTGAAATTGCTGTCATTTGAATTGCGTCGAACTAGAGTCGAAGTCGCGTATTACTGGTGGAATCGCGGCTTAAGGTTTTTATTACTTGCGTTTTCTACGCCCGATTACCGTGCAAACCAAATCGGTGTATAAAAATGCAAAATCGACGCATTGCGTGAATACTAACTTACTTTTGTTCTGTTTGTATTAAGAATGGGTTAAACTGCCACTAAACACGTACGTGTAGCGTGTAGTTGTTAAAATATTAATTGTTTTGTCAAGAAAGTGCAGCGCAATGCGCAAAATTCAAGCATTCAAATAGATTTGCATAAATAATTGTAAAGTTTTGAATCATATTAGATATGTCGGATAGCTCAGACACCCGTTTCATGAAGTGCTTGATACAGGTAGAAATTTTATACAATAAGTATATATAGGTAAGATGTATAAGTAAATGAGTGTTTGTCTGTCTTACTGGGTACGCCAGGTACTGCACATACGGGAAAGGTGTAAAAAAAACATGTGCTACAAAAAGTGTTTGATTCAAAAGCCAACAAGCACTATTCGAAAGTTAAGTTGATTTTGAATAAATAAATAAATGAGGCAGACACTTTTGGAGGGGTTTACATTAAACCAAAATGTCCCAAAGTTGAATTTTCAAAAATGAAAAAATAAGTGATTGATTCACGCTGAAATTTTTATAGCAACTTCGTTGGATATATTTAAAAATATTTGCAAAAAGCCAGACAATTTTTCCGGGGCTTAAGACTATTTTTGGGAAAGTGTTTTAAACCGTGCAAAAAGTACCTACCCATAAATAATTTCCCAAAAATTTCTACCTGAATCAAACATTTCATGAAACGGGTGTCATCAACTCTTGGTCTATAATTCTTCAAAATAAACTAAAAATATGTACCAACCTTCACATATGACTTTTAGCGAAAATTTTATAGTTTATCTTTAAAGTTCAATTCCAGATATATGTTATATAATAGAAAACAGTATCAAATTTTTTCAGAGCTTGAAAAAGTCGTAATTCAATAAAGACGAAACGTTGCAATCAATGAGTGTTTAAATTGATTTATTTTTATTCCAATTACCCGTGATACTGTTTTCTATTTTATAGTTCATTTGATTAAAAAAAACGATTAAAATCAAATAGAAACGAGAAAATTAGCGTAAGTTTTACGCAAATTTTTGGACGGAAAAAATTGAATTTAAGAAAAATTATTGGGCAAAGCCAAGATTAATGGAGCAAGATCAGTACCAAGACTACCATCATGGTCTTGGTCTATACTCTATAGCTTTGCTCGAGATAGGTTCAGGAAATACACATAATTATCTAAAACGAATTTAAATTGAAACGCGATATAATTTATATCTTGATATTTGATCTACATAATAAAACTGAAATATAGGTATCTATAAATTTTATTTATACCATTTATTTTCAACTTTTCAGTAACTGTTGATTTTAGAATGGAAAACGTTCGTTTTGAATTATGTCATTGGGAGATATTCCATTAACATAGAAATGTGTTAAACTGCAACGTGCAAAGCTGACTTATGAGCCATTGTGATTTTATAATTTATTGTTTGTTTTTCATTAAATAGTAATTTAATGAAAATGCCAATTCAACGTTTAATAACTCAGCATTTATGAGCTGTCCGTTATGAGAGTTGATTGCAACGTAATCATTATATAAATAATAAAACTGGAAATTGACTCTCTGCCTGACTGATGCGATTATAATTAAGCGTGCATAGTTTTGTAGTAAAAACTCTTCGGTGTGACGGGCACGTTGTCCGCTATCCTCGTCGCTTCAGTGTAAACAGGTGTATTAAATAGCATAGGTTTTTCATCGCTCTGCACCCCACACCGCTTTAAAGCAGTTGTTCAATATTGTTCCTTATTCATCCGCATAGTTAAAGAATTCCGAAAATCTTTCATTTCTATGAAATATCTTAATCAGTATTTGAAATACTTTCAGAATAAACTAGAAGTATGTATCGTTCAGATTTTTAATATATTATTTGATCTAAATAAATGATTTAGAGACAGATAAGAATAACATAAGTTTAACACAAATGTTTATAAGTACAGATAAAAATGATTTCAAAAATATTGTTATGTGAGCTAAATTTAAAATGTTGATTTGAAATCTCATCTCGTGCAGCAAAGAAATATTGACAAATATCACGCTTTTTGATACAATTTTTAGAACAAAAAATGTGTTTGGTTTTTTTTCGAAATTATTAAGCGACAAGCCAAATTTTGTGAATGGTTATAATTGCTATAATAAAAATGCGTTTTGCGACTACAGTTTGAAAGCCAAGAACATTCTTTCAGTCTGTGTGCTTTGATCTTAAATCTATCACAGCTTTGACAACCGCTGTGTCAGCAATTCTAGTCGCTTTACTGTAAACGGTTGTATTTGATCACATGTGTTTTTCCATGGCGAGGACTTCCTGGCCGCTTTAGTAAAGCTACGTTCAGATGGCAGGCGTTGAGCGCGCGTTAAATTTTTGTGGCGAGCGCTTTTCGCGGGTTTTGAGCGCGCATTGTCATATATAGTTCGAATTCTGTATTGTGTGTTGAAATTTTCTGTATCCATTTTAAGCTTTCTAAATTGAATCGCCGAACCTAAGCACGTCTTAAGGGGACATTACACCTTTCTGGGTTGAAAAATCGGAATTTTTTTTACGGAAAATTATTCTTTGACATCTTAAGAATGTCCCCTGAAAGTTTTACGTCGATCCGACCACTCCAAAACAGACTCTATTCATGCGCTCACGTACATCTCGGTTTACTTCCCGAAACTTTAATCGCGTTTTTCTCAAATATACATTTTCGCTACTTTGTCCAGCATAACTCGGGCTTTAATTGTCCGATTGCCTTCAAATTTGCACACAATGTTCTTAAGGCATGTCCGTTCAATACGTATGAAAGGTATTTTCTATAACTTTTGATCCGACTTTGTTAATTAAAAAAAGCCTCCCCGCCAAAAGCCGAATTATTTTTTTCTCGATATAATTAAAAAAAAATTTAAAAAATGGTCCATACATAGGCAAGAGAGCGAATGAAAAAAAAATTGTAACTTCACAAGTTACAATTTTTTTTTTCATTCTGTTAGAGCCCAGCAGCAACGCCTCCAGCCTGGACAAAATGAAATTGTAACGCCTAACGGGAACCTCGCTAGCGGCCGCCATTTTGTAAAAAAAAATCATTCAATTATAAAACCCTTAAATAAACATCCCTCAAAATTTAAAACAAATCGTTCAATTCCTTCCCTCCCTTCGCGCCTTCCAAACATTCGTCAATTTTTTACCTCAAAAGATGCAATGTCCCCTTAACGCATCGAAAGCGCGCGCTCAACTGAACGCCTGTACGGAAAACCAATGATCTCAAAGCACGCGTCAACGCGTGTTAGCAAAACGCGCACTCAACGCGTGTCATCTGAACGTAGCCTAACCGGTCAGTCGTGCGTCGGCTCTGTTCGATTGAACTATATCAACTTCATTTATACGTCCACCTGTACATTCATTATAAATAAGTAACACTAGACTTCGGCACGCAATTTTGAAATTTATTATGACCATAAATTAAACTTTATTTTTAACATATATTATGCCGTCATGCATGTCAATAGAATAAGTTTTGTCGTAAAAAATATGTTCTAACAAACTTTTTTCTGTTTCAGGTGAGTCCATTGATTTCCGGTTTACCTTCTGCAGTTAGAAAAAGTCAAATGCTTTGTAAGTACAAGTTTTGTTAGCGTTTTGTACTGTGTTTAAGACATTCTTATGCGAGTCGGATTATTTAACGTTTGTGTTGAATATTTTAACGCTAGCGATTTAACAATGGTAACGAAAAATGAACTATATTTATTATGATAGATGTTATTAGCCTTGGGAATAATCGAATGATTTTGATAATCGAAAGGCTGCAATTCGATTGATTTTTATAATCGAATGATTCATTCACTTGGTGATCGCATAGCTGAGCAATTTTCACTCGAAGTATCCCATCTTTAGATGTTATATTTTTCAGTTTATCTATTCTGTAACCTTTGTGAGTTTTGTACAGCGCTGTTAAATTTTTGTTTCGCTTTAATTTATATGTAATGTTAAATTTGTTAGAAAGTGACCAAAGATTAAAAACGTTGAACAAATCTAACAGAGGTTACAGAATCGCGGCCTTATATAGACGTAGATTATTCGTAAGTTTTAAACCCAGAATTTTCCCAATTTTTTAGGCATTTTCATCAACTTTTCAACGATAACATGCGTTTTGTACGTAAAAAACTTATTCATGATTTAAACGCATTGGAACTGAAAAATTTTTGATGTGTAACATCTTAGCTCACAGTAATAGGGTATAGTAATTTTGTAAATAAAGTGGAAAGCGCGCGCTATTCAAATTAATACTAAAATATTAATTCTTGGGGGTGGCCTTCAATTGGCTCATGTACTGTAGCGTATTAGAGAGAGAAAGGGAGAAATAACAGTGAACAGTACCAGTTATTTATAACTGTGACCAATAACAGTTGCCGATAACAGTTATTTAATAATTAGAAAGAGAAAAAGAAAATAGAAGAAAGAGAAAGAAGACACAGCTGTAACCGTGCTTTTTTTAATATACGGGTTTTTGGTTTCTAGAGCTATTAGCGTAATTAGCTACAATTTGTTTATTAAATAATAATGTTGCCTACAAATAAATACAATATCAAATAAACAGACATCACAAAACATCCATAAGCAGAGGCGGGATTCGAACCCACGACGGTACGGTCCAGAAACCAGCACACTGACCACGGATTCAAACAGAGTCTTTGTACTTCAAAAAAGAGCCATTAGGGCTATGGCCAGAGTTTCACCTAAAGAACACTGCAAACCAATTTTTGTTAATTACAAAATACTAACTTTGCCGTCATTGTATATTCTTTACGCATTATTGTACGTCAAACAACACATGGCGAACTTGAGCTGTAGCTCTGACTTCCACTCTTATAATGTCAGATACAAACATAATCTTAGATTACCACCTCACCGACTACAAAAAACACATAGTAGTTTCGTCTGCATGTCTATTACATTATTTAATAAACTGCCCATGGATGTTCAAAATCTTCCTCTAAGTCAGTTCAGGAATATTGTGAGGAAGCGGCTGATTGAGGTTGGCCTTTATAAGGTAGAAGATTTTACTTTTATTTAGTATATACTAAATTTATTTTATTGACGCATTTTGTACAGCATTGTACTGTTTTTTAAATAAAGATTTTTATGTATGTATGTATGTATACTGTCGCCAACCGTACTTTTATAAATACAGTGTGAAATAAATATGTAACACATCATTGGCGACTATACTGTAAGGGTCGCTCAATTTTTGAGATCAGGTGAAGTAGTTCTACAGTTATAATCATTTTGTTTGCGATTTATATGAAATCTATTTTCGACTCACGCAGATAAAGTCACGGGTTAAAGCTAGCCACGGATAATTTAGATTCTCGGCAGCAACTTCTTTCGTTTTTCTTCGCTTGTATTTTACTCAATTTAAAAAGAAAAACGTGCTGCGCGTAAATGATGAATGATTCATAGTAGTGCGCATGGTATTTAATATTAATGGGAGCTCGTCATAGAAAAATCGTTTAACTTGTCCAATTAATCTTTAAAGTTCAAGGACTTGTCTAGGAATTGTAGAAAACTTGTCAAAGTTCCAGTTTAATGTAATTCCTGTTCCAAGCAATTGTTATGTAATATGAATAATTTATACCGGGTGTTCGTGAAATTATACAGTTTATTAAAAGAGGAAAGAGAATAAAGTTCCTGGGTTGGCTAAAGATATAGAGTTATAGTACAGACTAATTAATCAGCAGAATTTACAGTGAACTTTCAATTATTATCCAGAGATTGATTGTAAATTATCGAGTTTCAACATCTGTTTTCATCAACATCAATTATTATCCTGGGGAATTAATAGTGGACGCTGGTGACCTCAACTGTTGAGCGTCTATAATCTACAATCTTCGTGGGGTATGAATCGAATCAATTAGGAAATCACGAAATTAAAGTGCCTGAACTGACGAGTAGCTCTGTTTTTAATTTTGTTTTCTTGCGGATCTTTCGAGATTAATGATTGTTTGTCTATCTGTAGCAGCATCATTCGATAACGATTGATTCGATTTCGATGAAATTTTGGAACTCAAATGTGTAGGATGTTGCAATTACGATCGGGTTAAGATAAAGTTTGTGTTAAAAGGGTTAATTAATGTCATCAAAGCTTCGGAAAATGGCTCTTTACAAGTTGCAGAATCATTGATATAAACCTTTTAACTTAATACCTGGAAAAATAGACAAAATAATTGCATTTTTATTGAAACAAATAATTTAGATAATACATAATGCAAGTAGTGCATTTACTGCAGTATATTATTTAGTGCACATTTACAAACGAAGTAGGCGAAGGCGCTAAGAGACAATCGAGATTTGCATAAAGTGGCGGTGTAGATATAATCAGTAAGACGCGTTGTACGTTGTAATTAAAGTTACTGATCCCTCTGATTGTATAAGATATTCTTTCGGAAAATTTCTAACTGTGGTCGCAAAATTCCTTTTATTACTGTTTTTATTCGCTGAGATTAAGGATGTCGGAACGCTCTGAATTTAAGCTAAAAATAGGGCTTCGGCTGTCAACTGATTGTAGACTTATTCGTCAACATTCTGCAAAAATTCTTTCTCTGTAAGGAAAACAAAGAACAAATCTAGGCCTCTAATCGACTACTTTTGTAATTTATGTAGGATTTACTAGAAAAAAGTTGGCATTAATTGTGCCAAAAAAACACACGTTTTCAGTGTCACACTACGACCTTATTCACAAAACTGTTCCATCACAAACCTAAAGTGACTCTTTCTTTTTCGGAAAAGTTTTTTTAAAATTCAAAATATTTCCAAAAATTAGAGTAATCAATTAACACCGGCACCCTTGCGATAACATTTTTTAGCCTCGTACCTGGCACCAGCCAAAAATTGAGTAAGATTTTTCATAGAAATTAGAGATTTCCGAAGCGTTAGTAAGTGCATTTTACATACAAACACACATCCAACTTCGTAAGATAGACTTATCGGGGGAAAAGGGAGCATATTGAACAACTGGCATTTAGTAAATGAATGTTCAATTGCGATTTCATGAATAAAAAGTAGCAGCTTACAGGACAACCTCTCTTTAGAGTTTTATTATTATTATATTGATTATTTAAATTTGTTTTACACCTGAAGGGATTTTCGGCTTTCGACAGGTTGTTTTTATTTTTTTTTGTACAATTCCATAACTGATTATAGTGTCTGTATAGAACAGGATATATATGCACCAGCTGTTGAAATCATATAAATAATATTGTATTAACATGAAAATATTACAAGACGTCATTTCACAGGTGTTTCGGCAGTTTTTGCTGCAATTTGTTGTATCCTTACTTTGGAACCATTTGTTATTTCTAAAGCGTTGACGTTTTTAACGATTTAGGGCAATTACAGATACGTAGAAAACGTTATTACACACTTCTGTCGAAAATATTTTTTTTCTTAATAAAACCTGTTTCTTTGAAAGCTGCTGCTTTAAAAGTTAGAATAAAAAAGTATTACTGCTACTTTGTGGAGGGAGACTCTCGCACTCATTCATCAACGCACTCTCTCGTTCACAAACACTTAAAGCAATTCAAACTTGAGTAAGAGTCATCTTGGACAAATTGATTGAGCAGAGAAAGTACATTTTTAATTTTTTTTACTGCCATCTGTTGAGGCGTTAATTAATACCTCGATACTAGTACCGTGGTCATATTAATTTCTTCTTACCACTACCACCTCTTTCTTCACGCTTTTCCAATATTCATTCGAATCGTTTCTACCGATAGCGATCAAATAAATTTGACTACAAGAAAAGATGAACAAGTGCGAGTAGAATTCACGTCTTAAAGGTTTAGTACAGTTATAACAAATTATATTTAGTTTGCAATCATCACGTGGGATGGCGCCACTTTCGCACTTTGCACTTATTACAAAAACTAATAATGCAGTTAAAGGTCGTATCTTTTTATTGCATTGAGCTAAAAACTTGATTTTTTTACAAAACGATGGGATTGTAGACCTTAGTATTTGATATCAAATTCAGCTTGATATCTCTGTTCGTTCCTGAGAAAAATGGTGTTGACGGAACCCTATAAGAATTAAGTGCGTTACCTGATAATTCCACGTAGAATAAATAAAAAACATAATGGCATCCGGATTTTTTCCTTTACTTGTACCAAATTTCAAAATCTAAGTCAACGGGAAAGTACCTTATAGGTCTTGATGTGTGAGTCACTAAAAAACATTTCTTTTTTTATTGCATTAAGCTAGAAACTTGAATTTGTACAGGATTTTGAGGTTACGTAGACCTTAATGTTTGATATTAATTTCAACTTGACATGTCTGAGCGCTCCTAAGAAAATGGGTCTTGACGAAGCACAAAATGATCCAGTAGAAGTTTCGTTTTTTCCTTCTGAGATTCGGAAGAGCGCTTTTTGAGTCGAGTCCGGATCTGTTTTTGCAACAATTTAATTTCTTTAAAAGGTTTAATTGAGAGACAGGTGAGTGCGCGGGCCCGTTGGGGCGTGCAATAAAAATAACGGCCGTGCGCGAAATCGCTCGACATAGGGCTGTCCATTGGTCGTTTGATTGTGCATGACCGCGTCAAATCAGTAATCATTGTATTCATTCAGATGATTGGCTTGTCAATATAACATTAAATTATCGTGTACTCATAAATTTATATAGTTGTCAGCGAAATGTACCTCGTTTAAAATAGAGCTTTGTTTTAAGTTAATTAAATGGTCAATCTGACAGTCGCTTTAATCGAAAAATTCAGGTCTGTTTAGCCTCTACTTCACACCGTTTGGTAGGATTCGTGTTTTTTTAAGGGGTAAAATAAAATACCTATGATTGGACGCAAAATAATATTTTATGTATCTAGTTTGTAATGCATTATTTTGTTGTGACATTGTGTTAATAACGAGCGTTTAGTGAGTTTTGATAGTCACACTACTCATAATAGTATTACGTTCGAGATACATACTACATAGGTAATTATAGTTTTTTTTTATTCGCGAGATTTCGTATAAAATCCACCTTTTTGCAATTTTTTTTTTGTTTAAACGAGAAAAAGAAACGGCTTAGCCGATTTTGGTAAAATATTTTTCAGATCAAAATTAACACGCTTCGATTGACATCTTAACGAAGTCGATATAGTTTTTGTGCGCGAGATATTGTAAAAAATCTACTTTTTTGGAGTCTGGTTAAAAAAAAGAACGGTTGGACTGATTTTGAAAAAATTCCTTTCAGATCATATTTACGTTAATACGCGTCGATTGATATCATCTTTGATTCTCGAGATTGCGTCTTAGAAAGAAATGATCACATACATAAAGAAAGAGAGGGATCTTTTCAATAATAGTGTAAAAATAGTGTCCTTGAAATATAAAAATCGTTCAAAATTTTGATATCGATTTTCAAACCCATTACAATAAGCTCCCAATGTACTTGGAAGTTAAAAATATTGAAATAGCTCTACGGGAAACATTGCGGTAAACGAACTTTATTATTTACCCATCCCTGGCTTATCGAATCGTACGGAAAACCATAATATTTATCAGATATTTTTAAACACTTCTCACAAAATTTTTTCACAAATAAATATGTGTGCGTTTGATTTTTATTTTTTTAGTTAAAATATGACTTCATTTAAATATTTTTTCAATCTTTTTTCATACAGCTTGTTTCTTTTTGCGTAGTAATTTTTGCACGTTATAAAATATATTTGTTCGCATAATTATTAATTAATAAACATTAAAACGTGTTTTTTAAAGCATTTTAATTATGAACTAATTATCAAGTTCAATTTGAATAGTTTAAATGTCCTTCGTTTGTAATTTATGCATATATTTTTTGTGGCTTCAAGAAATTTCGCGATTTCCTAAAAATTATATCAACCGTCTCCACCGTGTTTAAAATGGACTTATCCTTTTTTTCGTTCGAATCTGTGCCTTTAATGAACTATGATTCAATTTGGAAATTCTGTAATATGACTAATTTGAAACTGTTATGTAATCGTAAGACTTTTTGAAGGCACTGTAGATTGAATGTATTTGCATATTTCTACATATTTTACGAATATTTTTTTTAGATTGATTGTATAATATATTTATTTATATGCCCGCGGCTTCCTTTGCGTTGATGTTGGTTTTTAGGGTTCCTACTGAAATTTTGTACACATATGTAAGTCGGTGACCCAAAGACGGGCGTGTAACGTAATTAAATGAATTTCAAACATGAGGGCCACTTTTGGGGGGGTAAATTGGAAAATTAAAAAAAAGGTTTGCCAACTATATCGTGTGACATATCAAATGAAAGAGCTTGTTGTGAGAGTCTCAAATTAATTTTTTTTTTATAATTTTAAGATAAATAGTTTTGAAGTTATTTAAGAAAATAGGCGAAAATCTACTATACTTATAATTATTATAAATTCGTAGATCTTTCATATAAAATTCATAAAATAATGTTTGACGTTAAGAATTGTAACAGCGTTTTAGACTACTTCGAGGCATACCATTCGGTGTTTTTTTTTATTTGTTTGACGACAAAGACGACATATTAAGGTTTCTGTTCATATAGAAATATAAAAATAGGCCTTGAATTGTAGAATAAAACTCAACTTAGCGTATAAATCGAACGTTTCTTTTATACTTTTTTTTGTCGTCGGTACAATTTTTTTGTATACCAAGTATGCACCCTCGTTTTTTTAAACACAAATAGTATTTACCCTGCGCTTTATAGAAATATATTCCTTGTTTGAATTTTAGTAAATATACCTTGAAATTTTTTTTAACGAACTTACGTTTTAGCGCCATCTGCATGGTGTTACTGGATGTGGTGACAATGGAGCCATTTTGCTTAATTTAAGTTCACGTTTTTTGTAACATAACTCAGCCTAGGGTACAGTTTAACATGCTTGATAAGGATTTGGCAAAAAAATCACAATTTTATGTGAGATTTAAATTACGTGTTTATTTCAAACAGTAACTGTTGACATCTGTTGTGATGTAATCTGATTCGAACAGTCCAGCCAATAGTAGTATTATGACGTCATCACTGTAAAAGATTAACAAATGAACGACGTGCACAAGGTATTCGTTTGTTCGTTTACATTTTAAGTGCGATATTTTTATTAACGATTTGTTTTATCATAAAATAAGAATTCGGCGAGATTTTACAATTATTCTGCGCTGTTGGTGCAACTTAAAGAATAAATATTATGGTTTATTCTACGTTGGGTATAAGATATCTGATGATTTAATTAAAAATAAGTATTAGAAATAAAGAAAAGGATCTGTTAAATTGCTGCTATTGTTTAATAAAACAAAATAAATAATATTATATCTATATAAGCTTTAACAAAACTAATGACCTGGGGCATTGAATAAAGAAAATCGTTTCTGAAAACTAATTTTGTTGGATTGCATGACTTACATGGGTTTGAAACTATATTATTATTATGAAACTATACATGAAATGACCGCTCAAGACGCATGCAGTTTTTAGAGTCACCTTGTGGACCTAATTTTGTTTAAAACACGACTTTTTTCAATAGTGGCGCGACAACCACCTTTCAGATAGTACATTTAAGGTTTGTTCGAGTAAAACATTTTGATATAGTCTAAATTATAAACCAGTCCCCGGAACTAAATAAAGTTCTGTTTTTTTATATGCAAATTTTGATAAAATCCGAATTTTCAAGGAACTTTATCAATCACAGACGCGCTGTTGTATCTCTTGTAGTTTAGAAATTGTACTTACCTATTTATAATTTCACAAAATTCGTAAAAAGAAATCTTTGACTGTCCGTAACTCCTAAACCAAAAGAAATACAGATGTATCATGTGCTCATTAAAATCATCGTATTTTTTACTGTAAATAGGTAATTTCAGTGTAAGATATATATAAAAGGTTCCCTTTTTTACGATATTTTGAGACATGTAAATACTTTCGAAAAAACGCCATTTTTGGTAAAATTCGCAGTCTCGGAGAATATTATCAAATTTACAGAAAAATACACTAATTCCGGTAGAACACGCGCGCCTCTATCTTTTTTAGTTTAGAAGTTATATCTACCCATTTGAAGTTTCACAAAAGAACGTCATGAGACAGCCTCTTCTGATTTTTTTATATAAAAAAAAGAAATAAGGCGGACCATAATTTCTAGTTTCTAATGTGCACTTCCAAGAGGTTTTGTGTGAACAGCTTTACTCGGTATAAATAAATGAGAGAAAGAAGCGACCTTCTCAACGGCAACTGGCATCACACGACCATCAGGCGGCGAGCGAGCAGCTGGTCTGCGCCTCGCCCGTTGGATGATAGTCGTCGGGTGTTGTTATTGTTGGAGTCTGCAGCCTTATGTCTCCGACTGTCAGTGTTGCCAGATGCTTGAGAAATAAAATATCGCCAGAATCCCTTAAAATTTATTAAATTAAGTCTCTGTGTTTGATATAACCCAACCTTTCTTACTTTGCAAGATGCACTTTATACGTAACTAGCCGTTATCCGCGGCTCTGTACGCAATTGAAATAAAACACGGCAACGACAACACTAGTGGAGCCTTTGACTTCACCTGATGCCATCTAGTGGCGAGTTACAACAAAGTGGATAGCATAGAAACCTTCATGAAGAAAAAAACATGTGTGTGCCAATTTTCATGGTGATCGGTCAAACGGCGTCCAACTCTTAATCTCAAACAGACAAACAATATTTATATACAATATAGAATAGAATAAAAAAATTCTTTATTTTGGCGAAGTCCAGCCAATGGCTGTTCGACTTAACAATCTTACTTTTTTTTTTACATGTAAACAATATTTGACATATATAATATATATGCCTCTGATATAACCCAACCATTCTTAGTTTGCATTTTATACGTGATACGGATCATTAGGCAGAAGATTTAGTAGATTACAGAGGCTGCCTCGTTCCGATGAATAGTCGTGGTAGTCGAGTTTTTAAGATGACAGTTTCACGTAGTTCTAGTTAAATATTTAATATTGTCATTATAATTATAAAGATGATTTAGGATCAATGAATTAGTCAAGACGAATTATCATTCGCAACGTTTCGTATTCTTTTTTAAAACGTTGCGAATGATAATTCGTCTTGACTAATTCATTGATCCTAAATCCTCTAATCATCTTTATAATTATTTGTCATCAAGGATCTGATCTATACATTTATTCAAATTGTCATTATAGGTTGATAAAAATATGAACGGTCAATCCCGCATTTATGGTGAATTGGAACATTGCAATTTTATATTAACTAGAAATTGGAAACCGGAAAAATTCCACCTGTACACATCCCCGACATCTAAACCAGATTGTAATACGTCCTGGATTTTCATTCGTGATGAATCTGTTATATCTCTTCGTAACCAGAGTCTTGGTTCCTAAGGCTTAGAGTCCTAGACGTTTATGTAATACCTCATTGTCCGAGATATTTCTGTGAAAAACCTTGAACATTTACAGAAGGCAGTCAATTTTTTCAAAGACACACCTTCCATTTTTTTGGAATATGTTACGTTTATTTTAAACAGTAAACTTTTGACATTTCTTATGACGTAATATGATTCGAGCTATTCAGTCAATAGCGACATGAGAATATGGCGAATGCTAGGACCAGACGCCCAGACCCTACATATCACCCGTTGTAGGGTACCGTAAAAATTGGTAGGTGTCCGACGTGGCGTTTGACATTTGTCGCGTCCTGTCCTAGAATTAAAAATAAAATCTTGTGATCCGGTGATATTAGCCGTAATTTGACAACACTGATGCATTTATGAGAAAGATTATTATATTTATTACTATGATGCAACACACACGGTGTATAGAACAGCCGGCCCTATGGAGTCCCCACCTCCCCTTTCTCTTCTTGCCTCACAGACAGCAGGCGTGCGCGATGCAACCCACGAATCCTCATTTCTAAGCCGGCATGTTTTCTACACATTAACTGGTATAACTAAGGTGTAAACAAACAAAGGATCAGGGTACGGTCATTTGTGCCCAGTACTAGCTTTTATCCGCGACTTTGTATTAATGTCGGTATTGACAGAAACTGCATCTTAACCAGAGGATGATTGCAAAAAATATTCTATCTTTGTCAAAAAAAGATTTCTCAAAAACGTTGCCATTTTATGTTAAATAGTTGGTCAATAGAAATATAGTACCAGCACCTACTTTTGGGTGAAAGTTTAATGTCAGTGAAGAAGGGTGGATTACAGGTTATAGACGCTCAACAACTGAGGTCATCAGCGTCTATAAATATAAATCAACACAAAAATAAAAGAAAACGGTAAAAATATCAATAAGTGTATATGTCGCAGGAATGTGATGAAAATCCCTAAGGTAGATGATCAGTTCACGGAAGATCATCTTCCGTCAATTGATAATCTACCTTAGAGATTTGATCAAATCTCCGTCTTCATCATTTTCCTGCGACATATATAAAGATCCAATACAAAAATATCAGTGAAACTCAGATATATAACAGAGTAATGGAAAAATCAAGAAACGTGGAAGAATCTGAAAATAGTTTTTGTCAATCCACTCACCCAAATAATTATAATTACTTGTCAAGCTATAGAGATATATACTTGGTCCAATTTTTTTATATCCATATGGCGTTGGTCAGATACCAGAACCTAGGGTCGGAAAAAAATTTCTCGACGTTTCATACCCTCCTGAATATTTTGCCACTTTTTTTTTGTGAACAAGAAAAAAAATTGCCCAAAAAGTATGTCAATCTACTTCAAATTTTATGAAACAAATTTCTGGCATGTCGAGAAATCAACTTTTTACGAACAATTTTTTTTTATTAGAAAATGTTTTTTGTCCAGCAAGTCGAAATTTCATGACTTGACGAGTTACCATTTTTTCACGAACTGTTTTTCTTCTACCAAACGGTTGCAAACGTAAAGCAAATTTCTTGGTTAACTGGAAGCAGTCTTTTTTTTTGCTATTTAAAAAAAAACTTAACCACGATAATCATCTGTGCTCATTGTGAGTACGAACCTGTTAGGTCCGAATCCGATAAAACTTGCGGCTGTAACATCGCGTCGGTTGATATATAGCCGCGGTGCGACCATATGAATGTTGCTCTACGTTTCGAACGACTGTGGTGACTGTAGATGCATTGGCACACGTGCCTGTTTAAAGGGAAGTCATGTTGCGGTTGTTTTTTTTTTGTTCTATGCTCTCGTCAACCCTATTTTACTGGAACGGTGACTGATTGACATCATTCAATCTATGGCTCATCAAATGCTCGATGCGTTCACAGTGCAAGCCATACTCAAAGTGTGCTCCGCGGAGCCCTGGGGCTCCGCTAGACCTCCGCGAGGGTTCCACCGAAATAATATCAACATAAAGAACGAAACACCGACAAACAGTTGGTCAAAAATAAAAAAAACTACTTCATACCTCCTAAATGGAAACAGTTTTACCAATTTCTAGTGGAATCAATACTGTTTTTTTGTATGATTTTCATTAAAGAATGAACATAAAACCAGGTGTTGCTTATTTTAGGGCTCCGTAAAATATTTAGTGTTTCCAAAGGGTTCCGGGGCAAAAAAAGTACGAGAATCGTAGATCTATACTAATCTTTTTTTTAACACACTAGTTTTTGGTTTCTACACCTATATTAATATAATTAATCGCACCTTGTCGATTGAATAATAATATTACAAATAAACACAATATCAAATAAATCGACACCACAAATAATTCATGAGCAGAGGCGGGATTCGAATCCATGACAGTACTAAAACTTAGGAGTTTGTTTGTCGCGGATAATTTCAAAAACTACCGAACCAATCTGAAAAATTCTCTCGCTATTGAAAAACTTATTTCTTCCCAAGTAAAATACGTTGAAATGAAAAACTATGATGCGTCCAGTATCTGAATTAATATAATATAAACTATTAAGGCTGTCGGAACGCTCTGAATTTAAGACTGATTGTAGACTTATTCGTCAACATTCTGCAAAAATTATTTCTCTATAAGGAAGATAAAGAACAAATCTAGGTCTCTAATGGACTACTTTTGTAATTTATGTACGATTTACTAGAAAAAAGTTGGCATTAATTGTGCTAAAAAAACACACGTTTTCAATGTCACACTACTACCTTATTCGTACTTATTTCACAAAACTGTTCCATTACAAACCTAAAGTGACTCTTCCTTTTTCGGAAAAGTTTTTTAAATCTTCAAAATATTTCCAAAAATTAGAGTAATCAGTTGACAGCGGCACCCTTGCAATAACATTTTTTAGCCTCGTAGTTGGCACCAGCCAAAAATTGAAACGTGCGGATGATTTGAGCGAGACAGAGCTAAAGAAAGTCACACCGACAATATGTCTTTTGCCTACCTCACCCCTTATCGCTGGGTCTCAGCACAAACAAAATTCAGAGCGTTCCGACAGCCTTAAGACTAAAGATGAATGAGTAGTAAGCAAAATGGACGCTATTTCAAATGTGCACAAAGTTAGGTATCTAGTTTGCGCAACTTGAGGCCCGCGCTTTTAGACAAAAACGGGAAGTTAAAATCTGCACTGTTGTTTTCACAGTGATTTGTCTTTTACATAACATGTTTGACTGCGTTTATAGTTATGTAATATGTATACTTTTAAGTTTTGATCTTACAACATCGACACGTACAGAATTGTTTACGATATAATCGCCATTAAGTTTTCGGAAGATTTAAACTTCTTTGAGTCTTTGTGTACATTATATAACATTTTACTTTACAAAATGCACTGCTTTCTTCTCTACATAACAACACTTTTTAATGTTTCCCATCTGTTGTATTTTTGTTTACACGCGATCTTTAAAGACGGATTCACATTTTATTTTCAACAAAATGATTTTTAACAAGTAGATAATCAGCCGCCGGATTAGCTTCTTCGATGTTGGGCTGAAATGTAGCGAAAATTTGACTAATAGTGAAAATATAACAGGAACGCAGTATCGATGGGGCATATGAACGTTAGAGCAGGGGACATGGATTTGTCTCGGGCCATTCTCAGCAGGTGTTAGACGAACAAGATGGCCAGGAAGATGACAAATAATTCGATAGGTATATTTCAATTTATTGCATACATAAAGTAGCTAGACAGAGTGTTGATTATAGACGCTCGGCAAGTATGAAAAATACAGCAGCGTATCACCGCACAAACGCAATCGCCTGACACAAAACAGTTTAAAAAAATAATTCGTGGAACATGTTCCCGGAACTGCTTAGTTTCATTGACCCAAGAATGACTTCTAGAGCATGTTACAAGTACATAAATAAAGTGAATTGTGAAGTGGTAACGATTATTTTTAATTTGTGTAGTAATAAGGGGGTGACTTTCACATTTTTTGACGCCGAAAAAAATAGGGACCAACATTATTTTCGTCAGAGCTCAGGTAGTTTTGATGTTAGGGACTTTTATAAAAAATAAAAATAAAGGTTCTTTCAAGCACTTCAAAAAATGTTCCATGAGTTTCCCCCGAAAAATGCATTGTATTTTGGTAACTTCACGTTGAAACTTTCAATTTTGGCTTTTGACGAATAAGAACCAACCTTCAACAAGGTAGTTCTCCATTTGTATTGGGTCTACAGACACTGTAAACTCACCATTATTTTTGTTTTTTTATAAGCTACATTTTTACTAAGAATGATTTTTTCAATAAAATACTTACTTTTTCAGTTATTCGGGAAAAACCATCTGAAAACGTAGGTTTATTGGTTGAAAAATTGATACTTACACTCGCGAATAAGTCGAAAAGTATGGACTTTCAGAAAAAACTTTATAGAACAAAAATTGCTTAGAATTAGTCAACCTATCGATTTCCGTGCTTATTTTTAACGAAATATTTTTCACCCCCGAGAAGGGGTGGCATCCACCCCGCAATCGAGATCGCAGAAAATTTTTTTTTAACTTTTTTATTTGAGCTTTTAACAATGCCGTCCAAAAGTTTTTATGAAGATTCATTGACTGGCCCTGGATTCCGAGGTATAAACCTAACGGCACTCCACTAACAGTGACTAATACTTCACGATGCATAAGCGATACAGTTTCCATGCTTGGGAAAATCTAAGAACGGGTATGCTTTATATTGTTTTATTGATTTGCCGCTCCATTAGGCTTGTTAATAAGTCACTGCCTGCTATTATTTCACGCCTGAATTATTTAGAATCTTGCTTTACATTTTCGTTCACTCTTTTGCCGGAGCCTTATATTACTTGGTGAAGAAGTGGGTTTTTTATGTTTTAAACCGCGAAAAAAATTCAAATCACTTCAGGAGATACTAAGAGTAGTGAGTATAAACAGACTTATTTATTTATTATAAATTATATACGCTCAACAACTAAGGTTACTTCAACCATAGCAGAATTTTCCGTATAAATAAATTTAAATTTCTTACGTAGATAAATCTTTACATTACATCAAATTAAAATAAACGACATCACAAAACATCCATGAGTAGGTGAGATTCGAACCCACGGCAGTTTGATGCAAAGTCGTTGCACCAAGGTACCCTCACAAATAAACTTCAGATTTGACGAAGTTGAACGCTTGTTTCTTATTGCCTTGAATAGTGCATTATACTCAAATTTGAAACATTCAATAAAACCATTAGTGAATTTACATATCAATCAGATTTTTTGTATCGAACTTTGAGCATGTTGTTTTTATCAGTAAATGAAAAATACGATGTCGGTCGGTCAGGCACTTTTTAAAGATTAATGATCGAGTGAATTTGTATGCTGAAATCACGTAAATCGTGACGTTATATAATCGTCATGGAAAATAACAGGAGAAACAAATGCAAGTCAAGGTAGTCACGAAGGTTTAAAGTTGAGAAAATATAATGTTTTTACATGAGATGTATAATAAGCCTCGGTTTCTAATAGTATTTCACTGTTCAAAATTTATTTGAGAACTGAAGTGTCTCTAACATTTTTTTTAGGTAATACTTCTTTGGACGTATTTTGTGGAAGGTACTACATTGCGAGTTGGCGTTACGAACAATTAATGTGACATTTTTGCACGGCCTACCAAGTCCGTTTATACAGTATAGTGCATCTATCTATCAAAAAATAAATGTTGGATATTTATATTTGTTTAAGAATTAATTCGACTTCGACACCGTTTGACCGATCACCATGAAAGTTGGCACACATATGTAATTTTCCATAGAGAAGATTTTTGTGCTGTACACTTTGTTGTTAAACTGGCTAAATACGGTGGAGCCGAAGGCTCTCCTCTACTGTTGTCAATGCCGTGTTCCATCTCAGTTACGTGCAGGGCAACGGATTACAATTTCCACATATTGCGAGAGTTGTGTTTTTAATGGATTATACAGAAACTAGTTGAATGAATACAAAAAAATAAAATCGTAGCTTAGTTATTGTACAGTTTTAAAGATTCCTAGAGCGAATTTCCAATTTTTGTCATATTTTTGCCTGTGAATTTATATCAGCGTTGCCAGACGTCCCGATTTTTCAGTCAAAATTAAATGTCCTGCGCGGGACAGGCTCAGTTCCGCTTTTCGGGGATAACTCGACCGTGCGTAAATAATTATTCTCTTATTGTAAGTTGCAATTTGTAACACTCACTCCTCAGACTATTGTTTGAAACGCCATATTTTTCTAATGAACAAATCTTTTTTGATTTTGATTTCTGTTTTTTTTATTTTTTTTTATTCAGAAGACGAATAAGACTCAACTATTTAAAATACATTTTCTATGGCTATTTTTGCTATCTATTGTCACGTAAACGAAATTTGAACTCAAATAAAAAGATAAATATTTAAAAACTTCTGATTATATACGTTTTTTTACTATGTCCCGCTTACGACGAAAGAATCCCGCTTTTTTCACTCAAAAAGTTCCAAAATCCCGACTTGGAAAAAAAGGAATCTGGCAACACTGGTTTATATGTACTTTAACATCCATTCAGTAGTTAACCACCAACCCGACAGACAGATAAAAATTCTGAAAATGTCTTATTTGGTATTCTGTACCTAGTAATTCTATTCAATTGTATAGATGCGTAAAATGGCCGATTCAAGCTGAAATTTGAAGCATGTAGATCCGGCTTTATCTCACACAATTTTTATTGAAAATAACGACATCTCTAAACCGGCGATTATTGTTATTAACGCTTAAATTATTACTTATGCATGCATTTGGTAATCATTTTTATACATTGCTTTTGTATTGTTGAGAACATTCAACTTTATAAAAATGGGAATGCACTTTTTCTTCTGCGTAAAAATATAGTAGTATAATTATTAGTCAGCGAAATGGTGTGCGTTGAAATGTACTAAAAAATACAGGCTGTCTCAAACGTGACTCCCCAGGTCCGTATCTCGATTATTTTTTAAGATGACTCAGTTAAAGCGAGTGTATTCGTAAATGGGATGAAATTCTTTAGAAGATGATGGCAAATCGTAGACGATATCTCTGCACTAAGGCAACAGTAACCTTTTTTAAGTCATACTTGTTTGGCGCGTTGAGAGTAGGGTTGGGTAACTCAGATCTGAACCGGTTCAAAGAGCCGACTCACTTTTTTTTGAGCCGACAGATCAACGGATCCGCTTAACTCAGTGAAACACTTAACACACAAGCACATTTTACACTTACGTATCAGTTCTTGCTTTGATGCATCTGTCAGCTCAAATGACTCATGCATCACATGTTTGGCTATGCATTCTTGATTCTATACAGGTCGTGATATGATTGACTGAACTAGGTAACTCAGTGGCAGACTGCAGTAACATATTCAGAACTCGGCTCTTTTTGAACCGGTTCAGTGAGCCGGCTCACATACGCGATCCAGATGCAAAGATGCAGACCACTAAAAAGACCCGTTTTTCCCATCTCTAGTTGAGAGTAAAATTTTAGCAGGCAACGGATGTTGCGCGCACGGCTAACGAAAGTAGTAGCAAGTTGACTGCGCTAACGAAAATTCGACAGCATGAAGTTGGCAATAAGAGGCTCAGACTGAAATGACAGATGAACCAAATCAATGCACTTCTGTCATCTGGAAACTGTAATCTACTAGACGACTACAAGCTTAGTCGTTTTAAGTGTCATCCAGTGGAATTTACATCGTATTTTTGATTACTCGATAGACCGCTGCCTAGCCAATAAAAATACGTTTGATACTGTTTAACCTCAAGTTAATAAAGGTTTTTTTATGATTGGTCAATGACTGCTTTGATGTGAAGGTGAAGGAGATATTGAAAATATGTAAGTCTAGTCCTTATGGGTTGAAAATACTTGAGTTCTACTGTATAAGGTTTTATGGAGTCATCTTCCTGTTTTATAAAAAACTGTGGAAACGAAAAAACTTTTATATAAATAGGACAATAATGTAGTTGTGAGAAAAACTCGATTGCATTGGACTTAAACTGTGTACCAGGAAGTTTGTATATAGTTTTCTATACCATTTTAAAAACCTTGGAGGGAGTTATTTTTAGTGAAAAATAAACAATTACACACGTGCCATCAATGCAGTCGATTTTATCTTTTATACTGTTTCCGTTACTTCTAAGTGAAGCGTTTTTAGTTTCTAGAAACTGAAAATAAAAAGTAAAACAACCAGCGTTGCCAGACGTCCCGATTTTGGCGGGACGTCCCGATTTTTAAATCAAAATTAAATGTCCCGCGCGGGACAGGCTCAGTCCTGCTTTTCGGGGATAACTCGACCGTGCGTAAATAATTATTCTCTTATTGTAAGTTGCAATTTGTAACACTCACTCCTCAGACTATTGTTTGAAACGCAATATTTTTCTAATGAATAACACTTTTTTTGATTTTGATTTCTTTTTTTTTATTTTTTTTATTCAGAAGACGAAAAAGACTTAACTATTTAACGATAGGGTAAATCTGATTTAAAATATATTTTTATTAAAATACATTTTCTACGGCTATTTTTGCTATCTATTGTCACGTAAACGTAATTTGAAGTCAAATAAAAAAATAAATATTTAAAAACTTCTGATTATATACGTTTTTTTTACTATGTCCCACTTTCGACGAAAGAATCCCGCTTTTTTCACTCAAAAAGTTCCAAAATCCCGACTTGGCAAAAAAAAAGTCTGGCAACACTGAAAACAACTAACGGCCTATCATTTCCTTTCTTTTGTGTAATTGCTTGGTTTTGTTTTTAACAAATGTTATTTTAACGGTTTGAAAATGTAAAAATGTATAATAAAAGGTACTTATTCTTACCTGTTTCACTTCTACGAAGAAGTAAGTACTAATGAGTTGAATACTCACTGATCTAAGGAAATATTTAACGTTCTAGTCATGTTTTTATCTGTTAGTAGCGACGCATCACCCAAAAATTGTTCACCGACGTATTAAATCTAAAATATCACCTACATCTATCCTAACCCATACTTCCATCCTTACATTATAAATTAGACATTTCCAAATTTTATACAATTAAAACATTCTTTACCTAAGTAATCATCGATGGTTTGTACGGCTTACAAAATCCACATCTGCGACAGTTGATTTTTTAATGAATTATACAGAAACTAGTTCAATTAATATCTACACTAATATTATAAAGAGGAAAGATTTGTATTTTTGTATGTTTGTAATGAATAAACTCAAAAACTACTGTGCCGATTTAAAAAATTCTTTCGCCATTAGAAAGCTACATTCACCCTGAGCAATATAGGCTATATTTATTGCTAGAAAATATTAGGGATCCTTATTAAAACTTTAGTAACGTAACCCAAGGTGTAAAAAAAATGCCATAAAACATCTTTCGTCGCATGCGCTGCGGAAACTATTGATGATAGAACAAAAGTATGTTCTACAATATTAAATAACATATCAATAACTACAAAAAACTTCGCGATACTATATGTCCAACTATTATCGCTATGTCACAATAACCACTTTTTACATTTTAATAATCTATATATAGATAAAAGACGATGTATATGTAATCTATGGACTCCAAACGGGTAGACAATTTTTGATGAAATTTTCAGACAATCTTTAGATTAGCCCAGCGGGTGATCGTCTGAAGTTTGGTAGCGATCGGATCGACCGAATTTTTTAAATTTCTTTTTGGGAAATAAGATTTTTCTTCGATTTTTGAACATTCACAAATAAAAGCGATTGAATTCGCGCAAATTCAATACACGTTAAGAATTTAATGATAATGATCTTTTATATCCTATATATTACATTTACACCCGGGCGAAGCCGGACTGGGCCGCTAGTAAATAAATAAAATCGTAACGTAGTTTATAACTGTACCTATAGTAAAAATAACAGAGCTAAGTTCAGCAAAACACTAGTGTTTTGTTGAAGATAGAAGTTTAGCTCTCGAAATGTACATCCACTGAATAAATCTGTTGTGGTAAGAAGTAACTACTCTTTTATTTTTATTGTTCCAGCCACAGTACTCTTAATGTTTATATAATTGCAGTATATTTTTAAAGATTCCTATAGCGAATTTGCAGTTTTCATCATTTTTGTCTGTTTATTATTTGTCTGTTCGTTTGTCTGCTACCTTTTCATGCCTAAACCGCTAAGCCGATTTCGATAAATTTTGGAAAGGTTATAGTTTGCATCCTGATGAAGAACATAGGCTACCTCTTGTCTTAAAAAAAACTTGAAGGAGGTGAAATAGAGGGGATAAAAGTCCGATTATCAATCCATCACGATATCTCTGTAACTATTAGACGTACAGACTTTAAATTTAGCAGGAATGTTTCTTTTGTTGAGTAGAGATTCGCTAAGAATGAGTTTTGCAGAAATAGACTCCCAAGGGGAGTTGCGGGGGCGTTATAGATATAAAATTCCCGTTCGCGTTCTACAGATCTGAAATTAAATGAAAATATAAGGCAAAGTGAGTGTCCCACGCTTTTAAACGTAAATTTATTTTTAGCGCGTTGATGTGTTTTTTCGATTTTTTTTAAACTATAAATTTTTAACATACGTAACACTGCATTACATGCATAATAAATGACAAGCTTATAATTGAAAATGATAAGCATGTAAAAATTAGACCTTGAGTGGGGACAAGCCTTGCATAAATGACATGTAGGAAGACTATAAAATCTATCTTGTACAAATGCGGACAAATATATTTTAATTACTTCTAAGTAGCTTTCTATATACAGTGGCAACCATTTGTATTTATATCTAAGTGCCACGTCCGGACTCCGGGTGCATTTGCTTTGCTAATTCGCTCGAATTTATATTTGTGTAACCTCAATTATCGGAATATATTATTTTTCAAAGGTGTTTTTATGTCGGTATAAAATATTTCCTTTAATACTGTATAAAAAATAAATTTTTGATGCGTCATTTTTGGAGATTATTTTTCACTCTAATGACGAAAACTAAGTTAATATAATAGAAAACAGTATCACGGGTAATTGGAATAACGAAAATAAATCAATTTAAACTGCACTCATTGATTGCAACGTTTCGTCTTTTCTTTAATTAAAACTTTTTCAAGCTCTAAAAATTTTTTATAAAAATTAACATTCATTAAATAAAAAGGATCAGGTGAAAAGACCAATTTTTAGGTACGTTTTTATTCGATCGAATAAAAACGTACCTAAAAATTGGTCTTTTCACCTGTTCCTTTTTATTTGATTTATTTCAAGACCTGATTTTCCTAATATTAACATTCATATAATAAAAAATATTAAATGTTATGGATTACATAATTTACTAATTTAGTAAATTATTTAATCCATAACGTTTAATATTTTTTATTATATGAATGTTAATTTTTGTAAAAATTTTTTAGAGCTTGAAAAGTCTTAATTAAAGAAAAGACGAAACGTTGCAATCAATGAGTGTTTAAATTGATTTATTTTCATTATTCCAATTACCCGTGATATCTGGAATTGAACTTTAAAGATGAACTAAGTTAATATCTTAAATTTAATGTTTTCATTAAAATATTGCAGTTTAAAAATTTTTACAATTTCATTACAGAAAATAACATTCAGAAAAGACAAATGTCGCCTCTGGTGGCAATCTGTTTATTTTAACAGTTGTCGGTAATATTAAGTGACGTAGTGGCGCTGAAGTCTCTGAATAGAATAGAATAAAATTTATTTCCACGCACGGGTCCGCTATTTTTTATTATTCTGTATAATACGTTTCACACCGCTATTGACGTGAACTTGATTTCAATCCAATTTGGAATCATTCCGTTTTGCACCTAAGCATTCCTCAAAAATTGCGCTGTTCGAATCGAGAGATTGTAGATTATAGACGCTCGACAGCTGAGGTCATGTGCGTCATTATACGTGATCTATGGATATCTGCGCTGTTTGTTAGAACTGGAAAAAAATCCTAATCCTTGCATTGAAAATGCAATAACATTAATTATTAGTCTTAAAATGGCCTTGCAAATGAAACAGTTGACCTTAATTTTTAATGATTAATAAAACTCTTGTCCATTTCTGTACTTCCAGTGCACATAATGCATTCTCATATCTAATTATATTTTGCACTATTATTGCACTTAGGTATAATAATAAATAATTATATATATAAGTATATATTATCTATGACTAATGTATTATGTGCATCTAAAAACATAACATTTTCATTATACACACACTGGTTGCTCTGTCTGGCTTCCCCCGAGTGCGTTAGCTTTCCTCATTCGCTCGAATTTATAATAAAATAATTCAAGTCACTGATCACTCAGATTGTAAAATATGCTCTCGGAAAATTTCGAACTGTGGTCGAAAATTCATTTTATTACCGTTTTTATTAGCTATAGTTTAAGCATTAAGCTTTACAAAATTTGGCTTGCCGCTTAAAAATTTCAATAAACATATATTTTTGCCCTAGTTGAATCAAAAAACGTGATTAATATAATGAACCTCGCAATATTTTAATAGATTTTTCGAAATTCCCTAGAACTGCCCGTAAAAGCTATTGCAAAATATACCTCTACATTACGAATACTTTTTGTCAAAAATCTCGTTATATACGAATTTTCAACCATTGCAAAATATAAATAGAAAGTGTAATTTACTTCTATTTAACGATTTTTGTCAACTTATAACCTTTACATAACGTATCCTACCAATCAGTCCCACACAGTTCCATAATAACAATTCATGTCTCGACAGATTCAGGCACGTTAAATTTATCGTAAGACAATCATTATTGTTTGATGTAAAGTAATGTAAACACTGCTGTTGGTCACTGTTGTTAGTAAATTTAAAGTTGCAGCGACTGAGAAAAGAAAAAGGTGGTCCTTAGCCGTCGCAGAGAAACAAAAATCATTAAGTTTGTAGACGAGATCCTACAAAGAAAAAATTAGACATCGCTAAAGAGTTCTAAATTCCCGCAACTACATTGGCCACAATTTTAAAGTTTAAAAATAAGTTTTCAGAAGCAAATGGGTTTTCTTACCTTGTTAAAACAAATCTTAGATTAACCCAACCTCTGTATAACAAACTTCATTATAACGAATTCCTTGGTATAACGAATATTTCTTTACAAAACGTTACGAGATTTCAAATTATGGGAATTGACAGTCGGCTCTCTGGCTATTAAAATATGGATGCTGTATATGAGGCGAGGCGAGTATTCTGTGGATTCTGAAAAGGAAGCAACGGACGAAATAAGTTTGAGAAGCTCTGGTATAGAGTATAGATAATGTGACTTATACAACTTAATATTTACACTGTTATGTAGTGTTCGGTGATGCATTCTTTTTTGCATCATAATAATAATGATAATGCACGTGTATTATTAATTGTTTGTGAAGGTTACAGGTTATGAATATTCTTATTTAATTGCACTTGGCAGAGATTAATCGAATACCACGCGCATGCTCTGTCATCTGCAGTTCTCATGTCAGTTTTAGGTGACGGGTTGAACAAACTGACAGTATTTTAATTCGCTTATTGCTGCAGCGATTATTGTTTGATTAGCATAATGCATATTGATCAAAATCGCAACAATGACTTCGAGCAGTTAGAGAGAAAAATATACGTAGCCAGTTTTCAGTCTGTTTTACTTCTATAGTGTGTAATGTAAAATCACAGTCTCTTTTTTTTAAGTAAGACTTCTTTATAGGCGCGTTTTGTGAATTTGTGTTACGAGAAGCATAAGTCTGTACGTTTTAGTTAAACAAAAAAGTTGGTGTCACCTTATCAATCGTGTGACTTGGAGCTGTGGTCAAAACGGAAGTCGCTCATGAATTTTGCGTACGTATCGGTCAAGAACGTGGGTACACATTATAAAGCGGAAATTGACATATATGAATGTATGTGTGTGTACACCAGGGCTGGGAGAAATTTCGGTTTAATGATTCACCTTCAGAAACAATTCCAATAAGCATATAAATCAAAAGTATAATACGTTAGTCTCAAAAACGTTGCAGCTCTCCCGACATTATTTTCCAATAAATCTCAAATGAAGGATCAAGAATCACACTACAGATCCCGCATAAACGAAAATTGAAAAAATAAAATCATGTAAAAACTTTCAACTGTGAAAAATTATTATAAATTACGTAATCTTTCACACCTAGGTTAAAATTTTTTACGAAAAATTTGCTTGTAGAATCTGTAATGTGATTCTTGGTCTTTCACTCGGCGTTTGCTCGTACTCTTTAGGTTTAAAAATGGCGTCGGGAGAACTGTAACTGTTTTTAGTCGAGGAAAAGGATTTTAGAGAAATAGTCCAGGGAGTATTTGTAGATAGCATATTTATTAAGTCAAACTTGGTTAAGTTCTTTAAATCTCGAATTAATTAATGTTTATTCAGAATCCAGTCAACGATGAATGTATGCGCCGAAGTGGCAACTTGTTTTATAAATTTTGGAGACATTCTGATGTCTTTTTAACAAAGAAAAAAGGTGATTATCAATTCAACGCACATACATAACCATAAGTATATATATTTTTTATATTATGTTTGTTGAGACTTAACTGCTCGAGTTAAGTTCAGGATAATTTTTACAAAAACCAATTCATTTTTAGGGTTCCGTACCTTAAAAGGAAAAAACGGAACCCTTATAGGATATCTCGTGTGTCTGTCCGTCCCACTGTCAAAGCCAATTTGCGACGAACTACTGGACCGATTGAGTTGAAATTTGGTACACATACATAAGTCGGTGACCCAAACACGGACGCATAACGTAAATAAATGAATTTTGAACATGGGGATCATTTTTGGAGAGCAAATTGGAAAATTAAAAAGAAAAGTTTTGCAAACTGTACCGTGTGACATATAAAATGAAACGATTGTAGTAAGAGTCTCAAATATATTTTTTTTATAATTTTAAAATGAATAGTTTCAAAGTTATTGAAGTAAATTATTTCCGAAACTACGGACCCTAAAATTTTGAAAACTAATGGACAATGTCGGGTCTCACCCATAGTTTACAGGAAAACTTAAACGAAAATCTTAAGTCTTAAAGTACTAACGGAAACCGGATTAGTACCTACGGAACTCTCTTCTCGTGAGTTCGACTCTACTTGTTTTTTTTTTTTTTAGTATTGTCCAGCCCTAGTGTGTAAGCATACGTAACATTGTACAACGGAAAATGCATTTATTTAGCATAATGATAATTTCCGATGTGACTGACACAGCGTTTAACTACTACGGCGAAACAAGCTCGTTCAAGGAAATCAATTCAAGTTTTTTTTTTTTAATCTCATTTTGACGACGTCACATGTGAATCTATTTTAAATATTTGACAGTTGAATGCCTTAAGACATGCGGGTCCACTGCAGAGGTATAGCTGATGATTTGCAGCGCCCGCGGTGCGGGGGGGGGGTCACCCCAAAAAATCTTTAAAATTCAATTAAACAATCCCCAATAACCTCGCTTTTACCGCAGACAATTACAACCCATTCGACACAGAATATCGGTGGTCAGTTAAACGTCGATATTATGATTAATGTACGTCAATTATGCCCTATGTTACAGAGTTTCATTAGGGTTTGAAATAAATTATACTGGTAAATGGCCCCACTAATATTTTCACGAAAATTTTTTTGGAATCATTCCAAAATTGAAATTTAACCCCTTAGTAGCAAAAGTGCCCCTAAAGTTTTTAAAAACTCGGTACAACAGGACCGGATTTACACATTTTTTGAAAACACTAGTTTGCAGATAGTGAGTTATTTACTGAAAAATGTATTTAATTTGATGTAGATGTTCGACTGATAATAATATTACAATTAAGAAAAATATGTTATTTTAAGGAGTGTAGTAAAGGTTTTTTTTTTATTTCGTCCAAAAACAATCTTAAGTTCACGTAATAAAGCCTATCAGCAAATACACTATATTGTCGGCAGGATTTTGGCACTGCGACCCGAGTTTTTTTTTAAGTAGAAAAAGGTCTGAAGAGAATCGTTCTTAATTTTTGTGTGTATTTTTTAAAATTTAATACGTAATAATGCATACGATTGTCTCCAGTTAAGAACCGCCTACAAGTTACAGAATTCTGGTGTTCGACCTCGCTAGTTGATTTCCATTAGTCATTAGACGACGGTAAATATCTAAATGATTAATAATATTAATATGTGTAATATCTCAAACCAACCTACCTCTTAATCACTATACACAACAAAAATGCAAAGGTATTTGTTAATTTTATTTGTATTACGCAACAAGTCCAGTTCTCACGCGTCGTCACTGCCTTATTTATAACATTACGTGTTCGCTGCCATTTTTATCACATTCACTACTTGCAATTGATGGCGGATAGGCATCTCTTGTTTACATCCTCTTGTAGAATATCAAGGCGATCGGTAGATCGTCGAGTTTTTGAGACAGACGATCTACTAAAAAGTTTTGTTCACAAGAATACAAATACATTTTGGTTTTTCGTTTCTAGACCAAAATATGACACTGCTGTGCCCATTTTTTCATATCACCATGAAAATATTTGCTATTTATTTTGCCACGGAGAGATGGCGCTACTGTGCTCATTTTGACATATTATCATTATGGTACGAAACAAATGAAAATATTTGCTGTTTTTTGCCATGGAGAGATGGCGTTAATGTGCTCATGTTTACATATTATCATTATAGTACTAAACAAATGAAAATATTTGCTATTTATTTTGCCATGTAGAGATGGCGTTACTGTTCTCATTTTTACATGCTATCATCATAGTACTAAACCTTATTAACATAAATGGAAATTCTCGCTTTTCATTTTGCCACGGAAAGATGGCGATACTGTGTTCGTTATTTTCATAATGCCTTTGTCATCATAATATAAAAAGTAAATATTTTTCTTATGTTTTACAAATATGTACTAGCAATTATTAAAAAATAATTATATTATTATTATAATATACCAATAAAGGGAAAATGAGTGATATCCTCAAAAAAACATTTATAATGTAATAAATTCGTGAGTGCGAAAATATAGCTGATTTCAATTAATATTAAATAAGTCTGTACTAATTTTGCATTGATCGGTCATTATTTTAAATATGGATGCTCTTCCTAATGGTAAATCAATGTAGAAACGCAAAAATTCAAATAAGAAATCGACTTAACGTTATGCCAAATAAGAAGTGGACACTGACAACGTCGGGTTTAAAAACTAGAACAAAACTTATAAATATTTTGTTTTGTTTGATGCTGTCTAAATTGTTGCATTTTTTTAATAAAATGTTCGTGGCATGCACACCCATTTGAAATGCAAATATTTAATCTAAATTATGGCCAGATTCTATTGTGATGGCGTGCAGTTGAAGTGAAATTTGCATTAATATTTAAATAATCGTTAATTTACATAATATAAATATTAATATTCAATAGTCGCAGACTAATAGTTTAAACATTATATAAATACAATTTTACGCGGGTCAAGTCAGCAACGAATACATCGATGCAGTTTATTGATACTTTTCACCTATTAAACGATAGGTTATTTTATACTCTTAAACTGCACATCTGCTACACTAACAAATGCGCTCTATTATCGCTTTGCGCATCAGAGCTGAGTTTCCTTGCATACAAGAAGTTATATCTAGGTTTCGCACGAAATTTATTCAAATTCTCTAGATAGATTAGAGCTCATTATTTCTTCTAAAATTGTAATTGAAAATCGCGAAAAGTTGTCGGTTGTTCTGGACGTACGTACGTCCGAGTTCTACAGATCGCAATTTTTGACGGATAACCTTGGATTATATTATATTCACTTTTTTTACTATCAGAGCAGAACCCTATTTAAATTTAATGAAATACATTCTGTAATTTAATGTTTAAGAATTTTTTAACTATTGGCGTCTAGCTTTGAGTCGCAATTGAATTTTTAGATATAGACCCACTAATGTTAGAATTTTATTTCGGGAGAAACGCGCAAGCTGTATTTTTGCGTCGATATTTTTCGATATTTCATATATCTATAAAAACGGATTTTTGAAAACGAACGTCCACACCCACTGAATCGGATTGACTCGGCACGAACTCAGTTTTGGGATACATGAAGTTAAATGAGTTCCCACGCACTAGTCGGCTCCGATCGACTCGGCAACAAATAAGATTACTTAGAAACTAAGGTTGGGCGTTTGCATTGTTGAAGCTGTAACTTGGCGAGACGCGAAAGAGGGCGGGGGAACTAGTTTTGTGAAGTCTTTTTCCAAACAGTTGGAATAAACATACTTGAATAACCAACCCATGAGCATCAGTGACGTTAGCAATTGACTCAACCAATCACAGACATGAACATGTTTATAGCCGCTTCCCAACCTTCTAGTACTCTAGTAATTTTGCGTATACACTGGTGTGGACTTTTTAAAAATCGAATAAAAATGTGTAAGTGTGTGGATAATTATTTAGCTAACAGGTGACATAATATTATCCAAGGTTATTTCAGACTGTCGGTTTTATTATTTTTCAAAACTTCAGTTAAGTACGAGGAGAATTTCGTTTCAGAGACGACAACAGTCGATGTAGTCGTATTGTTTTGTGACGCGGATTACGTTTTTACCCTTGACAGAATATAAACGTGGCTTTGCCGGCCATCTGACGTTCCCCGAATGGCACGTATAGATGTTAGAACGAGGGAAGAGAAAATGGCTATTTTATTGAGGGTTTAGATTGACGAAATGGAGAGTATGAGATTTGTGCACCCATTATTTTTTCTTACAGGGTGGCTCGAAAAGTTCTTTTGGATTGTATTTGTCTATATAGTGCATAGATTCCCAATGGGAGCTGTACCGCCTCCACGTGAGCGCTGGAGCCTGCCATGGGGGCTTTATTTATTTTATTTATTTATTTGAGATACTTAACAGAACTAAGTCCCAATTACAGAGTATAAAAAGAAAAATTGTATACACAAAAATACAAAATTATAATTAATTATTAAGAAATAATATTAATTATTAAGAAAACATAAATAAGAAGATTAATTATATTATACAAGGTCCTTCAGAATACGAGAGAAATTCGTAAAACTATCTGCAAAAAAGTCTATATTAGTATTTGTACTAAGAATGGTATTGATTAGCGTGAGACATAGTATTAGCAAACAATTAAATTGGGAACAGATAATGTGCAACAATATTTTAATTGTTCATAATAAAATTAACTATTATGAAATTATGGATTTTTTTTTGTTCTAAACTCTAAAGGGAGCGTTGGTCCAGTAAAGGTTAGGAACCTTTGATATAAAAGGTTTCACTTGAGCACACTAAAATTAGCAAAATATTATAACCAACATTTATATCGAAAAAAATAAATAATATTTGTATTTATACTTTATTTCCAAGACAGAAAAATTGGACAGTTTTTTTACAGTGTTTTTTTCTGTTTCAGGTGAGTCGAGATTTTGACAAAATGGTTACTTGAAACAAATGCAGCATTTTGTAAGTAAAAAAAATTCATCTGCCCATTTCCCATGACAATTTTTCTTTTCTTCTGAAGGAAGCTCAGAAGAGGTTGGAAACCTCTGATATAATGTGTCCTAACAAAACTATCCACTAAATACTTCGAAAACCCGTCTGCAGTAAAACTAGGCAAAGATATCACTTTATATCAGAGCTGCAATAGTTACTTGAAAAAAGTATCATGATACCAAGATACCAAACGCAGTCAATACAAGATACTTTGTAATAAATCAATGACTGGCGTGAATAATCTTATTTCGTAAAATGGGCAACAAACTCTACAATATTAATTATTATTTTTATTTTATTTTATTATTTGTTGTCATAGCAGCCATCGTAATACGTAAAGACGCAGAAATGCCTGAACTAATAGCTTTTAAGATATTCCGTTCGATGTCGCTAGTATGTACCATTTTGACGTTTATAGACAAAAAAAAATGTTTGTGATGTAACTACAAATTTACCGTTTTCGGATTTTCACTTCCTTAATACGTATTCACATTTTTAATCAACGGAACGTCTTAAAGTCGGTGAAAATTAGGTTTCAAGATTCCGTTACATGTGAAGCTAATAAAAGAGTGTTAAAAATATAATTTTAAAATAGAAAACAGTATCACGGGTAATTGGAATAATGAAAATAAATCAATTTAAACACTCATTGATTGCAACGTTTCGTCTTTTCTTTAATTAAGACTTTTTCAAGCTCTAAAATTTTTTTATAAAAATTAACATTCATATAATAAAAATATTAAACATAATGGATTAAATAATTTACTAAAAAGAAAATTAAAGAAAAGACGAAACGTTGCAATCAATGAGTGTTTAAATTGATTTATTTTCATTATTCCAATTATCCATGATACTGTTTTCTATTATAACATATATCTGGAATTGAACTTTAAAGATGAATTGAATTTTAAATTCGACCATCGAGGTATTTTTTTGTTGTACCCTGTATACTCGTAGATATTGTGTAAGTGTTTTTACTAGGGTGTCGTAACAAAATACTTGTTAACACTGTGATGTCTCTTGCGAAAAAAATGATAACCAAAAATAGCCTGGGGCTGCATTTATGTAGTGAGGTGTGTAAATTAGATTTTATATAAAAATACTGCGTATAGTTGAAACTACAGGCTGATTCGCATATCTGGAGAAAGATGATAGTAGATTGTATCCAGTGTCGCAACGCGTTATATTGCGACGAGTTGGGAAATTATGTTTAAAACAAACCCAACGAGTTTTTTAACACGAGTTTTAATACTATTGTATACATGGTATTTTTACAAATATGTAAAATAGCATGAATTTTACACAAATTTTTATTGAGAAAAAATTAAATTTGAAAAAAATTATTTAGCAAGCCCGTATTAGTATTTTTAACATACGTTTATAAAAAAAAACTTCAAACTATTAGTTTGCCTTTCCGTAATTCGTAATCTCGTGACGTGCTGTAAAGAAATATTGACCAATATCACGTTTTTTAATTCAATTTTAGGGCCAACATTTTTAAGCAGCAAACCGAATTGGGTGAAGCTTAACGCTTAGTAATAATAAAACTAGTAATAAAATGAATTTTGCGACCACAGTTCGAAATTTTGCGCGAGGGATCAGTCTCTCAAAACTTAAAACAAAATGTATTCATGTTATCATCGAAACTGTGTTTTTGTGCACTGAAAAGAGACGTAGTGATTTTCAGCTGGTGTTTTATTTTCGATAAAATTGAAAAGACCGCACAACATCCGTCATTTGTATTTCGTAATGCGCGTAACTAACAGTTAACTAGAATTTTAAAATAGGTCAAATAAACCTTGAAATTATATTTGGAACGTCGGTTGCCATTGATGACAGGTGTTTATGCCGTTTTGAACCTGGAAATCTCGCGTTTGCGTAATTTGAAAAAGACGGCACCCAAATTTTGCTACAAATCTGCTTTATCTGATATGTACCAATTTTTCTCTTTTCTTTTAAACGACCAGAACTGTGGCAAATCCCTGTATATATTGAAATGCAAAGAATGTTCCACTGAATTAAATATATTATTATTTGTAGTGTTTTTGAACCGAACTGAATCACAGTTTAATGACCATTTATTTACTTTACATAAATATCGTTATTTATTAACTTGTTATGATAGTTTTCTGAATCTAGATTTCTTACGTTCTTTCAAATGAAGTAGTAACTGAATAAAATAAGTTTAGCGATCATTGATTGTAGAAAAATAGTGATATGTTTCGTTTTTTTAATAAGCGTAAATTTTAATGAATGTTGTTGAACAGAGGTTGTAATTTTACGTGGGCAAGTACACTATCTATCAAAAGTTAAAACAATTTTAAATAATTGATTGTATCGATATAAAATCAGATTTAATATTGTAGCGCGCCCCCAATTATTACGCCACTGGAAATGACATAGGCTTCTCGAACAAATTGACAGAAGTTTCTGGAATGATCGAGAACGGGTTGTACACGCCTATAAATACAGTGCAGTGAGTGAGGCATTCAGTCAGCTACTTGCTTGCTACAGTGAGAGTACCTTCAGTGGATACGTCACGACAAACATAAATAATCAGTTTATTTATTTTTTGTCCTTGGTAATTAATATAAAAATATAAAAATGATTTTTCGGGAAAAATCATTTTTATAAATAATCAGTTTTAAACTACCACACAGAACAGTTTTGTTACAATATGTTTAAGTGAATCCGAGTGCCCACTTGAAATAATTGTATTTTTCCTCGTAAAATTATGAACCTTAAAAGTAGGGTGATCATCGACTCGACGCGGTTTAGTCTGGAAGGGACGGATTCGACGACAGTATATGCGCACTTTCGTTTATTTTGGTGATTTCCCAAAGTGTCAATTGCTGTTACACCCGTCTGTCTAATCTGTCACTGACCTGTTACTAAGTTCTAAGAGATTGATAGTAGGGAACTGTAATTCGACTTTTGTGCACGTAATATGTACAGCAAATATTGTATTTTTCATGTGATCGTTAAATAGGTTTTAAATCAGTGGTTTTGTCGATAAGAAATATCTCCCTTAATACTGTATCAGAATTAATGTTTAATACGCCATTTTTGAGATTATTTTTCTCTTTAAGACGAAACTAAGTAAATATCGTAAAATTAATGTTATCATTAAAAAATTACAGTTTAAAATTTAGCCATCTGCTGGCAATCTATCCATTTTGACAGTTGTCGGTAAAATGACGTCTCTGAATAGAATATAGAATAAAATTTATTTCCATCCTATTATATTACGTAACTGATCACTAAGGGTGCGAACTTCACACTGTCGAATTTTCGTTAGCACGACCAACGTACTGTTTCGTTAGCTGTTCGTGGGCAACTTTCGTTGCCTGCTAGAATTTTACTCTGAGCGCGCCAAAAAAACTATAACTTCAAAAATTATGTATATATAAAGTAGTTGATAAAGATTGTCAGTTTTTTTTTCCAAAAATTGTTCCAAATAATTTTTTGTAATAATTTTGACCGGTGTTGTAAACGCACAATAGAATAAAACTTGAATTCGTAATTTAAAAATAAATGTTCCCTGTTAAATATATTGACTAGAAATATAAAAAACTCGTTTCAAAAAAAAAAAAGAACAACACAAACATTTCTTTTGAATCGCATTCGTTATTCACAAAACACATATGGGAAGATCGGTGCGGCCAGTTCTATAACTGATCATAATATATATAGCATTTGCATATACCGTATTTAAGAATTACTCGCGCGCGAAAAAAAACCGTGCAAAAAATGTTACAAAGAATTTTGTCTCAAGGTCGGTTCACTAACCTTGATTTTGACTTACTAATTACAGTTTCCTGTGGTTTTACACATTGTGTAGCACGCTCTTTGAATGAATCAAATTCTGGAAAATGTTAATTATTTTTTTACGTTTGTTCGGAGAACACTCAAGTGTAATTATATTATCTTCAAACTGTATTTTTATATAAATCATTATCCATGATTTGGTCATAAACCATTCTGTCTATTACATATTTTTTACCACGTTTTTTTCTGTGATGTTGAAATGACTGTCATTTTTTCAAAGAGATTTATCAATCCAGCGCCTTGATCAGGGTAGAGCGAAATTGTCTTTCAGCGCCCTTTGGTCGAAGCTTTTACTTCACGTAAATTGTACTTCGGTTCTATGTTAAATGAATAATAAGTCCCAAATTTTCAAGTATCAACTTTTATTGCAAACATTAACACTTGTTGAATTTAAATTAAATTAGGTAACTTTAATTATTATATTAACAAAATAAAATTATTTGCTGTACTGGTTTTTATTGATATAAAATACAACGTAACGTTTCAACCAAACTTTGTGGTCCTTTTCAAGTTTGAAACGTTACGTTGTATTTTATATCAATAAAAACCATTGAAGAGTACAGCAAGTAATTTCATTTTGTTAATATATCTATTACTGTTGGTAGAGTCAATATTTTTAATTATTATACTTCTGCTTCTTTAACTTAAGAACGTTTTCGCATTTGGCTTTTTGGTACTCCTTGCCACCTGGCGCATAGAGCGACCGCTTCTCTCGCTCTACCCCAGGGTCGGAGCTGCACCTATATCGCAGACAAAACTTTGATACAAAAAATATAACTGATTGATCCTAATACTAATTTTATCCTTTATTTGTGTTCGGGAAGATAGCGGAGTGCCCTATATAATTTTAAATAAAGTCTTTTTTGTTCTAATAATAATCAATCATGACTTTGCTGCCATTACATAGTAGTGATTTAATTTACAGTCTATACTAGAGTTCGATAGAAGCTTTGGCTTCGGGCACTTTCAGCTTTGGAAATCGAAATCGACTGAGACGAGATGAATATTGAAATGTAAAAAATAGTTCTCAACAGCAACGCAGCTACTTTCAGCTCACAATGAATTTTGTCTTGACTTTGGTTTCGATCGAAAGCGCTAATTATTATATTACAGCAACAGGGGATGACTAGTGAGGAAAAATATACATAATAGTATATTGTCGAGCGTCTATAATGTACAATATCTAAAGCAAGTTTGAGATATAATTCTTGGATTTTATATGACCGCAGTTATTTCCGAATTAGTGGACGATTTGGACGAAACTTTTGCCACATTGTTAAGGCTTGCTTAAGGACAGGGTAGGTGATTGTAAAATGAAAAGAAAAAAAATTATCTAAGAAAACATTTCAATTCGACCTTGAATTTTTTCCTTCACGATTTCTACTAGGTTTTTCGGATATTTGCAAACCCCTTTTTTACTTATAATATAACTCATAAGTCTGATTAATTTTTCCCGTGTTCTAAGAATATTATTTATTTTTCTAGTTAACGTATGCTACGAGAAACGATGATTTTAAAATCATCTAACCGTAACAACAGTTGCAGCTTCGCAAACAAATGACAGTACCAGTTTTTTTTAACTTCTGATACGTCACTCATTGTCAAGCGTGTGTCATTTTGATTTATTCCGAAGATAATGTCAGAAAGATCAAGGGAATTTTTTTTTTTGTAATTTGCTGACATTGAATTGTACTTCCGTTTATTAGGAAGATGACTGATCATTTCAGCGAATGATTACTGACAAATGTTTTTGAGAAATTGGTTCGTCATTTATTATCAGGGATGTATTTATCACATGGCGAAAAGGGCACTTGACCGTGGCGTCGACCGGCCGCAGGTGCGGTGATAATATGCCATTTAATGTCGGTTCGCTCGAGCACTAAAATTCACACTCGTTGAAATCGTCTTCATTCCGTACTTGATACACTATCTGCTAGATTTTTACTTCTGATAGATTTAATTTAACACAAACTGTTTTAAATATCAGAAAGAATGTATATAGGGTGCAGAGGAAAAGACGCCGAGAGGGGGCGGCACAACTTTTTAATTGTTAATCATTAACTAGCTGACCCGCCAGACGTTGTCCTGTTGAAATTTCAATAAATTTGTTTGTGATCGTTTTGTGAACTTGTGAAAAACTAGAAATAAATTACCTATTCTCGTGTACACGGTGCGTGTCCTTTTCTGCGCGCGGCAGAAGTTATACTTCTTTGGCGTGATCGCGATAATTGATATTCACATTTTTGTTAAAGATAAAATAAAATAGGATGTCTGGGAAGATGATAAATATAGCTACAAGTTAGCCTGTTCAGTTCGAGTAGTTTTTATTTACTTTGGATAATAGGTGGACAACTCCATCATCACACTGTAACAGAGAAATGAGACGAGTCATCTACACTAATATTATAAAGAGGAAAGATTTGTATTTTTGTGTGTGTATATTTGTAATGAATAAACTCAAAAACTACTGTGCCGATTTAAAAAATTCTTTCACCATTAGAAAGCTACATTCACCCTGAGTAACATAGGCTATATTTATTGCTAGAAAATATTAGGGATCCTTACTAAAACTTTAGTAACGTAACCCAAGGTGTAAAAAAAATGCCATAAAACATCTTTCGTTGCATGCGCTGCGGAAACTATTGATGATAGAACAAAAGTATGTTCTACAATATTAAAGAACATATCAAGAACTACAAAAAACTTCGCGATACTATATGTACAACTATTATCGTTATGTCACAATAACCAGTTTTTACATTTTAATAATCTATATAGATAAAAGACGATGTAATCTATGGACTCCAAACGGGTAGACCATTTTTGATGAAATTTTCAGACAATCTTTAGATTAGCCCAGCGGGTGATCTTCTGAAGTTTGGTAGCGATCGGATCAACAGAATTTTTTAAATTTCTTTTTGGGAAATAAGATTTTTCGTCGATTTTTGAACATTCACAAATAAAAGCGATTGAATTCGCACAAATTCAATACACGTTGAGAATTTAATGATAATGATTCTCATCTTTTGTGTTCTATATATTACATTTACACCCGGGCGAAGCCGGACTGGGCCGCTAGTCTATTAATATAAAGTAAAACTAGACTGCATCGACGAGTCAGCTTTATCGGTGATTTCAACTTTGCCAATACACATACTACATGGTGTCTCATGTTCGTTGCATGCTGCGTGCGCAACTTCCGTAACAGAGAAAATTTTACCCTCACTGCGCCACAAGAAGTATAACTTCAAAAATTGTAATTTGTGTATATGCTTCAAAACTAATTAGAATCAATATAGCGCTTCTCGTATGCGTGGGGACATGGAAATTTGATTTGATCCAAACCACAGGTATGGTTACCATCTGGCACTATAGAATACATCGGACTAAAACAACAATCTATCAAAATTTATTACCTAACTTCGAATGTAAACATATAGCAATATGTTCGATAATAAAAAAAAGTTCTTCCTTTAGAAGTATTTTCTCCTTGACCTTACTTGGCATCGTTCCAAGTTGTACTGAAACTTGAAAAGTACGCTGAAGTTATTTCTACAGACCCCATGTGTGGTGAATGATGATTCGGTATCTAAGTATAGACTCGACATTAACCAATCGATCGAATTACTTAATAGTTTTTGTTGATACTCAAAAGGTGTAAAAGACTCCGCAAAAACATTTTGTTTACAGTCGCAGTTTATTTTATTAATTTAACTACAGGTCAGTCAAAAATAAGACAATGATCTCGAAACTATTTTTTTCAGAATCGTTTGTTTCGTGGAGTTTCAAAACCAGTACAGCTAAAATTTCGAAAGAACGAATGGTGTCAGAGGTAGACATATAGTACTTTACAAAAAACTATGAATAATTCTAATGCAAAAGGAAACGGAACCCTCGGCGTGCGAGTCCAATTCGCACTTATCGTTTTTTTTTCACCCGATTGTGACAAGTCAAAGGGTTTGGTATGTTTGGTTATAGTTCGTGAATTACTTTACGTTTCGTATATTTGTTTGTTATAAAATCTTGCGATTGATTTTTCATCCACTTTATCCGATTGAGTTGAAATTTTGCACACATGTGTATTTCTGGTGACCATACAATATTATGGTAACTATAGGGGTTTGTTTCGTTCGGGCGCAAATCGCGTTTTTAGTGTATTTGCCATATGACAACATACACTATTGGCATCGGTCGGATGGCGGGAACTAGAGGTCGGACCAAAATTTCTCGATGTTTCATAACCTCCTAAACACTTTGGCACCATTTTTAAAAATGTTTATATATATATGTATATATATATTTATATATATATTTATATATATATATATATATATATATATATATATATATATATATATATATATATATATATATATATATATATATATATATATATATATGTGTGTACGGGCAATAACTTTCGAAAGAGTTAATTGATTTTAACGAAATTTGGCCCACGTATTGAAATCCATCCCTGCCAGAAGCCTATTTAAAATGGGCGTAATCGGGCCCTTTTAAGGGTAGTTTTTAGGGGTTGAAAACTGTTTTTGGGCCCCAAAATACCGAAAAAATTCTCAGAATCGTTTCACAATTGACATTTAACCCGTTAGTAGCAATTAAAAAGTGTCCCTAAAATTTTAATAAAATCGGCCCAACAGGACCGGACTTAAACATTTTTTGAAAGCACTAATTTGTAGATAGTGACTTATTTATTGAAGGGTGTATTTAATTCGGTGTAGACGTTAGATTGATAATAATATTGCAATTAAGAAAAAAAAATGTTATTTTAAGGGGTGTATTAAGGAGTCAAGTTTTTAATTTTACCCAAAAACCGACTTAAGTTCGCGTAATAAAGCCACACTGCCTGTATAAGCAAATACACTATATTGTCGGCAGGGTTTTGGCACTGCGACCCGGGTTTTTGAATTTGCATTCACTTCCCGTTAATCGATTGAATTTAAATTTAGCTTACGGTATATTTTCGATGACAGTATTATGGTAACTAGCTGACAAGGTGGCACTTTTAACACACTAAAAATAACACTCAAAAATAAAATAGGTAAGAAACTTTTTAAGTTAAGCGGTTTTATCATATGATAGTATACTAAAAGCTATATAATAAATTATGAGTCACCAATCTGAGACTTTGATCAGACTCAAATAAAATCATGGAACGCATTTAGTAGAAAACTTTTCTTGTTGGAGGCTTGGAGCTTGGAAATTGTACCTGGCTTTGGACTGTCTTCTTCGACCTCACGATTTTATTTTAGTCTGATCAAAGCCCCAGATTGGCGATCCGTAATTATTTTGCAACTTTTAATACACTGTCGATTGTATAATAAAATCGCTTAACCCTATTGTACTTTTTAATAGGATGAAATTTATTATAAAATTATGTGTAGCCTTCAAATGCACAAACGATGCAAAAACAGCTCGAACAGCGACCGGTAAAGCTTGTTAAAAGAAACCATATATTGGTTACAGGTCACAAAACATTTTAAAACGGTTCCAAATTTCACCTGGACACGCAAACCGGTTTTGAGAGACTATTTATTGACAAAAAAGTGGACTATATTTTAACATAACTTTGCAGATGTTGATTTATTAATTTGTAATATAATTTTAAATAAACAGCTGTTTTTCTCAAGTCTTTAAATTAATTAAAATAGTAATTAAATAATATATCTATATAAAAAAAAAATGTTTTATTACGTCGATAAAAACTTTTCAACTTGAAACTTTTTCATTTAATTTACTGTAGCCAGCGATGTGAACACATTTGCTCTTTTTTTTCTTCTTTATATATTTCCTGACGTAGCAATTATCCCCGCGATTTAATCTAATAACACGTCAATACGTATTAATTACTAATTGCAAACAAATTAATTATCGTTTGTTTGTTGTGCCGTTTTTTATATAGGTAGTATTTTTTAACATAATAATCAGTAACTACCTAATACTTTTCACACGCGCTGTAGCAACGTTTCCGAAAGTGTGGTTCACGACCCGGCATCGGATCGTAGAAAAAATTTGCCGGGTCGCTAAAAAAATTGTAAATTTTTGTGTATGAAATAAGCAAACAAATAACTTGATTAAATACGTAAATTACGCAAATTATGGGTACAATGGATTTCGATACTTGGTAAATCTACTAATCTAGGAGTTGTAAGACTTCGATGATGCGCCCTTTTACCCCGTTTTACGAGTCCTCGACAAAATCGAAGCCATTTTTTTAACGTTTGATATTTATACTTCGTGACTACGTCACTGACGATGCAAGTAGTTCAATTTGCAAATATTTCACACGAATTCTACCCTATATAATTTTTTATTGCGAAGAAATGGATCGATTCTTTGGCATTTCCGGTACTCATCAATCATGCGATTTTTTTATACATTGTAACGTTGCTTTGAGTACATGTATTTATAGTAAATAACACCCTTTATATACAAATTGGAATAAGGGTTCTGCTTTTTGCATCCAGTGGAATTTCCGGTGCGCCGGAGTTAATTGGATATTTTGCTGTTGTAACAAAAGAAATTTGTATCCTGATATATCACGCAGTTACGGTGAGTTGATTTAATTAATATTATATGTAGTTGTGTTATTTGCTAATGATTTATATCAAAATATCTCACGCAATTTAATTTGCTGCTCCATATAAGTCGCATTAGCTAGGACATAAAAATGTTACAGTGCCATAAAATTTAATGTATTAGATTTTCCGATTGCAGGATAATGATATGCGATTTTAATGAAAATTTCAAATTTAAATAATGTGTGAAAACCGTAGGTACGAACTTATTCCCCTCACCTATAGACCTGGAAAAATCATGGCATTTTTATAGAAGATGTTTTTACATTAGAAGACAAATGGTTTCACTGGATGATAAATTTTTTTAAGTGCTTAAATAATAAATTATTTTAATCCATCTAATTAAAGTTTTAAAAATGTAACGGCCTTTAAAATTCTCCGATTCTCTTGGATGTGAGATTTTTCGAACAATTTTTTTGCCTTCAATCTTCTTAATATTAATTATTAGCGTTCGCGTGCATCAATGCCAGTTTTGACAGAAACGTTATCTTAGCCTATTCGAACCTGGATAAAAGGTAGCCTATTCTTTAAGTTGAAGAGCTATGTATATGTGTACCAAATTTAATTGAAATCGGAATACTGGTTTAAAAGTAATGGTTGAACACGTCCTCATACCAACATAGGTTGTTTGAAACCATAATGATTTTATTTCGAGTAAATTTTAAGTATGTGATATCTTCTAAGATATTCATTTAAATGATATCAGTTTTCATCTAAATCAAATGCCAAAAACGTAATATTTAATTGGTTAAGGATTAATACCACGACGACCAAAAAATCTTCGCAAATATTTCATCATTTTTTATCAATTTTTTGAAAGATGAAAATGGTTACTGTGGGTCTGTAGGCCTTTTTAAGACCTACAAATCTGTAGTACAATAATTTGATGGATCCTCTTAAAAGCGTCTTTTTATGACATCGAGCTTTGTCTACTATTTTTAAATTTAATAAAACCCGGGTCGCAGTGCCAAAACCCTGCCGACAATATAGTGTATTTGCTTGTATAGGGCCGTGTGGTTTTATACTTTTATTATGTGAAATTAAGTTTGTTTTTGGGCAAAATAAAAAATTTAACCCCTTAATACACCCCTTAAAATAACAATTTTTTCTTAATTGTAATATTATTATCAATCTAACGTCTACACCGAATTAAATACACCCTTCAATAAATAAGTCACTATCTGCAAATTAGTGTTTTCATAAAATTTGTAAATCCGGTCCTGTCGGGCCGATTTTATTAAAATTGTGGGGACACTTTTTAATCACTACCAAAGGGTTAAATTTCAATTTTGAAACGATTCGGAGAATTTTTTCGGTATTTTTGGGCCCAAAAACAGTTTTCAACCCCTAAAAACTACCCTTAAAATAGCCCGATTAGGCCCATTTTAAATAGGCTTCTTGCGGTGATGGATTTCAACACGTGGCCCAAATTTCGTTGAAATCAATTAACTCTTTCGAAAGTTATCGCGCGTACACATATATATATATATATATATATATATATATACGTATATAAATATATATATATATATATATACGTATATAAATATATATATATATATATATATACGTATATAAATATATATATATATATATATACGTATATAAATATATATATATATATATATATATATATATATATACATATATATATAAACATTTTTAAAAATGGTGGCAAAGTGTTTAGGAGGTTATGAAACGTCGAGAAATTTTGGTCCGACCCCTAGGTCCCGCCATCCGACCGACGCCAATAGTGTATGTTGCCTTATGGCAAATACACTAATAAACGTATTAGGTATACATATAAACCTACCGGAATATATTCTTTAAATGATGGTGAAAATCGCATTAAAATCCGTTGTGTAGTTTAAAAGGACTATAAGCAGACAGACGCTTATAGCGATTGCTAAATAGTCGAAACTTGGTCTACGTAACTACACTGATAAAGTTGATCAAATCAACTTATACAAAAGTTAGTCGATCTGCAGATCAACTTGCACTAAGGCTCTAAGTTTCCCATCTCTAGTATTGATTATATTGACAGACAATTGATTGCATTTTGACTGTAATTGTGTAATTTCCATGTTGATTTGCAATGCATTCTTGTATTGCATTAGACGTCGTCGGCAAAACACCATAACAATAAATCGGTTTGTTTATAGATATATTCTCTATATTACAGCAGAAGACATCGCATGCCGTGGTACATCAGTGTCGTATATTTCATGAGTGAGTTCGCGTGCAATAACATCACGATTTTATCATTTGATAGACATAAATTCACTTGCGTTGTCTCTTTTTATCTGTCTCTCATGTCCTTGTCTTGCTTTGTTCAATGCACTCTTTACATGTAAAACAGTGCGGCGTGCACACTGCAGTCAGTGAAACCTTACATTTACACATATTATATGCACTAGACCAGAATTCGTCAAACTTCTTCTGTCAGTGCAGCGGCTCGATCTCGCAGTGATCATTGTTCTAGAAGGAATATGCCGTAGCGATGAATATATTCCTGGATTGTCCACACATCCATTTATTGTGTGAGTAAAGTTTGGCAATTCCTGGTCAAATTGCAATGTTATGTTACAAAGAAGAGACTCCCTGGGTGGTCCCAAGAGTCGATTGATGGTGTAACGGAGTAAAGTTTTGACAGCTCCTGAACAAATCGCAATTTTCTGTAGCGAGGAATAGACTGCTGGGCGAAGGGCTATTCACTGGTAAGATCACTTTGGAAACCGCAAGAAATCAACCGAAATCGTCAGGAAGATGATCTAACTTTTGAATCTGTGAAATCAGTAACAGTGATACAATCGATTTTTGAAGTCACAAACAATATTTTGTGCAATCACATGAAAGCATGATTTCAAGAGCCACTTGAAATAATAAAGGAAATCGTTTGAAAGTCTTCATGAAGTCAGATTCTGTTTTTAGTCTTGGGGTGATCTCTGGTCATCCATCGATGGCTTAAGGGAGTAAAGTTTGACAGTTCCTGAACGAAAGTTTTCAGGAGCTCATGTTCTGTTTTCACTCTTGGGGTGATTTCTGCTCACCCATTAATAGTTTAAGGGAATAAAGTTTGACAGTTCCTGAACGAAATTTTTCATGAAGCCATATTCTGTTTTTACTCTTGAGGTGATCTCTGCTCACCCATGGATGGCCTAAGGGAGTAAAGTTTGACAGTTCCTGAGCGAATTGCAAGAACCGTCGTATTTGCATAGAAAACACACACACATACACACACTCGAGGTTCTCCTAGTTTCTTGCATTACGTAGGTACGGATTAAATCTACGTTCAACGCCCTTGAAGGTATACTGACCTCTTATACCTGTACTGTTTGTAATCACAGAATCTTGTGTACAGGACAAACAACACTTTAAATTGCACGAAATTACTTTTAATATAAATATTATACGTAAATGTCAACTGAAATATAATATACATGTCAATTAGCACTATGTCTTTATTGATGGTTCTGATGTTTTCGACTGCAGTTACTTGCCATCAGACCTTTCCACGAATTACTTGATGTTAAAGAAGGATAGAACCTTAAGTATGAAGACACAGAATAATAAATAATAACCACTAAACATCAAACGGTTAATACTATTTTTTCGACGCACCCATGGCATCGTCAAGGAGGATTAGTTTTAATCAACTTCTCTTAGCATCATTGAGAGATGATTAAATCTTATTGTCAGCGAAATGCGCGTCATGAAAACGGTGTTTCGCGGTTATTTTTAAATATCCATCGCCAAACCTTGATCTGTTAAATAGCTTCAAAATCGTGAGACGGTTAATACTATTTTTGACGCACCTATGGCATCACCAAGGAGGATTTGTTTTAATCATCTTTTGATTGCATTATCGGGATCAGATGATTAATCCTTTCCTGACATGGTAGTCAAATGTGGGACAGTTGGACAATCAAAGCAAATTAATTGACTCACGTTTCGACCATATATTTGGATTTTTTCAAGCTTTCAATTAAAATCATTGCTAATTGACTTGAAAAAGTCTAAATATATAGACGCAAAGTTGCGAATCAATTAATTTGTTTCAATTATTTTCGATTCGACTTTGAAGCTAATTAGAAAATACACTTTGGACACGAATATGCCACAATTCCTGAATGGTTACGTCGCAATAATTTAAGCTCCGAGTAGTAAGAGCTTCTAACTCCTTTTTGCAGTAGCGAAAAATTAAGATTTCTAATAAAAGTTTTGTTTTCTAAAGTTAAATGCCATTTAACTTGTAAAGCTATTTAAATGTTCCGTTAATTTGCATTTGCTTCCTGTATCGCCAAGGCATGTTTGTTTGTGAAGCATCGTACTTTGATAAATTCTTTCATATTTGTTTCCGTGGTTCGGAATTCACGCTATACGCTACACAACTCGTCTACTTATAAAAATGCATCTACTTAATGCCTTCTACTTGCGGTAATCCTCAAGTTCTGCCATCTTGAGACTCTGAGCCAACCAGTCAGCGACAGTACAAACAAAAAGTATGTACTTGTTAATCCTATACACATACATCAAAAATGAACTTCTGGAATACAAAAGAAGCAAGAAAAAGAACTGAGTGACAACTTTTAATAAGTTCTGTGACCACCAAACAACGTGAGTTAAGTGATGTTTTTTGTATTTTTTTTTAGCTGTGTTTTTGTCATTTTCCTTCCTTACGTCTGTTTGTGTGAACTATTCATCCTGTTTTCACGAATAGTCGCAATATTTGGGAAGGCACAAATTGATCGTTGCAAAGAGACAGCTGGATTATAGCGATGTGTGATTGACCCGCTCCTCATCAAAGCATAGAGGTGAAGAATATTTCTGTCCTCTTAAGCGAATATAGTCCATATCATTTACCTATGATCAACGCAAAGTGTGGAGTCGTAAATCTTTTTTTAATCCTACTCGAACAACTTTTCCTCGGATCATTGATGTTTTGATCGATGAATTGTGATGGAACGCGTCATCGCACCGTGGGTTTCCAATTGCATTGTGGATGCAGAACAGTGCAGTTCGCTGTTAAAAGTCTTAATAAATTGCAGAGCATGTTTATTTTGATGTATTGATTTAAACATCGGTAGTGTGTTTCGCTGACAGGGCATTATTATGTTTTATCTTGATGAGATCATTTATATTGATGTGTGTTAATTGTTACATGTTCAATAATAAAACTGGTCTTGAATTTGGTATTAAGGACAATTCTTATGTACCACGAAGTAACATATAAAGGAGGTCAAGCTTTTTCAGGAATTTTGCGTCCACAAAAAAGAGTACACACGATAGTTCATTTTTTAGACACTAATAGCGCCGATGTTCGGGAAGTCCCTAGATTTGACAGAGTACCGCAATCATCCAATATTTTGAGGCAAACGATTCAATTAAAAGATATGCAAGTTTTCGTAATTATGGAATAACAAGTTCAAAAATAAATTTCGGTGACGAGGACAGTGTGATCCAGTGGTTAGCGTGGCTTCTTGATCGGACTGTCGTGGGTTCGAATCACGCTTCTGCTCATGGATGTTTTGTGATCTCGACTTTTTTGTCCCAGCTGTGATATTTAATGTTACTAGTCAAAATACCTTATGGTGGAAGCCAAATCCCCAAGTGATATACTCTTGTATATGTGTATATGCTCTATATGTGTGGACATGCAATTGGATAAACCTTTTTTAAAATAAAAATAAAAAATGTTATCATTTTCATACTCAAAAATACTTAAATTATCCAAATTATACAATATCACGTGGGTACAATGGATTCCAGTACTTGGTAAATCTACTAAAGCTTTAAGACATTGATGACGCATACCAGCATACTCTACGTATCCACCCACGAACTATAGATTATCTACCAAATCGAAGCCATTTTTTTAATACTTTAAGATTTCGTGTTATGGTCACTCGAAATTAGAGCTTTTTGTAGACATTTTCAACTTTTCGGTCAGTGAATTTATGACGCTAGATGTGGATAGGGTCACTGCGAATGTGCAGGGCTTGCATCGCAGATGGGAGGCACAGTCAGGAGGCGGCAAATCACCAGAACATTGACCTTTTATTTTAATCATAAATTTTGCTCAATGTCAACTTCAAAAATAGGTGATGTACATCGCACACAGACGTATAGATGAATAACGGCGGGCCTGGGTTTGAAGAGAGAGAGAGAAGATTATAGACGCTCAACATGGATTTAAAGACATCCTGTATTGAGTTTATAAGATTAATTGAAAATGCATCATTGCACAGAGTAATTGGTAAAAGAAGTAGCATTCGTTGTAAATGTATTTTAATTATTTACCTATTCTGACAGCCGACAACACGTAGAATGACGTTTGTATTATTGATTTGCTCTGCGAACGGCGTGCATCGAGCGCTGTAGTTGAAGTATATGCCGCGAAATTATAAATTACTGGTTAATAAAATGCAAATACACAATATGCATGTACGCAGTCTCACTTTATTTGTCATCGTGATTGATTAACCATTCACTTATTATTTATAATTTGATCGATTGCCAGCACAAGTAACAATGTTACTGTCCCGTGCAGTTGATTAAAGTTAATAATTGGATAATCTCTGTAGAGGATAAAATAAAGTCACCGATAGGCGTCTGTCTGTCTGTTTGTTTGAGTTAATCTAAACGGTTTCACAATTACATAGAACATTTAAGTATGTAAAACATTTATTAACCGTAAGTAAAATTGGCGATTTTAGTGAAAGAAGTTGACAAAAAATGCCCGTGTGAGCGCTTTCTTGACTTAGAGATATAATTAAACAATCTATTTATTTATTTATTTATTTATTTATTTCTATTTACTTATTAATAGTACAAACATATATACATATTATTTTATATTATTTAATAGGAATACTCCTACCCAACTTGGCAGAAGCCAGTGCTAGGGTAGTGGTGGTTAATGTTTTTTTTCCGGACGTGTATATGCCCGTAATAGATATATATATATATATATATATAGATGTATATATATATATATATATATATATATGAAAGAATTATTGAGCTTAAAAAGTTCTTTTTGAAGTTTCAGTACCTATCTTCACAAAGACAGCCCACAACCATTTTTAGGCGACAATTTATAACAATAGGGATGTTGACTGTATTAAAAAAAAAACATAATTTTAACGAAAAGTAGTAGTTTCTATGATAGAAATACTAAACACACTATATTTTTCCTTATTTTTAAGGAATTTAATTAATATTTAATAAATAAAACCTAATAAAATCACTCTCAAGTCACGTGACAACAGACACCAATCAGAACGCATGACGTCATATGTTCAGCCGCTGTCAATAAACTTCATTGTTTGGTTAATATTTAGTGTGTATTTATTATTATTTGTTTATAGGAAACGTCAAATTACATGTAACTATAGCAATGACTACGAAACAACTTTTCATCGCCTCAGTTTACTAACGTTTATGAGCACAGAATACGCATCTATCGGATGGTAGCTCCCGTGTAAACTTTTGAGCCTCCTTTGGTATGAACAGGTGACGTCACGCGACTAGTATTGGCGTTTTAGACCAAAATTTGAAACTGAATTTAAAATACATGATTTTTAAGGCGTGAGTTGTATTTAAATAAAAATAATAAATATTTGTGGCAATATTTGGTACTTATGCACGATTTAAAACACTTTCCCAAAAATAGTCAACATCCCTATTAGGAGGTATTTTTTGAAGCAATAACTTTATAATAATCGTATAGAGAAATATAAATAAAAAAATAAAATACATTTTGATTTAATCAAGGCGAAGTCTAAATACATCTGATCACAACGAGATTGAAAATTATATTATACTCGCTTGTTTCTTATGCGTAGCTAATACAAACTCAAAACAATGTTGTGGTCAACAACGCAGACTATTAATGTTGTCTCTAAAAGACCTAACAACTTAATTCCAATCAAAGGACTTATTTTTCACTTTTTAGAGACATTCTGATTCTTTTTAGTGTTCCATACTAAAAGCAGTAAAAATGAAACACCTAGGAATCATCCCGGTGTCTACTGTCACAAGCATGAATTGTTATTTAAAGGGTTTGTAATCCACAATCTCTCTCTCTGGCTGTCTTTTAATTTTTTATTTTTGTGACAAGTTGATACGGCTATTAGAAAAAGAGTCGACATATGTAAACTTTGATTAGAAAAAAAGTGCACACGCTGTCATTTCCCGTAATTTTGATTGAACGGCGCTGTCGATGCAATCTCCTGTCTGTTCATGAGTGCCTCGTTTGCGTCAGAAAAGCAGTTCCGGTTTCAAGAAACGTCAAGGCAAGAATTTAAATATTTTGCGTTAACTGGAACGAGCGCACGTCTATATTCATTAGAGCCGTCGAGTGGATAGACATAGACTGAGGAGGTCGAAATGACAAACAAGGTTTCGTTTGTTGTTGGCAGTGTACCACAGAGAGGTTTGTTGTCGGTGGTGTTGTTGATTGTGTTCTGTAAAGCTGGATGATGGTGGTGATGCACAGTGGGGCATATGAGTCGAAAATATTATCAAAATCTACACTAATATTATAAAGAGGAAAGATTTGTATGTATGTAATGAATAAACTCAAAAACTACTGTGCCGGTTTAAAAAATTCTTTCACCATTAGAAAGCTACATTCACCCTGAGTAACATAGGCTATATTTATTGCTAGAAAATATTGGTTGTTTTTAGATTATACCGGGCGTTTATAGATTATACCGGGTGTTTTTAGATTATACCGGGTGTTTTTATATTATACCGGGTGTTTTTAGATTATACCGGGTGTTTTTAGATTATACTGGGTGTTTTTAGATTATACCTGGTGTGTTTAGATTATACTGGGTGTCTTTAGATTATACCGGATGTTTTTAGATTATACCGGGTGTTTTTAGGTTATATAAAACGCGTTACGAAAAACGTCTTATACGAGAGGGACTTCGTTCCAAACGCGTGTCCCGCGACACGTTCCAAGTTTTTTTTTAAATTTCTTTTTGGGAAATGAGATTTTTCTTCGATTTTTGAACATTTACAAATAAAAGCGATTGAATTCGCGCAAATTCAATACACGTTGAGAATTTCATGATAATGATGCTCATCTTTTATAGCTACAGATAATTAGTGCTACCCGAGCGAAGCCGGACCGGGTCGCTATATTGTATATAGATACATTTCCATTTCTTCTTGTAATGGCTTGTAATAGCTAGTGACGCTTTCACTCGTAATGTTTCATCAAACCTAAGTTTTCAACAAAATGCAACACACTATAAACTACTGTCCTTGTCAGTTTCATATTTAGGGGACAACTTAACTTCCCCTTAATTTGTTTCATTCTACTTCCCCTCGATTTCTTACTTTTTCAAACAGATACGTCGCTAAAGAAGTTAAACTTCAAAAATTTATTTCGTTCCTCGGCCCGCTGTTATAGATGGCGTGCGAGTAATTCCAGCAGTGCATAAATTTTAGGCGTTCTGCCTTAAAATCGAAGCCGAAAGTACTTACTTTCGACCGGGTATAGAAAAACATTTTTCTTCATACTATACCGAAAGTACGTACTTTCTGATTCGATTTTAGATCAGAAAGCATGGCATTTCTGATTTGTTGTTGTGACAAGCTGCAATTACATGCATATCGTCTGTATAGGCGAGTCTAAACAGTCATGCGCACTGATACGTGAGACGGCGAGACTGGCGTTTGTCAAAAGTCACATGTTGGTCCATAGATGTCTATGTGTACGCCTGTAAGTAGCGATCTTCTTGTTATATTGACATTATTAGATGCATGTGTCATTACGTATATAACCTTAACATTGCTGACTTGAAAGTAAGTAGTTTTTTTATATATTAGTGAAAGTGCGTACTTTCGGCATGGTATGAAGAAAAATAGTATACACCACACGACCAGAAAGCTGAACGTCCTGCACTGCGCGATATATGATTGCGACTCTTGTGGTGTAATATACTATTTCTTTACGGATAATATTGACATATTTCCAAGACTTGAAAATTATCACTTTTTGACGTTCGCTTGCACGACGATGGCCCACTGTGTGGGTATGGCGTCGGTGCGCAGTAGTCCGATGCATCGCAAAGTGCATTGCCGGCAGGTGCAATGCACTGTCGAGTGCAACAACACCACTAAACGCAAACAACAGTCAACAACTCGCGACTATCGTATATGCTTTAATCGTAGGCTTTGAAAACTGCGTTTCATAGACTTTACTCATAGAAACAATGCGTTGATAGAAATTGAAATTTGAAAGTAAAAGACGGTAACAGAAGTGTGCTCAGAAATTAAAAATTTAAAAATGCAACTATTTTTGTCTGTTATGACCGAGTTTTGTGTCTGTATTTTTTTCTTACGGGTTTCTCGCATATTTTGCGTGAAAATTCGTATTGGTAAACATGACGTTTCACTGTGCGTTTCGTAGACTTTATAAAACTCAGTTAACTATTCAACTAAACTAACAACTGAAAGTATTATTGACTAATTTTTAACCAATGACGTGTAGAAATGGAGTGCTAATTTGGCTGTGCGAGCAAAATCACTGAAAGAGATAGCGATAATTGCGGTAATCATTCCGTCTTTGTTCAACAACATACAACAAGACAGAGATATGCATATACCGCGTTTATCGCCTACTCTTTCCTGTCAGTTTGTATGCGCATTAGCTCAATGGTAATATACTTTGAGCTATTTTAAAGCATGATGTGAGCGAAATGACAAAAAAGATAGCGATAATAACCTATTCCGTCTTTGTTCAATAAATTTCAGCAAGACAGACTAGAAAGAGACATATACCGTATTTATCGCCTTCTCTTTCCTGTCGGTTTGTATGCGCAGGAGTACACTAGCACTCCAAATCTACCAAGGCTAATAGAATACTAGAAGGTTGGTCGATTCCCGGCGGGGACAGATGTGGCTGGGACTTTTTCCTACTGCCTCTCGCCGAGAAACGGTAATTCCTGTACCAGCCATCTTGATTGAGGTTTTCCATGGTTTCCCTCAATTAATTCCAGATAAATATCGAGATGGTTCCTTATTTGAGGCCATGACCGATTACCTATCAAACTCCTAGTTCAAAAATTGCCTACCTTATCCTAATTTCCTATAATTCCTTCATTCGCCCATTGCTATTACATAAGTTGAAGTTTTAAAAATGTAGAAAAAATAACGGGAAGTGTGGTAAATGGAAAATAGTAATGGTGCGAATGGCGTCTGTTATGACATAAAGTCGAGAAACGGACGTTAAACGCATTATTATTACACTAGAAGGTTGGGCGCAAGCGGCAGTGATTGGTTGAGTCGATTGCCTACGTCAGCGATGTCCATGGCTTGGTTTTCCAATTATTGTTATCCCAACTGTTTGAACAAAGACTCCATGTGATGCTACAAGTCTCCTCGCGTTTCGCCTAGTCACACCGTCAACAGTGCTAACGCCCAACCTTAGTGTCAAGTAACCTTGCATATGTGCAGCTCAATGCTTTTTATCCTGCCGCGGGTAAGCGCTAGTTTCATATCAGTCAACCCTCATGCTATGTGACACACGTTGTTGTATTTTTTATGTTATCGATTATTTAAGATTTTTTTTATGCTACGAACGATAAAAAAAATGTTAGGAACGCCAAGGTTACGTATTTAGTAAGGTATTCTCATAATGTGGCTGCGAGTGCGTGTTTATTATTATATCCCATTATCATAACGTCAAGTTTTCTTCCTGTATATAAAGTAGAAGGTATATCTACATGATTATAATATGTATATTATACCTCTACGTTGATGTTGAATTGTTTATGTTACGCGTCATCGTCGACTTCATATCAGCAGTCACAAACGACCGGTTCATGATACAACAGTTTTCTATTTCAATCGAATTTATAAAAACAGAATGCAAAACTATCTACGGTAATCAAATGATAGAACAATAACAGTTATTCAGTTCCTACTACCGGAAAATAACCGATTCCTGAAATAAAATAACAAGGCTATTTAGGATCCATTAAAAATATAATAATAATAATGCGTTTAACGTCCGTTTCTCGACTTTATGTCATAACAGACGCCATTCGCATCATTACTATTTTCCATTTACCACACTTCCCGTTATTTTTCTACATTTTTAAAACTTCAACTTATGTAATAGCAATGGGCGAATGAAGGAATTAGAGGAAATTAGGATAAAGTAGGCAATTTTTGAACTAGGAGTTTGATAGGTAATCGGCCATGGCCTCAAATAAGGAACCATCTCGATATTTATCTGGAATTAATTGGGGGAAATCATGGAAAACCTCAATCAAGATGGCCGGTACAGGAATTACCGTTTCTCGGCGAGAGGCAGTGGGAAAAAGTCCCAGCCACATCTGCCCCTACCGGGAATCGAACCCGTACCTCCCGAATGCGAGTCTAGTGCTATCACCACTACTCTACCCAGCTCGGTCAAAAGATTGATTAGTAAGGGGTAAAAACCTGTTGCTGAATAATGTTTTTTTAGGATTCCGTACCAAAATAATCAAACACGAACTCTTATGATGAGACTTCTTTATCTGTCTGTATGTCACAGTTGAGTTTCTTAGGAACCACATGGAAATATGGCACAGTTATAATGGAATTTGTGTGCCCGTAGCTATCATAAGTGACATATTACAGTTTTATACTCGAACCCTGTTTATTAATTAAAGTCGTCGAAATATCTTTAACAAGCTCCACTCGGTATCATCAACCACAATAGTGTGATGAACTCGGCAGCGACAACTGCATTGGAGTTCAAAACTGGCCTATCTCTCAAGTTGAACCAAGCAATACACATTCACGAAATTTCATTAAAATCGGTTGTGCAATTACGGAGATTAGCGTGGACAAACATCGTGACACGGGATTTTTATATATTATAAAGGTTTCGTGCGTAATGATATTGTCACCAGTGTGACTGTTAGACTCGCTACGGCGCATAATCAACTCGGTTACGCAGATAGATGTTAAACTGACAGTGTAAATTGAACTGTTACTTTAATGTTTACAATAAAAGAGTTTGGTGTAGCTGCTTTAAATAGAAATCCAGGATTAAACACAGTGCATGGTTTGTTGTAAATAAAGGATGATGATGCAGCAGCTATTTCACTCGCCTCGTGACATTTTCCTCTACACCAGACTTACTAGTTGAAGAAGATAGTAAATTGACTGGAAAAATTCTATATTTTTAATTTCGTTTATTCTGTAGATCGCTGGAGCACATGTTCCCAAATTTTTTTCTGGGTGTCTACGCTATACTTAAAGTTTGGGTACCAGTTGACAGCGTATCAAGTTCGGTAACAATTAGCGCATGCAAAATCGACTACACGGAGAAAATCTCAGATAATCCTGGCTGGCAAGCCTACCAGAAATCGTCCAAGATTCAAGACACCCAAGAGACACCAGTAGCGCATGCAAAATCGACTGCACGAAGAAAATCTCAGATAGTCCTGGCTGGCAAGCCTACCAGAAATCGTCCAAAATTCAAAACACCCAATAGACGAGTTGTCGAGCACCCACTGAATCGGATCTGCTCGGCATGGCAGTGCATACGCACACTGGATGTTCCCGTGTCGATCCGAGCTGACTAGTGCGTGTGAACTCATTTAACTTCATGTATCTCAAAATTTTCGAACGTGCGGAGTCGATCCAATCCTATTCAGTGGATGTGGACATTTTAATCTAATCAAAACATCCGACACAGAACACAAAAAACTCAAAACTCTGATACTCTACCGTAAATATTTCAATTCAAAATATCCCGATACGAAATATTCCAATTCAATAGATACGACTCCAAAACAATCGATTCCAAACTATTCACACCCCAAAGACCCAAATCCGAAATATCTAAATATTCCCCGAATCCACCAAGCTGGGTAGAGTAGTCGTGATAGCACTAGACTCGCATTCGAGAGGTACCGGGTTCGAATCCCGGCGGGGGCAGATGTGGCTGGGATTTTTTCCTACTGCCTCCAGCCGAGAAACGATAATTCCATCTTGATTGAGGTTTTCCATGGTGTCCCTCAATTAATTCCAGATAAATATCGAGATGGTTCCTTATTCAAGGCCATGACCAATTACCTATCAAACTCCCAGTTAAAAAATTACCTATCCTATCATAATTTTCTATAATTCCTTCATTCGCCCATATGCTATTAGTTAAGTTGAAGTTTTAGAAATGTAGAAAATAACGGGAAGTGGTAAAATGGAAAATAGTAATGGTGCGAATGGCGTCTGTTATGACATAAAAGTCGATAATTATTACTATTAAATAATAAACATCGAATAAAATCTGTTGAGTAGGTAGTAAAAAATATTCGAGTCAAATTTCCAGTTAATCGACTAGACAGATAGACAATCTTTGTGCAGCAAGCTAGGATGCATTTTAGTGTACAATGAGCTTGTACGGTACACGCAGTTAAGTTACATGACAGGTTTGTGCAACCCGACATGTACATCTACTGATAATCTATTGTGTACTTACATATAAAAAAAACGTATGGTCGTTCAGCTTCCTGGAGCAAAGAGCTGAAGATGCGTAAGGAATATTAAAGTTGTTCTACTGCCTGATTTTAAATTCCGTGAAATATTTGTAATCGGTGTTTCTCAGTATTCTTTTTATCCGGACGATTCGGCCTTGAACTCATGTATTTTCAACCCGTCGGTATTTTCAATTTCTCGTTCATCCTAACTTCGTGGTATAGTCATATGCCGACCAGAATTTTTTTTTTTTAGTTTGAAGTTTAAACGCTTGCTGTCTTTATAGCACGTCACGAGATTTCGAATTACGGGAAGAAAAATTAACATTTTAAAGTGTTTTCTTTACCCACTTGTGTTAAAAGTACTGACAAATTTGGGTTGCTCAATAATTTTTTTCAAGTTTAATTTTTTCTGTACAAAAATGTGTGGAAAACTTTTGCTAATTTTCTCGTTTTTAATCTGATTTTAAATCGTTTATTTAGATAAAATAAACTGTAGAAACTTGGATAAAAGTCATATGGGAAGAATGGTACATATTTCTAGTTTATTTTGTAAGCATTAACATTAAAGATTAAATAAGATAAGTTTTTTTTATTATTTAACAGGAAATTGGACAATTCAATTTTAATATAGTAAACTAAATTAAAAAATTTGCGACGTTTCGTTAATTCGTTTTAACTTCTTCGGGCAAAACTGAAATGATTAAAAATACAAATTAGTTAATGAAATAATTACAATTTTTTTTTTTTAAATAGAATTGAAATAATACCTTTAACTAGTTGACCATAACTTTAATAAAAATTTTATTAAAGTTATGGTTAACTAGTTAAAGGTATTATTTCAATTCTATTTAAAAAAAAAATTGTAATTATTTCATTAACTAATTTGTATTTTTAATCATTTCAGTTTTGCCCGAAGAAGTTAAAACGAATTAACGAAACGTCGCAAAATTTTTTAATTTAGTTTACTATATTAAAATTGAATTGTCCAATTTCCTGTTAGATAATAAAAAAAACTTATTAATTATAATGGACGTGAACAATATTGAGAATTAAATAAGATTTTTCATAGAAATTAGAGATTTCCGAAAAGTGAGTAAGTACATTTTGCATGCACACACTTTCGACTGCTCTGGTACTCGGGAACTTGAAAGAATCGTGTTTTGCGCAGCGCTCGCGGCGTTCTAAAATCTGAAAGGTTAAAATCAAAACTTCAAATAGTAACACTAATACCTTCGTACGACTAAAGCTACACAATTTTAATAGGTCGTAATTGAATCACAATGTAAATAATTGAGGTATATTGTATCGATAGAAGAACGTACTAATTTACTTGTGGGTTAAAAGGAACGGCACTTTTGGGGTTGTTTCCGTGTTACATCGAAGTTCCAAGGCCGACAACAAGGGTTCTCGACTCATCGGCCCAGTTCGCTTTACTCCGCCACACCGAGTAAGGTAGATCTAGATTGCTATTCATCCACCGGTGTCTGTTGCCACGTCAGTTCAATTAAATGGGCGTGGTTTGGGTTTTAATCATTATGTTGTCTAAAATCAAATTATATACACTTTGATGTTACCAAACTAATGGAACCTTTGCATATAGACTAATAGTTAGTCAGCGGGTTGAACAAATTGTGCTGTCGAGACTAGAAATCTCGATACGAGGGTAACAGTTTTTTTCGTCTCATATTTCAAGACGGAAACGAAATTAAATTACCGATATCTCGTCGCTATCGAGACGTAGCGTAATAAATAACGTATGTCACTCGTCACCAAGTAAGCTTTTATGAACATTGAAATGATATAGTACATACTCCCTGCACACTTCATTTCTAATCCTTTCCCCTCGTCTAAAAATGATTACAGCTCAGCTGACTCGATATTTAGAAATAAAGGTTTCGAGTAAAGGACCATATCCTACAAATGATTTTTTTTGAAGAAAAGTTTTGACTATTTGTAAAAGATTACGTAATTTCTAATTTTTTTTAAGTTGTAAGTTTTTCCAGGAACATTTTTTGTAGGCTCTGGAGTGTGATTCGTCCTTCAATTAGCGTTTATCCTAATTGTTTAGCTTTAAAAATATAGTGAAAAGATTTGAGATGAAGAGCGTGTTCTTCAGTATTGTTGACTGATTTAAGACATTTACAAAATAGTTTCTACTTTTGCAAACAATTTCCCTGGCTAGATATGCAAGTTGTTTATTTTGACCCTGATCGCTGTTATCAGTTTCCCAATTTATTTTTTTGAACGCAACAGAAAGTAGACATCTTAATTTCGTGCTTTAAAAATCGTAAGTTGTTTAACTACAGATTCTTATAAACAAAGATAGAATTGATAGAACATATAGTTACTTTGGCTATGTAATGTTGACTTAACAATAAAAGGATTTGATTACAAGGCTGTTACCCTGATACTTTTTGAAACCCAAAAAAATCTGCACAAAAACAACATTAAATTACAATGAATTATATTAGCTAGCTTTTACCCGCGGCTTCGCGTGACTCTAGAGTTTTGGATATAGTTTAATTGAAATTGGGCGAGTCGTTCTGGAACGGTTTCTCGGGTTCTACTACAGACAACCAGATAAAAATTTTGGAAATAAATTTTCTCGTCAAGGTAGCCCAAAAATTCGTAAAAACAGACAGAGGTAGTACTTTTTTATGTACCAGTGTTGTTATTGATTAAAAAAGGCAATTTTTATGACGCGGTGATTCGGACACGACATTGTTTCGTCGACGAAATCAGATACGACCGCACATAATATCCGGATTGGATTGCCGCAGCCCGCAACAGGACGTGACTAACGATCGATAAGACTTGTGTGAATCGAGCTCATCACTGTACCGTCATCGATGCGCGAACCACGCTCAAACCGTGACCAAAAAAACAAAACGGCTTACGTCGAATTTTTGCAACTAAAAATTGAGAACCTAAATCACGGGGTATAATGGTTAAGGAAACGAATCTCCGTGGTCTACAAAGCAAATCGTATGGTGTTTTTCAAACTTTGAAAAAGTGCCACTGGTAGCGCTGTTCTAAATATGATCCTATCTAGCATAAGAACCATACGTAGTATAAGAACCTTCTACAGTAAGTTTTAATTTTACCCATTTTACAGAATTTTTAATTTACCATGAAAGTAAAATCATAGTAGTTGTTCATTTAAAATATTTTTTTATTTAACATATGTGATGTCAGTGACAGCTCTTATATTTTGCTTCGTTTCACTTTGACGTTTGGTCTTTACGTATCCCTCTAGCGTTAGAAGTTATACTTCTTTGTCATGATTAAAAACTATTTTTTTAGTTTGCTATGCAAATAAATTATTGAAATAAAATGATAAATGGACTTGAGTGAAATTAACATAAATACAGCAATTAGACGCTACGCACTGCACGCCAACACGGTCTCTACCATACTCTGTCCTCCTCACACAGTGAACCGAAATCAGAAGCATGACTACTAGTGTAAATCAATGGTCTGTACATCTATTCTATCGGTACCATTTCTCTGCGAGCAACTTCATCCTGTTGGTTTTGATGGTACAGTGTGCGAGCAACTTTATCCTATTAATTTTGATGATGCATACATCGTAAAATAGTTATTAGTAGTCTTCATTCTGTTAATGTCGATGTTACAGTATGCTCGCGCTTCTGCGAGCAACGTCATCCTATTAATTTTGATGATGTATAACATCGTAAAAATACTGTAGGCAGTCTTTTTCTGCGGCAACTTAATCCTGTTAATGTTGATGTTACAGTATGCCAGCTCTTCAGCAAGCAACTTCATCCTGTTAATTTTGGTGTTGCATCGTAAAAATTCACTCTCATCATTTTTTCAAGACACGCCAAAATTGTTCCTCTTTTTTGGCCTGGATCCAATATACACATGTACGTCTTCTTTACCTCTTTATCCTCCATGACCTAAATTGCCCCAAACGTGATTCATCATATTTCAAACACAATCTCGTATATAAACAACTTTGCTTTATCACGATAGATTGTTCTGCAAGCAAGTTCATTCTGTTACTTTGCAAAAACTCCTTCTCATCATTTTTCAAGACACGCCAAAATTGTTCTTCTTTTTTGGCCTGAATCCAATATACACGCAGATACGTCTCTTTTAGGTCTTTATCCTCCATGACTTAAATTGCCCCAAGTGTGGTTCATCTTATTTTAAACACAATTTCGTACATAAGCAATGTTGCTTTGTCACGACAGATTGTGTATAGAGCTGCAGCTGCAGAGAGACACGACGCGTTCGACTCCACGCCTGACGCCACGCCACTACCACTAGGCCTAAAACGCATGGTTATTGATCGAAAAGTGTGAGAGAACCGTACTTTACCTATGTGCACGCCACACGACGAGCTGTGACCGTGGAACGGAACCACGTCAACGACTACGTTGGCCCCGCTGCAGTGTCGCGCGCCCGAAAAACGCCCTTGAATATCCTCCTTCACAGCAGCGATGGAGGAAGCTTCGACCTAGACCGAATCTCGATCACCTTTCGAAGACTTCTCGTCTCAACGAGATAAAACTTGAAACTTCCCAAACCTGTTTAAACAAGATGACCCGAAATCTCTTGACTTCGTTTCGACAGGAGTAGAAATTAGTTCCGAGAGTTGATCTCATATCCATGTGACGAGACCTGAGACTTCTTACTCTTAGTTCTTCGATTATACCGAAACTATACTTTGAATATCTCCTTTCATTTTTAGCTAAACAGAATATCCTCTTCCACAGCAGCGATAGAGGAGACTCGAGCTAAACCGAATTTCCATCTCCTTTCGAAGACTTCTCGTGTCAACGAGATTAGACCTGAAACTTCCAATCTTGTTTAAACAAGATGACCCGAAATCTCTTGACTTCGTTTCGATAGGAGTAGAAATTAGACCCGAGAGTTGATCTCATATCCATGTGACGAGACCTGAGACTTCTTACTCTTAGTTCTTCGATTATACCGAAACTATACTTTGAATATCTCCTTTCATTTTTAATTAAACAGAACATCCTTTTCCACAGCAACGATGGAGGAGTCTTCGACCTAAACCTTTCGATCTCCTTTCGAACACTTCTGTGGTCCAGAAAATGTTGGGAACCTCTGTTTTCTTTGAGCACACTATTACAAATACACTAAATTTAGCGAAATAGTATAATATCCAGCATTCATATCGAAAAAAATGAATAACAATGTTTGTATAGTACCTACTATGATTTTATTTCCAAGACAAAAAAATTCGACAGCATTTTACAATGTTTTTTTTCTGTTTCAGGTGAGTCGAGATTTTGACAAAATGGTTACTTGAAACAAATGCAGAATTTTGTAAGTAGAAAAAAAATGATTTTTATTTGCCCATTTCCGTTCAGACGTACTTTTTTCAGTTAAAAAAAGCGATTTAGAACGATCGATTTACGAGTAACGTGCGCCACTGTTTGACATTGACCGCACTTCCGCTTGTGTCAGGCCCTAGTAATAACCGCAATACAGACAAAAGCCCAGTAAAATATTCAAAAACGCTCACACGACTTTACTAGATTAAGCGCCAACAAGGCTTCGTCACCCTTATTGATGAGTATTGTCTTATTGATTAAATACCGCTTTTAACAGTTGAATAAATTAGGCTTTTATAGTTTTAAAAAATTAACAAGACTACACGCAACCGATTAAAAAAATACCAGGTGTGAGAATTTAAGGAAACTTATTTTTGTGAACGAAATTTTAAATTCGTCGACAAGATTGATGGCCAGTTGCAGCAACACCTACCTTGATTAAAGTTTAATCCACGTTTTTTTACCCTTTTCTTAGAGTATTATATAATTTTGTAGTTAACATTTTGCGATTGCTTGTACACAAATGTTCGTATTATTTGTGTAATATAGTGAAGATCTTGTGTCGACGTAATGGATTATATTAGGGCGAGATATGACATATTTTAAAACGAGCGCCATTAGACACAAGTTATATTTATGGTATTTTTAGTGTATTTGCCATATGACAACATACACTATTGGCGTTGGTCGGATGGCGGGACCTAGGGGTCGGACCAAAATTTCTCGACGTTTCATAACCTCCTAAACACTTTGGCACCATTTTTGAAAATGTTTATATATATATGTATATATATATATATATATATATATATATATATATATATATATATATATATATATATGTATATATATATATATATATATATATATATATATATGTATATATATATATATATATATATATATATATATATATATGTGCGGGCAATAACTTTCGAAAGAGTTAATTGATTTCAACTAAATTTGGCCCACGTGTTGAAATTCATCACCGCAAGAAGCCTATTTAAAATGGGCCCAATCGGACCATCTTAAGGGTAGTTTTTAGGGGTTGAAAAATGTTTTTGGGCCCTAAAATACCGAAAAAATTCTCCGAATCGTTTCAAAATTGAAATTTAACCCTCTGGCAGTAATTAAAATGTGTCCCTAAAATTTTAATAAAATCGACCTTACAGGACCGGATTTAAAAATTTTAAGAAAGACTAGTTTGCAGATAGTGAATTATTTACTGAAAGGTGTATGTAACTTGGTATAGAGGTTCAATTGATATAATAATATTGCAATTAAGAAAAAAAAATGTTATTTTAAGGGGTGTATTAAGGAGTAAAATTTTTTATTTTTCCCAAAAAGCAACTTAAGTTCGCATAAACCCACACTGCCTGTATAAACAAATACACTATATTGTCGGCAGGGTTTTGGCACTGCGACCCGGGTTTTTTGTATGTACCGCCTGTAAAATAGCTGCTTTTAAATTCATTTTCAAACTTTTTGAACAAACGTCACTTCTAATAGTAGGTTATATATATAAAAAAAAAGCAACTGGCAAACAAACAATGAATTTATTATAGAGTTGGTATAGCGCGACAAGTTTTGTTTTACTTTACCGCTCTAGTGCGTAATCGTTCGCTTTACGAACCTGTATACAATGGATATGCGCATGCAAAGCAGCTATTTTATAGATGGTAGTGCAAAAAACAATTTCTGACATATTTTTGGATAGATGGTTTGTTTAAAAGATAAACATATCTGTCATCGTATTCGAATCTTAATTTGTGGTCCGGAAACTCGCTGTTTTTGAAGGGTCATTTTTTGTGTCAGCTTATCGGGGTAGATCAGGATCTTTGGCAGATCCGCTCGCGTACCACTTTTTGTCTTCTGTTAATCTCTTATTAGTCGACCGAAACGCCACGGCAGATTCCTCCTTATTCCGGGGCCCAGACTAAAACCCTGTCTACCTCGTCGTCTTGTGGGGACCATGCTGTTTGTAGAAACTATTTCAGCCATATTTAAAGTTATTTTCCGCCGTTCATTTAGAGACATTCTGGGCGTTACTTTCGGGATTCTCCTGTACATCAAAATATTAAAATTAAATGATAAGTAGACATTATATCGCATCCAAAATTATTATTATAATTCAATAATAAATCTCAGGTGTTTGGATTAATAATACAAAACAATCGTGTTATTGTTAATCTTGCTACGTTTCGATTACTTTATTTAGTCTTCGTCAGGCTCATAACTAATAAATTTGAAACGTTACCAATCTTTTTGAACATTATTTAATTAATTTTAAATACAATGTGTGTTCAATACTATAAATTTTTAAACATAAATCATTTGATTGATTATTTCATTTATTAGTTATGAGCCTGACGAAGACTAAATAAAGTAGTCGAAATGTAGCAAGACTAACAATAACACGATTGTTTTGTATAATCCAAATACCTGAGATTTATTATTGAATTATTAAATGATAAGACTATCCATTATTCGCATTGATACGTAAATATATAATACTAGCACTATTAAGTTAGGTCTGTTAGTGAAGTTCCGAAATTACTACACCTACTCCTTATAGTCAAATAGCAAACCTCATCGTTCATATAATTTACAGATTTCGGCAGATTTACCATACAAACTAATTATATATTTTATTTCGTACTTTATCCGCCCCGTGCGCTTCGATAGTTTCGGCTACCCCCTCCAAGCAGACGCACGGAGCAACTAAAGCAACACCTATACTGAAGTAAATAATACTCGACTTTGATTTTGTTAGGGTTCCGTACAACCGATGAAAAAACGGACCATTCTCGTCCGTCTGTCATAGCTTATTTTCTCCTAATCTACTGGGGAAAAAAAAGAAATTGGGTACAATGATGATCCAATCACGAACGCATAGCGTAAATAAATAAATTACGATTTTAGAGGTTAATTTTAGGGACCAAATTAGAAAATTAAAAAAACAATTAAGTGCAGCATGTGACATATCAAATGAAAGGGCTCATTATGAGGAATGCAAATATATTTTTTTCATAATTTTAAAATGCATAGTTTAAAAGATATTGAAGAAAATTTACAAACATTGGGCATCCCCGCCCCCTTATTTCCGAAACTACTGAGCCTAAAATTTTGAAAAAAATAAGGAATATAGGGGCTCATTTATAGTTTCACATTTTATTATTTATTTATGTGGCGGTGACAAAATTAATACACGACATTGATATTGTTTTTCGTTTCATTTTACGCAGTGTTTAATCAGACGAACTGTACCACTGTGCGGCTTTTTAATAACGCCATATGGCCATGTTACCATTAATTCAAATTAAAGGGCCTTTCCGGCCTCCCTTATGTACTACAAGTGTGTTAATATTTAATTCCATTGGGGTTGTTCTCAAATAGATTTTATCTATATTGAGATTACATATTAGGCGGTGCGGTTCGTATATATTGTGAAGTGTAGTCAACCCTCGATATAAAATCAAATACCCAATGAAAAAAAAAAATCAAAATTTTAAAGCAGCATAAAATATATGCAAATTTATTTCACTTGCCGAACTGTTAAAAAACCCAGTATTTGTTTTCGTTTTCTTCATTCTTCATGTTTTATGCATAATTTGAAAATTTATCGTGACTGGTAAAACTGGTCAATTATTTTATGGAAGATTACGTTATATTATATGCATCAGAAAACATCATACCAGATACAACTCACACATAGTTTATTAGATTTAACTTGCCGCAGTGGACCAAACCGGAGAAATGCTTTACCGAACTGAATAATTAAAAAAAACTGGCCAAGTGCGAGTCGGACTCGCATACGAAGGGTTCCGTACCACCGAACAATATTTACTTTATAAAAATGATTTGTCGGGAAAAAGGACACTCGTTTGTTATTTATAGCGACGTTTCGTTCCTTGCTTGGGACTTTTTCAAGCTTTATAACTATTAAATGTTTAGATCAAGTAGATATAAATCATTTTTATATTAATTACCAAGGACAAAAAAGAAAAAAAGTCAATATTTACTTTATTTTATTTTTATTATTTGTTGTTGTATACACACTAAGCCGCGTAAATGCCTGAACTAATAGCTTTTAAAATATTCCGTCCGATGTCGCTAGTATGCACTATTTTGACGTTTGTAGAAAAAAAGTTATTTTTTTTTTGTGATGGAACTACAAATTTACAGTTTTCAGTTTTTTCTCTTTATTTGTGCTGTAAGATATTGCTTCTTACCAAATTTCATGATTCTAGGTCAACGGAAAGATTCCCTTGCGAGTGTCAAAATATGTGGCATGAACGGCCGTATCTTTTATTTGCGTTGATTTTCTCACAGTTCCAAAGAATAAAAAAACCCGGGTCGCAGTGCCAAAACCCTGCCGACATACAGTGTATTTGCTAATGCAGACCTTGTGGCTTTATTATGTGAACTAAAGGTGATTGTTGGGCAAAATAAAAAAATTTACTCCTTAATAAACCCCTTAAAATTACATTTTTTTCTTAATTGCATTATTATTGTCGATCGAACGTCTACACCAAAATTAAAAACACCATTCAGTACATAACTCACTATCTGCAAACTAGTGTTTTCAAAAAAACTGTAAATCCGGTCCTGTCGGGCCGATTTTATTAAAATGTTATTAAAATTTTTGAAACGATTCTGAGAATTTTTTCGCAATTTTTGGGCCCAAAAACTTTTTTCAACCCCTAAAAACCACCCTTAAAATAACCCGATTGGGCTTATTTTAAATAGGCTTCGTGCGGTGATGGATTCCAACATGTGTGCCAAATTTCGTTAAAATGAATTAACTCCTTCGAAAGTTATATATATAAACATTTTCAAAAATGGTACCAATGTGTTCAGGAGGCTATGAAACGTCGAGAAATTTTGGTCCGACCCCTAGGTCCCGCCATCCGACCGACGCCAATAGTGTATGTTGCCATATGGCAAATACACTAAAAAGCCTGTATCGTTTTATTTCTTCAAATATCTATCATAGAAGACTGACAGTGAGAATTGTGAAAACAATAGAGTTACACCCTGTGAGTATCGAACCCTAAAAATTAGCGCCTTGTTTTGTTAACAGTTGAATCAACGTGATGTAAACAAAAAAGTGTCGTAGTGTGTGTAGAGAGATCATTGAAACGTCAGAGGGGTGTCGGCCTCCTCTTAAGCAGACGTCAGGCCGATAAAACAGGAAACTCGCACCGTCGTCCGCATTTATAAGTGTCTTCTCAATAGTCTTCGATCTTCAGTTACGTTTATTATTATCATCGTCGAGTTATTTATATATCTATTGTTTATTTATATTGTTGTAAATAGTAAACGACACATTACACACCTGATTCATGTCGACTCGAGTTACATGCATAATAATATTGCGGGTATGTTGTAATGCTAATTTAGTACTAAAATTGGAAGAGGACAGATTATCAAAAAAACACTAATCTTATACGATACTGATTAAGCTAAGATTCTCTTGAATCTAACATACAGTAATGTCTTCAATTTGGTCGAATCTTTAAAATTCTGTTATTTCGGATTTCGTCGAATCTCGGATTCGATCGCACCTTGTATTCGTTCCGATCTGGAATTTTTTGGAAGATAGAATCTCGAATTAACTCGTGTTGGATTTGATAGCGAGTTGGATTTGGTTAAATCTTGGGTTCGATTGAGTCACGGTTTTGGTCGCACCTATTATTCGTTTGAACCTTGGATTTGGTCGAAAGTCGGATTGAATCAAATCTCGAAGTAGACTAAATCTTGTTTAAACTCGATCGAAGCTCGGATTCAGTCGATTCTTGGATTCAAATCTAATCTGTGATTCGCTTGAACATTAGTTGCAACTAGGATTCAGCTGAATCTAGCCGCGAATCCTGGATAATTTGAATTTTGCTTCGAGATAATAAAATTAATTATATTTATAATATTAAAATTAATAATATTTCATACTAACCTTCAAGAATCCCCTCAATAAGAACAAATGTTGAGAAAACCTTTACTTCTTTGGCTTAGTGACATATTTGATATATGGCACAATTTATGTCGGCAAGCTAGAAATTTTACAACTGTGCGGCCATCTATTAATTAAAAGCTTCAGCAGTATATAAACTGTCAAACTTCCCAATATGTCGATATTCCTGTGCATAAACTGAACGTTACTACCGTGAGAAAAAATTACTTCCGTTAGAAAAAGATCTGAGTTAGCCCTCATATCGCGCGTAAAGAAGCTTTTTGCAACTAAATAACAGACAGTAGAAGTTCTAGGATTCGTTTGATTCTTGGAATGTGATACTCCACTTTTTTTGTTTTACTACTTTTTTTACGCACACAAAGCCACGCCCCAACTTCTTCTAAATTTAATCATGCAATAACTGCGCTATTCTCCTATGCATCACAACACACTCGAGAGAAGTGCTAATCATAGAAAGTTCGATAGCTTATGAATAAAACAGAATATAATGTATACCTTGCGCACGACCATAGAAAAAAAATGCAGAAATGTTTTGTTTTCTTGTTTCTTTTGTTCGCGAACGTGTCAACATGAATGAGTGAGTACAATAATTATTATTGATCTTGGGAGTGGAGAAAAATGGGTTGAGTTACCGACCGACAATTTTTTGCGCGCAGTGAAATACTATTTTTATCATCTACGCCCACTTTTTCAGACTATCAGCTACATAGTTAGATTTTAACACAACGCACTGTCAAAATCCGGGTTTACATCGCAATGACCGTAGAATTTTAGTTTTTGAAGAATGTAGTACAATAATTATTTTAAAAAAACATTTGGGTGATCAGTTTTACCCAAGATTACTAGATTACTACAATGTTGGGCGTAAGAGGCTATAAACATGGTCACCTCTGTGATTTGCCTACGTCAGCGATGCACATGGTTTAGTTTTTTAATTATTGTTCATCCGAACTGTTTGGAAGAAGACTCCATGTGACGTTACAAGTCTACTTCCCCCGCCTTCTATCGCGTCTCGCCTTCTCACACCTTCAACAATGCTAACGCCCAACCTTAGTTTCTAGTAACCTTGACTTACCGAGCTGGGTAGACTAGTGGTGACAGCACTAGACTCGCATTCGGGAGGTCCGGGTTCGAATCCCGGCGGGGGCAGATGTGGCTGGGACTTTTTGCTACTGCCTCTCGCCGAGAAACGCTAATTCCTGTACCGGCCATTTTGATTGAGGTTTTCCATGGTTTCCCTCAATTAATTCCAGATAAATATCAAGATAGTTCCTTATTTGAGGCCATGGCCGATTACCTATCAAACTCCTAGTTCAAAAATTACCCACCTTATCCTAATTTCCTATAATTCCTTCATTCGCCCATTGCTATTACATAAGTTGAAGTTTTAAAAATGTAGAAAAATAACGGGAAGTGTGGTAGATGGAAAATAGTAATGGTGCGAATGGCTTTCTATGACATAAAGTTGAGAAACGGACGTTAAACGAATTATTATTATTATAGTAACCTTGAGTTTTATATCCAGAGATTCCAGAATTGTCCTCAAAAAAAATGTGAGATTATTGTCGTAAAACAACATAAAGCATAAATCAAGTACAGAAGTCAGCTTGTCCAAAGCCAATGTCCAATATAATTTTTACGTCAGATGCATACTAACATAAATATTGTAAAAAACTATTAAGAAACACGCGCGTTGAACTTGCGCTTCAGCCAAAATGTCATCGTATATTTTGTTATTTTTATTATAGTAGGCGTTGGCACTTTGTTCATGGCCTGTTTACATTAAGATGTCATTGGCACGAACCGTTATCAAATGCCAAAATGGAAAAATAATCCTGAATTAAAACGGGATTTTCACGCTTTTGTCCTAACTCAGTCAGTGTTGCCAACTCTGTTTTTCAATGTGGAATTATACTTATTTTTTAGGGATTACTCTGGTGTCTGGTTCTCACCGCTTATTTTCTCCGAATCTACCGGACGAAAAAAGTTGAAATATGATTCATATATAGAATTAGATGACCCAATTACGGACGTATACCGTAAATAAACGTGTTCCGATTGTGAGGGCCAAATTAGAAAATTAAAACAAATATAGTTAAACTACTGAACCTAAAATTTTTAAACAAATAGGAAATATAAAGGACGACTTCACCCATAGTTTACAGGAAAACCTGAACGACAATCTTAAATCTTACAGTCCTCACGGAAAACGGAATGGTACAGAACCCTCTCCTCGCGTATTCGACTCGCACTTGACCGGTTTATTTTGTACACAACCACTGTATGTTTTTCCACGCTAATGGTCTCAATTGTCGAGCGTCTATAATTTACAATCTTAAAGTTGAACATTGGTATTTCGGGCCATTCACTCGTCAATTGTAAATATTATAATCGATATTTCTGTATATCTTAGCGAACCCACACAAATGCGGCAATAAAAGATAGAATATTATATATTTCAACGGTAGTAATATTTCTGTAAACTTATGGTTGGATTATACAATCGCAATGGGTTGGATGTCTGTACAGTGTACATAACAATATTACCTGTTAGTTGATGTATACACTACTGTGCAAATGAAATCGAAACACTTGAATCATCTGGGGGCACAGTAATGCTACCGTCAAGACGAGCCAAAGGAAGCGAGGCACCTTACCTTTTCTGGAAGCCTTTCGTCGTATTTTCGAACAGTGATAGCTTCGGTTTGGATAATGCTAGAACTCTGAAATTTTCAGGATAAAATGTCATTGGCAGACTTATCAAACACACCCAGTATCAATTATTTAGCTTGTAAAGTTTCAGATTTATTTAGATCTGAAATACATCGACTTCGTGACTGACTCACTCACTGACTGATGATCATCGAAACATCTATAAGGTACTTCCTGAAGTCCTAGAAGATTGAAATTTTGTACTGTTTGTCACAAGTCTACTTCCCCCGTCCTCTCTCGCGTCTCACATAGTCACACCTTCAAGAATGCTAACGCCCCACCTTAATTTCTAGTAACCTTGATATCAGCCACCCAGCCCAAGGTCTGTACCAAGTTAGTACAAGGATCGGAGGATATAACAGATGCGCCCTAGAGGGTTGCAGTGCTCTCGGTAACAGGAAGGCTTTTAAAGTAAAAAAAGAACCATTTCTTTACGACGTAATCTTTTGCACAAAACTGTATGTCCATATTTACTGACTGATTATATTAATGTACAAAGCGCGCGCGCGGCGTGTATCCGAATTGTGACAATAGACTGTCACTTTGTCTATACCAGAATTTATAACTTCCTATGATTTAAGCCACACCTTGGTGATGCATCTTATACTACAGGTGTGACAAAACTAGAAACGTTTGCTGAAAATCAGTGCAAAATAAACTCTTGTTCTGCCATATTTTATGAAACACATGTTAGGAAAAAAATGTAATGTGAATGATGGAAGAAAGATGGCTTAATAAAAGAGAAGAACAATGGGAAAACCATGCGGAAGTTTGGGAGATGCAGAAAGGAAGATTGGAAGAGAATGGAATAACCCAAAACTACTATTGTTGTGAAAACTCCCGATGTATATTTTTAGAAATGAATTGAACTGGAAGAATATTTTGATTTCTGATGAAATCAGATGTTCGTGAAGAGTGTGATGATGGCTCTCTGCGATATCTCTGCAATAGTCTGAAACCCATCAAAAATATATCATTTTAAAGGGCTTTTCTTGAAAATCTCAATTTTTTTCAAGTTTTTATGTTACGTAGTTTTCGAAACTTTCCTGAAAACTAGTGCATTTAAAATTTCGGAAAAACTGGTAGTGCTAGAGGTAGACACACTTTGCAAGATAGTTATTGGAACAATCGTTGATAGTTTTTCTGCAAAGTATGTCTACCTCTAACACTATTATACTCACGCACCGATGAGTTCCGTATTTTAAATATCGAAAATGTAGTTATTGGAACAAGCGTTAATGATTTTCGATATTCAAAATAATAATAATAACGCGTTTAACGTCCGTTTCTAGAAAAAGTACTATTTTCCAGTTACCACTTCCCGTTATTTTATACATTTTAAAAAATTCAACTTACGTAATAGCAGTGGGCGAATGAGCGGAACTCATCGGTGCGCGAGTCTAACTCGCACTGACATTAAAAACCGATTAAATTTTATTCAATAAAAACAGTATAGTAACTTAATAAATAAATAAACGTTCATTGATTAATATATTATGTAAAAAGTTCTATCGCCCACTAGTGGACACCTACTCGAAAAGTGGGTAACGTAATGCGCATCGACATATGCAAATATACAGGGGCTTTAAAAGATGAGGTCATAAAATATTGTTTGTTGTGTCACGTTGTGTGTATCACGTAGGTAACTACTTTTTTTTTTAATTTATTTGCGTGATTATGTAGGTACCTAAATTTTTGTTTTTTGAAAATTATAATAATAATAATGCGTTTAACGTCCGTTTCTCGACTTTATGTCATAACAGATGCCATTCGCACCATTACTATTTCTTCATCTACCACTTCCCGTTATTTTCTACATTTTTTACAACTTCCATTTATGTAATAGCAATGGGCGAATGAAGGAATTATAGGAAATTAGGATAAGGTAGGTAATTTTTGAACTAGGAGTTTGATATCGGCCATGGCCTCAAATAAGGAACCATCTCGATATTTATCTGGAATTAATTGAGGGAAACTATGGAAAACCTCAATCAAGATGGCCGGTACAGGATTTACCGTTTCTCGGCGAGAGGCAGTAGGAAAAAGTCCCAGCCACATCTGCTTCCGCTGGGATTCGAACCCGGAACCTCCCGAATGCGAGTCTAGTGCTGTCACCACTACTATACCCAGCTCGGTTATTTTTTGAAAATTAGTAACATTTTCCAGATTTAGTCGTCTCGTTTCATTGTTCCTTCTACTACTAGAAAACAGGAGAAGATTCTTTAGTTGGAGACTTTTATAACTTTAAATTGAATCGGTTGCCTCAAAATGGTGAACGATTGCGATACTCTGACAAATCTAGGGACTCCAAAAAGTTAACTATCGTATACACAAAATCCTTTCTTAATTCATGCTTCAAACTATCAAAGGAATTGTTGAAATAATACAAAAATGTGCACACGTCCACAAAATATACGGAAGTCAGCAATGAACAATGATGGCTTGGTCGTTGTGCAGTGTCAGTAATTGACGAGGGGGGTAATTCTGACCGGCCGTCAGCAGGAAGTATCGTAAAAAGATCGTCCGTGAGATTGCAACGAAGCACATAATATTATGTTAAACACATATAGTACGGTAATTAGACACACAGGTCACCTCGTTAGTGAATGACGTCAGCTGGAAGACCGTTCAATATTTTTATCAATCACGTAATAATCAATTGACAGTCCACTGGATGTCGTCATCCCCCCTCTACTATCCAACGGAACAAGGTAATTAGATACACCGGTCATTTCGTTAATGAATGACGTCGGCTGGAAGACCGTTCAATATTTTTGTCAGTCATGCAATATCAATTGACAGTTCACTGAATGACGTCATCCCCCTACTGCTATTCGACGGAACGAGGCCACATCTGTATCTAATATCCTTGAGTAGAACTCATGTATTTTCAACCTGTCGGAACTAATCGACTTCTGTATTTTCAACTGCTCCTTCATCCTCACTTCGTGGCTGTCATACAGACCAATCAGATTTGAGATTAAACGTTGCCAAACGTATACTTTTCCATTGACTGAGCAGCGTAGAAGGACTCCCTTTAAATAAATCCTCCTTTGAAATGACTTTGTCTATACTCCTTGTATTTAACGTTTGCGTTAAACATTTGACTCTAGAGGTGTAACCATAGCAACGAAAAGCAAATCATATAATGTATATCGGTTGCTATATTTTCGTATAAACGTCAAGTTATTGCGTCTGTTGTGTGTAGTGTGAACAACGTACAATCACTGTTCGCCGGACGGGGCTCGTACAGTTCGACCATTGCCAGTTCTCTCTTTAACGAACACGACGAGTGAAATTTGAGATCCGATAGTTTTTGAGTTATCCGGAGACTAAAAATATAAAAAATGGCTGATTCGATTGAGATTTATTGATTTAGTCGCTATGTGCAGAAATGCGTAGTGCACTACATATATTATAATGCATAAGCGCATAAACGTGCTTTTCCGTAACATGGAAACGCAGTGTACATATATGTTATGCAAATACACAGTAGAATCTCGATAGCTCGAATTTCAAGGGAAATGCTAAGAATTTCGAGTTAATGAAGTTTTCGATTTAATAAGAATTTCGAGATACAATGGATTTAATTGCTAAAATTTCGGCTCATGAAGGCCCAATTTATATTTTTCTACTAACACAGATGTGTTACTTAGAAAGTTTAATGAATATTGAATACAGTTGCAGGTTTACTAAGTAGATACCAAACATTCGTTTTGGATTTTAGTGCTATGATGGCGGGGAATCCCAAGTAAGATTAATTTTACTAGCTTCGACTTACGGAGTCTGCTTTTTGAAATTCGAGTATCAATTGTACTATCAATAGCTCTAAAATAACATTTTGTTCGAGATACCATATATTTAGAGGCTCGTCTTACTGAGGATTACCTTAACAAGGTTCGAGTTATCGAGATTCCACTGCATATATACAAATTGCCCATCCAAAAGGTTCTTTTAATTGGTGGGAGTAAAGGTGTTGCATTCATTATTTTCTCGTTAATTTTAAAATTTAATATGGAAATTTCCTCCGCAGTTGATTCGAACAGGAGGAACATCTGTCCTCCCGTATCCCAGGCTTGCACGGAGGGAATTTTCTTCTCTTCCTTATAGCTTGAACAGAACATTCTTTGCTTTCCCAGATTTGAACAGAAGAAAATTCTTTTCTTCCCACTCCTAGGCTCGAGCAAGGAAAATTATTTTCTTCCATCTCCTAAACTTGAACAGAGAAAGTTATTTTCTTCCCTCTCGGTATAGCTTAAACCGAGCATTCTTTGCTTCCCTTTCCCGGGCTCAAACAGAAGACAATTCTTGTTTTACCTCTCTTAGACTCGATCAGGAGAAAATTCTTTCCTTCCTTCTTACTGGTTGAACAGGGGAAATTATTTTCTTCCATCTCCCTATAACTTGAACAGGTGGGCATTCTTTGCTTCCCTCTCCCGGGCTCAAATAGAAGAAATTTCTTGTTTCCCCTGTCCCAGACTCGATCAGGAGAAAATTCTTTCCTTCCTTCTTACTGGTTGAACAGGGGAAATTATTTTCTTCCATCTCCCTATAACTTGAACAGGTGGGCATTCTTTGCTTCCCTCTCCCGGGCTCAAATAGAAGAAATTTCTTGTTTCCCCTGTCCCAGCCTCGATCATGAGAAAATTCTTTCCTTCCTTCTTACTGGTTGAACAGGGGAAATTATTTTCTTCCATCTCCCTATAACTTGAACAGACGAACATTCTTTGCTTCCTTCTCCCGGGCTGAAACCGAAGACAATTCTCGTTTTCCCTCTCCAACTAATTCATAAATAAGTGTAGAACTGATATCAACTCTTTCGTAGATGAGAAAGAGCCATTTTCTAGAAAGAAATTTGCAAACATTATATATTATTTATATAGGATAAAAACAAAAGTAATAACGCTATTATAAAACTGACACATTTTACGTCGTGTGCTTTGTTGTGTAATGAAGGTAAAACAAAAGAACTCCGATGCGAAGTTTATGCTGATAATGAATTATTAATAAAATTAGCTTCACAGGCTATAATTATGTAAGTGGAATTATTGTGTAATTTTACACAGACAGTAAAAAAAATTACCAGATAATAAGTCATGGTGATCTCATAGCATCGATAATCTTTTAAACACAAATAACTGACTAGCAGTCCACCCTGACTTCATCCTCTTAAAAATAGACATATTTTGCTGACGCGGACTTTTTTATAGAATAAAATCGTCTGTGCCCCGCGCAAAGAACAGCCCCCTGTTATGATAACATAATGAGATATATCCTAAAACCATCCCATATTAGGAGCTTATACACTGCATGTCGTGTGAAATCAGAAGCCGACTATCGAATGACTTGCTACTGCATTAGTGACTTATAATTATATAACACAGTTGTGGGATACCAGTCGGCTTTTGACTGTTATGGTAGTCGGAAAAGTTTACTGTGAACATACTACACCACGCTAAATTTTATATATTTGTGCAGAAGTATGCCAAAGAAAATATATTAATTAATAATAAAATAGTGAAATAAAACATAGTCTATAACATACAGAATTAAGTTAGCAGGAAAGTGGACAAAATGATGTTAACTTAATTGTGTATGTTTAAAAAATATGGACGCAACAATTTCTAATAAAATAGTCTATAACATTTCTGGAGTCATAAGAAATATTTCAAAAAAAAAAAAATTATCATAATTCGTTAGTTTTTAGGTTAAATCCGTTCAAGCATAGGTGCAATACATACAAAGAATTTAATATAATAGAGTATGTATTTATGTCGAATCCTGTATGCAGTGTTTACATTAACAGTATCTATTCCCGATATTTGGACAGCTAAACATAATAAAGTTTTATGGCGCAGTTGCTATGGCAACATGTCTTTTGTAAATTGATCGTTTGTCTTCTGTAACCACAGTCCTAAGCGAAAATGGTAAATGCAGATAAGATTTATTCTTTTTACCTACGTCGCCATTTTGGTCTACAAAAGAAATGAGCAATTTTTATCGACCTGAAAAAAGATGTTATCAATTCAACAACTAAGTATATATTTTTTTATAATCAATGTTGTCCATATTCAGATTTATCAATTATATCGGAATTCATGTAATCAGATCTGTATTCTTTTTCTGTTTTAAAATCCAACATATAGAAAAGGAATACAAAGATCTGATTTATTTGTATTGTTCCTTCAGCCATAACTTTCCAACGGATTAACTGATTTGAAAAATCATTGAGTTCCGAATACTTACAGAATGACCCCATGTAATTTTTTTTTAAAATCGGGTACACTAGTTTTTTAACTGACTTCAAAAAAAGGATTCTTTTTTATGTGTGTTACATCATGTCTTCCGCATTTATCAACCGATTTTGACGATTCTTTTTCTATTTAATCGGGAATACCTTAAGGGTCGTTCCACATACATTTTACTACTTAAATAGCATCAGCGTATTTTGTAAATCGATTTGGGTGATTCTTAATTGGACATATACCTTCAGGTTGGTCTCACATACATATTCCCTAAATCAGTTCAGTAGTTTTTTCTTTAATTTTTTATTACTCTAATCGATGAAATCTATCCATAGACACCCCACATGGCTATCTTCAAAAACACTTATTTCTTTTCGTTATATAAAGACCAAAAAAAAATGTGTTTGAGCCAGCGACTGAAGTACATACGTCAATTTCATTAGAAGCAGGAACGTTGTGACGGACAGACAGAATGATAAAAGAAATTGAATAATACGGAACCCTAAAAATATTTAATCGATTGTCATCTCGTGAGTACATTGAAGTATATTTTTAACAGAATAAGAATAATGTAATACTTATTAATTGAATGATTATACGTATGACATTCGGACAGACCTGAAATAATTTGAAATTAAAAAACTTAAAGGTAATGTAGAAATGACACAAGGAAAGTTCAATTAAAATTTTTGTCTGTTTATTCTGGATAATAAAACCATTTTTCTGCGACAGTTACATGGTATCAATAGGAACTTACAGAATTGTAATATATAATAATGTTTTGTGATAAAATGGTAATGTTTTGTGATGGAAATGTCTGTTTCTGTTTGACGCTGATTCGCGCCGTTGTCTTTTTATTGCCAGTCGTACTAAACTTTTTATGAGATATTTTTGAAAATCTGTAATAATAAGTTCAGAACTTAGAGTGATAAAAACTCGACGTTAATGATCTCAGTAGTCGAGCATCTACAATCAACAATCTAATGGAAATTTTGGGATCAGGAAATTGCATTATATAGACGCTCGACGACTAAGATTAGTACCGTTTGATTATATAAAATTAAATTGAACGACTACCAAAACATTCAGAGATGAAATTCGAATGCACAGCTGTTGGATGGTTTGATCCAAAGGTTATCACGCTAACTTTATATATGGGAAAAGTATAGTCCAAATTTCCAGACAATGAGCTTCTGAAAAATTCGTTGGACCTGAACCAGTCTGCAGAATTTCCTACAGAAATGCCCAGCAAACTGTCAGGAGATGGACTTGCAATCAGCATCTCTCAGATTGGAACCTGGTTTCAGGTAACAAACATGGGAAGAAAATGATTGTAGGTCCTTTTTCAAAGCTGAGGACTTAATTAGACGCAACAGGCCGACACTCAGAAAGGTGATTGGGCTTTTCACCAGTCATGCTTTCCTGAGGCAATACCTACATGTGATGGGGATAGAGCAGGAGGATAAAAGAGGCACCCATATCGTGTCCGAATGTGAGGGTTTAATCTGTAGAAGGACAACCATCTTTTGCTACATTGATGAGGATGGAATAGTTCCACGGGAAAATCTAGTAACCAATCTTCTGGAGCTTATAAGAAGATCCAGATTATTTGCTGACTAGACCCAGTAAAAGGGGAAGCACAAAAAACCTTTCAGGATATGGTGCATTTGGACCAAGAGACCACCCCATTCTATTTTATTCTTTAATCTTTTTATTAGTCCAAATTGTATCAGGCTTTATTATACAGGTTACCCAAATAAAAGCATAATGTAGTTGAAAATTAATTATTTTATTCAGTTATTGATTTAATCGCATTTTAAAGACCCCTGAAATGGATTGCAACTTTTCCTTATTATGAATTATATTAGTGCCCTAAAGGAAACATTGCTTATGTATATTGCTTCGTCACTTCTTCCCCAACTATATTTTTAACCCAATTTTGTGTAATATTGTGTTTTCCGTCTCTACGGTTGGCCAATCGCCCAGTGGGCGTGAGACAAATAAAGTTGGCGTGCCATTTAAAGAGCATGTGATGTCACTTAGCAACGCTGACGTCACAGATGATTTGGTAAATGTTAGGTTATTTACTTACTTTTCAAAGTTATGCTCACAAAAATGTGACATAATTAAGGTCGTGATGTTTTCCTTCGGGTTCCTACAATTTAAAAATAAAAGTAATATCTTTCCGTTCCAGGAAAATTTTTCCCGGAAACATGTCTGCTCTACAAAGGAGGCGTTCCATCAAGACTAGTAGGCGGAGGCTGCCTCGTTCCGTGACGTCATCTGGCGTACCTGTCAAATGACTGTTGTTGTTGATACAGAGTATTTTAACAAATGATAAATAAGTCAAAAGACAGAATATATTGTCTCGTAATCATTTGATAGGTCCGCTGGATGACGGGCATCCCCCCACTACTATCGAACGAGACAGCCTCTCTGCTCTACTAACCTTGATGAAACGTCTCTTTTGTTGAGCAGATATGTTTTCGAGAAAAATGTCCAAGGAACGAATTGATGAATAATATCCAACGGAACGAGGCAACCTCTGCTCTGCTAACATTGGCGGTCCATGTTCGTTGCGTGTTTGGAACTGCGTTTGTTGGATATAAGCCCTTTTGTCTTTTGACCACGGATGAATTTATTTCAATCTAAATAGAAGTAACTTAACGACAAGTGCGCAACTCTGATAAACCATGTGTGGATATGTATTTAGTATTGCCGAAGGATACTCCATTATCATTGCGATGCTAATTAAAAGCGGTTATTTAAGGGATTGTTTTAAATTGTTATCTTATTTAATTGCATCATTGAGCTCAATCAACCATTGTGTATGTATTTACGTAATCGTAAACAATAACTGAATTATAATCGTGACGTATAAATTTAGTGCAATCTATGGATTTGATTTTTTTTCCTAAATTATATTTTTAAAGAATTTTAATAAATTGTGTTTGTTCTAAATTAACTGCAAAAAAATAAATTACAGTAAAGTCTCGTTTAACTGAATTACCGGGTAACAGCGAATAAGCGCAAATATGATTTTGAGACCAGTTTTTTATATTTTTCTTTTATGAACAATATTAATCATTATGGTATTTTTTTAATTATTTAAAAAAAACTTTAATAAATCTGTTTTTTAACTAAATAATATTAATCAAAGGTGGATTTTGGTAGAAACGGTACCGAATAGACACAATACCGAATATATGTAGTTGTCTTATATTCAAGTAAATACATAATAAAATTTGCTCAAAACAGAATTCTGCAGAATTTTTCTTCTTACTCCTTGTCGGGTACTAATTTATGCATACTTGCTGCAGTTTTTTTACCGTTACTACTGACCATATTATCTAAGGTTGTTTGTGCATAACCAGGGCCGGTTCAAGGGAACAATTCGACTAATGATTGATTGCAGAAAACATTGTCAGAAAATATTATTTGACAATGACCCTAGATTGTGATCACACATATTTTTCCATAAAAAAGTAGAATTTTATATACTGCTTGAAAAATACTTAATCGATTGAAACGATATTTTTTTTAAGCAATTTCCACTTCGGAACAACATTTTTCTACTTTTAATTAAAAATTTTACTTGAAAAGCAATCTTTTTCTATTTTGATCAATCATTCGTTTTTGCGTCAGTACAATCAAATATTCTACGTGACACGGAGTTTAACAATGACATTAGACTGCTCCTGCATGTATAAAAAATGTAATGATATCATAATTTAAGATCCTTGTCAAATCAATTTTTTTAACAATGCTTTGCGTAGTCCAGCGTAAGTCTACCAAGTGCAAGAAAGCGTCATATCGTTTCTGGAATCTTCCGATCAGTATCTTGAGACATCAGTATTTATTCAAAAAAAAAAAAGAAAAATACTATACAAAAGCAATATTTGTTTGTGTTAAAAAACATTTTAAATTTGAAAATGGATGCTTCAAAATCGTATTGTTGAATCAGTGCCTCAAAACTCGTGTTACAGGGACGCTAGGTAGTTCGCTCTGGGTGCTAACCAGCGTTGCCAGACGTCCCGATTTTGGCGGGACATCCCGATTTTTAAATCAAAATTAAATGTCCCGCGCGGGACAGGCTCAATCCCGCTTTTCGGGGATAACTCGATCGTGCGCAAATAATTATTCTCTTATTGTAAGTTGCAATTTGTAACACTCACTCCTCAGACTATTGTTTGAAACGCCATATTTTTCTAATGAATTAAACTTTTTTGATTTTGATTTCTGTTTTTTTTTTTTTTTTTATTCAGAAGACGAATAAGACTCAACTATTTAACGATAGGGTAAATTTGATTTAAAATATATTTTTATTAAAATACATTTTCTATGGCTATTTTTGCTATCTATTGTTACGTAAACGTAATTTGAACTCAAATAAAAAGATAAATATTTAAAAACTTCTGATTATATACATTGTTTTACTATGTCCCGCTTTCGACGAAAGAATCCCGCTTTTTTCACTCAAAAAGTTCCAAAATCCCGTCTTGGCAAAAAAAAAATCTGGCAACACTGGTGTTAACAATCTTAGGGCCAACCCTGTCTGTTATGAATATTTGTACCTCTATTATGGAAATTTCAAGATTAAGCTTATACCTAACTTGAGTCAATATCATTGCTGTTTCCAATTTTTGTTTTCTGTAAAAAATAGAAAAGTGACACTTTTGCTTCGGTTATAATTTGGTTCTCAGTATAAATTTAAAAAAGTGTGGATAATAATAAATAATTAAGCAAAAAGACCTTCCTTTTGTTTTTGTCGTAGTCGGGTAAAAAGTAACTGGTGTTTTGAAAGAAAAGTGAATTGTTTGCGTCGTTTGAAAACATCAGTGTGTTTGGACCACGTGGGGTCGTGTGATATTTTGGAACGGGATTATGAGGTTATGATTGGCATTTTGCCCACGTGGCTTCTATTGTAATGCAGGGGACATACTTGTTTTATTAATAATATATACATTTTGTTTTATTACACATTCTATATACAGATTTGTAATTAGTCCAGCATTGTATTTGCTAAGTTTAATTTCATATTAGACCAAACGATATTATTTTAATTTTACAAAGATATTGTTGTGATAATTCCATTTTTAAATTTTTGTGATAAATTTGTAACGTTTAAAACTTCCAGTTTTGTTGTGATATTGTTTTTTTCTTAAAGTAAAATGGCTGTTAATTTTTTGTGACACAAGTGAAGTGCTTTAATCTATAGACATAATAAATTTTGAGTAGTTATAAAAAATAGTTTACGATGTGAACTGTGTGTGGAGTCGTCTACCTATGTGTTATTATCAATTAAAATAATTAATTAACTATTAAAATACAATTGTTTATATCAAGTTTATTATGAGTAATTATAGTTTGCGATCTCGACTTCATAAAACGTAAGTGCATTTTGTAATATTATATGACAAAAAGGATAAAACGCCTAAGTCAAATTTTTAAACTGTATTTTGAGTATCTTGCAGAAAGTATTGTCAATGACCTTAGATTGTGACCATAAAAAAGTATTGTAGAATGTAAAATAAACCCTGCTCGAAAAATTCTTGATGGAATTATAACAAATGTTTAAACTGTATACAAAATTTAACATCATTTTTTGTACAATTCCCTCTTCGAAATAACTTTTTTCCACGCATTTTGATCAAAATTTAGCTTGAAAAGCGATCTAATGTTCTGCATGACGGGGAGTTTAACAACGACATTAGACTGCTCCTGTGTGAATAAAAAGTTTAACTTATAATCACAATCTAAGGTCATTGTCAGATCAAATATTTTGACAATGCTGCGTCTGCAATCCAGCATATTATGTAAAATCGTTTCATCTGTTCAATATATAGCATACATCGAGATACCTTCCTTATCACACGAACGTCACAATATGCATTCATACTCAAAAGAGTATTTAGATTTGCAATATGTGTGAATGAGTAAAAATCGTTCGTAACGACGCTCGTCTGGTATGGTTTTACGTCAGCTCTACTATAAAAGCTTTTCATCTTTTGTCTCGAGTGTGAGATCAAAACGGGCTAAGTTAAAAAATAAGATCAGGAGAGTAGAAATAATGGATTTCTATTTTTCATTTTTTTTGCCCATAGTGATAATAAAATGACGCTTTGAGGTTTAAATGCGGCCAAGGACAAAAAATAATACTTTCGTATTGTAATATTATTAAATACGCACAGTATTTTTTTGTCAATGTTGACTCCATTTTAAGTTTAAGATTTGTGATGTTAGTGACAGATCCTTCTTCATGACTGCAAAAAAAATGGTTATTTTAATAGTAGATTGTACTACCAGGGCAGAAAGTTGGCGCTAGTGACGGGTTGTGAAGTTTGTCACATGTGTCGCAAACGCCAACTTTCTGTCCGAGTAGTGCGCGATACTTTTGCAAGAACGAGAAATTAAATACACCGTAAATGGATTTTGTAGGGTAGGCGAACTGTCAGATATAGTTACCAACCATCCCGTTGAATGGCGCATACTTTCGCTTACTTTCGAACCGAAAAAAATATTTCCCAAGGGACGAAACACTATGACTATACTTTTGATCTACGAATGCGTGACATTTATTTTACGTCATTGGCAAGCAAAAGTCAACTTTCGGTCCCGAAAATAAGTATGATGATGCGGCTTCAAAGCACGTATTACAAAAAACACTTTGTAACAAAAATCGCAGTTGATTTGTTACAAGAGTGCAAGGGTTATGTGCAATTATTGACCATTGGTCAGTTTTGTTGCGTGTTAATTGCACCACAAGCTATGCAAGCTTGCGTCAAAACAAAAACACGTCAGAGAAATGTTTTTATTTCTGCTCTGCAGATCAAAACATTCTTATTCGCTGCTTACAATATTTTATTGTATAGTAGTTGCATTTCATTTGTAATTTGTAAACAAATTAAATGCATTTTTAGCAAACTTTAAATACTGAAGGTCGTCAAATGTTTGGCACACGTCTGAATGTTCGTAAATTCCGCTTTTAAGGCTGTCGGAACGCTCTGAATTTTGTTTGTGCTGAGACCCAGCGGTAAGGGGCGAGGTAGGCAAAAGACATATTGTGGGTGTGACCTTCTTTAGCTCTGTCTTGCTCAAATCATCCGCACGTTTCAATTTTTGGCTGGTGCCAACTACGAGGCTAAAAAAATTTTTTGCAAGGGTGCCGCTGTCAATTGATTACTCTAATTTTTGGAAATATTTTGAAGATTTAAAAAACTTTTCCGAAAAAGGAAGAGTCACTTTAGGTTTGTGATGGAACAGTTTTGTGAAATAAGTACGAATAAGGTCGTAGTGTGACATTGAAAATGTGTGTTTTTTTAGCACAATTAATGCCAATTTTTTTCTAGTTAATCGTACATAAATTACAAAAGTAGTCCATTAGAGACCTAGATTTGTCCTTTATCTTCCTTATCGAGAAAGAATTTTTGCATAATGTTGACGAATAAGTCTACAATCAGATGACAGCCGAAGCTCTATTTTTGGCTTAAATTCAGAATGTTCCGACAGCCTTAAGGGTTCCGTACATCCGATGAAAAAACGGAACCCAGGATCACTCTCGTGTCTGTCCGTCTGTCACATCTCCGAATTTACTGAACGAAAAAAGTTGAAATTTGGTGTATATGTACAGTTAGATGATCCAATCACGAACCTATAGCGTAAATAAACGAATTACGATTTTGAAACTTAATTTTGGGAACCAAATTAGAAAAAAAATACTTCGTATCGTTAGAGGTCAGTTACGTAATATAATAGGATGGAAATAAATTTTATTCTGTTCTATTCAGATTTCAGAGAGTTCAACGCCACTACGTCACTTAATAATTAATATTATTTCACGCGTAATAATATTACGACTTGTATAACTGTCACTGTATAAATTTTGAAAAGAATTGCTTCTTGAAGATTTTTAAATCTACCGCTTTTTTATGACGTACCTACGAGAGTATTCTGAAGTTGGCCAAAGCTTTATAAAAATCCGCAATTACCTTAAGTTTATTGCTTCTGCAAGGTTGAATGATCTTTAAATTATTGAACTTGAAATTATACATTTCGAGAAAAAAATGCGTGTTGAAGTTTTAAATTGAAGTCGCGATACATACCTTTCTTAGGCGCGGCATTAAACTAAAATAATTAAATCTGATTTAGAACCTTACGCAAACATGTCATCGGAAACAGACGGAGATAGTAGATTATAGACGTTTGACAACTGAAATCATAGATATTTAACGTTATGAATCAATGTTTGATGTTCAATTCTTTGACAGTTACTTGGTATAGAACAAATTTAAAATGACAGTTTAACAGTTTTGTCGCTTAAAATTAACCATCAACTCTTTGAGTTAATGAAATTTGATCAATGTGCTAATTTTTTACGCGGTTAGAACAAAAAAAAGTAGAAGGTCATATAATGCCAATCCACTTTTTTTATCAAAATAAAAATAAGTTTATCTGACTGATAAATTTTTATCATGCCCTCGATTGAAAATATTAAGTGTTTTAATCTTATCTCGAAACAATTTCGAAATGTTTACATTTTTTCTCAACCGCGAAATAAATGAATGAAAACAATGTTCTGTTACGAGCTTATTATATAGAACGCTCAGTATTTTTATATGTGTATTGCATTTGCACATAATATGCTAATTGTGAGGATATTGTTCTAGTTCAGGGTTGACCAATCACTGACCCTTCGCGTCAGATGTTATTTACCCCAATATCGCTTTTGTATGCAACACAACTGGTATTATATTTCTATAAACATAAGTCCTGATAGAATTGCATTACTGAGTTGTCAACAAACCAGTTATTATTTTAAATGTATGAAATCTTACTTTAAAACGTAAAAATCCTTAAGCTAAATTGACACGCGTCGCTTAAGCCCGCTTATGTACAGCATCAATCGGTATCACATTATTTCTCAAAGGTGTTTTTTGTCGAGAGAAATATCTCCCTTAATACTGTATCAAAAGTAATGTTTGATACGTCATTTTAGAGATTATTTTTCTCTCTAATAACGAAAAATAAGTTCATATTTTAAAATTAATGTTTTCATTAAAAAATTACAGTTTAAAATTTAGCAATCTGGTGGCAATCTGTAAAACTGTGGTACAAGATCCTTGGGGGTTTGTCCCAAGTGGCGGTTGCCCTACACTCTCGGTATTTCTGTGTGTGCGTTGCTTAAGTACGTTCTCCCGATCGATTATTCAAACAATTTGGTTAGAATATTATAATATCATGACACCTTATTCCCTCTTAAACGTACCTTCAAAGACGCGAGTGCGTTAAGAATTGTCAGTAATATAACGTGTAGTGGCGCTGAAATCTCGGAATAGAATAGAATACAATTTATTCCACTCTATTATATTACGTAACTGACCACTAATGGTGCGAAGTATACGCACGGATTCGCTAGTACTTCTATTAATACAGCAATACTCCGAAACGCTACGCGGATTTACGCGATTTTTGAAGATATTATGAATTTGATTCTTTAGACCCAGTTCAATTAAATTATAAAGGCACCCGCTCTTTTCTGGAACATCGTTTCCTTGAAAAAAAAAGAAGAGAACTCTGTCTATAATAGTTATAAAATTACGTATAGAGGGAGAGGTGAGTTCTCTTTTTCTCTCGAAAATGACTGAATCATTTGGGATGAAATTTGGTACGTACTCAAACAAGTGTAAAAGACTCGATCCGTAAATAAAAACGTGTGTATGATTTGCCTAAATCTATACATTTGAACGCTATATTATAACATTTGAATGTTTTCCTTAATTTTATAACGGCATGATTATTCTTACGCGGGGTCTGCTAGTACTGATTTTCAAAAAAGTCGCCAACAGATACTTTTCCAATAGTTAAGAATCGTTACTTTTTTACTTCAGTAAAAATTATAGCGACATATTCACTAGAGTACAATAAAATATAAATGTTAAAACCATATGCAAAAAAAAATTCCGAGAATTTGTAGGTTGCGAAACTTTCGTGGTAATTCGCCATGTTTTCCAAGAATTTTCGCATGAAAATATTCCCGTCTTCCTGTTTCAACCCAACACAACTTGGCGAGAAGCGTAAGTCGACAGAGAGAAAGCGCGACTGACGTGACGTTACGTTCTCAGAAGTGGGATACACATGCGTCTCGGTGTGATGTTGTCTCGATGCAGCAGTGCTGATCGCGCGTTTTGGGATGCTGACACCGAACGCACAGAAAGTGCTGCGCGGAACGACTATGCGCCGATCTCTGTATATAATACGAATGTATAGTAAGGTGAACGCACGCGCCAAGGTCAGGTTCGAAAACATAAGATAATACTGAATTACACACATACTGTATGTTGTATGTCGTCTACGGCCGGATATCAAAATCGTGTATGCTGAACTTCTGTAAACGCTTCCGATCTTTCCCTAGAACGCATCTTAGCATGTCCATAGTCCGATTTCGTCATGGGATGTGTCACGCACGACGGCCGAAGTGGTCGTTCGCTTCCCAATGAAGTCGCCATTGTATTATCTTTATATATAAAAATCTTCTGTACGTGTACTCCTCCTAAACGGTTGGACCGATTTTGATGAAATTTCTCGTGTGTTCAAGTGGATTCGAGAATGGTTTAGATTCACAATTGAACCCTATAGGCGAAGCCCGAAGGCTCCGTTACTGTTGACGCTGCTGAACGAGGCACAGTCCCGCGAAACAAATTCACAATATAGTGGAGCCGAAGGCTCCACTACTGTTGATACTACCGAGGTAAGATAATGTTACGGTGGAGATGAAGACTCCACTATCGTTGTCGCTGCCGTGTTTTACCTCAGTCGCGTGCGGCTATTGATAATAAATAGAAAGCAACACCGAGCAAATTCCAGACCACTGCAGCATAATATTTCTTAATTCGGGCGAAGTCGAACCGGGTCGCTAGCATCTATATATATAATTAAAAAAACTAAAACAACACGCTTTTATGAACTAAAAAATGCAAAACAATTTGACAACAAAATTAGCTTTACTGTAAAAAGCGTGGGCTGCTGCTATCTACTTAAATTTTAAGAATAGCTTTACGTTTACAATTAGCAAACAAATGAAAAAAATATTATCGATATTAAGCACTCCACACTTTTTACACTAAGCTTGTTGTCAAATTATTTTGCATTTTTTAGTTCATAAAATCGTGTTATTTTAGTTTTTTTAAACTCTATTAATTATAAGACTAAAAAACAATATTGCATTTGATTATGAGGTAGGCAACTCAACATACGTTACTGTACAGCGGGTTAGCTTGCTTGCTGTAATTTTTCAAGTTTTTTTATCCTGAAAGTCCTCGTCAGCATATTGGGACAAACTTTATTAAATTATTGTATAATTGTCGTCGGTCCTTGATAAGTGTGCAAAGTTTCAGTTTAATCTGACGTTTTGAAGTGGCTGAATTTCACGTTCAAAGATTCCTTTACAAATAATATTCATATTTTTTTCATAACGCAATTAAAGACATGCATTATAATATCTCGATCGTACGTAGGCAATAATACCCATATGTGGTAGTTCGGATTTTGTCACCAGGCGTCGAGTTAGGTTCAAAGATATAGGCACAAAAAATAGTGAGAATTTGACGTGAGCGGTTTTGTTTCTTGACCGTAGAATGTGGATGTTTTATTGTGGATGGGTGGACAGGTACATTTACATGTGATCTCCGACTTCGATTGGGTATTTACTTCATCCGATTACAGCTATGGCTGATAACACGCGATTTGGACACGGTTGATTTGTTAGAAGTCGCGTTATTGAAATGTTGCTTGTCAGACTTTAAAGAAAAATGAGCTTGGATTGTACAAAAAGCACGGGAATCATTTGATGTAGTTCAAGTGTCTAAGATTAGAGCCAAGGCGCCAGGCCATTCGAAAATACTTAGTCGGAAATCAAAGTAAAAGTTTTCCGAATGTTCTAAAACACAAAAGTCACTTACGAAAAACTGTAACAGATTTTGTTTTAAATTGTTTATTTAATCCAATTGGTTTGATCTATATACCCAATGTAAAAAAACTGCTCAAGTGCAAATCAAACTCACAAAAAGAGGGATCCGTATACCATTACACTTTTTAGGACATAGGATAGGGTTTTCGGTTAGGTTTTCCTGTAAACAATAGGTGAAGTCCTATATTTCCTATTTTTTTTTTTCAAAATTTTAAATTCAGTAGTTTCGGAGTTGGAGGGATGCTCGGTTTTCGTTTGTATTTCTCATAACGAGCCCTTTTATTTGGTATGTCATATGCGGCACTTGAAAACATATTTTTTTAATTTGCCCCAAAATTTACCCCAAAATCGAAATTCGTTTATTTACGCTATACGACCATGATTGCGTTATCTAACTCTATATATGTACCTTTCAACTTTTTTCGTCCATTAGATTCGGAGATGGACGCAGACAAACAATTTCCAAACGACTTAATCGCACACTCGTGCATGCCTCATAATATTCTCCTTTTGTTGGATAAGTTTGGATCAAATCCGTGGCACAGGATCAATAAAACACAATACTGTAGTTAAAATTGCATTTTCACTAACGTTTCGGTGTGCTACCATCTTCAGAGTTCGAATGCTGATGGTGATGAAGATGGTGAAAAGCACACCGAAACGTTAGTGAAAATGCAATTTTAACTTCAGTATTGTGTTTTATTGATCCTGTGCCACGGATTTTATCCAAACTTATCCAACAATCATCAAAGATCACAACCACTCTAATTAACTTCTTTTAATTAGAGTCAACCTCATTCTCCTTTTGACAAGCAGCGGACAAAAACATCTTGTTATAGTGATTTCTGAAATGGCGATTTCAAAAATATCTAGCGCTCTAATTGGATGTAGTGCTAGGAAACTATTCAGTGTGAGACACGTAACGTTGTATATATTGTTTCTCTCTCACTTGCTCCGGGTATCCGCGTGCGGCCGCGCAGTTGGGAGTCTTCAGGGTTCAAGTTCGAAGCCGGGAACCTGATGTAACTACAGAAACACGGTCATTACATCTACGACCAAAAGAGGAACTACTCCGGTCAATTTTTCTAATATCTATAACTTTCTAATACCGTCAGATACATTTTCCTGTAACATTGCGTGAAACGTAATTCAATCGACATCAAAAAAGCCTGACAAGTGTAAATAGAACTCGCGCCGTGAGGCTTCCGTACCATTATAATAATTTAATATAACTTACAATCATCCCGTGGGATGACGCTACTTTCGCTTAGTTTTGGTATTACAAAGACTAATTATGAAGTTAAAGGCCGTCTCTTTTTATTGCATTTAGTTAGAAGTTTGAGTTTTTTTACAGGACTTATGGGGTTGTAGACCGTATTTAATATTAATTACAACTTATTACCTTTATTCACTTCTGAGAAAAAGGGTCTTGTTAGGTAACAATTCCCCATAGAATTAGACATTAATGATTTTCGATTTGTTTCCTTTACTTGTGTTGTAAGACGTTCCTTCGTGCCAAATTTCAAGATTCTAAGTCCACGGGAAGTACATAGAGGTTTTGATACTTTAAAAAAGTACGTTTTTTTTGTCTTTTTATTGCATTAACTTAGATGTTTGAATTTTTTACACGAGAAAATAGATTTTGATCGACAGGCAAATATACAGCCGGACTACAAAGTGATCCTATTAGTCGTCCACACCCACGAATCGACTCGGCAGTGTATCGTCGAGTCGGTCCGAGCCGACTAGTGTATTGGACCTTATTCAACTTCAAGCGTATCCCACAACTGCCGATCGTGCCGAATCGATCTGATTAAGGCTGTCGGAACGCTCTGAATTTAAGCCAAAAATAGAGCTTCGGCTGTCAATTGATTGTGGACTTATTCGTCAACATTCTGCAATAATTCTTTCTCTATAAGGAAGATAAAGGACAAATCTAGGTCTCTAATGGACTACTTTTGTAATTTATGTACGATTTACTAGAAAAAAGTTGGCATTAATTGTGCTAAAAAAACACGTTTTCAATGTCACACTATGATCTTATTCGAACTTATTTCACAAAACTGTTCCATCACAAACCTAAAGTGACTCTTCCTTTTTCGGAAAAGTTTTTTAAATCTTCAAAATATTTTCAAAAATTAGAGTAATCAATTGACAGCGGCACCCTTGCAAAAAGATTTTTTAGCCTCGTAGTTGGCATCAGCCAAAAATTGAAACGTGCGGATGATTTGAGCGAGACAGAGCTAAAGAAGGTCACACCCACAATATGTCTTTTGCCTACCTCGCCCCTTATCGCTGGGTCTCAGCACAAGCAAAATTCAGAGCGTTCCGACAGCCTTAAGTTGATGTGGATCTTAAAGGTTCCGTTTTTTCCATTCTGAAGTAGGTACGGAACCCTAAAACTGAGTATAAGAATCTCTCAAAAATGTACTCGTATATAATTAATAATTGTTTTCTTCTTTTCACAATCATCTTCCCTATCCTGCATTCAATTAGAACTGGGCGGAATTATACCTCTGTTAGTCTTATTCACACTTCCATCTAAATGACTGTAGGCTAGGAAGGGTGATTGTTAAACGAAGAGAAAAATAATTATTACTTACCGATAGAAACATTCGGTTTTCTTTTTGTAAAATCCGTAAATTTTTTTTTATTTTTTTTTTATATCGCTCTTGTTAGTGTCCTTGTAGTTTATTTTATTTCGAGTGTCCCGGAATGTTCATTCCAATAGATTTCAAGCGTAAATAACTAACTCTTAATCATATTCCATATTCTGTCAAAAGCGAAGCCATGGATAGTTTCTATTGATTTGATTTTATCTAAAAATCAATCTTTCAGCGTTGTGCGTTCTCTCTCTATTGGAGTTTCGGTGTGCTTGATAGCGACTGGTCGACTGGCGTAGAAAGAGATAGAGCTACGAGTGCACCGATGCACAGATCTGTGTGTAAGGAAAGGACACAGGGATGCTGCTTGCCTTTCTCTATGTATCGATCGATCTAACTCCTGCTGCAGCAGCAGCAGCCTGTGTCAAAACAAAACGGCAACGACGCTGGGAAGGGGGACCGAACCGTCCAAATTAACTTCAAAGGCTTTATCACACCGAAATGAAACATATGGTGAAATTGTGGGATTCTGCATTTCGTTTCAAAAATTGCAATTTTCTCTTGATGTGAGATTTCTCCATAAAGCTGAAAGTTTGAATGTTTATCCAGAATTGTAATCTAATCAAATGTTTTGCGTGATTTTTTAAAGCGTGTTTTCATTGATTGAAAAATATTCGGGTCTTTAGTTCAATGAAATAGTGATAAAACACTTTTTAGGCGAGTGAAAGCAGTAGATTTTTTTTTAGTCGAGTCAAATATAGAACTTATGGTACTTTCAACCTTCCGGAACTAAAATTTCGGAAATAAAATTCGTGGCAGTCTAGATCATTCAGAAAAAACTTTTATTAATATGAGATTAAACATTGTCAAACGTATTCTTCCATTCGCTGAGGCCTGAGAAGCGTAGGAGGAGACTAAAAAAATTGGAAATACATGAGTAAAATCAATTGAAAATAGATTATGTTAAAAATGCATGACGACTGAATTTCGAGTCGATTCTAGTATTCAAGGAGAAAAGTTCCTTTGCTGTTCGTCTCGAATGTTCTTCGTATATTTTTTTTATCGATTCGACGATAGACGACTATTACTGTTCGATTGATTCTCTTCAGTAATTTCGTCTATGACTAGAATTTATATACTAAACCGTGTTAACAATGGACAGTGTACTGTAATACAATCCATATTATATAATAATAACAATATACTTGATCTATATATCTACATGAAGCTGTGTAAATAATTGGGTTACATAGATCGTATAGTCTTGAATGTCATGTACATATGTATTTGTGTGCAATATTGAGACGGGCGACCTCTGGAATGTCCTCTCTTTCTGTGGGTTAGTCGTGGTAGCCGTACATCGTTCGGTCTCGACTGGCCCAAAAAACAACTCGTGTGAATATACCTATATATACATACTATGATATTATTCACAGTGCCATGTCCTCGGAGTTATTGTGTATACAGTGTGTCGCGCGATACCGTTTACAGCAGAGATTCCCAACCTTTCTGGAACACCCCCCCTTTTTAGAAGAAAAACATTCCAACGTGGTGTGGTCTATAATAGTTAATTTGAAATTAATTTTTAAAATAAAAGAGCATTTAGAAAACAAATTTCACCAAATTTTTTGGGTGCCCTATTTTGCTCCCCCCATTTTCAATGTATTTTATTAGATTAATTTCCTAAATAGATAGGTACGTCAAAATCGATTATCTGAAGATGCAAGTTTTTTAATCGTAGTTTTCATTCCTGGAAGCCACAGATTCCCATCGAGGGCGGAATCGCTCCACACTTGTCTCTGGACCTGCCACCGCCCCCATGAAGGGCTCCAACGCCTACCGAAGGGCGATATCGCCTCCGTTGGGAGTCTGTGACGTACAGAAATAAAAACTTGGATTAAAAAACTTGCATCTTCAGATGCAATACAGCAAAATTGTGTTATTACCCTTTGTTGAATATTTCTGATCATAATTATCTAAAGACCGTGCAACAAGGTTACTTAGCCATAATCCGGGTTAGCTTCAGGGATGGATTGTCCCGCCAAAATCTAGAGTACTCCTATCATATGATATCGTCCAAACAGGAGCGGAACATTGCATAGACACGAGAATTAGATTTTCCTTAAGTCAGCGACTGTCGGCATTTGATGTTAGACCTTGAAAACAGCTGTGTCAAACGCACCCCTAATTTTTACACTATACACGACGTGACGACTGAGTCGGGCGGTGCCTGTTATGAAAGTGGCGGTCATTTGCGAGAATTAAGAGTTGGGTAACTCAGATCTGAACCGGTTCAAAGAGCCGACTCCGACAGAAGATCCGTGAGAGCCGACTCACTTTTTTTTGAGCCGATGGATCGACGGATCCGCATAACTCAATGAAACGCTTAACACACAGAAGCACATTTTACACTTACGTATCAGTTCTTGCTTTGATGCATCTGTCAGCTCAAATGACTCATGCATCACATGTTTGGCTATGCATTCTTGATTCTATACAGGTCGTGATATGAACTAGGTAATTCAGTGGCAGACTGCAGTAACATATTCAGAACTCGGCTCTTTTTGAACCGGTTCAGTGAGCCGGCTCACATACGGGATCCAGATGCAAAGATGCAGATCGCTAAAAAGACCCGTTTTTCCCATCTCTAGCGAGAATTACGTTTTGCGCTTCGAGTGATTCAGCTGCTAATAAGCGTTGTTCCGGCTTTCGTCAGATGCACTGTATAATACGCACAAGGTAGGTGTACACCGTACAGACGCGCGCGCAATACGTTACAGTACGTATACACAAACACAACGTATGTATTTGTAATCAAAGAACCAGCTGCGAGAGAACATTGCACTTGCCAACAGCAGAGACTGACTTTTTGTCAGTGTTTGGTGCGTGATACGCGAACGCTCTCTGCTGCTACAGCTGATGGTAGTGAAAATAGTCCGTCTCTATGATTATTGTTATAGTTCAAGACGATCCGTTGTCGCCACTAGTTCCCCGTCGCCAGTTGCCGGACAATCTAGTTTTAAGGCACTCGGTTGCTCATTTTGTTTGAGAGATAATATCAACATGATATTTTTTATAGACAGCCGTACTCATGTATTTTCAACACTATATATTTTCTTTTCAACTGATTTGATTTACGTATTTTCAAGTTTTTAGTTCTTAATCTTCTCATGCAGCTTTCCGTCCTTCGCTGCTCAGTCAATGGAACAATACGTTTGGCAACGTTTAATTTCAACGTGGAGGGAAAGTTTGGTTGAGGAACAGTTGAAAAAAAGAAGCTTTACCGATGTTTCACTTGAGGCCCTGAAGATGGAAATAATAAGTTCTTTATTTAATAAGTAGACACTTACTAAAAAGACGAAGTTCAGTTAACAAAACTTTCCGAAACGTAGGCCACAAGCGAAACATCGGTAAAGCTTCTTTTTTTCAACTGTTCCTCAACCAAACTTTCCCTCCACGTTAAAAATATATATTGGAACAAAAAATATTAAAGACTAATTTCAAATTAATAACAGTTGTTTGTGGATTGGTCTATGACGACCACGAAGCGAGGATCAAAGAGATTGTTCTGCTGTGCTATGCGCATTTGAAAGACATAAATGTTTTTCTAATTTTCATTATAACTATAAGATTAAAGCGAAATTCGGAATTGTTCGAGCTTAAGGGCCACGAACATTGGATGTTGCGGAGCCGACTAGTGCGTGGGACCTCATTTAAATTCATGTATTCCAAAACTGCTGATCGTGCCAAGCCGATTTGATCTGATTTAATGGATGTGGACCTTTAGAGTCCAACACTTCCAGTAACGTTGATTACATTCGATGTGAAAATACTTCAAAGTAGATTTGAAAATCTGTCAAATTCACATCGATTACCTACAACCGGCAAGTAAGTAATTTCCAACCGATACTTTGAACATCGAACGTTCCAGAAGAAGAAACAATTCTAGATTTCCCAAAGTAGACTTTTCCTAAACCCTCTAATCGAGGAATATTCTAGAAGTCATCACACCTGACATCATGCATTCCGAAAAAAAATCAAGATTCGAGAACATTCCCAATGCTTTAAAAATGTCTAGCTCAATGGTAAAGAGAAGAAAGGAAAAGTTAGACTCGTGCTTTCGGAAACATTCTTCTCGTAATACTCGCTATCGTTGACGCTCCAAAAAATTCAGTAATTTACAATCGGCGGATCTTTCGTTGTCCGGAAACCCCATTTTTTCCCACGGTCGAATTCAAATTAATTCAAAAGCTAAGTTCAAGACAAATGCATGCAGAGTTGCTTGGCAAAGTCTTTTTTTTCATGTCTGAAGTATTGACAACTGAAAATATAAATTTGTTTTTGTCTGTATATTATATAAAAATCGATGTATGTATGTTCCCTTTGAACTCCAAAACTTTTGGACCGATTAGAAGATTAAAAAATTATTTTAATCATCGGTACAACAAACAAAACGTCGGAATGAAACATTTTCTCCCAACATCACGGTCTCGACAACTCTGCACCGTGTGGCCATCGCCAGTAGGTAAAGCTTGTAGGTGACCTTGTAAACGGTCCATTGACCTATGTTTGTCTCTATCGCGCAAACAATGACTCTTATACACCGTTCTTCATCTAACAGGTTTATTTGGTCCATTTAAATACCGTCATACCTACATACCTAGGTCTACATTCCGGACATTAGTTCAGGGGTTATCCGGCGAGCGCTGTATGCGCATTCGGAATAAGGGTGAAATTGCTTTACGCCGAGTCTCAATCCATGACCGAACAGCAAAAGCGCTTACGTCAACTCTTCAGACACATTTTTTGACTATGTCTATGTTCGCGGAGATACGATACAGTCTTTCCCACCAACATATTTATCACGTGACAAGCTTCTTGGTTAGGATGCACAAAGTATCTGATTGGTTGTTCTGCTGTGTTGAGTTTCAAGCGACCAATCAGGTGCTTGATCATGCAGTTTTATTGTTATACCGGTACATGAGATAGAGTATAGAATCACTGTTTAGCAGACGACTGAACTGTATACATTTTACTCGCCTCGGTTCTGAACTTATATTTCGTAATATATGCAGAACAATATACCGTCGACTAGAATCACTGTTTGGCGGACAGCCGGCCATACTCAGACTATCTATTTTCAGTTGATTTTACTTACGTATTTTCAAGTTTTTAGTCTCACGCGAAGTGTCTTCTCGTGCGCTGCTCAGCCAATGGCAAAATTCATTTGACAATGTTTAACCTCAAATTAATTTTGACTGCCACGAAGTAAGGGTGAAGGAGAAGTTGGAAATACACGAGGTCATTAGTCCACGACAGGTTTGAAGATACTGTAATTTTACCCAGCCATAAACTTGAGCACCAAATGAAAAACTTGATCATTAAATGAGCTGTATGATTAAATCGACATTAATCTTATTTTACCTAGATTGGACATAAACGGTTTTGGCTTCAGGCTACAGATATTATGTAGACATCGTGCTTTTCTGAGTATAGTGTACCCTACCTACTGTTTGCTGATGGGATTTGGTTGTGTTTTTTTTTTGTTGGTTTTTAGTTATTTCGTCTCTGGTGTGGAACAGAATGTAGGTAGTTTGTGGCACGGAACCCCGAAGCTTTTGTTCGCGTCTGAGAAATACGCTTGAAAAGATCCGAAAAGATCGTTTCTAATTGATACGAATGCCGTGGCTTTGTCCAAGAAACGTATCGAAGACATGTATTTTGTATACTTCAACCGAGAGATTTGGATTGTTAAGCAATTACTTTTTTTATATTTATAGGTAAATAGGTCTTTTGCATGCGATTTTACTCGCATTAATGCTGATTTTGACAACTAGCGCAATCGCGAAAAAATAACTAAATAATTTAGTGGAAATTAAGTGCTTACAAATTTCATAAAAAATTCAAAACGCCCTCTCCCATGTAAGGTGTTAGTAGGTACACAAAATACCCGAACAGCCTGCAAGAAAACGATAGACACTCGACAACTTAACTTATTAGCAATTAATAATATTGACTCTACCAACAGTATTAATAAAATAAAATTACTTGCAATACTGTTCAATTTTTTATTTATATAAAAGACGTTTCAACCAACAGTTTTAATTTTATATTTGAAAATTGAAAAGGACCAAAACTGTTGGTTGAAACGTCTTTTATATAAATAAAAATATTGAACAGTATTGCAAGTAATTTTATTTTGTTAACTTATTAGCGTCAAAACAAGAAAACGAAGCTACAGACAAATGTCTCGTTTTAACATAATGTCTCGCATCGTATATAATGTCTTAATTTACGAACGAGATACATAAACTGCTATTTTATTCCGTCTAGCTTTGAGTTTTAGGTCTTACATTAAAAGAAGTTCCAGGCACATCGCTTGCTAGAGATCTGCGAAAAACCAAAAATTACGAACCACTGGTTTATACTCATTCTAAAGAAATAAGTGAAGATGACAATGCTTTCTCTTACTTTTCGATCACTCTGTAACTGAGTTTTAAGGTATATTTTTGATCGATGACGCAACGTATAAATTTAGCGAATATTTTTTTCATTAATCATAAAGAGTTACCGACTAAGATAATAGTTTGCGGTTTTTTCGTGATGCAAGAATGCCTTTATGACGAATTTACTATGGCATCCTTGTATTGTTGTTAGGTCGTACGTTTTTTTTTTCTGTCACAGAAAATATGAATTTTTAGCGTGGGAGAAATATGCCGTGGTTTATTTGTGATTAGTATAGGTTTTCTTAGTTAGCGCAAAGCTGTTAACGAGTCAAGAACTAAGAAGTAATTTTACTTCTCGTGTTAAAACGTTTTAAAAAAGGATAACATGCTTTTCACACCGTTTTTGGTGTATATGGGAAAGTTAAGGTGGCTGATTTCCGGCTGTTCAGTATTCCCCCTTTTTCTTACGCGTAGTTGAATATGCGTGTCTGCACTTGTCAGGTTTTGGAAATTTCGAAATTTCTATAAAAAATCTTATTCAATTTTTGATGGTAATGCTTATAAAATAAGCTAGAAATATGTACCATTTTTCCCATATGACTAATTTTTACAGTTTATTTGATCTAAATAAATGATTTAAAATCAGATAAAAACGAGAAAATTAGCATAAGTGTTACGTAACTTTTTTCCATTTGGAAGAAATTATTTAGCGATTTTAATTAGTCAGTACTTCGTAAGTTTCTAAAGAAAAACAAACTTCAAATTGTTGATTTGCCTTCTCGTCTTGTGACGTACTGTAAAGAAATATTGACGAACAGCACGGTTTTTAATTCAATTTTTGTGGCAAAATACACGCTTTTTTAAATTTTTAAGCAGCTAATAAAAACAGTAATAAAATGAATTCTGCGACCACAGTTCTAAATTTCCCGAGAGCATATTTTACAATCTGAGGGAGTAGTCACCTTAAAAAAATTAAAACAGGAACTGAAATTTTGAACGCTGCATTTTCAACAATAAAGTTTTGTTTAATTCTAAGAAACACGTGCAGAGACACCTGTTATTTAGTAAACAATAGCATAAGCTACATATAAGTTCTTTTTTAATGAATAGGATAATACTAATTGTTATATTATTAATGTAGTTTTGCAGCATGACAGCTCAGTCGTCTTTATTTATGAGGTTCCCATCGCATTACGTATTATAAAATATATAGAAGGTCCGAGTGGCCAATTTAAACATCACAGGATGCGTTTAATACAGTGACATAATGTGAAATGTTCAATTAACCTCTTTAGGTCATTTTCATGCGAACAGCAGGACACTCTAAAGGAGGATGTACATTAAGAAAACACACCCGAAAATTCGAAAAGTACTTGGTTCGATTCCCTAGGATTGCAGATATAACTAGGACTTTATCCGATATATACTGATATATCGGCCATCTTGATCGAAGTTTGCTATGGTTTCCTCAAGAATTGCAGTTAAATTTCGAGATTGTTCCTTATTATTGTTGAGACTTTTCATGGTTTCCCTCAATAAATATCGAGCATTGCTATCACCGATTACCGGGCAAACTTCTATATACTGTTTGGGATTTAACATATGGACGAAGTTTAGACGAAATGTAATGTCGAATCCGCCATTTTCCATCATCATACTAACCAAAGACTTTTACTCCTGGATACACCTTCGCCACATGTCGTTGTAGTTATATTTCCGGTTCACTGGGCGAGGAGGATAAAGTATGTGGCCATCTCTATCCTTTTCTCTACATGCACGATTGAGATTAAGGTACTATTTTGAGAGAGATGGAACTCGACCACACCACCGGTCTATCTGTTTCTTTTGGAAAATTACACTTTTTACATCGCTAGAGCACGTCCATGAGTAGGTCGATGATACTAACAGCATGTAAAATGCACTGATTAAGATTTCTGTCACCAGATATCGCATCGTTTATGTCAAATCCCAACATTCAAAAATGTGTCGACCTTATCTCCTTTTATCCACTACGTTGCTATTAATTAAACTGAACTTTAAAAATGTAGAGAAAACGAGAAAGTAGTAATTGTGCGAATGGCGCCTGTTAATATGACAATACCGAGAAACGGACGTTAAACGATCGTTTTTATTTTTAAACGGAATTCGTCGAAATTCGACGAACACGTGAAAATCGACGATGGATGGATATTTGGAATCTTAGAAATAATTATGTCGAAGAAAAATTTTCATCAAGCACATTTAAACAACTGTAATTTATGTAAATCGACCTTAATTGTTGTACAAGTTCATAACATTGATGTCGTGTGATATTCTGATATGTGTTTATGTAATATATGATGTACTTACATAATCCACTATATGTTATATATATAATTAAATAGGAGCGAAGACTCATTTCAGACATAAATTCGTAGAGTTTGGGTGTTGAATACTGATTTGTATGGACAACTGATGAGATCGGAGTGGGGGAAGAATATTAGGACGTCCGACATCTTGTATGGACCTTTTCTGTATCATACATATATTTGTACAATCGACACGAAATAATTCCTACAGAATATGTATGTTAAACATACTGAAAATGTATTTCGAGAAACGTGCGTGTAAAATGTTGGAGGTTTAATTTGCAGTAAATTAGATCAAAATAATACGTTTTATGCTATGAGAAAGTCAAATCTCGTGACATAACATCACAAGAATCGTCTTAGAAAATGAAAGTTCAGAAAACAAAAACAGATGATAACTATAATAATTGTTGGTTTCACTCAAGATTACTATAGAAACTAACGTTGGGCGTTAGCATTGTTGAAGATGTGTCTTGTGACGTCATAGGAGGCTTCTTTCAAACAATAATTGAAAAACCAAGCCATGGTCATCCGACATCCAGTGACGTACCAATCAACCACCAATCGTAGACGTTATGGCTTCTTACGCCAAACCTTCTAGTATCCTAGTAATCTTGGGTTTCATTGTTTTGAGTGTTTCTGCTATTTTTTTTTGTATTTTTATGTGAACGAATCCACAAAATGAATGTTTGCCAAAACGGTGATCCGCGAAAAATTTTTACGTATCAGAAAAAAGATTATTTTTTTTCGATTACCTATTTTGATTTAATCCTGCTGTGCAACTAAATGGACACCAAAATAGATTTTACTTCGACAGAATCAATGGTTCCGAAAGTGGTACACAAACGGTGGCAGTTTGAGAACCACTGCGTCAAATAATAATCATAAATAAGAGAGTAGACATTATAATTATGTACATAGTTACAAAAACTCGTATGAATAAATATTATTGTATTTGTTTAAATATTAAATAATACTTTAGCAAAGTGATTAATAAAATGCCGTTACATTTATTTATTATACAATAAATACATGATTATGTATTTGATTTTACGCAAGTTGTCAAACCAGTCTCATCGGTGTACTTGATATCGAACTTTGTTTTATACTGGGTGTCCTAGATTTCAATAAAAACAGCAGTGAATCCCCGGTTTTTTTTTTCAAGAGATGACGTCTACATATAACCTAAAAAAATGTTGACTGTTAAGCTTTGCGTCACTTCCGCGACACACACAGAAGAGACTTCCATGACATGTCACTAAGTTATTACAGCAGAAATTTGAAGAGAGGCAGTTTACACAAAAAAAGGGTAAGCGTCGGGGGATGCCTGAGAGAAGCGAAGCTTCTACGCATTTTTGGTAGTGTAGCAGCGTGCTAATGAAAGGAGAAAACGGTGACGCTGACGTTCTTTTTTCGGTTTACTCCCCAGCAACCCAACGCGGAACGAAGCTAAGGAAGTTTTGCTTCAAAAACTATGTTGTATGTTTTGTCGTTCTACACAAAGTTTTGTCAATAGTGCGCCTAGGTCCTGACCCCTTCGATGTTTTTTGAACATAACGAAATTTTATTATCACACTTATCAACACGTCGCAGAAATTGGCATTTTATTTTGGTCGTGCAGACGAGTTAACACCGAGTTAAACTTACCGATCCTTCAGATTGTAAAATATTTCGAATTGTAATCGCAAAATTCATTTTATTGCTGTTTTAATTAATTGCGATTAAGCTTCACAAAATTTGACTTGCTGCTTAAAAATTTCAAAAAACATGTTTTTGCCCCAAAAATTTAATTCATCTATATTTGTTTAATTACTGAACGTCACGAGATTTCGAATGACCAGAAGGCAAATTAATATTTTGACGTTTTTTTCAAACTTATGTTAAAAATTATGACAAATTTGGTTTGCTTAAGGTAGTTGTCGGGGTTAAGGCACACCGTCAGAAAATTCTTAATTTTGTATACTTATTAAGGACATGATAATACAATTACCCTGAAAATTTGAAGTCGATCGACCGTATATAATCCAGGATAAATTCAATTAGAAATTGGATAATTAACATTGATTGTATACGATCTCTGTAGTTCTGAACCAGTTTCTTATTTATAAAAAAAGAACTAACTGTCAGAAACTTTCCAAAAACTGACAGTCTTTCAATGCATTTGTTATGAGTTTAAAAAAAATAAGAAAACATTTTTGACCGTCTAATTATTTATAAATAACGGTTTAAAGTTCAACAATTTATAGAAAAGTATACATGCATATGAATACTGTATGGGTTACGTTTCCACGGGTACAGTCTTGAGTACAAATTATGGATCACTTAGCTACAAGCTAGTATACTTTTGTGGCGCGTATAATCTATAACTTTTTGACAATATTGCACCACGACAACTACCTTAATTACTGCACGTCACGAGATTTCCAATGACCAGAAGGCAAATTAATATTTTGACGTTTTTTTCAAACTTATGTTAAAAATTCTGGGTTTGCTTAATGTTATTTTTCAAATTGATTTTTTTCTGTACAACACCGAGGAAAACGTTTTTCTGTCTGCCTTGCTGTTCGCTGTCCGTCGGCAGGCAAGCAAAACAAAATGCCGAATGGTCGAGTTAGAAACGGGACATCGTGGACATTTTTTTTCTCGGACATGCGCTATGTAAACAAACTAGCCGTCTATAAAATGCAATCACAGTTTACTCGCGTTTCTCTGTGTGTCTGTATACATGTTTGTGATTGATAAACGAAATCAACAGTTGTTTACTTTTATCGCTAATTCACTTTCGTATTGCACGATTGAATAGCGATTTGTAAATAAATTGCTGTAAATATTATACAAGTATTGCACTACAACATTGTACCGATTGTTCGCGGAAACTAGAACGCGTAAAACCAAGAATACGCAAAAGCTATTTTCACAGTAGATTTACGGTGATCGGTTTCTCAGATCGTAAAATATGCTCTCGTGAAATTTCGAACAGCGGTCGCAAAATTAATTTTATTACTGTTTTTATTAGCTGTGATTGAGCATTAAGCTTCACAATATTTGCTTAAACATTTCCAAAAACATATATTTTTGCCCAATTATTTGAATCACAAAACGGGATATTCGTTAATATTTCCTGACAGCACGTCACGAGATTTCGAATTACGGGAAGGCAAATTAACATTTTGAAGTGTTTTCTTTAGAAAATTATGTTAAAAATGTTAACAAATTTGGATTGCTCAATAATTTTATTGATTTTTTTCTGTACAAAAGTTTATTTAAAACTTACGCGGATTTTCTCGCATTTTCATCTGATTTTAAATCGTTTATTTAGATCAAATAAACTGTAAAAACTTGGCTAAAAGTCATTTGGGAAGAATGGTACATATATTCTAATTTATTTTAAAGCATTCACATCAAAAATTGAATAAGATTTTTCCGAAACCTAAGTATATTTTACATGCACACCAGCGATGCCAAATTTTTTTTTTGCCAAGTCGGGATTTTGGAACTTTTTGAGTGAAAAAAGCGGGATTCTTTCGTCGAAAGCGGGACATAGTAAAAAAAACGTATATAATCAGAAGTTTTTAAATATTTATCTTTTTATTTGAGTTCAAATTACGTTTACGTGACAATGGATAGCAAAAATAGCCATAGAAAATGTATTTTAATAAAAATATATTTTAAATCAGATTTACCCTATCGTTAAATAGTTGAGTCTTATTCGTTTTCTGAATAAAAAAAATCAAAAAAACAGAAATCAAAATCAAAAAAGTTTTATTCATTAGAAAAATATGGCGTTTCAAACAATAGTCTGAGGAGTGAGTGTTACAAATTGCAACTTACAATAAGAGAAAAATTATTTACACACAGTCGAGTTATCCCCGAAAAGCGGGACTGACCCTGTCTCGCGCGGGACATTAATTTTGATTTAAAAATCGGGACGTCCCGCCAAAATCGGGACGTCTGGCAAAGCTGGTGCACACACACATCCAACTTGCGCGATAGAACTATGCGGGTGAAAAAGGGGGGATTTTGAACAACTGGTAAACAGTCACCAGAAAAAACATGTTCTTGTTACTATAACGATAATTGTGCAAGATAATTATTTCTAACGCTTTTTTGCAATCATTATGGCGAGCTAATTAACATTAAACACATAATTGTAGCCCGATATTTGAAAAATGTCTTGTTGATATATTCATTCACAGTTTTTTTTCTGCGATTCGTAAATGAAATGAAACTTGTCTTTCCTTATGCGCATGTCCATTAAAATGATCGGTATCGTCTTGTAAATAATATCTATTACCGCGATCGGCGATTTAAAAAATACCTGTACACAGTGCAGAGACCTGTCTATCTGTCCGTTCATATGCACAGTTGTGATTTTTGACTTTGGACAAGCTTACCTTCGGCTAATCGCACATTACTGAGTTTTCTGTTACTTATTATTTTTAGACTCCGCCCGGCTTCGCTCCTTAAGGTAGGTGCCGTGGTTAAGGCACAGCGTCAGAAAATTCTTAATTTTTGTACACTTATTAAGGACATGATAATACAATTACCCTGAAAATTTGAAGTCTATCGACCGTATATAATCCGAGATAAATTCAATTAGAAATTGGATAATTAACATTGATTGTATACGATCTCTGTAGTTCTGAATCAGTTTCTTATTTATAATAAAAGAACTAGCTGTCAGAAACTTTCCAAAAACGGACAGTCTTTCAATGCATTTGTTATGAGTTTAAAAAAAAATAAGAAAACATTTTTGACCGTCTAATTATTTATAAATAACGGTTTAAAGTTCAACAATTTATAGAAAAGTATACATGCATATAAATACTGTGGGTTACGTTTCCACGGGTACAGTCTTGCGTACAAATTATGGATCACTTAGCTACAAGCTAGTATACTTTTGTGGCGCGTATAATCTATAACTTTTTGACAATATTGTACCACGACAGCTACCTTAAGATTAAATTTTTGTTCCATTTAAATAAGTTCTTTAATTGCGAAATCTCATTCACTTCGTTCGTTCAATCGAGTTAATAACTTACTCAATCACTTCGCTCGTTCGCTCTTTGTAATGAATTATTACGTTACTGACTCGCATCGGTCGTTCGATCTCCAATTTAGCATTTGCACTCGGCTGAATCTACACCTATAGACCGAAAAGTTCCCCTAGAAATAAGCTATCGAATGATAAAACCCCTCAAATCCATTCAGTGGTTTTTAGCTACCACACAGATGGGAACGGATTCTTTCTTTTATATAAGTATTGCTATTAGAAGCACATTTTGTATTTTAAATATAATGTTTGAAAATAAACATTCAACTTATTCTCCGCAAATTCTTTTCATTGTGCCAAATAAAATACCTGAAAAAAATTACGTAGCTTCACTCCAACTCCCCCACCCCTCACATAGTTCAGCGTAGCTTTCGAACTGATCCCCCCTCCCTCTTGATCGAGCTATGTAGTTTATGGGCGCTCTCTATTGTATAGATGTGCTTGTAAGATTAGCCCCGCCTCCGTGCAAATTTCTAATGCCGCTCATCAATGTCAACTCCCTTATAGAGATTATGATGCGATGACATTTGACGGCAAAAAGTATTGCGAAATGTGGCTGCCACGCCTCCAATCTCAAATACACCGTGCGGTCTGTCCAGAGTCAAAGGTGACTACAATACCGGCGAAATGAAGTTTTAGTATTAGTGGACGGACAGGTTTTCTGAGATGCGAACAACGGATACAGCATACCAATTGAAAGGAAGCTGGTTGTGGTGGGTTCAGATCTTCTCAGTTCACCAGAGTCAGACCTCTAGCAGCACACACATAGATTCAGACATCGTTTCTATACCTGTGTCGTGTAGTTTAGAGTCGCAATTGACTGTGCAAACTCTGCGTATGGGGAGGAGCCCTAATGAAACTACTAGACGAGACACACGAGGATCCCCGAACCATCCTCTTGGCTCGTCGACTGTCGACTTAAGGTTCTGGTGAATTTGACCAAGCAAAGAAGAGTTAAAAACAACATTTAGAGAACTCATATACAGCTGAAGAACCATAACATAGAGTAGAACCTTGACTTACGAGTTTTATTCGTTCTGTAATCTCAAAATAAATTTCCCCATTTAAATTAATTGAAATGCCATTAATTCGTTCCAGTGTCCAAAACGTCACCCCAGATGTATTGTTACGTGTTTTTGAATAAGAAAAATGTATTTATAATAATTGACTTAGGCTTACGGAAGATGCTGGCGGAGGTGTTACTTTCGCTTAATTTTCCTCACTGTTTTGCTCTTCACTGGTCTTTGTCTTTTTCGCCACGTTTTCCTCACTTTCACCTGCAGGCCGTTAAAAAAACCTGCCCAAGGAGGTTTGTTTCTTCCTCCCTTTCAAAATGTTGCGGAAATGAGTTAGGCAAGTGTCATTAAATAGCTCTGATGCACGATCAGTTGCAACTTTTTCGGGATGTTTTTTTTCCACGAACTGTGAAAGTCTCTCCCACATTCCCAAGATCTTCTTTATCTCACTTGTAGAGAAAACCTCCTTCTCCTCTGGCTCCTCCTCGAAACCAATTTCTTGCAGAACCTCCGTATCCTACTGCGACTAACTCGGTCGTCAGTTTCTGAGAGTGCTCCTCGACGAGTTCCTATCTCAAGAAACTCGTATGTCGAGGTACCACTGTATTCTTAAATGATTTTTAATATGCTAAACCATTGGCGTGTATAGGGAACTCCAGAAGTGTCTGGTGCCCACACCAGAATGTTGGGTTACCAACCACAAATTCTGGAGTGGACACTAGAAAAAAAGGGTGTAAGAGTTGAGGTCCTAAAGGAACAAGCAAAAAAGATTTTTGTCCAAATCTCTATGCAAACTAATCTTATATTCCAAACTGCGATTGTCATATTATGTTAACTCAGCCGGATGTATACCGTCAGCCCCCTCTTCCGACGCCCCTGAGTCATATTTTTATGACGAATCTTCCTCTCTCATATTAGGTAATTCCACCGAAGTCAGGTACCAAGTAAACAAAAATATTTGAATATACACAATACACTTTATGACTTTCTGGTAATAAAAACGACTTTTTTTTAAGATTTCCGAGCCAAAATATGTCATGGCAAAACTTGCAGTCAGAATTTGTTTTAGAATAACTTGAGTTATTAAATGAAGTACAAGTTTCCTAAAGTCATTTAAAATAAAAGTTTATTTTGGTATGTTGAGTAATATGTTTATCTGTTGATAAGTTGATTGATAAGTATAGTAGTGTTGGTATTTTTTTAAATGAACACTAAAAAGAAATGATAAATCAGTCAGATAATATTATATCGTTGATAAGTGAACAGTTTTATTGTTAAGTTCCTTTTAAAACGACAATTTTAAAATTAATGCGATCGATTGTTCCTCTAATTTGTTGTAATGAAAAATGGTAACTCTTGAAAATTAGTGTTGGATTAGCGAGCTAACATTTTTTTTGTTTTACTTTACGCACTAGTGTTTAAGAACTCATTTTACTACAGACATGAAAAGCAACAATTTTATAAAAAATCATGTTATGCTGATGCGTATTTGTTTTTTGTTTTGTTTCAGTGGTGTGGCACAGCTGAGTTGTACGGATTGTTCAGTATGCAGTAGCAGCAGTACAGCGTCCAGTGATATAGCCGATCCGGGGTCTCCATTCAGCACAACTTCCAGTCACAGCGAAGACTCGACGCCTGGTTCGCAGACACCGCCGTGCAAGATGCCGTCGCAGCAGTCGCCGAGTCCCCAGTGGACCCCGTCGCCGTCTGACACGCCGTCGCCAGGAAAACAGCCGTGGCCTTGGGATCGACCGAATCCGGAGCAATCCTCGTCGTTGCGCACGCCACCGAATCTCAAAAGAGTAACGGCGACAAAAAGCGCTACCGACTTCTCGCCTAAGCGTTTGAAAACGATAGACTTTTCACAAAAAAGTGTTCAGTTAATTAATAATACGCATATTGTTTCACAAAATAAGACTTCGCCACCACCGGTTACCATCCAGAAGAAAAACGCATTCGCCATAATACAGAATAAAAATCTTAACGCCAAACCAAACATTCAAATAAAAACCGCGAGCGCACTGAATAAATCCGTTGCGCAAACAAAGCCCGTGACTGCATTTCCGGCGAGTTCACAAAATAAGTTACAACAAATCATAAACAAATCTTCACTTGCTTGCCTAAAATCACCGTTGATACCTTGTCATACTCTGCCTAAACCGCCCTCCTGTGATTCTGCGAAAAGCGCCATCGTCGATAATAACGTCGCGTTGTCGGCGACGGCCCCCCAAATTCCTAGTCCGTTAAATAAAGTGAACGACAAGTGCACAGTGCAAGAGGCGCCCGTCAAGAATATCACGATGTTTCCAAAGCAGAGGGCTGTGCCCTCGATGCTCGATCTCCATTCCGTTCTGAAAGGTCAGCAGGGCAAGATAACAGAGTATTTCAAAGCTCAGGTAAAACCTATCAACTGCGTTAAACGAGAATTAGCTAATAGTAATATCGGTAAGATAAACGACTCAGGCAAATCCGTTAATAATAATATTATAAGTAGGAAAAATAAAATGGAACTGTTGAAAAGTCAGCCGGCCGAAGCCGTTCAAAAATATTTAGGTTTGATTACGGGTTGTGTTAATCAAAAAGCGTTCGTGAATGGAAAATATCCGAGTACTGCGAAACAATTAGAGTTGCAAAGAAAGCACGAAGTGAGGACGTTGACGTTGCCTAGCCAAGTGAAAAATGTAATCGCGGACACAAAAACGAACAAAAAAATTAATCCGGTCGTTTCGTTGACACGAAAAACGCTTGCGAAATCGGCTGTGAACTCGAAAAAGACAATAGCGAATCAACAAACCTCCGCACTGCCAAGTCCTACTGTGAAATTAACGGCTCTTCGAATTCCCGAGGAGGCGAGCTTAGAGAATACGAGGAATCCTGTAAAGACGACTGAAAGCGTAACTGTGACGAGTGCTTTAAGCGCCACACTTAAAGCTAAAAGCTCTATTCCTATCCCCAAAAGAAATCCACCGCTATTTGTTCCCCCTAATTTAAAAACCGGTCAAACAACAATTATAACACCAAAAGTGAATAGTCCAATGCAAGTGATACCGCCATCGAACTGTGCTAATTTTCCGGCGCTTGTTAAACTCAACGGTACTTATGTTCCCGTAGTCAAATTGAATTCGGTGCCGCCGTCGACGGCGCTTCCAAACAGTTTGTCGGCGTCCAGTCTGTTGAGCGTCGAAACCGGTGTGCCAACAGTTCCCGTCACGAAACCGAAAACACAACAGTTGTTGAATGGAACGTCTTTTCTGACCGAATGCTCTCTTAAAATTCCTGCCGTCGGCTTACAGAAACAGCAAACGTCGCCCAAAAGTGTTTTGTTAGAATCAATACAGCAGAACAGTTTGAAAACAGACGCCCTTCAAAGCAAAGACAAACTAGACGCGGAAATTAACAAACGCGAAACGGGTCTTCGAGAATTATTACAAGTTTCAGTTCCTGTGTCGGCTCAGCCGTCAATTGATTCGCAAAAGTCACCCATATTATCGCAGCCAAAGACAATTCGTTTTCCGCCAAAACAGGAGCAGCTGGAAAAAGACCAGAACCGATCAGACGCAAGAGATGATGGTTTCTGTCGGTGGTCTAATTGTGAGTCACAGTTTGACACTAGCGGCGCACTTTTGGAACATCTTCAGGTAAGTTATTGTGTCTTAAATTATTAACAATCAAATGCAAAGTGCTGTCAATTAAAAACAACTACCACTGTAATGTATACACATTAAAGTTACTGAATACCAGCTGTTCAATATGCTCCCTTTTTCACCCACATATGACTATCTTACGACAGTTGGATGTGTATTACTGTGGTCATGTAAAATTTTTCGGAAATCTCTAATTTCTATGAAAAATCTTATTCAATCTTTGATGATAATGCTTCAAAATAAACAATAAATATGTACCATTCTTCCCAAAAGACTTTTAGCCAGTTTTTGCAGTTTATTGGATCTAAATAAACGATTTAAAGCCAGATAAAAACGAGAAAATTTGTATAAGCTCTACACAAACTTTTGTACAGAAAAAATTAAATTTGAAAAAAAAAATTGAGCAAGCCAAATTTGTCAGTATTTGTAACATAAGTTTGTAAAGAAAAAACTTCAAAATGTTAATTTGCTTTCACGTAATATTGACGAATATCACGTTTTTTGATTCAATTTTTAGAGCAAAAATATATGTTTTTTTGAAATTTTTAAACAGCTAGCCAAATTTTGTGGTGCTAATGTTTAATCACGTCTAATAAAAAACAATAATAGAGTGATGAGAATGACTCCATTTCTTGTGTTGTTTAAATTGTAAAATCAATATCCTCACAAGATATAATTAAAAAAAACTACAGTACTTTATTACCAAAAATAATGAATAGAAGATTCTTGTGCTCATTATTTTTGGTAATAAAGTACTGTAAAGTAATAAAGTACTGTAGTTTTTCTGAATTATATCTTGTGAGAATATTGATTTTACAATAATAGAGTGAATTTTCCGACCACAGTTCGAAATATCCCGAGAGCATATTTTACAATCTGAGGGACCTTAAGTGATTTTTACTTTTCTAAGTTGGATCGTTTTTACAGGTGGCACATGTGATATCGCAAGCGACAAAAGATAACTATGTTTGTTTATGGGTCGGATGCAAGGTCCATGGTCGGACGTCGTGTTCCCGATCGTGGCTCGAACGTCACGTACTTTCTCATGCGGGTAACAAACCGTTCCGATGCATTGTGGACGGCTGCGGATGTCGGTTTAATTCTCAAGTAAGTACCTGTAATTTATTATGACGTTTTGTAACTGGTTTTCAACGCTATCTGGTGATAATATTCATTAAACGATTGCTTTTGAAACAGATATGGATTGTATAACAATTCGATATTTATGATTGGCTAAATCGATACATACAGATTGAACTATTCGATATTAGACCAGGCGTTGGGTCGCATCTCGTAAGGAAAATCCAATGGATTCATTTCGATCGATAATTTAAGTCCAGGAAGACACCTAAAGAATGAAATTCTTAAGGTTGCTGAAAAAAATCGGCGTGAATTTTTTTTCTTTAACCGGGCTATGGGAATTTAAATTGTTTTGTGTGTTTGCATGTCCACTAAAAACGCGAGAACTACTAAATGGATTTGAATATGGATTTCACCATTCGATAGCTTATTTCTTAGATGAAGTTTAAGTTTATAATAACAGGCTGACCCAGCGTCAGACGGGTAAAAATTGGATTGAATTCACTATACTGAACAGATTTGAATGAGGTTTTTGCCAATTTATACCCGGATGAAGCCGGGTTGCCCAATTATTATAGACCTAAACTTTTTCTAAGAAATAAGCTATCGAATGATAAAAAGCGCATTCAAATCCGTTTAGTAGTTGTCGCATTTTTAGTGGACACACAATGAGATTTAAATGATAACTCCCATAGATTGGTTAAAAAAATCCGCACGCCGATTTTTTCCAAGCAACCTTTAGAATTGCATTCTTTAGGACTTGCTAAATTTAAATCGTCAATCGAAATTAATCCACCGGATTTTTCATACAGGATGCAACGCAGCGCCTGCGCATATTTAAGATTGGTTAAATCGATAAATGCAATTTTAACAATTGGATATTTAAGATTGGCTATAAATCAATACACAAATAAAATTGTACGGGACTGAAATTTTGTTGTCTTGCGGAATTTTCGGGCATTTAGTATACTTAAACGGGCGAATGCATTTCCATACTGTACCAAGGTCACTTGAGACCGGCTAAACTAATTTTGATGAAACTTTGTAATTCTATTGACACCCAAACAAATATAGGATAGTATTAATATTCAGGTTCTAAAACCAACTTAAACGTAATACTCCGATCAATATAGACATTTTAATTTACAATAATTCGCATAAAGCTAAATGTTGATACAGGTACACTATCACAGATAAAATATTAAAAGTCCCCGTTGATCCTACTTCTGCAAAAAAATTTATTCAAGGTCAAAAGTCAAAAATATGGGGTTTTTGCATTTTTCTCGTAAACGGTAAGTGTTATCATAAAAATAGGTGGGACAAAAGTTTTAGATCATGCAATTATCTACCAAAGTCGTTCTTATCCTTTTTTTCTACGAATCACCATTCCTGAGATAGACAAAGTACATTATAGAGAAATGGGGTTGTTGTAGCATACAATAACCATCTGTCTCTATAATGTATATTATCTCAGGAATGGTGATTTGTAGAACAAAAAGTATAAGAACAATTTTGGTAGATAATTGCATGATCTAAAACTTTTGTTCCACCTATTTTTATGATAACACGTACCGTTTACGAGAAAAATGTGAAAAAACAATATTTTCCACCTTTGACCTTGACTAAAATTTTTGCAGACAAAGGATCGGTGGGGACTTTTGATATTTTATTTGTGATAGTGTATAATTAGTTCTATGCGAATTCACTGCATTTCTGTCTATATTGACCGGGCTATAAACGAATCTGCCGTCAACTTAGTGTTTTTTAATTTTCTATTCTTTTTTTAGTGATGGAATATAAATAAATATTATTTGTTCCAGCCGTTTTATTTCTATCGCCCAATAGCGGGCTGGATTTAGATTTAGTTTTGACAACTTTTGTTTTAGTATTTTGCCCAGACGCTAATTACCACAGTTGTCGAACGTCTGTAATCTCTACCGCAGTATTTTGCCCACAAAGACGATGTGTACAATTTCCCGCTGAATGAAGACTTGTTCAAGTAGTGAACGAAGTGCATCGTTTCGATTAATTAAAATAAGGGGTGGTCTTATATCAGACTGAAAATAGTTTTGGACTGATATAAGAATTTTTGTGGTCCCCTTTTACTGGATCTAGTCCACCAGTAACTGAATCTTCTTTTAAGTGCATCGTTTTAGTTGTTGTATTGATATCTTAAGTATTTGCAGTGCGAAAAGTCTGTTTGCAATCGGTTTTATATTTAGACCAATCAGTGTTGTCATTCCCGAAACCTTCCTCGTTGACCTTTCCCAAAGTTTTGAAACGACGTCACAACGCAGATTAGAGTACCAAGGTAAGAAAGTTTCCATAACAATAACTTATTAACTTTATTCATTTTTTAACAGTCCATTACAGTAGTAATCGCCACAACATTTGTGAGTCCTTTCAGATGAATTGGATTATTTACTCTTGATATTCATTCAGTCAGAATCAGGTTCGGTTCTGGCACTATGATCGGATATTGGAATCAGACCCATTCCCGGCAAAACGGTCAGATACCGGAACCGAATCCAGTTCAGGCCAACGTTCCTATTTGATACCCAATAATTTTTGTTTGCTGATTCTATTGCGTCAAGATCCCCCTTTCTGTTAATCGATACGTGCTTCTTTTGTTTTGTTTTTATCCACTGTCTATTTAGTTGCACTCATTTGTGCATGCTCCAAACTATTCACTTGCAATCAGCACACCAAACTACAGTGGTACCTCGAAATACGAGTTTTATTCGTTCAGTAACCTTGCTCATATATCAAAGCAAATTTCACCACTTAAGGTAGTTGTCGTGGTTAAGGCACGCCGTCAGAAAATTCTTAATTTATACTTATAAAGGACATGATAATACAATTACCCTGAAAATTTGAAGTCGATCGACCATATATAATCCGAGATAAATTCAATTAAAAATTGGATAATTAACATTGATTGTATACGATCTCTGTAGTTCTGAACCACTTTCTTATTTATAAAAAAAGAACTAACTATCAGAAACTTTCCAAAAACTGACAGTCTTTCAATGCATTTGTTATGAGTTTAAAAAAAAATAAGAAAATTTTCTTGACCGTCTAATTATTTATAAATAACGGTTTAAAGTTCAACAAGTTATAGAAAAGTATACATGCATATGAATACTGTATGGGTTACGTTTCCACGGGTACAGTCTTGCGTACAAATTATGGATCACTTAGCTACAAGCTAGTATACTTTTGTGGCGCGTATAATCTATAACTTTTTGACAATATTGTACCACGACAACTACCTTAAAATAATTGAAATGCTAGCAAGCTTTGTTACAATAACCTTCTCTCTCTATTATGTAATATTGTGAAAAATGAAGTTTATAAAGACATTCTGAAAAAATTAATCTATCGATTACATTTTAGAAGAAACATTAATTACGAATAATTGTTAATTATTCACATTTAAAGCGTTTTATTTATTTAAAGTAAGTACTTATCAAGTACTTACAATACCTTCCAGTCCCCAAAACGTCACCCCAGATGTTTTTGTTACGTGTTTTTGAATAAGAAAAATGTATTTATAATTGACTTGAGCTTACAAAGCTGGCGGAGGTGCTTTCGCTTAATTTTCATCACTGTTTTGCTCTTCACTGGTCTTTGTCTTTTTCGCCACGCCTTTTTCACCTTCACATGCAGGTCGAAAAAAAAAACCTGCCCAAGGAGGTTTGTTTCTTCCTCCCTTTCAAAATATTGTGGAAATGAGTTAGGCAAGTGTCATTAAATAGTACCAATACACGACCAGTTGCAACTTTTTCGGGGTGTTTCTTTTCCACGAACTGTGAAACTCTCTCCCACATTCCCAAAATCTCCTTTATCTCACTTGTAGAGATAACCTTCTCCACTTCTGGTTCCTCCTTGAAACCAATTTCTTCCAGAACCTCTGTATGCTTCTGCGACTGTAATTCTTGTAACTCATCGGTCGTTAGTTCGTGAGAGTGCTCCTCGACCAGCTCATATCTCAAAAACTCGTATGTTAGGGCCCTCGTATGTCGAGGTACCGCTGAATACTTGTTTAATACTTAGTTGCGATTTTCTTGCCTTGTGTTATCTTTAATTTTTTGAAGTTTGTTCAATTGTTTTAAATTATAAAAACGCCTACCCAAACTCAGAATTAAAATTTACGTGTCGTCATCCTGAAATCTTCCTCGTTGACCTTTCCCAAAGTTTTGACAAGACGTTACAACGCAGATTGGAGATCCGAGGTAAGAATCTTTGCATAACCATATGCTCGAATAATATAGTACTAATCGGCGAAATGTTTGTTTTTTATAGCTTGCATTGGAACGCCATGTAAATAGTCATTTCAATACTGCCGAAGGAACGCCAAATAGTAGCGCTCGTAAATCTATTGAATCGGGGGCAAGCAAACTTATACGTCGAAATGGCAAGAAAATTCGTTATAGAAGGCAGCCTTGGTCAGGTAAATAATTATTACATCATACATATTATGAGAACAGGGATGTTGACTATTTTTGGGAAAGTGTTTTAAATCGTGCATAATATAACCACAAATATTTATTACAATTTTTTAAATACGACTCACGCTTTAAAAATAATGTCATTTAAATTCAGTTTGAAATTTCGCTCCGAAACGTCAATACTTGTCACGTGACGTCGTAGGCTCATAAACGCTGCTAAACTGATGAGGTGATAGGTTTTTTCGTAATTGTTGTCATAGAAATTTTCGAATAAATTACACACTCTAAATATTAACCAAACAATGAAGACTTTTGACAGCGTGAACAGTGTCCTTCTCCATGACAGCGTCTGATGATGTTGATGAGCCTGTGACATCATGCACTCTTATTGGTGTTCGTTGTCACGGGACTTGCGAGTTATTTAATTACGTTTTACATATAAAATATTAATTAAATTCCTGAAAAATAAGGGAAAATATTGTGTTTTTTAATATTTCTATCATAGAAACTATCACTTACCGTTAAAATCATGTTTTTATTTAAATACTGTCAACATCCCTATGGTGCTGGTAAAAAGAATTTTTTAATGCGATCGGTGGAAATTGTTAAAAGTCTTCAAAAATGTCACCTCGGGCGTCGATATACCGCTGCCCACGTGATTCCCACGCTGCAAAGGCTCCCTGGAAGTCGGCTGTCATAACCCTCTTTCAAAGACTCTGTGACAACCCGTTGGATGGCTGGAACATTTTCGAAACGGTGAACTTTGGGAACAGGAAAAAGTCTGCCGGGCTCACATCGGAGCTGTAAGGTGGCTACGGCAAGGTTTCAACCCCTATCCGAGCCAGGTAGGCAGTCACAACAAAAGTGCTGCTCCAGCGAACGCTCCATTTTTGACGTTTTCTGTCGTGGCAAAAACTCAAAAACAGCTTTTGCGCCACGCGTGATTTTCACTCGGATGCGAATGCCGCCTGGTGCGTTGCTCACCCTCACCACAAATTTGCCACCAGGGAGCGCGGTGCTGGCGACTGACGCGCCGCGTGGCGGCCAGACTAATTATTTGACATGAATTTTAATTTAGCTAGACGTCCCCAACATCTTTTAGCGAAACTTTTAAGAATTCTTGTGAGCTGATCAGAGGGAATTGTTTCTAAAACGTAATTGATTTTATAGCACGGATGTTTGATTTCTTCGATGCGGGTATCATGGAAGGTCTACAACAGCAGCTGGTGGACGTGACCACAAAACGGACAGCAGGGCGCATAGGACAGTGCCCCGGTAATACCACCACGTTGAAATCTCGAGTTATAGGACGCCGTGTTGAGCATGGTGGAACTGTCAAAGTTCTTGTTCGATGGTATCCGCAGAATGTGTAAGTAGATTATTCTCTCTTAAATTTTTTTCCTTTCAAGGTCATCGACGCTCGTGCAGAACATCGAATGTTTTTGTCACAATTTCTAGATTTTAGCGCCCATCTTCAAGAGAGGACGCGATATTACTTCAAGGTTGTAGGTAGTGTGTGGTGTTTTCTTTTCAGAGATCCTTTTATAAATTGATATAAAATAATTAATGTATTGATGTCCAATGCCCGAATATTGGATTTTCCATTTCTAATTCAATCAAGTAGTATTGAAAGAAAACTTTAAGTACTAAAGTAGTATTTTGTGCAACTATTTCAGCAAGTTGTCCATTGCTTACGAAAGCCGCGGTCCATTAGTATGTTTAGTGGGCGAAGTGTCCTTCTAGGCTGCCCACAGGTAAGTATGTCGGCGACTACTGCTCCTTCTTCTTTTATGCAACATGGGTTAGTGTTCTCTACTCGGTCGTAGTCCGCTCATCTCTGATTGGTCGTTGGGCTCATTAGTTTAGTATACCTCAGTGCTGGTGTCCAGGTTTTACTTAGTTACAAGCCTTCTTTCTAAGTAAAACCTGGACATCAACACTAGGGCATACGACCAATCAGAGAAGAGCGAACTACGACCGAGTAGAGAACACTAACCCACGTTGCATAAAAGAAGGAGCTTAGCTTAACCTGTGAGCAGCCTAGAAGGACACTTTGCCTCAGTTGTAGACGAAACGCCACGTAGAAATACCAATGGTCCATGGCTAAGAAGCTAAGAAGATTTACGGAGAGTATAAAGTTTTGAAGTTAGTCAAACCAGCTTAGTTTAACAGAATTTCGGAAGACTTGAGCTTAAGCTTTATAAAGTTTTGAAGTTAGTCAAACCAGCTTGGTTTAACAGAATTTCGGATAACTTGAGCTTAAGCTTTATAAAGTTTTGATAGTTAATATTAACGTAGATTAAAAATAGTATTCCAGACGAATGGATTTTGGAGTCGGAAGTGAAGCCGTTGAAGGACATTCCAATCCCGGGACTCGGACCGTCGGCCATTGATGTGTTACATACGTCGCTGACTCCGAGTTTATCTCCTACAGTTGGGGGGGAACAGGGGAGATCGCGGACCAAGCACAGAAGGAAACAGCAAAGCAGCGCCGCTGTTTGTACAGTTGCCGCAACTGACACGCGACCAAGTGCCAATTCATAATAATTATATAATAAATAATTTATCCACATTCATAACAAATATTTTTCACTGATTAAATTTTTTTTGCACATTGAAATTGTGCTCTCTCAATTTTTAATTTTTTCGCGACATTAGGTAATTTGTTTATTATTGTGATATAATTATTATTACGACTGATTTGTTTCCGTAGACTTTTTAAACGATTCCGTTTTTTTTTCTTTTTAAAATTAGTCAGTGTCAGATAATATGTTAATGTGGATGAAAGCATAAACTTTATTTTGTAGAAAGATTTCTCTTTTGGGAACACAGATAAGTATATAATTCTATTGTATATTTTTTAAAAGACGTAGACTGAATATCTTGCAGTCGTTTAAGGAAATAACGCGACACGTTATTTTACACACAAGTTAATTTAGATTGTCTGCAAGTTGGTTTCATTTAAAGTTAGGTTAAGTAATCTATACATTAATAATAAGTAAGTAAAGAAAACAAAATACGATAGTTTAGTGTATTGAAGTTTAGTATAAATCGTAATAAGGAAGATAATGACCGCTGAGAAAGGGTTCGGATCACAACCAGCTCGTTGCACTGCCAAAAAAATGCGAACTGATTCGATCTCTACGTTGAGTTGATTAGGATACATATAAATCAATTTCGTAATATTTAAATTGATTATTTTTTTTTTGTACACGTTTGTTATTATTTTCCTGTTTTTTTTTTTTATTTTTAATTTATTTGTATTTTAATTTGTTTAGTACGTCATTTGTTTTGATACGCAACTTATGAATTTTGTTTCCATTTTGTTTTTATAACCTCAAAATTACTGAGGTCGCTACTTTGATGACGGAACCAGTGTGTTAGTAAAAGAGCTATTAAGCATTTTTAAGTAAGTATTTGAGGCACTGTGGTTTTGTACTAAAACTCTAGTAATATCCGAATACAATAACACAGACCTGGCTGAAGGGTAGCGGGACCTAACCGATTTTTAAACTTTTGTGCCATAAAAAATCCTTGAGGCATTTTGGAATTTTAATACCTTTAAATTTAGCATTTAAGAAGTTGAAAAATAAAAAAGCCAGATTTTTTAATCGGATCTAAAACTTAGCCAGATGTTTATAAAATTATATTTTTTAAGACTTAAAAATATATATTTGAAGCACGTTGAAATTTACACAGAGCAATATTGGTAACTAAAAATAGATATATTCAAAAAGACAGGTCGTTTCGGTGGGGCATTTTACCTGCCTGGCAGTAAAATATATTTAATAAATCGGTTAAGTCGGTTAAGCTCCGCTACCTTTCAGCCAGGTCTGTGTTTTTGTATTTGGATATTACTAAAGAGTTATTGTACAAATTTTCACAGTGCCTCAAATACCTGCCCAAAAATGCTTAATAGCTCTTGGACTATATTTCTTACGCGATCTCGATCGTGTGTCACGAAGTTTGGTCGCTGTAATGCTGCCTGTGCATGCGACGACTTCGACTGTTTGTAGCTCTATTGGTAAGCGTTGCAACTACCGCTTTTCGACGCACGGCGAATGGCTCAAGAAAGACCGATTGGTTCGTTTGATTAGAAAGCGACCGGACAAATTTACATATCGTTTGACAAATTGCGAGTGTTTTTTTGTTTTGTAAACTGAGAATGCTTTCTTAAAGCGTACAACAAAGTTTTGAATTACATATATTATAAGAGAAACAATTGAAGGTTAGTCTGAAACTTAAAGAAGTAATGTTATTTATTGTATATAGGATAAAAAGAAATATTGGAGATGAAAGAGATGTATGCTTTAACATTTTAAAGAGTAATCTTATAATAATTGAATGTGCTAAGTAGTTTGTTTAAAGGTTTATAATTGGCTTAAAAAAGGATGTCCTCTACGTATGTTATGATTATGTTGTTTCCGTAATATATGTTAGAGTGTGTACTAGTATGGTGAATATCTGTACAAAACAAAATTTTCGATGAACCAACTACTTACTAAAATAATTTTGTATATATATATTATTGTGGGACAAATATTGGAAGGCAATTGATTTTTGCACGAGTTTTCAAACAAAAAAAATTATAATGAGCCTCACCCTCATAAGCTCACATACGAAGTTTAACTTCTTTAGTTTTTAATATTATAATTACGACGAAATTATTACACATTTTAAGAGGGCACTTTGATGTTTATGTCATATGAAAATTCTCACATGGACAGATCGTCACATTCATACCATAGTTTTATTTACATATCTATAATCTACAGAAAAACATTTTTAATATGAATTGTCTGTAGTGTATCAACATCATAACCTCACATTATGTGACGTTTAATCCAAAAATTGTTCTCATATCTGAAAATAGAGAACATGATATTTGATACTTTACTTTCTGAATTTACTTGAAATATATGAGTCCCTACCGTTTGTACGTCAAATTACAGAAATTATTTTGTTCATCCTTGTCTTAAAATGCAACATACTATAAACTTCTGTCCTTGTCAGTTTCATGTAATTTAGGGGATAAACTAACTTCCCCTTTATTTGTTTATTCTACTTCCCCTCGATTTCTTACATTTTTCAAACAGATACATTGCTAAAGAAGTTAAACTTCAAAACAACCCTGTATTAACTAAGAACTAGATTTAATTTGTTTTTTATTTTAATCGGAAGAATCGAGTGTTTTTGAACAAATTTCGTATTTTTTAAAAATCTGATTATTTTTTTGGGAAGTTTGGCCAGTAGAAATTGAACAAAAAATTGTATATAAAAATTGAGTAACGAAGTAAGGCATTTATCGATAAAAATATTAAACGAGATTTTAGGTGATTAAGATTTTGGTGTATGGACAAAAATAGAAAGAGGTACAAAGTGTTCAGTAGAAATTATGTTTTGAGAATATTATGAGAGTTGTTGAATGTTTGAAAAAGAAAAAAAAAGTAGAGCAAGTGACGACGAAACACCTTTACACAAACCATTGGCGATTGATTGATACAAATTTTTTGATTTTTCTATGTGTTTTACTTGCAGCTCGTAACCGCTCAATTGAATGATGGGCCTATCGTTCGATTCGCCCGGACAATGAGGTTTACAAATGATGACTACTAGCGATGACTCCCATAATAATACGTGTAAAAATAATCACTAGAGATCATAAAAATCTGGGTTTCTAATTAACGCGAAAAAAAAAAAACAAAAATTCTAAATTTATTCGTGATCTCTGCAGTTTTTCACAAAAACACCCGTCTTTTATGTTTTATGTTTCATAAGTTTAACATAAAATTTGAAATGCGGAACAATTTTGTGAGCATAAAAGTATTAACATAAACCAAGATCTCAAGAAAATGAAAACGTGTCGCTCGAACTATAGGAAAATAATGACAAAAAACGTACTTTGTGATGAAATTAATCGTAAACTATTATTAGGAACGTTTTATAAACGATTCGACTGTTGCTTTCCGTTTGTATTTTATTTTTCAAAAAGGAAGCAATTTATAGTTATATTAATTTTGCCATGATTTTAAACTACACGCTCTAATCAAGGCTATGTTTTTGTGTGTGTATTAATAACGATTTTTTTTTATATAATATATATATTAAATTTGTGTTTTTAAGTGTATTTTAGTACTTTTTACTTGTAATTTTGAAGATGCCTTGCGAGTGTATAATTTTTTTTGAAATCATGGTATTTAAAAGAATACTTATTTATCATAGTATAGGCAGGTAAAAATGAATTGTGTAAACGCAAAATGTGTCATATTTTGAGTGTTTCAATTCAAAAAAATCGTTCATGTCGCGGCATTCGGGGGAAGTGTAACTTCTTAAGCAACACTCAGAAGGCTCGTAAAATTTAATTTATTTATAAGACTGCTTATCTCGCACTACACACTGAAAAAGCGAAACTTCTTTACGCAAAATCTACATACGTTCGGAAATTAGCGATCTGGAACGCCAGCTGGTAAGTTTGGCAAAATTATACAGTTCGACCGGCCAACAGTGATGTGTTGTTTACACTACACACTACAGAAGTGAAACTTATGCAAAATCTACACAAATTTAAAATTGACTAATTATTGAGTGTCACGGAAAACCGAACTAATTGAAATAAAATAAAAACTCTGCTTTTTACTGTTCAACGACGTTTCGTCTTTATTTTAAAACTTCTTCAAACTTCTAAGGTAAACATGAGTTTGTCAAAAAAATTATTTCACATTGTTATTTATTTTTTTGACAAACTTGTGTTTACCTGAGAAGCCCGAAGAAGTCTTAAAACAAAGACGAAACGTTGCTAAATAGAAAAAGAACAGTGTTTTATTTCATTTTAACTACCTAATTGAATTCCTCGCGATATTAAAATTATATTTAAAATTGACATTTACAGGGAGGTCTGAAATCTAACAGTTCATGGTTATTGTATTATTTGTTTTTCGTTGTCATGGTTACAGCGTTGGCGTTATTTAACGCAATTGTTAAAATGACCTCTGAACTCGCATGAGAAGTTACACTTAAAAAAAAAATTGAGTTGTGAATAAATGATTTAGATACTAATAATCATGTTTATAAAATAGGTATTTAAAACAAATTAATCATTTAAAATAATGTATGTAAACTATCACTGCCAACATTAGACTGCCAGCCACAAATTTGTGACAAAAGTACTACTTTCATTTGTTCTCTGCGTACGGATTTATTCGCCCGCTTTCATTTCGAGTGACAATCGTTGCATTGTTGGTGTTAATTTTTTGAGGCTTGCATTTTAATAATGGTTTTATCGATTGACATTTGACATTTTTTTTGTGATTTTTTAGACTGTTATAATTATTGTTAAAATATTGAAGAATAACGCCATCTAAATTTTGAAATCTGAACTTTACAAGTACTCAAAACCAGTAAAATACGTAAGTTCGACGCACATTTGAGTTTTGGAGTTCAGGCTTCGAAACGATGTATAAGCAGTTCCCGCTTTATGAAATATTTTTTTAAATGTTCTAATTTGGCCTACAAAATTACGCCCTAAATTCAGACTTCGTTTATTTACGCTATACGTCCGTGATCGGGTTATCTAAGTCTATATACGTACCAAATTTCAACTTTTTTCGTCCAGTACATTCGGAGAAAATAAGCTGTGACAGATGGATCCTATAAGAGTTCCGTTTTTACATTGGATGTACGAAACCCTAAAAATAAATATTAATTTTAAACTAAACGCATACCTACTTGCATCTTACTGTTTGTATAGACGTTAAAGAGAAGAACGTTTTGTTGTCTCAATAATAATTATTTTTCGAGTTTTTGCTGTTACAAATTGATAAATTCGTAAAGTCGGCAACTGTTTGTATTTAAAATTCATTCAAGTAAAAGAAATTTGTCCAGTGCAGCATTTTCGAAAAACAGAATTGACATTTATAAACAATACATAATAGGAGTTCGATTTTGTTTTTGTGTATAAATTAAACTGTACGTTTGATAAATTATAGAATTTATAAATTAATTTAAAAACAAAATACTGTCCATTTTTCTGACATTCAGTTTTCTTTTTTGTTAAACTATTTATTTTTATATATTTTTAGAGGCCGAACAAGCGTCCGGCTAGTTACTTTTCAGAAAGACAATTTTTAAAGTACATTAGTGTTTTGTTTATCATTTGTAAAAAAAAAAATAACCAATGTCTGTTTACAAACAAAAATTGACATTTAAGGTTATGTTTGTTAATGCGATAGTTTCATAACTGTCAAGTCGACCTTTTAGTGTTTTGTTTATTAAAATGACGGCTACACTGGACAATTGAATAGCTTCAGTGCTCAGATTTAGGTAAGTGCCATATTATTCATTTCATTATTTAGTTGTAACACGGTTGCCAGATTTCACTGTACAGAGTTGAGAGCAAATTGATTTCAGTTTATAATTCTTGTCATGTCAGTTCTTTTTATCAAAGTTACAAGTTGAGAAAGTGTTGTAACCATCACTTCGCCACTTAAATGTTTGCAAGGCTCTAAGATATTTATTTTTTTTCACCTTGAACAGAAAATAGTAGCCGATACTTTAAAAATTATGAATTGTGCAAATTTCGGAATATAGCTTTACATTTCATTTTTATTGTTAGTAAGACACTTATGACCTCTGTTGTCGAGCGTCTATAATCTACATTTCATCGATAATCTGAATAGAAAAGGCCGAGGGCTAGAAAGTTTTTAATTTTTTTTATTCATAAATTCGTGCGTCTTGATAAGAAGTCATTTTGTATAGTGTGTTTGGTAATCGTGTTTTTATAATTTTGTGATTTTAGTGTTGCAGAAAGTACAAAGAAATTGGATTTCTTGATAACTGGCAACAATTTAAATGTAGTGACTTTACATTGTTGCAAATTATGTATTTTTTGTCTTTGAAAAACTAATTTGACTGTAATATTTTCATATAGTGTTGTCGGACATTTAAATGTACAGACACTGAAATTTCTGGGCGTGGACTTTTACGAACACTGAAAATGTCTTGAGTATTCTTCCCCAAAAACTGTCTAAACGTCTATAAGATCAAAATAAAGTTGAGGAAAAATCTAGAACAAACAACTAGTGATGCAACGATTCCTGTTTTTACGATTATGATTAACAAATCAATAATTGTAGAATAATATAAAATAATCTTTACTGATTGATGTCTTCGCAAAATATTTACAAATACCTCAAATTTCTGTCCTAGTATGCGACTTTTTTTTCCGAAAAACGCTAATTCAACGCTGAGATGAACAATTAAAAAAGTGCACTAAAACACCCTAACCTCACTTATTGCAAAGCAACGCCAAAAGTCTTTAACAAATAACTAAACATGTCCCAATAAGGAACATACTAGTACCATACACATATTACGATTAATTGTGGTAATGCAACAATCGTGGATTAATTGTAATCGTTACATCACTACTCACATCAGACATTTTGCCTGGACATTTTGGAAACACTATTTTCATATAATAATTATGTGGCGTGTTTTTGTTTGTTTGTTTTTTTTTTTTATTTTGAAAAACACGCTTGATCTCTGCACATAATCATTGTAATAGAGTTGAAATATTCATTAATTTATTGGGGCTAAGCTTTGTTAAAAAACAAACGAAGTACTTCATGCTAACGCGTTAAAATACAGTTGAATGTTTCACCATCATTTGTCATCGTAATACTTTTGTCACTTATTTTTAAGTTAGTACTTTTTAGGTAATTTATATTAATTATTGTAAATTTTTTTCCAAAATATGAACCGTAATGTAAAATACACACTTCCAATTTGCCATTGTTCATTTCGTTTATTCATGAGTTAAGACTTATTAGTATTTGCTCATTTAATTCATTTATTATAACGTAAAAAATGAAATAATAGACTGATTAATAATCGTACATATGTTTGTTCCAATGATGCATTGAAATCAGGATTTTCCATAATTTTAGACGTACATTAATTGTGTTCTGTAATTAATTGAAAGTTATCTGGGATTGACTATGGTACCCAGAGTCGATTCTATTATGGCCCAAAACAAATAATTTATTTCTCGCGCCCTGATATAGAATTAATTATTAATTATTATTAATTACGTTTTTTTCGAACCGGGGCAGAAATTTAATAGTGGCACCCCCTCTCTCCAGCGTTTGAGATAAATGGTTTAAAAAAACTCAAAATATAACCGGTGTCATTTTTTGTGACCTTCTAGATCCGGATCTGCAGATACTTGTAATTTGATGATCATTATACTGATTTATTTTCATGCAAATTTGAATTTATCGACTCGTTTTAATCTGAAATACCTGTTATAATAATAATGTGTTTATCTTATTTTAGTAAGCTATAATATTAAAAGTTACCATATGAAAAATCCTGCAATTTGAATGTATTAATTGGGTCAAGTAATTTCTTCAATTTTTTAAGTTTCAACTGATGTAGTTAGTATATTCTATGGTCACAAGGCGAAATGGCTTCTGCAAGATTTATGACAGTTCTATAGTAAATTGGGTTGATTACTTCTCGTTGCAGTGGAAAAAGACAGCATTGTCTAATGGAGTGGTCACCAATCATTTTTCCTGTAGGTCCGTTTCAAAAACATTGTCAAATTTTCGCGGTACAGAAAATTTAAGTCTCCCCCCCACAACTCTTCCTACCGCCCCCCTCCACCAATTACTCTTCTAGCCTAGGCTACTTGCTTTGCTTAGTAAAACTTTTCTTTAGAATCAGCTGTTATCTTACGTACAAAATAATGGATACCAGTGAAATGAAGTGTATAAAGATTCAATCAAGTTTTTTTATTATAATATTTAGAATACAAGAAAATAAATTTAAAGTACATATAAATTCAAAAAGACTTCTCACAATGCTCAACGTAGTTTAATGTTCAATGGGAAAAATGGCATGTTTTATTTTGAACAGCCTGCTTGTAATTTGGGGTCATGATGATTCTTATCAAGCTGTTTAAGTCGGTCATCTATGAGTCGAAATCTGTACCGGTTCATAATGGAGTTTATTTTTGAGAATGCTACTTCATACACATAAGTTGAGCCAAATATGGTACTCAATTTTTATGGCTAAAGCAATAGCTGTGCTGTAGACGCTGATCACCTTAGATGTTGAGCGTCTATAATCTACAATCCAATAGCTGTGCTTGTGGGAGAAGTGTTAGGGGGCTGTAGAATAAAACATTATCATTGTCTGAGAACGAATCATAATTATTTTCTTAAAATACACAATTTCGTCACGGTCCATTCAAAACTTGCCTGCGGTCCGCTGTTTGGTGACCACTGTGATGTAGAACATTGAAATTTGAACTTAGCCGAGCCGTTTTGGCTTGCGGGCCAGTGAATTACTGTAAGTAAATTATTAATTTTTAAAAACACCACAGGGTTGAGATTTAAAAAAAGAATATATTTTTGAGATTGTATTTTTAAGTGTCAACTTTTGTAGTTTTGTAATATTTACCTACTGTAAATAATTTATTGTATTGCCACAGGGTTGAAATTTAAAAAATAGTCAATACATTGTGAAATTATTCTCCATGATTAATCTTATTGTGATGAATTGTATTTTTACTACTATGGAATTACACAAAGTAAACAAATAATATTCAATAATGGAGCGTATTTTCTATTAAACATGTCTGCCAGTGATCTGTGCCAGATATATCGATTATATGTTGTACAGCACAGGTTTGCGACCAGATAATGTAAATAATAAGTAATTAGTAACTGCATTTACAGAACAAAAGATAATAGCGACTTATTAAAGTGAAAAATTGATAAGATGAAACCACAATTTTTGTACATATAATAATAAATAAGAAAAAAAATGTAGCAAGTGTGACTTTTACAATGCATAATCTTTTAGAATAGTTTTTTTGTATGTAACTACATTTTAAGCATTTCAATTTTTTTTTAAATATTTATTGCTAAAATAATAATAATAAAGTACTGTACATAATAACAAAAAAAAATTCTTACCGATATATAAAAAAATATTTTTAAAATTTCACCGAAAATCAAATTCAGGGCAAATTTAAAAACAAAAAAGTGTACGTGTTTTTTATAAAAAAAAACTCCTTTTCGTAGCACACAGACTTTTTGACGTTTTAATTTTGTTATTTTTAAAATTCAGAAAATATTTTTTTATATTCGATTGAATATTGAAATAGTGGTTTCAATCAAATCTCTTGGCTACATTCCTCTTGTTTTAAATAAATAACTTCATCTATACTTTATTGGCTCCGCTAACGACAGCACAGCATAGCTTTTCTCGAAACTTTGCAGTTATTAGGAGTGTTTGTTGGTAAGTTTCGTGAACTGTGTTGATCACATTCTTTGGACTCTTCTAACTGAACCTGGTTCTAAAATTTGTAAACTTCTGGCAGCTCCAGGAGCCTAGATTACTGCTAAAACCAAATTCAAAGAGTTCGAAAAATCCCAGAATTTTACTGACAAACATGCAGTTGTGTTTGGAGAGTTCTGTATTGCCGACAGATAGATACGTTTTACATTCTTGGACTCTTCAAATGAACTTGGTTTCTAGCATTTGTAGACTTCTGGCGGTTTCAGGAGCCTAGAAGTGCTAAAACCTAATTCAAAGAGTTCGAAAAAAACTAGAAGTTGACTAACAAACACGCAGTTGTCTCCAAAGAGTATTGCCGGAAGACGCTTAGGTTTCAAATCGTATTTCAATATTTAATCGAATTTGTGTATTGAAATAACTAATTAGCAACAAGTCACAAATGGGAGAATGTTTTTCCAAGTAAGGTTAGTATGTTTGCTGAGAAATGCTTATATGAATGTAACGATTTATGGAAAACAAAATATATCTTGTAGAATAAAGCTATTGATTGTATAATATTTGTGAATAGACAAAGAAGAATGTATTTTAAAAACACAGATTATTAGAAATATTTGGATTGTAATAGGTAATAATAATTAATCATTTTTATTATAATATCTATATATTTGAATTTGAGACAATTTTATTTGTCTATTTGAATAGATTATAAAAGTTAGCTTGAAAATGTTAGTAGCACAGGTCTTCGTTTCTCACGAAAGGTGCTGAATTCAAAATATTATAAAAAAAAGTATTGAATTGGCGCAAAATATATACTTATTGTAAATGTTGTGGAATTTTCAAATTAATGTATGTAGCATTTATGTTTTTGTCTTTTACATATAGCTATCACTCGACTGGGAACGGACTTTAGACTCTGGAAATACTAATGATTTAAGGACCGGGAAATTCCTGAGAGGCGTCAAAATATCTGGTCAAACGCTACTTCCAAAATGTAATATGTCTGTTTTCTTTTGACAAGCGTTTTTTTCTAAATTCAAACTTACTACTTTTAAATATTAGACCGATTCATACTGAACAGCGTTTAGCGATTTGTAAAATACAAGTTTGAAACGTCGTGAATAAATTGTGAGTTTCTAAAAATGTCTTTTTAGTTTAATTGGTGCGTTATTTTTGAAATGATATGTAGTGTGACAAAAACATAAATATTATAATAAAATGAAAGTAATGATATAAACAAAAGTTATATAAAAATATAGATTAAGAAAAGGTTATTACAGTATGGCTTATTGTATCCCTTGATGACTTGTAGACAAATAATTAAAGAAAATCTTTATTATAATTGAAAATTTTCATCCTATTTGGTGTCTTATAATCCTTTAATGTAGCTGATTGAATTGCTATAAATGATGAAATAATATTTGTTAAAAAATTATTATTGTTGTATGATTTTTATTTTCCAAATACAACCCCACCTAAAAGGGCGCTTTTCAGCTTTGTTGACATAGAATTAGAGGAATAGAATGGTGCTTGTTGGAATACCAAATTTTCAAAACTCAACTTTTATTCTAAACCAACATTTGTTGAATTTAAATTAAATTAAGTAGCTGTAATTATTATTTGGCGCCTCTTACCACCTGGCGCGTAGAGTGACCGCTCCTCTCGCTCCACTCCAGGGTCGGCGCTGTGTGCTGCAGGGGGCCCTAAACCTAAGTAGAAAGATATCCAATACTGCGCTTCCAGAAAAAATCTTTGAAGGGTTTTCTAAGTTGAAACGGTAAGTGATACAGCGCAACGGATGGACTTGCGCGTAAGGTTGGGTGTAATACACCCAAACCCTAATAAATCGCTCCATATTTCAAAAGTGAGTTATTGAAATGTTTTTACTTTATCCATTTATTTTCTTTTAAATATGCAGAATAGTTATATAAAAAAGAAAATAATAACAATTTAGATTAAAATGTTGAAATGTTCAATCAATCATATGGGTTTGTCACACCCACCTTATGCTTCGTGTTACAACTTTTAACCTTAAGCACGCCGGGTTAAGCATACCGACTTTGAGAAGGATCCGAGATATTTTCCAATTTTGACCAAAAAATAACCAATAGGTATGGTTGAATGGATGTATTATAGACGCTGATGATCTCAGATGTTGAACGTCTATAATCTACAATCTCTCTCTCTCTTGAATGGATATAAGCAGGTATGTATTTGTAAAATTTGTGCCCCGAACAAAGATGATTTGCCGCCCCCTTTCAGTTCCATTTTGTCTGCGTCCTATATGTTGCTACTATAGTTTGTTAAATCCAACAAAAAGGAAATGTTGTAGAAAATACTTTGTGTTTCGTTGCTGCGTTATGCAACTGTTGCTTATTACGTAAACTTTGTATATTATAAGAGACGAAATATGTACATGGAGGGGGCATTTTGTGTTGTGACAGGACTTATTTATAATTTCTTTAAGAACTGTCATTTATTAGTTTAATCGTTTTGTTTACAATATAAAATATTGTGATTGGTGATTGTGTTAGTGATAATTGTGACAGATTGTGCATCAAAGGTGACATGAAGACAATTTTTAAAATGGTATATCATATTCGCCCCCTGCGAACGGCCGACGTAGCGATTGTCGCCTCCTCAAGTCTGTCACTCGGGGCATGTGTCCTTGTCGCCATATGGACATAAAAATTAAAAGGATAAGATATCCTACAGCAGAAGTCGTCAATGAATGGCAGCTTAAGGTAGGTTCTAATTTTACTACTCTGTTAGATCTTATTAACCGACCTAAAAAAGAGGTTATCAACTAGGGTTGAGTAACTCAGATCTGAACCGGTTCAAAGAGCCGACTCCGACAGAAGGTCCATGAGAGCCGACTCACTTTTTTTTGAGCCGACAGATCAACGGATCCGCTTAACACTTAACACACAGAAGCACATTTTACACTTACGTATCAGTTCTTGCTTTGATGCATCTGTCAGCTCAAATGACTCATGCATCACATGTTTGGCTATGCATTCTTGATTCTATACAGGTCGTAATATGATTGACTGAACTAGGTAACTCAGTGGCAGACTGCAGTAACATATTCAGAACTCGGCTCTTTTTGAACCGGTTCAATGAGCCGGCTCACATACGGGATCCAGATGCAAAGATGCAGATCACTAAAAAGACCCGTTTTTCCCATCTCTATTATCAACTAGACATGTATAGTAAGATCCCGCTTAACGCGGGAGATACGTTCCAATAAAGTCCAGCGCCAATGAGATCATCTTAATACGTAGATAATAGACATAAACAGAACCGAGAATAAGAAAAATTGTTAGTTTTTTTTTTGTTTAATTTTGTAACATTAATTGTTAAATACTTTTTTACCACATAAATTATAAATTTATTTATTGCTAATATAGATTTTTGTTCATAAAAGATTTATGAAAATCATATAAAAGTTCGAGCCAGAAGTTATGTTTGTGATGAAGAAGGTTCCTCATATTTTGACATATTTTGTTTTTTGTGAAGAAGTCATCTAATGTCGTTTGTCTTTTTCTGTTTCGTTCAACAAGCTGTTGTCGATAGCAAGATATTGCATCAATGACATTTCGTCGTACTTTTGAACTTGTGTCAACATTTGAATCATTTTGTATAAATTGATCCATAATTTACGTTAGAGTGGCTAAACTTTTTTTTAGAAACCGCTTAATACTGGAACAGCGTTAAGCGAGGTCTTACTGTATATATTTGTTATGTTTGTTCAGCCATAACTTTTCGAAGGGTTGATCGATTTGAATTTTTTTTTTTGTTCAGAATATTTACGGATTGGTACCATTTATATATTTTTTTGAAATCGGCCTAGTTGTTTTTAACGAATCTCAAAAAAGAAGAGGTTTTTTATATGTTATCTCATGTCTCCAGCATTTGTGAACGGATTTTGATGAGTCTTCTTTTTATTTAATAGGGCATACTCTCAAACTAGGATATACACAAATTTTATTTATAAATTTTTTCTGGTTTAGTATTAAAATATTAAGAGAGAAGGCGAATAATAACGTGCAAACTACCTATTGCAAGGCCATTAAAAAGTGAAAAATAAAGAAATTAAAAAAAATTAAATCCCCTTCTAGAAAAGTCACTAAAAAGCAAAAAAAACTCGGGTCACAGACCACAGTACCAAACCCTGACGACTATATAGTGTATTTGCTAACGCCGGCGCCAGACAGCAATAATATTTGAACACTTGTTTTAACATTTGTGAAGCACGAGTATTTGGGTATTTGTTCAAAGTTTGATCACACATTTGCATTTTGCCATTCGGTGTCGGTTTTTCGAGCGCACATCAAAGCGTTCAAAAGTTCAAATGTATGCGTAGCCTGCTACACTTGCGCAAAGTTCAATACTCGTAAATCATTGAGTAGAACGGTTGCTTTGTTCAATCGCAAGATGGACTGGAGCAATTAAAGTGTCCTTAAATTTACTGAATTACTTGAAGAAGAACCATGTGTATGGAACCTAAAAAGTAAAAATCATAAAAATAGAAATTTGGTCCAGAAAATCGTCGTCCATCTTGCTTGGTATCTATTTGAATACTTTGCAGACACGTTTGCTAAAAGTGTCTGCAAAGCATGTCTGACTGGTGCAGCAAACATGTGGTCAAATGTGTGAGCAAAGTCTTTGTTCAAATATTTGTCTGTGTTTGGCGCCCACATTATACAGACACTGTGGCATTGGTACGTGATTTTGGAGAGAATAAATTTAATCCCTTAATACGTCCTTTAAAATCTATCTTCGAAACGGTAGGTGATACGGATCAACGGATGGGCTTGTTGAATTCAGAGTGTCGTTTTCTATATAAGCGTATCGAATTTGAAAAGGATTCGAAAAATTTTCCAAATTTGTCCAAAAACACATAGGCTATTGTTATTCTGTGGGAGAAAAGTCAATTTTAGCCAGATAGGGTTTCAGAGACGCACGAGCCAGAGGGTGTGAAATTATCACAGTTTAGAAAAACCCACACAAACCCTCGGAGAACCAGTCCACACACGCAAAATACGGGGGTTGACGGGACAAAGGGTGACAAGGGTTGAAACAGGGGTGGGGGGGTATAGAGCTGGATAATAATATAGTTCATATCACTCGCAGCTTCAAAGTTCAAACCCATGAAAAAGTTCGATCGCTCCATTCTGTCTGGTCTGTATATTCTGTATATCAAACGGGATGAAAAATGAGTATAGTTATTGGCCATTTACGAATATTCGGGGGGTCGAGTGAAGTAGAGACCAACTAATTCGGTTTTTTCACCTCCAAATACGGGGGAGTCACTGGGTTTCGGGGCGTTCCGACATATTTCGTGAAATGGCTGTGATTAATAAAATTTACATTAGACATAATATAAGCACAACGAATTTTAAAATGACTTATTACGTATTTTTCTTCTTTTTAGTTAGTTTCATTTTTGTGCAGGGTGATTTTTTGTTTTTTTAAATAATTAATTGTTGCACTGATTATCTCGAAATTTACAAAACACGTTATCTCATATTGAAATAAACATTTGATTGTTGCAGAGGCAACGCTCAATGTAGGTATTCCAAAAAGAAGTCGAAGAACGCTTGGTGGATGGCTCCATTGGCTAACAATTGTGAGACCAACTCAAATATGAAATTGGGAATCTGCGACTAGGGTCCTCCGATGCGATCTTCACTACACCTGTAAAGCCAACAACCGCCTGTTCGACTCTCGTCGGAGAATATATGTATGTACCTTCAAGTATTTTTTTGGTTGTGTAAAAAAGTTTTCTGAAATATATTGTGTTGCCATTCTTAATGATATAGTAGCATTAACTGCACCAACGCTCACATACAAATTAGTAACCAGAGTCAGTCTGTAATTTCATTTTTTTTTTTTATTTAAAAATTTCGTTTTGCAATTAATTTTATTTATCGGTAAAATAGCAGGCTCTTTTTATAAGTATAGACGCTTATGACATCTTTTTATTTACTTTTTATATAGTTGTGTTGTGTAATGTGTCGTCTGCCAAAAATCAAAACACTGTTTATGTACAAAATTATTATAAAGTTAATATTAATATACCTATTTGAAAGCTGCTCTCCTGATACTTTTGTGATTATATTATTGAAAGACGAAATTTTTATAAATTATGTAATGTTGTATCGGCAGTCATTTTACGAGTAGGGTAAGGTGGGGTACACTGTGACAAGGGACACAGTGTAACAGTATCAATATCTCAGGCTGTTTCTATAATTTCGGTAGTGCTAACACGTTCGAACAAGCCAATCAGTCGCCATATTAAAACGCTTGATGTTGGCTTGATTCTTGCTCGCCAAAAAGTTTTTGCAAAAAAACTGTTTTTGAGATCATTTTTTCTTTAAATCGGCCGGTATTGTTTTTCATTTAGAGGCTTTCTAGAGGAATTTAGGTAAATATTGCTTCTACTGAATGAATATACACATATATTAAATATATATATTAAATATACGTAAACACTTCGCCGGTATTCATAACCTATAACTTTTATTTTATTTATTTTTCTTTTCTGTGTGACGGGGCACAGTGTCACCAGTTTTGTCGTGGTCTTAAAAAAATAAAGGAATCGGCGTGTGTCTGTCCGTGGGTCACAATCGATTTCAAAAACAATTTTCTTGTACAAATGTAACTTATATAATAAATACAAAATAAAATACTCTGTCAACTAGGACAACTGTATCGTGGGGATTGAATTTGAATTAGGAAACTGAAATGCAAATGAGGAGTAGGAATTTCGGTCTTATGATTTTTAGTGTGTCACTGTGAGCCACATGGTATGTCACATTGTACCCCAGATACGGGGCAGTTTGTAACAATCGAGGGGTCTCATAAAAGAAAGATTTTTTGTTGTATTTGGTATGATTTTCCTTTGTTTATAAAATACTGTTGATTAGTTTAAGGCCAATAAAAGTGTCATTTATTAAATATTTTTTAATTTCATGACACAATTTGTCACACTGCGCCCCACGTTACCCTAATAATTGAATTTTAATAAGACACTCCCCTTCAAAAAAAACTAAAAACGACCTTATGCATTGGGAGTGGTTTTAATTTATTGTATTTTATTAGAACACTCCCATTTCAAAAAATAAGTAATTAGATAACTTGTCGTTTATTCCAGCGGCGCAACCAAAAAATACCACCAAGTACTATATAATCGATAAGAAAAAATGTTCCGGTTTTTATAAAAACTGGTTGTTCATTCGAAAGAACAAGCGTTAAAATTAAAAAAAAAATACTTGAAAAAGAATGTCACAAAATTTTGGTTATTATAATTCAATTTTTATTATTTTTTTACCGAGCGAACGACTTAGAAAATTAATAATTTTTCTATTTCTCTTGTTTTTGCGAATTAAATACTTTTCTTAACACTACATATTTCTCTGGAAATTTTTTTTAATGCCATAGTTTCTTAACTATGTCTTCTGCGTGTGCTCATTGGATTCAACATGATTTTTTTTAAGCTTAAGTTACTTCGAACCATTTTATTATAAAATTGAGCGCGAAACACCGATTTGCATAGTAGTGTCTAACAGAAGTACCCGGTACTTTATTAGTTTAACGAATTGTAAAATTGATTAATTTATCTAAATGTGGATTTATTGAAAACTGTAGCCGTATTAACATTTTTTATTACATTAGTTTTTGTTTCTGCATCATTTTTAATCGAAAAAATTGTTAAAGATGTGTATTATAAAACGTAAAATATAAAACTTTGTTTTATGTGGAGTCAACCCAAAAATAAAATTTTGCCCGAGCTACTGATTCAAAAATAAAAATGAAATTATGCAATACTATTTCGAACTGCGATCCTAATACAATTCTTTTTATTCACTGAAGGTAAATACAATGTTTTAATAATAATGAGAAATATTTTACGCAGTGTCTCATAGCATTTCGAAAGTACACGGTTGTGAATACAGGACTTTGAAAAAAAAATAAAACACATGAACATAATTCGAAAAGTCAATTGTTACAAAATATGGACACATTTGATGTAATATTTTGTACCTACTTGAATTATACACAACATTAATGAAGTCTGGATTCGTAATTTTAAAAAGACGTTGATGTTCTTTGCAGACGAGTCTAAACAAATTATTGATGTTACTTCTCCTTCTCAAACACATGTTAATTTTTGATGCGAAGCTTTTTATTTCGGACGTTACGCGCTCGGCTCCTGTGGAATAAAATGGGAAAAAACGTCATGTGTCACTGTTAACTGCGCGCGCGTTCTATCCGTGCACATTAGCTTGGCTAGTGCGTTGATTCAAATTATTAAATGCACTTCTTTCGGGTGTCCCCCGACGTCATCTATTTTCAATTACTTGCAGATCATTCAGCATAAGAAAACTCTGCTTTATGTCGTGTGACCTGTGTAATATGTTAATTTGATATTTTTCCCCTGACTGAATTGAAATGTATCAAATACCGTTACTTCATATAAACATTTGATTGTTACAGATTCAACGCTGGATGTCCTCCAAAAAGAAGTCAACCCACGTTTGATTCTTTAGTTAACACTTTTGAAACCAACTCCAACTCACATATTGCGATTGTCCGATCCAACAACCACCTGTTCAACTCTTGTCGAAGAATTAATTAATTAATTATCTATCTATGTAAGTATTTTTTGACTGTGTAAAAAAGTTTTCTAAAATACGTACTTCCATTTATAATGCTAGTACCTAACAGTTACTTAATTGCATTGGCTCATATAAAAAATTGTAATAAGATCTCTGTGTCTTGTCTGTAATTTCATTTTCTTTTGGATTTTATAATTTAATTTGTCAATACCTTGTATTTAATGCTAAAATCTCCGGCTGCTCTGTAAGCATAGATGGTGATGACCTTTGCTGTCGAGCGTCTATAATCTACAATTTATCTTTTCTATAAACATATTGAAATATAGATTACAAAATAAATCGAAGGATAGTCTGTGTAGATATTTTAACACAACAGCGACAGAGAGCTATGAAACACTTCGTATATAAAGACTTATGCAACTACATTTTTATAGTTGTGTTGTATTCTATCAGCAGTACGAATACCTCTTAACTGCTTCTGGGAGCTGGATACCAAATTTCTGATATTTCGGTTTGTCGAGAAAATTTCAATAATTTTTAACAAAAATGTTCAATTTTTTTAACTTTCTTTTAAAATACATTTGTACATTGATAGAAGAGATTGTAATGTATCAAACACTCGATAACACAGATCAAGCGTCTTGTAAATTAAAGCGTTTATTATTTTTTTTATTTAAAACTAAAATTTAGGAAGTTACAAAATTTAAAACAGAAAATTGTAATTGTGAAGCGGCGGCAATCTCGGCGCAGCCAATAAATTAGTCCAATAGTCAGGCTGATCAGGCCTCTAGGTATTAGGGGTTAGAACCAAGAATTTAAAACAATATTCGATTCTCGTCTGTGCCTACATTCCTACCTACATGAATGCGAATGTTGTGTGTAATCATGCAAAATTACCTTTTTCTTTTTTTGTTACAGGTACTTCGATCGTATTGAATCGGCATCAAGTGATTGCGCGACCCCCATTGTTGAAACTTCCATACGTCAAGTTGATATCATTTTATGTATTTTTTTTGTATTATTCTAACAATTATTGTTGTATAGAATGGTTGTAAATCATGTTTGTATTGCTAAATTTGTATTGTAAGAAAATAAACACATATTAACTAAAAAAATTTTTTTTCAATTGTGATGAGTATAAATACCTCTTCGTGTTTATGGTGCCCTGCTACTAAAATTTCAAATTTTAAGTATTAATCTGTGTAAAAACCACAGTTCTATTGAGTATAAATACCTCTGCGTGTTTATGGTACCCTGATACTAAAATTTCAAATATTTAAAATTAATCTGTGTGAAGCCAACAAAATACTTTTCAAATGTAAATCATATAAACACCTCTTCGTGTTTCTGGTGCCCTACTCCTAAATAGTCAAATTTTACGGATTTATCTGCCGTAAACGGACAATTACTTTTCAAATCTGGGACCAATATCTTCGATACGGTTAGCTGCAGACCAACAGGTGAGTTTAAAATTCAGCTAAGTTATTTTGTAGCATAAATTGAATTTAAAAAGGATCCGAGAGATTTTTCAATTTTGGCCAGAATTTTGCCACCCCAATATTTCTGCTACCTTGGGTACATAGGTAGTAAATAGGTATGGTTAGGAGTTATAGGATATAGTCCAAACTCTGACCGCACTAAAGTCTATTGGACCACACTACTGAAATTTTGTATTATTGAATTCAACAAATATTACGATGATAAACAAATTGATTCATTTTTTCTTTGTTGTATCATGAATACGGCTCAACAATACTTGTTCAAATTTATACAGACTATAACGAATAATTAATTATTTTCAATTATCATTATCTGCCTTGTCATTTTTTTTGTGCGCATATCCGGTAGACTTCACATTGAAGAGGTCTGCAGGTAGACAAAAAATAATATAAAAGATAGACATGGTAAATAACAGATATATCTCCATAACCTGTATAAATATTATCAGCAAAAGAGTACTTAAAAAAATGAGCTACAATAGCCGTTACCCGCGGCTCTGCAGGCAACTGAAATGAAACACGACAGTGACAACAGAGCGAAACTTTCGGCTCCATCTGGCGTCAACTAGTGGTGAGTTACAACAAAGTGGACAACAAAAACCCTCTCCATACATATATGTGCTAACCTTCATGGTCATCGGTCAAACGGCGTCGAAGTCTCATTCGTAGTGTTGTCCTGTAGACTTTTGTATGTGCAGAGCTTGGACTTATTTATTCGTGTTTTGATAAATAATTATTGACACATATAATTGTTTAATATTTTATTTTTAGCTATTCCATATTATAAATTACCTTGGCAGGAATATGTTAACAGTTCTTAGTTACATTTATCATGTAATAATAATAGTAATAAGTATGGCTGATGCAACTATGAGCAATATATTTTTAATTTATTTACATAAATTATTTACTAAAAAAAAACTATGGCCATGTTTTACATTTTAAAATAATTAAATAATTTGAAAAAAAACGAATTTTATAATTACAATAAATACAAATATTTTCAAAATAAATGAGACGTAGTTAAAGCTTTGTTTAAATCAATTAAATATTAATTACTAGACAGATATTTTAGTCAAAAAACGTTAAGAACAGAGACGGGCTTAGACGCAGGGCAGATGGGCGTCAAATCACGTGAGCATCGACCTTTTGTTAACGATAGATCACTCATCATTCAATGTCGCAAAAACGACTAGCGGCTGCTTACAGTGCTTAGATGTGAATTTGACGCACCTACATGTAACGTATGCATTTTACTTACATTCAATAACGTAAGTCAATTGAAATGAGTTCGCACTAATTCTTTTTAACGTTTTTAGATTAATATATCCGATGTCTGTTAATGATTTCATGATTGACTTATTTGTTAAATGTTTTAATCTGTAAAGGTGCATTCAGTTTGTTTCCCTAAATAGGCTGCCCAATACCAATAATGAAGCGATACAAGTGACGCCCTGGATAATCTTCACAACACGACTTGAAGATTATTAATTTTTTATATTGGTTGACGAGAATTCGATCATATTATATATAAACAAAGCATTTAACTTCATTTTGTATTGTATTTTAGGGCCAATACAATAATAAATTGATGAAAACATTCTGTGAACTAAACTACACTTCAAATAAATATTTAAAACTGTTTCAATATTTTGATAAAATAACCAATCATAATTTGAAAAAAAACCGGCCAATTTAGTCGGTGCTTAACCACAACAATTGTATTATTGGCTGTGCATTTTGAGTGCATTGTTCTATTATTAACAAAAACTAAACCGTCTATAGCAGAGATTCCCAACTTTTTTTAGAACACCGTCCTCTTTAGAAGAAAAAACATTCCAACAACTCCGTAGTCCACAATAGTTAATTTTATCTGTTTATTTATATCTATTAAAAATCATAAAGCTCCTATGAAAAGCTCCCCCGCTGGGGATCTATGGTCTTATAGTAAGGTATCAAAATAGTATTATAGTATGGTTCCCTAAATGGAACGGAGAAGCATGAAACAATGTGAAGCATATACGCCCAATGGGTGAAAACCACGCCGCTTATTTTGAGTATTGACGTGTAAATTTTGAACTAACAGTTTGGAATAATTTTTCTCAAAATTTCCATCTATTGAAAAGCTTGTTGTGGTTAAGAAGTGACTAAACTGCAGTTTATTTTTTTAATTTCCAACAGTGCATTGAAAACGATGTTTGGCCCCTTTTTATATCTGAAAGTTTATTACATTGTTATTTGTTATGAAAACATAATTAAGATCAAAATATCAAAACCTAGCGTTGCGAAATGTTTAATTCGGTTTTGTTTTTAATGTGATTCAAAATTGATTATTTTTTAATGATTACATATTTTCAATCCAGAGGTTTTGATTCAGAACCTAAACGTAACGTATCGATGAAAAAAAAACGAAATGAACGCTAGTTCGGATTTTTGAGCATTAAATTGAGTCGTCAAAGTAGCTTTAGCTGATTAGTTTACCTTTGTCATGACAATTTATAACTTTTTTTGTTTTGTACATATTAGCAAAAGACATCACAAAACTCCCTCTAGAAGTTGTTACCTCGGAGAATTCTCGTTGAAGTTGCCTGTAAGTCTCTTTTTATTTATAGGTACAAGAAATTAAGCAAAAACTCCAAACTTTTTTGAATCTTTATGATGGTTCTTAATTCTTAAATTATGCCGGAATTGTTTTTTTTTCTATTTTAATACGCCTAGCAATGGTTTCAAAATTTTTCCATTTTGTGCTATTTTATATTTTTATTGTTTCCTTCTTGAGAAGAACTGATTTTCAAAATGAGAGGGCAGACAGACATTTTATATATTTAACAATTTCTGGGAGTTCCGATTCTAAAATTTCATTTTTGCTTTGTTTCGTTCGCTCGGGATGCAGCGTACAATTTGTGTGCCAGCAGAGTTATGACAAAGTAGACTGTTTTTTGACGACTGCTGATATAAATGTTTAATAATGTCGCTATACTCCTGTTCAAAACGTTTGAAATAAACCTTATTTAAGACATTTCGTTTTTTTTTTTTTTTAATCAATACAATTGTGTCGTTGATACTTCCGAAATTTGTTTTTGAAAATATATTTGATTCATATCTTCACTAAATAATGTTTTATATCTTCTGTAGCTCTGAATTATTACCTAAAAACCATTAGATATTGCAAAGATGACAAAAAGATTGTCGAAACGTCGTCATTAGCTCCCTAACTATAAGATATGAGAATCTATCTTGACTGTAGTACAAATAGTGGATCTTTAAATTGCATTTATTAAAACGCAATTTAAACAATCAGTTCTCATTTACTTTGATTCTATACATCGCAAAATTTCTTCTACTATTTGTACTACAGTCAAGTTAAATTCTCACATCTTACAGGGAGCTAATGGCGATTTTATTCATAGTATTTCCTCAAACCTGAGTTATTAAGAGAACTATCCTGAACATACAAACCGCAGTCTGGCAGCTGAGACCGGAAACTGGAGGTGTTTCTCATGTTTGAAATCCTCCATCTTTGGCTGTGTCCACCCACGCATCGTTCCTGGTCTCAGCTGCTAGGCTGCGGTTTTTGTGTTCAGGATAGCTCCCTTAATGAACTCACAAAAACTCAGGTTTGAGGAAGTACTATGAGTAAAACCCTAACTATTAGAATTAAATTGTCATTATCATAATTTTAATTATGGAAGTATCAAAAAGCAGCAACATGTTACGGAGTAAATAGCTGTAAATATTTCCAGAAGTTACAAAAATTATAACAAACTATACAATTTCAAAATACAAAAACATCAAACAATTTTTATTTTTTAACTCTTTTTTAGATTGTACTATTTTTGTGACTATATCGTATATCAAAAGAATATAATAATTATGTCAAGTGAGGGCAGCCAAGAACTACAATTCTTTCATTCTTTCTATTGACACTATAATAAAAACATGTTTAAAAATGTTACCAACAAACTACGCGAAATACTTTGTGTACAAAACACGCGTCAACTGTTGCACCATCTTTCAAAATATGTGAAAATATCGAAAATTTCGAGAATAAAATTTAATCATATCGGTTCTAACGTATTTTATCGATATTATTTTTAAACATCCTGTATTTTTGTAGACGACGCTAGTTGCAAAAATTAATTATAATTCTTGGCTTTGAACTCGCTTTGGTAAAAAACAATATTTGGAATGTAATTTTGAATCATTTATAAGCTCTGATCATAATTAACAATAAATATTGCACAAAAAATAACGACCAGAAATTACTGCAAATAAAAACAATTAAATAAATATCTACAATTTAAACGTTTCACTGCAACAAAAATAAGGAGTTCCTCTTTTTTTAAATACAAAAGCAGTGAATGTTATTTTTTACAATAGTTTTGAAAGATGTTTCATTTCTTTAAAACAGAACCAATAATTTAAAAAAAAAGTTCTAGCACAGTACAATAGGAGACACGTCAGAAATCTTGCAAAATCAAAACGACAATTTGTGAAACACAGCCCTCAAGACGTTCTGTGATTGTTTTTATAAATCACGGACCTGAGTCTTACAAATTGTTGAAAGGCGTTTTGATTTTACGATAACAGACAAGTCCGTCTGTTACCAAAAAGATATTTCGTCTATAAACTACAATAAGTCGATGGTAGTTATTTAGACGCCTATTGAGTTACACTGTGATCTAGACAGACGTATTTTCGGTGTTTGATTTTCTTTACATTTTCGCTGCTTCATTGTTAACATTTAACTTCTCTTGTTTATAACTCTGATAAAACAAATTAAGATAATAATAAATATATCATAACAACACAAAATATTTTTTTCAGAGCTTACGTCTAGACATAACAATATTGTATTTTAACACTTTTGCTATCAAAAGTATAAATAGGTATCTTATAATTTAAACCACTAGACTGATTTCTAATTCAGGCCTAAATAGTAATTTCTGTTTCTAAAATGTATAATATATAAAATACAAATGCTCTTTGGCTATCGTTCGTAACCAATGTTTTCCACAAGCTTCTGATTTTTGAATTTTTACATAAAACAGTGTAACGCTGATAATCGGTGCGCAAACCTTCAGTATTTGCTGTTACTCTGCTACCGACGATCTGTTGTGCGTCGCGTGGTACTATGTGAATTCGACGAAATTAATTCATTCCAAATACTGTGTTATTCATTTTCGAACCACACTTTTAAAAAATTCAGTGAGCGACCGATCAGCGCAAAACTACACGGCTTCATTTGTTTTAGCGTTTTGACGCTTCGTTCATGTACGCCTGGCGTATGAACCGTTCGTCTGGGCGAGTCGAACGGTATTATGCGTACCACCGACCTGTCGGCAGCTACCATCAGTGCCACACTGTTTTCGATCTTAAATCATGCTTAAAGAAGCTTCTAGATATTTTCTTTTTAATCCCTTAACTCATAAAATTCCAAAAATTCTTAAACGAATCCGTTTTGGAATAATAAAGTTTTATCAACGCAGTAGCAAAAATGTTAAAAAATAAATACAAACTTCAAAATATATAAAATTTATTTTAATACTTCTACTGTTTATGCGAGTTTTTTACTTTGTTAAGATAACATTACATAGCGGATCAAATTACTTTTATATTTAATTTTAGCTAATTTTATTTTTAGTAATAATTGAAAAACTGGCAAAAGGTTGCAACAGTAAATAAAATTACCAGTTTATAAAATAAAAAAATCTGAACCGGTAAAAGAGAGAACAATGAAACTAAATTTCGATAAACTGACATGATTACAAATTATTTATACTGTATTTATTCTGTTTCATCAATATTTATTATAGGATTTGGACTATAAAACACATCTGAGTTAGCAGGCATTTTGTAAATTGTTAATCTTGACGTTAGGTGCTTGTCGGAGAATTACTTACACAGGAAAAACTACGATATAAGTGTCTTATCAACAGCTTGGGTTAGTTGTGCCTAGGCATTAACATCAATTCATATTTTCAATTTACTATTTTCAATAAGCTGAAAGTTAAATTGACACTTTTACCCGTTCTAAGATTACAACCCGTGAACTGGGCGCTTGTAATAGTTAGCCATTTAGGCAACGCCATTGCTACAAGCTCGGGTATTTCTAACAATTATTACCACCTTCTCAAGCGAATGATTCTAGGAGCTAAAGAAATACTAAAAATATTTCAGAACCATTAAAAATAAGATACTGATTTTATGAAGCGCTTGATCGCTAGAAAGCACTTATTGTATTACCAGAGCAGCAGAAGTATAAGGGTAGCATATCTGAATTGCCTACGATATGTAATTTTATCAAAAAATGTTGCTATCTAGTTATTGCGATATCTCTACGACTGTGTAATCAAACTGGTAATAAACAACGTATTGCCACAGTAGAGACCACTTCGTGATAACAGTAGCTGCACCAGTGTCGACGCTTTTGATGTCTTGTCCATAAAATCGATTTTTTAGAAAGTCAATCTGGCGCAGGCAATCATGAATTGAATGACTGCATATTTAGAGAACAGGATCTGATTCAGTACATTTTTCGTAGCAATATACAATATTATGTAGGTTTTATTTATAATGAAAAGAATCGTCGATTCAGTTATTACATTGCTGTATCTGCCTAATTATTTAGACCGACATAGAAATAGGTTCTTACTTTCTCTCGTTTTTAGGAAATCTAAAGAGACTCAAATTCTTATCTTTTCTACAAACAAAGCAAAAATGTTTTAAGTTTACAACAAAAATTAATATCATTATCATCATAGTATTGGTTTCTTTTATAAACACAATACTTTTACAACAATGAAAACATTTCACTGTCACAAAGATCAGATATGCTTAATGCCAGATATTTCGTTAGTCTTTGCTTAAATAAGTCAGGCATGTATCGTTTGGTGAATTGTACTTAAGTCCATAGACACAAGCATATCCAATTCCATGGAGGATATATAAAATATATCGGCAATGCCGGTCCTGGCTTCTAGCTATGAAATTTCAAACAGAAAAGTGACATGTCACATGTGGACTGCAATTCGTGGGGCAAGGATATTGTTGCCTGGCACAACTGCATCACGGAGCACTTCTGAACTGTGGTATTGCATTGCTTTGCCGGGGTTTATTTATCAGGTATACCGGTCCTGCATTCTAGTTACGGAATTTCAATCAGAAATATGACAAGTGCACTGCAATATTTTTGTCCCACGAATTGCAGTATTCGTGGGACAAAATTATTGCTGCCTGCCACAACTGTACCAGGGAGTGCATCTGAACTGTGGTATTCCATTGGTTTACCGGGGTTTCTCAAACGGCGCGTACAAAATGCGATCTGCGTAGAAAAGTCGCTGGCCAAACGTTTTGATCGCCTTTTCGCGTTCTGCTTGAACATCTATTGATAAGCCTGTGTGTAGAATAAATACAGTAATAAGTGTGATCAGTCAGTTTCGTCAGTATCTATTAATAATAAAAAATGATTACTATAAGATCATATTACGCTATAGTAACAATACGAAGTTATAAAATGTTATAATAATAAGATCTTTGAACATCAATCACAGTATAATACGCGGACTTAACTATACAATCTTAACATACAACTTACATGAGAAACAAATGACAAATGAATGTCGTTTTTTGATTGAATGGCCGTGTTTTCTACTGTGTACCTTGAATTTTTCGAAAAATTAAACCAAAAATCGTTTAAATATTTTTAACGTTTGTCATTTTTTTGAAAAGAATCTTATCCATGCACGACTGGGTGAATTGTATTAACGAACTCAAAAGACGTTCGGTTGACGTATGGATGTGTGTGTGTTACAGACGACGCGGCAAGACGTTGCACTTCTGAAATGTGTAGTGCATACATGAATTCCTTTTTTTTCATACTTTTTATAATGAATTAATGCATGTTTAAGAAGTCGTCTGTGTTAAAATACTAATTCATTTGAAATCATCTATTTTTCGATATACATTTAAATTACAAAAAAATTTAGTTTAACTAAATCTTTAAGGTAATACAGGAGAAAAAAAGACCATGAAATAGCATAGCTTTGTTGTTTTTAATGATATATTTAGTTTCTTTCGCCATTAATTTTGTAATTTTAGGAGTATGACTGGAGAGTAAAAAAATGAAACATTTTAATTATTTTATTGTACAACCAAGAGTAAAAAATTTGAAAACAGTTAGTTTAATAAAAGTAAGAATTGTTATATAAAATTATAAAATAATCCGAGGAATTCTTAAAATAAGTTTTTGTACTACAAGGAAAAATTTTATAGCGTTTTAATTTGCAACATTCGAATTCACAAGTAAAATAAATTTCTCATGCAAGTTTAGATAAATACCAGCTTTTTATTTCATCAAACATTTATGGTAGGTATTATGATCTAGTCTGTTGTAAGAATGCTTTTTTCTCACTGCAATATTTCAATTACTCTTTGTAAATTATTTGTAATTAATATTGAGTTTTCACATTAATCTTGGCAAATATAAATATATTGTACAATTTTACATCTTGAAGAAAGTTCATTTTTTATATAAAATATTGTGCAGTTCACGATAACAAAAAAAATCACTGAAGTGCAGAAAATGCGTAGTTTTGATACCACATAACACAAAACAAAACATTAAAAACAGAGCTGTAGAAATTTAATAACAGATCGAAATTTATTATATCGTTCGTATCATAAAAATTATACAATTATAAACATATTTTATTTGCTTGTCAACATCTAAAAACAATCTTCCATTTTAAGAGTGATTTTTCATTGGTCGACACGATAAGGATATGACAGATATTGAGGCATTCCAAATGTATAGAAGTCTAACATGTCTAGAGAATATTTTTTCACTTGCTGATACCCTAATATCATTACATCGATATCGGCGACTTATATGTCGTGAGGGTCAATAAAAATGCTCTTAAAGCATGTGAACAAGAATGAATTACTCCTGGTAACAGGATTCCAGCAATTAAGAAATTAGTTTCACATAATATGTGAAACTAATTTCTTAAACATTTGCAATGTGTCATGTAGTTGCTGCTTGAAGCAATTCGTGTACGGCGGACCTAACTCGTATTTGATTGATAAAGCAACTACTTTGACCGTTCTTCAAATTATTATATTATAATAATTAAATTATTATAATAATTTAAAGAACGGTCAAAGTAGTTACTTTATCAATAAAATACGCACTAGCTTATGATAATGGTTCGGTCGACAATGACTGCTTGAGTAGTTCATGTAGTATATGATTGGACGATCAACTGCTCAATCAGACAGTGTATGGCGGACCTTAAACATTAAAAAAAGATTTGCTCATGCGCATATAGGACAATAAACGGTTATCCATTATTAGGGAATCTTCAGATATTGCATTAATTATTCTATTTAATGTAAAATGAGATTCAATTTTAAACAAATTTGCAGAAGCCTGCGAATTTAAACTACAAATAATTAATGAAAAATTTATCTTGTTCTGTCCTGGAATCCTGTTATTCTGTAACTTTTGTTCTGTTGTTTCAAAGCGGAGAAATATTTTTTTCACAAACAGAACGGTGTTAGGTGGCGGTTAAGGTTCAAAATTTGTACAGTAGGCACTCGAATAGCACGACCTCTATAATATAAAATTATATGAAATAAAAATGCGGTCGCGATCAGTCATAGCTTTGTGGTTCACAACTACACAGAAATTACCGTCATATTTGGGAAATTTTAAAGGTTCAATAACTGAACTATTACTAAAAAATTGTTGAGATTAAAAAAAAATACAGGGATTATTAATTTGGCACAAACAATCTGCGAGAAAAAATTGCTATTAGAAAACTAGATTTCAACAGCTCTGAAATATTAATTATGTATAATGTACAGCCATATACGTTATTTTAAATTGCCTTTTACACCGTTATGAAATATTTAAAAGATTTATTTCACTCAAAGTATATCACAAAATATACATACGCTTTAAATGTACATTTTTCTTTTTACGTAAACAGGAAATACATTTCTTTAGGTATCACAATTCTGGCCGGAGACAAATATTTGAAAAGCAAAGTAACGAAAATAGCAATGTTTTTCGCTTCAATTGGTTGTTCAAAATGGAGTTATTTAACCACAAAACACATTGAACATCAATAATGTAAAAGGCAACAAAAATAGCAAAACCGCGTTCGATCGTACAATTTGTAAAGACGACACATCACTTTTTTTTAAAAATCATCAGTTTTTTCGAAGAGCATTTTCACATTTAAGTATAAATATCGGTACAAAGTTTAAAAATATTAGTTACAATTTATTTCCAGTTTATTGACTATGTAAGCGTCCACCTGATTTACTATTAGGTCCACTTTTCGGTACCGCGCCAACAATTCGAACTTTTTGTTGTTGAGTCATTCGGTTATTATCACTAAACTGTGGCGGCGGTGCCAATACAACCGGTTCCGGGGGACCCGATCCGGGACTATTGCTTCCAATAAATTCCGGAGGGGGAGGAACAAACACTTCTTCTTTTTCATCGGAATCACCTTCAATTGGGGGAGGAAGTTGCGCCAAAGAAACAGCGTGTCTCGTAAGCATACCAATACTTTGGGATCTTTGAGTTTGTGATTTCGTTGAAGGTAGCGTCATACAGGTTACGTTGGTGTTATTGGTCCTTAATGATTTTTCAGTTTTTTCTTCTTCAAATCCTGACGGTTGACCTGCTGGTACTTCTTGATCCGAACTAACTCCACTTGATGAATTATCTTCACCCCCTCCACCTTCGCTAGCTTCTTTTTGTTGTTGGAGAAGAAAGTCGTTTGGATATGATTTAGATGATTTTAATTGTGTTCTTACCTTTTGGATTTCTTCTACACTAAAACTATGTGGCAGCGAACCACTACCTGAACTACTTCCGCTGAAAAATAAACAAAAAAACGAAACATTAGTCTATTGGATTATCCGCGTTTATGAGTTGGATGCAAGAATAACGCAATATTGTTGCAGATAAATTTATCAAAATTTTGGCTTATTTCTTATTCCATAGTTCCAAATTTGTATATCAAATAAATACAGTTAGTCAGTCTACAAAATTTGACAATATTTACCTTGTATTGCTATTACCGCTGGTCTCGGCAGGTGGATTAAGATTAATTCTTGCGACAGCTTTCTCTAAATCTTTATTAGTTCCTCTTTCCTCTTCGCTCTCATCATCTCCCTCGGACTCGCTCAAACTGTAATCCGGCTCTGGAATTGGGGGCGGTCCTCCTACTGTACTTAAATTAGCAGCCGAAGAGCTTGCAGGCAATACTCGCTTCTTACGGCCATTAGTGTCGTGAGTTCCAGCTAGAGAATGTGACCTGAAATTATACAATTTTGTCAGTTTCACAACCAACTGAAATAAATCAATTTTACATAAAAAGAATCTGGTTTTAGAATACGCTCAATTCTTTGAACTGACTGTAAAGTTCATCACTATAGTTACATGGCTCACACTTATGATTACTGATTAGTTCAAAAAATTGAGGAAACGCTATTAACTCTCAAGGTTACTAGAATAATAGTAAGTTTGGACGTAAGCGGCTATAAACATGGTCACACGTCTGTGATTGGTTGGGTCGATTGCTTACGTCATCGATGCCCATGGTTTGGTTTTTCAATTATTATTATCTCAACTGTTTGGAAAAAGACTCCATGTGACGTCACAAGCCTACTTCCCCCGCTCTCTCTTATGTATCTATGCGGACACTAAAGAAATATAAGGATTTATACCTGGTAGTTCTAAAAGGTTGTGCATACGGATTTGTGTTGGCAACATCCAGTTTAATGGTGGTACCACTTGTTGGAGGCGTTGCAGCTGGTGGTTTAAATGACGACGGACCAGTTCTCAAACTCTGCGACTTTCGAACTTGCGGCCTAGCTGAATGGGACGGAAGACTGCGGCTCCGGTAGCCAACAGTTTTCATATCTTCCGGTGATGCATACAACTTGGCACTTGTGGCTGGTCGGAAGCTAGACATTACTCCTTCTTCTAAATGTGGTTGATCTGTAAAAAGAACATGTCATTGCTTTCAAACTTTTTACAATTGACCGTATCAACTATGAAAGTATTCCTATCCTGAAGGTAGTTGTCGTGGTACAATATTGTCAAAAAGTTATAGATTATACGCGCCACAAAAGTATACTGACTTGTAACTAAGTGATCCATAATTTGTACGCAAGACTGTACCCGTCGAAACGTAACCCATACAGTATTCATATGCATGTATACTTTTCTATAAATTGTTGAACTTTAAACCGTTATTTATAAATAATTAGACGGTCAAAAAAAATTTCTAATTTTTTTTAAACTCATAACAAATGCATTGAAAGACTGTCAATTTTTGCAAAGTTTCTGACAGTTAGTTCTTTTTTTATAAATAAGAAACTGGTTCAGAACTACAGAGATCGTATACAATCAATGCTAATTATCCAATTTTTAAATGAATTTATCTCGGATTATATACGGTCGATCGACTTCAAATTTTCAGGGTCCTTAAAGTATACAAAAATTAAGAATTTTCTGACGGTGTGCCTTAACCACGACAACTACCTTAATGAACCCCAAATAACAAATTATATCTAAATTTACAATAAAAGTGGCAACAATTATTGTTACTAAGTATTACCTTTATTTTTTAGGCCAGACATATTGTCATATTCTCCCCTAGAAACATCAACTTTCACAACTTGTCCCATTACAGGTGGTGGAGGCGGCGGGTGTGTTGGTGGAGGTAACGGTGGTCTATTATTGCTATTCCCTAATAAAAGTATTGTGTTCACATCCTCTTGACTACGATGCGACTTTGGTATTCGTACGTCAATTGTAGCCACGGATGGTGCTCCTGTCATTTGATTAGCCAAATCTGGAGTACTGTGAAAATCCCTGTGCAGCTCTGAACCCGAACATCGATTGTTCAAAAACCGAACTCTCGTAGTTGACTAAAAAAATAAATAAAAAATTCAAAAATACCTGAAAATGTTGAATAATATTCTTTAATGATCAGTCAAGAAACCGTTGATTTTCGGTAGCTAGTCTTTGCAAAGTAATGGAAGTGGTTCAGATCAAGTGAAATATTAAAAAAAGTAGATTGTACATTTAAGAAATCTTCAAAAAGTAAGAAATTATTACTGTATCTATTTTTCCGTTTGAATGTAATTTTTAATTAATAAATGCGTCGAATACTTCTGAGATACTAGTGTTTTTACAATTGTCCTCGACGCATTTATGAATGAAAAATGTCATCCAAATGAAGAAATAGTCCGTACATCAGATCAGATATACCAGAAATTAATTATTTCTTACTTTTTAAATGTTTATTTTATTGTATCAGGTGTTTTTTAATTTGAAATTTAATTTCTATTTCACACATTTTAAACTAACTAATCAAAAATTTAATATTTGAGATGAAACTCGTAGTTTCTAGCTATAATAATAGCCGAGATTTCTACACAATGAGCTAAGAACCATTTTGCAAATGCCAACTTCCAATTAAACAAAAAAACGCACTGAAATAAGTTAATTTTGAAGTTACGAAGGCTTCAGACATAACACACATAAATGGAAATAATTTCATCTCTGATTCATTCATAACTATTGTGAAGGTTCATGTCTAGCTTTACGGAAGCTAAAATTAGCTCTCGCATGATGTGAATTTAGTAGAGTAACTGATAACTCATTCCGCCGCGAACGTGGGAAGATTCGGGTTTGAGTCCCGACGGTGACAGTTGTTTAAAAAATAAATGTTTCTAATATAACAAATGGATGTTTCTTGACAATTATAGCTAACGATTGCTATTATACTGCTTATTATAACAGACTTCTTAAAAAACAGCAAATATTTTTTAATTCAAAACGTGACATACCTTTCCTTTGCTGCGCTTCATTTCAGCAACACTAGCGTAAACCCTTCCAGGTTTAGCAGGCGATGGGGGAGTCTGAAAATGCGAACTCGTCATCATTTGTCTCTCACTACAAACTTGTTGTCTTTGGAATAGTTCTTCTAATTCAGCCGCCGTTATTCGACTGGACGTTGGCCTGGCTCTGATCGACGCAGTTCTTGGCTGCACCGGAGTACCTTGACCGCTACCACTCTGCGGATGATGTATTGATTCCGTCGAACTGGATTTAGTCATATCGTCGTTCTCTTCCTTTTCACCACCGCCTTCCAAACCGGCAACCATCGATCTTGCACGAGCACGTCCGACGCTCAATGTGGTTTTCGGATCTCTCCGAGGCGGTAATGGAGCAGGCGATCTTCCTACCAGGGTACCAGATTGACTTGAAGTTAATTTTCTCGGTAATGTTGCGTATTGACGCGATACTGGTACTCCTGCTGCACCCTGGATAGCTGCCGCTGATTTACTGCTTGGAATGACACCTTGAATCGTATCTAAAGATACTACGGTCATTTGGACAAGGTCACCGGATTTGCGTATTAGGTCGACCACATGCTCGTGAGATGCGGCAGATACGTCTTCGCTGTTGATCTGTTGACAAGACAAACTATTAAAGCAATTGATGTCTACATTGTGTTAATATCACACTCTTATTGTTATTGAATATCTTAATACGCGTTGATAAAAAACATACCGCGAGTAAGAAGTCGCCTTTTTTCAGTCCAGCCATATCAGCTACGCCTCCTTGATCTACATCATCAAGGTACTGAAGTGCTGGGCACCGTTCCGAAGGTTGAAGTTCCATTAAAGGTGAAGTTGCTTTCGCGCCTCTTAGAATAAAACCGAAACCTTTACGGGCACGGTGTAAAACTACAGTTCGAGGTTCAGCGGGTAATCTAAAACGAAAAAGCAATCGTAAAGAGAGAGAAAGAACGGTTTAGTCAATCGTAAATTGTGATAGTTACGTTTTCTTTAATCGAGGAGCTGTAGCAAAATGTTTTGATTGCATTTCTCTACGACCGACCATTCGACTAATCGGTCGATCTCTACTAGACGCTGTTATGATTGGGGCTTGAATACCATGCCTCAATCGTACTTCTTCGACACAATGAGCTGGAAATAGACCAGTCGGATTACCTGGTCCTCTTAAAGTTCCTTCTAGTAAGCCGCAATCCGTAGCGCCCGTTACTGGAAATAAATGAAATAGATGATCATTTTCTAAATGATTACGTAAGGAGCTTCACTTTCTGTGAACAAAAATGATCTAGTAGTCTATTTCTTTCTACCACGCAAACATTAATAATCCTCCGGTGAAGTTTTTTGAGTTTACCAACTGTTTAATATGCTTCTATCTTTATCTATATGTTCTATCTTTCAAGCAGTTGGATGGATCAGTCAGCTTAAGATTAAAAATGTATGGTGAAAAAAATTCAATTTTATACAATACTAGCGGCCCAGTCCGGCTTCGCCCGGGTGTAAATGTAATATATAGGATATAAAAGATGAGAATCATTATCATTAGATTCTCAACGTGTATTGAATTTGCGCGAATTCAATCGCTTTTATTTGTGAATGTTCAAAAATCGAAGAAAAATCTTATTTCCCAAAAAGAAATTTAAAAAAAAACTTGGAACGTGTTGCGGGACACGCGTTTGGAACGAAGTCCCTTTCGTATAAGACGTTTTTCGTAACGCGTTTTATATAATCTAAAAACACCCGGTATAATCTAAAAACCCGCGGTATCACCGTATACCAGTTTTTCGTGACATTTTTGTCTTACGGTATAGCCTATGTTACTCAGGGTGAATGTAGCTTTCTAATGGTGAAAGAATTTTTTTAAATCGGCACAGTAGTTTTTGAGTAGCCTATGTTACTCAAGGTGAATGTAGCTTTCTAATGGCGAAAGAATTTTTTAAATCGGCAAAGTAGTTTTTGAGATACACACAAAAATACAAATCTTTCCTCTTTATAATATTAGTGTAGATTAATGTTTTCTTTTTTTTTATTTAGACGACGGCTAGATCAATTTTGCGACGTTATGAGGATGAATATATTACCTTCTATAATGTCTCCTTGGCTGATACGAAGATGTCCGGCTAAATTGGAAGAATAGTTTTCCAAACAAACGACAGTCGTTCCAGGTATTGATAATGAGTTTGTTGTGTCCGAATTGGACGTTCCCACTCCAGAACTGTCCGATATTATGTCACTGGTATCACCAAGGCTTTTGTCTGCAACACCGAGGGCCAGCACTGTATATTAATCAATTTATTAATATTAACATTCATTGAAAAACAACTGAGTGCTTATAGTAGGTGTGGATTTAATTTAAACCATCAAAAATGCCGGTTATTTCATTTATTATAACTTTACTTTGGGTTATATTTAATATCAGTGGCGAATTTCGGGCTGTGGAGGCCCCTAGGCAGTCGAGACGGTTGAAGAATTATTACAATAACCCTGGCTTACTTAATCTGGCAAAATTTACTTTTTACTTATAGACAGACCTACTTTCTGAGCACAAGTACTTCATTAAAAATTTACAATGACAAAAAATTCTATGTTTTTTTTTCAAATGTAAGATACGATTTAAATATATTTGAATGAAAGTTTTAACGTGCTATAAAATACTGGAAGTTAATGATTTAGTGTACATTTAATTAACTTGAAAATCATGAATTGCGTTTTTGGAGTAGTTTATAAACATTATGTAACTCGCTATGATATTAAATCCATTTCCAAAAAAATGGCTAATAAAATACTGGACTTTTTGTTTTGAAGAAAACAAAATGAAGTATATATTATAATCATGCGCTATTGAACAAATAAATTTCATCCATACTTCAAAAGAAACAATAAAATAAGCTTAAAATAGAATCAAAAAGCATAGCAAATAAAACGCTAAACAAATTAGTTCATGCGTGTTTAACAAACGATAAAAAAAGAATATATGTAAAATAAAAATTAAATATAAACATTACAAAACTAAAAATACAGTGTATAAATACGTACTATTTAAAATGTCTATTACCTTGTTATTATTAAAATTTTATATTTAAAAAAAACTAAAACATACTAAAATATTAAAATGTCGACTGCTCATTAAAATTAAAATTGTAATATTGTGACAAATTAAAATTGGTAACATTAGGGCATTCTGTATTATATAACTTAAGTTTTTTTTTTTTTAATTGTCAAGTGATGAACAATTATTCAATTTAAAGCGGTCCCTAGACGATCAATACTATTGACAATCTAGACTGAAGAGCGTGTCAAAATGTTTCAATACCCACTCGGTGCAAGAATCCGGAGTGTTAAGTATTTTTGAAGTTATACTTCTTTCGACGAATTGAGGGTAAAATTTTCTCTGTTACGGAAGTTGCGCACGCAGCATGCAACGAAAATGAGACACCATAAAGTTAGTTGTTAATTTAATATGAACGTATTACGTGTATAGGCAAGGTTGAAATCGTCAATAAAGCTGACTATTCGATGCAGTATAGTTTTACTTTGTATCATAGATGACACGTCTTATTTCTTTGTTACAATATGCTGATGGAGTTGTCCACCTATTATCCAAAGTACCACTCGAAGTGAACTGGTTAACTTTTAATTATATTTATCATCTCCCTAGACATTCTATTTTATTTTATCAATGTACATCTTTAACGAAAATGTGCATATCTATTATCGCGATCACGTCAAAGAAGTATAATTTCTGCCGCGCATACATAAGCACCATTTTTTTAGAAAGTCTGCTTTTGTGTTTATAGAAATAAGTTCTAATTCAGATATGGGGTTTCTTGTTTTGGTGGCCTCAACAAATCAAACAAGGAATGAAGTAGACGCTTGTCAAAAGAATGGTATAAATTGCGAGACCGTTTCACTCACGAACATTTGCTGAGTTCTGGTCGATACAGAAGCGAAAGATAACGTGAATCTTCTTTGAATGGACCAACAAACCTTTGAAACTTTATTGGAGTTAATTAGAACTCAAACAGAAAAACAAGATACTGTAATGCGTCAAGCAACCCCTGCAAGCCAGAAACTTTCTGTAATATTGAGGGAAATATCGACAACCACGCTTATAGACTCTCTAAATCGCGCTTGTCAATGTGCTTCTATCAAAATTTATATCAATCTCCATCAGTAAAATTGACAATCGTATCAATCAGCCTCCGTCAATGATTTTGACGCGAACTTTGACAGGTTTATTGATCGTCTATGGGCTGCTTTAGGCGATTTAAATGGGCTCAAATATAAAAATACGTGGATCGTTTTAAAGTGACGCAACTAATACAAAGAAATTGCAACAGTTTACCCAAATATATCACCTAAGTTATTTAAACTGTGTAATTTTCGAAATCTGTTCATCCGATGAAAAAACGAAACCCTTATAGGATCATTCTCGAGTCTGTCGGTTACAGCTTATTTTCTTTGAATCTACTGGACGAAAAAGTCGCAATTAGATGACCGAATCACTGACGTATGCGTGAGTAAACGACTTTCGATTCGGGGGGTTCATTTTAGGAGCCAAATTAGAAAATTATTTTATCTAATTTACTATTAGAGTTTAAACTTTCATTAGAGTAACATAGCAATAATGGACAAAAATCATTTTATATTTTCAAAGTTTTTTCACATGTTAGCAGTCGTAAGACATTTGTCCACTGGCCATGTACCCGACCTTAGTTGTCGAGTATCTATATTTTAGTCTCTATTCAAGCTCGTTCGTAAATAAACTTGTTTATGAAATTAGTGTATATTTCTAACAGTTCAACGCTAGTCGCTAACACAGCTGGACAATGCTGAGAGCTTAGTGCTCGTAATAATGCTTAAAGCATTTTGTAAAACAGATGATCGATTCTTGATGTTTATCGTATTTGCAAAAGACATACTACTTATTAAGCACGTAAGCATTAATAAGCACTTTCAATAATAAGCAGTTTTTAAGTTTAATAAAACATATTTCGTCTTTCTTTCGTTTGATTTCAAAGATCAATTTCTTGTTTGTTTAAGTTCAAACTTTCCCATCAATTAGAAATATTGTTCAAGTCCAAAATTTAATACATAACTTGATGTTGGAAGTTAAGATTTAAAAATGTATTCTTGATGCTTTAACGCACTTTATTAAGTATTTGATGCTTTTAAGCGCTTTTTAAAATGAAAGTGCTTGATGCTTTAAGCGCTTTAGTAAGTGCTCGATATCTCAAGCACTTAGGTATGGTGCCTTGCCCAGCTCTGGTCGCAAATGTTAATACTATAATCAATAATATAATCTACTTACTTAACACATGTCTACAATAAACAACAGAACATTCCCAAAGACACAAAACAAAACGAAAACGTATGAAAAGCAGAAAAAAGCTCAATACTACATACCTGTAACGATGCTGACGTTGTCGGATTCGTGACCTCGGTGTTGTCCTGACCCACTGCTTTCGCTCAAACTCGAACTGGCTGAACTGAAGGGGGCTGAGGAACGATCCGAGGAACAGGGGGAAGGGGGCAGTGCCAGACGCGGCTCTTGCGATACTGGCGATCGGATTAAAGTGCCACTATCGCAGCCCCCTATCCCCGATATTGGAGACAAGAAGTTGATACCAGATCGTCGCCGAGGGTTGTAGCTAGGGGGGCCACGGAATGGGACTGGAAAAAATTATCATATTCTAAGGGTCACTATTTTGGGTTAGGAATACACATTCATCGTATTTTTTTATATTTTTTTTAAGGCCTAGCGTCAATTTATATTCTCATGCCCGGTTGCAAAAAGCATTTTCAAAAAATCAATGACCTTGACCACACGTCCATAAGAAAACCATTTTAGAATTTTAAATCGATCTTGCACGAAAAATAATTGGTTGTTTGAAACGATATTTGTCTTAAACTATATATTCATCTATTTAACATCGTTTTTTGTACAATTTCCACTTCAAAACAACTTTTTTTTTACGCATTTCGGTGAAAATTTAGCTTGAAAAGCGATCTATTTCTTTGTAGATCAAGCATTCCTTTTTGTGTGAGTACAATACAATGTTTTACATGAGAGGGAGTTTGACAACGACATTAGGCTACTTCATAATCTAAAGTCATTGTCAAATCTTTTTTGAGAGTACTTTCTGTAACCCAGCATCAATATAATATTATAATTTTGACTGATATATTACTGAAAATGACACTTTTGCCTGTTCCGGTTCTTAGAACTGAACATGAGAACTGTGGGCTTGTACTAAGCGAGACGTGAACATACTATATAAATAACAGAATCCCTACAATCTCGGCTATTCTCAAAACCCTACAAACAACTGTGATTTTTTGCATTTCAAACCCAACACCGAATTATATTTCTTTTTCAGATCGAAACTTTTATTAGCTCACAAAAAAGACTTTGGCAAAAATATTGAGATTTGAAGAAAAACATAGGTCAGTGGGGACTTTGGAATTTAGTTCCAACATTTATTAAAAAAGAAATAGAAGTTTTTTAAGTATTTAGAAAAAGATCACAGAGAAAAACATATGCTCAGTTGAATAGTATAAAGTATAAAGTGTTTGATTTTTAATTTCAATATTCACTTTTTTAATAAAAAAATAAATATTGATTTCCAAACAATTACAGTTTCAAGTCGATAAATAATTTTCAAAATTGCAAAAACAAATAAAAAGTTATCTGGTCACTAAAATATCAATATTTAAAAACAGGTTAAAAAAATTCACTAAAAATATCTACCAAAAAAATTATGAAACAAATTACAATAAAATGTTTCTAAAAAATTTAAAAAAAATTCAAGCAAAAATAAAATACAAAAGTAATAGTGGAAGTATTGTTCCATTTGTACAAAAAAAAATAAAAAATATTAACAGAGTTACAAAAGCAAGAGAAAAAACACATATTTAAAGGGGACTTATGGGGAATTGCTAAATAGGAGTCGTCTACTGTAACCGAATTACTCAATGAGCTGCAGATATGTATTGCTAGTCTGGGTTGCGCGAACAAAATGACAGAAAGAAATAAATAATTTCGGTAACCATTCCGTCTTTGTTCAACAACAAAACGGATCAGAAAAAACATACATATACCGTGTTTAGCGCCTTCTCTTTCCTGTTGGTTTGTATGTGCAATAATAGATTAGCACTCCATATCTACAGCTCAATGGAATCTATTTTATTATAGTGAAAAAGATTTGACTTGTTGCAAATGTTTTGTATTCATTCCATTCCTTTCATATGGGCTATTACTTTGTTTCTATGTTTTTAGAATTACTAGTATAATGAGATGTGACCCCTACAATTTGACGAGAACCACACGAATTTTTTTAATGATCTTCTTAATAGTCCAAAAGATTCAACTCTGATAGTAAGCAGATTGAAAAAAAAAAAAATAACCCAAGGCGATCCATATAAAATTGCAGCCTGTATGCTGCGATGCTGAGTGACAATTTTAGGAGTTATTATGAACTCGGATCAATGGTTTCATTTTACAGAACAGATTTAGATAGTTTTCTCGCGAAATTAACCGAATTACAACTATTTGTATGAGCAGAGCTCAAAGCTGGTGTGCAATGCGACAATAGAGCACATCCCGTTGGCGGTATCATTCCGTAGTGTAGAAAATAAAATTGGAAAAGTGAAAAAAACATTCTTATGAATAGATTAGATTAGATAAGATAAGATAAGATAAGTTTGTATTGACAGAGCTCTAAATGGCTCTACAATACACATACTCTCAGACAGTCAAGCTGCCCTCAAGGTACTTAAATTATTTAGAGTAGACTCTAAGGTAGTCTGGGAATGCATACAATTGTTAAAACAATTGTCAGAAAGTAACAAAGTTACTCTTAGATGGATCCCGGGACACGAGGGTCATCAAGGCAATGAAATTGCCGACAGTCTAGCCAAAAAGGGTTCGGAAACGCCCTTTATAGGACCGGAGCCCTACTGTGGTACATCAAAATGTTACCTTAGAACGGCTCTTGCCACATGGGAAAATAAACAGTATTCCCTGTTCTGGGAAAGCTCCCAAGGTCTTCGTCAAGCGAAGATTAAACCTAATAATGACAAAGCGGATAAAATTCTACGCTTAAAGAAATCTGAGCTCAGAATAATTGCAGGGCTTTTTTCAGGTCACTGCCCTTTGAGGTATCACCTTAAAAAATTAGCATAATTGACGTCGAGTCATGTCGCTTCTGTCTGGCTCCTGCTGAAACATCGGAGCATCTGCTTTGTAAATGTGAAGCAGTCATGAGGCGAAGACTCCGTCACCTCAATAATCCATTCCCAACACCTGATCAGGTATGGGACACAGATCTCAAAACAATTCTAGGCTTTATCAAAAGCCTTAATCTCATAGAGATATAAATGAGTCAGGGCCACACAATAGATCTATCAAGGTCGCGGTGTTGACGAGGAATAAAATCCTCTCGCCCTCTTTTCTCATCTATCTATCAATAGATACTAATAATAAAACACATAATCCGATTTTAAAATATCAAATCTTTCTCACTTTTAATCTACAATATGCTTCACACAATCTAACAGGTATTACTTACTCTTTTTTTGAAATAATCCTGGGATTAGATTTCGAATTTTGAAAATAAACACTATCATATTATAATAAAGAATTGCCATTAAAAATATTGTAACTATTTTTTTAATAAATATAAAACCTGGTATAACAGTTCAAATGCACAACTAACATTTCTCAACTGAAACATGCAAATCAGTCTAAAGACAGCCGTTCGAAAATTGCTACCGTGACAGGAGACAACAACATTGACGCTTCAATACAATTTTCTTTATATCCGATCGAAAGTACGTACTTTCGGCTTCGATTTCAAGGCAGAAAGCTTAACACATTTATGCACTGCTGGAATTACTCGCACGCCATCTGTATTAGCCAGTTTTCTTGTACACATTTATATGAAAGTACGTACTTTCGACCGGGTATAAAGAAAAATAGTATACACCACACGGCCAGGAAATTGAAATTTCTGCACTGCGCGATACAAGATGCCCTCGGCTTCACCTCGGACATCGTGTGTCGCGCAGCGCAAGAGTTTCAACTTTCTGCCCTTGATTTGTAATAGGTATACTATTAAACGATGCTTTTGAGACTTGTCGAGGTTACGTGTTGTCTTCTGTCTATCTGAATGCGTGCAAATTTCATTTGATTTATAGTTGCTTTAATGACATTCAAAATATAAGAAAATTCATTAATCATTTCATAGGAAAATGAGAAGAGGACTTTTAACTCACTGTTAAACTATTTATGCTGGGTTGCAGTAAACGTTGTCAGAAAATCTTATTTGACAATGACTTTAGATTGTAATAACAAACACGTACCTATTACTCTAAAAGAAAAGCATTGTAGAATTTTAAATTGATTCTGCTCGAAAAATAATTTATAAATTGAAACGATATCTTTTTTAAATTGTGGATAGAGATTTTTTGTACAATTTCCATTTTGAAACATCGATATTCTACGAATATTAATCAATATTTAGCTTGAAAAGCGACCCTTTTCTATGTAGTTGTGTTTTACATGACATAAAGTTTCACAACGACATTAGACTGTTCCTGCATATATATATATAAAAACTGTAATTTAATTTAAAGTCATTATCAAATCAATTTTTTGGCAATGCTTTCTGCAGCAGTAACTTTGCACAAAAGAATTAGCAATTTTTTGAAAATACAGTTACAAAAAATGTGATGATTAAATTGATTTAAAAATCCCCTTTTCTACAACAATATTTCAAAAGCAACATTGCAATAACAAAATGAATAATCTAAGGAATCATGTAACAAAAAAAAAAGAAGTACACATTCAAAAGATCAACATAAAATATATCTTACCAATATCTTCGACTCGGTAATTTTGGATGACTTCAGCTAAATCCAGATTACCGGCTATAACAGCAACCTGGTATGGGGTTTGATTCGCATAATTCAAGGCATTTCGATCACAGCCTCGAAATAGTAACTGTCTGGCGCACGACTCTTGTCCGTTGACAGCGCATACGTGCAGGGGTGTATTTCCGGAAGCATTTCGTGCGTTCATGTCGGCCCCGTAGAATAACAAATGACCTAAATGTTGCACTAAGCCGTTTCTACAGGCCTGAAAACAAACAAATCAGCATACTTAAAAATACATGTTAAAGATTATGTGGTGACAAAAAAATACAGTAAGAACTCGCTTAACGCTGCTTCAGTATTACGCGGTTTCTAAAAAAAAAGTTGAGCCACTATGACGTAAATTATGGATCAATTTATACAAAAGATTCAAATATTGATAGAAGTTCAGAGACAAGACCTCGGTATAAGAAAGAATGGTAATATATCTTTCACATCCGCGGAGCAGCGCTGCGAGCTCAACAGCATGCTTTCTGTGTTAAATAAAAAGAGTAAAAAGATTAAATTCAATTTTCAAAGTATATTACGCAACGCCAACGCATAAGCAAATCCGTTACGCATCTCTTTTAACACAGCAAGCATTGCTGGCGTGATTGCAGAGCCACTCCGCGGGCTCTTCGTGTACTCGCCCAATAACAGCTTCACATCTTCCATGTATAAAAGAATATAAGATATACTACCATTCTTTATTAAACCGCGGGCAAGACGAAGTGTCATTTATGCTGAACGAAACAGAAAACCTCCGTTTGTCGACACTGTGTCATAACAGATGCCATTCGCACCATTACTATTCTCCATCTACCACACTTTCCGTTATTTTTCTGCATTTTTCAACTTCAACTTAATAGCAATTGGCGAATGAAGGAATTATAGGAAATTAAGATACGGCAGGCAACGTTTAGACAGGTAATCAGTCATGACCTCGAGTAAGGAATCATCTCGATATTTATCTGTAATTAATTGAGAGAAACAATGGGAAACCTCAACAAGATGGCTGGTACAGGAATTATCGTTCCTCGGCTTGAGGCAGTCCTAGTCACACCTGCCTCCGCCGGGATTCGAACCCAATAGATCCCAAATGCGAGTCTAGTGCTACTCCATTCGGTAAGGAAATCTAAAAAATATAAAAAATGTGCTAACCTGATGAACTTCTTGCCAACCTTGAAGATCCTGTGCCCCAATTGTTGCGTGGTCGTGTAACAAGCCTTCGCATAATAATGGATCCGTACTGTTTGTGACCGATAAATATAACGGTGTCAGTCCCTTCGCGTCTTTATAGTTAGGCGAAGCTCCCAACTCTAATAACGTCTTGACTGCCTCGAGAGAATTGCGTTCCACGGCTCTGTGTAGTGCTGTCGAACCATCCTTCGTGCGATAATCTAGTAGTGCTCCACCATTTACGAGCGCTATAAGAACCTTCCCTGGTTTCTTAATGCCAGTTGCTAATGTTAAAGGTGTTTCTATAAACAAAATATACAGGTGATTAGAAAATTGACCGTCAAACCACAGTAGGAATTTACATATTTTTAAATAAACAATATTTTTTTAAGATAATTGATCTCTCAGATTGTTAAATATGCTCTCAGGAAATTTAAAACTGTGGTCGCAAAATTCATTTTATTATTGTTTTTACAAGCTGTGATTAATTATTAAGCTTCAGAAAATTTGGCTTGCTGCTTAAAAATTTCAAAAAAACACGTATTATGCCCTAAAAATTGAATAAAAAAAACGTGAAATTCGTCAATATTAGTTTACAGCACGTCACGAGATTTCGGATTACGGGAAGGCAAATTAACATTTTGAAGGGTTTTTTTTACAAACTTATGTTAAAAATACTGAGAAATTTGACCTTCTCAATATTTATTTTTTTTTTTTGGTTTTTATATGATTTTATTTAGATCAAATAAACTGTGAAATTTGGCTAAAAAGTAGTATGGTACTTATGTCTAGTTTATTTTGAAGCATTAACATCAAATATTGAATAACGTTTTTCATAGATTTCCGAAACGTGAGTTGGTTCAATCATCACAACTGCTTGTAAGATGAAATAGGGAGCATACTGAACAGCTGGTACTCAGTGACCTTAGGAAGCACAGTAAAGACAATTAACTTACCGCCAGTCTCTTGACAGTGAAAATTAGGATCCAGTCCTTTTGAGCACATTTTAGTGATTTTTTCCACTTGCCCATTTGTGACGTAATCTAAGAGGCGTCGCAAATTTGCGCGAGTGTGCAAAGCTTTCAATTGTTTTTCATCTAAATTTAACATCTTATAAACTCTTCTTTTGTACTTTAACTAAAAATGGAAACACGCATTGAAATGTCAAAAATTAATAAACCCGCTACTTCCACCATATTTGAAGTCCTAAAATATTGTAGAGCAAAACATTTTTGTTTTTGTCAAATCTCAGTGGTACCACAAAGTTGGTTTCCAAATTTAGGTAAAGACTTAATAACCAATAAACTTTTTTCTGGGATTATAGTTAATGTACTAGCCGCTACCCGCGGTTCGCACACGATTTGAAATGAAACACGGCATTGTCATCAGTAGTGGAGCCTTCAGATCCACCGTATTACAATCTTGCCTCGCGGGACTGTGCTCCGCTCGGCAGCGATAATAATAATAGAACCGTCGGCTCCAGCGTATTACAGCCTTGCCTCGCGGAGCTGCGCTCTACTCGGCAGCGCCAACAGTAGAAGAGCCGTGGACTCCAGTGAATTACAGACATTGATTTAAAAAGAATATCGTTTTGTCAGAAACGGCAACAACGAGAATTTTTTTATTTATAACGCCTCCGCAACCTCCCTTGGGAGTCGATTTCCAGAAAAGCTGTTCTTAGTGGATCTCTAGTCAACAAAAGAAACATGCCTGGCAAATTTCTACTCTGTAGGTCTAATACTTCCAGAGACACCGTGATGACCAAGTCAATGTGCCGCTTTTCTCCTATATATAATATATAGTAGTAGCTAGACACGCGAGTGAGAGAAAAAGAGGGAAAGAGTGAAAAAGTGAATGTGGACTTGGCGCCGAGTAGTCTACCGATACTCTAGATATTGTTATATATTTTAATAAGTAGAACAATCTTTATTTTTTATTGTAATTTGGTCTATAATTGAATTTGGGAATTATTTAAAAGAACCTATACTTAATGGTACCACTGGAAACATTAAAAAACAGTGGTTTATTATTATTACTCTAGACTATTTCAGGATGAAAGAAGATGATGTGATTTTGTTTTTGGTCGATTTCAATAAGAGCTAAATTAGAAACAGCAATTACCTCCAAATGACCTACAGGTCCATTAAATGGATAATCACCCAATCGACGTTCTTCATCTAAAAATTTTCCAGCTTTTCCATTGGCAGGCGGACAGAATAGACCGTAATTGAAACTCTCCTTTAGTTCCTGCAGGAAAAAATAAAATGAACAATTATACACTTCAAGCAACTTAAATTTTTAGATAATGCCTGGTTGCCAGGCATTTGAGGTAATTTTCCTTGTAATTCCAGAAATCCGAAAGAAATTTTAAATATGGTTGAAAAAACGCATGCAATGATTATGAAATAATTACGAGGAAAAAATAGAAATCCTAAATTAATCCGTCTGTCACAGTCTTGTAATCCTTTTATTTTTTCATCTTTTGTGCCTTTAGCTAACCTAAACATAACGATGAAGCGAAATTACCTAACATTTTTGTGGTACCTTACTATACATAGAACGGTGGGATCACATTTTTTTCTCGCACTCAATCAAGTGTGGCCTTTAAATCGAAATTAATATTCCATATAACATTTTTTGGAGGCGCATTTTTTGTAAACCTACAATATGCTCTCTGAACTAATTTTCCAACCGTAAGTTTTAAAAATTTTCATAGCACTTAGTAAGCACTTTTAACGAACGTAGGCACGGATTAGTTACATTGATTCGTTTATGAGTTACAAAAAAGAAAAAAATAAATGTTTAAGACTTATGGTTCACACCCACTGAATCTGATCGGCTCGGATCGGCACGGCACACTGAATGTTGCCGAGTCGACTAGCGCGTGGAAACTGTCATTAAGGAACTTCATGTATCCCAAAATTGCCTATCGTGCGGGGAGCCGATCCGACCCACTTTAGTGAGTGCAGGCCTTTAATTCTTGTGTTTTAAAAAGTCTGTTAAGGCTGTTGGAACGCTCTGAATTTAAGCCACACTACGAGGCTAAAAAATGCTGTTGCAAGGGTGCCGCTGTCAGTTGATTACTTTAAATTTTGGAAACATTTTGAAGATTTAAAAAACTTTTCCGAAAAAAGGAGTCACTTTAGGTTTGTGTTAGAACAATTTTGTGAAATAAGTACGAATAAGGTCGTAGTGTGACATTGAAAATGTGTTTTTTTTGGCACAATTAATGTCAACTTTTTTCTGGTAAATCGTACATAAATTACAAAAGTAGTCTATTAGAGACCTAGATTTGTCCTTTATCTTCCTTACAGAGAAAGAATTTTTGCATAATGTTGACGAATAAGTCTACAATCACCTATCAGCCGAAACCCTATTTCTGGCTTAAATTCAGAGCGTTCCGACAGCCTTAAAATGCAGGTACCAAGTTGTGTTGAAAGTGTATCATTTCGTTTCCATGGCTACGATTTTGTTAGATATCAACAAGAACAAAGTTGGTTAGGTACTCACTGGAAGCAGTTTTATGTATTTTTTTATAACTTTGATGATGATGTAAGAAATATGATTATGTTTGTTTAATAAGTTAACTTTAGCCAGAGCATACATCTGCGGAACCCTATGTCAGACACGTATTTTTGAAGAATTTTGAAGAAAATTGTTCAAGTTGACAACACTTTATTGCGCAAAATAATTTAAAACAACAAAGTAAATATAATAAATTAAAATATCAATATTTTTAAAGGTCATGATGAGTTATGATAACATTTAATTAAAAAAATATTTGCTACTATGGATTTACACAATAAAACTTGTCATTTACTACGAGTGAAGCTGCATGAAATAATTGCCAAGAAGATAAATCTAAGATGGCAGCTTTAACAAAATAGCAAAAAGGCGAATCATATATACAATAAAACCCCGATTAATGCGGGAGATACGTTCCTGCGCTATACGAAACAGCGCTAAACGAGGTAATCTTAATAGATAATAATAGGCATAAGTGAAACAGAACCGAGAACAAGAAAATTTGTTAGTCTTTTCTTTGTTTAATTTTGTGAAAGTTATTGTTAAATATTTTTGTATTACATTAATTATAGATTTATTTATAGCTAATATCAGCAGAGACGGGATTCGAACCTACGACCGTCCGGTACGCTAACCAATGGACCACAACTGTCCTCAAAATAAATGTTAATTAATAGTTTCAATTCAGCTGTGTAAAATGTTTGCTCGTTCATTTCCAGGGTCGCGTTTAAGTGACAGCCCTGTATAGGTATATTAAAATATAGTTCGAGTTCTTTTTTATGTAAATATGTTATATGAATGCAGAATGCATTGTGAACGCGTATCATTTTCATGTGGCATGCTTTATGCAGATTTGTATTTTTATAGTTCTGCAATAAACAGCGAATGTTTTATAGAAGTCTTGAAAATGACAGATTTAAAAAAAAGTGTATACAAAAAAGTTATATAGATATATATATAGATGTAGATGAATGTAATCTTGCAAGCGTTAGAGAGAAAATCGTGTGGCGAGCGTTTCGCTTGAACAGGTCACATTTTACACTATAATACACCGCAAGGCGCGTCGTCTTCCTACTTCCCGCTTTACTTTTAGTGCCAAGTCACAAGTGCATTGCGGAAACAAGGGCTACGAATTGTGCAATTGTTTGTGGGACCTTAGAGCAAGAGGAAAGTGATTTTTCTTTTTACCCGGTCGAATGTACGTACTTTCGGCTTTGATTTTAAGGCAAAAAGCCTAGCATTTATGCTCTGCTAGAATTATACGCACGCCATCTGTAACAGCGGGCCGAAACAGTTTTCTCGTGCACACTATACGAAAGTACGCACTTTCGACTGGGTATAAAGAAAAATAGCATACACCACACGGCCAGAAATTTAAAACTTTCTGCTCTTGCGGTGTAATATACTACAGTAAACCTTGATAAATTAAACCTCGATAAATTAAAAACCTCTGTAAGCTAAAAATTTTTTGAATTCCCTTCCGCTGAAAGCATAAAACCTCCATTACTTAAATCACAAAACCTCGGTAACTTAAACAAATATTCTGAACATCGCCCTCGATAATTTAAAATAATATTTTGGTGACCTCCATAAGTTAAAGTATTATCAGTGAGTCATCATGAGTAAGTATCCAAACAAAAGGATTTGCCAAGAACTTAATTGATTTTCACTTTAGTCTTCCACTAAATCGTCTCACTGATTTCTTTGTTTAAATAAATAAATAAATAAATGATTCTTAATGAATAAATGAATAGATAAAAAATTTATGTAACCTCTATTGAACTAAATACATCCTCTATAAAATCCACAAACCTCGGTAAATTAAAAATTTTACTCTGACAACCTCTGTAACTTAAACTCTCGATAAGTAAAAAAACTCGATAACTTTTTAACGTTTCTCTTGGATTTTAACTCATCGAGGTTCTACTATATTTCCTTAAATCAGCGGCTGTGGGCATTTGATATTGCCAACCCTGCGAGCGCTATAAGTGTTGCGCCGTGAGCAAAGACGATTTCCGAAGTGTCATTTTCAGAGCTTACAAGAGTAACACCCTACACACAGGTCAAGTATTCTATATGGCGATTTAACGTCTGCACGTGTTTTGGTTACTCTGTGAGCTTGAGTAGATAATAAATTGTAAAATTATTAACGCTGTTGTGCTCTATTACTATTAAAGCACTACCAATAAAAATTTTAAAACAAATATCAATTAAAATTAGAAACCTATTCACTTCCTATGTACTATAAATGAAAAGAATCTAATCAATTAAAAGATTGTCACCGATTGCATTTACTGCATGTCATCTGGTTCAAATCTTTATGTAACCACTCTGCGAGGCCGACCCAGCATGTTAAAAATGAGAGTTCAAAATTCCAATGAGATCTATCTAGTACAGGGGTGCTCAGACTTATAGTGGCGACGATCTGTCACAAATGACAAAATATTCAAGCGGCAAGCAATCGACTAGACTAGGGCATGTTTACGAAAAAAAATATGCATTAGAATTAGATACATACTTTTATTGGTGATAATTAATTACAATAAATATGCCACTTTTTAGATGTGAATGCATGGCAAGGTTACTAGAATACTAAAAGGTTAGGTGTAAGAGGCTATATACATGGTTAAGTATGTGATTTGTTAAGTCGACTGCTCACGTCACCGATGCCCATGGCTTGATTTTGCAATTATTGTTATCCCAACTGTTTGAAAAAAGACTTCATGTGACGTCACAAGCTTACTTCCCCCATCTTCTCTCACGTCTCGCCTAGTCACACCTTCAACAATGCTACCGCCCAACCTCCACGCCTGTGATTGGTTGAGTCGATTACGTACGTCACCGATGCTTATGGCATGATTTTGCAATGATTATTGTTATCCCAACTGTTTGGAAAAAGACTCCAAGTTACGTCAAAAGCCTACTTCGTCCACATTCTCTCACGTCTCGCGGCCTCGCCTAATCACACCTTCAACAATGCTAGCACCCAACTTTAGTTTCTAGTAACCTTCGATGCATGGCACTCAGAGCCGTCTTTAGCCTATTGGAGGCCCTGGGCATTTTCGGATAATGGGGCCCCTATGACTATTAAAGAGGACTATTTTTTCTTAAAAAAGGTGGCCCTATTGATGGCGAGGCCCTGGGTACGAGCCCAGAGTGGCCAGTGGAAAAGAGGGCCTTGATGGCACTGCATATCGTTCTCGTACTTCTCAAGGAAATGTAGATTGAAGATGTTTTTCCGCGATCGACCGTTTGAGCATCCCTGGTCTAGGACTTGAGTCAAAAAATTGTTTAAATTTCATTTTTTTGTATTCTCTGGACGATTGCGGTATTCTGTCAAATCTAGGGACTTTAGTAATTCTCGAACATCAGCGCTATTAGTGTCCAAAAACTGAACTATTGTGTGTACTCGTTTTTATGAACGGAAAAATCATGAAAAAGCCTGTCATTTTACTTCCTCTATACTTCGTGCCTCAAGTCGCGGAACACCTTGTATATAAGTAAAGGCCATGACAATAAATCGTACAGATATGATGAAGATTGTCCGGATATAACAATCGACGGCCATAGAAGAGCGAGCGATGCGATCGGCGGTCGTGCGCCCCATCGAGAGGACATGTACGGGCGGCGTGCCCACACCAAACCAACACACACCGCGCAGCAAATAGCTCTGACAAGAGAACTTATCTATAGTATACGTCGCATGATTGTGTATTATACGCCCTCCACTCTCCACTATTAATAGTATGTGTATATCTGTCTGTCTGTCAACGTCAATGTTCTGGTTCGACTGAAAACCGATCAAATGATCGGCAGCGGCTGTCCGGTTTGTAGTAATATGGGGACGATCACCACTGGCGAAACGGAATCATGGTGATGATGATTAACATTATAGACCAGGAGCCCGCGAGTGCCAGACCTTCGTTATTTTGTAAAAACTGAAAGTTTCTCAGCGTATGCCTTCCAACACAGGGATAATACGCGCCACGGTTCTAAAAGATTCTGAAGTTAGATGTAAATGGAGACTTACGCAGCGGTTGAAAAACTACGAACTCGCGCTATATTATTATTTTTAATTTTTTAATTTTTCTTTAATATAAAGGTCTAATTTCTTGCATAAAGTCATCATTTAGTGCTTGTTTATGCAAAACTGTATTAGGATTCTTGATCAATTAACAATCAAAGAAACAACTTAACAATAGCGTACTGGACTGTACTTTATAGCAAGAAAGCGACAAGTGACACGACAACGAGCGATAACCAATCATCGACGAGCGCACGTTCTGTGCCGGCAACCTGGAAGTGGTGGGAGTCTTCCTTTCCCACAAAAGAACCAGGACGGTTCTAAAATATGCATTTGCGACGCTGTTTGTGACTAACTTCAGAACCTTTTAGAATCGTGACGAGTATTATAGGAACGATGGGTGACTATTTGGGTCATCGTGGCTTTGGCAGGTAACAGATACCAAAGTTGTTTAAAATACCGACTTAATTTCGTCAAATTATACAGTGTAAGTTTTTTATATTTTTCTTCGGAATAATATTAAAAATCATGTCGTTCATTGCCAGACACTTAATATCGTGGCAACCCCTTGCCAGACACCCTTAAACTTCAATAAATTGTAACTGTACTTACATTATAGTATAAAAGCTGAATTTTATACGGGTTTACTTGGGGAACTATTAGAAGATGTTTCCCTAGTAGCCAGACAGTTTTGACAGTTCTAACCCCTAGCCAGACAAACATATAGGTAGGTGCGAGCTCATCAGTATCTCACTCGCATCTACTCGCGCTCGCACCTACAGCTACCGTAAACGTTTGTCTGGCTAGGGGTTAGAACTGTCGAAACTGTCTGGCTACTGGGGAAACATCTTCTAATAGTTCCCCAAGTAAACCTGTATAAAATTCAGCTTTTATACTGCAACGTAAGTACAGTTACAATTTATTGAAGTTTAAGGGTGTCTAGCAAGGGGTTGCCACGATATTAAGTGTCTAGCAATGTACGACGTGATTCTTAATATTATTAAAAAAATATATAAAAAACTTAAACATATAGGGTAGCTGTACGTGCGAGTGCATCAGTATCTCACTCGCATCTACTCGCGCTCGCACCTACAGCTACCCTATATGTTTGTCTGACTAGGGATTTTATACAAGTTACTTGGGGAACTATTAGAAGATGTTTCCCCAGTAGCCAGACAGTTTCGACAGTTCTAACCCCTAGCCAGACAAACATATTATAGGGTAGCTGTAGGTGCGAGCGCATCAGTACCTCACTCACATCTACTCGCGCTCGCACCTACAGCTGCCCTATATATACATATAGCCCTATATATACATATAGGGTAGCTGTAGGTGCGAGCGCATCAGTACCTGACTCGCATCTACTCGCGCTCGCACCTACAGCTACCCTATATGTATATATAGGGCTACCCTATATGTATATATAGGGCAGCTGTAGGTGCGAGCGCGAGTAGATGCGAGTGAGGTACTGATGCGCTCGCACCTACAGCTACCCTATATGTATATATAGGGCAGCTGTAGGTGCGAGCGCATCAGTACCTCACTCGCATCTACTCGCGCTCGCACCTACAGCTGCCCTATATGTTTGTCTGGCTAGGGCTTAGCACTGTCGAAATTGGGGAAACATCTTCTAATAGTTCTCCAAGTAAACCTGTATAAAATTAAGATTTTAAACTATAACTTGACCAGTCTTTTTTAGTAAGAATCTGTATCTCTAGTGGACCGTTGTATGGTTATGATTTGCACGATTACTGAACTTCGAACATCAAACGTGACAATTCACAATGTTATTTTAATAGCGGCGACTTTTTAAATTCCAGACACTTCGTGACTATCCTACTACCGCAGTTCACGTAAATGCACGAACGCTTTTGCATAATAGCTTCGCAGTTGGCGTTGTCTGACGGTAATACTACAAACTTTATAATCATGAGTATGTAATTTTATTCAGCTAATATATGCGCTTACAATAACAAATTGTTAACAATACAATGAAACCGTTAATACCTATCTCTTTGTAGGTTGCAAGTTCTTTGAATTTTTATTTCGTACTCTAAAAATCCAGAGTTCTTCCAGTCAGTGCTTGATTTACACTAGGGGCTAGTTTCCAGAATAAGTATCTTGTTATTCGCAATTTTTGAAAGTTTTTCGCTCGATCACAATTTGTTTGATATGATCATTATTTTAGTTTATACTGCGCGCTGCAAAACACAAATTATCCACTTTTGCAAATCAAGAAGTCAAGCGCGTTTGCCTCTGAAAAGATGTACAATATGTCGCAACTTATGAGTAATCGGTTTGTTTATCAATTTATGATTTTTAATACGAAAAAGAATGTTTTTTTTTGTGTAATTATCCCGTTCATAATAAAAAGATTTTCAATTATAAATGAATCTATATATTTATTTGAAAATTGTATCCCGCTTTAGGTAATGGGGCAGCATTTTTTACGGTGCCTCAGGGCGGCACTTAGGGTAAATCCGGCCCTGCTTCCAGTATAAGCGTTATGACACGTAAAGACAATTTTTACACTGAACCAAAAGGGCATGCTGCATCAACGAATTCAAAAGTCAGAACGCTATCCGTAACACCAAATTGTCCTCTATCTAATAATAGTATGTTAAGCAACGTCGCTAGATTTTTTTTCCAGCAAAGCGGTATTTTGAAACATTTTGAGTGAAAAAAGCGGGATTCTTTCGTCGAAAGTGGGACATACTAAAAAAACGTATATAATCAGTTGTTTTTGAATACTTATCCTTTTATTTGAGTTTCAAATCAAGTTTACATGACAATAGATAGCCAAAATAGGCATAGAAAATGTATTTTAATGAAAATACGTTACTTTACTGTACTAATAACAATAACTGTTGAATAATCCCCGAAGAGCGGGAAAAGTGGGACATTTAATTTTGGGCTAAAATCGGGACGTCTGGTAACGCTGCTGTTAAGTATCTAGTGCGTGTTTTTATGGCGCAGTGCACTGTAAAAAATGGGTGTAAAATTACATTGAAAGTTAATGTAAAATTCCCTCAATTTTCTAGGTAACTTTACATTTTTATTTATTTTTACAAGGAGCTGTGTATAAAAACTTGGACTTTCTGTGTAAAATTAAACAAATTTGGTGTTTATACATAAAGTAAAGTAAACTTACATAGACTTATGTAGTTTTAATGTAATTTGTTGTGCAATATTCCACTGAAGTTTGCAAAAATTACATAGTACAATGTGTAATTACATAACAAAATGTAAAACTTAAGTGATGTAAAATTACCGGTCATTTATGATATAGTAACCATTTTGACCGGATAATTTAGCGGTTATTTAACCGGCTATCTATAAAACAAAAGGCTGCTTTAGGATTTTCTATCTCAGAAGAACAAAAAAAAAACAATAAAGTAGGTATAAATAGAATCTAAAGAATTTTTTTTTTTAAATACTGTATTTATATTTATGTAGATATTGGTTGTAAAATAATAATAAATCGCCGGGGTTATTTAAAATAAATTGCCGTGGTTATTTAACCGGTAATTTATTCTTTTACATCACTAGTACAACTACAAATAAGAAAATTGTAAGTTTAGGAACAATCGCCACTGCGCATGCGCGGACTCTCTGTCAGGGTTGCCAGAAATGTTTACACAAAAGTAGCGAATTTTTTCGGAAAAATCGCAAACTAATAAAAAAAAAACCGCCCAATGTTTAAAACTTTAAATAAATATATCTTTTCCTTTTTTATATCATTTATTTTTAAAAGTTTATTAAAAAATGTTATAAATAACATATGATAGATACTATAATAAATTATATTATTTTTTATATTCAGACTGTATACTCGGCAACCCTGTGTAGTAATATGCGTGCCAGCGTCATTCCTTTGAGTGGACGCATGCGTACCTCTACTAAGCTAGGTAAATCCCAAAGGCCAAATCATCGCATGTGTCGCATCATTGCATGGCACATATTATAACTGTTATAAAATTATCTCTGGTTATACGCCATAAATTGCTGTTTGCACTGATCATCAATTATTTGTTATCAACAGGTAAGTTTCTTTTATTTAATACTTGTTTTAAGGTGTTAGCTGAGGTAATAATTAATAATGTCATTTCAGTGTAAATCCTGTAGTCAAAGTTTTTCCTGTGTGAAAAATATAATTTACATCAATATTTCCACAGAAATTAAAAGGGAAAATTATATGTATGTTTAATCAATGCTATCAAATATTTAAAATGTGTTTTTTTTTTTTAGGTTACATCAAGAATATATTCAGTTTCATCATTTTTTAGTACCGCCAAGATAGAAACATATCCAGTGCACCTGTCGATATTTCGGCCGTGCCAATGGTTATTGCGGGTTACAATTCCAAAATATGCTGGCAACAATTTGACATTTGGTTAAATTTAACTCCAAAAATTATTGTCGACTTGTAAAAAGGTAAGAAAACATTCTTCCAGTTATTATTATTTGTTATATTTTGTAACAGAAGTATCATTTTTGTTTTGTTTTTTTTTTTTATTTAGGTTACATCAAGAATATATTCAGTTTCATCATTTTTTAGTACCGCCAAGATAGAAACATATCCAGTGCACCTGTCGATATTTCGGCCGTGCCAATGGTTATTGCGGGTTACAATTCCAAAATATGCTGGCAACAATTTGACATTTGGTTAAATTTAATTCCAAAAATTATTGTCGACTTGTAAAAAGGTAAGAAAACATTCTTCCAGTTATTATTATTTGTTATATTTTGTAACAGAAGTATCATTTTTGTTTTGTTTTTTTTTTTTTTTAGGTTACATCAAGAATATATTCAGTTTCATCATTTTTTAGTACCGCCAAGATAGAAACATATCCAGTGCACCTGTCGATATTTCGGCCGTGCCAATGGTTATTGCGGGTTACAATTCCAAAATATGCTGGCAACAATTTGACATTTGGTTAAATTTAATTCCAAAAATTATTGTCGACTTGTAAAAAGGTAAGAAAACATTCTTCCAGTTATTATTATTTGTTATATTTTGTAACAGAAGTATCATTTTTGTTTTGTTTTTTTTTTTTTAGGTTACATCAAGAATATATTCAGTTTCATCATTTTTTAGTACCGCCAAGATAGAAACATATCCAGTGCACCTGTCGATATTTCGGCCGTGCCAATGGTTATTGCGGGTTACAATTCCAAAATATGCTGGCAACAATTTGACATTTGGTTAAATTTAATTCCAAAAATTATTGTCGACTTGTAAAAAGGTAAGAAAACATTCTTCCAGTTATTATTATTTGTTATATTTTGTAACAGAAGTATCATTTTTGTTTTGTTTTTTTTTTTTTTTAGGTTACATCAAGAATATATTCAGTTTCATCATTTTTTAGTACCGCCAAGATAGAAACATATCCAGTGCACCTGTCGATATTTCGGCCGTGCCAATGGTTATTGCGGGTTACAATTCCAAAATATGCTGGCAACAATTTGACATTTGGTTAAATTTAACTCCAAAAATTATTGTCGACTTGAAAAAAGGTAAAAGAACATTCTTCCAGTTATTATTATTTATTATATTTTGCAACAGAAGTAACATTTTTGTTTTTTTAATAAATAAATACATTGTTTAAGCAGTACCGTCTTTTTTATTTTCCTTTCCCATTCAAAAATCTTGTGTGTAATTTTACATTTAAATATGTATTATTTTACACAAATATTACATAAACGTATGTAAAATTGTAGGGTATGGGTTAGGGAATTTTACACATTTTTTGGGAAATTACATTTTTTTTGTTTAAAATATTACATATTTGTATGTAATGTGGATTACACAACTATATGTAAATTTACAGGAAAACATGTAGCATTCCATATGGTGTGTAAAATTACCAGAATAATCTAGGGCATTATTTGGACCCTAGATTATCTGTGTAATCGGCCTTCTCAGTTTTTACAGTGTGTGACATTACGGTAAAACGAGTGCCGAGCGAGTTTAACAACCACATAAATTATAAAATAATTACGCACTAGAGAATTTTTTGCATGTACCTCCTCTAAAATAGCTGATTTTCACCTAATTTTCAAAACCTTTGACAGCTCAATTTTGAGCAAAATGACTTCTGATTATAGACTGCGTTTAATTATCATGCGGTTGAACCTACGTTTTTTTTTCTTTACGCAGCTTTACAACACTAGTGTTATTATATAAGGAGGTGTGCAAAAAATAATTTTTCAAAAACACAAAAAAATATACACTGAAAAAATGTATTGCAAGGAAGAAATAATAGAATCCAATTTCATTAAAACTGTAAATAAGCTGACTAAAAAAGCTTTTAAGGGGGTATTCTCATGTGACCACTTCGAAAAATCGATTTTTTTTCATATTTCAGTAGTAAAACCTATCGAAAATATGCTGTGAAAAATAGAGACCGAAATTCCTAGTTTTAAATAAATTACAACTCATAATCGCCGACGCGCCGTAAGCGACTTGCCGGCTCTTGAAACTTTAAACGCATTTTTCTGGAAACAATATTTTCTAAAACTGTCATGGTCCTAAAAAAAAAGTATTCAACCGATTGCTTTGAAATTTATATATGTTCTTCTACTCATTAATGGTTATCGGCCGTACCAAAATTGCTTATTTTCGAAAATATTTTCTTATTTTTTTTAAACGATTTTAACAAAAAAATTAACAAAAAACACAAACTTTTTTTCTACAGTCCGCCATTTTTTTTTTTTTTAATGAAATTGATTAATTTTGGTAGGGCCGATAGCGACATACCTACTGAACAATGATCCATTCGATTTTTTTATTTCAGACAACATGAACAGCCGCTATTACCATGACCAGTGACCTGCTTTTTTTTAGTGTCTAATTTAATTAAAAAAATATATATATATAAAAAATGTAAAATAAGAGTTATACAGCTTAAGATACAAAAAAAACCCGGGTCGCAGTGCCAAAACCCTGCCGACAATATAGTGTATTTGCTTGTATAGGACCGTGTGGTTTTAGACTTTTATTATGTGAAATTAAGTTTGTTTTTGGGCAAAATAAAAAATTTAACCCCTTAATACACCCCTTAAGATAACATTTTTTTCTTAATTGTAATATTATTATCAATCTAACGTCTACACCGAATTAAAGACACCCTTCAATAAATAAGTCACTATCTGCAAATTAGTGTTTTCAAAAAATGTGTAAGTCCGGTCCTGTTGGGTCGATTTTACTAAAATTTTAGAGGCACTTTTTAATTGCTATTAAAGGGTTAAATTTCAATTTTGAAACGATTCTGAGATATTTTTCGGTATTTTGGGGCCCAAAAACTTTTTTCAACCCCTAAAAGCCACCCTTAAATTGATCCGATTAGGCCCATTTTAAATAGGCTTCGTGCGGTCATGGATCCCAACATGTGTGCCAAATTTCGTTAAAATGAATTAACTCCTTCGAAAGTTATAGCCCGCACACATATATATATACCTATATATATAAATATATATATATATATATATATACATATTTATATAAACATTTTTAAAAATGGTGCCAAAGTGTTTAGGAGGTTATGAAACGTCGAGAAATTTTGGTCCGACCCCTAGGTCCCGCCATCCGACCGACGCCAATAGTGTATGTTGCCATATGGCAAATACACTAACAAAAACATATAAAAAAATTAAAATGATTGGATGTTATTGTCGTCTAAAAAAAATTCCCTAAAAAGAGGTAAAATTTATGCGTTCACATGAGAATACCCCCTTAAACATTTTCATTGATGTAACGTTTTGGTTCAGTGTACGTAATGTATGACGTCACAGATTTTAATGAACGGGCCGGTATAGCAGAGTCCTATAGTAATTGAGTGAAGCGGAAATTTCTATTTATAGCAATCAAGTGCATTGAAGACAATGGCGGCGATGAATGATGACAAGGATGTGTGGAGTTGGTCACAATGGCGGTAGAGTAATTAGTTATTCCATAGATAAGGTCCGTTCACAGAATCCCTATATCGATCAAACACACAAGTACCTTCATTAATGACGCTGATAACCTCAGATGTTGAGCGTCTATAATCTACAATCTCTCTCACCTTCATTAATTTCGAATGAAGACCCATAGTCTTCCGCAAGCTCCCTTCACAGTCGTTCTCAATCATTAGGTAGACACGGTAATGTAATAACCGAGTCGACAATGGGCACGTGACAAGCGTAACACAGATGGCAGCAGGTATATAACGACTTGATTGGTTTTCACCACTGTATAAGAAAGAATGGTAGTGTATCTTATATTCTTTAATAAATGGAAGGGATGAAGTTCCTATTGGGCGAGTACACGGAGAGCCTGCGGAGTAGCGCTGCGAACACACCAGCAATGCTTGCTGTGTTAAAAGAGTAACGGGTTTGCCTATGCGCTGGCGATGCGTAATATATACTTTGAAAATTGAATTTAATCTTTTTACTCTTTTTATTTAATACAGCAAGCATTGCTGCTGAGCTCGTAGCGCTACTCCGTGGGTTTTCCGTATATACGCCCAATAAGAGACTCGCTTTTTTATGTGGGAGATATACTACCATTCTTTCTTATACCATGGTTTTCACTACAGAGTATAGTAGACATCAAATCTATGTGTTCCTTCGTAAGTTGCGTGATTTAAATAAGGAATAATTCAGAGCAAATATGAGATATTCCAATTTATAACCATCATTTAAATACATATAATTAGTTTTTATCTGTATTTTCTACTTCTGTGGCAAAATTTTTCATTAGTAAAGTAGACATCACAAACTATTGACCCAGCATTTACAGTAAAACCTTTCTGATAGCATACCACTACTTATTTTTTAGTTCCGGATCCTTTGGAAATACAAAACATCTATAATTTGAACATTGGTAAACATAACCCATCGGTACTGTCAATGTTTTATTATTTGAAATAAATTTATTTTGCACACACTGCTATGAACTATTCGCAGACTGAGGTCATTATTTAGCTGGCGCCCCTAGCGGTCAAGTTTGACAGTACTCATATCCACTATAAATAAAATCTGCATATTCTGTATTGTTACGAAAAATGCACTGAATCAGGTCCTGTTCTCGAAATATGCAGTCATTCAACAACATATGATTGGCTTCGCGAAATCAGGCTGTGTTTGCGCATGTGCCAGATTGACTTTATAAAAAAATGACCTTGGGCACAGGACATCAAAGGCGTCGAAACCGAGTGCAGTTACTGTAATCACGAAGTGCTTCTATACTGTGTTTTAGGTTTCAAAACAAAATCAATATGGTTTCGGTACTCAAACAACTGGTACGTCGTTATATTTTCAAGCAATCAGTTCTTACTTCACTAAATGATAAAATATCCCTAAAAAATATTTTTTAATGCATAGCCATAACACATATATTGTGATTTTAAGTAGGCAACTTATAGATTAAGCTATAAATAACAAAAGATGAATAGAAACAAACGAATGTAGAAAACAAGCATGCGTAAGTTTTATGATCTTCAGTTGTTTTTTTTTTTCGTGAAAAGAGAAGAATAACAGTAAACAATTCAACAATATGTAAATTAAGTTCAAACAGGTGTAGTAATGAACATTCAGAATGAGCTTAATGAATTATGAAAGACTTTGTTATTAAGCATAGGCGGTATGCAAATGAAATGTAGAATTTAAAAGCGCTATCAAGTATTAATGATATAAAAGTACCTACCCTGTACCAAGTAGCCACCTGGCGAGGGATGTGTCAAGCAGCACCACGATATTTATATACAAAAAAGAAAATAAACAAAATAAACAACATAATTAATGAAAGTATTAAAAAAATCTATTGCGTTATTAATAAGCATGGCTAATGATCGAAACGGCAAGGAAAAAATATTGCATTTTTGTCAAGGTTAAAAACAATAAAATTAAGTTTGAATTATGGATTGGCAAAATGCAAATAAAACTGTTTTTTGGAAAATTTTAAACAATTAAGTAAATACAGCGTAAACTCTATATAGCGACGCTGAAGGGACTACGCATTTTCTGGCATTATAGAGAGTTGTCGTTATATGAAGAGAAAGAAAAATCAATATTGTTTTACTATTACAGTATTTTTTTATAATAACACATAAAATTTACAAACATTCGGTTGCGTATGATGCCGACAGTCGAGGTAAATACGAGCTAGACAATAAAGCTGCAGTTCTTATCAATTTCGGCAACTTAGAAAGTACCTACAAATAGTACCTGCTTTTTAAGTTGCCGAAATTACTTGCTTTATAATGACATATGGTCGTTATTTAGAATGGGTGTGATCGTCATGCTATATAGACTGTAGCATTGTATGGATAACAAAGCAAACTAATCAAAATCAAGTAATTTCGACGTTTTAGAAAGTTTGACGTTAAATCGAGTGACGTTACATGGAGTTTACACTGTAAATGGTGGCGAAATCTTGCGTCAAAATTGTTTCTTTTCTATTAAAATTATAGACATTTTTACATATGATTAATTTGTTTGTCACTTTTATAAATTTCTGTTCTATATTTTTAATAAATTTCTCAAAATAATAAAGAAATCCACCTTTACGAAGTCAAAAATCATTAATTTTTCAACTTTGTAAAGTTTGGAAACAAAACGTCAACTTTTTATGAATACAGTAGCCGCTGCTCGCGGCTGTGCTCGCATTGAGTTGAAACACGGTAGTAGAGCCTTCGGTTTCACCGTAATACAGACTTGCCTCGCGGGGCTGCGCCCTGGTCTCTTTGGACGAGGCGTTAAGATTGGCCCAAAAAATAATATACTGATCTCAAATTCAGATACAAAAAACATTTTTGTCATGTCACTTGCGACGTTTGTAAATCCTTTGTTTATGGATTAATTAAAAAAAATATTTACGTAAAATTTATTATCGCTGTTAATGACGAAGCTATTAATTTATCATTCATCCATGCATTTTTATATATACATATATATATTTTTTGCTATAACTTAATTATATATTTGGTAAATTAGTTATATTTTTTCCTTTTTTTGCCATTTCGACCATTGTTAGTGTTAACGGTTAATAAGTTACATAAGCAAAATAAGATAAATGTGTTATTTGCAACTAAAAAATAACAGCATAATATTAAATATATTTTAGTGTAAATAGTATAAAATTATAATTATAAAATTACTGAAGAAGTTTTACACATAAAAGGAGGCAGGGTAGAGGAGACTGATGTCCTCTAGAAAAATTTTAGCTAATTCCTCTAAAAAAATCAAGCAACAGACCTGTGAAAATTTGTACAATACCTTTAGTAATATCGAAATACAAAAACACAGACCTGGCTGAAGGGTAGCGGGGCTTAACCGATCCTAACATTTTTTAATCACCTGGCAGGTTTGGAATATCCCACCGAAATGACCTGTTTTTTTTGAATATATCTATTTTTAGTTAACAACATTATTCTGTTTAAATTTGAACATGCCTAACATATATATATTTTAAATTTTTCAAATATATAATTTTGCAAACACCTGGTTAAGTTTAGACCCGATTAATAAATCAATTTTTTTATTTTATTTTTCAACTTCTTTTTCAAATATTTTAAAATGATCAAGGGCTTTTTATTGCGAAAAAAATTTGCTTATTTAAAATTTAAAAGTCTCAGGGTCGGTTAAGCCCCGTTACTCTTCAGCCAGGTCTGTGTTTTAGAATTCGGATTACTGAAGAGGTATTATAGAAATTTTCACAGAGCTTCAAATACCTACCCAAAAATGTCTAATAGCTCTCCTACTAAAACTCTTATTTTCATAACTCCATAACAATTTTTTATATAATGTCAAAAAAAAACATTTAGTTACTATTGTAATTGCAGTGAAAAAATTTAAGCACAAATTTGACGAATGCAGACCCGTTTAATAAAAAAGAAGTTTCCATTGTATATCATTTGGCTGTACTATTTTTACAAAATGAAATGCAATTAAAGTTTGTAGATAAAAAAATTGTCGTCTATGAAGTTAAAATAACAAGTCTTGTTAAAAAACGTCATATCCGTAGTTATAAGGCAAAATGGCTTATGTGAGATTTTTCACCGCAATTGAAAATACAACGCCACTGCGTCGATACGTCTCCAGGCGTCTTTTTACTTCATGAGTGTTGTGAACGACGAATCGAACACAGTTTTTCTTTAGGAGGATATCTCAAGCACGTGATCGACAAGGATTTCTATTTCAAAAAAAGAAGTAGCGTTATGAAACGCAATTTAAATTTAGATTGTATCGTAGTTACATGTTTTTGTTTTTAATACTACCAACAGTAGTTAGTCTTATTTAGGTCAAGCATCCATTCGTATTTTCAATTTATTATTTTTTGAAGTAAAAATTCTTTAGCCAGGGTATCTGTTTGAAATTTTCTTTGACGTTACAGAGGGCATTATAAGAGAAACCTTGTCAATGAAAATTAGAGACTTCTAAGCCGTTCTGTCCAAAAATTAGAGGAGGTAAATTCGACAAAAAAAATTAAATATACAGATTGTATCAACTCAAAGCTGTCCATAGGGCACTCTGTGTGTAAGACAAAGCACCATACACAAACGATAATCAAGAGTGAGATAAATGATCGCTAATAAGTAGTAATTACTGTGGTTACTGTAAAAAAAATTTAAATAAACGTCTTTGTTTTCTAAGTAAATATAGCCATTTTATCAATTAATTTATTACGTCGGCGGTTGAATTACCACTATAAAACTATTTAATTATTTGGATTTTTTCGTGAACAGTATAAATAGCCATTTTATCAATAATTTCGGTAGTGACTACAGACTGTCATTAATTGATAAAATGGCTATTTTTACTTAGGAAATAAAGACGTTTATTTAAATTTATTTTACAGTACCCACAGTAATTACTATCTATTAGCGATCATTTATCTCACTCTTGCTTATCATTTGTGTATGGTGCACTGTCTTACACACAGAGTGCCCTATGGACAGCTTTGAGTTGATACAATCTGTATATAAATTAATTAACAAATAAAATTACTTGCAATACTGTTCAATATTTTTATTTATATAAAAGACGTTTCAACCAACAGTTTTGGTCCTTTTCAATTGAAAAGGACAAAAACTGTTGGTTGAAACGTCTTTTATATAAATAAAAATATTGAACAGTATTGCAAGTAATTTTATTTGTTAATATTCTATTACTGTCGGTAGAGTCAATATTATTAATATATAAATTAAGACTAAAAAAGTTTTACTTTCGCCGTGAGCTCATGTGGATGAGGGTCATACATTTTTTTAAAAAAATAAATCAAAAATTCCATTGATATTTTTGCCAGGTCTCGGATTAGAACCTGGGAAATGGGAGTGTCTAATATAGGCTCCATGGAAACGTCATATAAACAACGATATCGCTGCATGCTCGGCTATTCTAAGTCCCAACATTTTTATTGAAACTTTAAAAAAATAAAGTTTTGAAAACTCTACTATAGAAAAAAATATGACATTCGACATACGCGATTTAACCTTGAGGTCACAGATGCAAAATAGAAGCGGTCTACATACAACTTTCTTTTTCAAAACTATGTTGTTCTGTACCCAAACTTTGTAAAACTCAATAAAATCTCTAAGGCTTTATTCACTTCATACTTTCAAAGTTTTATACAGCTAAATTTCAAGTTATACAGAAAAACAAAACAACAACAAAATAATTCATGCTTTTCTTAAGGCTTATCGCATATTGGCAGGTTTAATTTTCTTAGATGGATTTTAAATTTATGCCAAAATTAAAAAAAAAACAATGTAAAATTAATATATTGTTATAATACTTAACCCTTCAATTCCCATGTAGAAGTTAATAAAGATTTTTGGTTTCTTTTTAAATAAAATACCTTATATACATTTGGTTATGACAAGGAAAAATATAAACAAAAAATAAACTACGCCAATTTTTTTTATGGGGGTGTCACCTACAGGTGACACTGGGCATTGTGAAATTAGGACTGTGAAGCAGACACAGATTGTTTCTTATTGTTACGGTAGGAATAAAACGTCAGAGTTTATTTATTTATATTTAGATATATCAGTTTCTTTATAATAAAAATAGTTTATCTGAATGAAACAAAACACTTATCTATACTATAATATCATAAAGCTGAAGAGTTTGTTTGTTTGTTTGGTTCTTTGAACGCGGTAATCTCAGGAAATACTGGTTTGAATTGAAAAATTATTTTTGCGTTGGATAGTCCATTTATCGAGGAAGGCTATAGGCTATATAATATCAAGCTACGACCAGTAGGAACTGAGCATCACTGAAAAAATGTTGCAAAAACGGGAAAAAATATTCCTTTTGAGAACGTCGTAAAAAATATGTTCAAAGTTATTTTTGCCAATAAAAACATTTGTGCAATAGCTTATTTATCCATTTGTTACACGCAATAAGAAAAATAACAATAGTTACGACTTAGGCATTTTTATTTCACTTTTTATCGCAAGAGATTACACAAATACAGACTGTTCGAATTTCGCGCGAAACATCTGATTATATTTGACAAATGACATATGGCTAGTGTGGTCAGAAAAAAAATATTAATAGTTTTACTTATTGGCTTTGCAACAATGGTAGTGGAATTTAAAATAAAATCTACGTGTGGTAGAAAAAAAAATATTAAACTTCTGTCACCTACAAGTGACACTGGGTATTGAAGGGTTAAAAATCCCATTAAATTATAACTTGTAATTCATTAATCGTGATGCAATTATTGATTACACATTTTACGTTTTCTCAAGCGAATTAAGACTTACGTTAAATTAAAAAAAATGTTTTCCATGTGAAATTAAATACTGCTTAATTGTTTACGTAATAATTTTGAAGTCCCAATAAATCGGATACTCGTGTGGATTTTTTCATCGCGTAAAAGTATTCGGATTTTAATGGGGATACTCTCCCCATAAGATACTTGGGTTAAAGAAAATAAGAGCGATTTTTATCTGAGAAAATAATGTCCCTACATAACTTGTAATTCATTATTAAGCAGGGATATACTGTACAACTGATTCCACACATTAAAATCACATTTGTTGAATTTATTACGTTTTTATCTCGACTATTTATTACAAATTATAATAATAAACACATTAAATAAGTTGCTAAACATATTATCTGATTCCTTATACAAATTTATGTATATTATACAAAAACCATATTTCAACTGTAAAGTTTTATAACTTTTAAATGTCATATAAGATTTTCACACTCCTGTTTTCTAACAAGCACTTCACGAGGCTTTGTTAAAAGTGTAATTATTCTTTTCATAACGTTTGAATGTAAATAAATCAAGATTAGATCAAAACACTATATTACTGGTACTATTCTGTATAGTCAATGTCAGATTTTATAGTGCTGTCAATTTTTTGTCACTTTCTAACAAATTTAACATCACTTAACTTAAAGTGAGACAGAAAGTTGTGTTATAATTTTAACATTGGCTATACAGAATAGCGTCATACGATTGCAAATATCTAGGGGTGTAACAGTAGAATAGAAAAAAATCCCGGTTGAGTGTAAAACTCTCGGTACACGGGTTGACTTTATGCAATTTGAGTTTCAAACCAGTTCAGGGTGGGATCGTTAAGTAACCTTTCGTAAATGCCGCCGAATCTATAACAAAAGCCGTTTCAGAATATGCCTCACTTGACCAGATAAAAAAAAATCCACCAAAAGAATTGTCGTTGTTTATATGGCGTTTCCATGGTTCCTTCACATATTCCAAGCCCCCGGTTCTCAGCCCTCATGTTTTAATTTGAGAGCTGGTAGAAGTATCATCTGGATTTTTTCAAAATTTTAGGTCTAGTATTTTCGGAGTTAAGGAGGGGACTATCTTAGTATATCCTTCTTAGATCTTTTATTCATTAATTATTTAATATATGTTTTGATTTCTCTTTTTTCTGTAATGTACTGTGCTAAATCTTGTAAATTTATTGTAATATTATGTGCAAACTTATTACTGGACATTATAGTCTGTTAGCCTGCCAGATTTACAAATTAAAATAAAATAAAATACCAAAAAAATATGTCTCTTCCTTCTTTAACGTCGAAAGTATTACCTATATCTAAAATTTTGAAAAACTCAGGCATACAAAGAAGCTGGTAAAAATTACACGAATTATGTACGGAACCCTCAGCGCATGAGGTGCGTATGTAATTGGTTTTGTATAAATTCAAGGGAACATTTTCATTACTCGTTCACCCCTAGAAACATTAATGTATAATATATTATCAATATTTTCATTAATCATAACATAACTATCATTTTTTGATCACTAAAATATTAAAAACTAAAAACAGATTTTGAAGTACTGATAGCATTCAATTTAAAATTACTCTTTTGAAAGAAACCGACACTTTTCAGTTGAAAAAAGTGATAGAAAACGTGACATAGATACAAAGCATCTACAAAAATCAATAATACATACGCTGAAAGGGTTTGGCTTCAAATTTAACGTGGAAATTCTGTAGATGAAAAGGAGAATTCATCAGGGGATCGCGACAAGCTATTTAAAGTCAATATAATATTATCTCAAATATATATTGCCCTCCAAGTACAAAAAGAGTACTTTTATTAAATTTTTCGGAGCTACATCACGCCACCGGAAAATATTAAAACCTTAGAGCACAAACTATTGGAAGGATTCGTCCAATTTTAAGAGTTGTGTATTTTAGTTGAATGGATTGACAAAGAAGAAATAGTACATTAATCTAACCGATAAAGAGAGATAGAGAGAGTTGAGCTCACGTAACAATGGGTTCGTCCGATATTTTTTTTTAATCACACCCATTACTTCTTTAGACTTGTATTATGTGGGAATGGTAATAGATAGCTGGTATATCTCTTTCCATAGACATCTCTGTTTATCTTAGCGCGAAAGTGATGTGCTGACTAGGTCCAGCTTTGACGTCATCATATGCCGCCTAAATTTAGCCGTTTGAAATGACTACATTGTTTAAATTCTTGCTTGCAAAGGCAGAACATATTTTAGTTAACATTATTTAATAATGCGCACTGTTTAGAATTATCAAATTTTGATAGACGGGACGACTCTATTACGCATCTTCTTGACATCAATTCTGAGACTGTTATTGGTTAACAGTTGCGCATAACACATGCGCAAAATAGACGATGCTTAAGTTAACCTTTATCCTTGCTACGCTATTCTGAGTCACATCTCTCTTACTACTTTTACTATGGTTCTGGTGTGTTGAGTTTCAAGCGGCCAATCAGACGCTAATCTCGCTATTTTATCGTTATAGCGGTTCAGAAGAGAGTATAGTGTATGTTCTACGATTAAAACGTTCGAAATATATCATAGTTTACGCTTAGCTTCAAGGCAAATGTTTTAATCATTACGCTATGATTTCATTTGTGTACTAATATTTGTTTTATTCGAACGCCAAAGGAAAAATGTAAATCAAATTAATTACAGGAATATTACATGGTTTACGGTATTTGTTAGTTTTCCAGAAAACGGATTTTATTTTACAGTGAAACGAAAAAATGCAAACTGTAATGTCACTTAATATTTAGGTTAATGATTTCGCGGACTTAATCGAAGACTGTCGTAGAAAACCGATCTTGTGTACTAGTATTCACTATGTGACTATAGCATGGACAAAATAGTATCTAATACTCCTACATCGCTAGTAGTGGTCTGAAGAGGGACGGTGCAGACATATATGCGTCTATCTCTCTCGTAACTACTTCGAATCGTACGCGCATATTCTAGAATTAAGCTTCGAGGGAAGGGGGCTTGCCCCCCACACTTGCCAATTGCCCCACCAGACTTGTGCCGCTTGCGCACAAAGGGTTTAGTCTAAAAAGAGACAGTTGTTTGCTGTCTTACTTACACCGTGACACTTCCACTTACGGGCGATAGCAATATAGGAGTGTTAGATATATGAAAATAGTTCTTTTCCAATATTATTAAAAAAATAAAGTTCTCATTTACTGTAATAAATTATTGTGTTATATTGTTAGATTACTCCCACACCAGGGAATTTTTCTTTGCAGTGTGTAGTGTTTTAATTTCTAAAATATTTTTAACATAATACACCCATACCTCGCTTTACGGCCTAGATACGTTCCACGAAACTTGGCCGCAAAGCGAAAAGCTGTATAAGGAATCAATTATTCTAAATTGCAAGATTGGCAACATGTAGATATATCGACATCGAAAAAAAGTTTTTTTTGCCGTTATAGCGAAACATTTTAGGCTGTAAATCGAAAATAGGGCCGCTATAGCGAAATGCCGTATAAAGAGCGGCCGTATAGCGAGGTAGAGTGTATTATTTTACAGTGATATGGTTAATATGTGTGCCCACATTACGGGAATTGCACACAAAATGACACTAAATGACGTCATTAGAATGTTCGCTTCTGCGCATGTACTTTCAGCCATCATGCACAGAAACATGGATTTTATTGGTGTCATGTATAGGGAACTTAAGTCAAAAAATTGTTAAATTTCATTTTTTTTACTGATCTTAAGTATTCTCGTTTTTTGGTATTAACGGCTAAAAAACTAAATTCTTCGACTTATGTCCTTTATACCTGACACCAAAGAAACGTTATCATGTACATTTTCCAGCCTCGGATCTAGGAGGGGGCAAACCGGGGCACCTGCCTCAGGCGGCAGTTTCAGGGGGCGCCAAAATCATTATATATGTTTGAAAATTGACAACTAATTATTAAAAAAAAATGTTTTAAAGGGTTCTTATTCCCCCCTCTCGGACACAAAAATGCTATCCATTATATTTAATTTTTTTTATTTATTTATCATGACATTTAAGATAACATCAATTTAATTGTGTAAATTTTCCTACCCAACTTGGCGATGCCAGTTCCAGGGTAGGGTGAGTTTTTTTAAACAATTTATCTCAAACGCTGAAGAGGCGCCACTATCAAGTTCTGCCCCGGTTCGAAAAAGCCGTAGATCCAGGGCTGACATTTTCTTTTACTTTGCGTGTACTCCCTAGCTAATAATAAATAAAACTGAAATAAGAAGCAACTAAACTTTGTACGGCACCCTAAGTACAACACAGTCACGTGTGTACTTCTTAGTGTAGTTACAATAAGATATGAAGTATGTAGCAAACGGGATATAAAACATTACCTTGGGCAAAGCAGCCAGACATTGCTGTTTTACGTCCCATACAAGTTGGTCTTTGGGGAACTGAAGGCATTTCTGAACGTTCAGTTCTGGCACATTGATGCGAACGAGCAGGTAGCCTTCCTCCGGGCCACCGCCACCGGAAATATCCGGATCGTCCTCCATTACCGCCGTACCTCCTCCTCCTCCTCGCTGGAACTGAGGAGATTCACCTCCTCTTTGTACATTCACATCTGGAACAAAACAACATCGAAGTTAAACAACAGACGATCACAATAGGGATGTTGACTGTACTATATTCAAATAAAAACATAATTTTAACGTTACATGGTAGTTTCTGTGATAGAAATACTAAAAAACACAATAGTTTTACTTATTTTTAACGAATTTGATTGATATTTAATAAATAAATCACTCTCAAGTCGCGTGACAAAGAACACTAATCAGAGTGCATGACGTCACTCAGTCATAAACATTATCAAACGCTGTCAAAAGGCTTCATTGTTTGGTTAATGTTCAGAGTGTATAATTTATTATTATATATTTTATTTATAGGAAATGTCAAATTATATATAACTATAGCAACAATTACGAAAAAACCTTTCATCGTCTCATCGGTTTACCAGCGTTGCGGAATATATTTTCAGTCAATTTGCTACAATCGATTTTTCTTTATTTTGATTTGCATAACTTTTTTGAATCGTCTCTATGTCTAGATACGTAAATATAACAAAATAAATTGGCAAACAGTACAAGAAAACAAGACACGAAAAAGATTCCCGAAATGTTATGTTTTTTTTTATGCTATACAACCTTTCATTTTTATTTTCAGAGCAAAATGGCTACTCCATTTAAATATACTGATCGATTTTCCTGTTTTATTATTTATAGTTTGTTTCCAGAATCGTGCTTTAATAAATACACAACAGAAACAATGGAAATACAGCTGTTTTTTTTTTGTTACGTATTTATCGTCGAATTTTTCATATCTCTAAGATCTTCTATATTTAATAAAGGTTTGAAACTGTATCTGCTTCATCTTTTACTTAAAGACTGTTTGCTCTCCTCAATGAAAGGATAAAACTGAACGCCTTTACGTTCCCTCCATTTTACACATCATTTGTGAAAATTCGTCCAGTATTTCAAGTGCTACAGTGGCATAAACATTTACACAACGATGTATAAATTCAAGTCAGGACAATCGATGGACACGAAAATAAAAAAAAAATGTTCATATAAGCATATCCATGTAGGCTCAACAGGCCGATACTCAGAAAGGTGATTGGGCTTTTAACTGGTCATGCTTTCCTGAGAAAACATCTACATGTGATGGGGATACAGCAAGAATCAACACCATGTAAATTTTGAAAATTGGAGGATGAAACAGTGTTCGAATGTGAGGCTTTAATCTACAGGAGGACAATAATCTTTGGCTGCATTGATGAGGATGGAATACTTCCACAGGACAATCTAGTAGCTAATCTTCTGGACCTCATAAGAAGATCCAGACTATTTGCTGACTAGATTCAGTAAAAGAGGAAGCACAAAAATCCTTTCAGGATGTGGTGCATTTGGACTAAGAGACCACCCCATTCTATTTTAGTCTTTAGTCTTTTAAGCATATCCATCCCTTAATAAATAGAAACACATTTCCAAGAAAAATGAAGGACATATAAGATTATTTTTTCTCTTCTAAAATCAAATTACAATATAAACTAAAGGATGAAAAATTGAAAACGCTTTTTTTCAACTAGAAATTCAAGTGTCACGGTTCGATACTTTATTGCGAAGGTCAATTTGTTCGAAGCGCCATTTCCAGGCGTTCTCTTTTATACATAAACTGTAATAGAAAGAAAAGTTCCCAAGAGCATTTCTTTTAACACTTTGTTCTCTTTTGTTGTTTACATCTTTTATACCGAATCAGTTGTTGTAGAAGATTTATTAACGGTGTACACGGGAAATAAACATGGAACGAGATGCAGCGGAAGAGCCACTGGGTGTAGTACTTTTACTATTTTACGAGTGTTGATTGTACGTACACTCTTGCGTCTTCGATGGAAAATCTTGAAAATTAATCTTAATTTCAATCCTCTAAGGTCACAGGTTGCCAATTTTTGCACACAGGCTAATAGATTTTCCATGTAACGGCCAGTGGTGCTAGACGTTCGTGACAGCGTGCTCGGTGGTCATTTTCTGGTAGCGTGCGGGTAATACATACCTGAACGTTACATATAACGACACGTTGAAGAAAAATTAATGTTTTTTCAGCAGAGTTATAAAAGTAAATCAGGATATTCATTTTGAACTAAAATTATCAGAAGCGGAACTTCGCAAAATGGCCTTGAAAAATGTGTTTTTTGAAGTTATACTTTTTTTGGCGAACAGAGGGTAAACTTTTCTCTGTTACGGAAGTTGCGCAATCAGCCAGCGAATATGTTGCAGAAGTTGCGTACGTAACATGCAACGAGTATGTTGCGGAAGTTGTCAAAATAGTTACTAAACAACAAAGTAGGTTATACTAGCGACATCGGACGGATCTTCTTAAAAGCTATTAGTTTATACTTTTTTGCGTTTTAGTCGTTTTTAATAGACATGTCCTGAATGAATAGCAACTTTTGATACTTAAATAACCTCAATACTTTTATTTTCCTATTTTATTTTATCAACGTACATCTTTAACGAAAATGTGAATATCAATTATCGCGAACACGCCAAAGAAGTATAACTTCTGCGGCGCTGTCAAACGTTCCTTATAATCAAGCCAAGGGTTTCAAATGACGTGAGCCATTGATTCAACCAATCACAAATGTGATCACATTTATAGCCTCCTATGTCCACCCTATAAGTATTCTACTAACCTTGAGTAGCACTCACATGCAAAAATCCCACGTGTGCTCGAGCACCCAACCAGTAACCGTATATTAGTAATTACTGACTCTACATATAATAAAATTTTTTATTTAGTGACAGTATTTTAGAATATTCTTGCTTCTTGTTATAAGCCATACGAGAGATTCTAAAATACGCTTTGGGCTTAAGCGTGACATCGGTGATAAATTGATTTTTAATGTGACGCATGTTTATTACATTATTGCGATAAGATTACCTTCCCGTTATGCATAACATAGTGACATCTATGATTCATTGATGGTATCTTTAGAGATCACACCTGAGTCCCATCAGTTTTTAGATTCAGTAAAATTACCGGTTATTTATTATTTGGCCGGACAATTTACCGGTTAATCTATGTGAACAACAGATACAGCAAAGGAGGCACAGTTTTCGTAAACAATTAAAATAGATCAGAATATGGTTCGATAATAAATATATACTTATGATGAAGTGAAAACCAGCTATTAAAAGGTACGTGTAAAAAAATGTAGAATGTATTTCAATTGTAACGCTTTTGCGATTCGATGGTAGCTCGTTTTAACATAATGTGACGCCTTTTATATAAAATAAAGCATTGCAATCTAGATACATAAACTAGTAATTTTATGTTTGACGGAATTGTGTGTTTGATGATAGATAAAATGGTGTCACTTGACTTTGGACTAATTATATTTATCCAAAACATTCACTTGATCGATAGCCGATTGATAAAGTACAATTTTATTTATTTAGATCCACAGGTCGTGTAAAAAACAAGGTTGATTGATGAGTACTTGTGTCTATTTCGAAATTTCCTTAACTTAAAAATATGGAAGGAGATGTATAGTGTTCACAGAACGACTAAATAATCGTTGGATGCCAATTTATGTTACATTTTGGCGAGTGGATTAAATAATTCTGTTAACAGAGTTAGGTTCCTTTCACACAGTTTGTGCTGAGGGGCAGAGGTAAGAGGCGAGGTAGGCAAAAGACATACTGTAGGTGTGATTTTTTTTAGCTCTGTCTCGCTCAAATCATCCGCACGTTTCAATTTTTGGCTGGTGCCACACTACGAAGCTAAAAGATGCTATTGCAGGGGTGCCGGTCTCAATTGATTAGTCTAATTTTTGGAAATATTTTGAAGGTTTAAAAAACTTTTCCGAAAAAGGAAGAGGCACTTTAGGTTTGTGATGGAACAGTTTTGTGAAATAAGTACGAAAAAGGACGTAGTGTGACATTGAAAACGTGAGTTTTTTTAGCACAATTAATGCCAAATTTTTTCTAGTAAATCGTATATAAATTACAAAAGTAGTCCATTAGAGACCTAGATTTGTCCTTTATCTTCCTTACAGAGAAAGAATTTTTGCAGAATGTTGACGAATAAGTCTACAATCAGTTGTTGGTTTCTGTAAATGTAGGAGTGGTAAAGTAGAACGAATGTTTTCAATAGTAGGGACATCTTTCATAGATAAACAATTGTCATAAGTATTGTTGGAGTAGTGTTGTAGTAGTGGTTTCCTAAGGTAGCGGTACCGTAGTATAGCGACCGTAATATGACGGTAAATGACGTAAAAACACAAAAAGTGTGCGTAGAAATAAATGAGTGCCGCTCTTTTACGTCACAGTATTGCCGCCGCTACCGAAAAAACAGCATCAATTTATTTTTATGCACACGTTTTTTGTTGTTGTCATTCACCGTCATATTACGGCGGTTATACTACAGTCTCTTAGGAAACCTCAACTAAAAAAATATGGAATGAGCGCCACCGTTCACAAATTACTAGTTAATCACGGTTTTGAACACGAAAGAGTTCTTATGTTTTTTTGAAACAATTTCTCGTTGGTAGAAACAACAATTTAAAAAATATAAGAGAAAAGTTTGTCCTACATGATATTTGCTACAACACGTCTACATCATAAAACAGCAAACGGCGTGTTTTATTACAAAAAAGTTACTAAATTTTGGCAATATTTGTTATTTGGTGAGAGAAACGTTTTAACGGGTTAAAGAGAGACAACATTATGAGTGAGAGAGATGAAAGGTTAGTGGCCTATCGATCTGTCCGTATATTCAGTATATAGAAGAACTGCAGTGTAACATCTTAAGGCTAATCTTGAGGTTTATGTTTATAATGATTGTTCGCCCCGGATTCGTCCGAGTGTAAATCGGATTGATTAGACATTATAATGACCTATTAGCTCTTTAAATAAACCAATATAAAATAAATAAAATGAGAAAAAATTTCATTAAATCAAAACAAATCTAAATAATAATAATAATAGCAATTTTATTTCATATAAAACTACATCAGTCGTGAAACAAGTCAAAATATAGTTCTACATATTGTATAATTTCAGGTCATAATTTGTCTGGGTTAGTAATCATAATTTTAGTTCTTTACATTTTATGTTTTGAGGGATGGTATTGTGTATCAGTATTATAGCGTTGCGTACCCCCCTGTATGCTACAGCAAGGCTGATGACAACGAGATTATAAATTCAATTTCACTTTGTTTAGTTCTTAAGCGTAGTCAATAGAAACTCAAAACAGAACAATGTTGCGGTCGATAATAGACAGTATTAATGTTGTCTCAAAAAACCCATTATATTTAAATATGATTTGTTTGATTTTCATATAAAATAAATAAAACACGTACGTCTTATCATAACGAGGCTTGTTTCTTGACATTAGCTAATCAAAACTCAAAACAAAACAATCTTCTTCGTTTCCGGGCTTGTAGTTCATTGGTATTTCTGTACTTACTTACTTCTATTATCTGCGTCTGTTCTATGAAGCACTATTTGTAGGCGACCCTCTCAAAACTGATAATTAATCGAAGCCCAGAGCAAAATTAATTCATTCATTTATTCATAGTACCAACATACTTATTATTATGAATGAATTATTCTATTATAAAAATCATTGGAAACCTTTCGGTTATCAAAATCATTCGATTATTCCGAAGACTAGTTGCCCGATTCGACGCCTATAGCCTTATATAAAAAGTTATTGATAGACAGATACTGTAGATTATAGACGATCGACACCTAATGCCATTAGCGTTTATGTAAAAACTTAATATATTTTTTAGTGTATTTGCCATATGGCAACATACACTATTGGCGTCGGTCGGATGACGGGACCTAGGGGTCGGACCAAAATTTCTCGACGTTTCATAACCTCCTAAACACTTTGGCACCATTTTTAAAAATGTTTATATATATATGTATATATATATACATATATATATATATACATATATATATATATACATATATATATATATACATATATATATATATATATATACATATATATATATATATATATATGTATATGTGTGTACGCGCGATAACTTTCGAAAGAGTTAATTGATTTCAACGAAATTTGGGCCACATGTTGAAATCCATCACCGCAAGAAGCCTATTTAAAATGGGCCTAATCGGGCTATTTTAAAGGTAGTTTTTAGGGGTTGAAAACTGTTTTTGGGCCCCAAAATACCGAAAAAATTCTCCGAATCATTTCAAAATTGAAATTTAACCCTTTGGTAGTGATTAAAAAGTTTCCCCACAATTTTAATAAAATCGGCCCGACAGGACCGGATTTACAAATTTTATGAAAACACTAGTTTGCAGATAGTGACTTATTTATTGAAGGGTGTATTTAATTTGGTGTAGACGTTAGATTGATAATAATATTACAATTAAGAAAAAAATGTTATTTTAAGGGGTGTATTAAGGGGTTAAATTTTTTATTTTGCCCAAAAACAAACTTAATTTCACATAATAAAAGTATAAAACCACACGGCCCTATACAAGCAAATACACTATATTGTCGGCAGGGTTTTGGCACTGCGACCCGGGTTTTTTTTTAATTTCTGACTTGATTCTTTATTTAATATCTAGAGCGGTCGTAAAAACAAGAAGGTCGGTGAAACAAAGTACGATGGATAGAATCCGGTCGCGAAAAAATATATCCCAAATTACTTGTATCTTTTGTGTCCCTATACAAGCCACTAATGTATAATTTATTGATTTTATAATTAAATATTAATTCTGCACGGTGATTCGCTAGAAGTAATTACCGCCAACACTGTGCGTTATTGGAAAAAGCTTAAAAAATGTGAAATGAGTCTGTAATAATTGAACTACAAATAATCACAATTATACATCACACCGTAGTTTTATGAAATTTTAACGGCATCTGTCAGTAATTTCGGCTTCCTGCAGGGTTTCGGACACTCAGATGAGAAAACAATTCGGGAATTTTCATCTGTCTGTCTGTACTAGGGTTACATTTTTGCTAAAAATTAGCTATACAATCAATTAGTACAGAGGATCTCAAATTTTTCTAGACCACTGCCCCCTTTAAAAGAAATAAACTCCAACGTCCCGTAGTCCATTACAGTTAATTTTACATTATATGGCATCTATACTAATATTATAAAGAGGTAAAGTTTGTAGTTTTGGATGCATAGGAGATAATCTCCAAAACTACTCATCCGATTTCAATTTTTTTTACCAATATTTAGAACAGACCTTCAGGGTTGATTATAGTATTAAAATTTAAGCGCTTTTCGTGGAGACCAATATTATATAAAAATAGACATTCGTATATCTATTTGAGATTAATAGACGTCGACACCATTTCAGTGATCACCATGAAAGTTGACACATATATGCATTTTTCATGGATTAGATTTTTATACTATCTACTTTGTTGTAACTTGCCACAAGATCGTAATACAGTACAGTCGCGTGTAGCAGCTAGTATTAAATATTGTTGCACATTATCTGCTTATTTATTTATTAAAAATTATGAAGTCCACATGGAAAGTTCTAGCGCCCTATGAACGGAGGTACCCTCTCACCGTTGAGAATCTATGAATTAGTATATTCAAATTTAAAGAAAAACAGGGTACAAACTTTTATCTGATTAAGGTTCGACTTTTCGACTTAAGATACTGCCATTGACGTAACTGAAACCAGTGACAATAGATAATTATCAATACATTAAAAAGCCACATTCGCGTTGCTAAGACATAAAGCCGTGTGTCAGTCTTGAGAACTTCTTAATTAAGAAGAAGTAGAGATAGGAAAAACGGGTTTTTTTAGTGATCTGCATCTTTGCATCTGGATCCCCTATGTGAGCCAGCTCACTGAACCGGTTCAAAAAGAGCCGAGTTCTGAATATGTTACTGCAGTCTGCCACTGAGTTACCTAGTTCAGTCAATCATATCACGACCTGTATAGAATCAAGAATGCATAGCCAAACATGTGATGCATGAGTCATTTGAGCTGACAGATGCCTCAAAGCAAGAACTGATACTAAGTGTAAAATGTGCTTCTGTGTGTTAAGTGTTTCACTGAGTTATGCGGATCCGTTGATCCGTCGGCTCAAAAAAAAGTGAGTCGGCTCTCACGGATCTTCTGTCTGAATCGGCTCTTTGAACCGGTTCAGATCTGAGTTACACAACTCTAAGAAGAAGAAATAGTACGTTTATGAACGGTTCAATTTTCAGATACATCTTTTTATCTAAAAGACGTCGATTTTATAATTGAATCGACCAGAAGTGGATTAAAAGTTTATTACATTATTAATTTATGTTTGCATAATAATCGCAGGGATGAGTGAGCATGGATTTTTCGTTAAGTTATACACACTCAAGGTTATTAGATACACAGGTCACCTTGTTAATGAATGACGTCAGCCAGAAGGCCTTTCAATATTTTTATCAAGCACGCAAAATAATTCTTTGGTGTCAGGTATAAACGTATAAAATGTCAACATTTTAATGAAAACACGATATAAGCTTTAAACACATCTAAATAAATATAATCACAAAATGAAGACTGCAACAATATATGTAACGAGGTTGAGTTTTACTAAGACTAATCTACACTGATATTATAAAGAGGAAAGATTTGTATTTTTGTATGTTTGTAATGAATAAACTCAAAAACTACTGTGCCGATTTAAAAAATTCTTTCACCATTAGAAAGCTACATTCACCCTGAGTAACATAGGCTATATTTATTGCTAGAAAATATTAGGGTTCCTTACTAAAACTTTAGTAACGTAACCCAAGGTGTAAAAAAAATGCCATAAAACATCTTTCGTCGCATGCGCTGCGGAAACTATTGATGATAGAACAAAAGTATGTTCTACAATATTAAAGAACATATCAATAACTACAAAAAACTTCGCGATACTATATGTCCAACTATTATCGTTATGTCACAATAACCACTTTTTACATTTTAATAATATATAGATAAAAGACGATGTATATGTAATCTATGGACTCCAAACGGGTAGACCATTTTTGATGAAATTTTCAGACAATCTTTAGATTAGCACAGCGGGTGATCTTCTGAAGTTTGGTAGCGATCGAATCAACAGAATTTTTTTAATTTCCTTTTGGGAAATAAGATTTTTCTTCCATTTTTGAACATTCACAAATAAAAACGATTGAATTCGCGCAAATTCAATACACGTTGAGAATTTAATGATAATGATTCTCATCTTTTATATCCTATATATTACATTTACACCCGGGCGAAGCCGGACTGGGCCGCTAGTGTGTAATAAATTAAGTTTGAGCCCTGATGAAGTTAACTAAGTTAACGAAACGTTGGCAATAAATTGTAAAATTATTACACAAGTTTTTTGTCCTTTATTACACCATTCGAAGGACGACAAAGATACATAAAAAAAAATATTGAAGAGAACAAATATTATAAAACACTGGCCTGACGACAAAGTCCGGTATGACAATGGTAGCCAGCTAGTAAGTTTCTTAATCGACGTGTACTCGATTTTTAGAGACTTCGTACACCCCTAAAGAAATTCAATTAACATTCTCAAAACAAACATTGTACCGAAATTAATTTTAAAATAGACTAACTTAGTATTAGTACATCAAATTAACAATATAATACTGTATGGAATATTATAAATTGCACAGAGATAAAATTAACACGGGTCGATAATAATTATAGTTTTATTGTAAACAAAATAATGTAACATGCATAATTCACAGTATACAACATTTATGCATTTTCAATTTGTTACAATAATGTGCTCAGTTCAATGATTCATTAAAATAAACAATAATATTTAATAACCGTTTTAACCCTACTGTAATCGCGTGTGGGCCCCATTAAAACCAACTACTTTATTGAAGTTTAAATTGCGACAACAATTTAAATTTCACTAAAGTTTAAATCAAGTTAAATGCTTATTAATTTCTGTTCCGTTTCTGATACGGAAAAACGGAACAGTTAAATATACAACCATTATCCGTCAAATTCCGTCTGTCAAAACCAAATTGTTCTGGACTAAATTAAAAATGTGTCGGATTTAGCGGCTGCTGTTGTTCCAATTCTTCTTAGTTTCCGGGCTTGTTGGCAGTGGTTCATTGCTATTTCTACCCAACCCTTCGTCTACAATTGCGGTAGGCATTATCAAAGGCGGTGTTGCAGCGGGCGAAGTGTCCTTCTTGGCGGTTCACAGGTAATTGGGTCTTAACGTGAAGGTGTTTTCTGCTTGGTCGTAGTCCGTGCTTCCTAATACGACCAAGCAGAAAATATACACTTAAACACGTCATCAACACACTTACTTGTGAGCTGCCAAGTCCGCTTGCTACCACATCGCCTTTGATAACGTCTACTGCAGTTGTAGACGAAGCGTCGGGTGGAAATACCAATGGACCACGATCTGCAAGCCCGGAAATTTATATTAAAAGTACTTGGCATAGTTATAAAGTTTACTAAATATATTCCGTTAGTCAGAAATTAAAAAATAACTTACCATAAAATGAGAGGGCCAAATTTGATATCCCAAGAATTACTTTGTGTTCGGTCATATGGTATCATTTGAAAGAGTATTTTTTAAGGATTTCCAAACAATTTTTTTTTTTTTGAGAATTTTATGTTGTGCTGCAGTTTTCGAGGTTGTTGGCATACGTCTCGGTCATTTTTTCCCGTTGCAATCAAAATATTAAAATATGATCAGCAGCACAATATATTTCAATTGCAGTGAAAATTACTAGGTGACCCACGTGTCCAGTGGAGGGACAGGTTTGACAATAGAGATAATTTAGTTTCAGTAAATGACTAACTGAGTCATGAGATATTAAAAAAAAACAAAATATGTATTATATTGTTTACCAAAATAAATTACATAATTATTTCTCTTATTTTATATCTATCTAATTATGGATCAAACAGTCTTTTAGAACAATAGCAAACCCAATAACTCAAAGATATACAATTAACATAAGCGCCTTTTGTTTTAAAACAATCGAAACGTTATCTGATAATTAATTTATAACCGACATCTGTTAAATATTATGACATTTTGACATTTTCAATAGTTATTTTAGCACCATGTGTTTAATTGGCCAGAGAAAGAAATATCTCGGATGTGAATAGTGACATTTAAGCAAAAAAAAGTTCATCATGATGTCCCAGTAAATGGCTAAAAACATTGTTTTTGGAGTGAAACTTTTTTAGTCGCGATACGAGAAATTTCGTTCAACAGTGTAACGAAAAATAAAACATGGCTTCAAAAATTATATGGAACCATTCCGTACAGATTCTGATGAGAATGGCGTCGATTTTTTTTAAATCGGTTAGCTACTCAAAAAGTTATGACTGGGCAAACATAAAATAAAAAAATATATATATATGCCGAACTGATAACGAATATCGGCAGCTTAAAATAAAACTGTCGACTAAAAATATAAAGCGCTAATTTCGTTTGCTTTTTAGTAAGTTTATAAGATGTAAGCGCGTGGGTAGTCAGCTTATAAAGCGATGTCCAATATCAGATATTGATTTTAGAAGAGCTCTATAAATAAATTTCTCCGTCCTCGAGAAATATCTATAAAATAATTGGATAATGGGACGACACATTTATAGCCAGGGCTTTGGGGACAAAATGAAAATTATCTTTTTATAGACTTGAAGACGGATCTTATAAGACATAAAAAGTGCATTCAATAAGTTCGTGTCAATTCTGTACACGAATTTACCTTGCTATAGTAATAAAAAGCTCGTCAGATATTATAGATTTCGATGTGGATATTCAAGCCACTATCAGTTGAACCGGAAAATTGCTATCTGGATTGACTATGTAAGTTGCTGATTTATTGAACATATAGTACACCAATTTTTACTATATAGAGTTCTTTTCGTCAATTTTTATATGACTTACGTAATCTATAGAAAAATCATAAACTTAGATTAGGAAACTGCTTAAGCACAAAAAATATCAAACACGAGTAGTAATTTTCGTTTTTTAAATAAAAAACGCGAATCTAGTTTACAGTTTTTGGTACAACTGAGTTTGTTTAGTAAATTTAAAATTTATCGATCAGTTAAAGAACATATTTTTCTTTAAAACATACGTTCTGTCACAAAAAAAAAAACAAATACTCAAATTCTACAAATAATTCGTATCCTTAAAAAATATTTAAAAGAACACTTTTACCTGAGTTTCTGACAAAATTTTAACTTTGAATTAAAAACTGAGTATCTGAGACATTTTTAAATTTAAAAAAAATTGTATTTTTTATGAGGGGTAACCTGAAACTCAGACTTGGCTGGTGAAAAATTGAAGTGATTGTTGTAATTATATATACCTCCTGCACTCCTAATCTTAAATCTTTTTCTCTTGCTTAAAAACAGTTACAGCTTTCCTGACGCTATTTTTAAAGCTACAGGGTTCAGGGAAACACCAAATGAAGGACCGATCTTACAGACACAAAATTGAAAAACATTCTCCTGGAAAAAAGCTTCAAAAATATATATAAGCTTTCACCAGGAGGATCTCTAGAATGATTCTTGGTTCTTTATTTGGCGTTTATCCGAACTCTTTAGCTTTAATAATAGCGTCGGGAGAGCTGTAACTGCTTTTGGCGAGTTGAAAGAATCTGTGATCCGGAGTGCAGAAGGTATTTGTAGGTATCCAATACTTTTTAATGCCACATGAATACAATTACTATACACATTGTTTTTATATTTGTTGGAATGAAGGATTGTAGATTATAGATGCTCAACATTTAAGGCCATCAGCGTCTATTAATATAAAATAGATGCTGACGACCTTAGATGTTGAGCGTCTATAATCTACAATCCTTCCTTCTGCGCTTTAGTTTTTAATATAAACATACGCATTTTTAATTTGTCAACGCTAAGAAACAAAAATGGACGTTTTAAGTAATAATTTACGGAATGTTTACCTTCTTGTCCAATAACAAGTTGTTTAATGGCTAACAACACACCTCGCATTTTATATATCTCGATTGTAAATACACAATAGTTTAATAACTCAGCACTATATTAGCACTCCCACTACAATATTTAAACACTTAAAAAACTAACAAAATTATTAGTCACGAAAAAATTCACAAAAGAACGAACATTTTAAATGGAACTATGTAATTTCTTTAAAAAAAAGTTCTAATTTTAAAAATTCCGTAAGTATATAAACATTTTCTGTACCCGTAATGGGACTATATGAAGGGTATGATGTCATACCACGACCAACATCAGTGTTGGCTACGTTGTCGAAATGCAATTACTTGGCTTCATCATTTTTGATAGTCGGGTAATGAACCAATAATAATCGTAACATTCCGTCTTTTACGCAACGTATCATTTTTACAACAAAAATAAATCTCAAACTACAATTTATAAAACACCCACAACAAAATATATTAACAATAAATCACACGGTTATGTCTCTAAAATAGCACTTTTTGAAGACCAAAAAGACGGATTTACAAAAATTCAATAGGTATACAACTACATCACATACAATAATTACAAAAACGTTACTGTAACAATAAAGCCCGGACACAATTGTAATTTACACCGCACTGCTGCAACGCGACGCGCTGACTTATCATAATTATAACAGTTACGATAACAACATTCTTACGGAACGTAAAAATCTTATCAGTGGATGGTGGGAGCAGGTTTGTTATCTTAAAAAAACAATAAGATACCTTGTCGATAATTTTTTTTCAAAGATATGTTTTTTGTGTACACTGCGTCACAATTTTTGTAGTAGACTGATTGGTAATCTTTATTTGCATCAAATATAGTACTTTTTTATCATTTCATACTCATTAGTTGTCACTTCATATCATTTTATTACAAAGGATTATTAAAATTTTGTTTTTTATTATCAAAAATATTATATAAAAACACCCCGAGCGAGTGGCGCCACGACTAGAGGCCCAGAGTAATCGTATTTGAAAAAAATGCGATTTTTGGCGAAATCTGAAATTTTCCAAAAATATTCAATAGTCCAAGCAAAAGAAAACTCTCCATCATCAGAAATTTATTATAAATTTTGCAATATATTTGAACAAATATTATGGCTTCTGTACTTCTTTGTTTATACGTATATATGTCAACGTGCTTTTTTTTTCTCCAAGCTTTTTTAATTTAGAAAACATCTGAGAAATTTCGAATTTTAGGAATAAAGTGACTGTTTACCGGACGTTTAAAATACCCTCTTTTTTACCGGCAAAGCTCTATTTTACGAGCAGTGAGCAGTTGGATGTTTGTACATGTAAAATACACTTACGTTTCGGAAATTTCTAGTTTCTATGAAAAATCTTATTCAATCTTTGATGTTAATGCTTCAAAACAAACTAAAAATATGCACAATTCTTCCTATATGACTTTTAGCCACGTTTTTATAGTTTATTTGATTTAAAATCAGACACAAACGAGAAAATTAGCATAAATTATTTTACAGAAAAAATTAATTTTGAAAAAAATTATGAAGCACACAAAATTTGTCAGTATTTTTAGGATTCATTTGTAAAGAAAAAAACTTCAAAATGTAAAATTTGCCCTTTCTCGTGACGTGCTGTAAAGAAATATTGAGGAATGTCACATTTTTTTTAATTCATATCTGTTTTTGAAGTTTTTAGGTAGCAAGCCACATTGCTTGAACCTTAATGCTTAATCACAATTAACTACACAGTAATAAAATGAATTTTGCGACCACTGCAGTTGAAAATGTCCCGAGAACATACTTTACAATCTGAGGGATAGAAAAAGATTCGCTAATTCCAACAACCACATTTGTATGTTTAGAAACAATGAAAATTAAAAGTTTATTTAAAAAAAATTCAAAGGCGTTAGATACCCTTTAAAAAAATTATAACGAGCCTCACCTTCATAAGCTCACATAAGAAGTTTACTTTTTTAGTTTTTAATATTTTAATTTTTTGTTATGTCAAACTAATTAATAATAATAAATTATACATACCTTAGAAACGCACTATAAACTGTCCTTGTCAGTTTCATGTAATTTAGGAGACAAACTAACTTCCCCTTTAGGGGTCGATTCTATTCCCCCTCGATTTGTTACTTTTTTCAAACAGATACATCGCTAAAGAAGTTAAATTTCAAAAAACATTGTTTGCCTTTTTGCTTAAGGTAAATAAAGATTTTTCGTTCGAAGAATATGAATGATAGAAATGAAACAATAGAGGTTATTTGAATAAATATTTTTGTGTTGACAGAATAAATCATTATCTCATTCAGTTGATAAAGATAATCGGTATCGGTTAATCTTTCTCAGTACCTATATAAGCCAACGCGCAGGCAGCAGCAGGATGATATTACACACTGATGCATTATCAACGAGACTTGTTCAGATAAATTCATGCTAATAGATAATAGATAAAGTGAATATTTTTATTACTTTTTTCAGTGTACCATTATCGGTAAAGATTATATTCAATTAAGCAATGGTGGGATCCATTTTGTGTAGGTATTATTCATGTAAGAACTAATAATAAAAAAAATACTGCTGAATTAACCCGTAAAATGTATTTTAAATTGCCGCGGCTATTTATTATCATTATACAAGGCTGCGCAGAAATTTCTGCGCATGTTTGTATTTTTCGGTCAAGAATTTAATTTTATTACCAATATCTACATAAATACGAATATGAATTCATTATTTAATTAATTCTTTCGATTCTACTGTTGGGTCTCCTAGTGACAACACTAATACTCGACATTGTTGACCACAATATTGTTTTGTTTGAAGTTTCTATTAGCAACGCTTGAGAAACAAATAAGATATTATAATTTTAAATCTCGTTGTGATCCAGAGGCGTAGCTACCGCCGTATCTGTCGTCACAATTATACGGGCCCCCCGGGCCACGGGGCCCCCAACGTGCGTAAGCAAAAATTAATAAAAACTTCCCAATTTTTATTTCAGAAATGACAAAAGTCAAAAAAAGCAATTTCTTTTTTTCCCGCGTAATGTGTGCGTTCAAAAGTTGGCAACACCCTACATCGGTTATCGCGGGCTGCGGGATTTCCCCGTTTAAGTCATTTACTTCAACGGGGGAAGGGCCCCCAAACAAATTTTTATACGGGGCCCCGCCAAGGCACGCTACGCTTCTGTTGTGATCAGACGCATTTAGACTTCGTCTTGATTAAATCAAATTTTATTGTGATCATTATACTACTGTTGAAAACTGCTCTATATTATTTTGTTTTTTGTTGTTCTAAGAAAGAAAAATCGGAAGCCGCCATTTTGTTTTATAGATAGCCCACTAATTAACCAGGAAATTATCTGGTAAAAATGGTTACTATCATAAATAATCGGTAATTTTACATCATACAAGTAATAATCCAAATTAACAACACGTCAACTTCGTAATTAAGTTTTTTTGTAACTATGCCAAACAAGTTTCTTAGAAAATCGACAGACAACGAATTCACCAGGGGTTTTGTTTTTATATTTATACGGAACTCAAAATTGACATGAGCAATTTTGTTTTGTGGACACAATCACACAGACATAATCTTTGTATTTTGATCTGGACACTTAATAATTAGCCGCGCTGAGAGGCACTTATTACAAGCGTGGGTGTTCCTACTGCATTAAAGTTTTTAAAATGACCAAATAAAACCAGATAATGTTTATGTACATATTATAAAAAGTTTGTGTGAGTACTAAGCAAATAAGATAAAATTTAACGCCTCATAAAATGTAAAATTCATTGAAAAAATATTTAAATCTTCACTTATATATACTATATAAGTCAATTCGCAGAAAGATTAATCTTTTTATATATAGTTGCAAGTAAATAAAGGAATGTCACTGAGTTAATTTATGGGCAAAGTACGAAGTTAAGAAATGCATATCAAACCCACAATTTAATCATTTGATTGCTATCGCGGAGTTACAGAATCAGTAGCGACTCGTGCTTGTTTACACAAATGTACGAAAATATTTATCTATATATAAATAAATAAAATTGAAGTGTCTGTAATGTCAAAAAAACCCGGGTCGCAGTGCCAAAACCCTGCCGACAATATAGTGTATTTGCTGATACAGTCAGGATGGCTTTATTATGCGAATTTCAGTTGGTTTTTGAGCAAAGTAAAAAATTTGACTCCTTAATACACCCCTTAAAATAACATTTATTTTCTTAATTGCAATATTATTATCAATCGAACTTCTATACCAAATTATATACAACTTTCAGTAAATAATTCACTATCTGCAAAGTAGTGTTTTCATAAAGTCCGGTCCTGTCGGGCCGATTTTATTAAAATTTTAGGGACACTTTTTAATTACTACTGGAGGGTTAAATGTCAATTTTGAAACTATTCTGAGAATTTTTTCGGTATTTTGGGGCCCAAAAACTTTTTTCAACCCCTAAAAACTACCCTTAAAATGGCCCGATTACGCCCATTTTAAATAGGCTTCTTGCGGTGATGGATTTAAACACGTGGGCTGGTTCAGGTTTGAGTTACCCAACTGTACGTCGAGCTAATAAAAACAATCATAAAATAAATTTTGTGACCACAGTTCGAAATTTCCCGAGAGCATATTTTACAATCTGAGGGATCAGTATCCTTAAGGGGGTATTCTTATGTGACCACTTCGAAAAATCGATTTTTTTTTTCACATTTCAATAGTAAAACCTATGCTGTGAAAAATAGAGACCGAAATTCCTAGTTTTAAATAAATTACAACTCATATAGTGGCCGACGCGCCGTAAGCGACTGTTGGCTCTTGAAACTTTAAACGCATTTTTCTGGAAACATTATTTTCTAAAACTGTCATGGTCCTAAAAAAAAAAGTATTCAACCGATTGCTTTGAAATTTATATATGTTCTTCTACTCATTAATGGTTATCGTCCGTACTAAAATTGCGTATTTTCGAAAATATTTTCTTATTTTTTTTAAACGATTTTTAACAAAAAAATTAACAAAAAACAAACTTTTTTTCTACAGTCCCCCATTTTTTTTTTTTAATGAAATTTTAGTAGGCACATCCCTACTGAACAATGATCCATTCGATTTTTTTATTTCAGACAACATGAACAGCCGCTATTACCATGCCCAGTGACCTGCTTTTTTTTAGTGTCTAATTTAATTTAAAAAAATATATATAAAAAATGCAAAATAAGAGAAAAAAAATTTTTTTTATACAGTTTAAGATACAAACAAAAACATATAAAAAGTAAAATGATTGAATGTTATTGTCGTCTAAAAAAAAATTCCCTAAAAAGAGGCAAAATTTATGCGTTCACATAAGAATATCCCCTTAAGGCTATTATGTTTTAGTTTGCAATTATAAGGATTATAATATGACATATCAATAACAGAGACATTGTTCTCAGTAGTATATTCGCACCTAATAATCATGTTTGAGGCAGAGATAATTATCAAGATAAAATAAGATACTGTCATGACGTCACTGAAACCATCGAACTTCGATTTAATATTTTATGATAATTTATTTTATAAACTTACAGATAGTAAAAAAAGTCTCGATGTGGTTGGCAGACGTCAAAATTTGAAATATATAAACCATAGAAAAAAACTATAATAGAAGATTTCAGTAGATTGTCTAGTTAAAATAAAGCTAACTCAAAATTATTTTCCTATTTATTGAACATTTATTTAATGAATGTGACTTCTGTTTGGTGTAGGACATAAGGAGCAGAAATTAATATCATCCAATCGTTTAGAAGACAATTTCGTAATTGTCTTTAGGGTTCCGTACAAAAAACAAATCCTTATAAATTGGATCACTGTCGTAGGTAGTTACTAGTAACTAACCGATTTTTACTTCACGCACTAGTGATAGATGACATTTTGGCACCGCTATACTCGTTTGAAAAGCAGATGTTTTTGGATTGTGCAAATCCGATGAAAAAACGGAATCATTATAGGATCACTGTAGTGTCTGTCTGTCTGTCACAGGTTTTCTCCGAATCTACTGGACGAAAAAAAAATATAATTTCATTACAAAAACTTTTGATTACATATCTACTTTTATTAAATAGGCGCCGACCTCAAAATTTCATTATTTTCATCTTTTTAGTGATTTTTTTGAAGGAGGTTAATATTTTTTTATTTTTTACTTTTTAGTGGTGGATTTGATTTCGCACATTTTTAAAAACTACTGAACTGATTTAAGTAAAATTTATGTGGGATCACCCTGAAGATGTGTCCTATTAAATAAGAAAAGAATCATCATAACGCTTTACAAATGTTGGAGATATGAGGTATATACATTAAAAAATATGTTTTTTGACGTCATTTAAAAACGGGTGAACCGATTTTAATAACTATATGGGACCACCTTGGTGTATACCCTTTCAAACAAAAAAAGAATTTTCCAATTTCAGGCGTTTGAGAGTAATCGGGGAACATACATAAAAAATAAAAACAAATTGACAACCTCCTCCTTTTTTTGAAGTCGGTTAAAAAGTTGATATTTAGTACACATATACAGTTAGATGACTTAATCACGGACCTATAGCGTAAATAAACGATTTTCGATTTTGGAGGTTAGTTTTAGAAGGTAAATTAGAAAGTTAAAAAAAAATATTTTTCAGGCGAAGGGTACACTCGTATTTAATTTGTTACAGATGTTGGATTGATAATATTTCGACTGAGAAAAAAGTTATTATTTATTAAGGGGCAAATTTTTTTTATTTTGTCCAAAAACAAATTTAAGTTCACGTAATAAATCCACAATACCTGTATTAGTAAATATACACTATATTGTCGGCAAGATTTTGGCACGGGAACTGGAGTTCTTTTTATTAATGACCTAATCATTTTTAATTTCTTTTTTTTTCTCTAAAGACGTGCGCAGCGACTTAGGCTATATACATTTGGGTAGGTGCTTAATTATAAGATAAGTGAAAATCATAATTTTAGTGAAGAATTTTTCTTCCTTATAAATGACAAAATGTAAATAGTTTGACAACTCTTCCAGAGACTTTCTATCAATGTATAAAAATTTTTCAATGATTTTTATATCCAAGATCAAATGTCTTTCAAAGATGATATTTGAACTGTCTATGTAAATCCGGTTTAACATGTAATTAGCATTTTTATTGAATGTTTTAGTTACATTTTAACAGGTGCCTCCCATTCGAAGTTCGTATTCATTCACTAAATCTGCTTCTGTCATTTCAAGTGACATCCGACAAGTAAATGCACTATCGCGACTCTATACATCGCCGATTATTGCATCACTGCCAGAAATATACGCAGTACACTGTGTCCAGGAAAGTTCGAATTCGTGTTCGCATATACTGAGATACGATCATAAGGGATTCAACAATTATCGAGTTCGATAGAATATTGATTGTCCTGGACACCCTGTATCACTGCCTGAAATATACATAGTACACTGGTTCAGGAATGTTCGAATTTGTATTCGCATACTGATACGCTCATATGGGATTCAACAAGTACCGTGTTCGATAGAATGAAGATTGTCCTGGACACCCTGTACGCGGCACGAGGCGGGGGCTTGTGATGGAAAAATAGTCATTGAATTAATGTGAGATAATGCGGAGTCAAAGAACTGCAGACGAATTCTTATAAAGCGAGATATTACATAAGAATTAATTTATTGACAAGACACGAGTGGACTCCTAAAGCCGGACGCGTTCTCGAATTGTCTCGGCGTGATTCGAAACAGAAAACACAAGACTGTCTTTGGATGTTGGTCCTCGATTATTCTTGTTTTCTAAAAGTGCGCATTGTTCCTTCCCGTGCTGCTTTATTCATTACATTTTGAAATGTGTGCCAGAAAAGAAAATAAAAACAACACGCTTTTATGAACTAAAAAATGCAAAACAGTTTGATAACAAAATTAGCTTTACTGTAAAAAGCGTGGAGTGTTCAATGTCGGTAATGAATGTTCATTTACGAGCTAATTGTAAACGTAGAGCTATTATGAAAAAATTTAAGTTTTTACAGTAAAGCTTATTTTGTTGTCAAACAATTTTGCATTTTTTAGTTCATAAAAGCGTGTTGTTTTAGTTTTAATTATAAACCAAAAAACAATACTGAATTTGACCATGGGATAGGCAACTAAACGAATGTCACTGTACAGCGTATTAGCTTGCTTGCTGGCTGTTTTTCAAGTTTTTTTTATGCTATAGGTCCTGGTTTGGATAATTGGACAAACTTATTAAATTATTGTATTGTCATCGGTCCTTGATAAGAGTTCAAAATTTCAGTTTAATCTGACGTTTTGAAATGGGTGAATTTCACGTTCAAAGATTCCTTTACAAACATACAAACAAACATACTGGTAAAGCTAAACATAGACGTTCTAGCTGAAGCTAAAGAGAATGTAGTTCACAGCGCGACAGGAAATAATCAGTTAAATAAAGTTTATAATTAGTCTTGGGAATAACCGAACGATTTTAATCGAAATGTGACTATTCGAAGAATTTTTATAATCGAATGATCAATTCGAAATTATTCCCTCAGCTGATATATCATAATAATAAGCGTGTTCCTTCTTTACCCGAAACTTATTTCTATTGCCGCCTTAAAACACGATAATACAATAAAAAAATTCCAGCCAATTGGGCGACAAGACCATTCTAGCTTCATAAATATTGACATTTGAAATATATAATAAATAAAATAAAATTTTTGTTTATGCTTGTGATGACGCGGGTAACGATCAGTAATAAATTATTTGAAATTTGCTATTCATTTTCATGGCTACATAACAGGGTTTTACATGCAAAAAATAACCAATAAAGCATGGTTGTCAACTACCCAATTTATTTTTGACAGATCTTCAGAACAAGAAAACAATAAAAAGAAATCACAAGTCTGGTAAAAGTGAATGCGTTCACCGTATCTCAAGTATAAAGTTAACGTTCCTTATAACACACGTATAGGTGTTGAATAGAGTCTGGGAAAACTCGGTTTATCCAGAAACATGTGGCAAATTTAATTACAGTTCAGTCAACTTTAAAAGCTCTCCTAGCTCGTGGAACTTTATACACTGACATATTCGTAGTTCCAACAACAGACACAGTGGAGCCACATATATACAGAAAACGCAAACAATACAGCAGTATAAAGATCTTGCAATTGAGCTTTTGATAAAACAGTGGCGAAGGACTTTGAAATTCAACGAGAAAATTAAAACTAAAATGAAGTTCTAAATATCTGTAATTATAAATATGGTGAAGAAACACAACAAAGTCACCAACAGTTAGGTTTATTTGGACCTAGTATCTATTAATATTTTTCTATTCATTACTTTTTTAAAAAATAAAATACAGTAAATCAGTTTTGTACTAATAAATTATAAAGACGTGTTTGTTTATACCTAATATCAGAAACTATTGGACTGTTAAGAAAAATCTTTTTCTTCATACCATGCCGAAAGTACATACTTTCTGATTCCATTTTAAAGCAGAAAGTATAACATTTATACACTGTTGTAATCACAGCTGGAATTACTCGCATATCGTCTGTATAGGCGGGCCTAAACAGTTTTGTCATGCGCGCTAATACGTGAGACTGCCGTAGCAGAGATGCAGTAGTAGTTAGTCAATTGCTGTTATTACGTATAACCTCAACATTGCTCACTTGAAAGTAATTAGTCTTTTTATATATTGGTGAAAGTGCGTGCTTTCGACCGGGTATGAACTAAAATAGTATACACCATACGGCCAGAAAGGTGAAAGTCCTGCACAGTGCGACATATGATGCTCTCGACTTCGCCTTGGGCATCATGTGGCGCAGTGCAGGAAATTCAACTTTCTGCTCTTTGGTGTAATATACTATTTATTGTTTAAAAAACTACTTCTTCCCGAGTAACACAGGTGTGTTGTACTCCAGTTTAAAGTGTTCTACCCTATTGCGTCTGTTATTACAAAGGACTAAGATACATAGATCTGTTTAGTATTTCAGTGTTGGACTAAAGTAGAAAACACTAGCCGTCCTGCTTTTGAGCAGGAGTACGTAGATTACAGCAGATCACGTGACGTACGTCTGAATTTGACAGTTGTTACACGAAGTACATTTTTATTATCCTTTTTTGTGTCTCAAAATGAATCGGTGTCAATATAAAAATAACTCTAACCTAAATCTAAAGTCTAAACCTTGTGAAATTTGTCACTAGGCCGGTTGTTATAATTATTGTACACATGTGGCAAACCAAACGTACACTTTTCAGACTAAATTTCACCGAGTTATCTATTCTAATATACCAAACACATCTATAATTACGTTAAAATGAATGAGCAGTAAGCGAAAATATAAAGCAACTTCGGAAAACCGAACGCCATTTCAAAATAGAAAGAAAAAAACTTTATTCAATTGTCACATTGACAATGAATACGCGATATATTGAAAAATTGCAGAGAAAATTTAATTCTATTTTTATTATTTTTTGTCAAAGCTAGACAGATATTTTCTAATCATTTTCAAGAGCTACTCATGTTTGAATTTCACGCTCATAAATTTGAAAATGATGCGGTCGTTTACGGTTGAAATGTTTATTCAGAATGATGGAATTATACATTTTGAAATGTTTAATGTAGGTATTTATCAATTTGCAAGGGTAATTATTGCATGAACAGAAGTAAGTTTTAATTTATTAATAAAAACGGGACAAGACAGACACCAGGAAAATGCATATGAACCGCATCGCGCATTATTTAACATTGTTTATATATTAAAATAAGTTTATTTTATATAAAATCCTATTAAAAGTTCAAATCTAATTGATAATAACCAATATTTTATTAACACGGAAGCAAAATATACCGTTTCATAATCAATAGTTACAAAACTATGATTAGAATAAATATGCGAGGTCATTATACAATTTTTAACAGAGATGCGACATTTGGGAGGTAGTTAGTTAGTTAACAACTATTATTGCAACTTAATAATTACAGGGAAAGTTATAATTATTATCAGTTGGTGCAAGGGATAATTTAACGTTTAGATATATACCGGGCGATAACTATTTAAGTTGAATTCGCATAAATCGGCGTGTAATTTTGCATGTTTTTTATAACAGAATGGCCTTTACTCTGACAAATAATTAGCCAGGGTAAGTTTCTAAAAAACGGGTGTTAGGATGGGGCTCATGGAAATTTTGCATATAAATACATACAAATTATAAAAACGAAAAAATAAGCATCAGTTTTACAAAAAAAAAATGTACTGAAAAAAATAAATATGGAAAAAATTATTTCGCAAATCCAATTTCTCAGTACTTTCAACACAAACTTGTAAAGAGAAAACTTCAAAATGTTAATTTATCTTCCCGTAATTCGAAATCTCGTGACGTACTGTAAAAAAATATTGACGAATATCACGTTTCTTGATTCGAATTTCACGATAAAAGTACAGTCAAAACCGTTTACGACGACATCATTTAGAACAACATACCGGTTAACCAAAATCATAGGTCCAGGCTGAATGCTATATGACCGCCTTATAAAAAAAAACACTGCTTTTTACGATATTGCTTATAACGACATACCGCATTAAGCGACTATATTTAATGTTATATCTTCATATTTGTTAGAACGACCAGCTGTATTGTAAGCAAAATTCGTACGCACAGAAGTGTTCCAAACAGACTAAAATTACAGATTTTATGAATACAGAAAAATGATAATGATAATGTGAATGTTATTCTTATATATCTATGAATTTAAACGACCTACACATTCAATAATACTACATACTTAATAAAAAATTACTTTGTACCTCGAAAACATCACCGGTTGTTATCCGACTATCGGTTTTTACGACCAAATATGAGTAGACCCTTCGATGTCGTTATAATAGATTTTGACTGATATGTTTTTTGAAATTTTGAAGCAGCAAGCTGAATTTTGTGAAGCTCAATGCTTAATCACAGCTAACAAAAACAGTAATAAAATGAATTTTGCGACCACAGTTCGAAATTTCCTGAGAGCATATTTTACAATCTCAATGTACAATCACTTTAACAAGAAAGTTATAATGTAGAATCATTCCTATAAGACAATCGTTGTATTAAAATCATTTTGTTACGTCACTGACATCAATGCATGGCTTTTATATAGTTTGTGCCTCGCTAAACTACCCCACATGTGCAAGACAGAGCTACCAGCTTCTCACACAAAATGAAATATTCCCCTGGAGGTATCCAGAGCAGATTGCCACAACATACGTGGGTGAATGTGTTATAAAAATACCGAAATGACATTTTTTGTTACGAAATAAATAAATTAAACTGCAAATAGAGTTGAACGTATAGGATAATTACCTAGCTTGACAATATAATGTAAATATAGTTTGCCGTTTTGTTTGCAGATTAAAAGCTCACACCCACTGAATCGGATCAGGTCGGCACGGCATTGTACACGTTCACTGGATGGTGCTGAGTCGATCCTGGTCGTATAGTGCGTGGGAACTCATTTAAATTCATGCATCTCTAATCTGCCGAGTCGATCCGATCCGATCCAGTGTGTGTGAACCTTTATGGTGCTATTCCGTATAGTCATTGTAAGAATTTAGACTGCTGTAAATTTGATGTTACTTTCTAACAACACGCAAGTTAAAGTGAGACAGAAATGTAACAGCGCTGTTAATTTTAACATTAAACAATCAGGATAGGGCTATTAATTTGAAAAAAGACGAGTATCTTTAATATTAATGTGTTGAATACTACTTTTTGAAATTAAATTGGGCGATTTCGATTCGCTGGATAATGACAATTAAAAAAATAAAATATATTGGCGGTACCTGTGCGAATAATTCGCACTAAAATTCGTTTCTAATTTCTCACACTCTTTATAACTTTCTTTTTCTTTGTTGTATTACATTACGAAGCTCAGTGACGGTTCAAGAAAATATTTTTCTAAAACTGTCATATAGAGGCACAAATATCGAAAACATTGAGCTGAAGCGCCGCCATAAGAAAAGTATTTATACGTGAATTTTGATTTAAAATTAAACAAAAAAAATTTACCGACCGTCAATCATGTTGACGTTGTTTCAAAGTTAGAACCGTCAGATGGCAGCATTGCTGCATATACTGAATAAATGTACAATTGTTATAATTAATTATTTTGCAAAAACAAAAGCAATAATAGATTTTTTAATTGTTGATACACATAGAGCAAGTAATATTGAATTCGTGCTTCATTAAGTTTTTATTTGACACCCTAACGATGCTCGGGGAAAAAACAGTTTTCACGTCCCAAATCACCCCCTGAAATTATCCCCCAGAATCAAAATTCAATTTTTTATCTTTTTACCAAATTTCAAAATTTTACATCAAATAGTTTCAGAGAAAATCTCCTGTGACAGACGGACGGACAGACACCGAAGTGATTCTATAAGTGATCCGTCTTGCACGAAATACTAACAAAACAAAATAATCAAAAAAGTTACTAACTGTTTCAACCCCTTCTCGACCCAAGGAGCAACTGTTTTTGAAGATAATTCGATTTTTATTTTTGTGTCAAGCCAATCAGCATAAAGAGGAAATAGTCAGATAGTAAAATTTGTTAATACGCGCCACTGCGGTTTATTGCAGACAGAAATTCGAAAATATCAAACGTTTCAAACGCACGATGTATAAAAAAATGAGAAAGCTTTGACGTCAAAAGTTTGCATATATAATAAAAACATATCGAAGCATATATTTAGTATGCAATTTGGTACACAAACTAGGGCAAACGGAAATCCAATTCAAATGTAAAAGCTTATTTTACCTTATTGTTATTATCAAGTTACTTAGGAAAATAGATGAAACTAGGGTACTTCTGTATCCACAAAACAAAATCGCGTATGTCGAATTTTGTTCACTTTTTTTCTTGTTACAAATTTCGCCCATTCTCATTTTATTTATTTATTGTAGATTTGTTGTAGACACTTGTAAACATAAGTCATTACATGAAATAACAGAATCACATAAAACTAAACGACATCATAAAACATCCATGACCAGTGGCAGGATTCAAACCCACGACAGTTCGGTCAAGAAGTAAGCACGCTAACCACTAAATTCTGAAAAATTGCTCAATTGGAGTTAATTTAGTAAGATTAATTTTAAATTAGCTTTCGACCTTAAGGACCTTAAAGACTTCCTAAGGATACGAAACTAGTAAAATCAATTATTGAGAATAGTGAATTAGTTTTAAAATATTGCCAATTTTTTTCAGAATTTGTACACAATGTTATCTGGATTACAGTTATAAAAATCTTTTTGGAAAAATTGAGAAAATACGAGGAATTCGACGTACACATTTTTGCTTTGTGGTCACAGATTTATATCCAGGAAATGTATGTATAATCTAAAATGGCACTAAAAGCGCAAAGAAGCTTTTTATTCTTGTATATTTGTTTGAAATGCCGCGTTTTACAGTGGTTTCACATAAAGAAGGATTAACATTGACTTAAACTTTATTGATACTAAAATATTTCTCTATAATCTACAATATATTGATCTGGAAATTAAATTATATAGTTTAATACAGCAGGTACTTAACATTATTATTTATTAATAATCAACACGGTAGATATCAATTTTGTTGTAATATACAAATCACAAATGTTTTTTGAAGCTATCGACTATTAGCCTAATAAGGCTGTCAGAACGCTCTGAATTTAAGCCACACTACGAGGCTAAAAAATGCTGTTCCAAGAGTGCCGCTGTCAGCTGATTACTCTAATTTTTGGAAATATTTTGAAGATTTAAAAAACTTTTCCGAAAAAGGAAGAGTCACTTTAGGTTTGTCATGGAACAATTTTGTGAAATAAGTATGAATAAGGTCATAGTGTGGACATTGAAAACGTGTGTTAATGCCAACTTTTTCTAGTAAATCGTACATAAATTATAAAAGTAGTTCATTAGAGTCTTAGATTTGTCCTTTATCTTCCTTACAGAGAATGAATTTTTGCAGAATGTTGATGAATAAGTCTACAATCAGTTGACAGCCGCGAAGCCCTATTTTTGGCTTAAATTCAGAGCGTTCCGACAGCCTTAAGGATATTTGTGTCTGTTGGAGTTTGTCAATGGAAATAGACACTGGGCGCCAGGTATATAATGACCACAATCTGTAAATAGTTCATAACAGCGCAGGCAAAATAAATTTATTTCAAATAATAAAACATTGACAATGCCGATGTGCTGTATCAATGTTCAAATTAGAGAGAGTTTGCATTTCTAAAGGATTCGGAACTGAAAAATAAGTGGTTGTATGCAATCAGAAGGGAACAAACTTTTACTGTAAATGCAAGGATAATAGTTTGTGAAGCCTACTTTACTAAAGAAGATTTTGCTACAGAAGGCGAAATTACAGACAGAAAAAACAAATTATATTTATTTAAATGATGGGTATAATATTAAAATATCACACATTTATTTTGAATTATTCCCTATTTAAATCGCGCAACTTTGGAAGAAACACGTAGATTTGGTTTTTATTATTCTTCATAGTGAAACCAATTATAAAACTTAGGTCGTTATGTACCTAGTGCCATCTATGTTACGCTGTTATGTGCTCATGTCAAGCATACGAACATGAAATCTGGTGGCAGAAAACCTTACTCGAATAAGTTAACAATCTACGAGAATATAATTTTACAAAAAAAAAAAAACCTAAACTGTACAGCCTCTTTCGTCATTCAGAATACTTAAAAAAATATTAACCTCCTTCAAAAAAATCACTAAAAAGATTAAAATAATGAAATTTTGAGGTCGGAGCTAATTTAATTACATATCTACTTTTATTAAATAGGCGCCGACCACAAAATTTCATGTGATTTTTTTTGTAATGAAATTAGCTCCGACCTCAAAATTTCATTATTTTCATCTTTTTAGTGATTTTTTTGAAGGAGGTTAATATATTTTTTTTAATTTTTTAATTTTTTACTTTTTAGTGGTGGCTTTGATTTCGCACATTTTAAAAAACTACTGAACCGATTTAAGTAAAATTTATGTGGGATCACCCTGTAGATGTGCCCTATTAAATAAGAAAAGAATCATCATAATCGCTTTACAAATGTTGGAGATATGAGGTAGCACACATTAAAAAATATGTTTTTTTGACGTCATTTAAAAACGGATGAACCGATTTTGATAAAAACTATATGGGACTGCCTAGGATGTATACCCTTTCAAATAAAAAAAGAATTTTCCAAATCGGTTTAGGCGTCTTCGAGTAATCAGGGAACATACATAAAAAAAAATAAAAAAAAAAAAAAGATTCCGACGAATTGAGAACCTCCTCCTTTTTTTTGAAGTCTGTTAAAAATACAAAAACGTACTCACGATTTAGTTAATTTAAATATTGCGACTCACCTGAAACAAAAAAACAAATCATTTTAAATAGTTTCTTGTCGATAAATTTCATTTATAAAAAAGAGCAACGCTCAATCAAGTTCTATTTAAATTCCACACAATAAATAAACAAGAATGAATTTCAAACACGTGTACGATTAGTTCAAACACTGATCGACACCCACTTGTTTTGATTAGAAATTAATTCTTACACAAAAACTGTTTCGGTTCGACGAGTCATCGGCCTGTGATGCTCTTTTGTCATTTATTAGTGCATTGTTGTTACTTAACTGTTCATTACATTACTTGAATGTTGAAATTAACAAAGATATTATGTACTAGTTTTTACTCGCGGCTTCGCGACACAAAGATAATGTAGCTTTTTATTGCAATTTGAACCAATATCGCAAGTAAAGGCTAGTTAGAACTGATCTAGCAACTTCACGCGCGTATTTTTGAAATTGGTTGTCATGATTTCTAAAAAAGTTATGAACTGATTTTGTTCAAATGTACACTTCTTCAAGATAACATTATCTAGTGCTTAAATGAAGGACTCTTTTTTATATCACAACTAATTTTACAAGGCAATACGTGGTGCAAATTTCACCTAAAAATAGGATTTGTTGTTATAAACATTCATTGTTACAATGCTAAATTAGAAAAATTTATTTTTATTCATTGTCACCGTCGGAATTCAAACCCGAATAATCTTTCCACTTACGCGGTGGAATGAGTTAATCAATTACTTTACGGTGCGATATCTTAACAGTTAATTCATCATAATAAAGCAATAGTAACATAAAATTCACTACATACGAGAGCTGAATTTTTTGTTAGGTATCGCTAGACAACAACCATCTCAGTAGCGAGAGTTATGAATAATTCAGGTAAATTTCCACTTTTTATTATTAATCATTAATTTAGCTCGTTCTGAAGCATTGCAGAATCAACATATAGGAATTATTGTTCACTGTTCCGCCAAAAATTCAAATTTTAATTTTTTTCTTTTTTCTTCGTTCAAGCACAAGATTTGCATATCTACTAACAGAAAATATTTTTTAGTTTAAATCTGTCATGAGTTATCCTGACAACGGTCAGAGAACTTTTTTTCTGAGGGGTCAAAGGAAATGAGGTCCCAATAGCTGAATTTTCAAAATGTTCAAATAAACATTTCACAAAATGTGTATTTTTTTGATATTCTAAATTGTTTGAATAAAATATTTTATTTGATATATTAGAAAAAAAATAGTAAAAATATACTTTTTTGAGCCTTCGAAACCCACTTAACCTCTAAATTAATTTTTTCAATTCTACTGTTGAAAACTGTTCTGTTTGGTATTTTTCTGTACTGAGAAACAGAAACCGAAAACCTCCATGTTGTTTCATAGGTACGCGGTTAATTAACCGGTAAAAATGTCCGACGGAATGGTTACAATAAATAATAATAATAATAATATAATAATCATAATGCGTTTAACATCCGTTTCGCGACTTTATGTCATAACAGACGCCATTCGCACCATTACCATTTTTTCATGTAGGTACCACTTCCCGTTATTTTCTACATTTTTTACAACTTATGTAAAAGCAATGGGCGAATGAAGAAATTATAGGAAATTAGGATAAGGTAGGTAATTTTTGAACTAGGAGTTTGATAGGTAATCGGCCATGGCCTCAAATAAGGAACCCTCTCGATATTTATCTGAAATTAATTGAGGGAAACCATGGAAAACCTCAATCAAGATGGCCGGTACAAGAATTACCGTTTCTCGGCGAGAGGCAGTAGGAAAAAGTCCCAGCCACATCTGCCCCCGCCGGGATTCGAACCCGGACCTTCCGAATGCGAGTCTAGTGCTGTCACCACTACTCCACCCAGCTCGGTGTTCAAGAACAATTATAACATGACTTTTATCGGACAGGTGGGATTATGAATACGTAGCACTGCATGAGACTAGGGAAGCAGAAGAAAAAGAAGGGTTAAGTTAGTATAATACTTCAGTATAGTAAGTGCCATGGCTCTGACAGGCTCGGAAGTTAGATGCAAATGGAGGCTTGCGCAGATATAGTCGGTTGAAAAACTACGAGCTCGCGCTATATTATTATTTTTATTTTTTCTTTAATCTAAAGGTCTAATTCCTTGCACTAAAGTCATCCATCCTGGTCGTACTTGGCGTGGGACTTTGGGGGTTCTCAGCAGACAAATTATCATCTGAATCACTGTATTAGGCATCTTGAACAATTAAAGAAATAAGGAACCATCTCGATATTTATCTGGAATTAATTGAGGGAAACCATGGAAAACCTCAATCAAGATGGCCGGTACAGGAATTACCGTTTCTCGGCGAGAGGCAGTAGGAAAAAGTCCCAAGCCACATCTGCCCCCGCCGGGATTCGAACCCGGTACCTCCCGAATGCGAGTCTAGTGCTGTCACCACTACTCCACCCAGCTCGGTGTTCAAGAACAATTATAACATGACTTTTATCGGACAGGTGGGATTATGAATACGTAGCACTGCATGAGACTAGGGAAGCAGAAGAAAAAGAAGGGTTAAGTTAGTATAATACTTCAGTATAGTAAGTGCCATGGCTCTGAAAGGCTCGGAAGTTAGATGCAAATGGAGGCTTGCGCAGATATAGTCGGTTGAAAAACTACGAGCTCGCGCTATATTATTATTTTTAGAAATTAGTTTCATGGGTAATTGGAATAAAAAATCAATTTAAACACTTATTGATTGCAACGTTTCGTCTTTATTAAATTAAGACTTTTTCAAGCTCTCAGTATGTTAAAGACGAAACGTTGCAATCAATAAGTGTTTAAATTGATTTTTTATTCCAATTACCCATGAAACTAATTTCTATTATTACATATTTTGGAATTGAACTTTAAAGATGAATTATTATTTTTATTTTTTCTTTAATCTAAAGGTCTAATTCCTTGCACTAAAGTCATCCATCCTGTTCGTACTTGGTGTGGGACTTTGGGGGTTCTCAGCAGACAAATTATCATCTGAATCACTGTATTAGGCATCTTGAACAATTAAAGAAATAAGGAACCATCTCGATATTTATCTGGAATTAATTGAGGGAAACCATGGAAAACCTCAATCAAGTTGGCCGGTACAGGAATTACCGTTTCTCGGCGAGAGGCAGTAGGAAAAAGTCCCAAGCCACGTCTGCCCCCGCCGGGATTCGAACGCGGTACCTCCCGAATGCGAGTCTAGTGCTACTCTACCCAGCATCGGTAATTTTACATCACTAATGGCGACACATCACATCCAGTTAACAAACAAAGATACAGAATGAAAGAAAAACAAGCGTTTACATAAATTAAATGGACATAGAAGAAAAAAGACAGGTGAATAGCCTGGAAATACTTGCGACAGACAGACAATCTTATGAACGGACATAACTTTTGGTTTCATTTTCATGTTATGTCTTCAAATAGGCATATAGTAAAAAATCTGGTTTTGAGATTATATTCTACTGCATATAGCGTGTGCGCGCGTGTGGGTATATTCAACCCATCTCCATAGAAGGTGATTCAAGCTATCCGAGAGTAAAAGTGCATTGACGAGCGCAAAAAGGTGGGCTACCTCTGATGCTGTATCCAAATGACGTGTCTTCAAAAGTCACATCTACTTAATACCTAAATATGTGGATGTCATATCAAGAATATCTGGGGATAAAAAGCGAAAGCAGCCATGTCGATTGATTGCTATCGGGTGTAGGGTTGCCAGGTGTCCGGCTTTTTACGGTCGTGTCCGGCCTGTCCGGCTTTTGTTAGGCTTTTTGTCTGTGTACCGAGGTCATACTAATAGTCATCAATATTATAGGTATTAAATACAAATGACGATAGGTAGGTAGGACTGTTTGTTGAATGAAGAAAGCTTATCCCAAAGAAGAGAAGACTGTGATCCTCGATTGATTATGATGTTTTGAATGAAGAACTTCTTCGTAGCATAGAATCAAAAACAAACGCAATACTATGATAGAAATTGCATTTTATTATGCTGACGTTTCGACAAGTATTTTTGTCATCTTTGGAGGTCAAATGCGATAAAAAATAGTATTTTTGTTAACTGTTATAAATAGAAAAAAACCCGGGTCGCAGTGCCAAAACCCTGCCGACAATATAGTGTATTTGCTTGTGTAGGGCCGTGTGGTTTTATACTTTTATTATGTGAAATTAAGTTTGTTTTTGGGCAAAATAAAAAATTTAACCCCTTAATACACCCCCTACAATAACATTTTTTTATTAATTGTAATATTATTATCAATCTAACGTCTACACCGAATTAAATACACCCTTCAATAAATAAGTCACTATCTGCAAACTAGTGTTTTCATAAAATTTGTAAATCCGGTCCTGTCGGGCCGATTTTTTTAAAATTGTGGGGACACTTTTTAATCACTACCAGAGGGTTAAATTTCAATTTTGAAACGATTCGGAGAATTTTTTCGGTATTTTGGGGCCCAAAAACGGTTTTCAACCCCTAAAAACTACCCTTAAAATAGCCCGATTAGACCCATGTTAAATAGGCTTCTTGCGGTGATGGATTTCAACATGTGGCCCAAATTTCGTTGAAATCAATTAACTCTTTCGAAAGTTATCGCGCGTACACACACACATATATATATATATATATATATATATATATATATATATATATATAAATATATATATATATATATACATATATATATAAACATTTTTAAAAATGGTGCCAAAGTGTTTAGGAGGTTATGAAACGTCGAGAAATTTTGGTCCGACCCCTAGGTCCCGCCATCCGACCGACGCCAATAGTGTATGTTGCCTTATGGCAAATACACTAATAATACGTGATTATAAATAAGATGTAAATGTTACAATATCACTAATTCTTTTTATAATATTAACTACTGACTCTCACTCAGATTTTATCAGAATAAGAGTCAATAGTTACACATAATAAAATGCAATTTCGGCCATAGCATTGCTTTTGTTTTCGATCCTTGCTACGAAAAAGTTCTTCATCCAATGTTGTTTATTTTGTAACAAAACTGTGATTTACTATTAAATAATAATTAATAAGCAAATTTAATACGAACCTAACAGAGTTTTTTATTATAAATGTGATGTCCGGATTTTAAAACGTATGTCCGGCTTTAAAAAGATATGTCCGGCTTTTAAAAGAGATATGTCCGGCTTTTAGGGCAAAATGTCCGGCCTAACAGAACGCCGAGTCCGACTTTTGTATTTTAGGGCCTGGCAACCCTAATCGGGTGTGCTCTATTGTCGCTTTGCGCGTCAGATGTTAGTTTCGTTCATACAAGGTTATTTCCTCAAGAACTCCGTTCAAATTGTAGTTTTGTTGAAAAGAGGAGTTTCTATTTTATAGAACGGAATCATTTCTAGATTGACCTAGTTTATAATAACTTCGAAAATTGTAATTGAAAATCGCGAACAGCAGTTGTCGGTTGGTCTCTGCGTACGTACGTATGTACGTCCGAGCTGTACAGACCGTAAAACTTGACGAATAGTTTTGGTTTATTTTTTACTATATCTTCACATATTATACATTTAAAACTGATTTCAAAAAGGGAATACCTAAATATGTGGGTGATACCTATGTGGATGATGTCATATCAAGGATATCTGGGGATAAAATGCAAAAGCAGCCATGTCAATTGATTGCACATACCGCTACACTGCTATTGGATGTACTCGATTATCGCTTTCGTTCATACAAGGTTACTTTCGCACAAAATCCAGTCAAATTGTAGTTTTTTGAAAAGAAGACTTCTGTTCTATATAGAACAGAACCATTTCTAGATTGATTTGAATTCATAATTACTTCGAAAATTGTAATTGAAAATCAGCAGTTGTCGGTTAGTCTGTATGTACGTCCGAGCTGCACAGGTCATAAATCTTGACGAATAGCCTTGGTTTATTTTTTGCTATATCTTCACATACATTTTAAACTGACTTATAAAAAGACCTACTTATACCAATTTGAAAAATTCGTTCATTGTTTAAAAGCGTACTCCTTTTTGGGTAGCATATATATTATTCCGCTACGATAAAATGAGGATGAGTGGTAAGCGAAAATGTAAAGCAAATCGGATATGTATATATGCTTCGTAACTAATGAATAAAATCGAAATTTAAAATGCATTTCAATGTAATTATTGTAGATTATAAACGCTCAACAACTAAGATCGATCATCAAATTAAATTAAACGATTGAGCGGAGGTGGGAATCGAATTCACGACAGTTTGATCCAAAAGCAAGCAAACTAACCGTTGCACCAAGCTGTCCTGAAACTGCATTTCAAAATGGTTTATTAATCTTTCATTAATTTCATGAATTTTAATATGCCTCAAGCGTCACGAAAGCTTTGTCAAACGAAATTTATTTACCAACATATGTATATATTTAAATCAACATATACAAAGCTTTAATTGACAAATTCTTAAATCACTTCGTGACAAAATTGTGTTACAGATATTGTATAATATAGAAGTGCATGTGTAAACTCACAGCTTCGATTATGTCATGATAATGTAATATCATGACGCTACCTCATCTATTCCATTTATTTATCTCTAAAAATCTATAGACTTTTCACCCATCATATCTAACTAATATTACAAAGTTCTAATTAGTTTTTATTTTAAATCGTTTTAGTTAAGAATTATTCATGGAATAATCATTTTGAAGAGGGCGTGGTTAAGGTCGTCTTTGGGATTTAAATGTGTCCAAAAAGTAAGGGTACGCCAGAAACGCATGACTTCTGATGATTGATTACATAAAAGACTTAACAATCGCTTAGTAAGTAACACAAAAAATTGACTATGCTTTACTACTATTGAAATTATGTTTCGTTAAGGCTGTCGGAACGCTCTGAATTTTGTTTGTGCTGAGACCCAACGGTAAGGGGCGAGGTAGGCAAAAAACATATTGTGGGTGCGACCTTCTTTAGCTCTGTCTCGCTCAAATCATCTGCACGTTTCAATTTTTAGCTAGTGTCAACTACGAGACTAAAAAATGTTGTTGCAAGGGTGCCGCTGTCAATTGATTACTCTAATTTTTGGAAATATTTTGAAGATTTAAAAAACTTGTCCGAAAAAGGAAGAGTCATTTTAGGTTTGTGATGGAACAGTTTTGTGAAATAAGGACGAATAAGGATATAGTGTAACATTGAAAACGTGTGTTTTTTTGGCACAATTAATGCCAAAATTTTTCTAGTAAGTCGTACATAAATTACAAAAGTAGTCCATTAGAGACCTAGATTTGTCCTTTATCTTCCTTATAGAGAAAGAATTTTTGCAGAATGTTGACGAATAAGTCTACAATCAGTTGACGGCCGAAGCTCTATTTTTGGCTTAAATTCAGAGCGTTCCGACAGCCTTAACTCAAATTGTTTTTACCGGCTGTTCAATTTTAATAATAATATGTTGTAATGGGACCTTTGTCAGTTTGCGGTTTTTTTAGGATGGTAGATTTTCTGTCTACTTGTATTATCCAGATTTTAAATATACGTATTAAAATAATAACGCGACCTTTGGCTGTAATTCCGAATATTTTGTATGTTATCTAAAACGCGTTTCCAGAAGTTTAGCCTGTCTTTCCCAATAACAGTTGAACCGAAATAAACGAAACTGCACACTTTTAGAGCACAGGGTACTTTTTTCTTTCGAATTAATTCTGGTTAAAATAAGGCTTCTCGAACAAACTGACAGAAGTTTCTGGAATGATCGAGAACGGGTGTACACGCCTATAAATACAGCGCATACGAGGCGCGACAGGCATTCAGTCAGAGACAGTGAGTGAGTCAGTCAACTGCTTGCTTGCTATAGTGAGAGTACATTCAGTGGATGCGTCACGACAGACATAAATAATTAATCAGTTAGTTGCATAAATAGTAGTGCGGTAGTACATACATTTGTGTGTGTGTTATAACAGTGTTTTGTGTATATTAGTTATTGTTGAACTATTATTTACTAGAATCTGTTTATTTTTCATTGTTAGTTTCTTTTTGTCATTGTTATTAGTGAAGTACTTTTTAGTTTATTTGTTTTGTATTTATTTCGTTTGTTGAAAATAAATCAGTTTTAAACTACCACAAAGAACAGTTTTGTTACAATATGATTTTAAATTGAATAAAAATATTTACGTTTAAAATCATTTTGGACAGAGAAAGAAATTGGGGAAGAGAAATAATCATATTTGAAAAGAGGAGACATCTTGATAGGGTTAAAGGGGAATGACGCCTGCAAACAGGAAAACTCAGGAGATGAAGGGCGATTGTCTGATAAAAAAATGCAAGGAGTATTTAAAGAGGGTGCGTCGTGTCATGTCAGATAATGTGACGACGTAATAATAAAAGAGTTTAAAAAAGCTGGAAGATGTAAAACGCTGATAAAAAGATTTGCATTTTTAATTTATTATAGAATATATACACAACGTTCTATTTTTGATGGGATATATGTTCAGTTTTTTGAAGTTATACACTTTTTGGCGCACATTGGGCAAACATTTTCTCTGTTACGGAAATTGCAGCATGTTACGGAGGTTGTTTCTGATAACGTCAAAATAGTTATTTTATAAAACAACAAAGTAGGCTATACTAGCGACATCGGACGGAACTTCTTAAAAGCTATTAGTTTACACTTTTTTAAGCTGTAGTCGTTTTTCATTGACATGTCCTGAATGAATAACAACTTTTGACAGTTAAATAACCTCAATACTTATATTTTTTTTTTAAATTAAGAATTCATAGTTAAAAAGTTACTTTATGCAGGCACTAAAAATGAAATAAAGGTAAATGTATATAAATTATAAGACCCCAAACATAACTCTACCTGTGTTTGAAAATATTTTTCCAACTATATATTTTATCATATAAATATTAAGAGCACTGTGGCTGGAACAATAAAAATAAAAGAATAATTACTTCTTACCACAACAGATTTATTCAGTGGATGTACATTTCGAGAGCTAAGCTCCCATCTTCAGCAAAACACTATAGTTTAGTGGTTTGCTGAAGATGGGAGCTTAGCTCTCGAAATGTACATCCACTGAATAAATCTGTTGTGGTAAGAAGTAACTATTCTTTTATTTTTATATTTATCATCTCCCTAGACATCTTATTTTATTTTATCAACGTACATCTTTAACAAAAATGTGAATATTATTGCGATCATCCCAAAGAAGTATAACTTTTGTTGCGCACCACTTTTTTTATAAACATCTAATTCAAAAAATTTGCGACGGTAGTGTGTAAGCTGCGCAGTCGCCAGGCGCACCTCGGAAGTCTGTAAGAGAAAATCAACTTTGCGCAATCGCTTGGGAGTCATCTAGGAGCCATGAACCATAGACTAAAAAATATGCTTTGTAACGAAAATAGGAGGGTAAAATAATTGCAACACAAAACGGGGAAACGATTCGACCACGCACGCATGTATATATCTATAGTTCGCGCGTGTTTTAAAAATGGCGGATGTTTTTATCTGTTGCGTATCTATAGTATTGTGTTGTGAATAATTTGTCAACAGTTTAGTATACAGAATATAAATATACAAAACACAATGGGCGATAAAATTTGTAGCAAGCCGCGATATGCATTCATGCAGGTATTTGAACCGAAACAAAGAATTAAAACCGCCGGCAACAATTGTTGTTGGATGGAACGCGCTGGGTGCCCAACTGAGATAGACGATACAAAGGTATCAGCCGATAGAAAGAGACAGACATACATATACTGGGTGCAGATTTGTTTTCGACACAGGGAAATAATATGAAGATTTTGATAAGAATAAAAAAACTCATAAAAATATTTTTAATTACGTAGTTTTTCAAAGAATATAATTCTTCTAGACTCTAAAGTAATTTATTTTACTCGCCATATATCTAGGGTTGCCATCCGCCCAGGTTTCCCCGGATTTGTTTAGAGGGCATCCGAGGATCGTCCGGGCGGGGCTTCATTTGTAGTCCGGGTTTCTGTATAAGGAAAATAAAGGACTAGGTCTCTAATGGACTATTTTTGTAATTTATGTACGATTTACTAGAAAAAGTTGGCATTAATTGTGCCAAAAAAACACACGTTTTCAATGTCACACTACGACTTTATTCGTACTTATTTCACAAAACTGTTCCATCACAAACCTAAAGTGACTCTTCCTTTTTCGGGAAAAGTTTTTTAAATCTTCAAAATATTTCCAAAAATTAGAGTAATCAATTGACAGTGACACCCTTGCAATAGCATCTTTTAGCCTCGTAGTTGGCACCAGCCAAAAATTGAAACGTGCGGATGATTTGAGCGAGACAGAGCTAAAGAAGGTCCCACCCACAATCTGTCTTTTGCCTACCTCGCCTCTTACCGCTGGGTCTCAACACAAATTGTGTGAAAGTGATCCAACATTGTTAAGACTTTGCAAACAGCTGAAGAGAAAAGTGTAGAGTAGTTCAAAACGATGCAACACTCTGTATAATACAATTTACATTGAGATGAAAAGAATGTTCGCCTGCGGTGACCGTGGTGAAACTGGTGCGGCGGTCCAGCAATGTATGTACAAGCGGCGGCCTGCAGTAGTTACTTGATTTGGGGTCCGAGACCCTTATTCTTGAACCTATTCGTTAATCATATTTGTTGTACAGCGCGTTCGTTAAAACACAGGATATGCAAACCGACAAATCTGCAGCTGAAACGGAAAGAGTTCGACGCGTAGTGACACAAGTAGGACACATTCACTTTCTTGAAATTGAAAGTTTTCAATGTATCAAAATTATTTGGTGTCAGGTAGGTAAGGGACTTAAGTTAAAAAATTGATAAATTTCATTTTTACTGGACTTATTGTAGTCTCTTTCGTTTAGTAATAAGCTCATTGCTCATCAGATTGAAAAAAGTGTTCTCGGGGAATTTCAAATTGTGGTCGCCAAATTTTATTACAGTTTTTATTAATCGTGATTAAGCATTGAGCTTCACAAAATTTCAATAAAGACATAATGTTGCCCTAAAAATTGAAAAAAAAACGTAATATTCGTCAGTATTTCTTTACAGCACGTCACGAGATTTCGAATTATGGGGAGGCAAATTAACATTTTGTAGTTTTTTCTTTACAAAGTTAAAATACTAATAAATTTCGCTTGCTCAATAAGGTTTTTGAAACTTAATTATTTCTGTACAAATAGTAAAACTTACGCTAAATATCTCGTTTTTGTCTGATTTTAAATCGTTTATTAAAATCAAATAAACTGTACGAAATTTGGGTAAAAATTGTATTGGAAGAATGGTACATATTTCTAGTTTATTTTGAAGCATTAACATCAAAGATTAAATAACATTTTTCATAGAAATTAGAGATTTCCGAAACTTGAGTAAGTGCATTTTACATGCAAACACATTTCCAACTGCCCGTAAGATAGAACTATGCGGATGAAAAAAAGATCTATTGGACAACTGGTAAACAGTCACCATATGAAGACAATCCAAAAATGACTGGAAGTGATGTCAGAATCCCATAATTGGCCCCCTATTTGTCTGCCCCAAAATTCATCGGCCTACCCATTAAACAGCTCATCGGTCTACCCATTAAAAAAGCTCATCGGTCAACCCATTTAACGAGAGAGAGAGAAAGTCTGACGGTTAGCTCTCAGACTATACATGCAACACAAATTATTTTTTGAACTATGAAGTTGTGAAGGGTTTGCATTGCACGACGATTGACGCATTGATAATTGTTATATTTATTATGTGGTAATGTATAATAACACCTTGGCTTGCAGCCATTTTACCAGTGGCGTACATGACTTATATAATATAACTTTGTATTGCAACCAATAACTTGAGCTCCACAAAATTTGGCTTGTTGCTTGAAAATTCAAAAAATACTGACTTTATTTTTTTTTCGTCCTTGGTAATTAATATAAAAATTATTTGTCGGGAAAAAGGACTTTTAAATAAACACTTAATTTTTTATTTACAGCGACGTTTCGTTCCTTGTTTGGAACTTTATCAAGCTTTAATAACTATTAAATGTTTTGATTAAGTAGATATAAAATTTAAAATATACATGAAATATAAATTAGAGTTTAACAATTATTAATAAAAAGTATATAATAATTTCATTTTTTAAAAAATGTTAAGAAAAATCTCACAGAAAGTAGCAATTTCTGTAACTAAACTAAATGTTCTAATAAAACATTCGATTAAGTTCCCAAACTGTAAAGCAGAAGAGGTTATAAAATGTGTTTGAAGAGCTTGAGCTTGTCTTCTTATGATGTTGGCTGCCGTTTATACCTGACATAAAAAGTACGAACGATGGACTTTATCATTGTGTTCGGAAATCGTAAATTTACAATTGGTTTCTGGCATGTTAACAAAACCTACATATATGTGGCTTTAAGTATTTAAAAACAGTGACTTTTACAAAGCACATTATTTCTTAGATTGTAAAATAAGCTCTCGGGAAATTTCGAACTGCGATCGCAAAATTCATTTTATTACTATTTTTATTAACTGTGATTAAGCATTAAGCTTCATAGAATTTGGCTTGCTGCTTAAAATATTTCAAAAAATATACATTTTTGTCCAAAAAAATTAATAAAAAAACGTGATATTTTCTTAATATTTCTTTACAGCCCGTCACATGATTTCGAATTACGGGAAGGAAAATTAACATTTACAAAGTTTTTTCTATACAAACTTATGTTAAAAATACCGACAAAGGTTTTCTTAACAACTTTTTTCAAATTTATGTTTTCTGTACAAAAATTTATGCTATTTTTCTCAATTTTATCTGATTTTAAATCATTTATTTAGATGCAATAGTCTGCAAAAACTTGGCTGAAAGTCACATGAGAAGAACGGTACATATCTAGTTTATTTTGAAACATTAATATCAAAGGTTGACTAAGATTTTTCATAGAAATTAGAGAAAAAAAATGCATTTTACATCCAACTAAGATACAACTATGCGGGTGAAAAAAGGGGCGTACTGAATAGCTGGTAAACTGTCACTTTAATATCGGTTTTGACAAGAATCTAATCGCAGTTGGATAAAAAGTATCTTACGTATCCTTTAATAAAGATGTTTCCATTTGACGAAAATACAAATAATGACATAAATATAATCAGTAAAACAATTTCTGTCATCTAGACATAATACAAAATATCCGAAAATTAAATGCAAGTATCTTTATCTTAAATCTAGTTTTAAAGTAGTTACTGTAGAAATCGAGTGTTATATTTTATAATAGAAAACAGTATCACGGGTAATTGGAATAATGAGAATAAATCAATTTAAACACTCATTGATTGCAACGTTTCGTCATTTCTTTAATTAAGACTTTTTCAAGCTCTAAAATTTTTTTTACAAAAATTAACATTCATATAATAAAAATATTAAACATTATGGATTAAATAATTTACTAAAAAGAAACAATGGTGTGACTAGCCTCAATATGGTTAATTGTTTCTTTTTAGTAAATTATTTAATCCATAATGTTTAATATTTTCATTATATGAATGTTAATTTTTGTAAAAATTTTTTAGAGCTTGAAAAACTCTTAAATAAAGAAAAGACGAAACGTTGCAATCAATGAGTGTTTAAATTGATTTATTTTCATTATTCCAATTATCCGTGATACTGTTTTCTATTATAACATATATCTGGAATTGAACTTTAAAGATGTTATATTTTATGTTATGCAATAGGTAATGTTAAATTTTTTATTGGCGACACTGGCTATTCGACTCACACGCGACATAATCGACCAACACAACGTAACGACATGTCGTTAATCGTTAACGAACCGTTACAATGTCGTACTTCGTTACACAGTCGTATAACGCACGGAATCACAACCTTTTTCACTTTAGGGCCAACTTGCAAGATCAAAGATTCTATTCGCCGACTTTCGTATTTCTGCATTTGGGGCGCAAAGTCAGTTATAAATTCATCTTTAAAGTTCAATTCCAGACATATGTTATAATAGAAAACAGTATCACGGATAATTGGAATTTTTTTAATTGTTTTTTGTAATGCGAAATTGCTTATTACATCATAGTTTAATTATCATTTAAGCATATTGAGAGCTTGAAAAAGTCTTAATTAAATAAAAGACGAAACGTTGCAATCAATGAGTGTTTAAATTGATTTATTTTTATCAGTTATAAAGTTCGACCGGTGAACGGTCGGGCTGTATGGATGCCGTTCGACGAACAGTGATATATTAATTCAATATCTGGAATTATGCAATGGAGATGGGCACTGCCAAACTTTACCGCTAGAGTCGCAAGCTATATAACGTCCTAATTTTGTGAATAGTTTACAAAGATAATATTTAAATTAATAAAACATTGACAATACTGATGTGCTGTGTTTACCAATGTTCAAATTATAGAGGTTTTGCATTTCCCAAAGGATTCGGAACTGAAAAATAAGGGGTTATATCAAGAGGGAAATGTTGGGACAATAGTCTAAAGAAGATTTTGCCATAGCAGGAAAAATCTAATTATATTTATTTAAATGGTGATTATAATAGAAAACAGTATCACGGGTAATTGGAATAATGAAAATAAATCAATTTAAACACTCATTGATTGCAACGTTTCGTCTTTTCTTTAATTAAGACTTTTTCAAGCTCTCAATATGCTTAAATGATAGTAAAACTATAATATAATATGCAATTAATTTGGCATTACAAAAAACAATTATAAAAATTGAAAATTGTAGTCAATGAGTGTTTAAATTGATTTATTTTCATTATTCCAATTACCCGTGATATTGTTTTCTATTATAACATATATCTGGAATTGAACTTTAAAGGTGATTATAATATTAAAACATCACAGATTTACTTTGAAATATTCCTCATTTAAATCAAGCAACTTAGAAAGAAACACGTAGATTTGGTTTTTACTGTACTTCTTAGTGAAAGCCAATCATAACTTAGGTCGTTATGTACCTGCTGCCATCTACGTTACGCTTGTCATGTGTTCATTATGGTTGACAAGACAGATTCTTGTCAAGCATCTTCTATGTACGAATGCGATTTTGGACATGCATTTTAGGGGTTGAGGGAGGCATCGGATAAAAAAATGTTTCAGACAAATGCTGCATATTTTTTATCGAAAAATCATGATTTGTGATAAAAAATAGGTGTTCCTATTAAAAATGTCAAAATCACCCTTATTCCTGCGCAGGGGTTGGAGACGAGGAGTGGTATTTGTCTCCAAACGATATATCCCTTCAAACTGAACAACTTTCGTCTGAAACTTTTTTTTTTTTCAATAAAAGTCAAAGAACTGATCCCCGGCACCTGAAAAACTGTTAACCAGGCCAAAAAACGTTTTGGAAATCGATTTGTGCGCGTAAAGGGGGGTGGTTTTTGGCAAATTCGAAGGGGTTGTCGAAGGAAAAAACTTTTTTGCCCACCACCATCGTTTTCAGCGACCTCGAGAACGGGGGAGGGTGATTAGTTTGGAGCTCTGGCAAAAAAAAGCGAAAACCATGAAAAATCGCGACTTTTTCACTGGACTATTCGACATTATTTTGGTGCGACATATTGAAGTGTCGTGGTACAACGATTGGAAATCTCTGGTATAGCAGCCAACGCAGGAGACTTTCGGTATCAAAGTATTTCACACTGCGTTAAAATTTAACAAATCATACTGTGTTTACGTCAAATTACAGCCCTTTTCTTCACGCACGAACAAGTTTTCTAAACAAATAGAATTTCCCTCAAAGTACTTGCTTAATTTATTCATGTTACATAATTTATTTATAAGAGCAATCTTATAATTGTTATACAAATAACAGGTGCGGGTGCCACTACATTGTGTGTTTAAATAAGAAATTTCTAGATTAGGTTTAACTCTTGAGAAAAGGAACATGTAGCATAAATGGCGTTTTTGAAGTGAAACTTCTTTAGTCGTAGCACCTGACGGTAAACTCAGATCAAATGCAAAACATTCGGATGAATATTTCAAACGGAAGTAGATCTTTTCAAACGAAAATCAGACGGTGTTGTTCGTTGTATTGTACAGTATAATAACATTTACTATACCATGAAAATAGCTAGATACTACGGAGTAATGGATTAGGTGTATGCTTAATACGGACAACGTCGCCGCTTCGCTCCCGGCCGACATCATTAAAAACATTTTTAAACTAATTTTTATATTTTTTTAATTATTTTTTATTTTTGAAGTAAAAATTATTTATTTTTGTATTTTAATTGTAATATCTGCCACAACGTCGAAGAAGTTTTACTTCAACCAATAAAGGTTAAAGGCATTTTTTTAAGTTTTAGTTTAAACAAAAGTTATCTGGTGTTATCGCCAAATTATAACTTTATTTTGAATAGCATTTCACCGCGATTTTACTTATGTGAACTTTATTATTCTAAAATTTTTTCGATGAAAAAATTTTTTTCGAACGTAAATCTCGCATTTCAATAAATCAATAAATAGATTTAAACTGATAAATAATTGACATATTATACTGAACATATCAAAAATAAATAAAATATATGATATTATCTAGGCATGATTGAAATGTTAAATATTTATCGTAGACTTTTATCCTTGACGTTAAAAATAAGTTTAATCTTTATTTTTAATAGCAAACAATGCATTTCACGCACTAAGACGATTAAGGTGAAATTCTAAATATTCTTGTGATGAATGCGAGAGTTTTTATATTGAATTAACAGGAAGTACGGGTTTAATCAACAAAATATAAATAAAATCGTGTCTTTGTCTGTAACTCGAAATAGTCATTTTCTGGCAGTTTGTTTGCTCATAATTAACTTAAAAACTATTAACCATAATGTCTGTTATACAAGAAGATTAAGATAGATTATATTATATCAACACGCATGCGCGATAGGTACTCAGACTCTGTGCTTTTATGTCATCGAAACATATATATGTCGTAGGATAATTAAAAAAAATCGGATTCTCGCGAAAATCTATTATTTCAATTATCCTACGGCATATAAAGAACTGAATTATAAAACTAATAAAGTCCAGCACGAGTCCATTTTTACGGTTCCGTAACCAAATGGTAAACCTTTATAATTTTGACATATCCGTCTGTATGCCTGTCCGTCACTTTTCTAAAGCTTCTGATGAAATTTTCCAGACAGGTTTCTTATGTGAACCGTCATACATTTGTGTAAAGAAGTTAAAAAAATAATAATTTAGGGGTAGCATTTAATGGATGAATATTTGTATTTTCATGGATATCATTGCGTGGGATATTATTAGTTAAAATGCAATAAAAGTTTTTAACAGTTTTTTTTCCTTAGGTGGATATTTCCCGAGTTATATGCTTCTAAAATCGTTAACAATGTGTCCCTTGTCTAATTTTAAACCACTGTAATAAAAAAATCTGAAAAAGCTCGAGGTCGTAGCACGTTATAAATATTTTAAACGAAAATTGTTTTGAACACGATATGTTAACAAGTTTTTTAAATATCCACAGTTTTTCAGTTTTTAATACACGAAAACTCGTAAAAATTGTTAACTTTTTTATATTTTGTGAATCAATTTGAAATTTTTTTAGAGCTTCAGAATTTATAGATAAATAGTCAAAGGGTTAAATTTTTCGGTGTAGATCATTTTCGAAATACCTCCATAACATCCTTACGAAAATTTTCGATGAAGTATTGTCTATTTATATCTTATTAATTACTGGCATTTTGATGGATAATATAACCTTGATCAACAATAGAATTTTTACTAATTGATTTTATCTATAATTAATTACAAATTAAAAAAATGTCACGCATCTTACGCATAGATTAAGATAAGAAGAAATAACTGGCAGTTTTATTATCAAAAAACTTTTACTAAAACGGTGTTGAACAAAGAAAGAATACAAAAACAAATTATGTTTTATGTACCGTTATTCGACAAATGGATTTTTAAATACCAGCTAATCATTAGAACCAAGATTGAATATTTGAGTCTTCCGGTCAGCGTGCATTTGATGTTCAGATGTTTACACAGATTGCTATGATTTCGGTATCAAAACAACAATCTGAACTATATAATTATCGTGAGAAACTTCTATAGGTACTAATTACATGTTTTCTTAATTAATTTCAATAAAAATTTCTGTGAAAAATATTAAGTCGACTAACTCACATTGTAAAATATGCTTTCAGGAAATTTCGGACTACGATCGCAAAATTAATTTTATTACTAATAAATAAAAACCCGGGTCGCAGTGCCAAAACCCTGCCGACAATATACTGTATTTGCTAATACAGGCCTTGTGGCTTTATTATGTGAACTTAAGGTGATTGTAGGGCAAAATAAAAAAAATTAATTCCTTAATACACCCCTTAAAATTACATTTTTTCATAACTACATTATTATTGTCGATCGAACGTCTACACCAAAATTAAAAACACCTTTCAGAAAATAACTCACTATCTGCATACTAGTGTTTTCAGAAAATTTGTAAATCCGGTCCTGTCGGGCCGTTTTTATTAAAATTTTTGGAGCACTTTTTAATTGCTATTAAAGGGTTAAATTTCAATTTTGAAACGATTCTGAGGATTTTTTAGATATTTTTGGGCCCAAAAACTTTTTTCAACCCCCAAAAACCACCCTTAAAATAGGCTTCGTGCGGTGATGGATTCCAACATGTGTGCCAAATTTCGTTAAAATAAATTAACTCCTTCGAAAGTTATTGCCCGTACAATATATATATATATATATAAACATTTTTAAAAATGGTGCCAAAGTGTTTAGGAGGTTATGAAACGTCGAGAAATTTTGGTCCGACCCCTAGGTCCCGCCATCCGACCGACGCCAATAGTGTATGTTGCCATATGGCAAATACACTAATAATATTGACTCTACCAACAGTAATAGAATATTAAACAAAATGAAATTACTTGCAATTACTGTTCAAATAAATTGAACAGTAATTGCAAGTAATTTCATTTTGTTTAATAATTTTATTATTATTTTTATTAGCTGTGTTTCAAGCATTAATCTTCACACAATTTGGCTTGCCGCTTAAAAATGTCAAAAAAACATAAATTTTTGTTCCAAAAATTGAAACAAAAAACGTGATATTACGCGTCAATATTTCTTTACAGCACGTCGCGAGATTTGAAATTACGGGAAGGTAAATTAACATTTTATCTATGTTAAAAACACTGACAAATTTACTATAGTCAGCGATTGGTGCACCTTGCTTTTTATTATGAAAAAAACAGACCTAATTTTAATAAAACCGTGGGTACACTGTTGACTATATAGGTTCTAGTTTTTACAATTCTTACAATTTTTAACTACGACTTATATGCCATTGAAAAGTAAAAGCCAAAACTATGACTGTTTCATTTTTATACCGTTAAAAATAGCAATAAAGTTTTGATAAAAAAAACGCATAGAAAACTTTTGAATCCATTTTTTGCACATTCTTCAATTTTAATCGACGTTTCAACAAAAAAAAGTGAATCTGCAATTGCATACTTTTTTAAGTTAATGGACAGTGACCGATCGACGATCTAGAAAATATTTAACTCTACGACTGGGCGAACATTGAAACGCTGAGGGCGATAATAAAGTATTGCAGGCATGGCAAAACTACAGATTATAGAACCGACTACATTATACAAAATTCAATATACAAAAAATAATTATACTCTTAAAATATGAAATGCTGAGCCAAATCGAACAGTTGCGTCGGTGGTTTTAGAAAAAAGAGGATAGAAGCATTTGAACTCTGAAGATGGTGCAAAGCGTACCGAAACGTTATTGAAAATGCAACTTTAGCTTCAGGTGTTATATTGATCCTGTGCCACGGATTTTATTCAAACTTATCCAATAAGTCAAGAAATGAACGCCTGAGGAAGTGTAAAACATTGCGCAAAACAAAAATTTTCGTTTTGATTGGCAATTCCCAATCCTTCATCCTCTAAATTACTATTAAAATTACTATTGTGAATTTTAACCTAAATTAGCACCATTCTAGTGGAGTTGGAATGAAAATCCGGTTTCATTGTTCCAACAGAAGATTCTAAATGGACACTATTTGAACAGACCCAGTGTGTGAATGGTGAGTAAACATTGTATGACGCGCACGGCACGCGGTGTTTTTGTGACGAAGCGAATGAATGCTGATCGAGGAGACCGCAATTAACATAACGCTACCTCGCGTTCAGAGATCATTTATAATAGCCGTGCACAATAACAAAACCCGACATCCATAATGTACATAACTGATTTATGTACACACAGACATATCCTAGGGAAAGTTGTCTAAGAAAACATTCCTGACGAAAGAAATTATCCTCAAAGCTTTACGTGGAAGAAACGTAAGTTTTCTATGAAGAGTTTCCTCCTAAAGCTGTCTGTATGAAAACACGTGTTTCCTAAGAAGAAGCTTTCTAGAAAAGAAATTTCTTTCAAAAGTCTTTAAAAAACGTTCTTTAAGGCTGTCGGAACGCTCTGAATTTAAACCAAAAATAGAGTTTCGGCTGTCAACTGATTGTAGACTTATTCGTCAACATTCTGTAAAAATTCTTTCTCTATAAGGAAAATAAAGGACGAATCTAGGTTTCTAATGGACTACTTTTGTAATTTATGTACGATTTAGAAAAGAGTTGTCATTAATTGTGCTAAAAAAACACACGTTTTCAATGTCACACTATGACCTTATTCGTACTTATTTCACAAAACTGTTCCATCACAAACCTGAAGTGACTCTTCCTTTTTCGGAAAAGTTTTTTAAATCTTCAAAATATTTCCAAAAATTAGAGTAATCAATTGACAGTGGCACCCTTGCAATAACATTGTTTAGCCTCGTAGTTGGCACCAGCCAAAAATTGAAACATGTAGATGATTTGAGCGAGACAGAGCTAGAGAAGGTTACACCCACAATATGTCTTTTGCCTACCTCGCCCCTGGGTCTCGACACAAACAAAATTCAGAGCGTTCCGACAGCCTTAAGAAGACTCTCGCAGATGCCTTGTTCCCTAAGAAGACGCTTTCTAGATAATCCTTTTAAAGTCTCTATACAAAAGGTGCACAGATACACAGAAAAAATTCTTTAGGAAGATTCTTAGAGACTCCTCTCATCACTACCTGATTGGAAAAACAAACTTTTTAAGAAGAAGCTGTCAACAAAAGAAATTTCCTTCCAAAACTGCATACAAAAGGTGCACAGATATACAGCAAAAGTTCTTTAAGAAGACTTCTCTAAGGAGGAGAATTTCCTGAAAACTCTCTTCAAGAAGCATTGTGAATGTTCCTTATTAACAGACAGTTTGGAAGCATAGGGTATTTGTTCGAATTATCAATACAAGAAGAGTTTTGGCAAACGAGTATTTGTATTGTATTTGTAATCTTGACTTACTGTATCCTGTTTCTATAGACTATAGTATTATACAATAAATTAATATCTATCTATTACTACAGGAAATATTGACTTTCCTGAGTACACGACACATTTGATTAAAATAGAATAGAATCATAGTTTGCTTTCAACATCCTAAAGTATTCTTGTTTTTTCCAAATCGATTCTGCAGCACTTAGTACAGAGAGCAATTCTGTTTTTGAAACCAAACATTTTTAGTGTATTTGCCATAGGCAACATACACTATTGGCGTTGGTCGGATGGCGGGGCCTAGGGGTCGGACCAAAATTTCTCGACGTTTCATAACCTTCTAAACACTTTGGCACCATTTTTAAAAATGTTTATATATATATATGTATATATATATATATATATATATATATATATATATATATATATATATATATATATATATATATGTGTGCGCGCTATAACTTTCGAAAGAGTTAATTGATTTTTACGAAATTTTGCCCACATGTTGGAATCCACTACCGCAAGAACCCTGTTTAAAATGGGCCCAATCGGGCCATTTTAAGGGTAGTTTTTAGGGGTTGAAAAAAGTTTTTGGGCCCAAAAATACCTAAAAAATTCTCAGAATCGTTTCAAAATTGAAATTTAACCCTTTCATAGCAATTAAAAAGTGCTCCTAAAATTTTAATAAAATCGGCCCGACAGGACCGGATTTACAAATTTTATGAAAACACTAGTTTGCAGATAGTGAATTATTTGCTGAAAGGTGTATATAATTTAGTTTAGAGGTTCGATTGATAATAATTGCAACTGAGAAAAAAATGTTCTTTTAAGGGGTGTATTAAGGAGTCAAATTTTTTATTTTGCCCAAAAAACCAACTTAAGTTCGCATAATAAAGCCACACTGCCTATATTAGCAAATACACTATATTGTCGGCAGGGTTTTGGCACTGCGACCCGGGTTTTTTTTTTAATATCAATACCGACAGCAAAAATTTTACTTACAATGGACAATTCTAAATTGTTTCGAAATAAAGTTTTATACATAAAAATGTTAATTTAATACACAGGAAATGCCAAAAAATTAAAGAATGGCGCAATAAAAATATTAAAAACTTACCGAAATGCCATTGCACATTTCTCTCCAGTCAATCACCTGCAACAAATTAATAACGTAATTAGCGAAAGAAAAATTATACAATTAATTATTCCTTTTATTATTTTATCAATACTCTTTGGAATGTATAATCCATAATTTTATTACTAGTTTCAAAAGCCAAAATATAAAATTCATTTCCTGAGCTTTTCTTCTTCTGTCCGCCCTATAGTTGGTCAAGATGCCCAATTATTTACGCGCATAACTTCATATTACGATCATTTTGAATGTTGTGCATACAAAATGCACAAATTTCTAATTTCTGTGAAAAATGTTATTCAGTCTTTGATGACAATGCTTTCAAAATAAACTAGAAATATGTACCATTCTTTTCCACATAACTTTGACCAGCTATTCATATATTTGATCTAAAATGATTTAAAATCACGTAAAAAATACAAAAATAGAATAAGTACAACAAAAATATATATACAGAAAAAAATAAATTTCAAAACAGTTGTTGAACAACCTGAATTTCTCCGTATTTTCAACATACAACTTCACCGAACACCGACAAGAGCATCCCAAAGGTCTTGGCTATTCTCAGACGCAAACAATTTCAGATTTAATTTAACAATTAACCGCAAAATAAACAAACAGGATAAATACTTTGGGACTACAAAAAGAGGTAATTCCCTAAGCGCCAACCTGTCTCGTAAAACGACATCTATTTCTTGTTTATGCTCGAAAAAACTGAGTGGTTTTATGAGTACATCGACTTTAAGAGGGTAAAAGGTTTGTTTAATGATTACTGAGACATTTTTGCAGAATCCGGCAGTTACAGCCTGTACAGTGTGGTGCAGTTTTCAACGGTGAATGATCTGTTGTTGACTATTAACTAGTTATTTCACCAGGGATGGATTCAGAAACTACTGTTATTAGTGGTTCAAACCGTATACCAATACTTTGTACTGTGACGCAGAAAGGTGATTGGGCGTTTAACCGGTCCTGCTTTCCTGAGAAAACACCCACATGTGATGGGGATACAGCAGAAATATAGATTTTGCAAAATGGAGAATGAAATAGCCACGCATATCGTGTTCGAATGTGAGTCTTTAACCTACAGGAGGACAACCATCTTTGGTTAAATTGATGAGGATGGCATAGTTCACCAGTTCTGCAGTTCTTAAGAAGATCCAGATTATTTGCTGACTAGTTTCAGTAAAAGGGAAAACACAAAAATCCTTTCCGGATGTGGTGCATTTGGGTCAAGAGACCGCATCATTTTATTCTGATCTTTAATCTATTACAATATTCCAAAATTAGAGGTTACAGTTTCGAACGCCGCGGGTTTCGTACAATATTCATTAGCATTTTAAATGCTTAATGAGCGCGTTTATGCTTAATAAGCACTTTCAAAGTTTGTAAGAACATATTCTTCTTAAATCCAAATTTCCCCATCAATTAGAAACATTGTTCATGTCCAAAATTTATATTATAACTTAATGTTGGAAATTAAGATTGAAGAAGTTACTTTAAAATGTTAATGCTTGATGTTTTAAAGTAGGGATGGAAAAAGCGCGCGCTAAATCGATTTTTGACTTTGGAATGGACTTCAAATTCTTTGACTCTTGAAGTCGATTAATCATCTCTGATAGTCGACTTTTGTGACTTAAGTCGACTTTTTAGAAATTTAGTAATTCGTGTATACAAACTTAAATATTTTAATATTTTATTAAATAATGAACGTACAAACGTTAGATGCAAATGGAGGCTTGCGCAGGTATAGTCGGTTGAAAAACTACGAACTCGCGCTATATTATTATTTTTAATTTTTCTTTAATCTAAAGGTCTAATTCCTTACACTAAAGTCATCCATCCTGGTCGTACTTGAGTGTGGGACTTTGGGGGTTCTCAGCAGACAAATTATCATCTGAATCACCGTATTAGGCATCTTGAACAATCAAAGAAACAATAACGGCGTACTGGACTGTACTTTATAGCGGGAAAGCGACAATTGACAAGACAACGAACGTTAACCAATCGCCGACGAGTACACATACTGTGCCGGTAACTGGGAGGTGCAGTGGTAGAAATCTTCCTTTCCCACAAAACAACCTAAATATGCATTTGCGACGCTGTTTGTAACTAGCTTCAGAACCTTTTAGAACCGCGGCGAGTATTATACTAAGTAACGTATAAAAAAGTCGAAAAGTCATCGAGTGAGAATCGATTCTAATCGATTCGAGACAGGCTCAACTCGACCCTAAAAAGTCGATTATTTTTATCAAGAGATCGATTCTTGACTAAAGTCAGAGTCGACTTTCCTATCCCTATTTTAAAGCACTTTAGTAAGTGCTCGATGCTTTAAAACATTTTTCAAAATGAAAGTGCTTGTTGTTTTATGTCTCAAGTCTTTAACTGCTTGAACACTTATTTTTGTTAAATGGGAAAAACTCTCAAAAAACCGTATTTATATATAGTCTTAAAAAACGTATCTTACTGTATTTGATTGTGCTAAGCAAACTGTGGCATTTTGATGATATTATGTACTGTATTGATAACGAATCACGAAACTATGCGAAATCTAAAGTTTTATAGAGCCGGCCCTGTCTTTAGATAGATATAAATGTGAAAGAGATCTCGGAAACAGAGAGAACTGGTAATAATAACTGTACATCTAGTGCAAGTTGTAGTCGAGACCACATAGGTATAATACATAGATAGACGATATACATAATATCCATGTTTCTCAATAATGACGTCCTACAATACGTCTTTCATCGCTAAATCCAAACACACGGAAATAGGTATTAAAAAACCGACCAAGTGCAAACCAAACTCGCTTGGAGAGGGTTCCGTGAGAACATTAAGACTTAGGATTTTCGTTAGATATTCCTGAAAACTTGTAAACTATGAGTGAGATCCTATATTCTCTATTTTTTTACAGTTTTAGCCTTAGCAGTTTCGGAGATGGAGCGGGGACGCTAGATTTACGTATATTTTCTTTAATATCTTTTAAGCTATATGCATTTGAAAATTACAAAAAAATATATATGTATTTGTATTTCTCATAATGATCCCTTTCCTTTGATATGTCACATGATGCACTTAAAAAATATGGTTACGTAAGTAATTAGAGCACAAATAATACAATAATACGGCTAATTACCTCTCTCATTTTGAAACTTCAGAAAAAATGTTTATAACAACGCAAGTTTCTATAATTTTTAGAAGCGTGGGGCACTCTTCCTATATTTAATTTAAATTCATCAAGTGCCCCACGCTTTTAGGCGGTATAGAAGAGTAAGACATGTATTCTCTACTTTTAAGTGTGATTATATAAACGTGTTTATTAGATTTTTTTGACACTATATAAAGTTTATTTTTCAACTTTTTAGTCTTTGATAAATTAAAAAAAAAAATATATCTATCAGAAAATGGTGTTGCCAACGAAACTGCATGCGATTGCAAAGTGGACATTTGGAACAGGGTGAAAAATGCGTCGCAAGATTATTTACACACAACATACAAGTCATGTTAATAAAGCGTGTAGCCCAAGCACACATAAGTTGAATTCGCGATTTCCACTATGTGCAAAGAGCAACTTGTCTAGCGTCTTTAATTTACTATCTCTCTCTTTCGGGAAACAGCATCTCAAGTCCAATTAAATACGATAACTGTAACAAAACAACCTCTAGAACAATGTTACATAATCTTGCATTTGTGGTTACATAAAGGGTTGACAGATACTATACTTACTTTGTTTGTACTACTAGATAGATACTGTTACTTGAAACAAGTTTTACTAGCAGATGTCTGGTTTTTATAGAATAAAAAAGGATTGTAGATAGCTCACATTAATTATAGTCCATTCAATTATATTGTTTAGTGGTTAATCCAACTGTTGTTGACGTAACGATTCATTTTGTTTGATCACCGATTCAGCATCGGTTTGATCGGGTTGATTTAGTTTTTTTTGGTGGTCACTTAAACACAAAATCTTTGGTTGATAGATGACGTAAACCTATTTTAGTTTAATGTTACTGAGTACTAGCTGCTCAATATGGTCCCTCTTTCACCCGCATAGCTTTTATCTTACGACAGCAACAAAATATTTAAAACGTATTTATTCACAAATTCGAACAACCTTCATCATGAACAATGAACGGTTTCTGTGTCCGGCTTTGTGAAGCTGTACTGTATCTAAGATTAGCCGCTACTCGAGGCTTCGCACGCGATTAAAATAAACAATGTTTTATAGCTTGCTCGGCAGCAACAACAGTAGTGGAGCCTTCGGCCCCACCGTCTCACAATCTTGTCTTGCGAAGCTGCGCCCCGATCAACAGTTTTTTCGTCGACTTACGCTGCAAAATTGGTCTCCACAAAATGCGTTTTTATTTTAACGTAATAATATATAGCCTACGTTCATCCTGAAGGTCCGTTCTAAATAACGGTGAAAAAAAATTTAAAATCGGATAAGTAGTTCCTCCTATATCCAAACTTACAAACTTTACCTCTTTATAAAATTTATTTGTTGGGAAAAAAGGACACTTTAAGTAAATATACTTATTTGTTAATTTGCGACGTTTCGTCCCTTTATTGGAACTTTTTCAAGCTTATAACATTAAATGTTCTGTTTTTTCCCAACAAATAAATTTTATATTAATTACCAAGGACAAAAAAGCAAAAAGTCAATTTACCTCTTTATAATACTCGTATTAGTATTGATGGTGTTTTTTATGGTAATGCTTCAATATATAAACTAGAAAATAATATGTACCATTCTTCCCGTATGACGTTTAGCGAAGGTTTTATAGTTTATTTGATCTAAATAAATGATTTAAAATCAGATAGAAACGGGAAAATTAACATACGTTTTCCACACATTTTTTACGGAAAAAATTAAATTTTGAAAAAAATTATTAAGCAAACCAAAAATGTTAGTATTTTTAACATAAGCATGTAAAGAAAAACATTTCGAAATGTTAATTTGCCTTCCTGTAATTCAAATTACGTGCTGTAAAGAAATATTGACGAATATCACGTTTTTTTTATTCCATTTGTAGGGAAAAATATATATTAGCAACAAGCTAAATTTTGTAAAATTTAATGCTTAATCACAGCTAATAAAATGAATTTTGCGACCACAGTTCGAAATTTCCCGAGAGCATATTTTACGATCTAAAAGATCAGTCAAATTAAATGATTTTGAACTGTTTCGAAACCAAGTAATAAAACAAACCATTATACAGTAAGACAAGTCTGTTAGACTATCTCCGCAATGGATAATTTATAGAGCTTCTAATGATAGGATTGTGTTACGGTCAATTAACCACGCGACACACTTGCGCGACTAAAAATACTACTACTATTATTCAGTGTTGCCAGCCTGACGTAACAAATTTACTCTACATTTCAGAAAAAAAAAACATTTTCGTCATAATAATTTCAGAAGACAAGTTATTTTAAGTTTTTTCTAGTGCTGACAAATTATTTATTTCAATTTCATTAATCCACACAATTGCAACAAAAATTTCTTGCTTTAGTGAAGAAAGAAGGTCAAGTGCGAGTAGAACTCGCGCTTTGAATGTTTCGTACCGTTATAACAATTTAGTATAGTTTACAATCAGCGCGAAGGATGGCACCACTTTCGCTTCCTTTCGGCACTTTCAATGATGCGCGTATTTCAAAAACTAATACGGCCATATTTTTTTAATTGCTTTCAGTTAGAAGCTTAGATTTTTAAAGGATTGTTGGGGACTTTAGTACTTGAATTTAATTTCAACTTGATACCTCTAGGCATTTCTGAACGGACATCAAAGTTATCCTATAAGGGTTCATTCTGAGGTACGAAACCTTATAAATAAAATGGAAAAAGAGCAAATTCGATCCGTAATTCGTTGTTTTAAAAAACATGCGAAGAAATAAAACTGAAATTGGATGCTGTCTATGGAGACTCTTCATCATCTATGACCACGAATTACGGATCCATTTTTTTCCATTTTGTCGAAAAATACAAAACACGAATGATGCAACTGGTTGTCAAAAACAACCTAACCTATGAATTTATCTATACACGAGGTCGTTTAAAAGTCTGCAGTACACGATGGTAAAGTCAATTTCACTCGTCAAAGCCATCTGTCGTCGATTTATTAATCAACCCTCGTAGGTCAAAAAGGTTTTTCGATTTTCTCAAAGGTTATTTTAAAACCACGACATAAAGAATGGTTTGTTTACATATATTTGTTATCATAAAAGCTGTTTTTACAATGCCAAAAACAATAAGAAATATGGCATCCATATAACCGTTTCAACTGATAGTAATTTCTTCTATTGCGAAAGAACCGCTATTACGGTAATTTATTATCGTATTCTATAAATATTTTATTCTATGAATAAGACTTGTACAAGTATTGTTATTTATATCAACATTACGAGACATTTAATTGCAGTAAGAATATTAAATCTGAATATCATTTTTAAATTATTTTATAGCTCGCGCTTTATATCACGACCACCAGCAGGTGAGCGCTTTGCCATTATCGCCTTCCTTAACTTTTTGTTTTTTTTTTACTGTTAAATGTAAATTTTTGCTTCCGTGTAAAATATCCAGAATAAAAAAAAGATTATAATTATTCACAATAATTCTTTGTTTTGGGGAAAAAATACTAAAAGTTTGTTTTAACGACATATTTTATTCTAATTATTATATTAGTATACGTCACTGGCTTACGTGTTTCGTAGTGCTCCGCCTAACTTCAGAGTAGAAATGGTTGAATACGGTAATTACTGACAAAATAATCAATTTCTAATAAATAACTTACTTTCAGTAAAAAGTCGTAGAGAAAACCATCCCGGTAAAAATTATTAATAATAACTTGTTCGACGTTTTCTTTAAAATGTCGTCATTTTATCTCACGCACAATGTCAAAAAAGACAAACAATAGATTGCGTTTTAATCACTCACAAACATTTACTTTGATCTTTTGATCAACATTTTCAATGTGTACTGTTAGAAAATTAGTTCTGGCCTTTTTAAAATAATACTGTTCACAAAAAATCATATATTACTTATTTTAACGAACTGGTAAAATATTAGCACTAATTTAAAACAAACATAGTGAAAAACACCCTTGACATTTACTAAACACAATTTCATATTTTTAAATTGTTTTTAATTAATTTTAAATGGATACTTAATTGCCGAATCGTTTTTACTGACGAATTTCTTTGTCGTAATTTATGTTATAAATTCCACAATTAAATTAAACTCCACAGTACCACGTAATGCACAAATCAATACTGAAAAATATGGACAAGTTTTGTTAGTTGCTTGTTTAGAAATTATGTAACTACGCTTGTAAGGTCAATGAGACAGAATATCATTCAAATATTATTACGCTAATTTTAGAATGACAGTTCTGTTATAAAAACGTATAAATATATTATATATGTATTAATAATAATGTTTTATTATTTTAATTTCAATGAAAAATTATCTTACACTAGTTTTATTTGCTCCGTTTTCAAATAGTCACTGTGCAGTATACCAACAATATTTTATTGATATTTTTAACATGCTTTTATTAGCTTTACATATTAATGAGACAGAATCTTTCAACGCAATTTTCCCCGACTTCAAGACTTCCGATTGGTTAATAAATTTGCACACGTATTAAGGATGACAATACAATAATTTGATAACTTTGTCGTAATATCCTGACCACGATCATCAGGATAAAAAAATAAATAATAGTTCAAAAAAACTAAAAAACACTTTAATAGCAAACCGAATTAAAAGGTAAAAAATATTTTTTAATAATCAAAATTTTGTTTCACAGCGATAGAAAGTTTATTCACTCAAGACAATTATGGACTTTCTATCGCTGTTAAACAAAAACTGAACATTTAGATATTATTTTTTACTTTTTAGTTCGGTTTGCTATTAAAGCGTGTTTTTTTACCTTTTTTAAACTATCATTTTTATTAACGTTATTAGATACAGAGGTGACCTCTTTCCGTTGAATAGTAGTGGGAAGATGACGTCATTCAGTGGACTGTCAATTGATATAGCGTGGTTGATAAAAATATGAACTGTCTTCTGGCTAACGTAATTAATTAACGATGTGACTTGTGTATCTATAATGACCATGTATTTTTATATCTTCAAAGGGAACAGATCCGATTTGAAAAATTCTTTCACTATTTAAAAAACTCTTCTCTTAAGGCTGTTGGAACGCTCTGAATTTAAGCCACACTACGAGGCTAAAAATGATGTTGCGAGGATGCCGCTGTCAGTTGATTACTCTAAATTTTGGAAATATTTTGAAGATTTAAAAAAACTTTTCCGAAAAAGGAAGAGTCTATTTAGGTTTGTGATGGAACAATTTTGTGAAATAAGTACGAATAAGATCGTAGTGTGACATTGAAAACGTGTGTTTTTCGGGCACAATTAATGCCGACTTTTCTCTAGTAAATCGTACACAAATTACAAAAGTAGTTCATTAGAGACCTATATTTGTTCTTTATCTTCCTTATAGAGAAAGAATTTTTGCAAAATGTTGACGAATAAGTCTACAATCAGCTATCAGCCGAAGCCCTATTATTGGCTTAAATTCAACGCGTTCTGACAGCCTTAACGAGTTAAATTACGCTTTGACAAAACAAAGACAAGCAGCAAGCGAAAACTACGCGAGTTGCATTCGAGCAAAGCCGGACTGGAGAAAGAAAAATGAACACTCCGTATACAGTTCATTGAAAATAATCGAGGTGAACGAAACGGGAGGCAAAGGTTAAATATTATCCCTGATAATATTTCAATTAATTAACGCCTTCCGTCCCCTTTATATTAAAATACATGCAACGGCTCGGTACGTCATGTTTAAAGGCATCATCTGCGTTAATAATATTTAAACGTTTCGGGTTTCGAACTGCGTAACACAGGTACAGTGAAATTGCTTTGACCTAAACGCGCGGTGTCATCGTGTCAAAATATGACAACATCCGCTTCAGTACAGGAGAACCCATATATAATACTTTGTTAACGTCTGATATTTTATTTGAAACAAACGGTTTACCTTTATTTTTCTTTATTTATTTCAAATTAACCGAGCTGGGTAGAGTAGTGGTACAGCACTAGACTCGCATTCGGGAGGTACGGGTTCGAATCCCGGCAGGGGCAGATGTGGCTGGGACTTTTTACTACTGCCTCTCGCCGAGAAACGGTAATTCCTGTACCGGCCATCTTGATTGAGGTTTTCCATGGTTTCCCTCAATTAATTCCAGATAAATATCGAGATGGTTCCTTATTTGAGGCCATTGCCGATTACCTATTAAACTCCTAGTTCAAAAATTACCTACCTTATCCTAATTTCCTATAATTCCTTCATTCGCAGATTGCTATATTATATAAGTTGAAGTTTTAAAAAATGTAGAAAATAACGGGAGGTGGTAAATGGAAAATAGTAATGGTGCGAATGGCGTCTGTTATGACATAAAGTCGAGAAACGGACGTTAAACGCATTATTATTATTATTATTATTTCAAATTCAATTAGAAACCAGCCCTGACTAATTACTTGTCAGAGTAAAGGCCATTCTGTTAAAATAAAAAACGGTTTACCCGCGATTTTGTTCACGTGGTATAGATTATACCCGAAATTCTTTTATATAAAATCTACCTCCACCTTGTTCGGGTAAATCTGTTCAAAAGACAGTCAAACATGTATTTTTTCATTTTCTAAGAATAGTATTTTTTCACCAGTTCCACGTTGTTAGCAGCAATTTCAGAAATACAGCGTATAAATGAATGTTCCACCCCTTCAACCCCTTAAAGCTTATAATAATGTAGCTAGGATCACTCCTGTCTGTGAAATCTCATCACAATCGGTTTAGTCATTTCGAAGGTTAGCTCAGACAAAATGACCATTTTTATACAGTAACCTCAAATATTTCCGAGATAGAAAGTAGTCTAAAATAATCTTTCAAAAGTACATGAAAGTCTTGTTAAAAACTGTTCAGCCGTTTCGGAGATTAGCCCGGACAAACAACCAGACAGATAAACGACACTTCAATTTTATATATATGTATAAATAAAATTAACGACTATTTTAACAGACTTTGTATAAAAATAACGTTTCAGTTCAGATTTGGGTCTTCTTCAGGTTCATAAAGTAAAACATATACAGTGTAAACTCTTCATAACGAAACTCAAGGGACCGAGCATTTTTATCGTTATAGAGAGTTACCGTTATATGGAGTGAAGAAAGAAAAACAGCCAAATTAACAATAATCTTTAATATGTATGTTTTTGATAAAATTAATACATATAGTCAGTTAACTTTGCCTGACGTTTCGGGGCCTCAAAGGTTTAGTCGGCGTCTTTTGTAACCTGATAAGATAACATAAACGATAACACCGACAATGATGATTTTCTGTGTCTAAATATGAACACATTTCTTCGTAATAGAGAATGGCTGCTGCGCTATAAAGAGTGTATCAATGTATGCGTTTTAAGGTAAACCAACCAAATTGTGATCTTTTCTATGTTATAGAGAGTTTATCGTTATAAAGAAGAATGTTATAAAGAGTTTACACTGAATAATAAATATTATGAAATATGTGATGATGAAATAGATATACAATAGATATGAATTTAAAAGTTTGTTATGAAAATTAAATATGTATTACGATCCACGGTTGTATCAAAACTGTAGACGCTGATGTACTTAGCTGTTGAACGTCTATAATCTATCCCGCACTCAAATGGGAGATGTAGGACTTCTAAGCAGATGGATATTTTCTTTCCCTGGACGTTAGTGACTTCAGTTATCAAGCATCTTTGATCTACACCTCCCCCCTCTCTGTAATAATAGGATTGAGAGATCTAATCTACCCCATCGCTCTGTATTAATAAGATTGAAAGCTTTAATCTGAAAGATGTGACTGAATTCACAGGATAGTTGTCATTAAAGATGGGATTTTGTTTTACATGCTTCTAATAACATTTACTTCAATTTTCATTTTAAAAAATCACAACATTGCAATAACATTTACACAATTTAAATTTGGTTTATTTATATATTTTTGAATATCAAAATGATTTTGTCATCGATATTTTTGAACTTATTTCATGTTCAATTGGTGCGGTGAGTAGTTTTGGAAGAACATATAAAAAATCAATAAAAGACCTGTTCCAAAATTCTTACAACAAAACATTCATTTAAAAAATAACATATAATTCTCGATGATCAGCTTTTGTAACATATTACTTATATCTTAGTTACAAAAACTGTTTTTACTTTTATTGGATAGTACGTCTCAAAATGAACGATTGCGGTCAAATTTAGTAACTTTATGGTTTACATTCTCTATTAAGGTAGTTGTCGTGGTTAAGGCACACCGTCAGAAAATTCTTAATTTTTGTATACTTATTAAGGACATGATAATACAATTACCCTGAAAATTTGAAATCGATCGACCGTATATAATCCGAGATATATTCAATTACAAATTGGTTAATTAACATTGATTGTATACGATCTCTGTAGTTCTGAACCAGTTTCTTATTTATAAAAAAAGAACTAACTGTCAGAAACTTTCCAAAAACTGACAGTCTTTCAATGATTTTGTTATGAGTTTAAAAAAACTAAGAAAAAATTTTTGACCGTCTAATTATTTATAAATAACGGTTTAAAGTTCAACAATTTATAGAAAAGTATACATGCATATGAATACTGTATGGGTTACGTTTCCACGCGTACAGTCTTGCGTACAAATTATGGATCACTTAGCTACAAGCTAGTATACTTTTGTGGCGTGTATAATCTATAACTTTTTGACAATATTGTACCACGACAACTACCTTAACGTAAAAATTGTTTTTAAAGTCAAACACATAAACTGCTCGTCGTTTGACAATTAGTAAACTTTAATAATGAAATGAACAATGTGCACGCGATTGTTGACAGATGGCAAGCATTTCTAAACTCTCAGTACACTAACAAAGTGCATAGTTCACTAAACTAATTAAAGTTCTACCGTAGTTACTGTGTCAGCAACATGTACCTATTTGTTAATATAATATCAACTCACACGGTGCTAATTTTACCAACGTTGCGTAAGTACCGTGCGTTCAAAAAATATTTAACTGACCATTTGAGGAATTCTAAGACGGATATGGATTCCCTCCCTCATATAAGCCAACTATTTCACATATCTACACTAATATTATAAAGAGGAAAGATTTGTATTTGAGTGTGTGTGTGTGTATGTTTGCAATGAATAAACTCAAAAACTACTGGGTCGATTTAAAAAATTCTTTCACCATTAGAAAGTTACATTCACCCTGAGTAACATAGGCTATATTTATTGCTAGAAAATATTAGGGATCCCTACTAAAACTTTAGTAACGTAACCCAAGGTGTAAAAAAAATGCCATAAAACATCTTTCGTCGCATGCGCTGCGGAAACTATTGATGATAGAACAAAAGTACTATAATATTAAAGAACATATCAATAACTACAAAAAACTTCGCGATACTATATGTCCAACTATTATCGTTATGTCACAATAACCACTTTTCACATTTTAATAATCTATATAGATAAAAGACGATGTATGTAATCTATGGACTCCAAACGGGTAGACCATTTTTGATTAAATTTTCAGATAATCTTTAGATTAGCCCAGCGGGTGATCTTCTGAAGTTTGGTAGCGATCGGATCAACAGAATTTTTTTAATTTCTTTTTGGGAAATAAGATTTTTCTTCGATTTTTGAACATTCACAAATAAAACCGATTGAATTCGAGCAAATTCAATACACGTTGAGAATTTAATGATAATGATTCTCATCTTTTATATCCTATATATTACATTTACACCCGGGCGAAGCCGGACTGGGACGCTAGTTAGTTATAAACTGAAACTGGTATTTGAAAATGAAAGTTTGATATAATTTCAAGCGTTCGTGAACACACGGTACACGTCTATAGAGAGTTCAGAGTACAGGAGTATATTATACCTTCTGCTTGTTTCTACCATGGAAGCGGAACAGGATGGGATCACTTTGTTTATATTGACAGGAACACATTCCCGTTTCCCTGCACCCGCTCTTTGATGATTGTGATGCGAACTGGTTTTTATTTATTTGTCATCTAATAAAATGATCTACTGGCTTTTAACTGCGGCTCTGCTCGCGTGAATGTCGATAATCTTTTTTTTTTTTTGTAGACAATATCAATCAACAAACTATATACAAACTTACATCGACGTTAAAAAGACTCCAAATTAATATTAGCATCCATGATTTATACAAATTCAGAACAAAAATCGCAGAAACGTGGAAGAAAAAAGAAATGTTTTTTTTATATTCAGTACATTTTTATTTTAGCGACGTTTCGGTCAATAATTATTTGACCTTGTCTGATGAAGATCAAATAATTAATGACCGAAACGTCGCTAAAATAAAAATGTACTGATTACAATACGCATTTCTTTTTTCGTCCACGTTTCTGCGATTTTTGTTCTGAATTTGTTAAAAAGAAATTATAAAAATAACAGCTCTGCAATCATAAAAAAGAAACTGTGTATTTTAAACTACACACTACAAAAATGTGTAGTGTAAACTTTATAGTATACATTTTTGTTTTATTTTATAGAATTTTCCTACCCAACTAGGTCTAAGTCAATGCTAGGACAAGTGTACCTAAATTAAGTAAATCTAAATAATACATATGATTCAATTGTAAAATAGTTTTTAATATTTTTTGTTCCAATATATATTTTTAACGTGGAGGGAAAGGTTGGTTGAGGAACAGTTGAAAAAAGAAGCTTTACCGATGTTTTGCTTGTGGCCTACGTTTCGAAAAATATATTTTCATCTTCAGGGCCTCACGCTAGTCAAAGGGTGGTAAATTGTACTAATCTTAGATACATGAAAATATATTTTTCGAAACGTAGGCCACAAGCGAAACATCGGTAAAGCTTCTTTTTTCAACTGTTCCTCAACCAAACTTTCCCTCCACGTTAAAAATTCAATTGTAAACTATTGTTATTATTATTACTTTCATTCTTGGTTTGATAAAATGGCAAAATATAATTTACGTTCGGAACAAACTTTTTCACTTAACTTTAACCAGAAAATTATGATAATTTTTCTTGTTAAATGTAAAAGTATCATAAAATTATTTTCAAGCAATTTATTTTTTCCACCCACTGACTTTTGGAGGACTCTCGCAAGTTTAATATAAATATCGTAATATGTATTTCTACATAGTGACTTTCAAAATCAGCCACCTTGATTGAATTTTTTTGTGTTTTTTTCTAAATAATTATAAATAAATGCTTGAATAGTTTTACATAAAACAAAACATGGTAAAAAATTTGTTTATGGTGGATAATCACATTAAATTACTACGGACAAGACGTTTAGTCTTAGTCGGAGTATTAATTTTAAATTTAATTTGGAAATTGTTTTAATTAATTTGCAATTAAACACTCCATTGATAAGTAAAAAAACTTCCGAAAAAAGTTTACTTAATTAAAATTCATTATAATCTTTCGCTTAATTACTGATCCATACTTAACGTTATAGTGGTTAAACTTTTTTTTAGAACCGCGTAATACTGAAATAGTGTTAATTGGAGCAGCGTTAACTGAGGTCTTACTGTATATTGAATTTGAATACACTCCTATAATAAAAAACCTTAGTGTTTTTTTAAAATAATACTATTTAAATTCAGCGACTGTTGAAAAATAAAATAATAATAATTTTAATAACAAATTTAAAGAACTAGGCTTTGCAATTTCCTATTTGTATGCTCATAACAAGTCCTTTCATTTGATATGTCACATGATGCACTTGAAAAAAAATTGTTTTTTTCATCGGATGTACGGAACCCTAAAAACGATTAATTTCATTTCAAATACAGGAAATAGAAATCAGAACTGTTATTTCTAGACCCAAAAAAAATCGGGGTTACAGTACTGATACCCAAATAGAAACAAAAATTGATAATAATAAGTTAAAATTAATTTTTAATTGAATTATTAAATTGTATAGAAATTCAAGGAACAAAAAATACTCTGTTGGTAAATTAATTATTAAAATAAAAAAAAAAAAAATAATTTATTCTTGCGCACGAATTTTAAAGCCGACGTTTCATAATAATACAAAGAGTGGTTCGGTGATGTCCGACGCTTGGCGTCGGTATAAAAAAGATCCAAGCCCCGCGGTATCGTTTGTGCTACGAAGCTTTATTGTTACGAGATCAAGTGCTGCACAAAGCAAAATGAAGGATTGTAAAACTGAATGAGACACAAACGAACAAAACTACTGCAGTCAGTTTCAGCAGGACGTGAATATTTACGAATGTTGGAAAATGCAAGTCTAACCAAGAAGCTATAATTTTCCAAGAATACAGAATGGCAACCTCAGGTAAAAGTTTTAGCAGGATTATAAACGACACCAATTTTATAGCTCCATAGTTTCTACAGGATGATAAAAGATAGTAATTTTATTGAAAGACTTCAGTTTCATGACGGAAAACATTCCCAAAATGATAAATTCTATTGGTTCATTTTTTTATTTTCCTGCTGAAACTATAATTTCCTTAAGTTCAAAGCAGGTTTTTAAATTTTTATCTCGTCAAAATCTTTTGTAGATTTAAGTTAAATAACTGAAAACATCTCCAAAATGACAAATCCCAATCCTGCTGAAAATATTTCCTTAATTTTACAGGAGGTTTATTAATTTTAATCTTGTCAAAATCTTTTGCAGATTTAAGTAAACTGACTGAAAACATTTCCAAAACTATAAATTTTATTAGTTTAATTTTTTATTTTTATAATCCTGCTAAAAGTATTTCTTTAAGGTCAAAGTAGTTTTGTTAATTTTTAACTCGTCAATTTTTTTAGATTTAAGTAAACTGACTGAAAACATTTCCAAAACTATAAATTCTATCAGTCAAATTTTTATTTTTATAATCCTGCTGAAAGTATTTCCTTAAGTTCACAGTAGGTTTGTTAATATTAATCTTGTCAAAATCTTTTGTACATTTACAATAACTGACTGAACACATTGCCAAAATGATAAATTCTGTTATCCTAGTTTTAAAATTTTACAATCCTGCTGAAAGTATTTCCTTAAGTCCCAGTACTTTTATAAAATTTAATCTTGAATAAATCTTATAGTTTAAAATACAATAAAACTACTGTGGTGTACTAGTTGAAGCAGGATAAATGGATAACATCAGACATCTCAATAAAATCCAGCAGAAAAATCGAACATTCGTACGCAGCAGGATATCTTAAAATATCCTTAAAGCTTTAAATCCAGTTATATTTATAGCAGGATGGCATATACATACATACGTACATACATATGAATCTGATCCGATAATAATGCAGCAGGACAATAAAGAAAAAATAGATATAAACTTGAAATCTATTAAACGTAAATCTATAAATATAATTCTGTTTACTCTTTATCTATAATTATTTGGATAACAGATTAGTTTCAGTATCCTAACTGAACTAAAGTATCTTCTCGCAGGAGTCAGGGTTGGTATATTGATTGTGAGTCTCTCTACACTCATACACACACACAAACGCTGTGGTGTGGCGTCGCGACGACGCCAGCGTCTGGACCATAGCGCCGAACACTCTGTTGCTAGGCAACGCGTCCTGTTTCTACACACACATACGGTCGTTGCTATTTCGTGTACTGCAATGTACCGCGTTATCCTGTGTAAAAATACAGTACCGTCCAGAAATATTACTGAGTTCAAAACTCCGTTACTATTATGAAGATCTATTTGATCTATTGATATAAAAGTGGGGTATAGTTTTTTTTAAATTGTGATTTTAAATACAGTAATACCCCGGACTTACGCGATAGGTGGGACCAAGAGATAGCCGTGTAGGTCGAATTCGCGTAAGTCGGGTTTCAACCTTGCATATAAATACGTATAAAGTTTGTGTAATCGGGACCGGAGTCTAAAGAAAACAATAATTTAGAAGAAACGTGTTTAATAAAATGTTAGATAATTAAAACAATTTACATTAGTACGAATAAAACAACGTAAATCAAAGATATTTTGATGTCCAAGGCTTCATATATACTAACAATGTCGCCTGACGAGTTAAGATGTTCTTCTCACGTAAAATTTCCTCGTAGTATGCCAGTAACTTTTTTATTTCCCGTTTTGTAGTAGACACGCGCTCTTCATTGGAATCTATTTTTTCTAAAATTTGTAACCCCTTTTCAATTGTACTGAGGGCCTTCTGTTAAGTTTGGAATCGTCATTTGATTTTCCGATTCAACTGGGTCTAACGAATCAGTTTGTTTAATGTCTTGATCAAGAAAAACCGCGTATCTCCGAATTCGCGTAAACCGGGGTAGCGTAAGTCGGGGTATTACTGTATACATTTATGAAGTATCTGTATTTGTAAAATCACATCCAAATTATTTTAAGATCAATATTTCGATCCATAGTAGATAAGCTGATACCCTGCGTAAGCCACTACCTAAATCTACAATGTGCCGAAAAAATTTTAATTTCAATTTAATGGACATTTATAATAAATTACCAAGCGACATACAAATCTGCCTCTGCCAATTTTTAAAAGGAAGTTAAAAAATTTTTAATTTAGTTTAACTATATGTATTTGAATTTGTCCAATTTCCTGTTAAAAAATAAAAAAAAACTTATTAATTATAATAGACGTGAACAATATTGAGAGCTAAAAAAATATTTATTTTTAAGTGTTTGTACGAATTGTAGTTTTATTTAAATTGTAACCTAACTTTCAAGCTATTCATAAAGATTATTATTAACTTCATTTTTAAAGATTTTGTTTACTTCTGGAAGGTACTGTACTTTCGTGATTATATTAGAGACCTATTTCATTGTTGTTAAAAAGATGTGGCAATAACGCTGCCATTAAACAGTTGACAAAAAGCAGAACTGGAAATATTTATGCAATTTTATAACTGCACATAAGATATAAAATATCTAATAAAGTGTTTCATGGTTGAAAAGTTTTATGACAACATAAGAAATATTTCAATTTGAAATTACTATTATTGAGCATGCTAAAAACCGTTTTCAGTACATGTAAAATTTTTTTATGTATTTTCGGTTTGACCCAAAATTCGATAATTTATTAAATCAATCGGTTTGAACAAACAATTGAATATACTAAAAACAGAGTGGGTATCTATTTATTAACAAATTAAGTCGAAAGTCGAATATTTTACAGAAAAAAAACAATATAACTAGAAAAGCCAGTATTTATTAAAAATTTGAATCAACCTGAAATTGATTATAAATAATTCAAGTTAGTATTTATATAATACTAGCCGCCACCCGCGGCTCTGCACGCGATTGAGATGAAACACGGCAGCGACAACAGTAGTTGAACCTTCGGCTCCACCGTATTTAGAGAGTTACAACAAAGTGAATATGCTATTCACTTTGTTGTAACTCACCAAATACGGATGGAGCTTCTCCATGAAAAAATACATATATATGACAACTTTCATGGTGATCGGTCAACAGTAGTGGAGCGTTATATATGTCGCAGGGAGATGTTAAAAATAGAGATTTGATCAACACATGATTGTTATAATCTCCTTGCGATATAATATATACTACTATACTATTAGATCTATACAGACATGACTACATGACTACTAAGGGAGGGGTTGCGGGGGCGTGGTAGATAAAAAATATCTATTTTGAACTATCAGACTTACAGCCTTAAAATTTGGTAAGCACGCTTCTTTTGTTGAGTAACGTTTTCATTTTTTTTCAGCGGTCTTCATAAGATGTCAAAAACCATTCAATTTTGCACATGCGCCGATGACATCGTTACTCTATGTGTCGGCGCCTTTAGCAAACATTTAAGTCTTTTTTTTCATAATTCGTTTATAATAAATGTTTATTAAATGACTTAATTGCCACAGGCACATTGTTTACAAAACATACTATAGTATAGTTCATCTAAAGTTCAAGACATTACAAGTTTTATTTTGAAAATTAAGTTGCGTGCGAGTAAATTGTCGACGAAATGGAAAATCATGATATTTCGTAAATATGTAATTTAGAAATGTTTCGATATAAAGTAATATCCAGGACCGGCTTTGTCTTTTTAGTATCCCAAGAAAACAATCGTTTGACGCCTTATTTTCGTAAGGGACGAAAAGTCTTGTCTAAAATCGGACTTTACCAATCGATGTTCATTTGGTTGCTCAAACAATTTCTGGCGAAAAAAAATAATTTGAAAAATCACTTTAGAACGTGGAAACCGTGTACGATTTCTGAAACCAACTTTTTTCACAGATCCTTGGCATTTCTCAGGTTTAAGCTAGATTCTGGAAATAGTGTATTTTTATTAAGTTTATTCCAAATTAAATAAACTACATGTCGTCTAGATGCCGCTAAGAATATGGTGTATAAAGCCGGCCCTGGAAATAACATTAAAAAGAAATATATACATACTATTACTTTTTAAAACTTTATTTTCATGTTCATTTCTCAAGGCTAATTTTATCGAGCAGTTCACGAGGTGTAATCGAAGCAGTCTAATTTCACATAGCTGGAAATGTATGTGTAATATCAAATCGTGTTGTATGCAACATCTACAACATAATTTTCAGCTTTTTTAATACATTAAAATCTTACATGCTGGCCTCATATGGTTCCACTAAAATAGAGCCTAGTTGGACAAACTCAAGGTGATTATGAAGTTAATATTTTATGGTAACAAGAAATATTTAAAGACGGTTTTTCGTGAGTGATTTAAAAAAAGTAACTATTGTTGAATAGTTTGAGAGAAAGATGTGAAACAATGGGAACAAATACGATTTTAATTTATAAATATGAAGAGCTTATGAAACATCATTTATATCGTTGTGCAAAACTATTGGTGACTACATTTACCTCCAGAGTCCATAGACTCATTAAAAATTTCAAACTCACTATCTATAATGAATACAAGAAAAATGATGGAAGGAATTATTATTAGTACCTACTGTTGTAAACATACGTGCGATATATTATAATAAAAAAAATTAGAAGAACCAAGGGCGTGGCTTGTAATAAAAATCAATGCTCTGCAAAAACAAGAGCAAGTTTCGCTTGATGGAATTCTTCAACGTCAATTTTCTTACGATAGCAGGGTTTGTCGATCGTAACGACGCTCTGTTAATTAATTTTATTTCTGTTATTATTAGCTGTGATTAAAGATTAAGCTTCACAAACACAATTAAAAAAGTTATATTCTTACCCTAAAAATTTAATCAAAAAACGTGATATACCTACGTCAATATTTCTTTACAGCTCGTAACGAGATTTATTATTATCGGAAGGAAAAATAAACATTTTGAAATTATTTATTCTCACATTTATGTTAGAAATACAGACAAATTTGGCTTTCACAATTATTTTGTTCAAATGAATTTTTTTCTGTACAAAAAATTCGTGTAAAACTTATGCTAATTTTCTCGTTTTTATCTGATTTTAAATCGTTTATTTAGATCAAACACACTGTAAAAACTTAATTAAAAATCATATGGGAAGAATAGTAGGTACTTATTTCTAGTTTATTCTGTAAGCATTACCATCAAAAATTGAATAAGATTTTTCATAAATAAGAGATTTCCGTAACGTGAGTAAGTGCATTTTACATGTACCTACACATCCAACTACTCATAAGATGCGGATGAAAAAAGGGAGCATATTGACCAGCTGGCACTCGGTAACTTTAATCAGTATATTCTGAAATAAGAACGAAACGTTGTACGATAATAAATAGAAATCATTAAGTAAGAAGTAATATAATTTATCTAATTTTAAAACATCTGTAAAATCTGTTTTCTATATTTAATCAACACTTTCTGGAACGATCGCGGTTCCAAATTTAGTATTTGAATTAAAAAAAAAACTGCTATTTTTTTAATTTTTTAAATAATATAGGTATTGTAGCAAGCTTTGTTACAATAACCCTCTCTCTCTATAATGTAATATTTTTTAAATTGTGGTTCCTTAGCTACAAGGATAATTAAAGGTTGTTATTATCAACATTATAAAAAATTTAATCTTATGATTACATTAGAGAAAACATTTCATTACGAATTATATATAATTCAATTTTGTGGTTTTCTTTTATTTTCTGTAAGTGCTTATTTGAGTTCTTACAATTGGTGACCCCGACAGCTGATTGAATACGCATCTTAATTTTTGAGATAAGTAATATTTTTATTATCACTAATTATGTCAAACAAAAATATTGTTCAAATTGAACTTCCAGAATTCAGTATTACTGATCCTGAAATTTATTTTATTCAAATTGAAAGACTCTTTTCTCTAAATAATATTAATAATTCTTTAAAAAAATATGACCTTTTAGTGTCTTCTTTACCAGTTTCCATTGCTTCTCTCGTAAGTAATGTAATTTTTAATATTCCTGCTAACAATCCTTACGAAATTTTGAAAAGTGAAATTTTACAAAGATTTGACATTGACCAAATGAGTAATTTGAAAAAGCTTTTTTCAATTAGTGATTCTAATTCTGATAAACCATCTTCTATTCTTACTAAAATTCAGCGCTATTCAAGAGATCTAAACTTAAGTGAAGAAAATCTTAAATATATTTTTATTAATAAACTTCCTAATAACATACAAATCTCTCTTATTCCAAATTTAAATCAAAATTTAAATTCTCTTGCTACTATTGCCGATAAGATTTTTTTATTTAATCAAAACTCGTTTAATTCGGTTGAATCTTCTATAGATAATAAAATTTTAAAACCTCTTACAGATTCTATCGATAAAATTACTGAACATCTCACTTTTTTAGAATCATCTTTATCTAATTCTAATAACAATAAAAAAATTTCGAATAAAAATACTAATAAGCTTTCATATAATAATAAACCTTTTATCTGTTTCCATCACAAAACATTCGGTCGTCATGCAAACAAATGTGTTCCTGAATGTATTTTCAATGATAATTCTGTAAATAGAATTGGGATAGTTTCTGAACTCTCCAATATACAAATCCAATCATCTCAATTATTATTTTGTCTTGACAAGATAAATAATATAAAGTTTTTAGTAGACACTGGTTCAACAAACAGTTTTATACCAAGTTCAATCACTAATAATTTGAAACAAAAAATAACTTTTAATAACAAATTATTTACCGCTGCTAATGGTTCTTATATTAAGTCTACTGGTAAATTAAACTTAAAATTAGACTTTAGTCTAGGAAGACTATTCAGTTGGAATTTTTTTGTAGCTCCAGTTCAATTTCCAATTTTGGGACTTGATTTTTTAACACATTTCGACATTTCCATTAATTTTATTTCTCGACAACTTTCACTTTCCAATAAATGTGTTTCAAGCATTTCTTTCAATGATCCCTATTTAGAATTACTTAGCAAATATCCTGATCTAAATAATTTTGATATTAAGAAAAAAATTAATCATAATTTTTTTCATAGAATTATTACGAACGGTAAACCGATTTTTTCTGCTCCTAGAAGACTTAATCCTGAACAATATGATATTGCCAAATCAGAATTTGATAGACTTCTGAAGTCGGGAATTGTTAGACGTTCTAATAGCCCTTGGTCAAGTCCTCTTCACATGGTTAAAAAAGAAGATGGATCTTATCGTGCTTGTGGAGACTATCGTAGACTTAATGCTATAACTATTCCTGATAGATATCCTATTCCATTTTTGCAAGATTTTACATATAAAATCTCGAACAAGAAATTTTTTTCTAAAATAGATTTAAAACAAGCCTATTTTCAAATTCCAATTCATCCAGATGATATTCCTAAAACTGCAATTATTACTCCATTTGGTTCTTTTGAATATTTACAAATGAATTTTGGCCTTAGAAATGCTGGCCAAACATTTTCAAGATTTATGTCTACAGTCCTTTCTGGTCTTAATTTTGTATTTGTTTATTTAGATGATATTTTGGTTTTTAGTGATGATGAAAAACAACATTTTAATCATATAGATTTACTTTTTAAAAGATTAAGTGATTTTGGCTTAACAGTTAATTCAAAAAAATGTATTTTTGCAGTGAAAGAACTCACTTTTTTAGGCCATCTTGTTACACCTGATGGAATAAGCCCACTTCCAGAGAAAGTCAAAGTTATTAAAGATTATCCTATTCCTGATACTCACGTAAACTGCGTAACTTTTTAGGATTAATTAATTTTTACAATAGGTTTATTCCTAATTGTGGATCAATTTTAGCTCCTTTAAATAATTTTATAGTTGCTGGTAAAGCTACCGATAAACCTGTAACTCTTGATTTTCCAGCTTTGGAATCATTTAAATTTGCGAAGAACGCGTTAGCTCAATGCGCTCTTCTGTCACATCCTGCACGAGGAGCACCCTTGTCTATTAGCACTGATGCTTCAGACATTGGAATTGGTGCAGTTCTTCAGCAGAAGATAAACAATGAATATAAACCACTTGCTTTCTTCTCCAGGAAGTTAACAAAAACAGAAACCAAATATAGTGTATTTTCAAGAGAACTTCTTGCAATTTATTGTTCAATTAAGAAGTTCAGACATTATATTGAAGGACGTCATTTTACAGTTTTTACTGACCATCGTCCAATTACTTTGGCGTTGAAGTCTAAATCAGACAATTATTTACCAAGAGAACTCAGACAACTTTTATTTATTCAACAATTTACGTCTGATGTTTGTCATATTAAAGGCAAAGATAACATCCCTGCTGATGTACTTTCAAGAATAAATAATATTTCTAAACCATTAATAAAACATATTAATCAAGTTTATTGCCCTGATGGCATTTCAATAAACTTCGATGACATTTCTTCTGCGCAAAATAATAATCAAGAACTTTTAAAACTAATTTCAAAACCAAGATTTAACTTTAAACAGTTTGAATTAAATAATGGAAAAATGATTTGGTGTGAGTTTTCAACAAAGAAACCTCGTCCTTATATACCAGAAAATTTTCGACGAAACATTTTTGATTCTGTTCATAATCTCGGTCATCCTGGTATTCGTTCGACGCAAAACCAATTGGTCAACAGATTTTTTTGGCCAGGTATGAATAAAGAAGTGAGAGAATGGACACGGCATTGTATAAAATGCCAACAAAACAAGATAACTACGCATGTGAAACTACCAATTTTTCCTATTAAGGAACCTGATAATAGATTTGATCATATACATTTAGATATTGTATCTCTACCTTTTTGTAATGGATTCAAGTATCTTCTGACCATTGTTGATCGTTTTTCTCGTTGGCCAGAAGCTTTACCGTTAAAAGACATTTCAACTGAATCTATAATCAAAGTTTTTATTAGTGACTGGATTTCCCGTTATGGTTGTCCAGGAAAGATTACTACTGATAGAGGACAGCAATTTCAGTCAGTTATGTGGAAACATTTTCTTAAAGAAATAGGTACAGAACATATAATGACTACAGCATATCATCCTCAAGCTAATGGTTTAGTAGAGCGATTCCATAGACGTTTGAAAGAATCTTTGAAATGTTCTACTCATCAAAACTGGATTGATGTTTTACCTTGGACTTTGCTGTCTATTCGTTCTTCAATAAAGCAAGAAGTTAACGCTAGTCCAGCTGAAATGTTATATGGATCTTCACTAAGACTTCCTGCAGAATTTTTTTGAACGGAATTTTTCGAATTCTAATGATACTGATTTTATTAATCGTTTAAAAACTAGTTTGAGGAAGTACTATTTCGATAAAGATGTTCCTAATTTTGCAAATCCATTAATTAATGCAGATTTTGTGTTTGTGCGAAACGTTAATGCATTTTCAAATTTAAAACCATCATATAGTGGACCTTTCCGTGTTATTTCAAAAAGTGATAAATACTTTATTTTAGACATTAATGGTCATCAAGATAGTGTTTCTTGTGATCGCTTAAAAGTTGCTAACATAGACAATTAACTCTTTTTTAATATGTATTTTTTAATGTATATTATTTCAATTTTATTTAATATACTCTGAAATTTTTCATTGTTTCCTGCGCGTGGGTTTTTGCAGTTGGTTTGGAAAATAATTTTTCCATAGCAATTTTTCCCACGCGTGGGGGAGGTGCTATTGTAGCAAGCTTTGTTACAATACCCCTCTCTCTCTATAATGTAATATTTTTTAAATTGTGGTTCCTTAGCTACAAGGATAATTAAAGGTTGTTATTATCAACATTATAAAAAATTTAATCTTATGATTACATTAGAGAAAACATTTCATTACGAATTATATATAATTCAATTTTGTGGTTTTCTTTTATTTTCTGTAAGTGCTTATTTGAGTTCTTACAGTATCGTAAATAATATTGAAGAACGAAAAGGAAAAAAAATTAAGCCATAGGTAATTATTAACAAATTAAATAAAATGTATAAAACTTCATAAGATATCACGTGACTACAAAGCGTACCAGGAATGTTTGTGACGTCAAAATGATAAAAGTTGTGTATTTGTGTATGTTTTATTATACATGCTATCAAAGTAACCATGGCAACCAGGGCCATAAAAAGGTTTTTGGCGCGTTATCGGATCTTAGCTTAAACATTATTTTTAAATTAAATATAACTTTTCAATTATCAAATTAAACAAAATAATAAAAGTAGTTTTGTTGTAAGACTTGTAGGTGATTTTTCTATTTATGTAAAAAAAAATCATTCAAAAACCCGATTTCGAAAAACTATCAGATAACGTCGCTTAGTGTTTGTTATTAATATTTAAATCACGCCTTCGCCTCTACCAATTCTGAAAACTCCTACGTGTACATAACATAAAAAAGTCTTTATAGGTACATACATAGTACAAACATTAATTGTACAATGTTTATCCGAGATGGACGGTTATTTCATTATATTAACTAAGATGTGCATATATTAGCGTGGACAGACACAGCGTGCCAAGTGACCGCCGGTCACTGCGCCGGGGTCAACGTCGGAGGGCGTCCACGCCGCGAATGGAGACCACCCAAACAATCCATAATGTGTCACCAAAGCGGACTTTTCCGCTCGCTTCATTATACCCAGTGAACAGTCAAGTTTACGACAATGCAAAATTTGTCTACGATTCGTACTTGAGTGTACGGAACTTTTAGAGGATACACAATATTATCCTTTTTCAATAATGTGTTTTACTGTTGAGTCCTGGATTTATACTAGGGGCACTCGGGGCTACAGCCCAGGGCGGCAAAATTCGGAGGTTGAGAAAAAAAAATTTTCTTCACGTTATCGAAAATGCTTCAAAAACTGTAATCGCGTTGAAAACATCTTCAAATTGTAATAAACAAAATTATTTTTTTCATTATTAAACGTAGTTTAACTAGCAAAATTGTGAAAGTCACAGTGTTTCGAATTTTATAAATTGTCCGTTGCAAAATTTACAGATCACTATTTCCCATATTCTCTCATACAACCGAGCTGGGTAGAGCAGTGGTACAGCACTAGACTCGCATTCGGGAGGTACGGGTTCGATTCCCGGCAGGGGCAGATGTGGCTAGGACTTTTTCCTACTGCCTCTCGCCGAGAAACGGTAATTCCTGTACCGGCCATCTTGATTGAGGTTTTCCATGGTTTCCCTCAATTAATTCCAGATAAATATCGAGATGGTTCCTTATTTGAGGCCATGGCCGATTACCTATCAAACTCCTAGTTCAAAAATTACCTACCTTATCCTAATTTCCTATAATTCCTTCATTCGCCCATTGCTATTATATAAGTTGAAGTTTTAAAAAATGTAGAAAATAACGAGAGGTGGTAAATGGAAAATAGTAATGGTGCGAATGGCGTCTGTTATGACATAAAGTCGAGAAACGGACGTTAAACGTATTATTATTATTATTATATTCTCTCATACAGCATATTGCCAGGGTTGCGAAAAATCAAATAACTTGCAACCCTGCATGCTACCACCTGCAGTCCGATTTGCAAATGAGTCTACGTTCCTGCTGTTTATAATAAATTTTCTGCTATGAGTCATTTTAATTATTTAAAAATAGTATATCCAAAGTTTATACATTTTACGCAAAATTTCAGTAGGTAATGAGGCGGCATTTTTTAGTGCCCAGGGCGGCGCTACGGCTTTATCCGGCTCTGTTACTGTTACTCGTTCTTTGAAAAGAACTTGTTTTTAAATAGCTGTTATGTTTTGTTGGAAAATATATCACTCAAGTCTTGGTGAAAAACAAAGAAAAATAGGTTTTGACAGATGGAGAGACATACACGAAAATGATCCTATAGCCTATAAGGGTTCCGATTATTCATCGGAGGTGTGGAACCCTAAATCCAGTACGGGTACTCTTAAGAGACGCGTAAATATTCAAATTCGAATACAGTGACAACTACACATAACCTCAAATATTTAACAAGGAAGATAGAATAAAGTTCTGTAGATACGACATACTGCTTGCAAAACTAATTGTCTGTCACAAACTTCACTTCCGTAACATCTAACCGAGCTATTCTAGCTAGATTTTTTCATATAGTCTTGAGAGAAAAGGAATATAACTTGAAAAAAACTATCGAAAAATTGTATTTTAATTTTTAAATAGATAATGTAACGTCATAAAATAAATGCGTAGGCCCGATCGCAAGGTCGACTTTGTTCGTATGTGTACGGATTATTGACTTAATGAATTAATTCATTCAAAATAAATAATAATCATTATTTACTTACGCAGATCACAGCAATAATTTATTCATAAATAATATGTAACTCTTTATATTGTAATGCTAAGAATTAAAACACAGGTAACTGAAATATAATTATACACATTTGGCATCCAATTTAATACGTAGGTACAAAGTGTTAAAAAATATTTTCAGTATTAAAAAAGTTAAAAAAATCGGGTCGCAGTGCCAAACCCTGCCGATAATATAGTGTATTTGCTAATATAGCTATTATGGCTTTATTACGTGAATTTAAGTTTGGACAAAATAAAAAAATTTAACCCCTTTACACTTCTTGAAATAATATTTTTTTTCTCAGTTGAAATATTGTTATCCATCCAACATCTGTAGCAAATTAAATACGTCCTTCACTTGGCTTTTTATTTTGTATCAAATAAGAAATTTAATATCTTAATACAGCCTTTATTTTTTTTTTAACTGTAATATTATTATCAATTCAACATCTGCACCAAATAAATACACCATCAGTATGTAAATTCGTATATGTGCAAACTAATGTTTTCATAAAATTTGTAAGCTCGGTCCTATCGAGCCGATTTTATTAAAATTTTAGCATCACATTTTAATCTTTATTAAAGGGTTAAATTTCTATATTGAATCGATTCTAAAACTTTCTTGGGTATTTTTGGAATCAAAAACTTTTTTCAACCCCTAAATACACCCCTTAAAATGGCACGATTGGGCCCATTTTACATAGACTTTGTGCAGTGATGTATTCCAACATGACATGTGGACCAAATTTTGTTTAAATAGATTAGACCTATCGTGCTAAGACACATTTTCAAAAGTGGTGCCAAGTTGCTTAGAATGATGTGAAACGTCGAGTAATGTTGGTTCAACCCCTAGGTTCCGCTATCCAACCGACGCAAATATGGCCAATACACTAAAAATAGATATATAATAAATAATATGTCGACAGTATTGTTTGAGCCTCGGCTATCTGCAAGCAAGGCTGATAATTGAAATCCAACAATCGTCTCTATTGTGTGTATTCTGACAACTTTGAATATAAATACTAGATTGAGACAGATTATAGACGCTCGACAATTGAAGCTATCAGCCTCCGAATAACCGAGGCAACTTATATATAAATTAAACAAAAACTCGTATTTCTGAACAGCTGGTATAAGTAAAATTTTTCTGTTATTTATTGGAATTTTTCAACAATTTTACTACATAAACTGTTAATTATTAGCCCGTTACAGATTCCAATAATAATAAAACATAAAAAGATACATAAACACGTTTTAAAGTATTTAAACAAAATGACAAACGGCATTATAAATGGCTTCCTGACATTTATATCCACAGTTTTACAACTTGTCAACTGTTCCAACTATCAACTATCACATCTAACATTACAGTTGTAATAGAGGAAAATTGAGTATAGGCATTTCTTTCAAGGGAACGAAAGTATCAATCACTTTCCCAACCTTCCTCTACATAGTATAATGCAATGTTGTCAACGCGACAACCCCTGTGAAACAGGTGCAACGCACTTCTCGATGTTAAATAAATATAGAAACACCTCCTGCTATCCTGATACTATTTATTCAGTAGCTTTTACTTCTCAAATATTGGTTATAATTCGGCCACAAACAAACTTCTTTTCTTCTGATTCTATTGATTTTGTCATTTCAATTCCTTCTTTTTGTTTACTTTGTATATAGAATGTTATTGTTGTTAATTTTATCTTATCTTCTCAATTATATACTGGTCAATTTAATAACAAACACCTCCTGTTCTCCTGATACTATTTATTTTATATTTCAGTAATGCACTCAGAAATACCTATTTATTATTTATTATTATTATATTACCTTCTTTACGTTCACGGTTTCTTGATTAGAATAGCTCAGATTATAGTTCGAATAGAATTTCTCTACGTCTGTTCTCCTAATATTTAGGCATATTCTACTATTTGCATCGTTCGTAGAATAGACTTGATTACCTCCTTTCCAAAACACTAATTTTAGTTCAATAATTTTTTTTGTATGATTTTTCTGTTCACCGGGAGAATCATATCGCCAAAAATATAGCAATGATATAAACCAATAGCAAAATATGGATTCCATATAAAAATTGACAATGAAAACCAAAAAATAATGTTACTTGTATTTACGTAAAAACCATTTGAGACAACTTTGTTGAAAAAACAGCTTTATATCTTGTAAACGCAGCTTTACACGAACAATCTCTATTACCAAAATCAACTGTTACAATTTTGATTATTTATAATTTTCGGTATAGTTAATACCAACAGAAGTACGAAGCAATACACAAACAAAAAAAACACTAAATGTGGAGATATGAATAATGCGTAAGGAAAGGAACCCAGTATAGTTGATATAACGGTAGCCTTTTTTTTCGACATAATTGATTATTATAACACTTTAAATCGAAAATTATGATTGTTAGTCATTTAAACTCTCTAATTCCGTTATTTATAATACTATAGTTAAAAAAAGAACAATAGTATTGGATACCAGAGAGAAAAACTGTATATTATAGACGCTCAAAATTTGAAATCAGCGTCAATAGTATTGGATGCCATGTAAGTGATTTCGTAGTAAGTACTTTTTTCGTTTCACTTTTAATAGCATGTTGCAATACCGTGTGTAAAGAAATTTTTCTGGAAAAATATTACTGTTTCTCTATTTATTAAACAGGCAGTAGGTATAAAAAGAGGGTAACGTTGCTTATTCAGTAAGGGGACACTGACACGCAATATCATTCAATGTTTTGGTATCTTTGATTCTCTTTTTTTAAAAAGAGAAAAATCCCATTCCTGTCCTTTTAAATTTTATTCACACAAAAGCAATATAGACCTTACAGATATTGAAAGTCTTTAGCAGGAATGTGTTTTTTCGTAGAATATTACTACCTAGATACCCTCTGTGTTTAGCATACGAAAAAATACGTTCGTGCTTTTAAGGTGACTCTTTTCTCAGATTGTACAAAAATTTAAAAACGTGGTTGCAAAGTGCATTTTACTACTATTCTTATTAGCTGCGTGATTAAACATTGAGCTTCATAAAATTTGGCTTGTCGCTTAAAAAGTTGAAAAAACACTTTTTTGCCTAAAAATCGTATCAAAAAACGTGTATTTCTTCACTGCACGGCATGGCATGACATTTAAAATTACGGGAAGTCTAATTAACATTCTTAATATTTTCTTTACAAACAAGAAACTCACAAAATTATTTTTAAGAAATCACACAGACTTGAATTATGCTTTCTCTCACCACAAGTCTGTGCAGTACTAGGATCCCAGTCAAACGTTGTGTTCCACGCTTTTCTGAGATCCTAATACTTGGTTGACATACATATAATAATTTGATTTTAAAAAAGACAAGTGTCTTACATGTAGTATATTTTCTCGATATTGGAACTATATTTTCGGTATTTCGGAACTCAAATATCGGAATCAGTTCCGAGACTGGAGGCCCTTGTGGTCAGTAGTTCTCAGTTTGGAACACCCTGGTATGTGTGCGTATATTATTAATATATGTTGAAGCAAGTTATTATCATATATTTTCTACAAACTGAACTCAACAGTTCTTTGATATTATTGTTTGTATAGCTGCAAATATATTTTATCACTTCTCTGGCTTATATTACTACTCGAAGTCAAATGAAACTCATAAATTAAGGGGCTACGGTACTTTGACAAGCGAACTCTCCACTATATTATGCAATAAACCTTTATTACTATTGCTTTATTGCCAGTCGAATATTCTTCGAAGATCCATAATTACAAGATTAATGAAAAAATCACAGCGAAAGTATTTCACTTCTCTATAATAAATCTGATATATCGTCCCTCTACCAAACTGCTAAAAATAATGCGTAGGCAAGTTAAAAACTTCGTCGCTTATATTATTTTTTTGAAGTATTAAGGTCCACACCTAGTAGATCGGAAAGAATCGGCTCGACGCGATAAGCACTATCCCTACTGCCAGACTATGCTCATCACACTGCTCCTCGCTCTGCTCATCGCGCTGTCGCGATGTTGCCCTAAGCGGCCAGACACTGCTGTACTCGCGACGCTCCGCACTCGGCTTTCGCCTCTCGGGAATGGAGGTCGATACTGTGGCAGCGTGCGCACTATACCTTTACACTTAGACCGCTTGGCGCGAGAGTATGTGGCCGGCTTACTCGTGCTCTTATTGCCGGTCCTTTGACTCGCGCACAAAAAACCGACAATCGAGGGAGCACTGGGCATGACGAGGAGCATGACGTGCGGCATGACGAGTAACGCGGCCACACAACGTCTCTGCCTCCTTTCCTCGCTACTTTCCATGCCACTCGTCGAATGTGTGGCTGAGGCATATAGTCGGCTCGAATTGACTCGACAGCATCCAGCATGCATATACACCGCCGAGCCGAACTGATCCGATTCAGTGGGTGTGAATCACGTAGCGCACGGAACGTAACTCGAACTGAACATTAATTTTGATAATAAAGTTGTTCAACGCTGTAATTTTCCGTGATGGTTTGCCCATTATTAGTAACTATAACCTCAAAATTTGACAGCCGTAGCTTTACCAACATGGCCGCTATACATTGTCAAAGTTCGAGCGCCTCTATTGGAAAGTCCTTTATATGTGTTTTGTTTTCTCCAGAGCACTGCACGAAGGCTCTTAACTTAATATTTGGGTTTATTTTTGACACTTGCGAGTTTACAAATTCAATGTCAATATACGTATGTTTATATAATATATGCAAATACCGTACGACATAAGTTTGTAAGTACAGTATACGCGCATGCCGAACTAATCGAAACTGGTTTTGTGTAAGTAAATGAAACATAACGGTATTTGCTTTCGGTTTTACGTGTTGATACACAATACTGTGTACGCTACTGGAACAAAACAAATCCTGGGTTGCAGGGAGCACTGTTAAAAAATTAGATTTGACAATTACGTTACATTATGAGCATATAGTTTTTTATACATTAAGGTAGTTGTCGTGGTAAAGGCACACCGTCAGAAAATTCTTAATTTTTGTATACTTATTAAGGACATGATAGTACAATTACCCTGAAAATTTAAAGTCGATCGACCGTATATAATCCGAGATAAATTCAATTAAAAATTGGATAATGAACATTGATTGTATACGATCTCTGTAGTTCTGAACCAGTTTCTTATTTATAAAAAAAGAACTAACTGTCAGAAACTCTCCAAAAACCGACAGTCTTTCAATACATTTATTATGAGTTTAAAAAAAAAACATTCTAATTATTTATAAATAACGGTTTAAAGTTCAACAATTTATAGAAAAGTATACATGCATATGAATACTGTATGGGTTACGTTTCCACGGGTACAGTCTTGCGTACAAATTATGGATCACTTAGCTACAAGCTAGTATACTTTGGGGCGCGTATAATCTGTACCTTTTTGACAATATTGTACCATGGCAACTACCTTACGAAGTATTCTGTCGTTATGAAACTTTTTGTCATGTAGAGCATTAGATTGTACTCACACAAAAACAAGTGATTGATCAACTCAAAAAAAAATCGCTTTTCAAGCTAAATTTTCATAAAAATATGTAGAAAAAAGTATATGAAAACTTTACGGAACTATTTCGTATACAAAAATTTCCATATGATATACATAGGTATGGCCAATGACCTTTTATCTGCCTTCGCATTACATAATTATGTACTTAGGTTGGATTAATAATAAAAAATGATTCTTTCGTAACCTCACTACTGAGATAGTTCATGTCTATAGTTACCTAGTTAAAAATCAGCTCTCGTATGTAGTGAATTTAATGAATCAATTAGCTTTTTTATGATGAATTGATTGTTTAGATATCGTACCGTAGGGTAATTGACAACTCATTCCGCCGCGAAAGTGGAAAGATTCGGGGTTGAGTCCCGACGGTGTTGGTGGATAAAAAAATACATTTTTCTAATTTAGCATTGTAACAATGAATGTTTATAACAATTAGAAAAAAGTTGTTTCCATATAGAAACTGTACAAAAAACGATATTAAATAGTATGTATACACGTTTTTAAAAAAAAATCGTTTCAATTCGAGTAATTTAAAAATCTACAATCTAAGGTCATTGTCAAATCAGACTTTCTGACATATGGATTTTTATAACCGAGCATAAATCTTATAAACCTGTGAGGTAGTGTTGAAAATGAGTAAGTCATTTCATACCGCCTGATATATGTACTAATATTTGTTCTCATCTATCGACTATCAGCTGCGCCCGTAGCGTTGAGGTTGGTTGCAAAAAAATGTGTTCTTTTGTTCTGAAGATCTGTCAAACAGAAATTAGTTGCCGATAGTTCCGAATAACCTGGCTGTTGAATTATTTTCTAACTAGTATCATGAAGAGATTGTTTGTGATTGTACCTGTTTTCAATTTAGTTGACCGGTAGTGTACAAAGTGTAAGATCATGTATTAGTATATCACTTTCATCAGAGCCACACTGTAAATTAATTTTCGATTGTAAAATAAATTAGACACTATATCTATGTGTGTTTATTCGTGCATAAATTAAATATTTTATAATTTATTATTACCTAATATATTATAAACTTAATAGTTCCTATTTATTCATAAACTTTATACGATATTATTTAGTGTATTTGCCATATGGCACATACACTATTGACGTCGGTCGGATGGCGGAGCCTAGGCGATGGACCAAAATTCCTCGACATATAGCTTCCTGAATAAGTTGGCATCATTTTTGGAAATAACCTTCGAAAAATTTAAGTAATCTTAACGAAATTCGGTATAAACATTGGGCTTCATTATCGCACGAAGCCTATTTAAAATGGGCGCAATCGGAACATTTTAATGGTGTGGGGCCCAAAAACACCGAACATATTCTCGAAACTGATTCAAAATTGAAATTTAACCGTTTAATATCAATTAAAACATGCTTCTAAAATTATAATAACATCGGCTCGACAGGACCGGACTTTTATGAAACCATTTGATTGCGGACAGAGAGTTATACTTTCTGAAGACTGTATATAATTTTGTGCAGATGATGAATTGATAAAACAGAGACGAAATATTGAGATTAAGAAAAAAATATTATTTAAGGGCTTACATTTTTATTTGTTCCAAAAACAAACACAAATTCATATAATAAAGCCACAACACTGTCTGTATTAGCAAATATACTATTGTTTTCGCACTGCGACCATAGTTTTTTTTTTAGTTTAAATTCGTTACGAATGCATTCATGCCAAACATTTGACAATATTTTAGACACGGTATCACAGTTAATTATTGCTAATAGATTTAATACAATAAAAACAAAAAAAACACACTTTTTTACAATATTTTGTTTCTGTAAAATTCAAATCAGTCTCTAGTAATCATTTGTATCGATTCACAAAACGATTTTTTTTAAATAAAAAAATGCCAATTTAAAAAAAATGGCCCACATAATTTAGGCTAGAAAATCGGTGAATTAAAATATAAATGAATCAATATAACAACTGAAGACTCAGATTGTAATAGAGGCGACACAAAAACGTCAAATGAACATCGCTAGATGCTCGGCTATTCTCAAGTGATACAATTTAATAGATTAAAAAGTCAAATCTCGAGCTATTATCTTAATGAGCAATCTTACAAAATCGATCAGTAAAATTGACAAAAGAGAGTTCAGTTTCCAACATTTATCAAAGGCAATAAAGAAAGAGGGATTTTCTTTCTTGCCTGCATGCACAGGGCATCCTAATCCTGGGATAAAATCACAAGGGAAAAAACACGGATGTCTATAATGCAATCTACCTAAAACTGGTTTGTTAAAATTCAAAGGGGATTGAAGAATAAAAATAGATCAAAAACATTCAAGGATTACACTAACTTGCTTTTATAAATTGTAACTACCCTAGTTTTGCAGTCACTGTCATCAAAGACAATCAAATTTGCCTGTGTCACTAACAAAAATTGTCCTACAAAAAACTAAGTCTAACACCGTTTGGGTTTTTTTATTGACTTTTTCCCAATTAAAAAATCGATGTCCTATTATCTATTTAACGCATTTTTTTTAACCTTAAGACAGCAGGTTTTCTGGAATGCTTTTTTTAAATTTTCTGTTGCTTTTGTACGAACAAAACTGTATTTTGAGTTAATAAATTTTTTTTATTGTAACCACCCACAGCTACGGCTATGTCTCCAGTAGATTGTGGAAAGTCAGTTGAACAATATCTTTGTAAACACGTGCAAAAATGATATATTAGATCGGAAGTTTGCGTAAATAACACGGGTCTAATTTATGATAGTCAAACTGGAATGCGATATGGCTTGCAGCGTTCCTGCGATGAAAGTAATAAAGTACCATAAACTTGGCATTTTCAAAATGAGTAAGCAAATGACGTAATAAGTGTGTTTGGTGTATTAGAGTAGATAACTCAGCGAAATTTACTCAGGAAAGTGTACGTTAGGTTTACCATATGTGTACATTCATAACAAAACGGGCTAGTGACAGATTTCACAACAAGGTTTAGATTTAGGTTAGAGTTAGAACAAAAAGGCAAGCTGTTTTAATATTTTTATATTGTTTTTATGTTGAAACTGATTCCTTTTAAGACACACAAAAAATGTTAAAAACGGATACCTAACGGAAAAAGTACTTTGTTTAACAATTATTAAATTCAGTCCCTATAATTCACAATATCTATTTACTCCTTCCATATTTTTAATATCTTGTACATAGAAAGTATAAAGTTTGAATACTCAGAAATTCTAATTCCAAAATGACAGAAAAGAAATTAATAAGAATACAGATGGACGGAAATTCTGGTTTCACTATGATAACCAAAAACTTTAAAATATTTAAGGTTAAAATCACAGTATAATGGTTAAAACTTATGATTACATGTTTTTGTTAAAAAAATTTTGACGAAGATTTCTCGTTTTTTTATTCATTGCAACCAAAGTTGTTATAAATAATACATTTTTGAATTATGAAAAAATACGTGTACAAAACCGCTCACCACCGCTATATTTTACGTTTAAATTTCATCCTATTCCCTAAGGTTTCAGCTAGGATTTCGCTGGGCCACTGTCTCATTCTTAAACCTGTCGAACGGTCGGCTTGCAGTCTTTTATCATTATTGCACTCACATACACGACGGTACAGAATATATACAGGCTGTTTCATTCGCCTTTAAAGAAATCTAGAATGTTTTCTTAGTATGCTTAGGCCACTTCACACGAGGCTGGTTTTGCAGTTGGATTCACTGATGGAAGTTGACGTCATTGCGGGCTCTGCTGCGTGGTCAAAAGCCACGAGCTATCGCGGAACATACACAACAAATAATAAAAAAAACTACGCGTCGAATTTTGTAACCTCTTTTTTGAAGTCGATTATAATAAAAAAAAGGTTATTTATGACATTTTCAACTGTTTTTTATTACACTGACTATGTTTAAAAAAACCTGTTGACATGTCCGGGTTCTGGGCTTTAAGATCCGGGGTTTTCACGCATCTTGTCCTGGTTGCCAAATTTTAGAGATGGCAACCCTACTTTTGTGTTTTGTATTGTACTATTCGTCTTGGTTTGTTACGTCAACCCTCCGTTTCTTTAAAAATCAAAATGGGACAGTCTGTATATACAGACAATGCACACTTGATTTTTTATGTTCGCGCACAATACGCGTTGCCTCCTTAAGGGACGCATGCTCAGCAATATAAAGTCGGCTGAAAACTCCCCGGCTGAAGATCTTCGTGCAAGGGTGCTTGTTTATGGCGAAACCGAGGGTGGAACGTGAAAGTACTACAGAATGTTGTATGGAAAATGGAACAGCTAATCATTACGCACTTATATTGGAAACATACCGAGCTGGGTAGAGTAGTGGTACAGTACTAGACTCGCATTCGGGAGGTCCGGGTTCGATTCCCGGCGGGGGCAGATGTGGCTGGGACTTTTTCCTACTGCCTTTCGCCGAGAAACGGTAATTCCTGTACCGGCCATCTTGATTGAGGTTTTCCATGGTTTCCCTCAATTAATTCCAGATAAATATCGAGGTGGTTCCTTATTTGAAGCCATGGCCGATTACCTATCAAACTTCTAGTTCAAAAATTACCTACCTTATCCTAATTTCCTGTAATTCCTTCATTCGCCCATTGCTATTATATAAGTTGAAGTTTAAGAAATGTAGAAAAAAACGGGAAGTGGTAAAATGAAAAATAGTAATGGTGCGAATGGCGTCTGTTATGACATAAAGTCGAGAAACGGACGTTAAACGCATTATTATTATTATTATTATTATATTGGAAACATTCATAAACTCATTTAAGAGGGATACACCGATCGGTGCAGTAGAGTAGTTGTGAGAGTACTAGACTCCCATTCGAGAGGTACCGGGTTCGAATCCCGGTGGGGTCAGATGTGGCAGGGGTTTTTTCCTACTGCCTCTCGCCGAGAAACGCTAATTCCTGTACCGGCCATCTTGGTGAAGTTTTTCACGGTTTCCCTAAATTAATTTCAGATAAATGTTGAGATGGTTTCTTATTCAAGACTATGGCCGGATTACCTGTCAAACTCCTATCCACACACAGTTGCGCCTATAAACTCATTTAAGAGGCACACACCGATCAGTACAGTAGTGTAGTGGTAAGAGCACTAGACACGCGTTCGAGGGGTACCGGGTTCGAATCCCGGTGGGGGCAGATGTGGCAGGGATTTTTTCCTACTGCCTCTCGCCGAGAAACGCTAATTCCTGTACCGCGGCCATCTTGGTGAAGTTTTTCACGGTTTCCCTAAATTAATTTCAGATAAATGTTGAGATGGTTTCTTATTCAAGACTATGGCCGGATTACCTGTCAAACTCCTATCCTCACACAGTTGCCTATAAACTCATTTAAGAGGCGCACGCCAATCAGTACAGTAGTGTAGTGGTAAGAGCACTAGACTCGCGTTCGAGGGGTAGCGGGTTCGAATCCCGGCGGGGGTGCAGATGTGGCTAAGACTTTTTCCTATTGCCTCTCGCTGAGAAACGGTAATTCCTGTACCGGCCATCTTGATGAAGTTTTCAGATAAATATTGAGATGGTTTCTTATTCAAGACTATGGCCGGATTATCGCCGGATCCTCACACAGTTGCCTACCTTATTCTAATTTCCTATGGTTTCTTTATTTGTCCATTGCATTAATTAAGTTAAAGTTAAAAAACTTAGCAAAATAATGGGAAGTAGATGGAAAAATAGTAATGGAATGGCGTCTGTTATGACATAATGTCGACGAACGAACGTTAAACGCATTATAATAATTATAATTTAAGATGTAAACTGATAATAGAGATTTCTTTACCGAGACAGTTGTATAAACTATAAAGTATAGACCACGAATTAGAGCTGTGTAGTTCGCGAACGAACTACTTCAAAAGAGCGTTCTTATGACTGAACTGAGTGAACTAGTTCGCAGCCAATCAAGAAATCAGTTCGTTAGTTCAATTATCATTATCTACCGATCAATTATTGAATTATTAAAAAAATCTGTGCGATAATTTTTTTATTAGTTACCCTTCCAAAAATAAAGTAAGAAATTTTTTTGTTTTTGAATTGATTTTTTTGTCAGCTTATAAGTAAGTTTCAACATTTTATTCTTGTTTTTCTCTTCTTTCTTCGAACCTGAAGCGTCTTAACAGCGAACTAGTTTGCCGGAAATGGTTGAACTAAATTGAGCGCTCTTTTTAGAGAACTAAAATGCCCAAGTCTACCCAAGTCTAGTTCTGAAGATACTGAGATCGACATATATTATGACGAGAGTGTTAAGAACGAGAACTAGCGAGTTTTAACAGACACATAAGTCATAATATTATCACGCACGAGACATAGTATGGTTTGCATGTACCGCCTATAAAAACAGCACATAATGATAATTTCACAAAATTTTGACAGTCCAATTTTGAGCAGATCACTTCTGATTGTATATACTGCGTTCAACTTTCAAGATTATGAAACAAATAAAAAACCGGAACCATATATGTGTATTTTCTATTTTATATTTTTGCGTACACCCTGTATACGTATATAATATGTATAGGGACATTGCAAATTGCCACAATAAATACCTCTGCGCTGCACCAAACGTCGCACACAATGTTGCAGTTTTATATTGCATTTTATATGGATCTTACTTATATAACATATTCATATAAGTATTTCAAAATGTTGTTTCATTTTATTGCTTGAAAATTAATTAAAATCAGTTAAGTGTTATATTAAGTATGCGTTGCAATTAAACAAGGCCTTTATATTTTAAAATACTGACAATTATAGCTTACTTAAAAAGTATTTCCATCGAAAGCAATAAATTCTACCTGTGGTTTCGCTCGTGTAAAGCCCAGGTTTCTTAAGATACCGTAATACAGCGGCCGTATTATGACTGAGTTAGTCATTTACGTAATTTTTTCAGTGTGTTATTTTCAGGACCGATCCTAGAATATTTTCAGAGTGGAGCGAGATCGCATTTCAGCACCTCCCTCCGTTAATCCAATTTTACAATACTTAAAAAAAAGAAACAACTGATAATCATAGACTTTTTTCTGGAATCTCTCCAGATTCGGCGCTTGGAGCGCTGGTCGTAGTTATTTTGTCTATTTGTTAACTCGTTTGTTCCGGGTAAATTCAAAAGCTTTTGAAATGATTTTCGTCGAACTTTAACTATGTTTTTAGTGTATTTGCCAAATGGCAACATACACTATTGGCGTCGGTCGGATGGCGGGACCTAGGGGCCGGACCAAAATTTCTCGACGTTTCATAACCTCCTAAACACTTTGGCACCATTTTTAAAAATGTTATATATATATATATATATATATATATATATATATATATATATATATATATATATATATATATGTGTGTGTGTGTGTGTGTACGCGCGATAACTTTCGAAAGAGGTAATTGATTTCAACGAAATTTGGACCACGTGTTGAAACCCATCACCGCAAGAAGCCTATTTAAAATGGGCCTAATCGGGCTATTTTAAGGGTAGTTTTTAGGGGTTGAAAACTGTTTTTGGGCCCCAAAATACCGAAAAAATTCTCCGAATCGTTTCAAAATTGAAATTTAACCCTCGGGTAGTGATTAAAAAGTGTCCTCACAATTTTAATAAAATCGGCCCGACAGGACCGGATTTACAAATTTTATGAAAACACTAGTTTGCAGATAGTGACTTATTTATTGAAGAGTGTATTTAATTCGGTGTAGACGTTAGATTGATAATAATATTACAATTAAGAAAAAAATGTTATTTTAAGGGGTGTATTAAGGGGTTAAATTTTTTATTTTGCCCAAAAACAAACTTAATTTCACATAATAAAAGTATGAAACCATACGGCCCTATACAAGCAAATAGGTACACTATATTGTCGGCAGGGTTTTGGCACTGCGACTCGGGTTTTTTAGTAATATAAAAGCTTTAATTAAACAAAAGAAGATAAAATGAGTAGAAACCGTTCTTATATAGATTGTCGAAAACAACCGACTTGTGTTTTTGAATATGTATAGATTAAAGCATTGGTTTCCTAAAACAGCAGTCGTATTACGTGAATGACGTCACAAAAACGTGTGCATAGAAATAAATTTTTGCGGTTTTGGCGGTATCAATGGTAGCACCGTAACGTGAAAAATCAACATCTATTTATTTCTATGCACACATTTTTTGAGACATCATTCACCGTTATATTGCAGTCGAATAAAAAGTATCCTACACTAAGAGTCTCTTAAGTTTTATCATTAAATGATGATACAAACAAGTATATTGTTCAAATAGCACAGCAACTTAAAAAAAATTTTGAGTATTAATTGGATATCAAAAATTACTGGGTATCAATTGGGTATCAGACTTTTGTTCAAAATCGACGTATATTTTCATTCGGTATATAACAAGTGGGTACTTAATTTTATTTTTAAAAGAGTAATTTTGATTTATTCCTATAATTAATTAGCTTTTCATGAAGAAACTTTAAAATGTAAAGTAAAGACACCGTCAGCATTTTCATGCGTATTACTGCGTACATAATTCATAAACTAAGTCCGGGTGACATTTCTATAAAATGAAGTAGAAAGTTAAAATTATGTAAAGGAGTTGAAAAGCTCGTTGTCTACTTCACATAACATAAATATTAAAGCAAGACGAAGACGTGCGAATAAGCAATCCATAAATTAAGACGAAGATAGGTAGGTAATTTATTAACATTGTAAATTGATAGAACGAGACGTTATGTAGTGGATGAGGGACAAACGCTGGGGGGCTGCAGAAGTGGGATTATTGTCTAGATAAGGGCCGCACTGGGATACTCTATATGTGTGTAGGGGTGAAGGGGGGATCTCTGGGATGAGTGTTCGTGTGCTGAAACAAAGAGTAAAGAAATCAACGCAACACTTGATTCCATCATTCTCTGGTTCACCGTGTTTTTCTCCCCTCAGTGCCGTCGCGACGCCGAGATGTTTATTAATACTGCGTCGGGTCATAGACATTCTCATCTGTATGCTAGAAACGGTTAACAGTACAGAACGGTCAATACAATAAAATTTCAGAAAGATGCACAGAACTAAATTAATACCAGACTTGCGCAAAACGGTTCAAAGAGGAACAAAGATATACTCAAAAAAGTTTGCGTACTACCTTTGCACGTGGTCGAAGTAAAACATGTTAACAATACATATAGTTTACCGTTTTTATATGTACAGTACTGTACAGATGCAAATAAATAAACAGGCAGGAAATGATGAAAACTGATATTCACTCTAGGAATCTTTAAAACTGTACAATACTTAGGGATGCTGACTATATTCAAATAAAAACATAATTGTAACGTTAAGTGATAGTTTCTATGATAGAAATACTAAAAAACACAATATTTTTCCTTATTTTAAAGAAATTTATTTGATATTTAATAAATAAAACGTAATTAAATCAATCTCAAGTTACGTGACAACGAACATCAATCAGAGTGCATGACGTCACTCATTCATAAACATTATCAGACGCTGTCATAGAGAACGACGCTGTTCACGCTGTCAAAAGGCTTCATTGTTCGGTTAATATTTTGAGTGTGTAATTTATTATTATTTATTTAATTAACTATAGCAACAATTACGAAAAAACCTTTCATCATCTCATAAGTTTACCAGCATGAACAAGTATTGGCGTTTTGGAGCGTAATTTGAAACGGAATTTAAAATACATGATTTTTAAAGCTTATAATAATAGTAATAATAATAATAATAGTTTATTTGTGGTGCCATAGTGGATACAAATTGTCAATTCAGAGTCCATCAAGGACATTAGTAGGTTCATCAAGAACACAGTCGTTCATGACCCAACAGAAATTCATCTAAATTATAAAAAGCGCTTGCTATCAAAAATTCTTTCAAGTACCTATTTAAGATAAAAATAATCTATATTTGTGGCTATATTAGGTAGGTACTTATGCACGATTTAAAAATACTTTCCCAAAAATAGTCAACATCCCTACTACACACAGAATTACGATTTTATTTATGCGTATTCATTCAACTAACTTCTGCATAATTCATTACAAAAAAACCTCTCGCAGTATGTAGACTTTGCAATCCGTCGCAATACAGAAAAGCTTTATTGATACGTCATATTTGTTCGTGAATCATTGAGTTGCCTTGGAGAAATTCACAGAAAGTGCCTAAAGAAGTTTTAATTGAAATAAACACATGTGATTTTAGTTAAATCTGCAACTCAATCAATAAAACCTTAAGCCGTTGCGGAAACCATTAATAGTCCTTCATTCGACAGATATAATCCTTAGAGTCGTTGAAAAGGGTTTCACTAAGATAATTTGACAGGTGGTCACTATCTTCAGAAACGCAGAAGGCACAAATAAAGTTTTACGATTGATAGATTCAGTGACGAACTAAACTAACGCTAAGCTATTGAAAAGTTTCGCTAAAGACATCAACGCTATAGTTGAAAAAGTTTTTATGTCAACCTTTATAAGGTCGTTATTTCTTTTACAGATGAAAGAATAATTAAAAGTTTTTTTTGCGTGTCTAATTTACATTTCAAGATGTTATCATTTCAAATAAACTGACCGCATGATGAACTATTTTTGACGTGTTGACGATTCATGATCCGACAAAAATGAATTTCATTTTCATTTTGTGATTTAAAAACTATCAGTAAACAGTTTATTGAAATTGATTTCAAATTATACAAATTCGGGTTGGCGTCTGGCGAAGCCACGTCTTTTCGAGTTTATTTAGATTAAAACTGTGGTCCGTTGGTACTAGGTAGCAATAAGGCTCCTTGGTATGTAGAAATTAGAGATGGGAAAAACGGGTCTTTTTAGTGATCTGCATCTTTGCATCTGGATCCCGTATGTGAGCCGGCTCACTGAACCGGTTCAAAAAGAGCCGAGTTCTGAATATGTTGCTGCAGTCTGCCACTGAGTTACCTAGTTCAGTCAATCATATCACGACCTGTCACCTGTATAGAATCAAGAATGCATAGCCAAACATGTGATGCATGAGTCATTTGAGCTGACAGAAGCATCAAAGCAAGAACTGATACGTGAGTGTAAAATGTGCTTCTGTGTGTTAAGTGTTTCAAGTGTTTCATGCGGATCCGTTGATCCGTCGGCTCAAAAAAAAGTGAGTCGGCTCTCACGGATCTTCTGTCGGAGTCCGCTCTTTGAACCGGTTCAGATCTGAGTTACCCAAGTCTAGTAGAAATAGTAATGAAGCACCGCCTGCTAACACGGAAATCAAGAAAATTTCAAAGAAATTATATTACACAAAAACCGGCCAAGTGCAAGCCGAACTTCGTTTTCCGTGAGAACTTTAAAACTTGTGATTTTCGTTTAGTTTTTCTTCTGTAAACTATGAGTGAGGCACTAATATATTTCCTATTTTACTACTCAGTAGTTTCCAAGATAAGAGGGAGGAATGCTCGATTTAATATTTTCTAAAGTAGACACCTCATAACGAGCCCTTTCATTTGATACGTTACACGATGCATTTGAATTTTTTTTTATTTTCTATTTTGCTTCCCAAAATTAACCCTCAAAGTCGGAATTCGTTTATTTAGGCTACACGTCCGTAATAAGGTTATCTAACTCTCTACATGTACCAAATTTCTACTTTTTTCGTCCAGTAGATTCGGAGAAAACAAGCAATGATAAACAGACAGATCCTAGAAGGGTTTCGTTTTTTCATTGGAACCGTAAAAATCAATAAAAATCAATCTGATTAAATTTCTAAAATATTTTTAAGGTCGAGTTCTCTTGATGGCTGTTCGTCTGCATCGCTTACAATTTCTGAGATCCCAATGGTGTTACAGTGATATTGCACTCACAATACATTATAATGTATATTGAGTGTCTATGATTATGAACCATGAGTTAAGACTGTGAGAGTGTGTGTTGTGTGTATAACAAAAGAACGAGATCAGAGTGAGCGCGTGCTATGCTTTATTATTCTCGATTTCAACGCTGTTCAACTATTATTATTTATTCTTTTCAATAAACCCGACACCACTACACTACAAGTATTTTGTAATTAGCGCATTTTAATAATAAAAATTTCAAGCAATTGAGCGACAGGGCCATTCCAACTTCATAAATATTGACATTTGCAATATGACATATAAAATAACATTTCTGTTGAAGCGTGCGGTGACGCGGGTAATAACTAGTAATAAATATTATGAAATTTGTATAGTTACATAATAGGGGTTTACATGTAAAAACTAACCAAATAATGCTTGGTTACCTAACTAATTTATTTATTTATAGTATTTCGAATTACGGGAAGGCAAATTAACATTTTGAGATTTTTTCTTTACAAACATGTTAAATAATATAGTGACCCATTTGGATGTTTCTGTACGAAAATTTGCGTAAAATTAACGCTAATTTTCTCGTTTTTATTTGATTTTAAATCGGTTATTTAGATCAAACAAACTGTAAAAACTTGGCTAAAAATCATCTTGAAAGAAATGATACATATTTCTATTTTATTTTGAAACAACGTCAAAGATTAAATAAAATAATAGAAAACAGTATCATGGGTAATTGGAATAATGAAAATAAATCAATTTAAACACTCATTGATTGCAACGTTTCGTCTTGTCTTTAATTAAGACTTTTTCAGACGAAACGTTGCAATCAATGACTGTTTAAATTGATTTATTTTCATTATTCCAATTACCCGTGATATTGTTTTCTATTATAACATATATCTAGAATTGAACTTTAAAGATGAATTAAATAAAATTTTTCATAGAAATCCGAGATTTCCGAAACGTCAGTGCATTCTAGGTGCACACACATCCAACTTCTGGTAAGATGGAGCAATGCAGATGAAAAAGGGTTCATATTGAACAGCTGGTAAACAATCACCTTAAGCAACTTAAATTTTAGTCTTCCGCAAGTTAGATTCAATGCCAAACAGATTCTATGACGTTCAGGTTCAGTCCATTACACCAAATCATACAATTTCTGGTAGGCGTTCAGTAAAAAGTGAAAGAGTTTTTTGTAAGTTCAGTAACTCGAAACAACCTGAACTATCAAAATGCTCCGGTTGTTACAAGCTAGTTACTATAGAGAACTATAGTGCAGTCCCGATTATTGACATAAACATGATCAGCTGGTCGGATAAAAAAATATTGAATAAAACAGAAATGGCGGATGTTGGATGAAAGAAAAGCAAATCGACTGGAAGTTTAAACATATTTTTTGCACAATCTCATTTAAATTTTTTTTATGAAGTTAAGATTGTAGTAAAATAATAAAAGAATAGTAACTTCTTACCACAACAGATTTATTCTGTGGATGTACATTTCGAGAGCTAAGCTCCCATCTTCAGCAAAACACTAAACTCAGAGCTTAGCTCTCGAAATGTACATCCACAGAATAAATCTGTTGTGGTAAGAAGTTACTATTCTTTTATTATTTTATTGTTCCAACCACAGTGTTCTTAATGTTTATATTAAGATTGCAGTGTATTAAAAAGGATAAAAATAATTTTTAATAATTTAAGTTCATAATTATAAAAGCGTGGGTTGTAAGCTCTATGGTAGTCACGGCCCACCAATTGTTGCAATAAAAGTTCATCCATTCTCGAATGATGGTGGTACGAACAGACAAATATTGTACAGAAACATATTCTTGAGAAAGTACTGTACTAGTTTCGTCATGCGCGGCAACCTCAGAGTTTCGTCCAGACCCCAATTTTTAAAACTAAATAATAGATTCCCAGCGGGAGCCATATCGACCTCCTTCCCCTTCCTCCACCAGTGAACGCTGGAGTTTTCCGTAGGGGCTTTATGATTTTTTGAAACATAAATGGATAAATTAGGTACACATAATATGCAAAAATATTTTCAAATTTCATATAAAATTATTATGAACTACGGAGGCGTTGGAACTTTTTTTAACACGCTTTTATTACGTCAAATTCTCACTATTTTTTTGTACATATATCTTTGGACCTGGTGCGACGTCTGGTGACAAAATCCGAACTACCTCAAATGGGTCTTATTGCCTACGTACGATCGAGATATTATAATGCACGTCTTTAATTGCGTTATGAAAAAAATATGAATATTGTTTGTGAAGGAATCTTTGAATGTAAAATTCACCCATTTCAAAACGTCAGATTAGACTGAAACTTTGCACACTTATCAAGGACCGATGACAATACAATCATTTAATAAGTTTGTCCAATTATCCTAACCAGGACCTTCAAGATAAAGAAACTTAAAAAATTACAGCAAGCAAGCTAACACGCTGTACAGTGGCGTACGTTTCGTTGCCTACCCTATAGTCAATTGCAATATTGTTTTTTAGTCTTACTTACTTAAAAACTTAAACAACTTTTATGAACTAAAAAATGTAAAATAATTTGACAACAAAATTAGCTTTACTGTAAAAAGCGTGGAGTACTTACCGGTAATAAATTTTTCATTTACCAGCTAATTGTAAACGTAGAGCTGTTATGAAAATTTAAGTAGATAGCACCCCACGCTTTTTACAGTAAAACTAATTTTGTTGTCAAATTATTTTGCGTTTTTTAGTTCATAAAAGCGTGTTGTTATAGTTTTTTTAAACTCTAATTTTATTTCTATTAAAGGTGGCGGTGGTTCAGGAAAGGTTGGGGACCTCTAATCTAAATGAAAAAAACCCGGGTCGCAGTGCCAAAACCCTGCCGACAATATAGTGTATTTGCTTATACAAGCAGTGTGGCTCTATTATGCGAACTTAAGTTGGTTTTTGGGCAAAATAGAAAATTTGACTCCTTAATACACCCCTTAAAATCACATTTTTTTTCTTAATCTCAATAATATTATCAGTCGAACCTCTATACCAAATTATATACAACTTTCAGTAAATAATTCACTATCTACAAACTAGTGTTTTCATAAAATTTGTAAGTCCGGTCCTGTCGGGCTGATTTTATTAAAATTTTAGTGACACTTTTTAATTACTACCAGAGGGTTAAATTTCAATTCTGAAACGATTCGGAGAATTTTTTCGGTATTTTGGGGCCCAAAAACATTTTTCAACCCCTAAAAACTACCCTTAAAATGGCCCGATTAGGCCCATTTTAAATAGGCTTCTTGCGGTGATGGATTTCAACACGTGGGCCAAATTTCGTTAAAATCAATTAACTCTTTCGAAAGTTATTGCCCGCACACATATATATATACGTATATATATATATATATATATATAAATATATATATATATATACATATATATATAAACATTTTTAAAAATGGTGCCAAAGTGTTTAGGAGGTTATGAAACGTCGAGAAATTTTGGTCCGACCCCTAGGTCCCGCCATCCGACCGACGCCAATAGTGTATGTTGCCATATGGCAAATACACTAATAAAGTGGTCTGCAATGTCCTCTAAGGGATATGAAGCTAATCCATCTTCATCGCACTCTTTACAATAAAACCAAGAAAGTAGTTCCGTCTCCAGTTTCAATCAGTCATGTTCAGTGTTGGATAAACAGAGATTTGGATAATCGTGACTCTACTGTAGGTCCAATATACGAACAGTTCGATGCACCGTGTAGAAGAGCCGCCGCTTTGTCAAGGTGATTCACCTGTACCATAGACCAACATTCAAAGTACCCACTAGACCCACGCGCGGGGTCTCTTTATCTATCTAATCTCGTGCCATCCACACGAACGCAACGCCTCTCCGCACCAAAACACAAGTCCAGTGATCCAAAAACTAATAAACACGTGTGTGTACTTTTTTCAATAATGCTAGAACCGTAACATATTTTTCTTTTATTTGTAAAAAGTTAAACTTCTTTGGTCCTTTCTATACCCGGTAAAAAATAACGAATTTTTCTTTAAGTGTAGTGAGTGAGCGGGAGTGACAGAGTTTTAGGGCCCATTTGGGCCATTTTTTGACCTCTCCTACCCGCATGTAAGAGCACATAAGATTTTTCGGATTCCCTCTGCCCCTTCTTACGTAATATTTTATCTGTTTCTGGAAAAGGATCAATTGCACTCAAACCCTTATTTTGAAGTAAATCAAAGATTATTTATTTTTAAAAAGCGATTGTAGCTAATCTTTTATTGCTATTATTGCGTAATAATAAAAGGAATTTTTTCAAATAATTAATGTAAGATTAATATACGAATAGAACGTATGGTATAATTAGTGTATTTGCCATATGGCAACATACACTATTGGCATCGGTCGGATGGCGGGACCTAGGGGTCGGACCATAATTTCTCGACGTTTCATAACCTCCTAAACACTTTTGCACCATTTTTAAAAATGTTATATATATATATATATATATATATATATATATATATATATATATATATATATATATATATATATATGTACGAGCAATAACTTTCGAAAGTGTTAATTGATTTTAACGAAATTTGGCCCACGTATTGAAATCCATCACGGACAGAAGCCTATTTAAAATGGGCGTAATCGGGCCATTTTAAGGGTAGATTTTAGGGGTTGAAAAAAGTTTTTGGGCCCCAAAATACCGAAAAAATTCTCAGAATCGTTTAAAAATTGACATTTAACCCGTTAGTAGCAATTAAAATGTGTCCCTAAAATTTTAATAAAATCGGCCCAACAGGACCGGACTTAAAAATTTTTTGAAAACACTAATTTGTAGATAGTGACTTATTTATTGAAGGCTGTATTTAATTCGGTATAGACGTTAGATTGATAATAATGTTGCAGTTAAGAAAAAAAATGTTATTTGAAGGGGTGTATTAAGGAGTCAAATTTTTTATTTTGCCCAAAAACCAACTTAAGTTCGCATAATAGAGCCACACTGCTTGTATAAGCAAATACACTATATTGTCGGCAGGGTTTTGGCACTGCGACCCGGGTTTTTTTTTTATTTATAAGCTTCAAAATGTGCAAAAATAGACACATTAATGATTTTAAAAACTTAATATGCAATAACAATTTTGAAAATAAAAATATATGTATAAATAAAATTGTACATTAAAAAATAGATCTCATCAGAGTTGTTTTCCCCAACGCTAATAGTTCTCAAATATCCATCACTCTATGTTAGAAATCGCACATTTCGATTTATAAAATACTAGCGGCCCAGTCCGGCTTCGCCCGGGTGTAAATGTAATATATAGGATATAAAAGATGAGAATCATTATCATTAAATTCTCAACGTGTATTGAATTTGCGCGAATTCAATTGCTTTTATTTGTGAATGTTCAAAAATCGAAGAAAAATCTTATTTCCCAAAAAGAAATTAAAAAAAAAACTTGGAACGTGTCGCGGGACACGCGTTTCGAACGAAGTCCCTTTCGTATAAGACGTTTTTCGTAACGCGTTTTATATAATCTAAAAACACCCGGTATAATCTAAAAACACCCAATATTTTCTAGCAATAAATATAGCCTATGTTACTCAGGGTGAATGTAGCTTTCTAATGGTGAAAGAATTTTTTAAATCGGCACAGTAGTTTTTGAGTTTATTCATTACATACACACAAAAATACAAATCTTTCCTCTTTATAATATTAGTGTAGATTACGTAAGAATGGCTTCAAAGAGAACGAGATGCGGAATTTTTCGTTTGTTTATTGGAATTAGTGTGTGTTCTTCAATAAAAAGATAAGGTAAATATAAAAAAGCGAACGAATTTTAAAACTGCAAGTTATTCCCACCAAAAAATTTAATGTTTAGACCGGTACTACGTTTGAAATATACAATTTTGTAAATGTTAGGCATCACTGCTTTACTTTAAAACAGATCACTATGTAAGCATTAGGTATGCGGCTAGCGCCTACAAACATTCTAAATTTATACTTAATAAATAATAAATTAAGTAGCATGGCTCAATCAATAAAATATTAGACTATTCTCAAATTACGGAGCACACTTCCTTATAAAATTTTCACTGTTAAAAATACTTTGCAGTCTCACTTACATCTCAATGATACTAGCGTGAGAATAGCCGAGCTTCGGGGGTTATCATTATGTATATAAAAATGAATTAGTAAAATGTTCACTATGGTGTAGTGCGTAAGACTAATAAACAGTAGAATAGTATAGTGGTAGCTCTCGCATGGTGTGAAATAACAGTTATAAATATGCTTTAAATATGAAAAAAATTTACAGTTGTAGAGTAACTGATAACTTATTCCGCCGCGATAGTGGACTTTTGTATTGAAAAATAAGTGGTTGTTTGATATCAGAAGGAAAGAAACTTTTACAGTAAATGCTGTGATAATATTTTTTGCTAAATAGCCGGGAGCTGTTAGACATTGTTAGTTAAGTATTTGAGGCACTGTGAAAATTTGTACAATACCTCCTAGTCATATCCGAATACAATAACACAAACCTGGTTGAAAGGAAGCGAGGCTTAACTGACTCTCAAATTTTTGTCACCTGGCAGGTAGAATGTTCCACCGAAACGACCGTCTATTTTTAGTTACCAATATTATTCTGTTAAAATTTCAACGTGTCTCAAATTTGTTTCTCAAAAATATACATTTGACTTTTTTATTTTTCAACTCTTAAATACTAAATTTCAAGGTATTAAAATTTCAAAATGTCTTAGGAGCTTTTTATTGCGAAAAACATTTTGCTAATTTAAAAAATTTGACGGTCGGTTAAGCCCCGCTTCCCTTAAGCAGGTCTGTTATTGTATTCGGACAGTACTTAAGAGGTATTGTACAAATTTTCAGTGCCTTAAATACCTACCCAAAAAGAAAAAGAAATTACAGATAGAAAAATCAACTATACTTATTTAAATGATGGTTATAAATATAATATTAAAACATCACAGATTGCATTTCTGTTATTTAAATCACGCCACTTAAAAATGAACACGTACATTTGGTTTTTACTATAGTCTATAATAATGAAAACCAATCATAACTTAGGTCGTTATGTACCTGCTGCCATCTACGTTATGCTTGTCATGTGTCCATGTCCATTATCTCTTTTATGACAAAAACCGTTACACGTTTCAAAATCAATCGCGCCTAAAAAAAAGTATTACTTTCTTACAGTATATTATAGGGACATTTTGTGCGTCACTAAGCATTATTAACTCTACAATAACTTCGAATTACATGCACAAGGAATGAAAAGAGAAACAAAGCGAGTGTTTATGCGAGAGAAACAAGGATAGAGAATGAATTGTGGAATGTGGAAGACGCTTATTGTATTGTATAAACTGTAAAATGAACGATTGTTCTGCATCACACACAGTTATACTCCTGATCGGTTACTGAGAAGCGTGTGGTAATTAAATGTGACACCTTGCGTGTACTATTTATATGATACAGAACGGTCGGAAAATGCGCACTATACTCCTTGTTGAAGTTATACTTCTTTTGACGCGAGTAAAATTTTAACAGGCAGCTATCGAATTCGAAATTATGAACTTGACCGCGCTAACGCAAATTCGAAAGTATGAAGTTGGTCGCGCTAACGAAATTTCGAAAGTATGAAGTTGGGCATAAGAGACCCTGACTGAAATGACAGATGGGCGAAATCAATTCACTTTCTGCCTTCTGCAAGAAACTATATAATAATATACTAGACGACTATAATCCTTGATTACAAGCAGTACGTGTTTTATGTCATACAGCGGAAAAAAGTAAAAATCAAAAGAAAATTTTTAGTGTTTTCAAATATTTGAGATTATTTTTTTGTAAGCATTATTCTTAAACTTTTCGAAGATTTTAAATTATTTGCATGTATAATAAACATTCGTTTTCAATCACGTCAAAGAAGTATAACTTCAAACAAAAACGGACGTAAAAACGTATGTTTCTTTGTCAGTGGAGTTTTCGATATTTTCGGAATAATTAAACGGCCATAGTCAGTGGAAAAAAATATCGGTTTTCGATACTCGGATTTTTATATCGATATATCGAAATATTAAATATCGCCCAAAAATATCGATATATCAAATAAAAAATACCGATATTTTTTCGACATCCCTAATTTGCAAGTTGCAACCCTATATATGTTTTCGTTTCAGAGATATGAACGATTATATATTTGAAAAAAAAAAACGTTATAACGTCTAAACGAAAGAAGATGCAGAGAAGTGACCGGAATCGATTCAGCGCGACTTTTTCTGTAAGATTAACCTCAGTTGTAAATCATTTGTAAACCATAACAGTATGTTGAGTTTTTTTTAATGGATTAAAAGTAAAAAGGGTCGAAAATTTTTTTAAAAATTAATTCGTCCCGTTTCATTTGACATCAAGTATACATATCGAAAGAGTCAAGCTGAATCGATTCCGACCATCCATCCGCAGCCCTGTATCTCTCCTTTCAGAGTTATGAGCGTTTATATATATTTTTTATTTATTTAATATTTTATGATATAATAATAACTAACAAACTATCACGTTTTTGTTACGTTACATCACATATCACACGTATGATTATATTATGTATTTTATGTAAAAGTGTAAAATTACTATGGCGAATATGATATATGCAATAATAAACCTATAAAATACGTGGCGAACAAGAGATATTATGATTCATGACTTTTGGTGGGAAACTTTGCCTTACAATCAGAAGAATTTTTATAGAACAGCATTTTTATGTCCCTACAAAAACTTTTTTTTTTATTTATTAGCTGTTAATTTCACATATAATAAAGTGTATCCGCACTTATGTACATGTTTTATTACACAGAAAGATTTATAACAACCACCAAACATCAAGTTTCGATAATCGTGTTAGCATCATCAGGAGATGTTTGAATCTTCTGATAACCGTCGAGAAAAAGTGTAAGTTTTGTGGTTATTTTTGAAGTTATTTATCTTTTTACTTTTGGTTCATCATGAGTAATATTTCGGCAGACAATGGAAGTTGCGCGCGCACAGGTAACTATAATTCGACAGTATGACGTTGGCCGCGGTAACAAAAATTCGACAGTATGAAGTTGGTCATAAGAGGCTCAGACTGAAATGACAGATGGACGAAATTAAAGCAGTTTCTGTCATCAGGATAATATAATGTTTTGAACTGCTGGTTTGTTAGTCTTATCCGTTAATTAAATAATTAGATTATTTGAACGGTTATAGGTTTTCAGGTAATTTAAACCTTTAAAAAGGGAAACGTCTTATAAAATATATTAACGAGGAATGTTTGCAGTCTTCCTTGACAAAAGCCTTCACAGATTAACCCGTAGGTTATATTTGTTTAACGTTTCTTAATTCTCTTTACACATTCAAAATATATATATTTTTTTATTTAATCAAAAAAAAAATTGTGCATCAACTCATTGAGTTATTAGCACTAACAACAAGGTAAGTAACAAGATAAGTAACAATGTAAGTAACAAGGTAAGTATCAAGGTAAGTACATAATTATATATTCAAAATATTATTAACACCAGTTGGTTAAAGCTCGTTTTGAAAATAGAGCATCTGAATTATCAAATATTATGCAAAAATAAAAATGCTTTTAAAATATCTTAATTTGCAATTTTTAAGATCTGCAATCAATCATAAGAACAATCTTATTTTACTCTGAAACAATACCAACAACAAAAAAAAAAGTACAGCCGGTTTTGAAAGAACGAGATTATTAAAATAGTTATATTAAATATGTACGCGCGGCAGAAGTTATACTTCTTTGGTTTGATCGCGATAATTAAATTTTATAATAGTTAGATTCCGTTATCCGTTCGCGTCCGTCCGCTTGCAATTTTTAAACGCAGGAAATTCAAATTCGACATGCCCAGGGATATTTTAGGGGCCCGTTTCATTAAAGTGAAAAAAGTGTTTTTATTTAAAGCGTGACAATATAAGTTAGTTTACAGAAACTTTAGGACTTTAGATTTTATACCTAGCGTCGTAATGTGTTATATTACGACGAGTTGTGACATTATGTATGTACGAACGCCAGCGAGTTCTGACAGCCGCACGAGTTGTAAGATCATTACGCGCGAAGTATGTGTTTTTTTAAATGAAGTGTTAAAAATTTTGAAAATAGAGTGAAAAACAATTATTTTATACGAGGTAATAAATTCACTTTCACTTCATTTTCAAAATTTTTAATACTTCATTTAAAAAAAACGTCACTTCTATTAGTAAGATATTAAAAAACAACTGTCAGACGAATTTTACTATGGAATATGTATACAGCGAACAGTTTTATTTTACTTCACAACACTAGTACATAATAGGTCACTTTATATGCCTGTATACATGCATGTAGATTTAATAATAATAATAATAATAATAATAATTCTGGGTGCCATAACTCAAAATATTGTGAGGTTACATTTCCGGTGCGAAATCGGCCAGCTTCAACATGTGTTGATAAAAGTGAACGAGCTGTACAATAGTACGGCTCATTTCAAACAATCCACTAACGTTTTGCAAAGCAACCCTTGTTTAGTTATCACGCAAGATCGTGATTAATAAATTATTATGTTAACCCGATGACAATCGAAACAAGTCTCGTGTAAACACGACTCTGGTGTTCACACGGTGTTTGGATCTTGGCGGCTCTGGACAAAACAAAACACTCTCACACCATAGTCAAAGCACACCACGATTTATGCAGTTTGCAGTAGACCTGATATCCGATGTCACCTCGTTGTAATACAAGCTTTCAAGTTCTGTTATCTCTGTAACAATGCCATTACCGTTTCTACAGATCAGCAATTTTCAAACATTTTGACTCTAGGGGCTCTTAAACGATAAGGACCAGAGCACACACGATTAATGCATTGTAGAATGCATTGTAGAATTTAAAATCGTTCCTGCTCGAAAAATAATTGATCGATTGAAAAAATATTTTTTTAAAAACTATGTAGGTATATGTCGCAAGGAGATGATGAAAAGGGATATTTGATCAAATCCTTAAGGTAGATGATCAATTCGCGAATGCATTGATCATCTACCTTAGGGATTTGATCAAATCTCTGTTTTTATCATTTCCCTGCAACATATACATGTATTTAATATAGTTTTTTGCAGGATTTCCAATTCGAAACAACATTTTTCTACACATTTTGATCAATATTTAACGTTTTTTATGTAGATCAGTCATTTGTTTTTATGTGAGTACAATCTAATGTTCTAAACGATAGGAAGTTTCACAACGACATAAAAATTAGAATCTTTGTTGATATGTTTGCAGTGAGATCATCTTGTCATTCATTCAAAAACAATAATTTAAAAATTAATAATATTGACTCTACCAACAGTAATAGAATATTAAACAAAATGAAATTACTTGCAATTACTGTTCAAATTAATTTTTTATTTATAAGACGTTTCGACCAACCATTTTGGTCCTTTTCAATTTTAAAAAATTTAAAAAATTGAAAAGGACCAAAATGGTTGGTCGAAACGTCTTATAAATAAAAAATTAATTTGAACAGTAATTGCAAGTAATTTCATTTTGTTTAATAATCTAAAAATATTAAAAATTACAAATACAAATCAAAACCATAGCAGATTGCTAATTTTTAATATTTTGAAATTATTGTTTTTAAATGAATGACAAGATGATCTCACTGCAAACATATCAAAAAAGATTCTAAACTATAAAGTAAGTAGCTTGATAAAATTTTAATAAATATTGTAAATTAAAAGCCTAATTATACATACTAATTGTATCTTATTTTAATTAAAGCTTGTCTGAAGAAGTAGGAAACTAACCTATACGAAACGTAGCAAATTTAGAAAACTTAGAATTTTCATTTATTTGTGTCCCATTACCCACGATCCATAAACAGTTAACTCTTATCGTGTGAATTTGTAGCTGCGTAAGATGGTCTTTACACATTATTGGCGCCATATTGATTCAAGGTGACCTACTAGAAACAGTCGGTATATTATTTGCAATAATTGTTGTACGTGTGAACGTACATAATTATACTGTTGAAGAACAAAACACTGTGACTATTGTGAAAGATAATCTCAGCAACAACACGTCGTTTGTAACAAATATTGATGTTGTACTATAATGCACTTCCAAGGTGACATTCCACGGTCAACTTTATTGCATAATGTTGTTGTGTGAACTTGACTTGTTCCAAGGTCAACTACGTAGAGGATAGAGAGAAGGAGACTAATTTCCATGCATTCGTCGTTGTGTAGGAAAATTAGGATTCCTATTTCAATGGTACACACCATGGGACCCTAAAGAAGCACGAACTCAAGTGGAAAACATTTACAGAACTTGTTCACTAAATCGCACAAATTACGCTTTCTTTTTTTAACCATTTGTATCGCTAATTTTCCGTTTGTACTGACGTGAATTTAGTTTATAAATAATTTCCATGTCATATTAATTTTGCTAAAGCGTAGAAAGACATTAAGAAATATTTTTTAAGAGTACATTTTCTTACAATATAAATATAAATAGAAGAAGATAAAATTACCTTATGAATGATGACAAATATAATTCGGTCACTTTATTTAAAGAAACATAGCGTAAATCAGATTGTTCGAAGGTTTATAAAAACATTAAAAAAATTATAAAACACTATTTGGTTAGTACCAACACAATATCATTTTTCACTGAAAAAAAAATTGCACGAGGTTAAAAAAGAGTACAGAGCTATCTAAAATTATTCTTTTGTGTCAAAAAGAAGAAAATTCGTTTCACAGTTTCAAACAGTTTTTACCACAAACACGGATCGAAGCGTCTGAGATAAATGACTGCTAATAATAGGTTATACTACTGCAATGCTCGATGATGTAACTCAATACAGTTATGCAAAAATCAATATGAGAAAAAGCAAGTACGTTTTTACATTTATTAATTTATTTGGCGTTCAAATAATCAGACACTCGTTAGTGTCGAACAGTGCATTTCAAAATGTGAGCTGCGGTTCCCCTTAGGAAACCGTGAAGCTTTAGGTGGGGACATCTCAATTTTACATACTGTTTAGAGTTGAGTAACTCAGATCTGAACCGGTTCAAAGAGCCGACTCCGACAGAAGATCCGTGAGAGCCGACGCACTTTTTTTGAGCCGACGGATCAACGGATCCGCATAACTCAGTGAAACACTTAACACACAGAAGCACATTTTACACTTACGTATCAGCTCTTGCTTTGATGCATCTGTCAGCTCAAATGACTCATGCATCACATGTTTGGCTATGCATTCTTGATTCTATACAGGTCGTGATATGATTGACTGAACTAGGTAACTCAGTGGCAGACTGCAGTAACATATTCAGAACTCGGCTCTTTTTGAACCGGTTCAGTGAGCCGGCTCACATACGGGATCCAGATGCAAAGATGCAGATCACTAAAAAAACCCGTTGTTCCCATTTCTAATATTGTTAGGTGTACATAAGACATTTAGCATTGGGATGAAATGAACACATCAGATTGTGCCTTGAAAAAAATATTTAATGTGTGAGAGAGAAATGAACAGCAAAGCTTCAAGCTATTAAGGTTGCTGAGTACCAGTTGTTAAATATGCTTACAGGTAGTTAATTTTGAGCTAAATTTTTCATTTTTTTTTTTTATTCAAATATAACATTAATATCATCTTCTTCTGGCACATCGTCATTAATATTCGAATTATCACTCCCAGTGGAAAGTTCATCAGAAACATGGCTTATTTTCCAGCTATGGCTTATATATTAAGAAACTTCAAAAACCGTGAGGTATGGCTTATATTTTATGAAACTTCAAAAACCGTGCATGGCTTATTTTCTAGGGATGGCTTAAAATGTGAGATACACGGTAGGTATAAAGACTTTTCTTTACATTGAATGTCGTTAACGATCTCGGTTGTCGAGCGTCTATAAACTAAAAAGTTGAGTGTCGAGAACAGACGACTATCAACGAAACAATATGAACCCGTGAATTTTAATTCATAAGTTGTTGTACTATGCATACTAAATTAATTTTTAACTTAAAATTTTAAATCATACATTTGAATAATTGATAGATAAGCTAAGCTGTATATTCAGTTTTAATCTACATAATGTACGGCCAGATCTTTTTCTGCTATGTCAAAAATTTACCCTTGATTACATAACCCTACTTTGCATTTTTACAGAGAGCAAAGAGTTGCGACATGCTGATGAATAATTCAAGGTTGGATAAATGTTGCCTCTAAGGCTAGGCTCTTAAGTGAAGGTACTAGTCTACCTAAATTAAGTTAGGCCTATTTTGACGCATTCGTTTAATAATAATTACTTAGAAAAAAGTCCAACAAACAAGAACAACCCCGATGGTTATCAATTATTGCTGTTTGAAGGAAGAACAAATTTCAGCTAAAATTATTTTTTACTTCTCAATATTGTTCACGGTCATTATAACTAATAAGTTTTTTTTCATTTTTTCATGGGAAATTGGACAATTCAATTTTAATATAGTTAAACTAAATTTAACTATATTAAAATTAAATTGTCCAATTTCCCGTGAAAAAATAAAAAAAAAATTATTTTTTACCGCGATCTACAAATTTGTACAAAAATAAAAAAGATCTTTATTTTGTCTGTAACGAAAGTGAGACTTAATGAGGCGATACGATACTGAAATGACCATTTTCAGAATTTTTGTCTCTGTGAATGTTTATTCATGTTTAACCACTGAACCGATTTTGATCAAATTTTCAATGTAATATTTGCTATATCACGGAATAGGTTAGCATCCCGCTTGTACTAAAGGGGGCTGAGTAGTCATAAAAATGGACATTAACGCGAATGAAGCCGTTGATAAAGGCTATTTGTATTATGGAGGTTACTTTTAAAAACAGATTGGTTTATGTGAAATAAAAATTGAGTTGTGCGAAAAAAAAATTGTGAAGATATGTTTGATAACCTCTGTGTAAGTTATTAACTTAATTTGACTTCTCGTTAATTGAAATGTGGCCAAATTCACATGATGCATTTGAAAAAAATATTTTTTTATGTCTTAATTTAGCACCCAAAATTAACCCCCAAAATTGGAATTCGTTTCTTTACGCTATACGTCCGTGACTAGGTCATATAATTCTATATATAGTATGTATCAAAATTAAACTTTTTTCGTCCACGAGAGTGATCCTATAAGGGTTCCGTTTTTTCATCGGATGTACGGAACTCTAAAAAAACCATTATGTCGAATTCGAACACATTGTCAACAAATCGGTCCAGTAGTTTCTGAAAAAAACGTGGCCATACATAATAAGCACACTTACGCGATGAATTGATAACCCCTTTTTTCCGTCCGTTTAAAATTTAAATTAAAGAGTCGAAAAAGCCGGTTTTAAATCTTACACAAAAATGCGTTAAAAAACAAAAAGTCGACATAAGCAGTTCTGTCTTCTGGCCTTATAGTACGGTTCGAAAATAACTGTCAGTGATTCATACACTACTTCACAATATAAGCGGCACAGTTTAAAGTATGTTTTTACTTTGCTGCTTCACTAACTCAATTATTTTCGTATCGTACTACTATATTAAGGCTGTCGGAACGCTCTGAATTTACACCAAAAAAATAGGGCTTCGACTGATAGCTGATTGTAGACTTATTCGTCAACATTTTGCAAAAATTCTTTCACTATAAGGAAGATAAAGGACAAATCTAGATCTTTAATGGACTATTTTTGTAATTTATGCACGATATACTAGAAAAAAGTTGGCATTAATTGTGCCAAAAAACACAAGTTTTCAATGTCACACTACGACCTTATTCGTACTTATTTCACAAAACTGTTCCACCACAAACCTAAAGTGACTCTTCCTTTTTCGGAAAAGTTTTTGTAAATCTTCAAAATATTTCCAAAATTTATAGTAATCAACTGACAGCGGCACCCTTGCCTCGTAGCGTGGCTTTAAATCAGAGCGTTCCGACAGCCTTAATTAAGAATTCTTATAAAAAATACGAACAGTGTGTACCTGCATATAAAACTTTTTTAGCACAAATCTTATCACAATGTTTTAAGTCTTTCACAGATGAATCTTGTAAACAAACAAACGAACTATAATAAACAACTGCATGTTTATATCATTTGTTTTGCACGGCCGACACAGATCAAAGGGTTTTATTCACTGAACAGTGAGGCAACACATGAGTAAAGGGTTAATATTATATGTTGTGTGTGTGTGTGAGTGTGTGTGTTTTATTTGTATTAATGGCCAACACCTTAATTTAGTGTGCGCGCACTTGACAGTGTACGATGACTGTCTTGTGAACCGACACTGTGTTTTGAATGCGAGTGTTTATACACGGCCGTGTCCTGTGCTCTAAGAGGGTGGCATTCAGTTCGGGGTAGCATTGAGGTTGCGCGGCACTCTCTCGCTGAGGGTTTGAATACATCGAGTTGACTAGTGCGCACTCAATCCACGAGGATTGATCGATAAGTACCCGTGCTTGACGACAGATGGCGTTGACGAGTGAAATTGACTTTACCATCGTGTACTGCAGACTTTTAAACAACCTCGTGTACAGTTGTAGATAAATTCGATGGTCTTATTCCATAAGTAGCTATCTACAAAAATGTGGCTATGTGATGTTAGACATTTATCTAATTAAAAACTGATTTTATTATGTAGATAGATACTTTTTGAATCTTTAATTGTGGCGCCATATGTCAAATAATGCTTAAAACTACATTTGGAACCAAAAGAAAACGATACTTTTAGTGACACTGCGTAGAAAGCTCAAAATTGAACATTTTGCTGATTTTGCTGTTAGCCACATTTGGAACCAAACCATCGAATTCATAGGTTGGGTTATTTTTGACAGCCAGTTGTATCCTTCGTGTTTTGAATTTTCGACAAATTGGTAAAAAGAACAATATCGATCCGTAATTCCCCATAATGAAAGAAAATTGACTTTATCATCGTGTACTGCAGACTTTTAAACGACCTCGTGCAGAGTTGTAGATAAATTCATAGGTTAGGTTATTTTTGACAGCCAGTTGTATCATTCGTGTTTTGTATTTTTCGACAAAATGGTAAAAAGAACAATATCGATCCGTAATTCGTTTTTTATACGAGTATCTCTCACCGTGGTCATGATGGTGAAGGGTCCCCATAGACAGCATCCCACTTTAGTTTTATTTCTTCGCATGTTTCATGTTTTTTAAAAAACGAATTACGGATCGATATTGCTCTTTTTTCCATTTTATCGAAAAATACAAAACACGAATGATACAACTGGCTGGAATGTTTATCTATGATTAATTATCTATCATTAGAGGATTGTTGAACCGACTTTGATAAAACTTTGTATATTAGGTATGTACTAGACCTTAAAGTACAGCCTATTTTTTATTTTGAAATATTCACATACTAGTTTAAAGATTGTCTACTAGACTTCACTGCTCCGATCAGATAAAAATAAGTATAATGGCAATATTTTGTATACTCAATGTTAAAATTGACAGTCCTGTTAAATTTCTGTAACTTATGTGACGTTAAATTTGTTAAAAAGTCACAAAATACTAACAGCACTGAGAATATCACAAAAAAATGTCGTCAAAATAAACATTAACGCGAACGAAGCCGCGACTAAGAGTTAAGTTTTAAATACGGTTTTACACAGCAACCAGACTTAATATTATGTCGGAAGGGTTTACAAGATGCAAAATCCTCCTTAGTCACATATATACAAAAAAAACTTTGAATTATTTTCGTTTCGTTTTAAAGTCCCTACAAATTTTGAAGTTTGGCTTTGCCAGCAACAAATTTATTCGTCCTTGTAAATATTTTAAAATTTTTGTAAAAATGATAAATACATCGCTTTAATCCATCGAATATTTGGAACCGGGAGTAATGGACCTGGGGTTGGTTATGACGCGGTTAGCGCACGCGCATAACACAAACAGCAGCAGTCACCCCTAAGTAGACAGAGAGAGATATAGATGATCGAAGCTATACACAAACAACACCGCAAGTTCTTTGTCTTTCCTATACACCCCCATATAGTCGCTCCCTTATCAAAACTCACCGCCGCGCCGCACGAGGCTTTTTCTACATATTTTATACAATTATTGCACCCCGTTAGTGTATTTATTTAGTTTATCAAAAAGTTAAACGCGAACGCCGACATATTTCCTAGAATTAAATTATTAAACAACCGATGCAAGGTTGTTCAATCATTTATTCTTTACAACCCCGAGGTTAAATTTTCATTTTCGCATCGACAATATAGTCTAGACTAGTGTTTTCCAAAGTAAACGATGCCTGGGGGCGGTGGGCATATCCAGGGGAGCTAGTTTCCTCGGAAACAACTGAAAGGCGGTGGAAGCATAAAGGAGGAGTAAAATTTTGAGAAACCGTTCAAAGTACAAGTTATGATCGATTTTTTAACCAATAATTTTGCAACAGCATCTTTCTTTTCTGTGTTTCGTAGATGGAAATATAATTCACTGCATCTTTCTGTTTATTGATTTACAAAAGGTATATTTCTAGGGAGGCGTTTGAGAATCTCTGGTCTAAACTCTAACGCATGTGGTGTGCAACTTTTCCCTTCAAATAGTTATTTAAGAAAATTATTCCATGCGTTCAAAGCTTTGTAGAAATCTTTACTGAAGCCTTCTCAGCGCCCACATGACACTTTCTTCAAAAATTGTACTGTTTTTATCTCCAATAAAAAAACTAACATTTGTCTGGGTCATCCACTTATATTCGTAATACATATCAATTTCATTATCAGCGCTAGAACTCTTTGGGAACGGAATCTGGCACAAAATTAGATCTTACACCACAAAATATAAAAAAAATAATAAAAATCAAACTTACATTTCAACACTGACGTTACTGAACTTGGAAGGTGTTTCTGTAAAAAAAGAAAATACGTAAATAAGTTTTTGCTAACGAAAAGAAGATAGCGTCGTTCTTTGATACAGCTTAAATAAATAAGAAAATGTAGATTATAGCAGCGTGAGAAATACAGATTTCGGTGAGATTGTAACCAAAGATGTAAATGCCTCTTCTCTAGGTTAAGAAGTTATGAACACTCGATTTCTGTGAATTTTGTGAAACTTTAAATGGATACAACTTCTAAATCAGAACAGATAAAGACGTTGGATTGTGCTTAATTGAATCAATGCGTCTTTTTGTACAATCCCACTGAGTTTGAAAAAGTTCTAAGAGATTTCAAATTTTATTAAAAAGATCGCATTTTTTTAAGGTCTTAAAAATAGCAACAATAGAAATCTTTAAAATATTTTTCAACTTGAGGGCATTCGAAGACTTTCTTCTGTGAATTTAGGAAACTTTAAATGAATACAACAACCGGAAGAGAATAGAATCAACGTGTCTTTTTGTGCAAGGACTTGTAAGAGGTTTCGAATTTTTTAGTAAATAGTAAACACAGAGACAGTTGTTACGTCACTGCTCTTAACAATTGAAACTATAATACAAACAACACTTTTCGATTTATAAAATCGATAACAAGAAACATGAACCTCAGTGGTGACCTTGACCAATAACTCCTTGACATTCGAGTCATTTTTAGCCCAACACATTTGGTATGTATGATAATAGAGGTCACAATGTAGAGGTATGATGTTACAATATTGATCCAGGTCAACCCCAAGTCAGGTGTCACTTGACTCGTGTATGTAAACTTGTCATGTAATAACTTGGTATCTTTTTAGATCACACTGCTTTTTCGGCAAAGCCGACAAACCCACTTGTATCGAATTTGGTCTTTTTTTAACTTCCCTGTACTCCGGGAAGTTATTGTAATGAGGTCGGAAATTAAAATCAAAATTTTTGTTTCGAGGTTACTATATTATTTTTGAAAAGATCTCTCTCTCTCTCTCTCTCTCTCTCTCTCTCTCTCTCTCTCAAAGAAAAAGACTGCAAAAAAGTGTATTTTAGAATTTTTTGCAAAATATTTCTCGGGTCTAATTTGTCGAATATCTACATATGTAATATTCAATATTGATCATACTGGGAAGTTGGTCGTGTGGACCTCAAGGATCCCAATAAACGACCCAACTTACGGCTTGTTCACATTTATGTACTTTACATTTATTATGTGTTTATTAAAAGCATCAATTTGATATTTTGACGGCTCTGTAAGTAGCTAACCCATCGTGCATTTACTCGGTTTCGGTCGGCATTATTCGAACTTGGGATTTCTTTAGGTCTTTTTTTCGGTAAAGCCCGCAAACCCACTTGTTCCTTGTATCAAACTCACTCCTTTATTCATGTTTTTGGTGGGCTACGTCTATCAAAAGCATCAATTTGATAATTTGATGCTGGCTTATCGCTCATTGGCTCAATTTCGACCGGCATTATTCGAACTTGGGATTCTTTTTTTTTTTTGGTAAATCCCGCAAACCCACTTGTTCCTTGTATCACACTCGCCTCTTTTTTCATGTTTTTGGTGCGCTAGATTTACCAAAAACATCAATTTGGCAATTTCGCTTGGCTCATCGTTCATTGGTTCGGTTCCCGCCAGCATTATTCGAACTTAGATATATTTTATACATGTGCGAATTTGATACTAACCTTGAATTATTTTTCATAAAAATGCATTCAATGCTAGAGACTTGATGATCTGTAAAGAACATTGCGTTCACAGGAATACAGAAATAGCAACGGTAAGTAATTCACATTCCAATAAAAAAAATGATATTTTCTCTCATGCATAGTTTGATTTATTCGTATTACAGGAAACAGTTTTCCTATATGCGCAAATGAAATTTAATACACGCTCAATTTTCTATACTGGCAGCCTTACAGACTTGTAACATGAACTATCAGGGAATCAGGCGCTCAGAAATGCACAACTCTCAGCACGTATTCAAAACTTTTGACTTACTTTTCTTAAAATAAGGAAAGTTTATACGTGAACATAATTTCATACTAATTTCAAACTAAAGTTAACAGAATTTTTAGTAAGTTTGGATTTTTACTTTATCAATGCAAATCATGATTTTATCAGTTTTAAGCCATGGAGAATAGAGTTAAAGGAGATGTATCTATTTTGGACACGGGCCAAAAAAGATGTACAATTTTTATAGATTTAGCCCCTGGAGGGATACGTGAGGACCAAACGCCAAAGTGAAACGAAAAGAACTCTAACTGACATGCCTGAATATGTTAAATAAAAAAAATTAAATAAGTATTGTAAGGAGTGGTTTTAAAGTAAAATTTTACGGTAAATAAAAAATTCTTTAAAATAAAATTTAAAAACCGATCTCAGATGTTTCTTACACTAGAAATTCGTATTGAGAACAGAGCTCCATGTGGCAGTTTTTCAAATTTCGAAATACATTGATTTTTGTAGGCCATGGAGATTCGTCTCCAATTAGCTGTAAAATCTCCCGTATGTTTAATGACTTAAATTTTATCAAATAACTAAACTGAGTTACCTACTTCTTCTGTGTGTTATTTTGTCTATTTGTTAGCTTGTTTATTTCGGTTTAGTTAAAAAAACTACTGAACCGATTTTGATCGAACTTTAACTGTACTCATCTTTAAAGTTCAATTCCAGATATATGTTATAATAGAATCACGGGTAATTGGAATAAAAATAAATCAATTTAAACACTCATTGATTGCAACGTTTCGTCTTTATTTAATTAACACTTTTTCAAGCTTCTCAATATGTTTAAATTATTATATCATAGTTTAATTATTATTTAAACATATTGAGAAGCTTGAAAAAGTCTTAATTAAATAAAGACGAAACGTTGCAATCAATGAGTGTTTAAATTGATTTATTTTTATTCCAATTACCCGTGATACTGTTTTCTATTTTAACTGTACTGTTTGCTATAATATAAAAGCTTCAATAAAACAAAAGAAGGTAAATGGCGGACTGTCGAAACAAAACGGCTTGTGTTTTAAATATGTATAACTAGTCCTGGTTTCCTAAGATACCGTAATGTGACGGTGAATGACGTCACAAGAAATGTGTGCATAGAAGTAAAATGATACGATTTTCTCGGTAGCGGTTGCACCACCGTAACGTAAAAAAGCGACATTCCTTTACTTCTATAACACGTGTTTTATGACGTAATGCACCGTTATATTACGGCCGCTTTCATAAGGTACCGCTATCTTATAAAACCGAAGCGTAATGATAAAAGATAAATTGTTACCCAGATAAACCTGGTAGCTGGTGGTCTTAAAAAGCAGTACTTTAATGAATTTGTAATCAATAATTTAGCAATGTAGTACTATTTGCTTTAAGCGAATATGCAATTGTTTGTTTCTGTACTCTGTTTGTCAAAATAGAATCGTTTTACTAATTACAAGTATTTCGTTCGTGTAATTGCACCTGCAAATTCGTTCGCATTCATATTGATTTTACCGGAAACTTTGTCATAGTCTGAACTCAACCAGGTCAAAAAGACATTAAAACTTTATTGATAATTGATTATTATGCACCGAGATTCACGAAAATCGGTGAGTTCAAAAATTCTGGAAAAACTTTCTTCCGTTTAGTGTATAATTAGCTATGTGACGCCATATATCCGATCGATTTGAAATTTTGTATTTCCGATGACAATACATGATTCAATTGCTTTTAGAATAAAATAATAAATTAATGTTTTAATAGCAAAAATTTTGAAAGACTACAAAGAATAAAATAAATGACTAATAAAAAAAACTTATTAAAGACAAGCTTTTATTAAAAGGTCCTAAAAAAGAAAATTTATTTTTAATAATTTTGGTTTCGATTATAAAAGCGTGGGCTGTGATCATAGAATTTACACTCCACGCTATTATAAATATGAATCTAAATTAAACAAATTATTTTTTTCTTTTCAGTACATTTCAATAAAAGCTTGTCTTTAAAAAGTTTTGTTTTAGTAATATTCATACAACACCGTAAACATAATGTCTGTTACGCGATTACTCCGCCAATTGTAAACTGATTTGAAAAATTTCAACGCCATTTTGTTTAGAATGCTACCAGACTGATTCCATATCGTTTTTATTAAAATCGGTTCATCTGATTTTTTATATGAATGCTACTTCATATCGCCAGCATTTGTAAACAGATTTTGATTATGATTCTTTTCTTACTTAATAGGGCATACTTTCAGGGTGATCCTACATTTTAACTTAAATCGGTCCAGCAGTTTTTTAAAATTATAATTTATAAACAAAGCAGCTACGAAATATTATTAATAAAAATGTGCGAACTCAAATTCACTAAAAAATAAAAAACTTAAAAAAATATTAACCTCCAAAAAGATGAAAATAATGAAATTTTGAGGTTGGAGCCAATTTCATTACTATAACTGTTAATCACATATCTACTTTTACTAAAATGGCGCCGACCTCACAATTTCATTATTTTAATCTTTTTAGTGGCTTTTTTGAATGAGGTTAATATATTTTTTTTTTGTTTTACGATTTAATTATGTAATAATATAGTTCTGTATAAAATGGTCGGTCGTTGTCATTTGGTTACAAACCGGAATCCATTCAGACAGAAACGGTAGCGACAGCTTGATTGCAAATAAGCGCCAATGCCTACGGCGCTTACTATAGGGTTGGATTATGCAAACATAAATATTTGGGTAAATGATCCAATTCTGGACACATTTCGATGCACGCTGCATTCCACAGATGCAATTTAAATTATTAAACATATAATAATAATAACCGAACTGAAAAGTAAACAATATTTTTTATTGTAAAAAACCTTGGGGTGCTTGATATCAACTAGAATAAATATTTCAATGGTAGCTATTTCTAACAGTAGAGTTAGTATAAAAATAGTAGGAAGCATCCCACGCTTTTTTACAATAAAAAATTATTCTATACTTTTTAGTTCTGTTTGCTACTACTTTTTTAGTTTTTTTTAAATTATTATTTATTTTTTATTTTTCAGTCTTATTTTTTTTATCCAGATGATCCTGGTCAGGACATTAGTACAAAGTTATCAAATTATTATATTGTCATCGGTCCTTAATACGTGTGCAATTAAACTATTATTATTTAAATATTAGAAACATTCATTGTTACAATGCTCAATTAGAAAAATTTAAATTTTTTATCCACTGTCACCGTCGGGACTCAAACTCAAATCTTTCCACTTTCGCGGCGGAATGAGTTATCAATTAGTCTACGGTGCGCTAGCTTAACAGTTAATTCATCCTAATAAAGCAATTGTAATATTAAATTCACCGCATGCGAGAGCCGATTTTTTAGCTAGGTATCGCTAGATACGAATCCTCTCAGTAGTGAGAATTATGAATGAAACCGGTAAAATTTCCAATCTTATTATTAATCCATCCTAAGTACAAGTTACTTGTAATTCGTAGGCAAATGATTTACCACTCCTATGTATATCATATGGAAATTTCTTACCCAGTGTCGTTATTGAGTGACAGTGGATAAAAAATAAAAATTTTTCTAATGTAGCATTGTAACAATGAATGTTTCTAATATTCATCATTAGGCATTTACAGCTTCTGTAGAGATCTTATGTATTATAAACGTAAGAAATATGTTTTCCAAATATTATTTTTTAGTCCTGATGATCCTGGTCAGGACATTAGGACAAAATTATCAAATTATTATATTGTCATCGGTCCTTAATACGTGTGTAAATATTCAAATCAATCGAACGTCTTGAAGTCGGTGAAAATTACGTTCAAAGTTTCCGTCACAAATATATAGTTGAAGCTAATAAAAAGCGTGTTAAAAATCCAGGAAGAGACGCGCATCACAAGTTCTTCTGTGCCAGCAACGACAACGATTACCCAAAGAACGTATCCCAAGGTATGTATGTACGGTACCAGTCTACGACCCTGCATAACATACGACAAACTAACAATATTTAATATATGCAAGCCGTCAAAGAATCGTTTATCGTGGAATCGGCAAACAGAGATTTCACTTGCGATAAGCCCATTTATCGTAGCACTCACATAACGTAAGTAAATAATATATGTTTGTTACATAATCGAAGGCAACATGTTACTAATTTTAATAAATAATCTGTAGATACCGTTTATTATTAAATGTATTAATTTTTCAGACGCCTAAGTTCTAGTAACCCTTAGCAGTAGAACATTATTGTAGTTATATATGTCGTAGAATAATCGAAATAATCGGATCTTTGCGAAAATCCTAGAACGATTCCAAAAAACCGAGTAATTGGAATCTGGTTTTTTGCAAACATCCTAGAATTTTTGAGAAAATCATAAGAAGATTGCAAAAAACCGAGTAATTGGAATCCGGTTTTTTGCAAACATCCTAGAATTTTTGAGAAAATCATAAGAAGATTGCAAAAAACCGAGTAATTGGAATCCGGTTTTTTGCAAACATCCTAGAATTTTTGAGAAAATCATAAGAAGATTGCAAAAAACCGAGTAATTGGAATCCGGTTTTTTGCAAACATCCTAGAATTTTTGAGAAAATCATAAGAAGATTGCAAAAAACCGAGTAATTGGAATCCGGTTTTTTGCAAACATCCTAGAATTTTTGAGAAAATCATAAGAAGATTGCAAAAAACCGAGTAATTGGAATCCGGTTTTTTGCAAACATCCTAGAATTTTTGAGAAAATCATAAGAAGATTGCAAAAAACCGAGTAATTGGAATCCGGTTTTTTGCAAACATCCTAGAATTTTTGAGAAAATCATAAGAAGATTGCAAAAAACCGAGTAATTGGAATCCGGTTTTTTGCAAACATCCTAGAATTTTTGAGAAAATCATAAGAAGATTGCAAAAAACCGAGTAATTGGAATCCGGTTTTTTGCAAACATCCTAGAATTTTTGAGAAAATCATAAGAAGATTGCAAAAAACCGAGTAATTGGAATCCGGTTTTTTGCAAACATCCTAGAATTTTTGAGAAAATCATAAGAAGATTGCAAAAAACCGAGTAATTGGAATCCGGTTTTTTGCAAACATCCTAGAATTTTTGAGAAAATCATAAGAAGATTGCAAAAAACCGAGTAATTGGAATCCGGTTTTTTGCAAACATCCTAGAATTTTTGAGAAAATCATAAGAAGATTGCAAAAAACCGAGTAATTGGAATCCGGTTTTTTGCAAACATCCTAGAATTTTTGAGAAAATCATAAGAAGATTGCAAAAAACCGAGTAATTGGAATCCGGTTTTTTGCAAACATCCTAGAATTTTTGAGAAAATCATAAGAAGATTGCAAAAAACCGAGTAATTGGAATCCGGTTTTTTGCAAACATCCTAGAATTTTTGAGAAAATCATAAGAAGATTGCAAAAAACCGAGTAATTGGAATCCGGTTTTTTGCAAACATCCTAGAATTTTTGAGAAAATCATAAGAAGATTGCAAAAAACCGAGTAATTGGAATCCGGTTTTTTGCAAACATCCTAGAATTTTTGAGAAAATCATAAGAAGATTGCAAAAAACCGAGTAATTGGAATCCGGTTTTCTGCTAACGTCCTAGGATTTTCGTGAAAATCCGATTTTTTTAATTATCTTACGACATATACTTCTTTTGGAGCGTTAACAGTAAAATTTTTGCAGACAATGAAAATTCAAAAGTATGAAGTTGGCCGCGCTAACGAAAATTCAAAAGTATGAAGCTGGCAGCACTAATGGAAATTCGAAAGTATGAAGTTAGTCACGAGACCCTGACAGAAATGACAGACGGACGAAATCAATGAACTTTCTGCCATCTGGAAACTACTAGACGACTATATAACCTTTGGACAAAATCAATGCCTTTGATTACAACTAGTCATTTTAAGTGTTATTCATTGGAATTTACAATATTGTGTTTTTGGTTAAGTACTCAATAAATTGATTACAAAAATAAAAGTTTGACAGAATTTTCAAATATTTAAGGTAAAATTTTGTAACTATTATTCTTAACTTTATGAAGATTTTATTTCAGCAAATTATTTGCATGTATATTATAATCACGCCAAAGTATTAAATGTGTCATACCACGACCGCTATAGAGGCATCAAAAATAGCTTTTTTAAGGCTGTCGGAACGCTCTGAATTTTGTTTGTGCTGAACCCAGCGGTAAGGGGCGAGGTAAGCAAAAGATATATTGTGGGTGTGACCTTCTTTAGCTCTGACTCGCTCAAATCATCCGCACGTTTCAATTTTTGGCTGGTGCCAACTACGATGCTAAAAAATGTTATTGGAAGGGTGCCGCTGTCAATTGATTACTCTAATTTTTGGAAATATTTTGAAGATATAAAAAACTTTTCCGAAAAGAGGAAGAGTCATTTTAGGTTTGTGATGAAACAGTTTTGTGAAATAAGTAAGAATAAGGTCATATTGTGACATTGAAAACGTGTGTTTTTTTAGCTCAATTAATGCCAACTTTTTTCTAGTGAATCGTACATAAATTACAAAAGTAGTCCATTAGAGACCTAGACTTGTCCTTTATCTTCCTTATAGAGAAAGAATGTTTGCAGAATGTTGACGAATAAGTCTACAATCCGTTGACAGCCGAAGCTTTATTTTTGGCTTAAATTCAGAGCGTTCCGACAGCCTTAAGGATGTGTGCAAAAAAGTATTTTTAAATGACCCATTGGAGATATTTGTTGTACAGTCCTACTGCACAGGTATTGACTTGCCTGTTAGTCTGTATACTGTTAATGAGCGTATGTTGTGAATTACAATCTAGATATTTTATGTGCTTCCTTATCACAGAATTTATTGTTTCACTTCTAGAGAATTAATATTGTCGACTTGCCTATAACTAACAATAAGCTGACATTTCTAAATTGCAAGCATTGCACGTTAAGAAAAACGTCTTTATTAACCGTTACAAAATCGACCAAGCTTTTCTTGATAAAAGACAGACGGACGGACGGACACGATAGTGATCCTATACGGCAGGGGTGCTCAGATTTTATAGTAGTGACTACCACAAAATATTCAACCGACAAGCGATCTACTAGACTAGAGCAAGGCTAGATTTACGAACGTAAAATATGCATTAGAATTAGATATGTACTTTTATTGGTGATGCATTTGTTTAGGTAAACAAATGCATCACCAATAAAAGTACATATGAGATAGATGTCACTGTGACCTGTAGGTAATATTAAGTGACCGTTGTGCCGACGAATCGCGATTATTTTGTCGTCTTTCAAAAATGTAGATTGTAGATGTTTTTCTGCGATCGACCGTTTGAGCATTCCTGCTATAAGGGTTTCGTTTTTTCATCGGATGTACGGAACTCTAAAAATAAACATTTCAAAAGTTTTACAAAAAAATTTAATTGCTTTTTGAAGATAAATTATTATAAATTATAAATAATAAATTTTGCCACTGGTGACCTGAAAAAAGACTATAATAATATAAAGATCCACACCCACTAAATCGATTTGGATCAGCTCGGCACGGCACGACACTCATAGATTGCTGAGTCGATCCGAGCTAAAGTAAACTGTGTCAATCTTTTATACAATCTTTTTTTCAACTTCACATGTTTGTCAGTCCGACAGTCAGTTTGGGTCAGCGTTGCCAGATTTTTTTTTGCCAAGTCGGGAGTTTGGAACCTTTTATTTGTATTATTTGAAAAAAATTAATCTTCTGATTACTTTTGAAATTTAACTTCTTTAGCGACGTATCTGTTAGAAAAAAGTAAAAATCAAGGGGAAGTAGAATTGTCCCCGAAAGGGGAAGTAGAATTGTCCTCGAAAGGGGAAGTTAGTTTGTCTTCTAAATTACATCAAACTGATAAAACAGAAGTTTATAGCGTGTTGCTACGTATGTTAAATATTATTAATTAGTATAAAATTTATTTGTTGGGAAAAAAGGACACTTTAAGTAAACACTTATTTGTTAATTTGCGACCGTAAAATTAAAAAAAAAAAACGGTTTTATTATAAAAGTTTTTATGAACAATTGTTTAAATAAAATTTATATCTACATGTTAACTTTTATATCTACTTAAACAGAACATTTAATGTTATAAGCTTGAAAAAGTTCCAATAAAGGGACGAAACGTCGCAAATTAACAAATAAGTGTTTACTTAGAGTGTCCTTTTTTCCCAACAAATAAATTTTATATTAATTACCAAGGACAAAAAAGCAAAAAGTCAATATTATTAGTTAGTTTCACATACAAAAAAATTAAACTTGGGAATAATAAGTTAAACTTATGTGAGATTATGAGGGTGAGGCTCATTATAATTTTTTTAAGAAAACAATTACCTACGACTTATTTGTAAAATTTTAAAGTTTCCACTTATTTAAAGTAAGTACTTTCAACAGTAATTACACTATTAACATTACAAAAAAAATATATAAATTGGTAAATTTACATAACTATAGGTATAGTTACTATACGGTATACACGATTAAAAGTTACCCTAGCAGGAATCGAACACACAGCCTTGATGTAATAATGTCAACACGTGCGCAACTAGAGACCGAGTTGCTATGCAAAATATCCAGTATTGATTTAATAACAACAAAGCTTTACATATTCTGACAGAACATTCTGTCAGTATTATTTTCAAGCAAAATATTTATTTTGCGTCGTTTTTTATCAGTTTTTTATTAAAGTGAAATTTTAAAAGAAAAATATGTGATTGTGTTAAGATCTTGTTAGTGAAGTGAAACTGGCAAAATGACGCCAACCAGACCGGATGGTCAAATTGGAGACAATGGTGACGGTTGCAAGAAAAGTGACGAAAATTCTGAAGTGCCGTTTAACAATTCGGAAATCGATGAAGCTTTAAAAGTTATCAAAAGTAGTGGAGACGTGAATCAAATGGTAAGTCTTATGAAAAATAGTAAAGAATTCGAGCGAGCCGCAAGTCTTGTTAGAGAAAGCGATATTCCAGAATGGATTTTGACTATATTAACATCCGAAAATGAAAAGATGAATGCGAGACAAATGGCCTTTAAGCGATTAGCGCACGAAAAAGAGAGCAGATTGAAATATTATGTGAAACATCGTGTCGAAAGAACCAAAATAAGAGAATGGAAGAAACCGCAACCGCCTGATCGGCCGTTAATTCCAAAACCGAATTATGCCCACGAAGAATTGTTTCAATTCGCTAATTCAATAACGACAAAACTTATGGAAAAATGGTTACGCAAAAAGTTTATGAGATATGTACCGCCATCTTTGACTCAAAAATTTCCACAATTAACTGAAACAATTTCACTTGAAATAGATTCTTTGTACGGTACGACAACTCGACAAGTAACCGTAAATCAAAAAATACTGAAGTTACCCGGTATGGAAATTGATACCGACGATTTTGCTTACAAACTTGAAGGTCGTACTAGAAATTACAATAAATATTTAAAAACTAGACAAAAAATCAAAAACAACCTTTTTATTACTCATGGATTACTGACACGAATACAAAGAAGTGCAATTGTTGATTTACCAGAATTTTTAGTTGATTTTGAAGTGTATCGATCAATGAGCAATCTTCAGTTTCCAGGGCTGAAAATAGTAATTAAAAAAGATATTCTTGCGGCTGAAGAAACCGTGTTGAATAACTGGTACAGACGTATTGTAAGAATAGTACGTTTGCATGCCAAAATGGATGGTGTCCCGAAAAGAAAACATTACAAGTTCATTTCAGCTGCGAGTGAATTAGTCGCGTTGCGTGTAAGGCAGTTATTATCTCGCACAGTCGACAATCTTGTCGATATTATAGGCGACTTCTATCGGGTTCCATATTTAAGAATGAATTTATTCTACTCGAATATCTTAGAACTGATACCGACTCAAAAAGACGTGTACGATTTTTACATACATATCGTCGAAACAATATCAAGTCTGTGTCAAGATTTTCCATATTTAGATTATTGGCTCGAATTGCCATTTGATTTTAGAAAGATGTGTGTTCGAATACCGGACTGGTATTTGGAAAATGTTGCCGACAGAATGAAAACGAATTTGGCGCACGTGTTCTCACCAATTACGGAACACTTACACAATTTAGAAGAAAATTTTCAAATTCTATTCGATTCTGAATTAGAACACAAAATGGCTACGTATCTTGAAGATGAACACGACTTCGAAGAGTGTTATGAACAAATTCAATACTTTGAAACGTTCAATGCTCAAATCAGTAATATGGTAACTAATGTTTATTTTGAAATTGGACGGATAAGTCAAACGGATATGATTGGTACTTTAAGAATAACTGTGGGACGGTTCCTCGATGATATATTAACTAAAATGATAAGTGACTGTGAAAACGAGAATATGAATATTTGCGATGCTTTTGAATTTATAAAGAAAAAAGCGCTCACCATTCCTGAAACCACGGAAGAACTCATTGAGCAAGGAAAGTATATGCTTGAGGTAACCACAGTAGTAATAACTGGCTTAAGAGGACGCATACAACATGCGATCAATAAAATGAGTACGCTTGTTGAGCTTACAACTCTAACTAAAGATCATATAAAATTAAACACGAAAACAATTAATTGGCTAGCTAATATTAAGCCAGTGTTTGAAGCAAACAGTAATTTATTCGAACAACGTAAATTTGAGCTTGAGGAAAAGTTGCAAAAAAGTGTTGAGACATTATTGAAAGGTATCGAAGATTTCTTACCATATTTACCTGTGTTAGACGACATGTCGGATGTGTACGAAGCAAAGAATTATATAGAAGAGCTACGGCGATTGACATACAAACTGCAAACTTTTGACGGAATGGTAAAATGGATCAATAAAGAAGAAGTACTATTTAAATTCCCAGTGTCAGCATTTAACGATCTGAAAGAACTCAAAGAAATTATTTATCCGTTTTACGATTTGGTTTTTCTGTGTTATAGATGGCTGAGAAGCTATTCAGTTTGGATGGACGGTCCTTTTGATTGGTTAAAACAGGAAGTCGTCGAATCGACTGTCGAGTTTTATTACAAAGAATTATTTAAAATTCAAAAAAATTATCGGATGCAAATACGGGTGCAAATTTCTGAAAACCAAGCGCGTCGATTTAAAGGTACCCTGGACGATCCAGATCCACACAATTTACCTGCACCGTTAAAACTGACCATGCAAGCCATCCAATATATCAAAGAATTTCGTCCCTGTGTTCAATTGGTTGTTATTATGTGCAACCCAGCTTTAACTCAACGGCATTGGGATGAAATGTCTGAAATATGTGGATACGATATTACGCCGACGGCTGGTACTACTTTAAGAAAAATCTTCAATGAAAACTTTGGTCCATTTTTGGACAGTTTCGAAATTATAAGTGTTGGTGCCATTAAGGAGCTTCAATTACAACAAAACTTATTCAAGATGATGGCAGAATGGGTAGATATTGCTTTTAAAACCAGTTTGTATAAAGAAACCGGGATTAGTATTTTAAGCGGTCTAGATGATATTCAGGCAATTCTCGAAGACCATATTGTAAAAACATTATCGATGCGAGGTTCAGCTTTTGTAAAACCAGTGGAGAAAGAAGTACGCGAGTGGTACGAGAAAATAACTCGGGTTAATGCAGTCATAGACGAGTGGGCAACAGTTCAGGTACAGTGGCTTTACCTTTTACCAATATTCTCCTCCAAAGACATAGTTGCACAAATGCCAGAAGAAGGAATATTATTCCAGGAGGTCGATGCCACTTATCGTCGCTATATGGGAAATCTAAGAACTGATCCGAGAGTTATGGAAGTAGCAACTGCACCAGGCATGTTGGAAACACTGAAAAGCTGTACACAAATGCTGGAAAAAATAAACGAAGGCGTCTCTGCGTATCTCGAAAAGAAAAGATTATATTTCCCACGATTTTTCTTCTTATCCAATGACGAAATGCTCGAGATTTTATCCGAAACCAAAGATCCGTTACGTGTACAACCATTCTTGAAGAAATGTTTCGAGGGCATCAATGAATTAGATTTCGACAGGAAACTTGTTATCCATGCCATGATGAGTAAAGAAAAGGAACGTGTTGACTTTTTAGAATCAATCGACACGAATGAAGCACGTGGCAGTGTAGAAAAATGGTTAGTACAAGTTGAAGAAGCCATGGTTATATCGATTCGCGAATGCGTTTTCAATAGTTACACCGACTATCTCGAAAGACCGCGACCACGTTGGGTTATTTCATGGCAAGGTCAAGTTGTTTTGTGTGTGTCGCAGGTTTACTGGACAATCGAAACCGAATTTCGCTTACAAACACATGAAGTGAGTGAACTACAAATACATTACGACAAGTTATTGGATCAGATACAAGATATTGTTCAGTTAGTTCGTGGTGGAGATTTGTCAAATTTAGATTTAATAACGGTAAAAGCGTTGATTGTAATAGACATGCATGCTAAAGACGTTATCGGTGATTTGATAAAAAACAAAGTTTTACACGTTACTGATTTTGAATGGCTTGCTCAGATGCGTTATTACTGGAAGGATGACGCGTTTGTAAACATTATAAATGCTTCAGTGCCTTACGCGTACGAATACTTGGGTAACACGAATAGATTGGTAATAACTCCGCTAACTGATCGATGTTATCGAACGCTTATCGGCGCTTACTATCTGCATTTGAACGGTGCTCCCGAAGGACCGGCCGGTACTGGTAAAACCGAAACGACCAAAGATCTTGCCAAAGCGTTGGCCGTATGTTGTGTCGTGTTCAATTGTTCGGACGGACTTGACTATAAGAGTATGGGCAAATTTTTCAAAGGTCTCGCCTGTTGTGGAGCGTGGGTCTGTTTCGACGAATTCAATCGTATCGAACTCGAGGTATTGTCTGTCGTCGCACAACAAATTCTTTGTATTGTTATGGCTGTTCGTGCGCACGCTGTTACCTTTATTTTCGAAGAGACGGAGCTCAAATTGAATCCCGCATGCTACGTATGCATAACTATGAATCCGGGTTACGCCGGTCGTTCCGAATTACCGGATAATTTGAAAGTACTGTTCCGTACAGTTGCTATGATGGTGCCAGATTATCAAATGATCGGTGAACTGGAACTCTATTCTTTTGGCTTTGCTCTTGCTAGAAAATTATCTATGAAGATTGTGTCCGTTTATAAACTGTGTTCAGAACAGTTGTCTTCACAAACTCATTACGATTATGGAATGCGCGCGGTCAAAACTGTGCTCTCAGCTTGCGGTAATAACAAACGTAAAGCTCCTAAAGAAGACGAAGATATTGTTTTACTTCGATCGATTACAGACGTCAATTTACCGAAATTTTTATCGATTGACTTGCCTCTATTCGATGGCATCATATCAGATTTATTTCCAGGAATAACACTGCCAGTTCCAGATTATACAGAGCTAATCATTGCAATACATACAGTTTGTGAAAAACGCAATTTGCAACCCGAAGAAGTAGTTATAATTAAAATAATTCAAGTCTACGAAATGATGATTGTTCGTCACGGATTTATGCTCGTCGGTGAACCGTTCAGTGGTAAAACTTGCACACTGCGTATTTTGGCTGATGCATTAACGATTATGAATGAAAAAGGATTAAAACAAGAGAAAGTACAGTTTCAAACAATTAATCCAAAATCTATTACAATGGGTCAATTGTATGGTCAATTTGATCCGGTATCGTATGAGTGGACAGACGGTGTTGTGGCGACATGTTTCCGTCGTTTTGCAACAGAACCGACGCCAGATCGAAAATGGGTAATTTTTGACGGACCTATCGATGCCGTTTGGATCGAAAATATGAACACTGTTTTGGACGACAACAAAAAACTATGTCTAATGTCCGGTGAAGTAATGGCCATGACAGATGCGATGAGTATGTTGTTCGAAGCGATGGATTTAAAAGAAGCGTCGCCGGCGACAGTCTCACGCTGCGGTATGATTTATATGGAACCAACTTCGCTAGGATGGCGACCCTTTGTGAGATCCTGGTTGAATTCCTCAAATCCGATATGGGTCGAAGGAAATGTAGAAATTATAAAGGCACTTTTTGATTGGTTGATACCGCCTACGTTAAATTTTGTTCGTAAGCATTGTCACGTACTTGTAACGGCTGGTGAAATAAATGCAGTAAAATCGGTAATGCACATGACTGAAATGCTTCTAAACGACGCTTGCGAAGCACATCCGGATGACGTAAAACACGTGGAATGCTGGATAGAAGCCGCTCTCTTAATGGCAATCACATGGGGAATTTCCGGTACACTTGATAGCGATTCGCGATTTAAATTCGATGAATTTTATCGTGAAATATGGCGTGGCGTTGATCCAGATCATCCACCACCACCAACTGATATCTTAGAAAAAATCGATATATCAGTACCTAGTGAAGGTTTGTTTTATGATTATTTCTACGTGTTTAAGGGGAAAGGAGCGTGGAAATATTGGCCTGACATAGTAAAGACAATGCATGCAGCTGAAACTACAAGTTTATTACAAATGATGATACCCACGTCGGATACTGTCCGATATCAGTATATTATTGAGATGCATGTCCGTCACGGTAATAAATTGTTGTTAGTTGGACCAACTGGAACTGGGAAAAGCTTTTATACACAAAATTGTCTCATGCAAAAATTACCTCGCGAATCATATGAGCCAGTGTTCATTACGTTTACTGCACAAATTAGTGCCAATCAAACACAAGACTTGATTCTGTCCAAATTAATCAAAATAAAACGTGGCAAATATGGTTCAGCGAAGGGAATGGTCAGTGTGTTATTTATAGATGACTTAAACATGCCAGCAAAAGAAATCTACGGGGCACAACCACCTATAGAATTGTTACGACAATACTTTGACCATAATCATTGGTATGATCTGAAAGACACTTCGAAGATACACTTGTACAATGTAAAGTTCTTATCAGCTATGGGACTTGTTGGCGGAAGTAGACAAGAGGTTTATGCACGATTTTTGAGACACTATAGTCTGTTTTCAATCAATGATTTCACGGATGAAAGTATGCACAAGATTTTCCAAAATACGTTACTGGCCTGTTTAAAAAAGAACGGATTTCCAACCGATGTTATGGTCTCGATAATAGCTACTGTGAATGCAACGATGGACGCATATAAAGGCGCCATGCAAAATTTGAGACCGACGCCTGCAAAGTCACACTACATATTTAATTTGCGTGATTTTGCGCGTGTCATGCAGGGTTGCGGATTACTCAAAAAAGATTCCGCAGAAAATAAAAAAATTTTCGCTAAAATATGGGTTCATGAAATATTACGTGTATTTTATGATCGCCTTATCGATAAAGACGATAGAGCTTGGGTATATGAAAAATTAAGACAATGCGTTCGTGATTATTTTAAGGAAGTTTTCGATGGTTTGTTTGACGAATTACCAACCTACAATGATAAAATTACAGAAGACAGTTTGAAAGATTTAATGTTTACAGTTTGTTATGATTTAGATGCAACGGTTGAAGAGCGTAAATATGAACCAATGAGTTCTGTGGAAGCTTTCCGTGGTATTGCCGAAACCTGTTTGGACGAATACAACGCTACTCACAAGACAAAGATGAAAATCGTTCTGTTTCGATTCGCTTTGGAACATCTGTCACGCGTGTGTCGTGTTTTGTCGATGCCTTGCGGAAGTGCACTTCTCGTTGGTGTAGGTGGTTCAGGAAGACAATCATTGACAAAACTTGCATCTGCAATATGTGGTCATGTGCTCTTCCAGCCGGAAATCAGCAAAACTTACGGTTTAACCGAATGGCGCGACGATCTTAAAAAAGTGCTTAAAGAGTCAGGCGGCCTTGGAAAAGACAGCGTCTTCTTATTCACAGACGGTCAAATCAAAGAAGAAATATTCTTGCAAGATATCGATGGACTGTTGAATTCCGGCGAAGTTCCAAACATTTATGCCATTGACGAGCGCCAGGAAATTCTCGAATTAACTCGACTTGCTGCACAAGGCGGAAATCGTGCCAAAGATGTCAGTCCTCTGGAAGTATTTTCATTTTTCATAAATCGTTGCAGAGAAAAAATGCACATTGTTTTGTGTTTCAGTCCTATTGGTTCATCGTTTCGCTCTCGTTTACGATTATATCCTGCTTTAGTAAACTGCTGCACAATTGATTGGTTCGAAGATTGGCCTGAAGACGCACTTGGGATGGTCGCCATTAAATATATGACGGATGTAGATTTGTCGGAGAAAATTAAAATAGAGTCGATCGAGGCATGTAAATATTTTCATGTGTATGCGCGTCAAGTTTCTGATGAATTTTATTCCACGTTTGGCAGAAAAACTTACATAACGTCTGCAGCGTATTTAGATTTAATCAAATGTTTTACAGAATTAGTCGCTTCGAAGCAAGACGAGCTATACAAGGCGAGAATGCGTTATCTGGGTGGTTTGGATAAATTACAATTCGCCGCTGAACAAGTTGCCACCATGCAGATCGATTTGAATAATTTAAAACCGGCTTTAATACTGATGGCGAAAAAAGGTGCTGAAATGGCTGCTGAAATCGAACATGAAACCGTTGAAGCAGAACGCGCATCAGCACTCGTACGAGCTGATGAACAAGTTGCTAACGTTCAAGCAGCCGCTGCTCAAGCTTTAAAAGCTGAATGCGAGGCAGATCTTGCCCTTGCTATTCCTATACTTGAAGAAGCCATTTCAGCTTTGAACACACTGAAACCAAATGATATTACGCTTGTAAAATCTATGAAGAATCCTCCGGATACTGTAAAACTCGTACTAGCTGCAGTATGCGTCATGAAAAATATAAAACCGGATCGTGTTCCAGACCCAGGTAGCGGAAGAATGGTATTAGATTTCTGGGGTCCTTCGAAACGAATGCTCGGTGATATGAATTTCTTACAGTCACTTAAAGATTTCGATAAAGACAATATTCCGGACGCAACAATGGCAAAAATTCGTAAAGAATACCTTCCAAATAAAGATTTCAAGCCACAAATTGTAGCCAAAGCTTCATCAGCGGCTGAAGGATTATGTAAATGGATCATTGCTATGGATATGTATGATGATGTGGCAAAAGAAGTTGCGCCCAAAAAAGCGAAACTCGAAATAGCCGAGCGAACGTATGCTGAAACTGAAGCTATACTGAATGAAAAGCGTAGTATGGTTCAAGCACTCGAAGCTAAAGTAGCTAAATTAAATATCGCTTTAGCTGAAGCCAACGCACAAATGAAACTCATGCAAGATGAAGTTGATCTTTGCACTCAGAAATTATTACGTGCTGAAAAACTTATTGGTGGCCTTGGTGGTGAAAAAACACGTTGGTCCGAAGCAGCTGCCCATCTTAAAGCCTCTTATGACTCGCTCGCTGGTGACGTTCTAGTGTCATGCGGCGTGATAGCTTATCTCGCTCCATTTACTACACCTTTTCGAGTCCGATGTATCAACGATTGGCAAAAACGCTGCCAAAAAAGTGATATTCCAGGATCAGAAGTGTACGATTTACGTACTATTCTCGGTTCCGAAATTAAAATACAGAATTGGTTTATTGCCGGTCTTCCGCGAGACTCATTCTCAACGGATAACGCTATCATAATGGACACGTCGAAAAGATATTCATTATTTGTTGATCCTCAAGCTCAAGCAAATCGATGGATAAAAACGATGGAAAAGAAAAATGAACTTAAAATTGTCAAATTGTCCGACGGAAATTATATGAAAGTTATGGAGCATTGTGTGGAATTTGGTCAGCCAATTCTTATTGAAAATATTCACGAAGAATTAGAGGCGCCCTTGGATCCGGTACTGTTGCGTAATACCTACAAAGTAGGTAATACGGAATATATCAGCCTTGGTGAAAACGTCATCGAATACAGTAAACATTTTAAGTTATACATGACGTCACATTTGAGAAATCCACATTATTTGCCGGAAGTGTTCAACAAAGTCACTTTAATTAATTTCGCGTTAACACCCGAAGGACTTGAAGATCAATTGCTGGGTATTGTTGTTGCAAAAGAACGGCCGGATTTACAAGCTAAACGAGAAAGTTTGATCATCATGAGTGCTGAAAATAAAGCGGCCCTTAAAAATGTTGAAGAAAGTATTTTGCGTACTTTGAGTGAATCGAAAGGCAATATCCTAGAAGATGAATCTGCTATTCAACTACTAGATTCGTCAAAAATATTAGGTGAAGATATAATGAAAAAGCAAAAATACGCAGCCGAAACTGAAGAAAAGATTGAAAAGTTTCGACTGGAATATCGGCCAGTTGCTAAACATTCTTCGATATTATACTATTGTGTATCAGAATTACCGAACGTCGATCCAATGTATCAATATTCGTTGAGATGGTTCATTAATTTATATGAATCATCTATCGACAATGCAAGTAAATCACGTGAATTAGCTAAAAGATTAAATCTACTTAAAGAACAATTTACAATTGATTTATACACAAACGTATGTCGTTCATTATTTGAAAAAGACAAATTACTATTCTCCTTTGTTCTGTGTACAAAAATTATGCTCGCGACAGAAAAATTGGACATTGACGATTTCATGTTCTTCTTGACGACAGGCGGTATGGGAACGGATAATCCATTTGAAAATCCAGCACCAGACTGGTTGTCAACCAAAACATGGGATGAAATATGTCGTCTTACGGATTTAAAATCATTCAAAGGATTCCGTGATAGTTTTTCTAAGTCACTTCCAGACTGGCAACGGATCTACGATTCTAGTGAGCCACAAAATGAGACTCTACCGGGCGAATGGAACGAAAAATGCACACCGTTTCATAAATTGCTTGTGTTACGCGTGATAAGACCTGACAAACTGACAGTTGGTCTTAAAAAGTTTGTAGTAATTGAAATGGACGATCGTTATGTAACACCGCCGCAATTCGATATAGCGCGTTCGTACGCCGATTCTCAATGTTTGTATCCATTGCTGTTCATTCTGTCAGCAGGTTCAGATCCGATGGCGGCCTTGACACGATTTGCCGAACGCATGGGCTACTTGAACAAATTCAACTACATTTCACTCGGGCAAGGTCAAGGACCGATCGCGGCAGCCATGATTCAACGAGCACAAATTGAAGAGCAATGGGTTTGTTTACAAAATTGCCATTTGGCCGTTTCATGGATGCCATCCTTGGAACGCATTTGTGATAGTTTCGATCCAACCAATACAGGAACGGCATTCAGACTATGGTTAACCAGTTATCCGTCAGATAAATTCCCGACTTCGATCCTACAAACTGCAGTTAAAATGACAAACGAACCTCCAACCGGGTTACAACAGAACCTTTTGCGGTCTTATCTAAGCGAACCGGTAAAAGAACCTGATTTTTATAGTGGTTGTCCGGGAAAAGATAAAGCTTTCCGAAAATTATTATACGGATTATGTTTCTTCCATGCTGTTGTACTTGAACGACGTCTGTTCGGTCCAATCGGCTGGAACATTCCGTACGGATTCAACGAGTCCGATTTCCAAATATCCGTTCAACAGCTACAGATGTTTATCAACGAGCAAGAAGAAGTGCCATACGTAGCCATATCTTATTTAACTGGCCAATGCAATTACGGCGGTCGAGTCACAGACGACTGGGATAGACGTTGCATTTCGACCATTCTTGAAGACTTTATAAATCCAACTGTTATTTCAGATGAGCGATACATGTTTTCAGATGCCGGCGATTGCTATGGGTTGCCACGCCGGCTCGAATATGAGGAAGTAATTTCACACATTCAAGCCTTGCCATCAATTCATCCACCGGAAGCATTCGGTTTGAATCTCAATGCCGGCATAACCCGAGATTTGCTTGAATCGCTACTAGTAGTTGATTCGGCTACACTTGTACAAGGAACCGGTGCAGCAGCTTCTGGAGATACCGACGCACATTTAAAAATTATTTGCAACGATATATTAGGCAAAGTACCTCCAAATTTTGACATTGAAGCTGCTAGTGAAAAATATCCAGTGATGTACAATGAATCTATGAATACTGTACTCGTACAAGAAATGAACCGTTTCAACGGTCTTTTGACCGAAATTAGAACGTCCCTTGAAAATGTCATCAAGGCCATTAAAGGCATAGTTGTTATGTCACCGGCACTTGAATTGGTTTGCGGATCACTTCTTCAAGGCAAAGTGCCGGCTTCGTGGAAGAAAAAGTCTTATGCAAGTCTAAAACCGCTCGCAGATTACATACACGATTTTCTAGAACGATTAAGAGCTTTATCTACTTGGTTTGACAACGGAAAACCTGAATGTTTTTGGATGTCCGGATTCTTCTTTATTCACGCTTTCTTGACAGGTGCCAAACAAAATTTCGCGCGTAAATATAAAATTGCAATCGATCAGTTGACGTTTGATTTTTATATCCTCGATCAAGATACTACTAAAAAAGCGCCAGTCGATGGTGCCCACGTATATGGCATATTTATAGAGGGAGGACGTTGGGACCGAAAATCGCGAACGTTACAAGAACAAAAACCAAAAATATTGTACGAACGCGTACCCGCAATTTGGCTGAAGCCTGTGCTTTTATCTGATTTTCAAATTAAAACTAGATACGCTTCCCCTTTGTATCAAACGAGCGAAAGAAGAGGAACTTTGTCGACTACCGGCCATTCTACGAACTATGTGTTGCCTCTTTTGTTCGAAACCAGTAAACCAAGCAGACATTGGGTCAAGAGAAGCGTCGCTTGCTTATGTCAACTCAACTAACAAAGGGTCGCAGCTTCCTTTCCAGAAGTTGCGCATTTATTCGATGATTTTAAATTCTAAATCATTACTGAAATTATGGACAAATATTAATTGCGAATTATACAATTGTAAATAATTTTAATCAAATTCATTAAATATCATTCATATTTTACGTGTAATTAGCATATTTATTTTCGGGTAATTTTTGAATTTAAAACAAAATTGACGGTTTTATTTTGTTCCCTTTTTAGCGGCTGTCTGGTTTGCGAATAATTTGAAAAATGATGAATCGATATCAATTTAGTTTGAATCGTGGGATATACGATTATAATCACGTTATGGGGAATTCTTTATTACAAACCACATAGCTTCCAGAATCTAATCCGAGAATTAATCAAAGTGTCAATTGAATTTTCAATTTAATATAAAAAGTGGTTGCGTGCACTTATGTAGGTGCGTTTGAAGTTATACTTCTTTGGCGTGATTAAAAACTAATTTTTAATGTACATGAATATATTTCATTGAAATAAAATCTTCAAAAAGTTTTAGAATACATAAATTAACCTCAAATATTTTAAAACACTTTTAAGGTTTTATTTTGGTTTCTTTTATATTCAATCTATTGAGTAATCAAGAATAGGACATTGCCAATTAAACACTTAAAATGACTATTGGTTGTAATCAAAGGTTATAAATCGTCTAGTATAATTAATAATTATAATGATAAAAATAACTCTAAAAATTTTTTTGTTTTTAGAGTGATGATGATCCTTAAAGTAATTTGCGAAATTTCCTAGGATAACCTAGATGGCACAGGATCGAAAAAGAAAGCAATTGACTCTCTGAAGATGGCAAAAAGATTGCCGAAACGTTAGAAATAAATGCAATTTACATAGTTCAGTATTTGCTTTCTTTTTCGATCCTGTGCCATCTAGGTTATCCTAGGAAATTTCTCAAATAATTATAATGTTTCTAGATGAGAGAAAAAGCATTGACTTCGCTCATCTGTCATTTCAATCTGAGCCTCTTATGGCCAATTTCATACTGTCGAATTTTCGTTATCTTTGCGCGCACAACTTCCGTTGCATACTAAAGTTTTACTCTTAATACACTGAAAGAAATATAACTTCAAAAAATTGAAAATATGGACATATACTCGGCACAAATAACTCAAACTTTGGTGACCTTCAAAGAAATATTAAAAAAAAAATTATGTACAAAATATAAATTTTAAAGAACAGTTTCAGCGATTTATTACTTTAAAAATAACTTCATTGTTTTAACATCGTCTGAAAAAACAATTGAATCTGACAAGTATGGAGTGTGATTCTAGTGCTAAAAAGAGCAAAAAATCTAGAATAATTTACCGATAGAATTAAACTACTATTTGCATTAATGTAATTGCCAACAATTAAAGTAAGTGAATTATAGCACTTGCGGATCCATTGTATAAAATAGAAATACTGAAGATAATTTCTGTTTATCTAAATAGTATAACATTTCCTATAAGAGCGGAGATCTCTTCCGACCATTGTTTAGTTGGTGCTGTCACGCGATCTATCGTGTCGCTAATAAATCGTTTTACACTTTGACCCTTTACACGCCAACTGTGCAAATTGTTATAGTACTAATTATTAACACTTCAATTACAATAAACTTTCGTTAAACCAACGCCTTCGGCGCTATTGGGGAAGAAAATGTTGATTTAAGGAGAGTATAATTTTTTTATTTCTTCTTAAGATGCGTCAGACTGTAAAATATGCTCCCGGGAGATTGCGAATTATGGTCGCAAAATTCATTTTTTAAATGTTAGTTTATCGGTATATATTATTTCTCAAAGGTGTTTTTTTGTCGATATGAAATATCTCCGTTAATACTGTATCAAAATGATTGATACGCCATTTTGGAGATTATTTTTGTCTCAGTTATATACAGTTCCCATTCATATATTTGGAACTAATGGTTTTGCTGCCGAAGCTCTCATCTCCCTAAATATTTTTCTCTCTAAGGACGAAAAATAATTTAGTGTTTTCATTAAAAAACACAGTTTTTGACAATTTCATAACAGAAAAAGACAAATGTCGGTATTTGGTGGCAATCTGTTTATTTTAACGGTTGTCGGTAATATTAAGTGACGTAGTGGCGCTGCAGTCTCTGAATAGGATAGAATAAAATAAAACAAAAGTCGTCATCTAGTGGCAATCTGTTTATTTTAACAGCTGTCGTGACGTAGTGGCGCTCAAGTCTCCGAATAGAATAGAATAAATTGACTTTTTGCTTTTTTGTCCTTGGTAATTAATATAAAATTTATTTATTGGGAAAAAAGGACACTTTAAGTAAACGTTTCGTCCCTTTATTGGAACTTTTTCAAGCTTATAACTGGAATTTAAATATAAGTTATAAGCTTGAAAAAGTTCCAATAAAGGGACGAAACGTCGCAAATTAACAAATAAGTGTTTACTTAAAGTGTCCTTTTTTCCCAACAAATACATTTCAGAATAAAATAAAATTTATTTCCACTCTATCATATTGCGTAACTGATCATTAAAGGCGCGACGCAGTCGCACCGATCCGCTTGTAATAATAATCGCTTTATTATATAAAACCCTGTGCGGCAATATGAATTCACTTTTAAAAGCAAATTAATGTTTTCCAACAACAATGTTGCCATCGACGTTGCAAGAAAAAATTCAGATGCATCTCTCACTAGCGCGAAATTGGGAAATGTGGGCTCGAGTTCCGGCGGCGTTTTGTTCTTATAAAGTTCTGTAACATGTTGAGCGTCTATATTCTACAATCTCCATGGCAACATTGTTCTCTGAAAGCAGTAACAAATGGACATTGTCATTATTATAACAAATAATTCAGAGGATTAATTTTTGGAGCGGGTAAATTAGTTCAATATTTTTTATTTAACGCGTCGTTTCGCAATTAATTTATTGCTTCTTCATGCGTTATATACAATATTAACACTATTAAATTCTTCCTGTCTTGCCATATATTATTGTTAAATAAAAAATATTGAACTAATCTACCCGCTCCAAAAATTAATCCTCTGAATTATTTGTTATATTAAGAACACGGAGCTGAACTTTTCGTAAAAATTGTCATTATTATTGCAAAACTGTAAATATGTATCATTGTAACATTTGTCATATTATAAATGTAAAAACAAAAATTGTTTATTTTGTTACAAAATCCTTGATCCTTACTATTTTTCTTTTTAAATTTACGTTTTTTAATTTTTTTAATTATGGACTTTCACCATTCCAGCCCACTAGTGAGGAATGATACTAATACTAAAGTAGAAAAAAACTAATCGCGCTATTTCAGTTCCCTAGTAAATCACTGTTGTCAGTTGTTTGATCAAATATGATTTGTCAAAATTTTTAAAAATGAAGTGAAAAGCAGCTATTTTATAAAAAATATATATATATAAAAAATATCATATATACCTCGTGCGTAATGGTATTACGACACGAGGTATTAAATCTGTTTTAATACTGTAAGCTCATTATTATGTAATTACTTAATGAAATTCATTTATAACAATTTGAATGAATAAGTTATAATTTAGTTTATTGCGTTCTTTTATTTTAACCAGTTAAATTAGCCGAGTTAATGCCACAATTAAAAGGCGTACTTATTTAAAATGCACTTAAATTTTCTCAGCGTTCAAAAATACGACTCCCAGTATGAGAACAATATAATTCTTTGTTAAAACACGAGCTTTTGTCTCCCACCCAGGATAAGCAGTCAGCGGCGGCGCTTAAAGAAGAAATAAATCAAGTAGGTATAATTACTAATAGAGGTAAAGTTCGTCCAATTGTTTATATTACGCTAATCTCCGAAACTCCTCAACCGATTTGATTTTTGAAGATGGCCACGCTAACGAAAATTCGACAATATTAAGCTCACCGTGCTAACAACAATTCGAAAGTATAAGTTGCTCGCGTTAATGAAAATTCGAAAGAATGAAGTTAGTTATGAGATCCTGACTGAAATGACAGATGTACAAAATCAATGAACTTTCTGCCATCTGGAAACTACATAACAATATACTAGACGACTCTAACATTTGATTACAACCAATAGTTGTCTTAAGACTGTCGTGACGCTCTGAATTTTGTTTGTGCTGAGACTCAGCGGAAAGGGGCGAGGTAGGCAAAAGACATATTGTGGGTGTGATCTTCTTTAGCTCTATCTCGCTCAAATCATCCGCACGTTTCAATTTTTGGCTGGTGCCAACTACGAGGCTAAAAAATTTTTTTGTAAATGTGCCGCTGTCAATTGATTACTCTAATTTTTGGAAATATTTTGAAGATTTAAAAAACTTTTCCGAAAAAGGAAGAGTCACTTCAGGTTTGTGATGGAACAGTTTTGTGAAATAAGTACGAATAAGGTCGTAGTGTGACATTGAAGACGTGTGTTTTTTTAGCACAATTAATGCCAAATTTTTTTTAGTAAATCGTACATAAATTACAAAAGTAGTCCATTAGAGACCTAGATTTGTCCTTTAACTTCCTTATAGAGAAAGAATTTTTGCAGAATGTTGACGAATAAGTCTACAATCAGTTGACAGCCGAAGCTCTATTTTTGGCTTAAATTCAGAGCGTTCCGACAGCTGAAAATTTTGAAAGTTTACTCAAATATTTGAGCTCAATTTTTTGTAAGTATTGTTTTTAAACTGTTTAAAAATTTTATTTCAATAAACTATTTGCACGTACATTAAAAATTAGTTTTTAATGACGCCAAAGAAGTGTAACTTTAAAGGCGTGTAGTACATTAAGTACACACACCTACTTTTTTGGCATAACAAAGATTTCACACAAATCGTAAAGTAGAAACGTCTCAGGAGCATCGGCGTCTTTTAATTTATTGGTACGCCACTGATGTAAAAAGGATATTGGGCGGCGCAGACGCAGGTACTGTATATACACACACACACCATATAACCTACCTAATGTAATGTAATCTACAAGAAGAGGTTTGTTTCTCATTCGCGAAACATAAATCCGCGAACGTGATGTATTTAAGTCTCACGGTTTACTCAAATTAGTGTAAGATTAACATGTTCTTCATTTCTATGTGTTCTCTGCCGTCAAACACACGCTATACTACTGTCACATATATAGAATGTTTTATTTTCGATGAACGCGATAAGGGGGTTCACCAGTGTAACCGACCGATTATCGAGCGGTTTTTCAGGAATTTATTGTGGGAGAACTACTAAAGTTTTTTCAACAGTTTTTACGCCATTTTGTTCGTGTATTATCTAGTATTCTACATAAATTTTGTTGAAAGTGTAATCAAATTGATGTGCCTATGATAAAGGCTGAAACGTGACTTCCACAAAATGACATTTCCAAACGGTGTGCAAGATGCAATACGCATGGGTTGTCTGAAACGAAAAATGAAAATATCTCGTTATTCGTAATCTATTTGCCGAGGTATTGACGTAGGGGTTTTGCAAAATTTTTAAAACTAACAAAATGGCGGACCTTGAAAAAAAATCCGTTTTTTACGTATTTTTCTCTGACATTACAAGCTGTAAAAAATGTAAAAATAAAAATTTTAAAAATCCCCTATACGTCAGTACCTTGAGTAATGTATAAAAACTGCACAAACAAAATTTCAACTTGTTTCATTGAATACATTTAGCGCAATCCTGCACACCAACTTGAAATACATAGTTTTGAGAAAAACGCTTTTGAAGTATAAGGACGCTATGAAACATAGTTTTCAGAGACAATTACGTTCAATCTGCGATTCCTGGATGTCATTTCTAACATGTTTTAGATAAGAAATATACAAAAAAAAAATCGATTTTTTGAAAATTTTACACTGGTGAGCCCCCTATAAAATGATCGTTTCAAAATTTTATAAATTTAAAAACTGGTCAAGAGCATGTCGGACTCGCATACGAAGGATTCCGTACAATATTTATTAACTTTACTTTGTTTTTATTATTTATTGTTATATACACACTAAGGCGCATAAATGCCTGAACTAATAGCTTTTAAGATATTCCGTCCGATGTCGCCAGTATGCACTATTTTGATGTTTTATAGAAAAAACATTTTTTTCGTGATGATAATTTACGATTTTTGGATTTTTCCCTTTACTTGTGCTATAGGACATTGCTTCTTTCCAAATTTCATGATTCTACGCCAACGGGAAGTACCTTATAGGTTTTGATTCCCTTGCGAAAGTCAAAATATGCGGCCATATCTTTTGAATGTGTCCACTTAGAAGTGCATATTTCTAGTTAATTTTGAAGCATTAATACCAAAGATTGAATAAGCTTTTTCATAGAAAATAGAGTTTTCCGAAACGTAAGTGCGTTTTACACACAAAGAGATCGTATACAGCTGATACCCAGCAATCTTAATGAAAATATGAGTACTTCATTGGTACGACACAAACAGAATTAGATGAAATATGCTGAGTTCTGATTGAATTTATTCAAAAACAAAAAGCGAGTTTTATGTTGGTATTTTTTTACAGAAAAAAAGCAGCCTGTATATTTAATACCGCGGTCGACTGCTGTTTTATAAACTTGTATATTCAGCATGTAAGAAACGTACAGACGTTCTCAAAATTTAAATTCTCATTCTCGTAATTTTAAACAGCCTTGCGTACATAATACAGTAGAACCTATGTAACTCAAACCTTGGTACCGTAAAAACCTCTATAAAATAAAGAAGATATTTGTTCTCTTCCTCGTGTGCCTTGAAATCTCATTTACTTAAAATACGAAGCTTCTAAGTTTAGTTAAAGAATAATTGAGCATTTCCATACCTCAAAGTTGTGATAAAAATAAAGCCTCTGTAGTTCATATCCCCAATTTTGTAGATTATAGACGTCCAACAGCTGAGTCTCTTTAAGTTAAAAACTAACTAAAATCTCTTAGTGAGAGGGAAAATATTTCAAAACACAGTGTTCTTACAATTTTATAATGTAGCAGAAAGAAATAAAAATTTATTATTATTTTAACGTTTCCCTTGAACTTTTGCTTATCGAGGTTCTACTGTATTTGTTTTATTAATTATAATAACATTAACTAATTAGTTAGCTTAGCGTTCAGAAAAATCTCGACACAAAATTTTTCTCTACTGCCTCTCGAGAAACAGAATTTCTTGTATCGATTATTTTGGTAAGTTTTTTCCATCAATATAAAGAAAATATTTCTCGCCGATCGTTTTGGACAATAAGTTCATTCTCAGGAATATAAAACATTTACTACTATTATATAGAGTTGTTTTTATATTCTCGATGATGAATTTATTGTCCGAAATGATCGTCCAGAAATAATTTAATAAAAATTTCTGTAGAATTTTCAAGTGTATTTATTTATTTGTTATAAATAAAATGGTTGCATCTACGCACTTTATTTCAATACTCAAAAACCACAGAACCGATTTGAAAAAAAAATTCACTATTTAAATAACGTAAGCTAAGTTCTATAATAAAATATACATTAAAGCAAACAATAAGTTAGTTGCCACTGGTTTATTAAAATGGTTGAAGATAAACTAACCAAGTAATTTTTCAAAGGCTGACAACGTATGGAGTATATCGATAAAAATCTAGAACGGTAGACTTTCAAAATACGTAGTACAATAAAAATCGCCCACGCATTGCTTTCTGAAACAATTTATTAAACAAAAAAAACTAGTTTTCAATCAATTATTATGTCGCTGACTAAAAAAACGCCTTGATGTTTTGTCTTATATTAAAACTAGATCAACAATGCACAGTTGATTTATTAGACGTGACTAAATCAACGCTTTATTGACAAATTATTTTACATAAACAAGTACAAAAAAAATTGTTAAAAAAGCGAATATGCAATTCTTGATGACAGCTATGTGAGAAGGCGTTTTTAAAAATGCTGTTTTGTAAAACTTTCAACGCAGCCTTGCATAATACTAATAGATAGCCGCGGTAATCTAAAAAAAATTACCGCGGCTAATTAACCAGTAATTTATTATTTTATTTACATCATTATTAGATTGTCTATTTAATAAATAGCTGCGGTAATTTAAAATAAATTACCGCGGCTATTTAACCGGTTAATTTACCAGTAATTTATTCTTTAATTTACATCATTATTAGACTGTCTATTCAATACATAGCTGCGGTAATTTAAAATAAATTATCGTGGCTATTTAACCGGCTAATTAACCAGTAATTTATTCTTTTATTTACATCATTATTAGACTGTCTATTTAATAAATAGCTGCGGCAATTTAAAATAAATTACCGTGGCTATTTAACCGGCTAATTAACCAGTAATTTATTATTTTATTTACATCATTATTAGACTGTCTATTTCATAAATAGCTGCGGTAATTTAAAATAAATTACTGCGGCTATTTAACCGGCTAATTTACCAGTAATTTAATCTTTCATTTACATCATTATTAGACTGTCTATTCAATAAATAGCTGCGGCAATTTAAAATAAATTACCGCGGATATTTAGCCGGCTAATTAACCAGTAATTTACTCTTTTATTTACATGATTATTAGACTGTCTATTCAATAAATAGCTGCGGAAATTTAAAATAAATTACCGCGGCTACTTAACCGGCTAATTTACCAGTAATTTATTCTTTTATTTACATCATTATTAGACTGTCTATTCAATAAATAGCTACGGTAATTTAAAATAAATTAGCGCAGCTGTTTAACCGGTTAATTAACCAGTAATTTATTTTTTACGTCACTACTATTCAATAAATAGCTGCAGTAGTTTAAAATAAATTATCGCGGCTATTTAGCCGGTTAATTATTAGACTGTCTAATCAACGGCATGCACATAACGCTTCTAGAACCTTCAAGAGCTGAAAAATAGTATATTACACCGTAAGGGCAGAAAGTTGAAATTCCTGCACTGCGCGACACACGATGTCCAAGGCGAAGCCGATGGGGCATCATGTGTCGCGCAGTGCAGAAAATTCAACTTTCATACCCGGTTGAAAGTACGTACTTTCGTATCAGTGTACACGAGAAAACTGTTTCGGCCCGCTGTTACAGACGACGTACGAGTAATTCCAGCAGAACATAAATGTAAAATGCCGTAAAATCGAAGCTGAAAGTACGTACTTTCGACCGGGTATAAAGAAAATGTATTAGTCTTTATCAATAACAATCCAACATTATTTAAGTGATGAATCGAAAGCTTAGCCGCGAGCCTAAAGATAATTTATATAACTAATAATAAAATACGTTCGTTGGGACGAATGTCTCTGCTCAGTTTACCTTTAGAGAATACGTCTATTGTCCATTATTAAGATGAATTGATACGAAAAGAATAAAATATACCGAGTGACTGTTTAAATACTCCTTGGTAGCTTGCTTGATTTTGTTTTAACTCAATAGTATACATTAGAAAATTTTAAGAATGGGTATAATACTCGCCAAGGTTTTAAAAGGTTCTGAAGTTAGTCACAAACAGCGTCACAAATGCATATTTTAATGCCGTCCTGGTTGTTTTGTGGGAAAGGAAGACTCCGACCACCTTCCAGTTACCAGCACAAAACGTGCGCTCGTCGGTGATTGGTTGTCGTGTTACTTTCCTGCTATAAAGTACAGTCCAGTCCGCTATTGTTAAGTTATTTCTTTGATTGTTAATTGATCAAGATGCCTAATACAGTTTTGCATAGACAAGCACGAAAAATAATTTTTTGGATGACTTTATGCAAGGAATTAGACCTTTAGATTAAAGAAAAATTAAAAAAATGAAATAATATAGCGCGAGTCTGTAGTTTTTCAACCGACTATACCTGCCCAAGCCTCCATTTGCATCTAACTTCAGAACCTTATAGAACCGTGGCGCGTATTATACTATACAAGGATCACGAAATGAGAGAATCTGCCCTCTAAATCGTACATATAACAGTTTTCTTTGTTTACCACTAATTTCCCTATTGTAGTAACGTGAATGTAGATACCTATCATGAATACTTGTGAAGTAAGCCAGCTGCCCAAATATTCGTTGAATTATAAGAATTTTATATTGATTACAATTTAATAATCTAATTTAATATTTTAGTTAAACTTTGAACCAGTATATCAATATAGAATTTAAAAAAATTATATTATTTTATTAATTGGTGTCGTATTTTCTGAAGCGCATGATCGTCCTTAAACTGTAGCCTTATCCCTCTCCACCGTTTCGATCCTAGATACCTATCCATGGTTTCGAGACATACAGTATACTAATGACCTCTTATTTTAGGAAGCTTTCTATGTAGATGGAGTTTACACTTGTTTGTATAGTTTTTAAGGTTCCATACCCAAAAGGTGGAAGTCCTAACTATTCTGTCTGTTGGCCATTTCAGGATTCTATCCTGAAATAGCCAGTGATGTACCGTCTCGAGAGTTACAAGGATGAGTAAAACTCGTAACAAAATCATTCTACTTCTGGTTAATTATTTATTCGCTAACTAAGGCCTTATTAGAACAGTGCATTGAAAGTACAGTACAATCTCGGTAACATGAACATAAAAAATTCTGAGTTCATGCTAGCGGTATGTTTATATTATCGAGGCTCGCTAGAAACATATACATTAGGGTGGTCCTTAACAGGGGTATTGTCAAATTTCTATGCTCCCAGGGGGTCAAACGTTTCCAAATTGATAAAAAAAAATTCTCTATAAAATTGAGCTCTTAATATTAACTCTAAGATAGTCCTCATTCCAACCAAAGTTTCTTATGGAAAATAACATGTGGAAAACTCCTTTTGTTCTTCCAAATTTTAAAACTTGGGGACAAATTAATCTACAAAAATGGGACATACTCATTTTTGTAGAGAATTTAACGCTTTACAAAAAATGTATCATGTGATTTTTCGCTAAGTGTTCAAAAGTTTTGCAAAGATAAAGTTTAAACTTTTTTTTGTAGAGCGTTAAATTTTCTACAAAAAGTATGTTCATATTACTGAGTCGTCCATAAGAGTGCATATTCATATTATCGCGATTGTACTGTAATTATTTCAGTTTATTTAATAACAAATCTCTGGTGTCGGGTATAAACGACTTAAACCAAAAATTGTTAAAGTTCATTTTTACTGGACGTAACTTTAAATTATATTATCTTCGTTTCCTGGTAGCGGCAGTCACAATGGTTTAACTTTAAATACTCAAAAAACGAAATTGATGCAATTATCATTAAGCGCAACTGAGAATAAAATTCCTACAATTGTTCTTGATGACGAGGTACTTGAAACCGTCAGTGATTTTAAATTGCTAGGATTTCAAATCAATGCAAATTGATGTTGGACTACACATATACACCATATCTGTTCTAAAATTACCAAAAATGCCTTTTTAATAAGAAGACTTTGTAGGATCTGAAAAGATCCTACGGTTATTAAAACAGCTTATTATTCATTCATTTATCCTTTTTTAAAATACGGAGTTCTCTGCTGGGGTCAAGCGGGACTAAGTAAAAGGGTTTTTGCAAAACAAAAAATGGTTTTAAGGTATATGTTTAATTTAAAAAGAACTGATTCATGTGTTCCATTTTTCAAATTACACAATATATTAACACTGCCTTGCATTTTCATATTTTATGCAGCAGTATATATAAAAGCCAGATGCCATTCTTTACCAATGGTTGGTGATACACATGAATATAATACCAGACATGGTGGAGCCATTAAAGGGAGCAAATGTAACACAACAAGCTTCCAACGAAGCCCGTTGAATTTCTCCATAACAATTTTTAATAATTTGCCTTCTCATATTAAAAATAATTCGCCAATGGCTCAATTCAAAAAAGCTCTTAAGAAGTTTTTAATTACAAAATCTTTTTACAACATTAGCGATTTCCTTGAACTGTGAATATAATATGTATCTGTATGACTATCCAAGCATCCTTTTGTGATCTTTTTGGAAATAAATTATTATTATTATTATTATAAACTAGGTCTTCGACTTAGGTCTTTATACCTGACACCAAAAGTAATGGGAGTCGGTTCCATGTTGATGATAAGGATTGGTTGTGGAACACCCTGTATAAATTCACATCCCGTATAAGAAAGAGTGAAACTGTTCAGATGTATAGTGAAAAGGTCAAAAGGGTTTAAATACAACATATATGTCTGTATAGACAGTGTAGGTAGAAGAAGGTACTGTGGGACTACGACATACATTGGGTGTGGAGTTATCGGACCTGTAGACCCATGGGCGGCCCCTTTGGGCCCGGCCGAACAAACTCACTGCGTGGCCCGCGCACACCGACAATCGCTATAAACTATATCATTGCGTATAAAGCACGTCGTCCACTGGAATAAAGACTGTAGGCGAACATATGCAATATTTTTTGGCGAACAACGTGCTTATTAGTAAATGTTCACTAAGGTATAGTACGTGAGACGAAATTAATTACTAAAGATGGAATGTTTCGAGTGAAAAATGTCTAACTGTTCGATTAATAAAATATCCCGAGAATGATTTTTATACTTATATTACGACTTATAATACAATCTCTAGTAATAAATTATTATATTGCGCTCTTTCTTTACTCTTTAAAGCACTGCATGCAATTGTCTCTCTCAGATTGCATTTCGCAGTATTTAATATATATGTATTTTATCTGCTACCGTTCTTTGAAGCACTCTCTCAAGACTGACAATCGAAATCGAGAGCACGATTTTTTCGAGAGTTGACACATTCATTCGCCATAGTACCAACACACCGGCGTTGCCAGATTTTTTTTTTGCCAAGTCGGGATTTTGGAGCTTTTTGAGTGCAAAAAACGGGATTCTTTCGTCGAAAGCAGGACATAGTAAAAAAACGTATATAATCAGAAGTTTTTATATATTCATCTTTTTATTTGAGTTCAAATTACGTTTACGTGACAATAGATAGCAAAAATAGCCATAGAAAATGTGTTTTAATAAAAATATGATATTTTAAATCAGATTTACCCTATCGTTAAATAGTTGAGTCTTATTCGTCTTCAAAATAAAAAAAATAAAAAAAAAAACAGAAATCAAAATCAAAAAAGTTTTATTCATTAGAAAAATATGGCGTTTCAAACAATAGTCTGAGGAGTGAGTGTTACAAATTGCAACTTACAATAAGAGAATAAGTATTTACGCACGGTCGAGTTATCCCCGAAAAGCGGGACTGAGCCTGTCCGCCGCGGGACATTTAATTTTGATTTAAAAATCGGGACGTCCCGCCAAAATCGAGACGTCTGGCAACGCTGCAACACACCCATGCTCAGTTGTAGATAGCATTGTCAAACAATCTGATTTGACAATGACCTTAGTTTGTGAGCGTACATATTTCGCCACATGAAAAGCTTTGCAGAATTTTAAATCAATCCTGCTCGAAAAAATATTCCTCTTAAACTTAACATCGTTTTGTGCATAATTTACACTTCGAAACAAATTTTTTCTCCGCATTTTGATCAAAATTTAGCTTTTTCGACGTAGATCAAACATTTGTTTTTATGTGAATACAATCTATTGTTCTAGTAACAAAGAGTTTCATAACGCTGTAAAGCATGATTACAACCTAAGGGCATTGTCAAATAAAAATTTTTGACAATGCTTTCTGCAACCCAGCACTATTATTGTGATGATTTGACAACGACATTAGACAGTTCCAGTATATACCACAATCTAGTGTCATCGTCAAATCAGATTTTCTGACGATGCAATCTACAACTTGATATAAACATTATCTAGAGAAACTACCGAGCTGGGTAGAGTAGTGGTGACAGCACTAGACTCGCATTCGGAAGGCCCGGGTTCGAATCCCGGCGGGGGCAGATGTGGCTGGGACTTTTTCCTACTGCCTCTCGCCGAGAAACGGTAATTCCTGTATCGGCCATCTTGATTGAGGTTTTCCATGGTTTCCCTCAATTCCAGATAAATATCGAGACGGCTCCTTATTATTACCTATCAAACTCCGAGTTCAAAAATTACCTACCTTATCCTAATTTCCTATAATTCCTTCATTCGCCCATTACTATTATCGTCCATAAGTTGACATTTTAAAAAAATGTAGAAAAATAACGGGAAGTGTGGTAGATGGAAAATAGTAATGGTGCGAATGGCGTCTGTTATGACATAAAATCGAGAAACGGACGTTAAACGCATTATTATTATTATCTAGAGAAACTCAGCAACAGTGGACTTCTGGCTTCAAAACAAGATTCGTACTATAGTAACGCAAGTATGTAGGTACCCATATTAGTGTTATGATTGTTATGAATGTGCTCTTTGCAGACTGCACACCTGGTCTGGTTCACAGGTACAATAATTTTTAGGAGTTCATAAAAAGAATTATTACCAAGAAATAAATGTCTGACGCAAATTATGGAATTGCACATAACTTGGAATTGGGTTTATCCACAAGTGGGTGGATTTTTGTCTGCAGACTCTTTGTAAAAAATGTTTTTATACTCATTTAAACAGCGCACAATTTGAGGAATAAAAAAAAGCAATTATTCCTTTAATAACGGTTGCAATATCAAAAAGTTACACACAACGATTTTGTTGAGTTTTTAATTTTTTTATGTTTTTAAGATAAAAATATATAAAAAATAAACTCACTGTACTGGCATGCAAATATTGCTGAATGTAGTCTTCATTCCTCCTGAATCTGAAAAAAAATCATAATTAATATTCAGAATGTTTTAAAATGCGGTAAAAATTATACGGTAGGTAGATAAATTGTTTAACATTCAAGGAATTTCGCAAAAAATTATGAATGAATAATTTATTATTCTGAAAGGCGTTCCTTTCGCTTTTAAATCGAAATTATCTACTGAATTAAAGATACGTTAGATGTTGCCAACTCAGTTTAAACAATAAATAAAAACTAGGATCGCAGTGCCAAAACCCTGCCGACAACTGTATTTGCTAAAACAGGCCTTGCATTTAATTAAATTTGTTTTTAGACAAAATACAAATTTAAAGAACAATTTTTTTCTTACCTAACTGCAGTCTTATTGCAACATCTGAACCAAATGAAATACACCCTTCAACATGTAAATCTTTATCCAAAAACTAGCGTTTTCAGAAATTTTTAAGTCCGGTTCTGCCGGTTTGATTTTCTTAAAATTTTGGCAGCACATTTCAATCTCTACTAAAGGGTTAATTTCAAATTTGAAACGATTCTAAGAGTTTTTCGGTGTTTTTGAGCCCAAAAAACTTTTCAGGTCTTAAATGGTCCCATTGTACCCATTTTAATTAATGCCTTTGTCAGATAAGAATGGGTTTTTTAATCGGTTTAACAGTTCCTGTGATAATTGCAATTATAATTCTTGTACAAACAGAATGCCGGTTAAATTAATATATTTTTTTTAATTACCAAAAACTTTCAATTTCGGTAATAGAAAAGTGGCAACGTCGCTAAGTTGGAAACAAGTTCCATTTCGTGACTTATGCACTTGACCTTACCATTTGATCGAAACACCAAAAATAAATTCCAACTGGTTTTACATAAAAATAAAATCATCAAACCGATTAGTGACAAAAAAGAATGTGGATTATTTAATAGGATAAAAAAATCTGGTCGTTACGGTCCACCTCCATACAGTAATAGAACGCCTGTGAAGGTGTTAAGTAACACCTAAATTTAAAGGTCGTTATCCACAAACCAGACTTGATTACGTAATAGAATCAATAAACAAGAAACGACTTACAATCATCCTTTATTTCATTATAACAAAAATATATATCCACGCAGACAAAATTATGTAAGGTTATGTTATTTATTTTATTTTGTGACGGGCTTGAAGTGATCTTTAAAATGATTTTTTTTGAAAATGTATCCTTCCAAGGGTCCAAATGTTCATAAATGAAAAAAAAAAATAAGATTCTAATTTGACACTTTGCGATTAATTTTTTTTTGTATTGCAGTGGACCTTTTAAAAGTCTGAAACTTGGCAAATTTCTTATTTACAGCAGCAGGTAGATAAGAAATTTTGTTTAGAGATTTTTAACACTATAATTTTCGGAACTACAAACAAAAAACGTTTAAAAAGTGTTTAAAAATTTCTAAATTTTTTCTCAAGTACCTACTACCTCCCATATCCCACGAAGCCAAGTCTTAGATTTTTTAGTACAAAATTACGGTAGAAAAAAATTAACTGCAAAATGGCAACATTTTTAAATAATTTGGCTACATTTTTTATTTAAGGAGTACTAATATTCGGAAATGAGATTTTAAGAACCACTCTAGAGGGGTTGTTCAGTCGAATAATGTAACCTAATTTCTTCTCTCGATTTCAATTCGTCCGTATTTTAAATCTACTTTTTAATGGAATACAATTCCATATCTCGACTTGAATTCGTCCCTGTTTTAAATCTACTTATTTTGGAAACACCTATGTGTAGGAGACATAAAAAATAATAACTCTTGGATATATAATTTTGAAAGGTTGATTCGACTCCTTAACCCGTGTCGTGAGAGTTAACTCAAAAAGATAACCCAATCGACCATTTGCAATAAAACGTATGAGAGAATGTAGCGAATGCAATCATTCCAATGGCCGACTGCATCGGTGCAGTTTGCATTTTGTTTTATTTTAGATAGAGGTCTGGCGAACAACAATTCTTAATAAAAATATTTTGACTTCTTATAAAACCTACATAACTTCTAGACGTTCTCATGCAATAAAACAGTTGACTGCGCATATATCATTATTTCAACAATGCAAATCTGCTGAAAATGTCCACGATAGTTATTCCGTGTGTTTGGTATATTAATATACCGTAGATAACTCAGTGAAATTTGCTCTGAAAAGTGTACGTATCGTTTACCAAAAGCGCGTACCTATCAATTAGTGATGTGGACCGATTACAAATTTGATAAGCGGTTTTTACCGATTACTTTGAGAAAAGGAAACCGGGATTTTTGTTACTTTTTAATGAAAGAACAAAACATTGAACATTTTTAAGTTTAATTAAAATCAAAAAAACCCGGGTCGCAGTGCCAAAACCCTGCCGACAATATAGTGTATTTGCTTGTATAGGGCCGTGTGGTTTTATACTTTTATTATGTGAAATTAAGTTGTTTTTGGGCAAAATAAAAAATTTAACCCCTTAATACACCCCTTAAAATAACATTTTTTTCTTAATTGTAATATTATTATCAATCTAACGTCTACATTGAATTAAATACACCCTTCAATAAATAAGTCACTATCTGCAAACTAGTGTTTTCATAAAATTTGTAAATCCGGTCCTGTCGGGCCGATTTTATTAAAATGTGGGGAAACTTTTTAATTACTACCAAAGGGTTAAATTTCAATTTTGAAACGATTCGGAGAATTTTTTCGGTATTTTGGGGCCCAAAAACAGTTTTCAACCCCTAAAAACTACCCTTAAAATAGCCCGATTAGGCCCATTTTAAATAGGCTTCTTGCGGTGATGGATTTCAATATGTGGCCCAAATTTCGTTGAAATCAATTAACTCTTTCGAAAGTTATCGCGCGTACACATATATATACCTATATATATATTATATAAATATATATATATATATATATATATATACACATATATATATATAAACATTTTTAAAAATGTCGCCAAAGTGTTTAGGAGGTTATGAAACGTCGAGAAATTTTGGTCCGACCCCTAGGTCCCGCCATCCGACCGACGCCAATAGTGTATGTTGCCATATGGCAAATACACTAATAACTTCAGCTGCCAAAAAGTAATTAATCGCGTAAGTCGTAAGTTTGATTAAGAAAACAGATCGACAGCGTCCGCTTGCAAACTGCTCTTCTGGATGACGGCACAAATCGGTCCGACTTTGGTGTTCAGATATACGAATAATGCAACACAAGTGAGTCCCAAAGTAATTGGTTTAGTAAACAAAAACCCGTGTTTATTAAATTATTAACTTTAACCTATGAAACTTAACTTCAAATAAAGTCTGAAAGAGAAAATAATACGGAGAAATAACAAGCGATTGAAGTTATGGAGCTCACTAGATGGTATTTGTAGGTTAAACATAAAAATTATTTTTAGACCAATGTTTATCAGTTAGCAACAACTCCAGTTAGTTTCTAAATTTTGCTAAAAGGCAATAACGTGAAACAGGTCCTGAAGTCAAAAATCCAAAGCTTCTTCTTTGCATTTATTTTAAGTCTAAAATACGTATTTGCATATTTATTACATTTTGAATTACGAAGGGTCTTCAATTTTTACAAAAAAATGTAAAATATTGGAAGATATCTTAACTAAAAAGTTCATCATTAAATTTAACTTGGGAAAATCAGGATGCGTTGCCATTTTCGATTATTTTCAAGTCGAATTTTTCAATTTGTGTAAATTATCAAAAATGTTTTGGTACATAATTTTGCTCTCTATTAATATTTCCCATTCTGGGCATATTTTATTTTGTTTTAAAGGATTAAAAAAAGTTTTGTGTCATATTCCAAGATTAACTGATGAACAGACTTTTTCCGCAATTATGTTTTTTGGACCCAAGCCGTAAAAATATTGCAACATTGTGAATTTTGTTCTAAATTAATAGATATCTACTATTTCCCACTTATGAAGTTGGATTAACGCTGATGGTCTTAGATGTTGAGCGTCTATAATCAACAATCTAACCCTGGAGCTAGAATGGTAAAAATTTCATTTATTATGTTCGCTTATAATCTGAGAACCACTTAACCAATTTAGACAAGACTTTATGTGAACGTATGACCTATCATGCAGATCTGAAGTTTGTATATTTGTTATTGAAAATAAAACACAATATTAAGTTGTAAAAAACAAAACAAAGTTTTGTTAAGTCAACCTTGACTGTCAGCTGTCCATTAAAATCTTCGAATATTGATCACTTCGAATATTGATATTTAAAACAAGACATTTCCTATTTCGAACCTGATTAAAAGATTATACAAGCCGTGAGGTGGGTCGCATTTTACGACTAAACAAGTGCTACCTTTGAGGTTCACACGACCAACTTCCCAGTATGACTTTAACAAGTGTAACCTTGAAACATAAAAATTTATTGAAAAATTTTGATTTCGATTTTCGAACCCATTACAATAACTTCCCAATGTAAGGGGAGGTTAAAAATATGCTGAATAAAAAAGAATGAATTACAAAAAATAATGATGAACAAACCAAGTCAATCAAAAGCCCTGAATCGGATGTGTATACACATAAGGTTTGACCTTGGGGAATCATCGATTGGTTGCCATATTCGCCGAACATGTTCAAAAATTCATTTGCATGATTTTTATATGTAATACGTAAGAATTTGTGGTAATAAAGTATGTTTTTATATGTAAAACGCTTAATACAAACCATGCTTACACATATTATGTATCGATATACCGGGTGTTCAATTTTTGATGGGTACATATATTCTATCAATTGACATGTACGGAATTTTTGAAGGTATGCTTCTTAACGAAGGTCTCGGGACTGGCAGTGAAAAACAACACACGTAGTACATCGTTGATATTATATACCCCATGCATTCAGACCAATCTATTTGTACATGGAAAGGGGGCATTTTGTATGCCTGATTTAAAGGTGTCAGCCAAAGACAATTAGTAGCTGTGGTTATTACGCCACGTTTGGATATGTCAAACCTCTCAAATTAGCAGAAAATCAATTTATTGTTTTTTTTTTTGATTTTAACATTTTATTATACCTATTTATTGTTAATAAATAAAAATTTTACATTTAATAACTTTTTTTGTGTACACGTAAATTTTATAACATTAATATAAAGACGTATTATATTTTTTGTTGTATGGGATATTTGATAAGTTGATAAGTGACAAAATTAGTTATTATCTAGGTTCAGGTCACTAGTTTACAAAGTCAATTGGATTCCATCTTTTGAGTACGTAACCCCAAAAATGGAACAAATAACAAAAACAAGCTAAAAGGGTAAACAAAACGGAGTGTCTCTTAAACAGGACACATTGTATATTCGCATACAAATGGATAATTGACGGTTCATTTGCATTCGTCCTACAGACGCAGTCCCAGACATTTTAAATCAATCGTGGTCTTGTATTTAATCAGATTACAATTGCTTTTATAGAAGAACAGTACCTCCCGTCGCCATTTGTAAATAAAAATATACATGCTGTACACCTTTTCACGTTACATCGGCTGCTCGTCAAAATAAGGAAAAGCAACTAATAATTGCAAACCGATTGCACAATAGTCGCGTCTGAAACTGGTTTAACATTCAGATTGCGAAACTGAGTTTTGAATTTTGGTGCCGGACGAAAGAAAATGTTCAAAAAATATTAGATAAAAAAACTTTCCTACATACAAGCTTTTATTGTGGTGTACTAAACAGAATAAAAATAATTTAAGTTCATAATCATAAAAGCGTGGGTTGCAAGCTCGATGACAGTCACGAACCACGCTTTTATAATTATGAACTTAAATTATTAAAAAATATGTTTTTCCTTTTTAGTACACTGCAATAAAAGCTTGTCTTTATAAAAGTTTTTTATTTAATATTTTATTTTCAAATTTTTACTTACACCTTTTGGCCGCCATATTGGTTTTTAAATGTCACACATTTTACTGTATTCTACTTGTCATACCCTCTCATTTGATACCCATATCAAGGGGATTGTAAAGAAATAAAAGATCCGCCATTTTGTGTCGGGCGCCATTTTGGATTTCGAATCAAGTCACACTTCTGATTGGATTCTACTTCTAATATCCTTTTATTACCCATGTGGTGGCGGTCATATTGGATCTACCTACCAGAATATTCAATGTATACTATAAGTGTAGTATTGTCTTCAAAAGCAAAGGTATGTGCAAAATTTCAGCTAAATCAGAAATCCGGAAGTGGATCAAATTTGTAAGATTTTATTACAGACAGAGAGACCGACACTGAGACAAGTGAAACTAAATAAAAGCTTGTAACAAGAAATCTTTTTTTATATAGTTCGCTTAACTGCAGTCCGATCGGCTCGAAACCTATCTTAAACAAACGAGCAGCCTACAGATTTCTTATATTAGAATGTGTTAAAATATTTTTATACAGATTTACAATCGTCTTATTTCTGGCCACAAGAATACACACTGTAAGTCCTCTTCTGTGCTTGAAGGTTTATCTTTTTCCAGATTGTAAAAATACTTGAAAGACGCAAGCACACATTTTAAAACTCTTCAAATATAATTTGTACGCAGCCAACGAAAAAAGAGATAGAATGAGTTTCTAAATGTTCCGTTAGACGGTGCTAACATTCATTTTTATCGATATGTTTATCCTTGACCTTTTCTGACTTTCGTACATTACGCCCGCCCACACAGTTATCGAATATTTCCTTGAATGTGATTTTCACATAAAATTTACGTGAATGCTAAATTTATGGTACACACTCACACCTTGCCAAAACCGTTTTCATTGATTTTAGACATTTCTTGTTAGTAAAACCGACGCATCATCAGTAGTGTTGCCAGATTTGTTTTTCCAAATATTGGTATTTAATTGAAAAAAGCAGTAATATTATTTTAAGGGGTGTATTAAAGGGTTAAATTTTCTATTTTGTTCAAAAACAAACTATATATACCTACGAGGTGTCTCAACCGACGTTGGCTAACATGGGTAACTTTGTTATTAGTGGAGATAGAAAGTCGGTTAAATGGGCAAAGTAGCGCAGAAAAATGGGCTCATTAACGTCCCGTCGAAAAAACAATTGAATTTTGACACCCCATGAATTTATTCAGAAAATAGTGAAAATTGCCATTTATGAAAACTGGCCATAACTTTTTTTATTTACGAAGATATATGAAAATTTCATTAACCATTTTTTGATTAATTTTTAAGGTCTTTTCAGTGGCGTAGGTTCAATTTTTTTATTTTCAATACATAAAGAGATATTGACATGAACTTTGGTTTTTCTTATGGACGCTATTTTGGATTTTTAGATATTCGAATTCTGCTTATTTTTCTGAATAATTTTATATAACATATCCTATATTTAAATAAATCAAAAGCTACTAAACTGACCAAAATATCTTTTTGACGTTGTCCATACCGTGGTAAAACAAAATTTGTTGAAACAAATACATACCGGCAGGTTAAGGTAGTTGTCGTGGTTAAGGCACACCGTCAGAAAATTCTTAATTTTTGCATACTTATTAAAGATATGATAATACAATACCCCTGAAAATTTGAAGTCGATCGACCGTATATAATCCGAGATAAATTCAATTAAATATTGGATAATTAACATTGATTATATACGATCTCTGTAGTTCTGAACCAATTTCTTATTTATAAAAAAAGAACTAACTGTCAGAAACTTTCCAAAAACTGACAGTCTTTCAACGCATTTGTTATGAGTTTAAAAAAATAAGAACATTTTTTGACCGTCTAATTATTTATAAATAACGGTTTAAAGTTCAACAATTTATAGAAAAGTATACATGCATATAAATACTGTATGGGTTACGTTTCGACGGGTACAGTCTTGCGTACAAATTATGGACCACTTAGCTATAAGCTAGTATACTTTTGTGGCGCGTATAATCTATAACTTTTTGACAATATTGTACCACGACAATTACCTTAACTATCTGTCAAGCGATCGCTATAGTTTTGCTAATTCATTTTATTTGATTTACTCTCTAAAATGGCTCAAGCATTTTCAAATTTGGAGATATAGGCTATTTTTTGCGCATACATAAGCGTAACAAAAATACCACGTTGACTCAAGCAGAATACTTGAACCTTTATCCAGAAAGTGCCACTGTATCTGAAGGTTTGCAATGGAAACACAGTATTCTTTTGTTAGTTTGAAATTAAATCAGCATACAATCGATTTAAACGGTGACTAATAATTGTAACTGACACTAGACCTCTTAAACACGTACAAATATATTAAAAGTTACAATATAAAAGAATGCATTTCTATTAGAATGTAATATTTTTTTGTGGTTAACGATAACCTTGTGCTAAAACACGAAAGTTCAAACATGGTATTAAAATTTCACGCATTCGACTGACAAGTACAAAATGCACGCCGTTTGTTATAAATAACAGATATACGTTATAATTAACATGTTATGTATTGACAAATTCAGTACAAAGGTGAGAGTGATAATCAGTAGGTACTTAATATATGAGAATATTGCAACGGAATAACTGTTCGTAATTTAATTATCTTGGAGTTCATTTAAAAAAAATAGTGTTGATAAATAGAAAAAACCCGAGTCGCAGTGCCAAAACCCTGCCGACAATATAGTGTATTTGCTTGTATAGGGCCGTGTGGTTTTATACTTTTATTATGTGAAATTAAGTTTGTTTTTGGGCAAAATAAAAAATTTAACCCCTTAATACACCCCTTAAAATAACATTTTTTTCTTAATTGTAATATTATTATCAATCTAACGTCTACACCGAATTAAATACACCCTTCAATAAATAAGTCACTATCTGCAAACTAGTGTTTTCATAAAATTTGTAAATCCGGTCCTGTCGGGCCGATTTTATTAAAATTGTGGGGAAACTTTTTAATCACTACCAAAGGGTTAAATTTCAATTTTGAAACGATTCGGAGAATTTTTTCGGTATTTTTGGGCCCAAAAACAGTTTTCAACCCCTAAAAGCCGATTAGGCCCATTTTAAATAGGCTTCTTGCGGTGATGGATTTCAACATGTGGCCCAAATTTCGTTGAAATCAATTAACTCTTTCGAAAGTTATCGCGCGTACACACATATATATATAATATATATATATATATATATATATATATATATATATATATATATATATATATATATATATATATACATATATATATAAACATTTTTAAAAATGGTGCCAAAGTGTTTAGGAGGTTATGAAACGTCGAGAAATTTTGGTCCGACCCCTAGGTCTCGCCATCCGACCGACGCCAATAGTGTATGTTGCCATATGGCAAATACACTAAAAAAAATCAGTACCATTTGTTGCGGCTAAACGATATTAACGCAAGCGTAGCCGCAAGTACTGACTAGTCTAACAATCCCGCAGGATATTTCAACCGAGATACGGGATTTGTCATTCTATTCTCTGCCTCCCGCTTTTGGGACCACTAATTAATTGTGTGAAGGTACAGCAATTTATGTGTTTCGGCAACTGTTCAGACATCCGTGTCTTCGGGCTTATCGATTAATAAATGTCTAAACTTAGAACAGATAATTTTAACTCGACCGTTATTATATTGGGACAAAAGCCCAAGCTCGTCTTTCTCCGTTTGTTTTCTACCAATCAATCGATGAATTAAAAAAAAACCGATCAAGTGCGAGCCGAACTCGCGTGAAGAGGGTTTCGTACCATTCAGTTTTCAATGAGAACTTTAAGACTTTGATTTTTCGTTTAAGTTTTTCTGCTAATTGTGGGTATGGCCCTATATTCTCTATTTTTTTTTTCAAAATTTTAGGCTCAGTAGTTTCGGAGATAAGGGAGGGGGCGATCGATTTTTGTATATTTTCTTTAATACCTTTTCAGCTATAGGGTATTAAAGAAAATATACAAAAATATTTTCTTTAATACCTTTTCAACTATAGGGTATTAACCCATTGTGTGCTAGTGGTACTCAAAAGTACCGCTTTTTTGAGCCTCTGTATTCCCACAAACATATTTTCGTCATATAATTCCAACTAATTCTAACTAATAAAACTTCAAACAATAGTTAAAACAAAACTAACATAATATATGTACAGGATCTGTACTACAGCTTTAAAGTACCAGTACAGTCAAAGCCCTCTAAGTGCACAGCTCGGAACCGAGGCCCATCCTTTAAGTGCACACTTCCCCTACGATCTTTTTCATCCCCACTCTTCTAACTCCTATAGCTATCTTTATTCAATCAGATGCTATAAACAATATCTCTAAAACTCTATGAATATGATGGAAATGGAAAGTTTGAAAACAGCGCGCTTACGGTCGCACGTGATTGGTCGCAGATTATTCGAAGTGGGGGCTGGGGAACGTGCACTTAGAGGGCGAGTTCGTGTGCAGTAAGAGAGCGTGTGCATTTAGAGAGCGTGCACTTAGAGGGCTTTGACTGTAATACGAAATCAATGATTTAGTGAGCTGTTTTAGAGAAATTCGTCTGGAAAATAACGGTACGTTTAAGTACCACTAGCACACTGTCAGACTTTTAGGTCTGGCACACAACGGGTTAAAGAAAATATACAAAAATATATGCATTTGAAAATTATAAAAAAGCATGTTTGTATTTCTCATAATTAGCCCTTTCATTCAATATGTCACATGATGCATAATATGTGTTTTTTCATTTAGCTCCCAAAATCAACCCATAAATCGGAATTCTTTTATTTATGCTACACGTCCGTGATTTATCATCTAACTCTATGTATGTAAGCTGTGACAGACGGACAAGCTGACAGACACAAGAATGATTCTATAAGGGTTCCGTTTTTTTCAACGGATGTACGGACCCCTAAAACGCAATTATTTTATTGAAACTGATAATAAAAATACAAATAGATATATGGCTTAGAGACTACTGATCGTTGGTAGAATAAAAATCTTAAGATATTATGGAAACCTAAATTCAACAACATTGAAAATAGTTCGCTATATTCAACTCAATTAAAATCGACTGATCGTTACAAATGTATATTTAATTCACAAAATTGGCAAATAAATTATTTACTTAACAAACATTAATTTAAATAAATATCATAAACATCCATTCATTACGTCTTTCAATTCTGAATTTAGCTTTTTATTTCTTATTATTATTAAGTTTATGTCAATGAAAATCAGTAAATTAGTGTTGTCGATAAAAACAAAAACAAAAAAAAAAAGGAACGACAGATTTTCGCAAGGCAAACGAGTTGAGAGTTCTGGTCCATACAAGTCAACCGATCACGTTTTGTCTCTTTGATGATTTTATTATAATTATTGAACTTTGGATCTAAAATCGATTGAATCAATAGGTTTTTATTTCAATTTGGTTAAAACTGACCTTTTTACATACAGACATTTTCTAAAAACTACTTAAAAATTCTGAATATACATGGCGCAGTAACAAAGCGCTTTAGATATGAAAATGATAGAAAACTGCATTTACTAATGTTACAGCACTCTTCCGAGAAATTTTCGCATACTTTACGAGAAATACGGTTGCATTTTGGTAGAATACGCTTGGCGTGCACTGATTCGACTCTTCTGAATATACATGCAACTTTACATGGCGCAGTAATAAAGCGCTTTAGATATGAATATGTTAGAAAACTAGATTTATTAAATGTTACAGCCCTGTTCCGAGCAATTTTCGAATACTTTACGTAAATTAAGGTTGCATTCGGCTACGGAAAATTCGAAATTTTTTGAGACCACATCCCAGAGCACTTCGTGGTATCGAACCGATCCGACGTGATCCGCGGAGTTTCAAGAACCAAACAATTGGATTTAGTGACAAGTTCTGCTTAACATCGCTGTTAAACTAAATAAAAAATGGAACAATTTTTTACAATCTACCTATAAACCATTAGTCAATATCTTTGTAGAGGGTATATGATTATTCAATAGACAACTAAATAGATTCGAGGTGTACTTGATTTGGCTATAAATATTTGAATGGTGGCACGCCTAAGTTATTAACACCTGTGGCCTGCAGTGATCCATCGACTCACGGCCACCTGTTTGGTTGTTATAATTGTCGATACGCAGACACAATTCAATTGCAGATAGGCTGTACACTAAGCGACAAAACATAAACTGACAATCATCCTTTTTAGGGTTCCGTGCAGACGATGAAAAAACGGACCCTGCGTCTATGCATGTAAAATGCACTGAGATGTTTCGGAAATCTCTCATTTCTGTGAAAAATCTTATTAAATTTTTGATGTAAATGCTTTAAAATAAATTAGAAATATGTACCATTCTTTCCATATGACTTCTAGCCACGTTTTTACAGTTTATTCGATTAAAATTCGATTTAAAATTAGATAAATGAGAAAATTAGAATAAGTTTTACACACATTTTTGTAGAGAACAAATTAAATTTGAAAAGAAATTATTGGGCAAGGCAAATTTGTCGCTATTTTTAACATAAGTTTGTAAAGAAAAAACTTCAAAATGTCAATTTGTCTTCCCGTAATTCGAAATCTCGTAATGTGCTGTGAACAAATAGTGACGAATATCACGTCTTTTTATTCAATTTTATAGGGCAAAAATATGTGTTTTTTTGAAATTTTGTGAAGCTTAAAGCTCAATCTCAGCTAAAAAAAAAAAACAATATTAAAATGATTTTTGCGACCATTATGGTCGGACTATAGTTTCAAATTTCCTGAAAGCATATTTTGCATTCTAATTTCTGAGGGATCAGTTAATGCTGGAACTTATATCCAGCATTAACTAACCAAATTAACTAAATTTCTTAAATCTAGATATAAGAAATTTAGTTTTGTCTCGGACTGTACCTAACTCTACGTTTGTTATGTCATGGACTCATGTTGCGGAAATTGTTACACATGATAATCATTATACAGAAATTGAAATTTAATGTTATTATCCACACCTAACAAAGTTTATACGTCATGTCGTCGTAGATCAAAGAAAAAAAGATATAAACAAACAACATAACAAAATGATAATCAATATTTGAAATTAGAAGTTTAAAAACAGATTAACATGATTCGTATGTTCAGCATTCGCATATCAGGAGTGGATTTATGTTCCATTTTCTAAAAAAAATATTAGTAAAAAAACTTTTTAGTTTTGGAAATACATGTGTAAGAAATTTTAAATCGATCAGATATGTGGCGTCCGCCATATTGGGTTTACAATGACGTCACAGATCTCATTCCCCTCGTCAAATTCTTTCATTTGATGCCCATGTCAAGACAGTTGTGAAGAAAAAGTTAATCCGCCATCTTAGGGCGTCCGCCATATTGGGTCTACAATGACGCCACATATCTCATTCCACTCGTCAAATTCTTTCATTTGATGCCCATGTCAAGAGAGTTGTGAAGAAAAAGGTAATCCGCCATCTTGGGGCATCCGCCATATTGGGTCTACAATGACGCCACATATCTCATTCCACTCGTCAAATTCTTTCATTTGCTGCCCATGTCAAGACAGTTGTGAAGAAAAAGGTAATCCGCCATATTGGGGCGTCCGCCATGTTGGGTTTACAATAACGCCACGTATTGCATTCCACTCATCAAACTCATTCATGGCAAGTGAAATGGAAGCTTGTAATAATAAAATAGATCGATAGATACCTAGATTGCAGATTATAGACGCTCGATAAGTGATGTCTGTATCATGAAGTCTATATCGTCTGAGTAGCGAAAATAGGTGTCCGCATAATGGGTGATTAGGGATTCACAGCTTAACTTGATTTTCAAACTATAATTCAAGCTATCTAAAGTCAGTTAAATAGTTTCTAAGATTACCTCTGATTTTTACCCAGCCGAAGTCGGATCGATCAGTTATTACAGTCTATGTCCTAAAACAAAGTATTGAACAATGAAAAAAATTGAAATCGCTTTAGTAGTTTCCGAGATTAATCCCGACAAACAAACATTTCCTTTTTATAATAATAGCTGGCATTTCAGTGACTGCAATACATGGTAAGGACGGATACGAAATCCCAGAATCTAATTAGTTTTGTAAGTGGTTCGCAAATAGCAATAAAACTGGGGTAGACGACTGTCGACTGTTTTATTTCGCGCGACAAGTTTTATTATTTTGTTGACATTGATCTAAACTACAAAGTACAGAGTCAAGGTCACTTTTTATTATTATTTTATTCGTTAATATAGTTTTTCCTCGCAATTAAATTTAATTTTTTAATCAACTAATATCACGATCTGATCCCATGTTTTCGTTTAATAATCAGTCGTAATATATTTATAGCATGGCATAAAATCAATAAAATTATTCAGAAATGGAATGATTTATTATGTAAAAACATTCGCCGATCGTGATTAAAAGTACAAATATTTAAAAAGGTGGGTTTTATGATGTCATTTAATCGGAAATTAAGTAGATGATTAATTCGACTGTTGAAAGAATAAAACAAAAGAAGGATTTATCTTTCTATCCGGTTACAGCGATAACCAAAAAGGATAATGTGTATCAAATGTATGCTTAAGACATCGCGTCAAGTCGCTTCTGTCTGGAGGCTCCTGAAACATTGGAGCATCTGCTTTGTAAATGTGAAGCAGTCATGAAGCGAGGCATCTGTCACCTCAATAATCCATTCCCAACACCTGAACAGGTATGGGACACAGATCTCTAAGCAATTCTAAGCTTTATCAAAAGCCGTAATCTAATAGAGGAATAAAACCCTCTTGCCCTATTTTCTAATCTAATCTAAATGTATGCTTAACGCTGCTCCGTTTAGCGCTCTTTCAGTATTACGCGGTTTCTAAAAAAAATTCAGCCACTGTAACGTAAGTTAAAGATCAGTTTATACAAAATGATTTAAATGTTGATTGGAGTTCAAAGGCAAGACGAAGTGTCATTGATGCAATATCTTGCTATCGACAACAGCTTGCTGAACGCAAAAGAAAAGGGCAAACGTCATTAGATGACTTCGTCACAAAAAACAAAATATATCAAAAGAACAACCTTCTTCATCACAAACATAACTTCTTACTCGAACTTTTAAGTATTTGATTTTTATAAATGTTTTATGAACAAAAATTAATATTAGCAATTAATAAAACTAAAAAATTTTCTTATTCTGCGGTTCTGTTTCATTTATGCTTATTATCAACGTATTAAGATGAACTCGTTTAGCACTGTTTCGTATAGCGCAGGAACTTATTGGAACGTATCTTCCACATTAAGCGGGATCTTACTGTACTATGTTTATGGCTGGACCGATTTTAATACATCTGATACATAGTGTAGCGAGCATTTGTTACATTAATTCTCTGTCTTTAATGTAATACTGTGTCTAAATTATATTTTTAACTACGCAGGAAGACTGAAGATTGTTATTAACGACATTTTTAAATAAAACTATTAGCTTCTGATTACATTTTGAGAAAGCAATTAATTACGAATTATTTATAATTCCATTTTAAAGTTTTCATTGATATAAAGTAAGTACATACACTATTATATAATTCACAATTATTCACCGAGCTGGGTAGTGTAGTGATGACAGCACTAGACTCGCATTCGGGAGGTACCGGGTTTGAATCCCGGCGGGGGCAGATGTGGCTGGGACTTTTCCTACTGCCTCTCGTCGAGAAACGGTAATTCCTGTACCGGCCATCTTGATTGAGGTTTTCCATGGTTTCCCTCAATTAATTCCAGATAAATATCGAGATGGTTCCTTATTTGAGGCCATGGCCGATTACCTATCAAACTCCTAGTGCAAAAATTACCTACCTTATCCTAATTTCCTATAATTCCTTCATTCGCCTATTGCTATTACATAAGTTGAAGTTGTAAAAAATGTAGAAAACAACGGGAAGTGGTAGATGAAAAAATAGTAATGGTGCGAATGGCGTCAGTTATGACATAAAGTCGAGAAACGGACATTAAACGTATTATTATTATTATTATTATTATTTACAATTATTCCCTGCTAATAGCGAAAGGTAAATCTTAAAACCGGATAAAAATCGGTCCTTCCATTGAAGATTAATGTCACACACAGATCCAAGAAGTTAGCGGTCCTCTTTTTGTGGGTCGAGGGTCAAAAAAATAATAATAATACGCATCGCTAGTATATATGCGATGAAATAGCTTGTAACTATTACTCATACTACGAGTGTTGTTTTGACCCGAATTCTTTTGATACCTGTAATAAACACTGTTGATTTTAATAATGACGTAATAATAGGATTCACGGCCAAATGTCATAGGGCAACACTTGTATGTTTAATTTGATGAAGCTATTTCACAATACACCACATAATAAGTAATATAATAATACATCTTTTTTACAGTCGACCACAGATTATACATCATGCCGTTGATTATAACGTGTTGATTGTGGTAAATATTAGTTATTGCTTTTGAAAATATTCACCTGATTCGTTTAAATCAGTGGTTCCCAACCAGTGGTCCACGAGAAACTCGAAAGTGTTCCGCGGAAGGACCGGGCAGCACATATAAAAAGTTGCCATTAAATGGAAATTTTAAAAGTGATATGCGTTGAACGAAGTGGACTGAATATATCCGTGCTTATGCGTTATGATTATCACAATAAATGTGTTTTAAAAAATTGTTTTACTTAAACAACTTTGAATTTCATTATACAATTGATTGGGGGGAGGGAGGTACGCCATGGGAGGTCTGTCCTGATTCAATTTCAGACTGAACTTCTACGGGTTGGGAACCACTGGTGTAAATCGACGCATGAAATAAAAAATACCTTGTTACTGAGTTAGCATTAGAGAAGAGCAATTATTGGTTACTTTCAGATCACCGGTAATTTGGTGATAGCGACTTCCAAGAACCGGTGATTTTTAGCAGTGATCATGATCACTGGTATGACTATGTGCGATCGTCGATCACTGGAAAGATTATACACGTGCAGCCACCGGTACCTATAGTCAGAACTAAAGTCACGTCACATTCTGGCCGCTGGAGTGAACAGTGAAATTCAAATATTAGCGACTAAGTCACCGGTAGTGAAATATTGCTCGTCTCTAGTTATCATTTCATCAGTATAGGTCGTGAACTGAGATATCTGTACAGAGCCGTATTAAGATACTTTGGAAGATTGCGAATAGCCAATCGTGTATAGCAATGACGTTTGCATGGCGTTTCCATAACTCCTCTATTACAAGCTCCCAGTTCCCAGGCTCTACTCTCAGAATTAGTGAACGTATCAATTGGATTTCCAATTTAATTTTTGATCTCACCCTTATTCATTAGTGTATTTGCCATAAGGCAACATACACTATTGGCGTTGGTCGGATGGCGGGACCTAGGGGTCGGACCAAAATTTCTCGACGTTTCATAACCTCCTAAACACTTTGGCACCATTTTTGAAAATGTTTATATATATATGTATATATATATATATATATATATACGTATATAAATATATATATATATATATATATATACATATATATATATATATATATATTTATATACGTATATATATATATATATATATATATATATATATATATATATATATATATATATATATATATTTATATGTGCGGGCAATAACTTTCGAAGGAGTTAATTCATTTTAACGAAATTTGGCATACATGTTGGAATCCATCACCGCACGAAGCCTATTTAAAATGGGCCCAATCGGGTCATTTTAAGGGTAGTTTTTAGGGGTTGAAAAAAGTTTTTGGGCCCAAAAATACCGAAAAAATTCTCGGAATCGTTTCAAAATTGAAATTGAACCCTTTAGTAGCAATTAAAAAGTGCTCCTAAAATTATAAGCAAATCGGCCCGACAGGACCGGACTTACAAATTTTATGAAAACACTAGTTTGCGTATACGAATTTACTTACTGAAGGTCGTATTTAATTTGGTGCAGATGTTGGATTGATAACAATATTTCAACTAATAAAATTATTATTGTAAGGGGTGTATTAAGGGGTTCAATTTTTTTTTATTTTGTCCAAAAACAACCTTAATTTCATTTAATAAAGCCACAATACCTGTATTAGCAAATACACTATATTGTCGGCAGGGTTTTGGCACTGCGACCCGGGTTTTTAAATTATTTGGATACTTAAATAATTAAATGTTCAATTTTCAAGGTTTGCACCCTTTCGTTGAATTTACAAAGTTGCCTGAATACATTGAAAAAATTCAATGAATGGTGCAAAATTTGACATCTACTTCTTTTCTGGTATCCAACATCCTAACATATATATACAGGCGCGTTATTATAATAATTTTTCAAACATTAAACACTTGAAAAAAATGAACGTAAAAACTAAAAAAAAAAAATTGTTCAAGACGTGCTACAAAAACGTGTCGTTTTACAATGTAACGATCGTCTTTAATTTTAACGTTTAAATATTTTGACAAGCCATTAAAAACATACCTACCCGTTTCAAGACCTGTTTTACACGAATATGTTATAGTGAAGCCATATAATTATAGAATGGCTTTAACCCTGAAGTGCGCAACAGTGATCTAATTTTCCCCATTTTTTCGTCAATACCATTTTTTTTTTATTTTCTCATGAGTAAAATTCGTTTCTATAATTTTGTCTGTTTGTACAAACAATACTCAAGAACGGCTAGACCGACTTTGATGAAACTATACTCTCTACTGACATACAAGACAAGTAGAGTTGGGTAACTCAGATCTGAACCGGTTCAAAGAGCCGACTCCGACAGAAGATCCGTGAGAGCCGACTCACTTTTTTTTGAGCCGACGGATCAACGGATCCGCATAACTCAGTGAAACACTTAACACACAGAAGCACATTTTACACTTACGTATCAGTTCTTGCTTTGATGCATCTGTCAGTTCAAATGACTCATGCATCACATGGTTGGCTATGCATTCTTGATTCTATACAAGTCGTGATATGATTGACTGAACTAGGTAATTCAGTGGCAGACTGCAGTAACATATTCAGAGCTCGGCTCTTTTTGAACCGGTACAGTGACCTGGCTCACATACGGGATCCAGATGCAAAGATGCAGATCACTAAAAAGACCCGTTTTTCCCATCTCTAAAGACAAGTCTGTCACAGCTTATTTTCTCCGAATTTACTGGACGAAAAAATTTTCTCATGCGAAGGGGCGTGTTAATGTTAGGGCTTTTTGAGACAACATTAATACTCTGCATTGTCGACCGAAATATTGTTTTGTTTTAAGTTTCTGTTAGCTATGTATAAGAAACACAAGTTTAATACAATTTTCAATCTTGTTGTGATCAGACGTATTTAAGCTTCGTCTTGATTAAATGAAATTTCATTGTGTTCTATTTATTTATTTTTTATTTTATATTAATAGAGCTAACTGATCACTTCTAAGAAATAATGCGATATTATCGCCTGGTATATTATGTTAAGGTTGACTCTAATTACATGATTAATTAGAGCGGTTGTGATCCTTGATGACTGTTGAAGAAAGTTTGGATGAAAATTCGTGGCAAAGGATCAATTGCTTTTATTTACTGACGTGTCGGTACACTTAGTACCATCTTTAGCATTTGAAACTCTGAAGATGGTACGAAATGTATCAAAACGTCAGTAAATATATGCAATTTTAAACTCAGTATTGCTTCAGTATTGATCCTGTGCCACGGATGTTTATCCAAACTTTCTCCAATATTGTTAACTCGCTAATAATAGTTAATTTAACTGCGCCAAGAAGGAGTCTATTATTATTAGTATAACAATACCGCAATTCTCAATAATTTGTTATTTTGATTAAGTAATAAATAATGTGTCTGCTAAAGGGTTAAAAGCCATTTCAACACTTTCGTTCTGTCCATCATATAATGTGTTTAAGCACGTTAGGTTGGTAATATTGATTGTGAATTGGTAATAATGTAGTGCGGCAAATCACTTCAACAGTTCTTCAATAGTAATTAGTGGACGTAAACTAGTTAAGTCAGTTTCAAACTTTGTTAATTTGTTTCGACTGTAGTGTAGTGTAGTGTCTGACAAAGTTTACACTATAATGCACGATGTGCACTGAACTTCGTCTTGGAACAATCAAAACTTTTAGAAATAAACGTACAAAAGAAAATTTTAGGGTTATTGTTTACCAGCTGTTCAATATGTCCCCTTTTTCACCAGCTCTATGTTACGGTGCGTGGGCATGTTCGGAAATTTCTAATTTCAATGGAAAATCATATTCAATCTTCGCTGTTAGTGTTTCAAAATAAACTAGGAATATTAGAGATGGGAAAAACGGGTCTTTTTAGTGATCTGCATCTTTGCATCTGGATCCCGTATGTGAGCCGGCTCACAGAACCGGTTCAAAAAGAGGCGAGTTCTGAATATGTTACTGCAGTCTGCCACTGAGTTACCTAGTTCAGTCAATCATATCACGACCTGTATAGAATCAAGAATGCATAGACAAACATTTGATGCATGAGTCATTTGAGCTGGCAAATGCATCAAAGCAAGAACTGATACGTAAGTGTAAAATGTGCTTCTGTGTGTTAAGTGTTTCACTGAGTTATGCGGATCCGCTGATCCGTCGGCTCAAAAAAAGTGAGTCGGCTCTCACGGATCTTCTGTCGGAGTCGGCTCTTTGAACCGGTTCATATCTGAGTTACCCAACTCTAAGTACCGTTTTTCGCATATGACTTTTAGTAAGTTTTTACAGTTTATTTGATCTAAATAAATGATTTTAAAGTCATATAAAAACGAGATAATTTTCAAACAAATTTTTTTACAGAAAAAATTAAATTTGAAAAAAATTATAGAGCAAGCCAGTTTTCTTTTATTTTTAACATAAAGTTGTTAGGAATAAACTTCAAAATGTTAATTTGTCTTCCCGTAATTAGAAATCTCGTGACGTGTCGTAAAGAAATATTGACGAATATCACGTTTTTTATTCAATTATTAGGACAAAAATGTTTTTTGAAAATTTTACGCAACAAGCCAAATTTTGTGAAGCTGTTAATTAAATAAATGTTTTTGTTTTTTAGTTTTATTTGATTATCACTCAACTTGATTTGTTAACCCAGACCAAATATAACTGCTCCATTTTTATTTCTCGACAAAGAGTAGATTTGTATAAAATATATATTCTAGAATCTTAGCTTTTAGACGTTCAACATAGTAAAATTAATATAAAATATGTCGTTAACAGATTTCGTGAACAATTTAACGCTTTTTATAAATTATTAAAAGTAATTTAAATACCAAAATAAATAATAAAAAAACATTTTGAAATAAAAATTCCCAACAATACGCATCTGATGAGCGTGAATATCGAAAACTAGTGTCTAGTAAAGTGAAATTATGCATATGATTACATTAAATTATGTAAAGGCTGTGTAAAATAAGCAGCAACGCGTTCCATTGCGGTTTCAAAATTAGCACCATTAAACACTAAATACACATGGAAATAATCTTTATAATTGGTTTAGCAATTTCTATTTTGTTGGATGTTATACAAGAACCTATTTGTTCGTTTTATTTGAATATTTTTCATAAGCTAAAACAAGACGAATTAATCGGATCGGATTGGCTCGACTCGATCGGCATTTTTGGAATACATGAAGTTAAATTAATTCTCACGCACTAGTCGGCTCGGATCGGCTTGGCAACATCGTGTTTGTACACACTGCGTTAGAGATGGGAAAAACGGGTCTTTTTAGTGATCTGCATCTTTGCATCTGGATCCCGTATGTGAGCCGGCTCACTGAACCGGTTCAAAAAGAGCCGAGTTCTGAATATGTTACTGCAGTCTGCCACTGAGTTACCTAGTTCAGACCTGTATAGAATCAAGAGTGCATAGCCAAACATGTGATGCATGAATCATTTGAGCTGACAGATGCATCAAAGCAAGAACTGATACTTAAAGTGTAAAATGTGCTTCTGTGTGTTAAGTGTTTCACTGAGTTATGCGGATCCGTTGATCCGTCGGCTCAAAAAAAAGTGAGGATCTTCTGTCGGAGTCGGCTCTTTGAACCGGTTCAGATCTGAGTTACCCAACACTACACTGCGTACATACACTGACGTGCCGAGCCAACCCGATCCGATTTAGGGTGACAGAATCAAAATTGATAATTTGAAACAAAAAATGATATTAACCAGCGTTACTAGACGTTTCGATTTTGGCGGGACGTCCCGATTTTTAAGTCAAAATTAAATGTCTCGCGCGGGACAGGCTCAGTCCCGCTTTTCGGGGATAACTCGATCGTGCAAAAATAATATTCTCTTATTGTAAGTTGCAATTTGTAACACTCACTCCTCAGACTATTGTTTGAAACGCCATATTTTTCTAATGAATAAAACTTTTTTCATTTTGATTTCTGTTTTTTTTATTTTTTTTTTATTCAGAAGACGAATAAAACTCAACTATTTAACGATAGGGTAAATCTGATTTAAAATATCATATTTTTATTAAAATACATTTTCTATGGCTATTTTTGCTATCTATTGTCACGTAAACGTAATTTGAACTCAAATAAAAAGATAAATATTTAAAAACTTCTGATTATATACGTTTTTTTACTAAGTCCCGCTTTCGACGAAAGAATCCCGCTTTTTTCACTCAAAAAGTTCCAAAATCTCGACTTGGCAAAAAAAAATCTGGCAACACTGATATTAACAGTCCCGTGATTTACTTGAATGTAGGAATTAATGGGAAAATTTTATCGACATAAATCTTATGACCAATTAATTGTCGAATTGTCGTTATGTGTTCGCTGCGAACTTCATACTATCGTATTTTCGTTAATGCGACCAACTTTACACTGTTGAATTTTCATTAGCTGCTAAAATTTTATTCCGAGCGCACCAAAAGAAGCATAACTTCCAAAAAATCGAGACGACTTTGTAAGCCTTCACTTTAGTTTGCCATTTTGTTGAATCTATCCCTGCTATCGCCGTGTAGACACAGCTAGTATATATTAATAGAGCTATGCAGTGATGTATACCATTCTTTAAATTGTCGAAAATTTATCGAGATATAATTTGTATAATCAGTGTTTGGGAGAAAGCCGAATCGCTCCGAGACTTAAGAGTCTTCTTCACAGCATTATAATGTAACATCATGTAACTGGTTATGAAAAATACACCTGACTGAAAAAAAGTTACATGCATTTTCGAATAACAGAATTATCATGATGTACCTAGAGTTCAGCTATTGGTACGACATATTTCTCATAAGGTCACGAAAAGAATAATGAACGACAAAATACAAGTTTAAAAATAACTTTGTTAGTTATGCACTTTTAAAAATAAATCATTTCGCAAAATCCAGTCATAATAAATCAAGACATCTTGTCGGCAATTTTAAGTCTTCTGCACATTTCCCAAGGTCATTAGATACACAGTTCAACTTCGTTAATAAATGACGTCAGCTAGAAGACCGTTCAATATTTTTATTAACCTGCACGCAATATCAATTGACAGTCCACTGGATGACGTCATCCTCCACTACTATCCAACGGAACGAGGTCACCTACCTAGCATATTCCCTAGTTTGCAGGATATCTCAAGTAACTTAGAACTAGGTATATCCAGAAAGTAAAGGAAATTATTTAATAAAAAAATGTGAGCCGCCGTGGAACGCCTGGCAGGTATGCAACACAACAAAGATATTCACGAGTAAAATGCCGACACACTAAGACACACGTAAATAAGCGAGTGAGTAGTGTGGTAGAGAGGGAAGCGTTCAGTATAAGTATTGAGAGGGGAGCGTCATTTCGGAAAGAGCCGACGAGACGCGGGGCTGGCCGAATAGGACGTCGCAACGTACAATCTAAGCAACGTGCAATCTAAACGTTTTCAGTCCCATCTAAGCGCGCCATTAAATGTTTCACATCAAAATTAAAAGTATAAAACATATAAAGTTATTATTTATTATCTCCATTTTATCACTTCGCTATTTATTAAATTTTATTTTATTGGATTCAAGTTTACAATTAATGGATAGTGCAGATTTTTTTTTGACAGATGTACCACAGACCACAGTGGTCCAACGTTGGTATATATTAATATATCTAACCTATAATATAGCATGTTTACTTGAAATCATAGGGAATGTTTTGGCGAATTAGAAAACGTGAAAAAAGTAAAAACAGTGGATTGTATTTGAAGCTTACCTTGACAGTTGGTTTTGAAAAAATTATCTCGAATGCTAGTCGTGGTCGGAAACGTGCAATCTAAACGTTTTCAGTCCCATCTAAGCGCGCCATTAGATGTTTCACATTTAAATTAAAAGTGCAAAACATATGAAGTTATTATTTAATATCTTCATTTTATCATTTCGCTATTTATTAAATTTTATTTTATTTGATTCAGGTTTACAATTAATGGATAGTGCAGATTTTTTTTGACAGATGTACCACAGTCCACAGTGGTCCAACGTCGGTATATATTAATATACCTATTTAACCTATAATATAGCATGTTTACTTGAAATCATAGGGAATGTTTTGGCGAATTAGAAAAAGTGAAAAAACTAAAAAACAGTGGATTGTATTTGAAGCTTACCTTGATAGTTGGTTTTGAAAAAAATATCTCGAATTCTAGTCGTGGTCGGAATAAGAAAAAGATAAAAGACGGATTCTTTCCACAGCACAATTTGTCTATTTAAGGTTTAACTTAGTTAACGATGAATAAAATGATTTAAAATTTCACTCGACTGTTATACTTTGATATCAAGTTTTCACAAGGTTACCTGAGAATGGTTCAAACACGACTATGCCTATAATAATTGCAGACACATAAAAACAAAAAAATTATATCACTATGACTTTACCGCCCTCTATTGCGTCATCAATAAAACTAAAGCGACATGAACAGATAATATCTTGCAATTGTCTTTTTTTTACGAGTATTGTATAAAATGAATAATGTCTTTAATAGGCTGCATCCCTAATGAAAAATCCAGTGGACTCATTCCTATTGATGTTTTTGAGTCCAGGAAGATCTAAAGAATGAAATTCTGAAGATTGCCGGAAAACAATCGCCTGCAATTTTCTTTTTTTAATTGGACTATGGGAATTCCTATTATAATTACTTGTGTTTGTATGCGTCCGCTAAAAACGCGAGAACTATTAAAAAGATTTTAATCCGGTTTTCACCATTCGATGGCTTATGTATTTTGAAAATTTTAAATCTATAGGCCCGGATTCGCTCGAGTAAAATGAGATTGATTCTAAACTGGAGATCGAACAAACGAAGCGATTTATAATAATTATTTATAAATTTAAGCAAACGAGTTAAGAAATATTTCGTTTTGAAATTCCGTTGAATTCAGTTCACAATAAATAAGCTATCGAATGGTAAAAACCACATTCAATCCGATTTTCACCCGGATGAAGTTGGATCAGCCAGTTATTATAAACATTTTCCAAGAAATATAAAAATGATTTTTCGGGAAAAAGGACTTTATTTATAAGGACAAAAAAGAAATAAAGTCAATTTTCCAAGGAAGTCAGTAACATTGAATATTAAAGCTGGGTCAAACAAATCGACACCACAAAACATCCATGAGCAGAGGTGACATTCGGGCCTACGACAGTCCGGTTAAGAAGTCAGTGCGCTAATCACTGGGCCACAACTGTCCTCCTATTATTATTTAGTACTTAAACACATTTTGTGAAATATAACTACTATGGTTCCAAATAAACGGAACACTCTGTAGAGTGTTACCGGTATTAAATTACATATGATGATAATGTAATTCAGTTCGCGTAGAAGATGAGATACCGAGCTGGACCATCAGATGATTTTGATCAAAGTATGGATAATAAATGCTAATATGACCATCTCTACATATTATTATATAAAATAGAGTGCATACAATTTATATATACAAAAAAAAGACAAATCGTAACGGAAATTTGTGCACAGATAGGTATTGATGGGAAAAACCCAATTCTGATGACCAGGCGTAGGTACCGGGGATTTAATTAAATTGATTTTTTCGGTGACATCTTGACAGTAATTACTATAATTTCTTTAAAGGGGTTCACCAGTGTAAAATTTTCAAAAAATCTATTTTTTTATATATTTCTTATCTAAAACATGTCAGAAATTACATCCTAAAAGGATTTGTATGAATTCGACTTAGTCCCCAAAGACGCCCACGCCCGGTTTTCTCAAAACTATGTTTTTCAAGTTGGTGTGCAGGATTGCGCTAAATATATTCAATGAAACAAGTTGAAATTTTGTGTGTGCAGTTTTTATACATTACTCAAGGTACTGACGTAGGGGATTTTTCAAATTTTGATTTTTACATTTTTTATAATGTCAGAAAAATACGTAAAAAACGGATTTTTTTTCAAGGTCCGCTATTTTGTTAGTTTTCAAAATTTTGCAAAATCCCTACGTCAGTACTTCGGCAAATGGATTATGAATAACGAGATATTTTCATTTATCGTTTCAGACGACCGATGCGTATTGCATCTTGCACACCGTTTGGCAGTGTCATTTAATAAAAATATGATTTTTTAAATCAGATTTACCCTATCCTTAAATAGTTGAGTCTTATTCGTCTTCTGAATAAAAAAAAAATAAAAAAAACAGAAATCAAAATCAAAAAAGTTTTATTCATTACAAAAATATGGCGTTTCAAACAATAGTCTGAGGAGTGAGTATTACAAATTGCAACTTACAATAAAAGAATAATTATTTACGCAAGGTCATGTTATCCCCGAAAAGCGGGACTGAGCCTGTCCCGCGCGGGACATTTAATTTTGATTTAAAAATCAGGACGTCCCGCCAAAATCGGGACGTCTGGCAACGTTGGTCGTTATGTACCTGCTGCCATCTACGTTAGGCTTGTCATGTACAACACCTACCACAAATAAATAATTTCTATTATTACAAAAAAAAAAAATAGCCTCACTTCGTATATTATAATCAATTTAAATTTCATTGCTAATTTCTTTTTTATATTACATCTAGAGAGTTTTTGATGGAATCAGATAAAAATGTTTATTGTTTGTTCTAAATGTTAAATTATTAACTGACAAAATATTTAGATAAATCGCTTTCGGGCTTACTCATAAACCCGTTATTTCTAGACCACACTATTGGACATTTTCTGGTATCATAGGTACCTGCGCGTAATATATGTATAAAAAAATTCAATAATAAAAGAACTAAAAAAAATATTTCACTGCTTAAAAATTTTTTTGTCTTTTAACATAGTTATTAACCTATTTTTCGTCAATAATGAGAAAAATAATCTACAAAATGGCGTATCAAACATTAATTTTGATATATTTCATACCGACAAAAAACATCTTTGAGAAATAATATATACTACCGATTATGTTGCGACAAAACAAGAATAAGCGTTGAGCAAAAATATCGATTATAATAATAATAATAATAATAATAATAATGCGTTTAACGTCCGTTTCTCGACTTTATGTCATAACAGACGCCATTCGCACCATTACTATTTTGTCATCTACCACTTCCCGTTATTTTCTACATTTTTTACAACTTCAACTTATGTAAATAGCAATGGGCGAATGAAGGAATTATAGGAAATTAGGATAAGGTAAGTAATTTTTGGACTAGGAGTTTGTTAGGTAATCGGCCATGGCCTCAAATAAGGAACCGTCTCGATATTTATCTGGAATTAATTGAGGGAAACCATGGAAAACCTCAATCAAGATGGCCGGTACAGGAATTACCGTTTCTCGGCGAGAAGCAGTAGGAAAAAGTCCCAGCCACATCTGCCCCCGCCGGGATTCGAACACGGTACCTCCCGAATGCGAGTCTAGTGCTGTCACCACCATCTACCTAGCTCGGTCAAAATATCGATTATAACGTGTCGGTATCTGTAACGTACAAGCACCAAGAAGCACCAGAATATGGCCCTAAATCCTTTACATCACTATAATAATAATGGGAAATAGTTTTAGAAAGTATATCTCAGAGAAATGAAAATTTGAATTAATTATAACCAGGAAAACATTGTTCAGAGAATCTTCGCAATTTCGTTTTGTTTGATTTACATACTGGTTTACCTATTCGTCAAAAATAACGGGTTACGAATTTTTTTGTAATCGATTTGAATTTTTTATCAGTTTCACTAATTTATTCAGTTCAACGACATTTCATTTTCACTGGTTTTATATTTCATTTGTAAAATTATGCTGCGTAAACTTGATATGTTGACCATATGTGCACAACAGAAATTTGTAAATTAATCCCTATTGAACATAAAAGAATTCATCAATTTAATTAATTAAAAGTGTCGAGAATGTTAATTTGATACTTGATTATAAAATCTACATTACTAGCAGTTCATCATCAATAAAACCGAAAGTATTTTCGAATCTTTTTATAAAGGTTAAAATTTACATCTATATGAAAATATACATGTACGGGGCACTTATATCAAAAAACAATTTTTAAAACTTTTTTCTGTCTGTCTATTTGGTCCGGCTAATTTCCGAGTCGATTCGGTGGGTGTGGACCTTTACGCTCCGCTGCAGAAAATATTGTCAAAAAATCTTATTAAGTACTGCTCCATATATGGCACTATCTATTGGCGTCGGCCGGATAGCAGGACCTAAGAGTCGGACCGAAATTTCTCGTTTGACAATAATAGGGATGTTGACTGTATTCAAATAAAAACATAATTTTAACGAAAAGTAGTAGTTTCTATGATAGAAATACTAAAAAACACTATATTTTTCCTTATTTTTAAGTAATTTAATTAATATTTAATAAATAAAACCTAATAAAATCACTCTCAAGTCACGTGACAACAGACACCAATCAGAGCGCATGACGTCATATGTTCAGCCGCTGTCAAAAAACTTCATTGTTTGATTAATATTTAGTGTGTAATTTATTATTTGTTTATAGGAAACGTCAAATTACATGTAACTATAGCAACGACTACGAAACAACTTTTCATCATCTCAGTTTACTAACGTTTATGAGCACAGAATACGCATCTATAGGATGGTAGCTCCCGTGTAAACTTTAGAGCCTCCCTTGGTATGAACAGGTGACGTCACGCGACTAGTATTGGCGTTTTAGACCGAAATTTCAAACGGGATTTAAAATACATGATTTTTAAGACTTGAGTTGTATTTAAATAAAAATAATAAATATTTGTGGCTATATTAGGTACTTATGTTCGATTTAAAACACTTTCCCAAAAATAGTCAACATCCCTATTGTGACCATATAATTACAGTTTTAATACACGCAAAAAGCTGTCTAATGTCTATGAAACTCTGTGCCATGTAGAACATTGGATTGTACTTACACAAGAACAAATGATTGATCTATATAGTAAATTATCGCTTACAAAAAGCGTCTACTTTTGAACTCTAGAATGGCGTTGTGAAACAGAATCTTCTAGGTGCAATCAATACACACAGTAACGTCAAAATAATAATTAGTAGCAAGATCTGTACAAGCCGTCTAATTAAAATAAAATGTCAATCTTTACAGGTATAAAAATTTAATATTAATCGAACATATGATCTAAAAGACCAAAGTGTGACGAACTATGTTCGACCTTGGGACAGTCGAGGTCATAAACTAACTAAAATGTATAATAACTTCGTATATGTAACATATAGTTGTTTCTGCTTGAACTCTGCATGCAGCGATAATTTGTTCATCGAGTTTTATATTCATTTTTGTGGTATGTGGGAAATTTTGAACTGTGGTCGCAAAATTCATTTTATTACAGTATTTATTAGCTGTGATTAAGCATTAGGCTTTACAAAATTTGACTTGCTATTTAAAAATGTCCAAAAAACATGTTTTTACCCTAAAAATTGAATGAAAAAACGTGATATTCGACAATATTTGTTTACAGCACGTCACGAGATTTCGAATTATGGGAAAGCAAATTATTATTTGTTTTTTTTACAAACTTTTGTTAAAAATACTGACAAATTTAGCTTGGCCAATAACTTTTCTCAAATTTATTTTTTTCTGTACAAAAATTTGGGAGAACTTACTGTTTATTTAAATCAAATAAATTGTAAAAATTTAGCTAAAACACATATAGGAAGCATGATACATATTTCTAATTAATTTTGAAGTCTTAACATCAAAGATTGAAATAGATTTTTGGAAGAAATTAGAGATTTCCGAAACGTAAGTGCACTTTACATGCATCACACACGCATGCATATTACTCGTATGATTGAGCTATACGGGTGACAAAGGGGGCATATTGAACAGCTGGTAAACGGTCACCATAAGCTCAAGTCATCGTTTTGGTCGTGGCTCGATCTCTCATGAATGGTACTAAGTACGGTATATGTGCAGAATGTATCGGGGAATACCATACCCCAATATTTATCTAACACATGTAATACTTCAAGTTAGGGGATGAGCTCTTTCATTTCGTGAGGTTTGATTACAAAAAAACATTGAGTTTGTGTGTGAGTCAGAACATTTCAATTTTATTATTAATACAAAAAAAACCCGGGTCGCAGTGCCAAAACCCTGCCGACAATATAGTGTATTTGCTTATACAGGCAGTGTGGCTTTATTATGCGAACTTAAGTTGGTTTTTGGGCAAAATAAAAAATTTTACTCCTTAATACACCCCTTAAAATAACATTTTTTTTTCTTAATTGCAATATTATTATCAATCGAACCTCTATACCAAGTTATACACACCTTTCAGTAAATAATTCACTATCTGCAAACTAGTCTTTCTTAAAATTATTAAATCCGGTCCTGTAGGGTCGATTTTATAAAAATTTTAGGGACACATTTTAATTACTGCCAGAGGGTTAAATTTCAATTTTGAAACGATTCGGAGAATTTTTACGGTATTTTAGGACCCAAAAACATTTTCCAACCCCTAAAAACTACCCTTAAAATGGCCCGATTAGGCCCATTTTAAATAGGCTTCTTGCGGTGATGGATATCAATACGTGGCCCAAATTTAGTTGAAATCAATTAACTCTTTCGAAAGTTATTGCCCGCACACATATATATATATATATATACGTATATATATATATATATATATATATATATATATAAATATATATATACATATATATATATAAACATTTTCAAAAATAGTACCAAAGTGTTTAGGAGGCTATGAAACGTCGAGAAATTTTGGTCCGACCCCTAGGTCCCGCCATCCGACCGACGCCAATAGTGTATGTTGCCATATGGCAAATACACTAATAATAAAACAAACAGTCCGTAAAACTTCTTGAATATTACTGCAAAAATTGCAATTCTCGTGGCACTTCTCCAAGATAAATCGCCATTTTGGATAAGAATAATGAATTTGAATAAGAACGAATATAAATTTTGACGTATCTAACATTATTACATTTACACTGAAATATGCAGAGTGAGATTCATGTTGCATATAAAATTATGCAATAAAAAATATGACAGATTGGTAAATTTAAATAACTTAAACAAAGATTTAACCTCAAAAGATGCCACAAATCTAGAGAAATAAATTCAAACTTTATTCATTTAATTATAACGGGGTATTCTCATGTGAACGCATAAATTTTACCTCTTTTTAGGGAATTTTTTTTAGACGACAATAACATTCAATCATTTTAATTTTTTTATATGTTTTTGTTTGTATCTTTAACTGTATAAAAAAATTTTTTTTTCTCTTATTTTACATTTTTTACATATATATTTTTTTAAATTAAATTAAACACTAAAAAAAAGCAGGTCACTGGTCATGGTAATAGCGGCTGTTCATGTTGTCTGAAATAAAAAAATCGAATGGATCATTGTTCAGTAGGGATGTCGCTATCGTCCCTACCAAAATTAATCAATTTCATTAAAAAAAAAATGGCGGACTGTAGAAAAAAAGTTTGTGTTTTTTGTTAATTTTTTTATTAAAAATCGTAAAAAAAAATAAAAAAATATTTTCGAAAATAAGCAATTTTGGTATGGACGATAACCATTAATGAGTAGAAGAACATATATAAATTTCAAAGCAATCGGTTGAATACTTTTTTTTTTTAGGACCATGACAGTTTTAGAAAATAATGTTTCCAGATAAATGCGTTTAAAGTTTCAAGAGCCAACAAGTCGCTTATACGGCTCGTCGGCGACTATGAGTTGTAATTTATTTAAAACTAGGAATTTCGGTCTCTATTTTTCACAGCATATTTTCAATAGGTTTTACTATTGAAATATGAAAAAAAAAATCGATTTTTCGAAGTGTTCACATGAGAATACCCCCTTAAAACTCGTTATAAGATATCAAGACTGAAATGACAGATGAATGAAATCAATGCACTTTCTGCTATCTGGAAACATATAATATACTGGACGACTATAACCTTTGATACACCCAATAGTCGTTTTAAGTGTCATCCAGCGGAAAAAAGTAAAAACCAAAATAAAATTTTGAAAGTGTTTTAAAATACAGTGTAATCTTAATATAACGAACCTCAATATAATGATTTTCTCGGTTTAACGAATTTTTCGAAATTCCCTAGAACTGCCCGTAAAAGCTATTACCTCTACATTATGAATACTTTTTGTCAAAAATCTCGTTATATACGAATTTTCAATAACTGCGAAATATAAATAGAAAGTATAATTTACTTCTATTTAACGATTTTTGTCATCTTATAATCTTTACATAACTTATCCTACCAATCCATCACACACAATTCCACAATAACAACAACAAGAATTCATGTCTCGACAGGTTCAGACACGTTAAATTTATCGTAAGACAATCATTGTTGTTTGATTTAAAGTAATGTAAACACTGATGTTGGTCACTGTTGTTAGTAAAAAAGTTGCAGCGGCTGAGAAACGAAAAAGGTCGCAGAGAAAAGAAAAATCATTAAGTATGTAGACGAGAATCCTACAAAGAAAAAATTAGACATCGCTTAAGAGTTCGAAATTCCCGCAAGTACATTGGCTACAATTTTAAAGTTTAAAGATAAGTTTTCAGAAGAAAATAGGTTTTCTTACCTTGCTAAAACGAATCTTAGATCAATCTAACCTCTATATAACGCATAACTTGGTGTAACGAATATTTTCTAATCCCCTTCAGCTTTGTTATATCGAGGTTGTACTGTATTTGAGGTTAATTTTTTTTAAGATTTTATTTCAATAAATTATTTGTATGTCTATTAAAAATGGCTTTAATCACGCGAAAGAAGTATAACTTCAAATTCTTAAAATAATTGTTTCGTAATCTATTTGTAATGTAGATTGAAGACATTTTGTAAGAAATCGTTAGAGCGAATGTTCGCAATTCGAGAGTTACCTGTTTTAATTAAGTATCGGTCAATGCATACATTTTAATCACCTGTACAAGAACTTTGTATTATCGTTTGATGACTTAGCTTAAACACTTTACAGCACCGACCATTAACATGGTATCTTCTTGAGACCTTGAGGTTTAATGGAATTGCCAACACCATAAACGGGCTATTATAATAGTTTTTATAAAATAAATACAAGTTGTAAGACACAAGTAAATACATACAAGCTTTCCGGAAAAGGTGTGAAATAGATACGCAATAAATATTTTCGTTCTTCACAAATTCACTGTGATATAGGCATTTTGTCTACATTTACGCAATTTTAACGCGCTTTTATTAGCTTCACCTGTATGTTAGTAACGGAATTTTTGAACGTGAAATTCATCACTTCAAAACACCACATTAAACTGAAGCTAGGGATGTCGAAAAAATATCGATATATCGATATTTATGGGCGACAATTAATATTTCGATATAAAATTCCGAGTATCGAAACCCGATATTTTTTTCCAGTAGCCGTTTTATTATTCCGAAAATATCGAAAACTCCACTGAAAAAGAAACATGTGTTTTTACATATGTTTGGAACGTACTTTTAAGTGCGTTCCAAAAACAACAACAGTGAATAAAGCACATGTAAAACACGTTTCTTTTTTACCGCATTTTTCGATATATTGAATAATAAACAGTCAAAATAGCTATGCATGCAATATTTAATTTCATTTCTACAACATCTAGAATATTTTTAATTATTGCGATTTACACCTCAACTCATGCTGTGCCAACAATTTTCTGTTGAATGTCACCTCTGGCACGCATGCCATAGGTTCGCCATTCCTGGCTTTATTAATTGTTCGATTAATCTTTAAAATTATCTGCTTCTAAATGTATTAGACGTTTGATTAATAAACAAAAAAAAATCTTTTCGTTGTTTTCGATTTCAGATAATTATTTATTACTTGATTTATTAGAAATAATGTCCGTTAATTGCTATTTGAGATTACATTAAGCTAGCCAATATGTATACTAAATTTCCTCGAGTGCCAGTGTTCTCTTTAAAATTGTATCGATATATCGATATTTTTTAAAAAATATAATTGTACCGATACCGATACTTGAAAAAAATATCGATATGATATATATCGATATCCCTTTGCACGCTTATCAAGGACCTATGACAATACAATAATTGAATAAATTTGTACTGACCCGGATCATCAAAAACACTGGTTTACATGTAAAGTGACTCATTACGCACTGGTGAGGCAAAGTACAACAAACTTGTCGCGTTATGAAAAATTAACAGAGATATTTATTAATCTGCAATTTCGAGACATAAATAGTGCCTTTACGGTTATAATATAAATATTGTGTTCACAAACAGCTTGTAACAATTAAAATTTATAGAAACCATAAAATTTTATTAGTTCTTTGAAACATTTCATTTGACTTTTATGCAAGGAAAATTTAATTAGACAAACTGGTACATGATGTTTTATTAAGATTTTTTTTAAATTTTACACTCTGTTGCAAAACACGGCTTATTTATATAGCTTTGCAATTTTTCTTATAAAATTATTATTATATTAGATACCTATGCTTACTGTCATATCAATAATAATCATACAATGTGGTTTAATGCTATACATCGTTACACAAATATGAATTAATGGACTTATACTGAGGTACATAGCCTAGTAGCTGCACGTTTAAAAAAAAAATCGTCCATACAAATTCCCCTTTTACCAAAAAAAATATAAAAATCTAACAGGTTAATAATAATGTTTTTTTAATTTTTAACGGGAAATTGGACAATTCAAATATAGTTAAACTAAATTAAAAAATTGTGACGTTTCGTTAAATTTTTTTAACTTCTTCAGGCACAACTGAAATGAAACATTAAAAAAAAAACTTATTAAGAAACGTCGCAATTTTTTAATTTAGTTTAACTATATCTGAGTTGTCCAATTTCCCGTTAAAAAATAAAAAAAAACTTATTAATTATATCATTTAGTTGTGCCTGAAGAAGTTAAAAAGATTTAACGAAACGTCGCAATTTTTTAATTTAGTTTAACTATATATTTGAATTGTCCAATTTTCCGTTAAAAAATAAAAAAAAAACTTATTAATTATATCATTTCAGTTGTGCCTAAAGAAGTTAAAAAGATTTAACGAAACGTCGCAATTTTTTAATTTAGTTTAACTATATTTGAAATGTCCAATTTCCCGTTAAAAAATAAAAAAAAACTTATTAATTATAACGGACGTGAACAATATTGAGAGTTAATAATAATTTATAATAATAATACATACGTCATTATTTTTCATTTCGCCTAAAATATTCGGACCTATTAAGAAAGATTGACCATGCCTAGTATAAACTTTACATTATACACGGAAATAATTAATACATTCTATGGTTCATCATTGAATTAATTTCTAGTACGTATAAACATATATATTTTGAAGTGCAATTTGTAAAATATTTCGTAGTCGAACTTTTGGATTTCAATATTGTACATAATTACAGAACAAAACATGAATATAATTTCTCAAATTTCTTTTTCTTTACAACCGGTCGAAAGTACGTACTTTCGGCTTCGATTTTAAGGCAGAAAGTCTAACATTTATGTTCTGCTAGAATTACATACTCGCACGCCATCTATAACAGCGGGACGAAAGCGTTTTCTCATGTACACTGATACGTGAGACAGCTGAATTTTGAAATAAAAAAAGTTCATAGTGTTTTTTTCCAGGAATGTTATTTTCATTAAACGAAATTTATTATCAATCAACTGAAATTCACGTATGTATATAAAATCGTAGAAAAAATGTGCCAATACAAATTGGATATATCAAATTTCATTTTTTGTAGAAAGCAATTAAAGATCAAATAACCGAGCTGTTGCCTGGACCATTTGTATTGTTGCTAGACAGATATGACACAGCATTTATCCAATAGTAATAACAATAATATTGTTGGGACGTACCTACATGATTTAAAGTTACAAACATGCCAAGAATGGGATTCCAAAACATCACTCGCTTAAAAGCGATGTACCTACGCAAAATGATAATGTAAATATTTAAGATCCAAGCAATCAAAGAAAAGCTGCTTCAAAATTTGTTATAATAATAAATTCAATGTTTCCGTTCGTTTGGAAATTCTAAAGTAAAGCGTTGGCTTACTAACATAACGGTACAGTAATACATCGGCCGTAATATGACGGTGAAGTGCGCATAGAAACGTGGTTTTATCGGCAGCGGCGACACCACCGTAACGTAAAAAAGCGGCATCCATTCACTTCTATACACACGTCTTTTGTGACTTCTTTCATCGTCTTATCATGGCTGGTATGTTACGGTACCGCTATCTATGGAAATCTGGGCTTGAGCGAAAGTGATGTCATCCTTCGCATATACGGTGTGTTTTTTATGATTTTAGATTTGAGGAATTAAGAAGTTTCCCAAAAAAAAGTGTAATTTTTAACCACAGTTCTAAAAATTACAGAATTAATGGCGCAATAATTTTTGCAATATCTATAAAAAAAACAACGTTATACTACTTCTCTGCGTAACACGCGATTGAGTAAAGCTTCTTTGGTGTAAGCTAGAAATATTACAACTGTGCGGCCATCTATTGACTAAAAGCTTCAATAGTTACCTTATAAAATTTCTAACTTACCAATATGTCGATACTTCTTTGCATAAACTGAACGTTACTTCCGTGAGAAAAAGTTACTTCCGTTAAAAAAAAGTCTGCGTCACTCCTCATATCGCGCCTAAGGAAGTTTTACTTCAAAAAGTAAATCTGAACCAGCTGATGTTTGAAATCACGCTTTATACATTTAATCAGCCGGGCTGTGCACAAACTATATAAGATCTAAGTAACTAATAACTATTAAGCCTTGGGGAGGACTCGGTGGTACTGAACTGGCAGCACGACATTTGGTCTACAAGGGCCACGCCTTAAAATACAATATAATAACATTATATCAAATAATTAAAAGCCGTGCTATAGAAATAAATCAATAATATCACCTAATTACTTACTTATATATTGTGTGATAACCCCAATAGAAAACGCGTTCATATTTCATTCGAAAAAAATATAAACCACTGTGTTTTTGTATATCGCATGTTCACAAAAAATGTCCCGGCACTGCCAAACGTTACCGTTAAGGGCGGCAGCCAACATCGGAATTCGTTTATTTACGTTATACGCCCATGATTGGGTCATCTAACTCTACATATATATCAAATTTCAACTTTTTTCGTCCAGTAAATTCGGAGAAAATAAGCTGTGACAGGCACAAGGTTCCGTTTTTTCGTCGGATTTGACTCCAGAAAACATTTGGGTGTAGGGGACTATAAAATAGCTATTTTTTAAACGTGTATAGCGGTGGCAAAATGAGTCATTTAACACTAGTACGTAAAGTAAAACCAAACCGGTTATTTACTAGTAACCACCTATTGTGTCAGTGAGATATATTATTTTGTTGGAAATTGTTGCGTCCATATTTTTTTTCAAATATACACAATTACGTTAGCAGGAAAGTGGACAAATTGATGTAAATCAATAAACCAATTATTAATTTAGCGACGTTTCGGTCATTTATTTATAGATGCCTGGTGAAGATCAAATAAATGACCGAAACGTCGCTAAATTAATAATTGGTTTATTGATTTACATCAATTTGTCCACTTTCCTGCTAACATAATATTATTTTGTATTTGATATTTATAAACGTTAAGTTTGTCGCAAAAATGAACCGTCAAAAATTATAGTGAAAATCAGGTGTTTTATAGAGGCGCACGTGCACAAAATCTAATAACTATATTTAATTATTTCGGACGTAATGAGTGATTCGTATGAAAGTGAAAACTTTTCGAATAATGTCACACCTCGTTGATAATATGCTTAATTACAACCTAGATATGTAAACCACTACCTATAAAGATTTGTATGGGATGTAGCAACATAAGCCTAGGTAATTTTTTGCGAACATACAGTATAAAAAAAACATGGTGTCACATATTACAGGCTGTAACGATTCAATTAAGCAATTTTGCTATCCATATTAAGTTTCTTATATTTCATAATATTGTTAATATATCGATGATGTCTCATAATAAACTACAGATAAAATCTTTTATTATGCACATAGATAAAAGTTTTTAAATATTAATGTTGAATTTGATTAGAATATATTTTTATATTCTGCCATTAACTTTTCATAAATGACACTTTAGAATAATGTTTGGCGAGTGAAATTAATTTTAGGCATTTTGAACATGCTTTTGATAAATCATCAATAAATCTATTTTATATTCTTTTACTACCGACTGTATTCATACATATTTGGTGAAATCAATTTCTCCAATAAATTACTCTTTTGTTGATTTTAAAATATGTACTAAAAAGTGAGGGATTATATCAAAGGTTCCCAACTTTTAGAAGAAAAAAAATATTATTGCTTGTTATTTGTACTTAATGTATCTATTAAATATCGTAAAGCCCCCATGAAAAGCTTCTGTGCCCACTAAGAGGGGGGGGGGGGGTATCGCCCCCGTTGGGAATCTATGGATTATATGAATGAAATATTATGCAAATGATTGTCTTATCAGTTTTTAACACTGGTCAACCCTTCCTAATATTTTGTAAACCTATTTGGGTTGCAAATTTTTATGATAAATTATGTTCTCTTACGACTTAAATGAAATGTATAATCTCTTTAATGGAAACCGTAATGTTAAAAAAGCATGCAAATTTGATTAAAAGATAAGATTTTGTTATTAAAAGTAATATTAAACCACTCCCTGAATTTTTTAGAATCCTCGTAAATTTTTAACAAATATTTAACTAGATTTGCGAATTATTATTAACCTTTTAAATATTTAATTACTGGTTAATTTTTTGTAATTGAGACTTTTTTTGTTAACTGTTTGGGTCCTAGTATAATCATAAATACATTAAGAATAAATTCAAAATCTAACTAATACTTGATACAAGCTCCCAGACTGTAACCTGTTTGGCTCCTCAAAATGGAGAGTTAAGGACTTTAAACCTGATGATTTTATTGCGGCCTTTGACTTGATGTGTCCTAGTGTCTCAACACTGGAAGGTCACTCTGCAACTGAAGCAACCAATATGGTTATGAAGCAGGTGTCAAAAGCCTGTGATGCCACAATGAAACGGACAAGTGCTCTAAATAGGCGCAGCCCGGCATATTGGTGGACAGAGGAAATTGATGCCCAAAGAGCAGAGTGTCTGCGGATAAGGCGCCTTTTTCAACGCGCGCGCAAGAAAAAGAGGCCGTGGACACAACTAGCGGAAGAACTGAAGGCCGCCAAACGAATACTCACTAAGCTCATCTCGCGGAGCAAAAAGAGTTGCTGGGATGAACTCTGCGCGGACCTCGAACGAGATCCTTGGGGCAAGGCCTATCAAATTGTGACCAAGAAATTCAGAGGACGACAACCAGTCAAGCAACCTGGAGAGATTGACAATATTGTCAAGAGTCTGTTCCCAACCAACGAGAAGGTTGAGTTCATTTTGACTGAGGAAGTGGAGGATGAGTATATACCTATCTCCTGCGAGGAGCTTGTAGCAGTCTGTTCGACAGTCGCACCTAATAAGGCTCCAGGGATGGATGGCATCCCCAATAGGGCTCTCCTAACGGCAATGAAGCTGAGACCGGAATTCTTCGTCCCAGCTTACGACAAATGCCTCAAGGATGGGATATTCCCAAATAAATGGAAGAGACAGCGACTGGTGCTTGTGCCCAAGCCAGGGAGGCCTGCCACTGACCCTTCAGCATATAGACCACTCTGCATGCTCGACAGTGCGGGGAAAATACTTGAAAAAATTATCCAGAGGAGACTTATCCGATATGTGGAAACCAAATTATCCGGGAAACAATACGGATTTAGAACCGGTAAATCCTCTACTGATGCAATACTTAGAGTAGTAAACACAGCGAAATCAGCCGTATGGGGGAATAACGCTTGGAAAGTCAATACACGCAACAGACCTTATTGCTTGATTGTAGCACTAGACATTAAGAATGCTTTCAACTCCGCTCGATGGGACCGGATATGGAAACAGCTTAGAAGATTTGAGATCCCAGGCTATCTGTTAAAGATCTTGTCCAACTACCTCAATAATAGGCTACTGTGGGTTGATACCGCGAACGGCCCCGTCAGTTATAACGTGACTACGGGAGTCCCCCAGGGATCAGTCTTAGGACCAACCTTATGGAACATCCTCTACGACAGCTTACTACATGAGGAAATGCCCCCGGGGGTTGAGCTAATAGCGTTTGCGGATGACGTTGCTGCGACTATTGTGGGCAGCCTGGGGGATATGCAAAGTATCTATGAAGATATGATGACGCGAGTTGCAACATGGATGGAAGTCAACGGGTTATCCCTTGCAGTACACAAGACCGAAGCGGTACTGATCACTGGAAAAAAAAAGAGGGAGAACATTACCCTTAACTTTGATGGACACGTGCTGACTACACAGTCGTCCATAAAATACTTGGGGGTTAAGGTGGACCAGCGACTGAGCTTTAAGGAGCACCTCGCATACACAGGGGAAAAAGCAAGCAGGGTCATGAAGGCAATCTCAAGAATCATGCCTAATGCTGGAGGACCGCGCCAAATTAGACGTAAGATACTGGCCAGTGCATGCACCTCCATCTTACTATACGGAGCGCCAGTCTGGGCCCAGGCCCTAGAGGTAACGTCCTATAGCAGGCTGGTCTGTCCGGTTTACAGACTAGGAGCCCTAAAGGTGGCGGCAGCGTATCGAACAATCTCGAATGACGCGGTGTTGGTCATAGCGGGACTACCGCCATTGGACCTTCTGGCCATAGAACGGAAGAAACAGTACGATAGAGTACATGGCTCGGAAGAGGTGGATGCGCAAGACATCAAGGAAGGCACCCTAGCGGCATGGCAGTTGAGATGGGATGACTCGGACAAGGGGAGATGGACCCACCGACTCATCCCTGACGTGAAGACATGGGCATGTAGGAACCATGGGCAGGTGGACCACCATCTCACACAGATACTCTCTGGACACGGTGGGTTTAGAGAGTATCTTAAGAGAATTGGCGCAGAGGAATGCGCTAACTGCCCAAACTGCCTTGAGCAGCCGGAAAGTGCAGAGCATGTTTTGCTGGAATGCATTCGGTTCGAGAAAGAGAGAGAGGAACTTCAGCAGCACATGGGTGTTGCCCTAACAGCAGACACATTCGTCAGCAGCATGCTGTGCTCGAAGGAGAAGTGGGACGCTGGCTGTCAATTTGTAGCCGCAGTCATGCAGACTCTGAGGCAAGACGAGCTACGGAGGCGTAGGATATCGCGACAGATCATACGCAGGACATAGAGCAGTCGGCTTAGCTGCAACTCCCCTCCCTGCGAAGGAATGACAGGACGTCGGTACCGCAGGGAGGATATATGGAGCGAGACGGAGGAGGTTTTAGTGGGTATGGGGTCTTGCCCGAGTCCCACACTACCCAGGGCTATCTTCCCTGGGTGTGCGTAAATGCATTTCCTCCTCCGCACAAAAAAAAAAAAAAAAAAAAAAAAAAAAGACTGTAACCTGTGAAATGGGGGCTTGTACTAGGAGAGATATAATTATATATGTACGTTTCTATTCTCAAATCCTTTCGTTGTTTCATTGTCAACGTCTCGAATTATGTAAAATAGTTTTCCTGTTTTATTTGGAATTAAACGACTATCGGAAGAAATTTCAAGTCCAACTTAACTACAAAAGTATCAACAATTACAAAATATTTCAGATGTACAGTGCGTTTGATTTGACACTGCATGCTAAATGTCCCCATTTGATTTAATACATTAAATTCAAGTTTAAAGACTATAGTAGACTAGCTCTGAAATATTATTAATTAGCGACTCGATCCGACTTCGCACGGGTAGCATTAATTATCTATAGCCATAAAATTCTCAACGTGTATTGAATTTGCGCGAATTCAATCGCTTTTAATTGTGAATGTTCAAAAATCAAAATTGCCACAAACAAAGAAAAAAAACCCGGGTCGCAGTGCCAAAACCCTGCCGACAATATAGTGTATTTGCTTGTATAGGGCCGTGTGGTTTTATACTTTTATTATGTGAAATTAAGTTTGTTTTTGGACAAAATAAAAAATTTAACCCCTTAATACACCCCTTAAAATAACATTTTTTTCTTAACTGTAATATTATTATCAATCTAACGTCTACACCGAATTAAATACACCCTTCAATAAATAAGTCACTATCTGCAAACTAGTGTTTTCATAAAATTTGTAAATCCGGTCCTGTCGGGCCGATTTTATTAAAATTGTGGAGACACTTTTTAATCACTACCAGAGGATTAAATTTCAATTTTGAAACGATTCGGGGAATTTTTTCGGTATATTGGGGCCCAAAAACAGTTTTCAACCCCTAAAAACTACCCTTAAAATAGCCCGATTAGGCCCATTTTAAATAGGCTTCTGGCGATGATGGATTTCAATACGTGGACCAAATTTCGTTAAAATCAATTAAGTCTTTCGAAAGTTATTGCCCGTACACATATATATATATATATATATATATATATATATATATACATATATATATATAAATATATATATATATATATATATATATATATATATACATATATATATAAACATTTTTAAAACTGGTGCCAAAGTGTTTAGGAGGTTATGAAACGTCGAGAAATTTTGGTCCGACCCCTAGGTCCCGCCATCCGACCAACGCCAATAGTGTATGTTGCCTTATGGCAAATACACTAAAAAATCTGTTGATTTGATCGCTACCAAACTTCACATGATTACTCCATGGGCTAATCTAAAGATTAATTGTTAGAAAACATTCATTGTTACAATGTTAAATTAGACTCAAGCCCGAATCTTTCCACTTTCGCGGCGGAATGAGTTATCAATTACTCTACAGTGCGCTAGCTTAACAGTTAATTCATTCTAATAAAGCAATTGTAACATTAAATTAACCACATGCGAGAGTCGATTTTTTAGCTAGGTATAACGCTAGACACGAATCCTCTCAGTAGTGCGAGTATGTATGAAACATGTGAAATTTTCCAATCTTATTATTATTAATCCAACATAAGTACAAGTTACTTGTAATTCGTAGGCGGATTACCTGAAAATTTTATCAAAATCGGTCCAGCCGTTTTGGAGTCCATAGATAACATGCGCATACATACATCGCCTTTTATATCTATAGATTGACATTTACTTTAAAAATTTAAAAGGTCTCAGCGTACCATTTAATATAACTTAATTGCAACGTAAATCAAATGGAGACTTTTAACATGCAAAGTTGAAATCAAACGCACTGTATAAAGCGATTAATGAAAAGACGTAATTATAGACAATCGCAAAACAAGTGAACAGCAGCAATTGCCAGACAATGGCATCCCATAAAAGGGGTATTACGCCTAAATTCGCTGTCCATAAAATAGATAAACGAGGAACAGTTAAAACAATCTAAGTTAATTTTCTCATTACACAGTGACACAGTAACACGTAAGAATGTGAACGTAAAATGTAAACAATGTCGAGGTACGTTTATCGCTCTGCTGACTTACCGATTGTCTTTTGTTTCACCACAAAAACACCAGTTAATATTTATAGGGCTTCGTACGGCGCTAGACGAGGCTTTTTAACACGGTTTTATTGGCTCCACCTGTACGTTTGTTTGTTTGTAAAGGAGTCATTGAACGTGAAATTCATCAACTTCAAAACGTCAGATTAAACTGAAACTTATACAATAATTTAATAAGTTTGTCCCATTACCCTGACCAGGACCTTCAGGATAAAAAAACTTGAAAAATTACAGCAAGAAAGTTAACGCGCTGTACAGTGACAACCGTTGCGTTGCCCACCCCGTAGTCAAATCCAGTATTGTTTTTTGGTTTTATAATTAAAAATAGAGTTTAAAACTGCTAAAACTACACGCTTTTATGAATTAAAAATTGCAAAATTGAAAATCATTTGACAACAAAATTGGGTTTACTGTAAAAAGCCGTGGAGTGCTATCTACTTAAATTTTTGTAATAGCTCTACGTTACAATTATCTAGTAAATGAAGTATTGATTACCGATATTAAGCACGCTTGTTACAGTAAAGCAAATTTTGTTGTCAAATTATTTTACATTTTTAGTTCATAAAAGTGTGTTGTTTTTGTTTTTTAAACTCTAAATTTATTTTTTCTAACTTTACAAATATACGCCATAAATTTGGAATAAACTATAGGAATTAGTATTAAAAGACGAAATCCTTTCCAAAAATTTTTATAAAGACATTTTTCAAAAATAATAGTTTAAAATTCGGTACAAAAATCTTACACATATTTTATTTTTTTTTTTTGTGCCAAATTTTAAACTATTATTTCTGAAGATGGACGAATAAGGTCCGAAAGCGCTTAAATAAATGTTTATATATAAAAAAAATGGAAAGGATTTCTTCTTTTAATACTAATTCCTATTATTTTTTCTAATACCTCAAGGCACGAAAAGCGAGTATTTATAGGGGGATCCGCAAAAAATAACTTTTCGTTCTGGGTATTGTTTAGTCCTGAATTTGAATAAAATGAAATCGATATATAAGATATAAGTTTTAATTTCTACAAGCTGCAGAACGGCTATTTAATTGTTAAACATTCATTGTTACAATGCTAAATCAGAAAAATTTATTTTTATCCACCAACACCGTCGGGATTCAAACCCAAATCTTTCCACTTTCGCGGCGGAATGAGTTATCAGTTACTCTACGGTGCGATATCTAAACAATCAATTCTTCATAATAAAGCAAATTGTAACAATAAATTCACTACATACGAGAGTTGATTATTTTCGATATAGTTTTTTTTCGTTTCTTTCGAAACAGAAAAAGTCTACGCGCACATGACAATTTTGTCTCGTTAGAAGCCCTAGTTAATAGGTGCAAAGTGTCTATAGTTATATACAACAATAAAACGTTTATTTATAAAGAAAAGAATGCACATAGTTTCTCACAATTACAAATCCACACTTATTTATTAAACCGATGCACGTTTGAAATAACGTAGAAGCTCAAGAAGAAACTATCAATTAGATATACCATAACTGAGAATTGAGATGTCGTAAACTGACAATGAAGATTTATTAGTGTTCTACTTCCTTCACATAATTGCTGACATATTATTAAAGCTAACACCAGTGTTAGTTTTTAGTTCAATCATAGTAGATGTCAGTTACGGCTGTAGGAACGCTCTGAATTTAAGCCAAAAATAGAGCTTCGGCTGTCGACTGATTGTAGACTTATTGGTCAGCATTCTGCAAAAATTCTTTCTCTATAAGGAAGATAAAGGACAAATCTAGGTCTCTAATGGACTACTTTTGTAATTTATGTACGATTTTGAGGAAACGACTTGATTGTGCCAAATAAAACAAACGTTTTCAATGTCACACTACGACCTTATTCGTACTTATTTCACAAAATTGTTCCATCACAAAGCTAAAGTGACTCTTCCTTTTTCGGAAAAGTTTTTTTAAATATTTCCAAAAATTAGAGTAATCGATTGACAGCAGCACCCTTGCAATAGCATCTTTTAACATCGTAGTGTGGTACCAGCCAAAAATTGAAACTTACAATATGTCTTTTGCCTACCTCGCCTCTTACCGCTGGGCCTCAGCACAAACTGTGTGAAAGTGATCCAACACTGCTGATTCCTCAGATTAAAAAATATGGTCTAGGAAAATTTCGAACTGTGGTCGCAAAATTCATTTTATTATTGTTTTTATTAGCTGTGATTAAGAACTAAGTTTCACAAAATTTGGCGTACTGCTTAAAAAATTAAAAAAAAACGTATATTTTTGCCCTAATAAATGAACCAAAAAACGTGACGTCAATATTTCTTTACAGCACGTCACGACATTTCGAATTACGGAAAGACAAGTTAATATTATGAAGTTTTTTCTTTACAAACTTATATTAAAAATAATGACTAATTTGTTATTTTAAGAATATATGAATTTAATTAGATATTTATAATAAATAACACAAATTCTTTACATAGGTAACTTAATACAGAATGTTGTAACAATACTAATATTGTTTTTTTTGTAATCTTTAATCAATTATCTTTGTTGAGCGTGAATTAACATAAGCTAGTTTAATAATATATTCGATGTGCAGAGGCGGCCTATAAAAACAAGCTACAGATATTTTTAGGATTAAATTGACAATCTTTCACTGATCTGTTACAATAAATATTTATATTAGTTTTGAAAGCATTTTCTTAATAAAAATAATAAATCTACCTGCATGATTTTTAAACGCTTGATTAGAGAACTAAATTTTTTGACAATAATTTATATAACGAAATTTAGTCGTAGATATCTACAAATTTTTGTATCGCTTTTAAAAACCGTAGATCTAAAGTTTAGTTGAATCAATATAAATATCAGTTTGAAATTAAAAATTTTCTCCAACAATTGATGTGCTAGATTTGACCGTATATTATTACCACCTACTTATAAATCTAATGTGTAAAAATAGACCGGATATAGTTTATATTTAGCTTAAAAATTGCGACAATTTATAGTTAAGCACATGAAAACGCCCAGAGAACACTGGAAGTATCAGGGGTGTAGTGAAAAAATACTACCAAAAAATAAATAGGCTATACTTTCCACCAGTTTATTTTATATTTTTATATTTTCCGGACATAAATTTCCGACCATGGCACTACACTTCCACTTACAGATCTCAAAAATATGAGCTTCAAATAGCCCTAGTTGCTGGTAACTTTAAGAAAGAAAAAATGGTAGACTAAATTCTATATTTTCAAATTAAGTTTTTGTAACCATTTTTTCTATAAACTATTTAAACAATTTGAATGAATACGATGACATAAAATTGTGCATGAGCTGGGTAGAGTAGTGGTGACAGCACTAGACTCGCATTCGGGAGGTACGGGTTCGAATCCCGGCAGGGGTAGATATGGCTGGGACTTTTTCCTACTACCTCTCGCCGAGAAACGATAATTCCTGTACTGGCCATCTTGATTGAGCTTTTCCATGGTTTCCCTCAATTCCAGATAAATATCGAGATGGTTCCTTATTCAAGGCCATGGTCGATTACCTATCAAACTCCCAGTTCAAAAATTACCTATCCTATCCTAATTTCGTGTAATTCCTTCATTCGCCCATTGCTATTAGTTAAGTTGAAGTTTTAGAAATGTAGAAAATAACGGGAAGTGGTAAAATGGAAAATAGTAATGGTGCGAATGGCGTCTGTTATGACATAAAAGTCGACAAACGGATATTAATCGCATTATTATTATTATTATCATCATTACTTCTTTTTCTTTACCTAGCGCATAGATTCCCAACGGAGGCGGTACCGTCTCTCAGTGGGCTCTGGGTCTTTCCATTGGAGCTCTATGGTTTTTAATAAATAAATAAACAAATAACTTACAGGTACAGATAATATGCACCAGAATTTTAATATTTTATATAAAATTAAATATTGTAGACTACGGGCCGCTGGAATTTTTTTTCTTCTAAACGGTGCGGTGGTTCAGAAAAGATTGGAAACCTCTGCTAGCGATTCGATTTGAAATTTTATTTCAGGGCTTCAGATTTTATAGAGAAAGAGTCAGGAGTGAAATTTGTCGGTTTAGACAATTTTCGAAACACCTCCCTAACATCCTGAAAGCCGGTTCTGAACACTGCGTGTGACATTAATATTAATTGTAGTCGGCATCCATCATGCAAAAAGTCATGACTCGACTGTTGAATGTAATTAAATGAGATATGCGCTCACAGGCTATCAGGAATAAAAAGCACGTAGAAATATCGATTTGCATGTGGAATTACTAACTGAGATAGGAATATTTCACATGTCTAATTTTAGAACGATCCCATCGCACGATATAATGCGCTTCAATCGTGTTACGATTTTCAATTAACGTTAACGAACTAATAAACAATATGTCTGCATATTATAATATATTACAGAAGTTATTGATCTGTGTTGATTTGTTTTTGAAGGGTAGTGTTCTTTTCAGACGATTTTGTAGTCAACTCTTTCTATATTTGTTACTCAACGCCGTTCATTTGTTCGTTTTGTAATATGTGACGTCGAAATTCTACTGGTGGATGGAGTCAGAATACGTCACGTCAGGCGCTAAAAGTTATTGCTTAAAACAAACATAAAATTTTGAATTTATATAAAATAATGACGTTCTTTTTCCGAATCCGTATCATGTTTGTATTAAAAGATATGCGAATTTTTAAAAATATTAATTCGAATGAAATTGCAAATTTAAATCATTCCCAACTTCTATTTCCTAAATCGTTTGAACTAACGGGCATGAACAGATCATTGAATTTTTAACTTCCCGCTAAGAAAATTGAAAATTTTCAAAAATTGGGAAGTTATTGGTTTCACCTCGATTTTCGAAATTTGAGTTTTTGTCAGATCTCGACGTTTTGAGATCCTAGGAAGCTATTCTGACGATTTTTAAAATGATGTCCGTATTTCTGTGTGTGTATGTGTGTGTGTGTATGTAACCCTCTCATAACTTTTGAACGGGTGGACCGATCGAAACGCGGATTGCGGCATCTGAAAGGAACTCGCTGAACTTAGATTTCCTGAAAATTGGAACTGATTCGGCCAGGTAGATTTTGAGAAATCTCAAAAATAAAGCTTTTTGGAAACCAGTTTTTTTAAAATATTTTGAAATATTTTCGAAACTACCGTACCGATTAATTCCAAAATTTAATCAGCTCTATTCCTCATAAAATAACGTCAATCGACGCAAACCGCATCAAAATCGGTTAATCCATTCGAGAGATATCGTCGGAGAAAAATTCTGAAAAAAAAGTTTTATAAAAATAACTTCTCAAATTTTTGTTTGGTTGATTTTTTTGTAATAAGTTATTTTTTTGTGCTTAAAAAACTGCATCAATTGCCGTAAACGGCACCTCGATCACTTGATTCGTTCAAGAGATATCGTTGAAAAATTTTTTTAAAAAAATGGTTTTTCAAAATATCTTCTCAAATTTTCGTTAGATTGATTTTTTTGTAGTAGATTATTTTTTGTGCTTAAAAAACTGCTTCGATTGCCGTAAACAGCATCTCGATCAGTTGATTCGTTCGAGAAATATCGTTGACAAAAAATTTCCAAAAAAGTGTTTTTTCAATATATCTTTCCAAATCTTTGTCTGAATTTTATAACGGATTATAGTTTCATAATTTCGGAAATATTTTGATAATAAAAAAAAATCAGATGTTTTTTCGTTCTGAACATCTGTCAAAAAGAAATTAATTAGGTAGTTGACAAGCATGCTTTGATTAATTTTTATGTTAAATCATATTATGTAACCATGGAAACAAATACCATAACCGTAAACCGTTAACAGAAATTTTATTTTATTATAATATTTATATTATAATATTTATGAAGTTGGAATGATCCTGTCGCCCAGTTGGCTGGAATTTTTAAAAATAGCTTTTAACAAACACCGTAGGGGTAATAGATCGGAAACAGCGGGAAGTTCCATGGATGGCCTGCAGGGTCAACCGTTTTTATAAGTTTTTAAATTTGTAAAAAAATTAATAAAACTAAGGTAGTTACTATAAAAAAGTGGTTAGTCTAAAAACACCTTGAATTACCATAATATACTTAAATTATACTACCACGACAATCTATTAATATGTAGTAAAGACAAAAAAAAACTACTGATCGAAATTCAAAATAGTTAAATAACAAATTTAAACATATATCGGTAGTGACATAAATGATTATTATTGAATGGTTGTACAAATACCTGCTTAATTTATGTTTTATAAAAAGTGAAAACATGATACTTATAAATCAAATCAAATGCCAGGGCACCAGGCGCTATTCTAAATGTTCACAGTTCAACTGTTATGGAGATGTTCAACTATTCTTATAAGGCGAGCCAATTATATTTAATTAATTTACAAACAAAAGCGACACTTATAATTATAGGTATTTATTTCATGTTTTCAAAAAAAAAAACTTATGAAATGTAACACAAGAAGTATATATCACAACGTAGCGTTTTATTGATTATTATAAGAACTTTATTATATAACAATGGACAAGCGTAATGTTTCTTTCTAGGTAGCGTGATTAGATTAGAAAAGAGGGCGAGAGGGTTTTATTCCTCATCAACACCGCGACCTTGATAGATCTATAGTGTAGCCCTGACTCATTTATATCTCTATGAGATTAAGGCTTTTAATAAAGCCTAGAATTGCTTTGAGATCTGTCTCCCATACCTGATCAGGTGTTGGGATTGGATTATTGAGGTGACGGAGTCTTCGCTTCATGATTGCTTCACATTTACAAAGCAGATGCTCCGATGTTTCAGGAGCCTCCAGACAGAAGCGACATGACTCGATGTCTATTACGCCAATTTTTTTAAGATGATACCTCAAAGGGCAGTGACCTGAAAGGAGTCCTGCAATTATTCTGAGCTCAGATTTCTTTAAGCGTAGAATTTTATCCGCTTTGTCATTATTAGGTTTAATGAAGATCTTCGCTTGACGAAGACCTTGGGAGCTTTCCCAGAACAGGGAATATTGTTTATTTTCCCATGTGGCAAGAGCCGTTCTAAGGTAACATTTTGATGTACCACAGTAGGGCTCCGGTCCTATAAAGAGCGTTTCCAAATCCTTTTTAGGTTGCGTGATTAAGGAATGATTTAAAGTAAATCTGTGATGTTTTAACCGCTTCTTTAAAAATTGACGATTACGATTATGGCAAATTGATGTGGTTCTTGCCAACACTAACTAGAGGGAATCTGCTTGCAAAATGAACATTCACGCGAGCGATGTCGCTAATGAAACTTAGCTTACGATAACAATAAAATTCAATGGCATATTTTACACTTATGCTTGGAAACGAGCCAAAATTCAATTCGTCATTTAGATTAATGCCAAAACACAAATGCAAATTACGTGGTGTTAATTATGCAGTGAGGTCTGGGAAGCGCTCTATTTGAATGATATTTAAGAACTAATAACGTATTAGTGATGAACGATATTTCACATATATGTCATTTAATCACTGCTACTAGAATGTTTTATTTTATTGTTGATTATATACGCACAACTTAGGTCATTAGCGTCTTAATTACATCAAATAACAGGATCACATAAAACTAATAGTTCGGAGAGCTCATGATACCCGGTTCATGAAGTGTTTGATTCAAGCAGAAAATATGTAGGTAAGATGTATTGGTTTGCTGTCCTACCTGTCCTAACTTTCGAACAGTAATTATTGGCTTTTGAATCAAACACTTTTTTTTGGTACATATTTTTTTAAACCTTTCCTGTATGCACAGTAGCTGGCGTACCCAGGTAGGACAAGCTAACATTAATTTGCCTATGCATCTTACCTATATATACTATTCCATAAAATTTCTACTTGAATCAAACATTTCATGAAACGGGTGTTTTGAGTTCTCCGATTATCAGTAACATTCGCTGTTATGAAATATGAATTTGAAACGATAAGCAATAGCTGTTATCACAATCACAGTGTATAATCACTGATATTTAAAAGTAGCAATCACGAATCACGTTGTGATTGAAAAGTAGCAGTTGGGCTCAGCGGTATAACGTATGCTTAAATAATATTAGATGAAACGTAAACAACATTATGATAATATAGAGTACTATAGTAACATCCATCTTACAGTTTAATTAGTAACGGATGTCATTGTAAGGCAAGCGGGGTTGGGGGGAGCGGTGTTCGCGCCGTGTAGAGGGGAGTTACACCGCGCCGTTGCATTGGGGCTGCACTCCAAACACGGGGACGTTATAATTTCCGGTCTGTTCCAGTACTTTGTTAGATCGAATGAACATTATTACTTTCTCCTAAATTTCTAAATTTTGGTTGAGGTTAAACTATAAGAAATTTTCATAAGGTTCAAAAATGGAACACGCTACTTTTATTAAATGTAGCAGACCAATTGAAATTTCAGAATAAATTATAATAAAAAACTCCTGAACCGATTTAAGTAAAATTTATGTGAGATCACCCTGAAGGTATGACCAATTAAATAAGAAAAGAATCATCATCAAACTCGGTTCACAAATGCTGGCGATATGAGGTAACATCCATATAAAAAATCTGTTTTTTGATGTCATTTATAAATGAATGAACCGATTTTAATAAAAACTATATGGTACCAATCCGGTAACATTCTGAACAAAACGGCGATGAAATTTTTGAAATCGATTTACAATTGACGAACATATCGGTGAACAAACATTAAAAAAAATATTAGGAAAAATCAGGTCTTGAAATAAATTAAATAAAAAGGATCAGGTGAAAAGACCAATTTTTAGGTACGTTTTTATTCGATATACGACGTTTCGTCGGTATTATTCCGACTTCTTCAAGTATCTATTTTAACAGACAAATAGATATAGGTAATAAATTTCAAGTTATAAAATAAATACAAAATTATAAAAATTTAAAATACAATGGAAATTACCTCTAATTTTTGGACTATTATTGTACTTCAATATTTTATTTTAAAAAAATATTGGTATGACTTATATTTTAACTAAATTTTCGAGGTAATTTCCATTGTATTTTAAATTTTTATAATTTTGTATTTATTTTATAACTTGAAATTTATTACCTAAACATATATCTATTTATGTCTGTTAAAATAGGTACTTGAAGAAGTCGGAATAATACCGACGAAACGTCGTATATCGAATAAAAACGTACCTAAAAATTGGTCTTTTCACCTGATCCTTTTTATTTAATTAAAAAAAAAAGAAATACAATCGAATTGAGAACCTCTCCTCCTTTTTTGAAGTCGGTTAAAAATATAAATGGCATTTTTAATGCTCTGGTCGTCAGCCAGAATAAAAAGTGTTAACACTTTTGACACGAATCTGTCTGGTACTTCAATGTTGGACTAAAAGTGTAAACACTAGTAGTTCCGACTCCTGAGCGCAGAAGAACATAGTATAGATCACGTGACAGATGTTTGAATTTGAAAAGTGTATTAACAGTTTACACTTTTAGTAAACTTAACGTACATTTTTCAGTTTAAATTTTACTGACTTATCTACATTATACTAACATATCGAACACATATTATTATGGAGCGTAATTGTTCGATTAACTTTTATTCGGAAAATTCTGAATCGGGCCACGAGCAGAGCTGGTTTCCATGGCAACAAAGTGCTACAGCGTCGCTCAACTGCAAGCGGAAATTATCCTCAGTCGATGTTCAATGTATGGCTACAGTCTTTTAGAGATGGAGGATTCTCTATTTCGCATATATTTCAGACCAGGGGTGGTAAAATATTGACTCACGGAATAAGTGAATTGTGGAAGAATTAAAAAAAATAGTAGTATGACTCTTTTTATAGCCGTTTACACTGTTATCTGAATTTAAACTATGATAACAATATTTTAAACTTTTTGATCTGTTTTTCGTTTTTTTTAAATACAGTTGGTCCGTCGAAAACTGCAATTTTTGAATCTATCGGATTTTTTCAGTTAAGAATTTTTTACAACTTTTTTAATTAGCTTTGCTTGCTACTTACTAGTTAGGATTGAATCTTGTAGGTGAACCAATTTTGATCCACTTTCACAAATCCGATCGACTCGAAATATTTTTTTTCTTATTTTTCCGATTTGATGTTAATTTTTAGGGTGAATCTTTATAAATTTTAGGGTGAATTCTGACAATTTTACGGTGATTTTTAACAATTTTTGGGATGAATTTTGACAAATAATAGTATAACAGTTTTTAGTGAATTTTAACAATTTTTAGGATGAATTTTGACCATTTTTAGGTAGGTATACTTATTCAAATCCTTCGACGGTGAACAATAAGTAAGTTTATTAAAAAAAAAATTGTAACAAAAAGCTCCTTTTAATTACTTGGTTAGCATGACTCTTAGATTCTGTAAGTTGACCAGCCCTGATATAATGAATATGACTTATGCATTGTGTGCATTAAATATGCAGTGATGATACTTTCTATGATATAATTTCTTTTGCATTTGCGACTGTAATTTGATAAGAAAAAGTATAGAAATCATATTCTATGTTTTATTTTACTCTTTGAAGATCGACACTCACTTTTATATTAAAATTCATTTTGCATTTTAAAATTAAACTTTTCAATTTGAAGATTAATAATTCAAAGTAGACAGATGAATTCGTTTAATAAATTTAACAGTGACATTTTTTATTCTAGATAAAAATTATAGAAAACTTATCACAATGGCAGTTTTAGAGGGAAAACATTTTTAATAATTATAACGTATTTTTCTCGCAAATTAATGGTAATGGACACCGCCAAATTTTACCGCTAGGGGCGCCAGCTAAATAACGACCTCAGTTTGTGAAAAAGTACAGCGAATGATGTTCACAATGGCAGCTTTAGAGGGAAAACATTTTTAATAATTATAATGTATTTTTCTCGCAAATTAATGGAAAAGGGTACCGCCAAATTTTACCGCTAGGGGCGCCAGCTAAATAACGACCACAGTCTGTGAAAAAGTACAGCGAATGATGTTCACAATGGCAGCTTTAGAGGGAAAACATTTTTAATAATTATAACGTATTTTTCTCGCAAATTAATGGTAATGGACACCGCCAAATTTTACCGCTAGGGGCGCCAGCTAAATAACGACCTCAGTCTGTGAAAAAGTGCAGCGAATGATGTAGGGAACCTTCTATGCATGAAGAATTTTATTTTTTCTCTAGTATATTTTTTTTGATATGATAATGCGAAGTATACTAAAATTTTATACAATTACTTTACGTTTGTCGAGCATCTATAATCTACAATATCTATTGCAGCTTCTTTTTTATGTCATTTGTGTATGAATCATTATATACGCAAATTTCTTAGAACAGGTCTACTTTTTAACAACAAATAAACGTAAAAAACACACTTCCTTTGCCAGAAGAATTCGTTGCATCTCTGAGTGAAATAAAACCTGTTCCATAAAAAAAGACAGGAATTTTAAAATGATGTGTTCACGACAAATTTTTAAAACAAAATAAATTACATGGTATTTTACCCACACGGTTAAGAAAAAAAATAGTAGAAACAAGTCTTTATAAGAGTTTTTATCGGCGGCTTCGTTTGCGTGTACGTCTACTATAAATTCACTGAGGTTAATGTCAATTTTGACGGTAATCCTATTTTAATACGAGCTATAGTTCATCCTGAAATGGTGTAGAACAATAATAATTTTGGTTTGAAGTTTTTGATCATTTCCAGTGGTATTATAGATACCCAGCCTTTTTTTAAATCTATCCCAAATTCAGGTGAATACAAATAACCAATAAACTTCCAGACTGTCACAGTCAACGTTGTTACTGATCTTCTTGGTTTACGGATTTGTAGGCGGTCATCAATTGGTATTTCTATTTGACGTTTCGCCTGCAACTGTGAGTCGCCCAGGAAACACTTTGATAATGTCTACCGCAAGCTGTAGATGAAACATCAGTTAGAAATACCAATGCACCACAATCTACACGCCCAGAAATCAAGATTTGGAACAACGTCGGCAGTGAAAGTCTACAAGTCTTAAAGTTTACTGGCTATTATTTGGGATAGATTTAAAATAAAGCTAGGTATCTATAAGACCAGTGATCAAAAACTTCAAACCATAGACGTTCATTAATGTCTTAGGAGTTTATTGGTTGTACTTGAATTTGGGAATGATTTAGGCTACACAAACAAGGTACAATCACTTTGGATCAATATTAATGCAACCAAAGGATTTTAAAGACATCAGTCTGGGCAGGATACTAGAATATATCAATAGACTGGGAATCCTAAAAAACTGATGGGATTTGGAACAACGTCGGCAGTGAAAGCCTGCAAGTCTTAAAGTTTATTGGCTATTAATTATTTACCTGAATTTGGGATAGATTTAAAATAAAGCTAGGTATCTATAAGACCAGTGGTCAAAAACTTCAAACCATAGACAACGTTCATTAATGTCTTATAGGGTTTATTGGTTGTACTTGAATTTGGTAATGATTTAGGATACACAAACAAGGTACAATCACTTTGGATCAACATTAATGTGACCAAAGGATTTTAAAGACATCAGTCTGGGCAGGATACTAGAATATATCAATAGACTGGGAATCCTAAAAAACTGATGGGATTTGGAACAACGTCGGCAGTGAAAGCCTGCAAGTCTAAAAGTTTATTGGCTATTAATTATTTACCTGAATTTGGGATAGATTTAAAATAAAGCTAGGTATCTATAAGACCAGTGATCAAAAACTTCAAACCATAGACAACGTTCATTAATGTCTTATAGGGTTTATTGGTTGTACTTGAATTTGGTAATGATTTAGGATACACAAACAAGGTACAATCACTTTGGATCAACATTAATGTGACCAAAGGATTTTAAAGACATCAGTCTGGGCAGGATACTAGAATATATCAATAGACTGGGAATCCTAAAAAACTGATGGGATTTGGAACAACGTCGGCAGTGAAAGCCTGCAAGTCTTAAAGTTTATTGGCTATTAATTATTTACCTGAATTTGGGATAGATTTAAAATAAAGCTAGGTATCTATAAGACCAGTGATCAAAAACTTCAAACCATAGACGTTCATTAATGTCTTAGGAGTTTATTGGTTGTACTTGAATTTGGGAATGATTTAGGCTACAATCACTTTGGATCAATATTAATGCAACCAAAGGATTTTAAAGACATCATTCTGGGCAGGATACTAGAATATATCAATAAACTGGGAATCCTAAAAAACTGATGGACCATTTGGCTCCCACCTTTAAGTCTAATTCTAGGTTAGGTACTTAGTCTATGGTTACCTCTATGGTTCGAATATTTTCCACGTGACACACGAACGAGCAGCGAGAGCCAGCGACCCTTTGTCGATCGGCGCGTGCTTTGCTAAGCCCACCCGTGGCGATGTCCCCCGAGTGTAAGTCAATCTGATCACTCTCAAACAGGGCTTACATTTAATCCCTTATAACTATGGCTTATAAATTATAATATCAAACCCTTTATTTTAGTTTCTTGTAATTTAAGATACATAGATAGGTAGATTATAGACGTTTAACAGCTAAGACCACCCTAAAACAAATCGGTTAGTCAGTGCATTTTCGCGATATATCCTTCGATGCATAGATACATGATTTTTTTTTTTAATTTTTTATTTACCGCCCAAAATTAACCCCCATTAAAGATTTAGAATTTTCGGTTAGGTTTCCCTGTGTACTATGAGTGAGGTCATATATTTTCTATTTTTTTCAAAATTTTAAGCTCAGTAGTTTGCCCGATTTTAAACTTACAAAAAAATATATATAATCGCATTTTTCATAGCTAATCCTTTCGTTTGATAAGTTGCATGATGCACGTGACAATTTTTTTTTCTAAATTGCTCCTCAAATTTTACCCCAGAATCGAATTCATTTATTTACGCTATACGTGCGTCATTGATCTAACCCTATAAATGTAGCAAATTTTAACCCTTTTTCGGAAAAAGTAAGCTGTGACAGAGGGACGACCAGACAGACAGAGACGAGTGTTATACTATAATGGTTCCGTTTTTTCATCAAATGTACGGAACCCTAAAAACTGGCTATAATTTAAAATTAATTGAAACCTTCTTTGGCAATTTCGATCGGAAAGTTTTCAACACAATCCGTTAATTGAGAAATTTCTTAGGAAGAACCTATGTGGCACAGGATCGAAAAAAAGCAAATACTGAGATATGTGAATTGCATTTATTCTAACGTTTCGGCAATCTTTTTGCCATCTTCAGAGAGTCTGGAATTATATAAATAGATTGCAAATTATTATTATATTTGTTTTGTTTAGTTTATATATATAATAATAATTTACATCTATTTATATAATTCCAGACTCTCTGAAGATGGCAAAAAGATTGCCGAAACGTTAGAATAAATGCAATTCACATATCTCAGTATTTGCTTTTTTTCGATCCTGTGCCACCTAGGTTCTTCCTAAGAAATTTCTCAATTACCTTCAAGGATCATCATCACTCTAAAAAAGTTTTTTAGAGTTGTCTTTTGCAACAATCCGTTAATTGTAATTCAAATTTTATGTCGATGACGACTCGATCTATGTTAGGTGTAAAAAAATGGATTTTGCGAGAGCCCTGAAGTGAGTAGCGGTCATCGATAGACTGACATGGTAATTGTTCAGAATTAAACCAGCAGTTTATAGTTTATACTCCATGCAAATACTCGCTATGCATACAAAGTATGGAGAACGAATAAATAACATACTTATGTCGTTGATTGTACAGGCACAAATCATAACGTACACTGTCCGCCAAAAGTTTTAACTTTGCTAATATTATTGATCTATTATGTTGTCAACCAAGGGCGTACCCGGCGAGGGGCAGGGGGGCAGCTGCCCCCTGGAAGCAAAAAATAAGTCGTTATTAGTGTATTTGCCATATGGCAACATACACTATTGGCGTCGGTCGGATGGCGGGACCTAGGGGTCGGACCAAAATTTCTCGATGTTTCATAACCTCCTAAACACTTTGGCACCATTTTTAAAAATATTTATATATATATGTATATATATTTATATATATATATATATATATATATATATAAGCGTATATATATATATATATATATATATATATATATATATATATATGTGTGCGGGCAATAACTTTCGAAAGAGTTAATTGATTTTGACGAAATTTGGTCCACGTATTGAAATCCATCATCGCCAGAAGCCTATTTAAAATGGGCGTAATCGGGCCATTTTAAGGGTAGTTTTTAGGGGTTGAAAAACGTTTTTGGGCCCCAAAATACCGAAAAAATTATCAGAATCGTTTCAAAATTGACATTTAACCCGTTAGTAGCAATTAAAAAGTGTCCCTAAAATTTTAATAAAATCGGCCCGACAGGACCGGACTTACAAATTTTATGAAAACACTAATTTGTAGAAAGTGACTTATTTATTCAAGGGTGTATTTAATTCGGTGTAGACGTTAGATTGATAATAATATTGCAGTTAAGAAAAAAAATGTTATTTTAAGGGGTGCATTAAGGAGTCAAATTTTTTATTTTGCCCAAAAACCAACTTAAGTTTGCATAATAAAGCCACACTGCCTGCATAAGCAAATACACTATATTGTCGGCAGGGTTTTGGCACTGCGACCCGGGTTTTTTAAATTTTGTTGCTGCAATTTTTACAATTCTTGAAATAACTTCTACAAATCCAAGAAAAATGATACTAGTATAAGACATGTAACTAGAATAATTTTTTTTTTCAAGCAAATAATTGTAATAACTTAGTTGATAAAGCACTGCTGTAATTATACATAATTTTCTTGATATTTTGGTGTCATTTACTTTTTCCGTGATAAAATGTTACAACCTGAACGACCATAGCTTGCCCCCTAGTTTTGATCCTGGGTACGCCCTTGTTGTCAACGATGGCAGTTGCAGCTTTTAAAAAAATGGAAGAGGCACAGAGAAGCTGTGCCGTTAATCTTGCAAATGAATTAAAATGCTGAACCGATTTAAATAGAATTTTTGTTGAGATCAATCTGAATGTATGCTCTATTTATAAAAAATAAACATCAAAATCGGGTTACAAATGCTGAAGGTATAACAGATGTTAAGAAACATTTTTGAAGTTAGTTAAAAACTATTGAGCCGCTTGTTAATAAAATTATATGGAACTAATCAGTATTCATTCTGAACAAAATGTCAGATTTTTTAAAATCGGGTTACCTCTTGAAAAATTATGACTGAATAAACAAAAATTATGAAGACTCAGTATTGCTTCATTTATTGACACTGTCAAGGAGGTCTTTCTACAAATTCTTAGGTACAATTCAAGGATCACAATCGACCCTAGAGTAATTTTAAAAGTTTGCGATTTATTAAAAAAAAATCGAGTTTATAGAGTTTTTATTCTGTTCTGATCTGCACACAAAAAAAAAACGGTTTGGACACATTTTATAATACGATTTTTATTTAAAATTCTATAACTGTCTTCCTACTGACATGAAAATATTACCATTTTCTAAATTTAAAAGAGAGCTTTATGATGTATGTGTATGCTGACTTTATGATGTATTTTTAAATTGTATTTAATTGACGAATCCTGCTTGTTGGCTGTTTCGGATAATAAATGTATTCTATTCTATTCTATGCAAAAATTTCTCCTCTTTTGTTTAAGGCTGTCGAAACGCTATTAATTTAAGCCAAAACTAGGGCTTTGGCTGATAGTTGATTGTAGACTTACTCGTCAACATTTTGCAAAAATTCTTTCTCTATAAGCAAGATAGAGGACAATAATCTAGGTCTCTAATGGACTACTTTTGTAATTTATGTACGATTTACTAGAAAAAAGTTGGCATTAATTCTACCAAAAAACACGTTTTCAATGTCACACTACGACCTTATTCGTACCTACTTATTTCACAAAATTGTTCCATCACAAACCTAAAGTGATTCTTCCTTTTTCGGAATAGTTTTTTAAATTTCCATTTTTATGTTGATAGCAGGAAAGTGGACCAAAGGATGCAAATCAATATACCCATTGCAAAATTTGCGACGTTTGGTCCACTTTCCTGCTATTAACATAAAATTGGAACTTTAGAATGGACGCAACGTTAGATAATGAGTTTTTTAAATCTTCATAATATTTTCAAAAATTAGAGTAATCAACTGACAGCGGCAGTGGCGGATTTACCAGCAGGCTGAGTAGGCTGAAGCCTAGGGCGGCAGATTCTAGGGGGCGGCAAATTTGTCCTAAGAATTATTGTCTTACAGAAATTAAAAAAAACAAAACACTATTATATACCTACAGGAACCGAGTTTCGAGAATTTAACAAAAATTTCAATATTTTAGTACTGTACTGAACACTATAACGTCTACATGAAAAATTACTAAACGCTCTGTAAAATATACTTTTGTGATCATGAATTTTTAAAATATTCCAATAGCGCTTCAATATTACAATTTAAATTTAGTAATGTTTACTCATTTTTTTTTTATTAATCATTAGTCATTACTATCTATAATTTTTTTCTCCATGTATCTAAATGTTAGGGTTCATTCACACAATTCATTCGAGGTGTAATATTATGTTTTAACACTTAAATATTTTTTTTGTACAACGTATTTGCGTAGTCGTTTTTGGGTTCCTGGCATACCTTACCCCGCCTTTTAATTAGTACATAATTGAGCTTTTTTTAGCTCAGAAAAATACCCAAAAACTATTTCTCGTGTTATCTTCACTAAATCGTAAGTTGTAAAATTAATCTAGAAACTGATACAACGATCCCCTAGTTCACAATCATAAAGACGATAGAGTACAAATCATAAAGTTGCAATTTAATTAACAGAATAAATGTAATCAATATGATTGAGAACTAGAATATCGAATTTCAGAGGTCAGTAGGGGCGGCAAAAATTTAATAGCCTACTGGCGGCAAATTTGTAAATCCGCCACTGGACAGCGGCATCCTTGCAACAGCATTTTTTAGCCTCTTAGTGTGGCTTAAATTCAGAGCGTTTCGACAACCTGTGTAGATTTCGGGCCGATTTGAATTTGAGTGAGCGAACTATAAACAAACAAGGTTGAATCTAGGGATGTAACGATTCCGATATATTGGCCGATTTAATCGGTAGGCCGATATATCGGTATCGCTGATATCAAACAGTTTGAAAAGCGCGCAAAATGACGCCACACGAGCGTGATATTTCCCCAGCGTCGCAGGTGGGAGAACTGCGCGTAGTTAGCGACATGGTAACACAGCAGATTATCTGCAAATGATTTAAAAAAATTTTTGTTTCTTAATAAAAATCTGCCAAAAGTAAACTTTAATTACTGACTTTATTAATCGGTTTATTACTTTCTCAAGGAGGAGTCTCTTAAATATAGATAAGTTTTAAGTATAATAAAGACGTATAAATGCCCGAGGTACAATTGATATTTGATCTATTTTCTACTAAGGCATCGGTATCGGTATCGCCGATTATTTACTACAATAATCGGTATCGGTAAAATTATGTATCGTTACATTCCTAGTTGAATCATATCTCCTTTAACGTTACATCTTTCCCCTTCAACGGCACATATACTACGCTAAGAGTTAACTTGAAAACTTCTGACCGATACTTCATGCCACATTCTCTTATTGTTAGTAATACGCGACTGTTGTACGAAATTCAAATCGTACACACTATAATAAGTACACACAGAACGCACACACACACACACACCTGTGATAGATTATTGACTCCAGACAGGTAGTTTGTATGCAGGCGCGGTGCATCTCGGTTTCATCAAGTGAATCACCGATTGCCGAAAGTAAAAACCCGCGAGAGTTCCATTTCATCGTTATTCGTTAAGCGGCATCGTAATTTGCATTCAAAGCATTCATAACCACATAACATTGTTTTTGAACATTTTTGTAGCCACAAGGCCGAATGGTTCACGTTCAATTTTTTGCAATTAACTTCCCGCTATTTTAAAAAATTGGGTAGGTACCTAGTTATTATTTTTATCTAGATTTTCGACAATCGAGTTTTTATCAGATCTCGACATTCTGAGATCCTAGGAAGCTATTCTGATTATTTTTACGGTGGTGTCCTGCATTTAGTAGGACACTGAAGTATCGTTAAACATATGTTTATAAATGAATGAAAATCACACTCTATTATACAACTTTCACTTGATTAGCCTACCGCTCTCAATTTTATTATAACGGGTGTCGAAAACAAAGAGTTTAAAGATGCCGGTTTATCTATAAGTAACATAAGCACTAGGGATTGCAATGCAGCTGGATCCAGCACATTTTGGTCTTGCTGGATTCAGCATCTGGTGCTGGATCCAGCGGTGCGGATCCGCAATCAGTTAAAAACAAGTAATTAACTAAGTCTGAGAAGGATTATGATAAGAGTTTGAAGAAAGAAATGGCACTTTATGAAAGTGAGGGAGAAGACGTGAAAACCTAACTTTAATCTATGTTAATAATAATTAATTGTAGAATTTTCAAGTGTTTTTTTAATTACTTGTTATTATTAATCATGCTCTACCACGTGCCGAGTGAAAAATCAGTGCAAATTATTTTAATCTATGTTTATTTAATGACTCTCAAACCTACCAGCGTAGAGGCAGGGAGAGCCTCTTCTGCAGTTCTTTAAGAAGTAGGCTGGGAGATAACACCGACAATAACATTTCTTACTTTCAGAAAAGTAAAAAAATAACTGTTACATAATTGATTGGCTTCATTCTTTAAAAGACAAGTCAAGTCTTAAATTATATAATTTATATTAAAGTTTTACTTCAAATAAGAGTTAACTAAAGATTTTAGAAGCGGGAAACGCAATTTTATTTCTAAGATTGTTGAGACTGAGAAACAGACCACATAGATTGTAAAATAGGCAAACGAATAACTATTTCAGATATCTGGAATATCAATTTAGGTGATTTAAGACTATATTGTGATAATTAATAATTATACTCTGGATACTCGTAACTATTACTTACTATTAGAGTGCTTTACTAACGCCAAAGAAACGAGTATTTGATGTAAATTTAGATAAATAGTTAGTAAAGTTTCTAGAGTTAAAAAATTGTTACGTTTATTTGAAAAATCGATTAATGCTGGATCCAGCTGAATTTGCTTTAATTCAGCATAAATCCAGCTGGATTTGAAATGCCGCTGGATTGCAATCCCTAATAAGCACCCATAAACTAGGTTTATTGAATTGTATTTGACATATTCTAAACTGTTTCCAGTATCACAGAATTAAAAAGTATCGATCTATCTAATATTTTTGAGAATTTAAAATTGAAAAAATGATATTGTGTTCTTGTAATATAAAACGCCTATAGCAGTAATTTTAAATTCCAAGGTATCACAAACCAATTCATTTGATTTTTATTAATTGCAATTTTCTTTATAACGTCATCAACTGCCAAGGTTTTGTGTACCTAGTGCTAATTTATATTTTCGATTTATTATTACTTTTAATAATAATAATCTAAAAGCTTTTACAAATTAATATATTCAAACCTAGTTTGTAATTTCTAGGAGCCCGGCTCAAGGGCGTACCCAGAATCAAAACTAGGGGGGGGGCAAGCCATGGTCGTTCAGATTGTAACATTTTATCACGGAAAAGGTGAATGAAACCAAAATATTAAGAAAATTATGTATAATTATAGCACTGCTTTATCAACTAAGTTATTACAATTATTTGCTTGAAAAAAAATTATTCTAGTTACATGTCTTATACTAGTATCATTTTTCTTGGATTTGTAGAAGTAAAGTTATTTCAAGAATTGTAAAAATTCCAGCAAAAAAATTTAATAATAACTTATTTTTTGCTTCCAGGGAGGGCAGCTGCCCCCCTCTGCCCCTCGCTGGGTACGCCCTTGGCCCGGCTATTTTCAAACTCTTCAATTGTAAGTATACAAAAAAAAATCAGATGAAACAATAGAATAGATTGTTCGGTTCTGGTAATAAAAGTTGTGAAAATACGATCGCAATAGGAAGTTTTTTTTTCAAAGCAAGAAATACCGATTACAAATCGTGACTTAAAAAAATATGACAAAAAAATACTGAGAAAAACAAAACATTTACAAGGTTATTTTTATTGTATTTAATTGTAAATGCTAGAAAAACTAAATATTAACAGATATTTAGTCATGGTTTGGTAGAGTACCAACTCAATTAAAATGGGAACTACATCTTATAACGTGTAGATACTCCGAATAAGTATTTAAATGCTTAGACTTTTCAAACTATTTTTGGTCCATAATCAGCGTTGCCAGATTTTTTTTTTTGCCAAGTCGGGATTTTGGAACTTTTGAGTGAAAAAAGCAGGATTCTTTCGTCGAAAGCGGGACATAGTAAAAAAACGTATATAATCTGAAGTTTTTAAATATTTATCTTTTTATTTGAGTTCAAATTACGTTTACATGACAATAGATAGCAAAAATAGCCATAGAAAATGTATTTTAATAAAAATATGATATTTTAAGTCAGATTTACCCTATCGTTAAATAGTTGAGTCTTATTCGTCTGCTGAATAAAAAAAATAAAAAAAACAGAAATCAAAATTAAAAAAGTTTTATTCATTAGATAAATATGGCGTTTCAAACAATAATCTGAGGAGTGAGTGTTACAAATTACAACTTACAATAAGAGAATAATTATTTACGCACGGTCGAGTTATCCCCGAAAAGCGGGACTGAGCCTGTCCCGCGCGGGACATTTAATTTTGATTTAAAAATCGGGACGTCCCGCCAAAATCGGGACGTCTGGCAACGTTGGTCGTTATGTACCTGCTGCCATCTACGTTTGGCTTGTCATGTACAACACCTACGTCTGGCAACGCTGTCCATAATACCTTTCATATCAAGCTATAACTTCATAATAACATTTACATAATTTAAATTTGTATCATTTGGGTAATTTATCATATGTATTTTTGAATATACCTAACAGATTTGAGCATGTACAAAGTTTAATCATAATCGTTTGGGCAGTTTAAAAAAATATAGTTTTTTAAACTGTTTTAACTTTTCTCGCACTGCGATTCTACCTCGAGGTGCGACCGTACTCAACTTGCATGGAAAATTTGAGCGAAATCGATCAAGTGGTTTGGGTTCTCTCTGCGAACAAAAACAAACAGACCTTAAATTTTTTTTCGTATGGGTTATAGATACCCAACTCGATGGATTTGAACGTTTTTTCTTTTTTTCATAATTCTCCCAGTATTACCCATAATTATCGAAATTCTTTAACCATATTGTAAGTACTTGATAAACACTTACTTTAAATAAATAAAACGGTTTTTAATTGCATAATTTATTAATAATTATTTGTAATTGATGTTTTCTCAAAAATGTAATCGAAAGATTAATTTTTTCAAAATGTTATTATAATATATACAATTAAGTTAGCAGGAAAGTGGACAAATTGATGTATATGTTTGAGATTTACATCAATTTGTCCACTTTCCTGCTAACTTAATTGTATATGTTTGAAAAAAATATGGACGCAACAATTTCCAATGTTAAACTTTCAATTTTTTCGTAGCTAAGAAAAAACAATTATTTAGACAATATTACGTATAGAGAGAGAGGGTTTATTGTAACAAAGTTTGATACAGTATCTAAACCACAGCATGGGTTCAGAACAAGCTTCTATTGTGCGAAATTTCTAGCTTGTACCGTTTGGTTCTGGGAGCTTGAAACGGACGTATACTCAGGAGTTTTTCCGATTTTAGTATACGCAACATGAAAAAAAGACACACCATTTTTTGAAAAATGGTAGATTCAGCCACAACTTAAAATCTTTTTGGAACGAAGTTCCTTATCGCGGGTTAGCGAGGGGACCTAGCCGAGAAAAAATGTAACATGTCACGAAAAACCGTAAGACAAAAAATGTAATATTCATGTCACGAAAAACCGTAAGACGTATAATGTATACAGGTATACGGTGATACCGGGTGTTTTTAGATTATACCGGATGTTTTTAGATTATACCGGATGTTTTTAGATTATACCGGGTGTTTTTAGATTATACTGGGTGTTTTGAGATTATATAGGATGTTTTTAGATTATACCGGGTGTTTTTGGATTATGCCGGGTGTTTTTAGATTATATAAAACGCGTTACGAAAAACGTCTTATACGAGAGGGACTTCATTCCAAACACGTGTCCCGCGACACGTTCCAAGTTGTTTTTTTTTTTGTACGGTTACACGACTTTTACTATAGGTTATACGCCGTATAAGCATAAAAAATGAAGTCACTATCCAAATTTGTATAAAAATAGTGAAAGTAAAATTATACAATCAAAATAAATATTTATTTAAAAATTATGTGCAAAAATAGTTTTCGTTACTCAACACATATCTAAAACTAAATTATATAAAAGTAACATCACACAGAAAATAGATACTAATAAATGAAAATGTTAATTTAATGCAAATCATTAATACTGTAAAGTCACACGGAGAAAATAATAAAGTCGCAATTAACTACTAATAAGCCTTCTAGTAATTTTGCATTTTTATCTCGTCACATCTCATTAAACTAAATTTAGATAGATATACGATATCAAGCTATCTGTAAGACTACTGTTTAATGAGCTGTAATGAGATAAAATACGCAATATTACACAGACGCTCGATAACAAACTGTATAATCTACTTAAAGGAAGATTTGGTTGAGGATCAATAAATAAAAAGCTTTACCAAAGTTTCGCTATGGCCATAGCGAAACTTTGGTAAAGCTTTTTATTTATTAATCCTCAACCAAATCTTCCTTTAAGTGACATTCTATTGGATCAACACCACCATGTATAATCTACTAAGGTATATTTTTAGGGTTTCATACATACGATGAAAAAACGGAACCTTTATAGGCCTGTCTGCTTGTCACAGCTTATTTTCTCCGAATCTACTGGACGAAAAAAGTTGAAAGGTACATATATAAACTTAGATGACCCAATCACGGACGTAGAGCGCAGATAAACGATTTCCGATTTTGGGGGTCAAATGAGAAAATTCAAAAATATATTTTACGTTCGAGACTGGGTCATCTAACTATATACCGGGTGTTTTTTTCAAAACTTTGAATGGATTTTTTTGTTGATACACCGGTTGAATCAAAAAAAGTTTTAGGCAAAAGTTGTTGGGTTTTGAGGGGGAAATAATTTACACGTAATACCAACCCCCTCCCCCCACCCCTCGGCAGGGGGTAACTTTTGTCTTTTAAATGGAAACCCCCGATTTTTATGATTAAATTAAATTAAATTTAATTTAAATCGGGGGTTTTCATTTCAAAAACAAAAGTTACCCCCTCCCCCTGGCGAGGGGTGGGGGAGGGGGTTGGTATTACGTGTAAATAATTTTCCCCTCAAAACCCAACAACTTTTGCCTAAAACTTTTTTTGATTCAACCGGTGTATCAACAAAAAAATCCATTCAAAGTTTTGAAAAAAACACCCGGTATATAAAGTTAGAATAGAACAGAATGATTACTTTATTAAAAACCAAGAAGTATAATAGCGTCAGACATAAAAAATATTAAATAAAAATACAGTTTTGTCCTAGATGACCCAATTAGGGACGTATAGCGTAATTAGACGAATTCCGATTTTGGGGGTTAATTTTGAGAGCCAAATTAGAATTTAAACGGAATGCAGCCCGGCGCCAGCACTAAATGGCTTCCACAGAATTCCGGCACCTTAAATCGGGACTCTACTGTATATGAATAATATTGAGACGTTATTTTTATATAAATTATGTAAACAAGTAAAATAGATAATTAATTTCTCTTGATTATTAATTAATAAAGAGATACGAGGAAGTGACAGTATTAATTCATCGAAGTAACAATGTCGCCGTCTTATGTATTAATTAAAAACGACATCGCGGGAATCTGTTACCTTGAAGTTTGTTCCAGCAGTCTATTTGCACTGTTTACTGCACACGCAATATACAGTCTGTCCACAAAACTTGGCCATATCTTTAAAAAAAACTTAAAAGAGTCTATCTTATAGCTGGCTGTGCATTTTTGGTTTGTCAACTATTTCAGTATTCACTGTATAATTGTAAAATCAAGTGTAGATCGCGTAGGTTTTGAACACTTCCAACTGCAGTTAGCAACTTCATTATTATTTAAATGAAATTATTAATGCACACACGCGTTATGATTATAAAAGAGAGTGGGTGGAACATTATTTCAATCATTGTACGAGCGATAGGCAACAATATGAACGAGTGCGCAAAACCATTTGACATGGAAATATGGCTGATTTGATACGAACTATTATTTTACATCAAGTCAACTAATGCGTGGGAATAGACATTAGTAGCTTTCATAAATGCAGTAAAATAGACAAGTCGTTAGGTGGGTCGTTTATTAGTACTCTATAAGTGCGACACTTGAGGTCCATATGACCCAACTTCCCGGTATGATCAATATTGAATATAAAATATGTAGGTATTTCAGGTGACTGTTTCCCAGCTGTGTAGGTTTTCACGGCTGGCGTTGTTGCAAAACTTCTTGGTTTTCGGGCTTGTACGCCATGGTCCATTGGTATTTCTAACTGACTCTTCGTCTACAACTGCGGTAGACATTATCAAAGGCGATGTGGTAGCGGGCGAAGTGTTCTTCTCGGCTGCTCACAAGCAAGTGTGTCGACTACTGCTGCTCCTTCTTCTTACTAAGACCGAGTAGAGAACGACAACCAACGGTGCATAAAAGAAGAAGGAGCAGCAGTAGTCGACACACTTGTTTGTGAGCAGCCGAGAAGGACACTTCGCCCGCTACCACATCGCCTTTGATAATGTCTACCGCAGTTGTAGACGAAACGTCAGGTAGAAATACCAATGGACCACGGCGTATAAGCCCGGAAACCAAGAAGTTTTGTTTCCTAGCTGTTCAATATGCACTATTTTTCATCTTACGAACGGTTGGACTGTAAAATCCACTTACGTTTTGGAAAATCTAATCCCTATGGAAAATCTCATTCAATATTTGATGGTAATGCTTCAAAATAAACTAGAAATATGTGCCATTCTTTCCATACGACTTTTAGCCAAATTTTTACAATTTGTTTGATCGAAATAAACTATTTAAAATCAGATTAAAACAAGAAAATTCGCATAAGCTTTAAACAAATTTTTGTACAGAAAAAAATAAATTTGAAATAAAATATCGAGCAAACCAAATTTGTCAATATTTTTAATATACGTTTGTAAAGAAAAAAACACTCAGAAAGGTCATGCTTTCCTGAGACAACACCTACATGTGATGGGGATACAGCAGGGCTCACCACTATGTAGATTTTGCAAAATGGAGGATGAAATAGCCACCCATATCGTGTTTGAATGTGAGGCTTTCACCTAAAGGAGGACAACAATCTTTGGCTACATTGATGAGGATGGAATAGTTCCACAGGACAATCAAGGAGCAAACCTTCTGGAGCTCATAAGAAGATCCTGCTTATTTGCTGACAAGATTCAGTAAAAAGGGAAGCACAAAAATTCTTTCAGGATGTGGTGCATTTGGGCTAAGAGACCACCCCATTCTATTTTAATCTATTAATCTTAATCTTTAAAAAAAAACTTCATATTGTTAATTTACCTTCTCGTAATTCGAAATTTCGTGACGTACTGTAAAGAAATTTTGACGAGTACCACGTTTTTCGACTCAATTTTTAGGACAAGATTATACGTTTTTGGAAATTTTTAGAGAGCAGGCCAATCACAGCTATTAAAAATAGTAATGAAATGAATTCTAAAACCACAGCATGAAATTTTCTAAGAGAATATTTTACAGTCTGAAGGATTAGTCACTCTTAACTGGGTCAGTACATCTAAAACCGTAATATTTTGATCTGAGCAAAGTTGAGTGATATCTAGGAAGAGTTATTCGATCTGTAACCATTAATACTGATAATAACATATTTCTTGCTTGCATAATATCAACTTACCGATAACCAGTTACAAATTTACATCAAAAGTCACGCATTGTAAAATAAAACCGCGATAAAACCGAAAAGAATATTGTAAGAAGAATTAACCTATTATTTGCCTATGTTTGCTTCCTTCTGACGAACTGTTAGATAAATTTTAATTCTAGGAATACTATGAAGAAATATCAATCGAGGTAGTCGGTTGGAGTATTGACGGTTCGACGGTACCAATATCTTTATTTATACGGTTTGATAGTTTTAGTTATTGTGAGGTAGACGCTAATTAAATGATTAATTAGAGCGGTTGTGAATGTTGTGATTTAGTTATTGTATCTATTAATATAAAATTTGAAATGACGCCCAAGACTCATAAAAATGATCAGACTACTATGACAAAAGGAGTTCGAAGCGTACTCAATTTTTTATTTCTCTATAATAAAGGTAGTTTATAAAATAAGCGGTTTGTAAAGTGAACAAACAAGATTCAGTTGGGTTGCAGAAAATCTGGCTTGACAACTGCGACCACCCATATTTCTCTATTAAAAAAACATTGTAGAATTTTAAATCGACCCTGCTTGAAAAATAATTGATCGATTGAAGCGATATTTTTTCCACCTCGAAACAAAAATTTTTTTGACTAAAATTTCGCTTGAGAAGCGAATTTTTTCCATGTATACCAAGTTTATTTTTGTGTGAATATAATATAATAGGGGGTTTCACAACGACATTAGACTGTTCTTGATTGCATCAAGCATCAAAGTATATTATCATAATCTAAGGTGATTGTCAAATCAATTTTTTGATGATGATTTGTGTCGTCTAATTTCAAACACCGCCAGATCCACTTTCTTTAAAAGGAGATTTTCTGTCTATTTTATTTTTTTTTTATTCTAAAACGAATGAATTTAAAATCAATATGGTGTTTGCTATCTATACTTATCAAATATTGCTTTATATTTTGACAACTATATCATTCACGTAATAATAATAATAATAATAATATAAAAAATTATATACACCTATCCCCCGATTTACACAGTAGATACGTTCCTGAGAAAAACGTGTAAATCGAAAATTAAAAATTTTCAAGTCAAAACCGTGCAAATCGAAAAGCTTGCAGAAAATGTATAATTTTGCTATTTAACAGTTGTGATTTTTTTCAATATTTTTAGGTGTACACAGAAATAAAAATAAAATGCATTGACAGGTTAAAATATGTAATATATTACGGAAACATTGTTTTTTTATTTAATTACAATACATTAAACAGAAGAACAAAAAATAAAACCAAAACTTTAATTTTATGCGAAGAAATACAGACATAGTGTGCGTGTGCAGCAAGTCAGCACATAAGCTCGGGATTCCCCGTGAGATGTAAACACAGCGCACGTGTTCAATCACAGTAGCATTTAGTAGAGTGCGATAAAAACAAAAAAAAACTTATTTGGAAAACCGTGTAAAAGCGAAAACGTGTAAAACAAGTACCGTGTAAATCGGGGGATAGGTGTACTGTAAAAATTACATTTTTGGATCTGACTGAATTTGAAATTAGACGCCACATTTGTGCAACCCAGCATCACACGCATAAGTAGGAAAGTTAATTAAATTAGCGACATTATTATTATCTCAAATAGTTAACATAATTCAGACCTTAGAGTAGCTGGTTTACAAATAGTTATACTGTGTACTAATAGGTTAACTTGTGCATAAAAACGTGTGTAGGCAGTCGATATCTTACTCTAACTGCACTAAACACTGTTCTTGGTCTTTCAAAATAAGCAAAACTATAATACTACCCGATTACAGACTATCTGTGCATTTTTACACATATCGTGTTTTAATGGATCTTCAACCTCAAACTCATTAAAAGTGCATCAGGCAGTCCACAATCTACTTTAATGCTTGCTTTATTGGTGTATTAAATAAGGAATAAATACCGATTTCAACTGATCTACACAAGCGAATAGTCACAAGGGATAATAAATTTTGGTTTCTAAGTGGATTTATCATACGGCACATAATTGGCGTCGGTCCTAGGGATCGGACCAATATTTCTCGACGTTTCATAGCCTCCTGAACAGTTTGGTGTCATGTTCTTTGAAATTCTTAAGCAGCAAATAGCAAGCCAACTGAGAAGCTTAATGGTTAATCGCAGCTAATAGAAGCAGGAATAAAATGCAATTTGCGAACTCAGTTCGAAATTTCCCAAAAGCATATTCTACAAGTCAAATGTTTCAACTGTCTTCAAGACAATTATTAATGTTTCTTTGATAACTTTCTTGGGTCTTTAAAAAAACTAAGGTGTTGTTTACTTGAACTGACGTCTTTTTTGAAACCCAATCAATTAACACCAATCCTGACAATTCTGCAACTCAATAAATAACGCACGATTTTAAATATTAAAATGTTTACTTTTGATCGCAACGTACCCACATACGCCCTCTGTACTTGAACCTACGAAGTAAAGATAAACAATGATTATCTCTGTACAAAAATGGGAGAGTCCTTCGAATGGTAAGTCTGGTCAGATTAAGACATGTTGAAGCATAAGAAGGCATTATGCAGTAAAAATAATATACCGTTATTCTTAAAGTCATTTGTAATGTAACCACACTACAATGATACCAACTTAGCAGATGTCTGTTATACCTGTATATTATTTTGCATGCCCTGCCCAAACAGATTATCCTCAAAGCAAGCAGTACTTCTGTTCAACGAATGCTGTCATTCTTATTACTATAACATATCTATATAGCACCGCTTCCTTAATGCTCGGTTTCACCAATCTATACTAATTATATAAAGATGTAAAATATATATGTATGTTTGTTCGTAAGGGATAATCTCTGGAACAACTGAATACGAGTTTTTTGAGCTACTAGCTAGAGATGGGAAAAACGGGTCTTTTTAGTGATCTGCATCTTTTCATCTGGATCCCGTATGTGAGCCGGTTCACTGAACCGGTTCAAAAAGAGCCGAGTTCTGAATATGTTACTGCAGTCTGCCACTGAGTTACCTAGTTCAGTCAATCATATCACGACCTGTATAGAATCAAGAATGCATAGTCAAACATGTGATGCATGAGTCATTTGAGCTGACAGATGCATCAAAGCAAGAACTGATGCGTAAGTGTAAAATGTGCTTCTGTGTGTTAAGTGTTTCACTGAGTTACGCGGATCCGTTGATCCGTTGGCTCAAAAAAGAGTGAGTCGGCTCTCACGGATCTACCGTCGGAGTCGGCTCTTTGAACCGGTTCAGATCTGAGTTACACAACTACTACGAGCTCGTCGAAGAGCATTCTCAGGAACTGATAACCGAGGAGTTACAAGAGTTACAGTCGTGCAGCATACGGAAGTTCTGCAAGAATTGGTTTTGAGGAGGAGCCAGAGGTACAAGTGAGATAAAGGACATCTTCGGAATGTTGAAGTTCGTGGAAAAGAAACATCCCGAACAAGTTGCAATTGGTCGTGCATCGGAACTATTTAATGACACTTGCCTAACTCATTTCCGCAACATTCTGAAAGGGAGGAAGAAACAAGCCTCCTTGGGCATGTTTTTTTTAAACGGCCTGCAGGCGAAAGTGAGGAAAGCGTGGCGAAAAAGACAGTATCTTCTGTAAGTTCTGGGGTGTCATTTTGGGTGCTGGAAAGGATTAATGGCATTTCAATTATTAATTTAAATAGGAAAATTTGCTTTGAGATATGAGCAAATTGACACATGAGCAAGGTTACGGAAGGAATAAAACTCTTATGTCGAGGTACCATTGTATAAGTTTTTAGTTCGAAATGTTAATCTGCCTTTTCGTAATTCGAAATCTCGTGACGTGCTGTAAAGAAGCATTGGATGAAAAGATGTTTTTTGTCATTTTTAAGCAGCAAACCAAATTTTGTGAAGCTTAATGCTTAATCACAGCTAATAAAAACAGTAATAAAATGGATTTTGTAATCACAATTCGAAATTTCCCGAGAACATATTTTACGATCTGCAAGCACAACATAGTAGTATTATAACAGGAGAACAGTACAAAACAGAAGTCATGGTTTGCATTATAAAAGGTAAGTTAGCTTATTATGGAATAGCACAAAGGAGCTTCTTACATTTGGACTAACGCACTGCTGTAATATAAAAAGGCACGTCTACACAGGAAAATAATTCAGAATAATATGAAGAACCAACCGAAACGCTGCATTTTAGTACAAAGAAATTACTTTTTGTGTCACGATTATACAATTAAAGACAGCGCTCATATGTTACTTTTTGATAAGAATCTATGGATCAAATCACAAGGAGCCCCGAAGATGTGTGATTGCACCAATAGACAACCATACGTACGTTTTTTAAAGAGCTCTTCCTTCTTTCACCTCGCAAAAAACGCCATTGCTCCAACACCTCAGAAAAAACAGCTCTATAATGTTGATTTGATTATATGAAATAAAGGCAACCTTCAAAAATTTGAAAAATGTATAAATAAATATATTAATATGGAATAGGCAATAAAAAAAAATTATGCCAATCGGGATCGAACGAGCGACCTTCTGTAGGTATGCACGGCAGACGCTCTACCTACTCGTCTACCGTAGTCGTCTATTACTGCGCAGCCGGCCTTTATGGTAAATGGTATACCAAGTACCGACTATACAAAAACAATGTTCGGGCTTTTCCGTGAGCTCCTCATACTTTTAGATGTGCGATTACGTCGCCTGTAAATTCTATTTTGTTAAAATAAACAACTAATGTATCACGGACGTGCGACTGTCAATGTTTCGCGTTACTCCAAGCCATAGAGCGCGCGAAGCTGAAACAAACACATCACTAGATCGAACGAAAGTGCGATTGAGCGAGACCTATTTAGTAACTGAATATCCGTCAAACTACGATGCAATTACTCGCGCGTTTTCGATACGAAAAGTAGGGTAGGACGTTAGCTTGTTAAATTCCGGTTTCCAAAAAAAAATCGGTTTCCCGTTACCTCGAAACGTCCGTCAGGTCAAGTGTGGACAGGTCTAAATTATATATCTACATATAGGTGTAACATTGTAACCGCGAATGTAACAAAAGGTCTATATCATCACAATAATGGACCGAGTTCGCCTACGGATGCTGTAATTTATGATTTTTATAATGAGAATTCCCTTTCTAGAGTGCCGCTTTTTGCTACATATTCAATTTCAATATGCAAAACCGAATCTGTATTTGGTGAATTTTTATATATAGTCCGCACGTATATCTGTGATGATTTGCAGAATTCACTGATAGAAAATCGAATGGTAGAAAAATTAGCCAACGCTTCGTCAAATCAATAGAAATTTGACGTTTGAAGCTAGGACATCTGGTGGTAAAAATGCAAACATAGCTAAATGTGGTTTCAAAATTAAGCCACGTCTCTGTTAAATCAACGTATAGAAATTTGACGCTTGAAGTTATGACATTTTAAAGTGTCACAAATATAGAAAAAGTTTATAAAGCAGGGTTAAGGGAGATGTTAAAGTTCTACTGTAGTGTTGGGATGATTGACATCTGGTGAGAGAAAATGAAAGTATGATAAAATGTGACCACGCCCCTTCATATTTTAATATCATTGAACTAAAAAACATCTAATAGATGACTTTTAAGGCTGTCGGAACGCTCTGAATTTAAGCCACACCACGAGGCTAAAAAATACTGTTGCAAGGGTGCCGCTATCAGTTGATTACTCTAAATTTTGGAAATATTTTTAAGACTTAAAAAACTATTCCGAAAAAGGAAGAGTCACTTTAAGTTTGTGATGGAATAGTTTTGTGAAATAAGTACGAATAAGGTCGTAGTGTGACATTGAAAACGTGTGTTTTTTGGCACAATTAATGCCAACTTTTTTGTAGTAAATCGCACATAAATTACAAAAGTAGTTCATTAGAGACCTAGATTTGTCCTTGTCTTCCTTATAGAAAAAGAAATTTTGCAAAATGTAGACGAATAAGTCTACAATCAGCTACCAGCCGAAACCCTATTTTTGGTTTAAATTCAAAGCGTTCCTTAAATGATCACTAGCATTGAAGGAAAAATGCTTTATACCATTTTTAAATCTTCGGCTCGTTTTAATATCGGTTTTGATAAAAAAATTATCGTAACTCGTTCTATGTTTTTTGTTGCGCAGTAAATGTCAATGATTATAAGTACTATATAGTATAATGTGTTGAGGTTATGTTAAACATATATTATTATTTGAGTTGAGGTTATGTTAGAACATTCTTCTAGTTACACACAATTTTACGACGTTAATAAACAAGTGGTACATACGTTTTGAAAGGTAATATATTTTCTTTTGCATAATTTTGTTTAAAAAACACGGCGGAATGCAACGAAATTTAAAAATCAATAAAGTGCACATTCACTTTATTTTATAAAAAAAAAATATCACTGCTAACTGCATCAACCCTGATTAACAAGTTAATGGGATTCAATCGTAGACATAATTATATATTTTTAACTATCGGCTCGGCCCAGTTTTGCTCGAGTGTAAATTTAATAATACATAGACAACTTTTTCTCACGAGTTAGTATTTTTATTAAATATAGCATATTTTGTACCGTTTATAAGTTAAACTTGATTTTAATCCAATTTTGAAAGAATACGATTAAGACCCGTCAGTATAAATATTGACGAATATCGTGTTTTTTTATTCACTTTTTAGGACAAAAAATAGATTTTTCGAATTTTTTTCACAGCAAGAAAAGTTTTGTGAAGCTTAATGCTTCATTACAGTTAATACTAACAGCAATAAAATGAATCTTCCGACCACAGAGAGAGTATTTTAATTACGTGATGATTTAAAATAAATTTTTATGTAATATGTCGAAAAATCGAAATTTATCTTTAACTTTTTTTTTTCAATATTGTTCACGTCCATTATAATTAAAAAGTTTTTTTTTATTTTTTAACGGGAAATTGGACTATTCAAATTTAATATAGTTAACCTAAATTAAAAAATTGCGACGTTTCGTTAAATGATTTCAACGTTACTGTAAACTAAAAATCCGACCTTGATAGCTGTCGGTGCAGGCAGCAATGAATATAATATTTCGCTATAAATAAACTTGTGAACTGTACACAAGATTTAACTGTCTCACGCAAATGAATCATACATAAATGACCTGCCAAAAAATTCAACTCACATTTTAGTTTATATTTATTGTTGTTCTTAAAACTCGAATGCTAAATGTTTGAAAAATGTGGTTACGCTTATTAAATCATATCTTTTATAACATTAATTTTCTTTTTAATTATCAACATAATAGAGGTACATTTAAATGGCACATTAAAATACTGTTCCACTAATTTTAGAGATGTATGAAAATAATATTTTATGAAATTGGATAAAAAATGCAGATTGTTGTTGTGGTAGATCAGAGACTGTCAAACAGTGGTAGGTGCAAACACGTGCAATTTTAGGATAACAAGGTTTCTCAAGTTGTTAAAAAAATAGAAAGCGAAATTTCAAGATGATTCAAAACAATTTCATTTCTGAAATACACTCACTGGTCAGTTATTACCAAAATATGTTTTAATTATTCCAGAATTTCAGATAGACGCTAATGATTTCAGCTGTCGAGCGTCTATAATCTACAATCTATCAATATGCCGTGTGCAGGGGCGTAGCTACCGCCGTATCAATTATACGGGCCCCCCGGGCCACGGGGGCCCCCAACGTGCGTAAGCAAAAATTAATAAAAACTTCCCATTTTTTTTTATTTCAGAAATGACAAAAGTCAAAAAAAGCAATTTCTTTTTTTCCCGCGTAAAGCGTGCGTTCAAAAGTTGGCAACATCCTACATCGGTTATCGCGGGCTGCGGGATTTCCCCGTTTAAGTCATTTACTTCAACGGGGGAAGGGCCCCCAAACAAATTTTTATACGGGGCCCCGCCAAGGCACGCTACGCTTCTGGCCGTATGTTAAGTTTCCTGGTACTTTCAGAAGATGTATAAACATTCAGATTCTATTACGATGACAGAAGTACATAACCTCAAAAAAAAATTACAATTGATCAAGGTTTCATGCCCGCAATACCGAATCCCACATTTAAAATAAATCGGTAATACAGATCGTAATATTTGTATTTTCAAACTTCCGTTTAAATCTTTGCGACCTTCTTCGTTGTTATTTTGAACTAAACATAAAAAGTTAAACAAGAAATAAAAATATATCCAACCACTGGTACATATCGCCTATAATTTAAACAACTTTATTATAAATTTAAAATATCATTTTATTACTAATTTAGTGGATATAAAAAATATTTTTATAATTTAAATGAAATGATTTGTATATCAAAAATACTTCGCTACGACTATTAGCGTCGAACTGCAAATTAAATAAATTATAGCTATTTTAAACTTGCACCAAACATTTAAACTGTTTAAGATATCAAGAATTTTTAATGGTTTTATAATAGTTTAATTTATACAGAACTATTAGAAATTTTATTAAAGTATTTCGGATGAACTAAATTCTTACTAGCTCCGATCAAGTTTTGTTATTGGTTTGTTATTAATATTTCCTTAATGTAGAAATATAATAATAATATACGACAAAGACAGTAGTATTTCAAGTATTTTATGACAGAGAGAATATAAATTTTTGATAGATTTCAATCAAGTGTACCGCATCGAAGCGTCGTCTAGTGGATAAAACAGCATTGAACAGTAAACTGTTTTATTGACAAAGACAGGAAAACTGTCATGGCCTGTGTATATGAAATAAATGTCATTAATCGTTATTATTATTAATACTAAATATTTAATAATATTTGATACATTTCAATCAACTCTAGCGTAGATATCCCTCGACGAAGCTATTAATATTTATTTATACAAATAAAAAAAAATAATAGTAAGCTTGGAAATCATAGTATTGTACTGGCGTTATGTAATTAAAAATGCGACTAAATATTCGCTTCGATTAACATTTCTGCAATGTTCATTTCGTCAAACAAGCAGCGCGGATCGCTTTTCGTCATAATAATAATTAGTATATAAAAGTGACATTCTTTTAAAACACTTTAACATACTTTTTTTCGTTTTTTTATAATCCCATAATTGGATAAAAAAAAAATCTTCACATCATTCATTAGTAAAAAACGTGGTGTACATTGTATTATGACAGAATCGAAAGTGCTACAAAAATAAGAGTGTAATTAAAATACACATGTCCCAAATATGTATTAAAAAAGAGTGTTGGTGAATCATTACAATAACCAAATATAAAGGCTGTTCCATAATTAACGTCAATCAGTTTGAAAACCTCGATTAATTCGGAATCGAAAAACTGTATATAGTTTCCGCGTCTGACTTGTGTTAGATCAAAATCTCGTGGTCAAAAAAATACAAGAATTTTGGTAAAGCCTAATATTTTTAGATGATCTAGTATTTAGGGTGTAAATAAATATATTTGTCGGCAAGTCAGGGAAAGGGAGCGCCTTAAAAGATCATTTTTTCATTTAATAAGAATTATAAAAAAAATATCACTTGAAATAACAATAATTAGGAATTTGAATCTGAGAGATTTAATATAATAGAGTTTGTAAACAGCCGACGTAACTGGCTGACGGCCTTAAAACAGGTATACAAAATGTAGTTCTAATTTTGACAGCCAGACGTCTCTCACCTTTTTTGAGGTAGAATAGAACGGTCTGGACACAAATACTACGTATGCATTATTAGTATATACTATATAGTATCAAACCACCCCTTCACATGTAGAATAGATGTATTAAATATATAATATCAACTACGTATGGTTCTTTGCTCCTTTTTTTGTGACCGATCTCACATTTCGCTCGCTTGTTAATTTTTTTCATTTGACTCTTTGTCACAAGACCTGCTTCAAAAAAAATGTGAGTTGCCTGGCAGATGTAAGACATTATATATATATTCACGAGTAAAATGCCATACGTAAAGTAGTGAGTGTGTAGTGTAGTAGAGAGGGAAGCAATCAGTATAGGTATTGAAAAATGAAAGGGGAGCGCCAATTCGTAAGAATCTACGAGACGCGAAGCTGGCCGAATGAGACGTCGCTACGTGCAATCTAAACGTTACTATATATCTAGTATCAAACCACCCCTTCACATGTAGAATAGATGTATTAAATATATAATATCAACTACGTATGGTTCTTTGCTCCTTTTTTTGTGACCGATCTCACATTTCGCTCGCTTGTTAATTTTTTTCATTTGACTCTTTGTCACAAGACCTGCTTCAAAAAAAAAATTGAATTGCCTGGCAGATGCAAAACATTATATAGATATTCACGAGTAAAATGCCATAAGTAAAGTAGTGAGTGTGTAGTGTAGTACAGAGTGTAGTAGTAGAGAGGGAAGCGATCAGTATAGGTATTGAAAAATGAAAGGGGGAAGCTGGCCGAATGAGACGTCGCTACGTGCAATCTAAACGTTTTCAATTCCATCCAAGCGCACCATTAGATGTTTCATATCAAAAACAATCAGACTTAATTTTGGATTAGTCAGCATTCGGTGTAGAAGTTTCAAACGTCTACCGACTGTTGATTTGATCGGCGTTATTTTTGAAACACCCTATACAGATTCACCGACTGATGTACAGGTAAAATAATTACCTGTAGTTAACGCGATAATGAATCTTACACATTACAATATTTAATATGTTACGCAACTAGGTTCATTTCGCGTAAATAACCGTCCATATTTGTGCAATATTCAAACCAAATTTGGTGATCATTAGTCTTTAATGAACATCACTTTATTATTGCCAACTTTAAAGTTTATAATGATAAACTTTATATACAGAGAACTATATTTTTATTGACAGTAAAAAAAGGTCTCGGTACAAGCGGAATTTACAGTATTCCAAATATAATTACAATTTGGAAACATGTATTTTTGGTTAGCTGAGCCTGGTGCCAAGTAATACTTCTAATTTTATACCGAGCGTTGTAGAGTAGTGGTGAGAGCACTACAGTTGCATTGGGGAAGTACTGAGTTCGAATCCCGACGGGGGCAGATGTGGCTAGAGCTTTTTTCTACTGTCTCTCATCGAGACAGTTATTTTCTGTATCATCATGTTGATGTTTTCCATGGTTTTACGTCAATGAATTTCCAGATATAAATATATTTTTTATTCTCAATATTGTTTACGTCCATTATAATTAGTAAATATATGTATTATTTAATATCTAAATTTTGTTAATTTTATGGTTAACTAGTTAAAGGTTTTATTCAATTTGTATAAAAAAAAATTGTAATTATTTCATTAACTAATTTGTATTTTTAATCATTTCAGTTGTGCTTGAAGAAGTTAAAAAGATTTAACGAAACGTCGCAATTTTCTAATTTAGTTTAACGATATTTAAATTATCCAATTTCCCGTTAAAAAATTAAAAAAAAACGTATTTTTTATTTTCGGCAACACATCAAGTCCTGAAAGGCAGAGAACTTGACGGATCGCAGACCAATTCCGTAACACATCGGGCAAACTATTGTAAAGATACATGCAAAAAAGTTTTGTGTATGCTAGTAATGGTAATTAACGCCACAGGCCTGATTCAAAACACAATGATCTTTGAAAACTATGGAAAAAAACAGATGCAAAAGAATTTTGTGTTTACAAAAAAAAAAATGCATGCTGCAGACCGATACCAAAAATAATGATCTTTGAAAACAGTGTTAAGTCGCCTGCAAAATAGTTTTATCTAATATGAATTTATTATTTCAAATAATAAACTGAAAGTCCAATAATATCACTATTTTGCTTTTATCTTTTCAATTGAAAACCAGGTTTAAACTGCAGAGGCAAACAATGACGTTCTGTAAACTGTTTTCACAAAAAAGACACATAAGTTTCTAAAATATCATCGTAAGTTTTTAATAATAATAATTATCTCGTAATTACTTCTAGAAGACTATTATACACCATTCTTTTGTTAATTTCTTGCACACATTGTTTGTGTAATAAACATACTTTATATAAATATTTGCTTTTTTGTTTTCTACAAAAGAATTTTAATAAATCCATTATTTCACCAAAAAAACAGCTAACAATATTTGCTTTCTAAATTGGCGATACAAAATATAACTCACGCATGAATTTTGAACCTTGGATACTTGATTTACGTTTAATCGTAGTAAAGTAGAGAGATCTAGGAAAGCTATTTTAAATAAAATTGTTTTCTCGTCAACGCATAACCATGTTTGTACGTCAAAGAAATGCAAGAACTTTTTCTAATTTCAATTCCAAATTTGTTATGGAAATTTTACATATTACAACGCCGTTTAAGTTGTATCATTGCACTGGAAATATCAAAGATTTTATCAAATAGTTTTACCATTATATTACTAAAAGTACATATTGCATTTTTAATCCTAGAAACCTGACAGAAATTTTCCTATTAAAATAAGATATAAGTTTTAATTTCTACAAGCTGCAGAAGGACTATTTAATTGTTACAATGCTAAATTAGAAAAAATTATTTTTATCCACTAACACCGTCGGGATTCAACCCCGAATCTTTCCTATTAAAGGTGTGATAACTTTAAAATAAGACGACTTAATGCCGGCTGAATGACGAAATCAAACTTTTCATGTGTATTTTTTTAATTTCATTTTTCAAGTTAATTGTTTTAAAAAAAATATTGTTGTCTAACGCCCAGCGACAAATATGTTTTGCTAATATTTTTTTTTGAATTATTATTACGGTTCGTAGTTAAATGGTAAAAAACGGAACTCTTATATAATTTCTACATGTATGTCGTCTGTCAGTACGTATGTTTTATAAAAACAATTGAAAATATTCTTCTTAACCTCTAGCGACTACATAATATATTCTTTAAATTATTATTATTTATAACAAAAATCAAATATGTACTCACTGTATCCTATTGTTTCAATTATATATCTAAAATATTACTAAAATAATATAAATAATTTTAAAACTTTATACCTATCTGAACAATGTGTTGTACATAAAAGAAATCTTGAAACACTATATGAAATAAAGACATTTCGCAAATCGACAATCTAGTCAGAGGTTAATAACCTCAGTTATCGAGCATCTATAACCCACAATACATCTCTTCCGTAAGTTAAATACTGCAATATTATTTATTCAACTGTTATAAAAAAATTTATAGACGCTCGACAATTAAAGTATTTAACGTTTAAGGTCCAGTTACACACATCTGTTTCGTATAAATTTAACACTTAAAAAAAGGGTCCTTAATTGAGGTAAACAAATCGAATCAAATCTTTATTTTTGCAAATTCACCAATGCTTGTCTAATTTTTGAGCTCCTGGCCTAGGACTGGTTCCCAGTTGAGCAAGAAATTCTTTTTATTTGAAATAAAAGAAAGGCACTTATTTGTATTTATTATCTATAATTGCACTTATTTGTAATCTATTTTGTTAAGGTAGTTGTTGTGGTACAATATTGTCAAAAAGTTATAGATTATACGCGCCACAAAAGTATACTAGCTTGTAGCTAAGTGATCCATAATTTGTACGCAAGACTGTACCCGTGGAAACGTAACCCATACAGTATTCTATGCATGTATACTTTTCTATAAATTGTTGAACTTTAAACCGTTATTTACAAATAATTAGACGGTCAAAAATTTTTCTTATTTTTTTTTAAACTCATAACAAATGCATTGAAAGACTGTCAGTTTTTGGAAAGTTTCTGACAGTTAGTTCTTTTTTTATAAATAAGAAACTGGCTCAGAGCTACAGAGATCGTATACAATCAATGTTAATTATCCAATTTTTAATTGAATTTATCTCGGATTATATACGGTCGATCGACTTCAAATTTTCAGGATAATTGTATTATCATGTCCTTAATAAGTATACATAAATTAAGAATTTTCTGACGGTGTGCCTTAACCACGACAACTACCTTAAGGAATAAATTATTTTGATTTTTCAGACTTAATTACTTTTTATCGAAGTTTCGGTCCTGATTAGGGTCTTCTTTAGAATACAAATTACTCAAAAAAAAAAAAAAAAAATTATATAATACGGGCCGAAACGTCAATAAAATATAATCATGTCTGAAAATTAGTCAAGAATTTTTATTTATTTCAATATTAAAACCAAACGTCAACAAATATTTAAATATTAGTCTAATTTAACCCAGAATAACGGGATAAACCAGCAGCAAGCTAAGGACCCCAACATCCGATTGCAGATTTATTTAAGCACTATAAGTAGTAGGTACTCGACTCTTATTAGCGCACGCGCGGGAGTGTCGATTTTGGTCACGAGATTTGTCCCTAAAACTGCGGACCCTGCTTAAATATATGAAACAGTCGCCCGAAACGGATGTGTATAATTGGACATTTACTGGCCGATTTTCTTATGCGATAACAAGATCAAACCATAATGCCGAAGGTGAACGAGCGTTGCCGATGTTATAAAAAAATAATGCGTATGCTCAACATGCGCATGCGTGATTGGATGATGGTGGATGCGTGATGGTGGGTGCGTTTATGGATGAACCGCCGTGAAAGAACCACTACGTCACATCACACTGGTGTTAAGTTAAGAACAGTGCGCTGTGCTATAGTGGCTCCGACATCAGAGGTGCCAACACCAAAATCATAAAATGTCCAACACCAAAAAAAAAAGCAGTAAATCCAACACCGACTTAAAAATAAAATTATAAAATAGCATAACAATTTTTTTTTGATATTGTGAAATGTGGATATTTTTGTTAGTTTTGTAAAATAATGCAGTGAACTTTTTTATATGATAGCTTCTTTTAGTTTTTATGTAGTTTTTTTTTCGGTCGTTTGAAGTTTCAGATCGTCACATAAAATAGCGAGAATGAACAGACAAAAAAACGGCCAACTTCATTCCCGCTTTTTCATCTAACACCGCGCTTTGTTATTGCTATCTAATAGTTCAATCGACCGATTTAGTAGGAGAGCTGCTAGACATTTTTGGGTAGGTATTTGAGGCACTGTGAAAATTAAGCCCCGCTACCCTTCAACCAGGTATGTGTTTTTGTATTTAGATATATTACTACAGGGGCAGGGACGTCGCCAAAGGGGGGCAGGTAGGGGCAGCTGCTTTAAGTTATAAGTTTTCCTGCCTAATTTCACACAATAAGTAAGTAATAAAATGTAGCGTTCAGCAGAATCACTCTGAAACTAAAATCAAATTTAAGGATTCAATAAATGTGTTAATATTTAATATCTTAACCCTCAAAAATCTGAAATTTTTATTTTTTTCTCATTCTTCTGCCCCCCTCTGGCTTAAACGCTGGCGACGCCCTTTTACAGGGGTATTGTACAACTTTTCGCAGTGCCTCAAATACCTATACAAAAATGTCTAACAGCTCTCGGACTAGTTGGTTTATCATTGAAAGCTGAATGAAAGTAAGCAGGAAAGAGCGATATTCTCTACAAAAAATAGTCCATATAACTCTTTTGTATGACTCTTGTTAATTTCCAACATTTTAACATAAATTTTATGGTCAAAAACTGAAATTTAAGAATATTTTTTATCCACAATTAACAACACCAATGAAACAAAGTAAAATTAATAATAATAAAAAATATATATAAAATAAATACAAGCAGTCTAGTGCAATGATACAAAATGCAAAGCATGTAATAAAATATAATATGAATAAACTTGCAAGCAAGAATGAAAAGAACTGTAGAGCAAAAATAAATATAAATAAATATTGTGTACTTTTTACGCTACAACAGCTCTAACGGTATTTTACTGCAATAAAACGAAACGACGTAACGTGTATCCTTAGAACCATTTGAAGGAAAATATAAAATACTGGAAATTTTAAAGACTAGTCTAACATAAAGTCTTTTCCGAAAATAATATTTAAATACAGAATAATTATAAAAAATAAACTATTTTCGCCGTGTTAACGATTCAATTTTAATAACGTCTAAAAAAATTACATAGGAATAATAATTGAGCATTTGAATTAAAAAAAAACTATTTTTTTTTAATTTTTTAAATAATATATCGTAAATAATATTGCAGAACGAAAAGAAAAAAAAATTAAGCCATAGGTAATTAATAACAAATTAATTAAAATGTATAAAACTTCATAAGATATCACTTGATTACAAAACGTACCAGGAATGTTTGTGATGTGAAAATGATAAAAGTTGTGTATTTGTGTATGACTTAATACATACTATCAAAGTAACCATGGCAACCAGGACAATAAAAACATTTTGACGTCACAGAGGTTTTTGGCGCGTTATCGGATCTTAACTAAAACATTATTTTTAAAACAAATGTAACTCTTTCATTATGAAATTAAACAAAATAATAAAAGTAGTTTCGCTATAAAACTTGTATGTGATCTTTCCATATATGTAAAAAAAAATAATTCAAAAACCCAATTTGTAGGCAGCGAACATGGCTCCTTTTTCACATTTATGTTTTTAGTGATATTTTTATTTTTCAAGGTTTAGTCCTTTGAATTATCTATACTTACTAATAGAAAAACGAAGTGTTTGTTCTGTTGCTTTAAAACACGAAATTCAAAGAAACGATTTGAAAAATTCTTTCACTGTTTAAAAGCTTGCGACTATCAGATCAAGACGCTACGACAAAAGAGGATTATTGAGTAGTAAGCGAAAAATAGTACCGGGCAGCTAGTCTAAAATGGAAAATATAAATTGGAACTAGACCTAGATAAATCTTGTACTTGCTAGCCTTAATATAAAAAAAAACCTCGGGTCGCAGTGCCAAAACCTGTCGCCAATATAGTGTATTTGCCAATACAAGCCGTGTGGTTTTATTAAGTGAAGCTAAGTTTGTTTTTCAGCAAAATAAAAAATTTAAACTCTTAATACACCCCTAATTTTTTTTCTTAATTACAACACTATTATCAATCGAACATTTACATGAAATTAAATAAGTACACTCTTCAGTAAGTCCGGTCCTGTTGGGCCGATTTTATTAAAATTATAGGGGCACTTTTTAATTACTACTAAAGTGTTAAATTTAAACTAGCGGTACCTGTTCTTCTTTTTGTTGTATTACATTACGAAGGTGAGTGACGGTTCAAGAAAATATTGTTCAAAAACTGTCGTATAGAGGCGCAAGTATCGAAAACGTTGAGCTGAAGCGCTGCCATACGAAAAGTATTTATACGTGAATTTTGATTAAAAATTAAACAAAAAAAATTTGCCGACCGTCTATCATGTTGACGTTGTTTCAAAGTTAGAACCGTCAGATGGCACCATTGCTACATATACTAAATAAATGTATAATTAATTATTTTGCAAAAACAAAAGCAAAAAAGGATTCTTTAATTGTTGATACAAAATTTATGTGGAGTAATTGTGAGGTTTTTTCGAAAAAGGGAGGCAAACATCTTATCCTTAGCGTATTAATATATATGATGTATCTGAGAATTTTATCGGTATTTTGAGAGCCAACAACCTTTTTGCAACGCCTATAAAAACCATCCTTAAAATAGCTCGATTGGTTCTTTTTAAACACGCATCGTGCGTGAATTACCAAAAATGATATTCAGAAGACTATGAAACGTCGAGAAATTTTGGTCCGCCCCTAGGTCTCACCATCCGACCGACATCAATAGTGTATGTGCCTTATGTCAAATACACAAAAAAGTAGCGACATGCGATTTGTAAAAAAAAAAAGAAACGCTAAAAGAGTTGTTCTTTTTAACATATTAATGTAAAACGTACTACGCATAGAGTGTCTTACATAAATTTATGCAAGAATCATAATTACTATAATTACTACTGTTTGTAATTTATCTCAATATTATGATAGCTGCCATTAATAATAATCTTTTGCATAAAATTACTTCAATATTTACAATAGATCTCATATTTTAAAAACACGCTGTAGGACTGAATTCACACGCCGCCGTTCGATTATAATCGACCCAGATGCCATTTGCATGAAGTTATTAATTACTGATTATTATTTATTAAATGTTATGCAAATAAAACGACCAGTTTTACTTACTGAGCCAGTAGGCGGAATCTCGCAAAAAACGCACACTTTGTTGTTATTCATTTTTCAACACGACTACTAAATTATCATATTATGATGCATTACCGACGTTTGAAAAAGATCAGAAACATGTCTCATTTAGTTTTCAAAATGTAACAAACATAGGGAGAAAATGATTGCAGGGCCTGCCTCAAAGTTAACTGAGGACTTATTAGACTCAACAGACCGACACTCAGAAAGGTGATTAGGCTCTAACCGGTCATGCTTTCCTGAGAAAACACCTACATGTGATGAGGATACAGCAAAAATCAACACCATGTAGATTTTGCCAAATGGAGGATGAAACCACCCATATCGTGTTCGAATGATGATGATGATGATGATATTTATTTAATCAGTTGAGACATTACATCTATTTGACACGTCAACGAGAAATACAAAAATGAAATTATAGAGTTATCAGCAACATAAATATTCATCAACAGAATAAAAGGCCCGTTCTAATAAGAAGTTTTTAATATTTGTCTTAAAAATTGAACAAGTATTATTTTTTAACCTTTCAGGTAATTTGTTATAAATGTAGGCTGAAAAATTTTCTGGGCAATACTTATAAATGTCTATTTTTGCCAACGTTTTCTTGCTTTTTTATTGCGAGTATCATGGCCATGTCCATCCTCTGCTAAGGCATAGTTTGCCTTATTTCCATGGGCGAAGAGCAGTAAGTAAAAGAGAAAAATGCATGGAGCTGTCATAATCTTTTCTCGAGGAAAGATGTCCCTACATGATTGTCTTCTATTCAAATTGAACATGGCGCGTATACATATAATGTGAAGATTTAATCTACAGGAGAACAAACATCTTTGGCTACATTAATGAAGTTGGAATAGTTCCACCGGAAAATCTATTAGCAAATCTTCAGGAGCTCATAAGAAGATCCAGATTATTTGCTAACTAGATCTAGTAAAAGGGGGAAGCACCAAAATCCTTTCAGGATGTGGTGCATTTGGGACAAGAGACCACCCCATAAATTTATATATCGTTTAGTTTTCAAAATACCATTCAAATTTTACCGGATTAAGTAGCAGAATAATGGGACTAAATAAAGCAAATGCTAAATTTTACAAATAGCAGACCCGTGAGAATACGTCACATCGTTAGTGGTCAGTTTCGTAATATAATAGGATGGAAATAAAATTTATTCTTTTCTATTCAAGGACTTCAGCGTCACTACGTCACTTAATATTACCGACAACTGTTAAAATAAACAGTTTGGGAAACGCCCGACAGAAACGAGCGTCTGCGCATTTAATGATTTGAACCAACGCACTAGCCAAGGAAGTGTGAACAGAACGCATGCGCGCCACACATGGCACTAGCTAATTAAGCGTGGAGAGAACGTGCGTTCGGGCTAAGTTAACAATGACGCATCATGTCGTTTTTTCTCATTTCACTCCCCAGCAGTTGAGCGAGCAACGTTCGAAAAAAAGCTTCGCTTCAACGGTTTTTCCAGAGGCGTTAGATATGGTTTAAGAAATATGTAGAAAATATAATACTCAAGCCAAAATTTATGTTGAATTTCGACAATAGAATGTTTAACTTGAGTGCAATTGTTAAAACCGAACATTCGTTCCATTGAAATGTAAAAAGTTTCGAATTAAATAAGACAAAAACTGCATGTTTACTTGTTTGGTATTTAAAAAATCTGACAGGCGATTGATAAGGTCGATAAAAACGATTTCATGCACATTTTTCGATAGGTTTACATATTCAATAGCACAACAGGTAAAATGACGAGATCCATTTCAAAACCTGTATGTTCAGTGACCTAATAAAAAAATCTTGAATCAATTTTTCCATCTATTCGCTTTTTGAAGTTTTAATTAATAATATCTCTAAAAAAACTATGACAAAATTTTACTGTTTTTGAAATAAATTTCCTCAGTTATTAAACTGATAAAATATGCATCATAAAAAACAAATGCAAGCATGCCATTAATATTAGTGTGATTTTTTTTACCTTATAAATATATGTCGACAAGTACGGATAGAAAGACTCACCCTGAAACAAAAATAAAATAAATCATTAATGACACGAAATTTAGAAGTAAATGAAAAGCGCTCTAAATTTTTACACTGTATAAAGCAAATACTCTCATAAAAATTTTTCAGTTGTAATTTCGAAGATTCTACGTCGCATCGTTCTGAAATAAAGGGCTTAAAAACAACGAACTCGGATTCTGTTAAGTATTCATCTATTACTAACCTAAAATTTCCAGGTTCTAATCTAAGAACTGGTAAAACATTCAAACTGATTTTGAATTTACTTATAAGTTATAATATAGATCCACTTTTTGAATTACTACAGTTCCTGAAAAACTGAAACCTTATTAAAAAAATATGTACGCTTGCAGTCAGTCTAATTACCCTAACAACCCTTACGTACCTGGAGCTACCGTTCCTAATGCCAAAGCCCTTACAAATCTAGAAATTATTACAAGAAATAGAAAACAGTATCACGAGTAATTGGAATAATGAAAATAAATCAATTTAAACACTCATTGATTGCATATTGATTTATTATTCCAATTACCCGTGATACTGTTTTCTATTATAACATATATCTGGAATTGAACTTTAAAGATAAATTACAAAAAATATTTATAAATTTAGAATATGTATTTCCCACCTAAAATAACATTTTTCTACGCATTTTAAAGAAAATGTTGCTTGAAATAGTATATTACACCCCTGCAATGATATCGGGTATAAAGAGAAAAATTTTTTTGATAGATCACTCGTTTGTCTAAGCGTACGGTTTAAAAAGTTTGAAAACGACATTAGACAGTTCCTGCGTTTATAAAAAACTGTAATTATATGATCACAATCTAAGGTCATTGTCAGATTAAATTTTCTGACAACACATGCTGAAATCCAGCATTGGTGTCGACTGGATTAAAAATAGAATATATGTGTAAACAAGACACGTTTATATTGAATCGAGCACTCGATCGATATTTTTTTATCTAATCCTATTGTTCGTTGATAATACGCAGGGCACATATTATAGCAGAGCAGCAAGAATAGCACAAGACAACATAACTACGCGAGCAGTGTTGCCACAATCAAGGTTTTGCCCGATTTCAAAAAATTAAGAAAACTGATCCCTCAGATCGTAAAATATGCAATCCGGAAATTTCAAACTATGGTCGCAAAATTAATTTTATTAGTGTTTTTATTAACAGTGATTAAGCATTAAGGCTCACAAAATTTGCCTTGCCGCTTAAAAATGTCAAGAAACCTTTATTTAGCTCGAAAAACTGAACCAAAAACATGGTATTCCTCAGTATTTCTTTGTAGCACGTCACGAGATTTCGAATTACGGTAAGGCAAATTAATATTTTGCAGTTTTTTCTTTACAAAATTATTGTAACGAAACTGTTCTTTGTGGTGGATTAAGATCAATTTATTTACAATAAACGAAATAAATACAAAACAAATATACTAAAAAGTATTTCTTTAATAACAATTAAAAATGAAACTAACAATGAAAAATAAACAAATTCTTATAAATAATAACGCAACAATATTTACACAAAACACTGTTATAACACACACTATTTACAACACACCACTCTATACACGAACCGAGATTTATGTACTAATTTTGTTTATGTCGACGATCTATTTATTTCTGAACTCAATAATTGCTCGCTGCACCGATTACTGACCTTAACTATACACTGTCTCAGACGGACTGAATGAATCCTCGCGCCCCACACGCGCCTATTTATAGGCGCATGGGTGTGGCTTGTCGATGTTTCGACAAAGATCTACCACTCCCTGTGGCGTAACAATTGGGGGCGTGCTATTCCTGATTGTTCGAGAAACTTCGGTCAATTCCAGTGACGCCACAACTAGAAGCGCGCTACATTATGTTAAAAATACTGACAAATTTGACTTACTCATTAATATTTTTCAAATTTAATTTTTTCCGTATAAAAATTTGTGTAAAACTTACGGTAATTATCTCGTTTTTATCTTTTTTAAAATCGTTTATTTATAGACCAAATAAATTATCAAAAAGTTGACTAAAAGTCATATGGTATATGGTACATATTTCTAGTTTATTTTGTAAGCTTTTCCATAACCGCTCGGAATCATTCCTTGAACTTACGGCGCGGCGCTTTGTAAAGAAATTTCACTGCAATGAATGTGTTTACACTTGGAGACATGCCTCCAAGATTGGCAACATTGAATGCGCGGCGAGTTATTCTTTCGCGGAGCGACCGCGGCGTGGGTATCGTGCAGTGCGGCAGTTCACCTTGTTACACCGCCTACTCGGCTCCAATGAATGACATATGTAGCTTTCATACTTTACAAACTCAATCCAATTCCGTATTACTTACATTCATACGCTATGCACAATTTAATCAATGTAAACGAACACCATTATACAACACATTACATACAAACTTACGCGATTTATAAGGAAACTGAAATTGATACAAATAAATAAAAAAGTGGTTGCGTGTACTTATAGGCTAAGAGCTGTTAGACATTATTGGGTACGTATTTGAGGTACTGTGAAAATGTGTACAATACCACTTTAATAATATCTGAATACCAAAAACACAGACCTGGCTGAAGGGTATAGTTGGGCTTAACCCATCAAATTTTTAGACAACTGGCAGGTAGAATGTTCCACCGAAACGACTTGTTTTTTTGAACATATCTATTTTTAGTTACCAATATAATAATAATAATAATAATGCGTTTAACGTCCGTTTCTCGACTTTATGTCATAACAGACGCCATTCGCACCATTAATATTTTTCATCTACCACACTTCCCGTTATTTTTCTACATTTTTAAAACTTCAACTTATGTAATAGTAAAGGGCGAATGAAGGAATTATAGGAAATTAGGATAAGGTAGGCAATTTTTGAACTAGGAGTTTGATAGGTAATCGGCCATGGCCTCAAATAAGGAACCATCTCGATATTTATCTGGAATTAATTGAGGGAAACCATGGAAAACCTCAATCAAGATGGCCGGTACAGGAATTACCGTTTCTCGGCGAAAGGCAGTAGGAAAAAGTCCCAGCCACATCTGCCCTCGCCGGGAATCGAACCCGGACCTCCCGAATGCGAGTCTAGTGCTGTCACCACTACTCTACCCAGCTCGTTTTTTAGTTACCAATATTATTCTGTTTAAATTTCAACGTGCTTCAAATACATTTTTAAAATTTTTCAAAAATATAATTTTGCAAACACCTGGCTAAGTTTAAGACACGATTAAGAAATCTGGCTTTTTTGCACTGATTTTTCACTCGGCACTGGCTTTTTTATTTTTCAACTCCTTAAATACTAAATTTCAAGGTATTAAAATTTCAAAATGTCTCAAGGGATTTTTATTTCTAAAATTTTTTTGCTAATTTAAAAATTTGAGAGTCGGTTATGCCTCACTACCTTTCAGCCAAGTCTGTGTTTTTGTATTCGGATATTAAGAAAGAGGTATTCACAGAACCTCAAAAATGCTTGTATATATATGTCGCAGGATAATTTAAAAAAAAACGGATTTTCGCGAAAATACGATTTTTTTAATTATCCTACGACATATACAAACATCAATATCAAAAAAAATAGAGGACCAAAAAACCGAGTAATATTTGTTATATAATAATGTAACCAAACAAATGTTTCCGTTTCATCAAATTTTAAAAAGTTATTTTAAAAAGTTATGTCTAAATGTTCTTGAAATGGCTCTTGTTGTACATACTTTGTTAGGTTATTAATGGTTAACATATATTTACTTTTGAAAATAATATATCAAGTCAAAAAGCTATAGATGTGTTATCATCATGGTATATTTAATTCAACCTTGCCTTGTCAAACAAAAGTGAAAATATATGTTAAAATAACTATACGCCTCTTCTTTGCCATCAAAAACCATAGATTAGTTGAATAATTTCATAACATTATAAATTTATATTAATAATTAAATTTACTTCATAAAAAATATGTAAAACACGATAATAAATATCTTTGTATCGAAACTTTCCTACCCAATTTTAGGGCATGGTTAATTATAACGTAACGATTTCATTTTTGAAATATAACCAAAATAGGAGTTCTTCAAATTAACGTACATATTTCGTTCTATATAATAAAAATGCGATTACCAACGCAATGAATTTTCTGATAAAAAATCTGATTTCAAAACTGATAAAAAATCTGATTTCAAAACTGATATAAAATCTTCTAGGATATCTTAGATTATAATTGCGAACCCGGCTTCGCTCGGGTCAAGTTCTGTGTGTATTTAAAGTTCTTCCTTTTTAGGAATAATTTTTTAAAATTTCATTGGCATTAATAGTTTTCGAGTTATTTGCAAAAAAAATAGACCCCCTATTTGGGATTCTATAATTGTTAATAACTTTTGCAACTTATGTGCAGGTTTGCAACTTTTGCACATTTTTCTAGAGGTGATTACGAATTCAATAAGCTATCACATGTATTTTAACTCGCAGTAGCAAGAATTAACCTTTTTTACAACTTGTGACCCAGATTACAGAAGCCAAAGGATCAAAAATCAAAAATTATTTATTCGATTTAAAGACATTTAAAAAACGTTTTCGAACGTCGTTTAGGAGGCCGAGGGGCCCCCTGAGCTTGAGGGTTCTGGAGCACTGTCTCACCTAGCCCCCCGATAGCTACGCCATTGGTCCTGCGGGGTTTACTATTTACTATTTTTCTTTATATCCCGTCGAAAGTACGAGAAAACTGTTTCGACTCGCTGTTGCAGATGGTGTGCGAGTAATTCCAGCAGTGCATAAATGTTAGGCTTTCTGCCTTAAAATCGAAGCCAAAGTACGTACTTTCGAAGGGTATGAAAAAAAAGTAATAATGAAACGCTTACATGTTACGAGGTTTTAAAACCTTATCTCTTTCCATATATGCATTATGCACCTAAACCACAGCAAACATGAAAGGTAATCTGGTCCATTTGTGGTAAACAGAAACCATATTCCAAAACAACGGCGCAGCGCTGTATGCATTTCCTGTTTTATTACGAAATACTAAGACAGTCGTTTAAACAAATATTATGTGATTTTATTTAACAACGGTTTCATCTATTAAAATCCAGGGGTCCGCGTGTAGAAATATTTTTCGACCGCTCAATGTAAATTTTTTCTTGTTTATTAATCGTGTTTGAAGATTTAAACATAGCGGAAAGATTAGTTTATATTGAAGTACAGCAGAATTCCGTTTATTTGACGTCGATATGGAAATTATGGATGCAAGATGAATGAAGGGATGCTGGATTGCAGGAAGCATTGCAAAAAAATTTATTTGGCAATGACCTTGGATTGCAATCATATTAATTAGTCTTTATGAATGCAGGAGCTGTCTAATGTCGTTGTGAAACTCCCTGTCATATACTCGTAGAACATTAGATTGTACTCACAGAAAAACAAGTGACCGATCTTTTTATTAATATAATATTTAAAATTTCGATATAAAAGATATCGGCATTCGGCATGATTCATTCGCATCCGGAATGAACGAAAAATGAAACGTCTGAACACAAGAAAGAACATTCATTCGGGTTTGATTATATATATTCTGTCTGTGCATAAGACAAAATGGTATTCAAGTGGAACGACCAAAACACGCTGTTGTTTTTGGAGGATTTCAAAAATTATCAATGTCTTTGGAACCACCAACTCGACGAATACAGATTAAACAATACGGAGAAATTCTTTAAAATCTCTAATTAATGATTTAAACTTAGACTTTGCTTCTTTTTCGACAATTCTTCGATCAAATGAATTCCAAGACGCACAACTTCATTCGACGACATCTTCGAGGAAAAAACTGGATGAACGGAAATTTCTATGTCATTCTGTCATGTGAACGCGGAATGAAACAAAAATGAACATTCAGTCAAATGAACATTCATTCGGAATGAACAGTCTGATATCACCTTTACTGACGTGCTAAACTGCTGTTAGAGCAGCATCGTAAACATCCCCTAATAAAAATATAATCTTCGTATTATCTGAGAAAGCGTATTGGTAAAGTTCTGGTCATTCGTGATCAGTGGTGCGCAATAAACAAAAAATAACTTAAGGCGATGTACAACGTACGGTCGTAACTAATTTTATTACTGGACATCATCCATCAAAACACCAATGAAATATGATAAACCTTATAATAATACTTCAGTACACAAACCGCTGAGTTATAAAAGCATTTTATGTTTATATTTTACAGGTGGTGCACGAAAACATTACTTGTTTTTGGTTTTTTTGTGGTAAAGCCAACGTATTGACCATAGTGATCAAAAATTACCTGTTATTTATGATAATAACCATTTTGACCAGATAATTTCCGGCTATATGTAAAAAAAATGGCAGCCCACAGTTTTTGTGTCTCAAAACAGCAAAAGACAAAACAATAAAGCAGTTTTCAACAGTAGAATTGAAAGAATTAATCAAATAATGAATTTATATTTATTGGTAATAAAATTAAAATCTCAACCGGAAACTACAAAACTTTCCGCGCAGCTTTGTATAATGATAATAAATAATCGCGGTAATTTAAAATAAATTACCGCGGTTATTTATTCGAATATTTTGCCGGTTAATTTACCGCCAAAAAATTCTCGAAATTAATTCAAAATTGACACTTAATCCTTTAGTTCCAATTAAAAGGTGCTCCTAAAATTAAAAGTAAAATCGACCTGACAGGACCCGGATATACAAATTTTATCAAAAACACTGGTTTGCAGATAATTATTTACTGAAGAGTATATTTAATTTGGTGTCGGCAGGGTTTAGCGTTAGACCTGAGTTTTTTTCATCCAATGTTGCCAAACTACAAAATTCCCAGAGCATGAGAATCTAAAAAATTATGCTTATTTAGTTAAGAAATATCGTCTCTTTGATTTTACAAAATCACAACGTTAGAATTCATTAGAAAACAAATACACCTAATTCAGTTTTTTCTGGACACATTAAATATTCTGTTTTATAAATTATAATACAAATTTTATAATCCCTAGTAAGAAACAAAATATGGTAACTCCAGATAGATTTTCAGGACTTCAAACACTGCAGCAGTTCTTTGGTGAAATGTTTCACCACCTTAATATTATGAATAAGAAAACCGTTCTTTAAAAACAACTTAATAATGATAATGAAATATATAAAACATGAGATACAGATATTTGCATGTATCCAACTACATTAGCGTAATACAGAAGATACTTGTTTTATAAACAAAAGACTTATTTTGCTCGCCAGGGATCCAGTTACAGATGTCTGTAAAAATCAGTTAGACATTTTAATGTTTCTACATAATTTATTATTTATTGCAAACCGTTCATGGAAAATAAATATAACAACATAACGTAAATGATTTAAACATTCTAAGGCAGCTGTAAAGCAGTCACTTTTCAATGTCTAAACAGTGCAGCCAACCAAATTAATTCTGTTTTTAAAAATGTATCAACGATGACATCCGTCAAGATATGGATGTAACCACAGAAAACTGGTATCGTATGATAACGTCAGAATCAAGATGCAGAAAGATAATAAAGACGCTCGACAGTTCAGCGAAACACAAGATGTTCATCAAATGTTCTCGAACCGACATTAATGGAACGAAGGAAACGAACTAGATCACATCGGCATCCAGGAAGTTGCAGCTGGAAAATGGAGGATAGGTTGACGGTAGGGAGGCAGCTTCTGTTGTAAAATTATCTGCGACAGTATGTATTCCAACGACTTCTCTGTAGGTTTGGCTCGAATTATCAATGAAACTCTATCAAGATGCGGGTGAAAAATGCAGTTCTTTCCGAATCCAAAATTCTGGAATAGATATCAATGGAACAAAATAAACGAGTTAGACCTCGTAGAAGTTAGGGTGACGGCATCCAGGAAGCCATGGAGGAGTGATTTGCAATTGGAAAATGGAGGATGACAACTTGTGCTGTAAAATAACCTGCCATAGTATATAGTATTCCAACGCTTTATCTCTGATGTTTGGTTCGGATTATCAATGACAACCATAGGACACGCAATAAAGATGCTGGTAAAAAATGCAGTTCTTTCCGAACAGATTTAATGGAGTTTTGTTTTAAAATAAGTTGCAGCGAATTGTTCTAACATTAATTGACTGAAATTATCAATGAAAATCACAGACATCTCTATTGGGCTGCTGATAAAGATGAGTAACATCCTTCAAGCTACCGAGCAGGTTCATAAAACTTTGTTTTTAACAAAGCAGCAACGTACCATCCCAACTCTTACGTGGATTATTATTGAAAATAGAAGACAAAATAGACTCCAATATAAATAATTAGCATCTATCGGCGGCTCTTCACCCCGTAGCGACAGCAGTAGTGGAGCCTTTGGCTCTACCTGGCACCGTCTAGTGATAAATTACAATAAAATGGATAGCATAAAAACCTTCTCCATGAAAAAATACAAATTTTATGGTGATTGGTTAAACTGACAAACATTCATTTTTTTATAGTTAAGTGATTGAAAAAATATGATCTATAAACGAATGAAAAACTTTATTATACCAATTTTCATTGCCATTTTAAATCTGTCACAAAATTTCAGTCGCCGGTCCTGGATGCTGATACAAGGAATAGCGTTTCCTTGATCAGTAATATATTCACGAAACTTTGTTTTAAAACAAAATCCAGTAAACAAAACAACGTCGTATTTTCGCTGGCGTCAATTCTTAATGAAGACCAATTTACAATATTTTAAAATATTCCAACTGCGCATTGACAAGAGATTTAAAAGATTTTATAAATTAGTATTTCTTAATTAAATTAATAACAGTCATAATTTAATAGGTTTTTTACCAAATATAGGTATCCCAGGCACTAAGTTAATTTAAATTAAAATTTATTATTATTTTTTTAAATATAATTGACAATCTGAACGGTAATAATTAATGATGTTGATTACGCTCATTATTTTATTTATTTGGACAAGCTAATTAAGTCAAGTATGAAAATGCATCTTAAAATTAATTTAACTTAGCTGTAAGATAACTGTTTAAAGTTTATTAGCCAAAGTTTCATTAATAAGCTGTTCAGAACGAATAAAATAGAATATTAATATACTTTCCTCATAAATTGATTATTTTAAATTGATACAAAAACAAAAAACAATAAGCGAGTCCCAGTAATCTCAACTCACAAGAGAAGTGTAACTAAATTAATGATATCACTAATAAATGTATGGTAAAATACAGAAAATTGATTTATTAATAAATTTAAAAAAGCTGTTTTAAGAGATTTAAAATACAAACTATATAAAGCGACATTAAAACCAATTCATCTTTAAAGTTCAATTCAGGATATATGTTATAATAGAAAACAATATCACGGGTAATTGGAATAAAATAAATCAATTTATTAAACACTCATTGATTGCAACGTTTCGACTTTATTAAATTAAGACTTTTTCAAGCTTCTGAAAAAATTTTTACCAATGTTTCTTTTTAGTAAATTATTTAATCCATAATGTTTAATATTTTTATTATATGTATGTTAATTTTTGTAAAAATTTTTTCAGAAGCTTGAAAAAGTCTTAATTTAATAAAGACGAAACGTTGCAATCAATGAGTGTTTAAATTGATTTATTTTATTCCAATTACCCGTGATATTGTTTTCTATTAAAACTAATTTTTATTAAGGTGCCTGATCCTTTAGCAAAATCTATTTTATTAGTGTTTTTATTAGCTGTAATTAAGCATTAAGCTTCACAAATTTGGCTTGTTTAAAAAATGTCTAAAGAACATGTATTTTTGCCCTAAAAACGTGATATTCGTCAATAATTCTTTACAGCACGCTACGAGTTTTCGAATTACGGGAAGGCAAATTAACATTTTAAAGTTTTTTCTTTATAAAGTTATGTTAAAGACACTTACTTTAGTTTACTCAATATTTTTTTTCAAATCTAATTTTTTCTGCACAAAAATTAAAACTTATTTAATTTTCTCGTTTTTATCTGATTTTAAGGTAGTTGTCGTGGTACAATATTGTCAAAAAGTTATAGATTATACGCGCCACAAAAGTATACTAGCTTGTAGCTAAGTGATCCATAATTTGTACGCAAGACTGTACCCGTGTAAACGTAACCCATACAGTATTCATATGCATGTATACTTTTCTATAAATTGTTGAACTTTAAACCGTTATTTATAAATAATTAGACGGTCACAAATGCTTTCTTATTTTTTTTAAACTCATAACAAATGCATTGAAAGACTGTCAGTTTTTGGAAAGTTTCTGACAGTTAGTTCTTTTTTTATAAATAAGAATGGTTTAGAACTACAGAGATCGTATACAATCAATGTTAATTATCCAATTTTTAATTGAATTTATCTCGGATTATATACGGTCGATCGACTTCAAATTTTCAGGGTAATTGTATTATTATGTCCTTAATAAGTATACAAAAATTAAGAATTTTCGGACGGTGTGCCTTAACCACGACAACTACCATAAATCGTTTATTTAGATCAAACAAACTGTATAAATATATATATATTATGAGCACTGTGGTTGAAACAATAACAATCAAAGAAAGCATAGTTACTTCTTACCACAACAGATTTATTCATTGAATGTACATTTCGAGTGTAGTGTTTGCTGAAGATGGGAGCTTTGCTCTCGAAATGTACATTCAATGAATAAATCTGTTGTGGTAAGAAGTAACTATGCTTTCTTTGATTGAAACTGTATAAACTTGACTAGAATTCACACATATTTCTAGTTTATTTTGAAGCATTAACATCAAAAATTGAATACGATTTTTCATAGAAATTAGAGATTTCCGAAACGTTAGTGCATGTTACATCCAAGTGCTCGTAAGATTGATGCAGGTGAACATCTGCTGGACAGTCACCTTAAAGAAAATTTTCATTTCCCGTTACTCTCAACTTTCAAGACAGGTGTAATTTGATTAATGACATCACTAATATAAATAATGTGCGGTAAAAATAAAGAATATTGAATTAAGTTTAAGAACGTTGTCTTAAGAAAATTTTAAGTAATAATTTAGACCAGCGGTTCCCAATCGTTGGATTGCGGAAAAGCTACAGGTGGGTCGCGACTCGATCCTAAAACCATCAGAAACCAGCGAATAAACCATCAGAAAAGATAGAAAAACTCGGAACAAATCGAATTGCGTTTTTACTGTTTTCTTAGTTCCTGATTTTTAGCATCTGAGGCAGACCACAAAACCACTATATTCCTCCCATTTTTTTTCTTTACTGTATCATGGACCGTGGAGGTATTCCGATAAGGAAAGGTGGGTCGCCACCTGAAAAGGGTTGGGAACCACTGATTTAGACGATAATAAACGATAATAAAACTAATTTTTATTAAAGAAAATTTTTATTCCGTTTCAAGACGCCAACTGTTTTTTTAAGTCCGACTTAGATGCAATTTGCAATCACGGTTCCCGGATTTTTTGCCGTTTTTACGATACGTCTAGGAATTTCTAATCGATGTTCAATTATTTACCAAGCAGTAAGTAATAGAAATCGGTTTGGATTCCGTGAACTGGCTTTTTCTAAGAAAACATAATCTATTCTAGTTCATGGTTTGTAATGAGATCAAAGTAAAGTTGAGTTCACAAGATGTTAATGTTTAGATAACATCTTCACTTGCGCAGGCAAAAAGTTTATTAAAGCTGGTTTAATTTCTTCGCCAAGTCGCTATAAATCTCCTTAAAAAAATCATAAACATGCAAGTGAATTTTTAGCACCCATATTTTTTTAAAACTATTTTAAGGCCTCGTCAACTCACATTCTTAATAACTGAAAATCCTATTGATGCTTTAAGCAGTTCTTATAGATTCATTTTCAGTTACATGAACAAAAAGTTTATTAAACTTGGCTTCATTTCTTCGTCTAGTTGGTATTAATCTCACAAAAAAATCATAATCATGCACAGATAGCACTAATTACCTAATTATCTATAGCCATAAAAGATGAGAATCATTATCAAAAAATTCTCAACGTGTATTGAATCTGCGCGAATTCAATCGCTTTTAATTGTGAATGTTCAAAAATCGAAGAGAAGTCAAAATTGCCAAAAAACAAAAACAAATCTGCTAATCCGATCGCTACCAAACTTTACAAGATCACCCGCTAGTCTAATCTAAAGATTGCCTGAAAATTTCATCAAAATCGGTCCACCCGTTTTGGAGTTAGTACATACATACATCACCTTTTAAATATATATCCTTAGATAGCAAGACATCGTTGATTAAAAAAAAATCGTTATATATACTGAAGGCAGGTAATTTATTTTCTAAAAATTTGTACATAATTATCAAACAACAAGAACCGACAAATCGAATTGCAATTTCCTCAATAATAGAGGTAATTACAAGCATACAATTTTACGCCTTTTGATTGAAAGAAGTTAACAATGGTATATCAATGATGTGTATTCAAGTAAATGAAAAAATGAAACCACCTCAAGTTGATTGCACATAGTTTGCAATCTATTGGAATCTCATTTCGTTTTTCATTCCGTCCATGTTTTAAGATTACGAAAAAAAAAACTTGGGTCGCAGTGCCAAACCCTGCCGACAAGAGTATTTGCTAATACTTTAATTTATTGGTGTTCTACTACTAAGATTACACAAGTCTGGTACTTTTTAAAATTGAGAAGAATTCATATATTGAATAGATACAAGCAGTGTGACTTTATTATGTGAATTTGTTTGTTTTTGGACAAAATAAAAACTTTAACCTCTTGATACATTCCTTAAAATAATATTTTTTTATTTTCAATATTTTCAATTCATCATTTGCACAAAATTATGCACAGCTCTCAGTGAAAATAATTCTCTATCCACAAACGTTTTCGTAAAATTTATATCCCGGCCCTGTCGAGCCGGTTTTTATAAAATTTTAGGAGCACCTTTTTATTGATACTAAAAGGCTAGATTTCAATTTTGAATCAAGTCCGAGATTTTTTTCGGTGCTTTTGGGCCCCCAAACAATTTTCAAATGATCCGAACGGGCCTATTTTAAATAGGTTTAGTCCTGTGATAGACTTCAACATGTGGACCAAATTTAGTTTAAATCATTTAAGTCTATCGAGACTTACAATGATTTAAACGAAATTTGGTCCACATGTTGAAATCTATCACTGGACGACGTCTATTTAAGGGGTTAGGTGGGTTTCAGAGGTTCAAAAAAAGGGTATTTTTACTATTTTTTTTTTAATATATACAATCATATATTTTATTTAAACAATTCAGCATATCAAAGATACATATTTAAACAGTATTTTGTGAAATTTTTATTTAAAAATTCCGAAAACTCAGCCGTTGGTACCTCATCTCCCTTGACGTCTAAAAAAAATGCTCTTGCCGTGGACAGAATAACTCATTATTGGTTCCTCCAAAATCAAAAAACCAAAAATATTTCGTTAGTACATGGATAAATCTAGGTATTGGACGAAGGAAAAAAAATTAAAATTTGAATTTTTGACAGACTTTGAACAAAAAAACACATTTTTTGGTAAAATTTTCGCCATATATTGGCTCGAAAAAATTAGTTGTAATAAAAAAAAAATCCTGCGTTCAGTTTCTAGATAATGTTATTTCAAAGATGTGTGCAAAATTTAAACAAAATCGCTTCATAACTTTTCGAGAAATCATGTCCACCGACTTAAAAAATTGAGTTTTGAGATAAACGCGTTTAACCTGCGAAGCGCTGCACTGACGTGGCCTGATGGGCGGAACTTCCAAATATCTCTTAGAATTTTACTCGGATCGATTTGAAATTTTAGGAGAATATTTTAAACATATTGTACTATTGTCTTTTTAATAAGACAAAAAAAATAAATCGATTTTTTGAAATTTTCCAACCCACCTAACCCCTTAAAATGTATACAAGTTGAAAATTGAACAGTTTGGCACCATTTTTGAAATATGTGTTATATTTCAAAAATGGTGCCAAACTGTTCAGGACGCTATTAGAGTGGGCGCTGGATGGAGTTGAGTGTGCAAAATATGAGGACCGCATTCTGTACATAGTTTTGAACTCAGAAAAGCTTGCAGATTATGATTCTGGATGTTGCCAGGAGGTTGGTTGGTCCATTTATTTTTTATATCCCATCCCCTTAGATATTAAGTAAATGGACTGAACAAAAGCTTTGGCACCATTTTAATGATTGTTTTAGTGACAATAGTGTACTAAAATAGTGTACTAAAATTCGACCTTGCATTCTCGTCTAATCCAAGACACCATGTACTCACAAATCACAGGTAGAACAAACGATATATAGGCGCAAAATACCACGACTGCCAATTGTGCATTTAAATGGGTTAAGTCTGATTTAATCGGTAATCGGTATGCGACGTCCATAACTCATAGCGTTAACATTTACCTAAACGTGCAGGCCGATATTTAACTGCCAGTTAAATGATTAATCGAACTACAATTGAATTACTGAACAATACAAAACGCCGATCAAATTAGTACAATTTCAAATTATATGTAACCATTTATTCTTATTTCGCACGCCTTTTATGTATATACCAGTCGTCTCTTTCAGATTGCACCTGTTGTGTAATTTAAGAGCACACAAACAGGGCCGTAAATAAGCAGAGGCAACATTAAGGGCACTTGCCCAGGACTCAGTTGTAATTTTGTACATATTATATAGAATTAGATGACCCTATATCACGGCCATAGGTAAAATTATAATAATAAATTATAATTTAAAAAAAACTCGGGTCGCAGTGCCAAAACCCTGCCGACAATATAGTGTATTTGCTTGTATAGGGCCGTGTGGTTTTATACTTTTATTATGTGAAATTAAGTTTGTTTTTGGGCAAAATAAAAAATTTAACCCCTTAATACACCCCTTAAAATAACATTTTTTTTCTTAATTGTAATATTATTACCAATCTAACGTCTACACCGAATTAAATACACCCTTCAATAAATAAGTCACTATCTGCAAACTAGTGTTTTCATAAAATTTGTAAACCCGGTCCTGTCGGGCCGATTTTATTAAAATTTTGGGGACACTTTTTAATTACTACCAAATGGTTAAATTTCAATTTTGAAACGATTCTGAGAATTTTTTCGGTATTTTGGGGCCCAAAAACATTTTTCAACCCCTAAAAACTACCCTTAAAATAGCCCGATCAGGCCCATTTTAAATAGGCTTCTTGCGGTGATGGATTTCAAGACGTGGGCCAAATTTCGTTAAAATCAATTAACTCCTTCGAAAGTTATTGCCCGCACACATTTATATATATAATTATATATATATATATGTAAATATATACGTATGTAAATATATATATATATATATATAAACATTTTTAAAAATGGTGCCAAAGTGTTTAGGAGGTTATGAAACGTCGAGAAATTTTGGTCCGACCCCTAGGTCCCGCCATCCGACCGACGCCAATAGTGTATGTTGCCATATGGCAAATACACTAAAAAATCAAGTGCATCACGTGACCTATCGAATAAAAGGGTTCGTTATGAAAAATATACATGTTTTTTGCACTTTGTTTTTATCAGTACAGCAAATAAATTAAAAATAAAAATCCCCCACAGATGACAGCTCATTGACATGATTTATACCGAACCATTCAAACGATTAAAGAAACATAATCTATTTTCCTATGTTACTCTCAAAACCGAGGTCGTAGGATAATAAAGATATTAAAAAAAAAACTAAGATAGTTGATTTATTGCATTATCTGCCGAAGAAAATAACAATTGCATTTGTTATTTAAATAGAAGACGCCTACGGAAATAATTAAACCAACATTTATCATTAAAAAACAAACAAATAATTAATAATCCTATTTACAGCAACAGCTACAATCATTAAGAATTGAAAACAGTCGAATGTTTAGACAAAATGTCGTGTAAAATGAAATTGTAAACATAAAAAAAACGCAGCATGCGAATCGCATTTACATAAAATATTTAAAAAATCAACATTAACAATATCGAACACCTGTGGCGTATTGTTTAAACTATATGCCAATATACAGTCGGCGACAAGATATACCTACAATATATCCTAGCGAAGCCGGCAGGTAGACGTTATCCTGACACATACCTCGTAGAGATGGGAAAACGGGTATTTTTAGTGATCTGCATCTTTGCATCTGGATCCCGTATGTGAGCCGGCTCACTGAACCGGTCCAAAAAGAGCCGAGTTCTGAATATGTTACTGCAGTCTGCCACTGAGTTACCTAGTTCAGTCAATCATATCACGACCTGTATAAAATCAAGAATGCATAGCCAAATATGTGATGCATGAGTCATTTGAGCTGACAGATGCATCAAAGCAAGACCTGATACGTAAGTGTAAAATGTGCTTCTGTGTTTTAAGTGTTTCACTGAGTTATGCGGATCCGTTGATACGTCGGCTCAAAAAAAAGTGAGTCGGCTCTCACGGATCTTCTGTCGGAGTCGGCTCTTTAAAACGGTTCTGATCTGAGTTACCCAAGTCTAATACCATATATGTTTTTTATGTCAGAAAAAAAATATAAAATATTTGGTAGGAAAATTAAAAAAAAATAATACCGGATCTCGACAACAGCGCCACGTAACGAATTTAACTGTAGCTAAGAACCATTTAGGTGGTCCCATATGTACAAGAAACAAATTTCATTAAAATCGGTCCAGCCGTTTAGGAGAAGAAGGAATACAAACACACACACACCGGAATTTTATATACACGGGGTATGCGAAGTTGCACATCATTTTGTACAACTTGGTAACTATAAGAATTCATAGATTCCCATCAGAAGCAGTACCGTCCCCCGGTTCCCCAGTGAGCGTTGAAGACTTCCATGGGGGCTGTAATGAATCTAGACGCAAATAGAGGGCGCACCTATCTATTTAGTAAATTAATATTATAGAGGAGTAGAACGGGGTATTAGTGTTTTCGAAAATGCTTCCACAACGATTATTAATGATTTCATTTTGCACGATTTAGAACTTTCAAGAAAAAATTGTTTCTGAAATTTTTCTTTTGGAAAATTAAAAAAAAAATGATTACGGTAATTTATCATTTTTATTATTATTAGTATTAATTTTATTACTTATTCGAAATTTGAAAAGCCAAACACTATTCTGCAATTTTTTTTTTCAAAATTATTTCCAATTTTTTTTATTTTAAAGTTATTTTTTAAAGGCAGGATTTGCAGCTGTGATCAGTGCATAGTTCCATTTTGTTTCTGACTGTATTTTAGATTCCTAAATATTCATACAGCATGTGCTGTTTTTTTTTTGTTATTTCAATTTTGTGTTTGCAAACACTCAACCACTCCCACCATCTATAAATTAATTACACGTCGAAAATACCAACAGAACAGTTGTAAAACTGTTCTTCAAATTAAACAAAATTTATGAAATTTATACAACATTTTGTTACATCAGTCATTTAAAATATCTATATTTAACTTTCACGTTCAATAAAAAAAAAGTGCGGCACTCCCATTGCTTTTTTCCCAACTTGAAACAAACCCCTACAGAACTTTTAATTTTTTGCGACCTAAAATTTAATTTCCCTCGTAAAAAGCATTAATTTCAAATAAAAATGTTTAGCAAACAAACAGAAGCTAATGTACATTTTATAATTTAATTGAAACTTAATTTTAAATATTGCGAGCTTTTAAAACGATACTATAAATAACTTTAACAAAAAAAAAAGTGTTTTTATAAATGTCTATCGGATTTAGGGTGTACAATATTATGTGTTAAAACTTTGAAAATGTCGAAAAACAAAAACTATATTTTCATTTTGAAGTAAATCTTTTTTAGCGAGAGTATCTGTTTGAAATTTTCCGTGACGTTAAAGGGGAAAAAAACTCGGGTCGCAGTGCAAAACCCTACCGACAATGGAGTGTATTTGCTAATGCAGTGTGGTTTTATTATGTGAACTTAAGTTGGCTTTCCGGCAAAATAAAAAAAAATTAACTCCTTAATACACCTCTTAAAATAACATTTTTTTTCTTAATTGCAATATTATCAATCGAACATTTACACCAAATTAAATACACCTTTCAGTTGATAACTCACTATCTGCAAACTAGTGTTTTCATAAAATTTGTAAATCTGGTCCTGTCGGACAGATTTTATTAAAATTTTAAAAGCACCTTTTAATTGCTACTAAAATTTCAATTTTGAAACGATTGTGAAAATTTTTTCGGTATATTTGGGCTCAAAAACGTTTTTCAACTCCTAAAAACCACTCTTTTATGGCCCGATAAAGTTCATTTTAAGTAGATGGTTCCTTATTCGAAGTAATGATCGATTACTTGTCAAACTCCTATTCTTTCATAGTTATCCGAATTTCCCATAATTCCTTCATTCACCCAATGCTATTAATTAAGCTGAAGTTTAAAAATAACGGGAAGTATTGTAGATGAAAAATAGTAATGGTGTGAATGGCGTCTGTTATGACACAGTATCGACAAACGGACATTAAACGCATTATAGTTTAAACATATCGAGGTTAGTCACACCATTGTTTCTTTTTAGTAAATTATTTAATCCATAATGTTTAATACTTTTATTATATGAATGTTAATTTTTGTAAAAAATTTTTTTAGAGCTTGAAAAAGTCTTAATTAAATAAAGACGAAACGTTGCAATCAATGAGTGTTTAAATTGATTTATTTTCATCATTCCAATTACCCGTGATACTGTTTTCTATTATAACATATATCTGGAATTGAACTTTAAAGATGAATTAAACGCATTTATTATTATTATGACTGTAAACTATAGACGATTGGTATTTCAGGTCATTAGCGTACAAAGAGGAATAATGTAATCTGAAATTTAATATTCCAGAAAGATTTGATTGCGTCGAGAAAATAGATTCACAAAATACAAATATAAGGAATAAATCCCTGATTCCAGTCCCATAGATACTGTCAATCTACGTTTTCCACTTTATTACTGGCTTCTACTTACTCCCAGCAGTCCCAGCAGTGGGATGTCAATAAAAAGCATCTATTGGCTTGTGTTCTGTCGTATAAAAAAACATCAGTCATCGTCATCCCGTGCATTTTCTCTTACTTTGCTGTAATAGAAACACGTTTCGTAAAAATATATAAAACAAAATTACATTTCAAATATACATCCAAAGAAGATAGTATTTTACGAATTTAATCAAATACCAACTCATCCAGGATGTGTTCCTTACTTGCAAATATATTTTACAGTGTCGAAGGCTCAAAAATTATGGTACTGTTTCTAATCCACTAAATTTCGTGTTTCTATGTCATATTGATAAAATGAAGTGAAACGTGGCTATTTTATACGGTGTGGGCCAACAAATTCCATACCCTTTGCATGACGTAACCGTCTTCTTAAATTCGCGGTTGAAAAGGGATTACTGTAATTGTGAAGCAAAGCAAGCTACTCATGTAGGATAGTACAGTCAAAGCCCTCTAAGTGCACAGCTCGGAACCGAGGCCCATCCTTTAAGTGCACACTTCCCCTACGATCTTTTTCATCCCCACTCTTCTAACTCCTATAGCTATCTTTATTCAATCAGATGCTATAAACAATATCTCTAAAACTCTATGAATATGATGGAAATGGAAAGTTTGAAAATAGCGCGCTTACGGTCGCACGTGATTGGTCGCAGATTATTCGAAGTGGGGGCTGGGGAACGTGCACTTAGAGGGCGAGTTCGTGTGCAGTAAGAGAGCGTGTGCATTTAGAGAGCGTGCACTTAGAGGGCTTTGACTGTAGATGTATACAGCTATAGGGCACAATATGCACGTAAGTATTTCTAATTCTCTAGTGCTGTATATGTTTTACCAGTAGACAGTAAAACAATTAAGCGGAAACTGTTTACAGCACAATATATCATAACTTATGCAACTAATTTATGACTAAATTACACTAGATTCATGGCATGCCGGCGTAACAATTGCAAACTTCATGCAAACAAATGTACGTATTTATACAAAGAACACTTCAAGGCTCTTCGAAGTCTTGATATTTTAAATCGATTTACTTGATGGTCTTAGTTATCGAGCGTCAGTAATCTATATCTACCAAAATATAAAACTTTCTTTTTAAGGATGAAAAATCTTCGGGTCGCAGTGCAAATCCTGCCGACAATATAGTGTATTTGCTATAATTATTTGCTAATAATAATAATAATAATAATTATTATTATTAATAATATTGACTCTACCAACAGTAATAGAATATTAAACAAAATGAAATTACTTGCAATTACTGTTCAAATTAATTTTTTATTTATAAGACGTTTCGACCAACCATTTATAAATAAAAAATTAATTTGAACAGTAATTGCAAGTAATTTCATTTTGTTTAATATTATTATTATTATTATTACAGACAGTGTGGCTTTATTCTGTGAACTTAAGTTGGTTTTTAGGCAAAATAAAAATTTTAACTCCTTAATTTGCAACATTATTGTTGAAAGAACGTCTACACCAAATTAAAAACACCTTTCAGTAAACAACTCACTACTTGCAAACTAGTGTTTTCAAAAAATTTATAAATCCTGTCCTGTCGGGCCGATTTTATTAAAATTTTAGGAGCACTTTTTAATTGCTATTAAAGGATTACATTTCAATTTTGAAACGAGTCTGAGAATTTTTTAGGTATTTTTGGACCCAAAAATTTTTTTCAACCCCTAAAAACCACCTTTAAAATGGCCCATTTTAAATAGGCTTCGCGCGGTAGCAGATTTCAACGTGCGTACCAAATTTAGTTTAAATCAATTACGTCTGTAGAGTGTATGTACCATATTATGGTAAATACACTAATAATTAAATTTTGAGGTCGGTGCCAATTTAATACAAGTAGATATGTAATTTAAAGTGTTAGTAATGAAATTGGCTCCGACCTCAAAATTTCATTATTTTCATTTTTTTTTGAAGGAGGTTAATATATTTTTTAAAGTTTTTTTTACCAGTTTGGAACGCATATTATCGAAAAAAGATACACGAGCTTTGAATCTTGAGGACTACAAAACACAATGCGGCACCGTTAAACGCACCAACAGAGAACGCCGATGTCTGATTCTGTTTGATAGAGCTATGTCGCTGACGGAGTTCAAACTCGCCAGCGTGTTTTAGCCGCGGTCAAATGCAATGTGTTGTTACTACTTTCGCTAAAAGACGAAGAGTTACATGCACGAGTAGAGTTGGTGGGGCCCCGAGGGCCCAATGCTCTCCGTTGTACAATCATGTGTATATATGTATAATGTACATATTGTTGCACGTAAACTGGTTTTGCTGGCGTATTGTTGCTACAATTGAAATCGAAACTCGTTCTTGGAACGACACTTGAATATTGTTACCGATACAATATATACAGGCTGTCTTTATTTTTATGTTATATAGGACGCTCAATATGCCAGAAAGATTGTGGTGTTCAATAAATTAAAAAGAGCAAAATAAGAGAACTACATTGCTAAAGGAAAGTGATACAAAAAAAAACTCTTGTCCGTATTTAGTTTTGTTCCAATAAAATATTAATATAATGGCAACTTTGGTTGAGGAACAATTTAAAAACTGGTCAAGTGCGAGCCGAACTCGCGTTCAGTACCATTCTATTTAAAGGCTTTAGGTTTTCTTGTAAACTATGAGTGAAGCCCTATATTCCCGATTTTTTCAAAATTTTAGGCTGATTTTCGTATATTTTTTAATATATTTTAAGCTATGCATTTTAAAATTATAAAAAAATATATTTGCATTCCTCATAGCTAGCCCTTTCATCTGAAAATTTTTTTTTTAATTTTCTAATTTGGCCCCCAAAATCGGAACTCGTTTATTTACGCTATATTATTTGGTCATCTAACTTTAAACATGTATCAAATTTCCACTTTTTTCGTTTAGAAGATTCAGAAAAAACAAGCTGTGACACGTTCTTTAAGTGTTCAGTTTTTTCATAGGATGTACGGAACCCTAAAACAAGCGTCTATCGATGTTTCGCTTGTGGTCAACATTTTGATTATCAGGGACTCAGGTAAGTCGAAGGGTGATAAATTGTATTAAGTCCTATGAATGCATGATCATAATATTTCGAGTAACTGCAATTTCTTTAAAATGATTACATTGAAAATTACCATTAATTTAGACCAGTGGTTTTTAACCTGGGTTCGATCGAACACCAGGGGTTCGGTGAATCAGTCTCGTGGGTTCGGTGGAGGCACTGAGTTGCAGTAAATATTCATTATTATGGTTTTGTTTTTGTGTGAAAATCATGTTTTAATATTTTAATGGTTTTAATGGGGTTCAGTACCTCCAAAAAGGTTAAGAACCACTGATTTAGACAAACAAAATGTTTTATTGAGAATTTTAAATACAATCATTTTAAATTGATAGCGAAAATATATTTTTCGAAATACTGGTCACAAGCGAAACATCGATAAAAACTTCTTTTTAAATTGTTTCTCAACCAAACTATCTCTTATCGGCAAAAGAAAATATTGCAGGAAAAACACATCTTGGTACGAAAATACTCGCCTCAAAGTTAAAACAAAAATTGTTGAACAAAAAGAATAACAATTTCCAGTCTTTTCCGATGAAATTGAATTTTCACTTTTAAGAAGAAAAACCTCGAATATAAATATCTTTCCAAAATTATTGTTATTAGCAGACAACATTGTATTTTCAATTTTATCAAGATCGAATGATTTTTTTGAGATTACAGTTCCAAGATGGCGCGTTCTTACAACCTTTCCGTAACGTTTTTCTGTTGCACATTAAAATCGGTTCATCTATTCAAGAGATATGAGTCATACATACAACGGGTGTTACAAATAGTCATCTTAAAAAATGGGTACATCGTCTACTTATGTGACACTTCTAAGTAGACACACCACGAGTGTGTACCCGTGATATTTATACTTGGCACGTATCCTCTTATGACAAACACTTCAACAGTTAAATTAACATCAGCTGTCAAAAAACCCGGGTCGCAGTGCCAAAACTCTGCCGACAATATAGTGTATTTGCTTGTATAGGGCCGTGTGGTTTTATACTTTTATTATGTGAAATTAAGTTTGTTTTTGGGCAAAAAAAAAATTTAACCCCTTAATACACCCCTTAAAATAACATTTTTTTTCTTAATTGTAATATTATTATCAATCTAACGTCTACACCGAATTAAATACACCCTTCAATAAATAAGTCACTATCTGCAAACTAGTGTTTTCATAAAATTTGTAAATCCGGTCCTGTCGGGCCGATTTCATTAAAATTTTGGGGACACTTTTTAATTACTACCAAAGGGTTAAATTTCAATTTTGAAACGATTCGGAGAATTTTTTCGGTATTTCGGGGCCCAAAAACATTTTTCAACCCCTAAGAACTACCCTTAAAATAGCCCGATTAGGCCCATTTTAAATAGGCTTCTTGCGGTGATGGATTTCAACACGTGGTCCAAATTTCGTTGAAATCAATTAACTCTTTCGAAAGTTATTGCGCGTACACATATATATATATATATATATATATATATATATAATATATATATATATATATATATATATATACATATATATATAAACATTTTTAAAAATGGTGCCAAAGTGTTTAGGAGGTTACGAAACGTCGAGAAATTTTGGTCCGACCCTTAGGTCCCGCCATCCGACCGACGCCAATAGTGTATGTTGCCATATGGCAAATACACTAACAAGTCTCCCTCAATTCAGTAGGGAGCTCTGGCCATATATCGAAAATTATGATATTGTTAATCAAAGCACGGAACGGAAGGATTATTTGTCTGTGTAAAATCTTTTGGACGCTCGTCTATAAAATAGCTGCTTTTCATGCCTGTATAGCGATAGTACAGTGATCCATTTCGCACTAGTGCCCAAAATAAAGCAAAAAAAAACGAGTGTGCTTTAGACCACACTACTGAAGTAAAACTTCCTAACAGCATAAACCTAATTAAAATTAAAAAATTAATAAAAAAAAACATAAAAAATGATAAAAAAAATCCTTAAAAATACTACTCGCTGCGGAGAGGATTCGAAACTGTGCGATCAAATCACATTAGGCTTCGAGTCTACACTTTACCGCGTCGCCAGTCTAGCTCCGTGTTTACGTGCCATTAAAACAGTATACAAAGAGCACATGTTCCAGTTGATAGTTTCAACTTCCGTTTGCGTTCGCCGTTCGGCGTTCGCAACTTCCGTAAGAATTTCGTCTCGCATTTGCCACCTTACTCCTTATTCAAGCGTGCGTAAAGAAGTTTTATTTCAAAAAAACAGTAATTTCCAAAAAACTCCTGTCGTTTGCCATTTATTACTATCAAAAGTAACGGAGATAACTCAGCAAAGAAAGCCTTGTTTCTATATACAGAACTCTAATATAGAATTCGTATTGGCCGAACACAACTGTCAAATAATAAATCATATATTTATTTTGAGTGAAAATCAGCTATTTTATAGGAGATAAGTGACTGTTTAAACTCAGTTGTCGCTTGTTATTAACATACTGTCACAGCTCATTAATAAAACAATGCATTGCAATCTAGATACATAAACTATTTTGCAAGAAAATTGCGAATCATACAAACATCATTATAAACTAGTCGCTAACCGCGGCTCTGCATGCGATTGAGGTGAAGCACGTCACCGACAACAATAGAGATTCGAATTAAATAAAACGAAACTACTTGCGATTACTGTTCAAAATATTTTTTTATTTATAAAACGTTTCTACCAAATTTTTGGTCCTTTTCAATTTATCAAAATACAAAATAAATTATATAATTTATTTTGTATTTTGATAAATTGAAAAGGACCAAAAATTTGGTAGAAACGTTTTATAAATAAAAAAATATTTTGAACAGTAATCGCAAGTAGTTTCGTTTTATTTAATATTATATTACTGTTGGTAGAGTCAATATTATTAATAAAGATTCGAACCTACGACAGTCCGGTCAAGAAGCTAACACGTCAGTAGCCTCACTGTTCTCTCATTTTTACATACATAAATTAAGTAAACTAGAGATGGGAAAAACGGGTCTTTTTAGTGATTCCATCTTTGCATCTGGATCCCGTATGTGAGCCGGCTCACTGAACCGGTTCAAAAAGAGCCGAGTTCTGAATATGTTACTGCAGTCTGCCACTGAGTTACCTAGTTCAGTCAATCATATGACGACCTGTACAGAATCAAGAATGCATAGCCAAACATGTGATGCATGAGTCATTTGAGCTGACAGATGCATCAAAGCGAGAACTGATACGTAAGTGTAAAATGTGCTTCTGTGTGTTAAGTGTTTCGCTGAGTTACGCGGATCCGTTGATCCGCCGGCTCAAAAAAAAGTAAGTCGGCTCTCACGGATCTTCTGTCGGAGTCGGTTCTTTGAACCGGTTCAGATCTGAGTTACACAACTCTAAAGTGAACATCTACCCTGGTTAAGTCATCCACGAGATGTTCTTTAATTTGTCAACCAGTTTATACATCTTGGGAATAATGATTGAACAAAATACACTTATTATGTAATGTACAGTTATCGGTCGTCTATATAATAAGCACATAATATAAACATGGTAATTATTCTAATGTATTCAGTTACACCTTTTACATGTGAATCGGTGTATGTAAAAGTTTCGTCACAGGTCACATATATTCATTGGAACAGACTGCAAGACTGACAGCATCTTACCTTTTCACTTTATGACCCAGAGCGTTTTTCATCTCTCATTTCACTCTTAAACCACCAATCACATTTCACTGTTTATAGCCTGTTTTATAATTAGTAATAACGTTTCTATTAATGCTTTTACTATATGCGTGTGAAATATGTAAATCTTTTTATGACAGAATTATTTCTGGTTTGTTAGTGACATTTTAATAAATCATTATTAATTACCTATCTATCTAGCTATAAGGTAAATATGCTCTCGAAAAATTTTGAACTGTGGTCGCAAAATTCACTTTATTATTATTAGTGTATTTGCCATATGGCAACATACACTATTGGCGTTGGTCGGATGGCGGGACCTAGGGGTCGGACCAAAATTTCTCGACGTTTCATAACCTTCTAAACACTTTGGCACCATTTTTAAAAATGTTTATATATATATGTATATATATATATATATGTGTGTGTGTACGCGCGATAACTTTCGAAAGAGTTAATTGATTTCAACGAAATTTGGGCCACATGTTGAAATCCATCACCGCAAGAAGCTTATTTAAAATGGGCCTAATCGGGCTATTTTAAGGGTAGTTTTTAGGGGTTGAAAACTGTTTTTGGGCCCCAAAATACCGAAAAAATTCTCCGAATCGTTTCAAAATTGAAATTTAACCCTTTGGTAGTGATTAAAAAGTTTCCCCACAATTTTAATAAAATCGGCCCGACAGGACCGGATTTACAAATTTTATGAAAACACTAGTTTGCAGATAGTGACTTATTTATTGAAGGGTGTATTTAATTTGGTGTAGACGTTAGATTGATAATAATATTACAATTAAGAAAAAAATGTTATTTTAAGGGGTGTATTAAGGGGTTAAATTTTTTATTTTGCCCAAAAACAAACTTAATTTCACATAATAAAAGTATAAAACCACACGGCCCTATACAAGCAAATACACTATATTATCGGCAGGGTTTTGGCACTGCGACCCGGGTTTTTTTTATTATTATTAACACTATTAACAAAATTTGACTTGCTGCGTAAACATTTTTTTGCCCTAAAAACTGAATAAAAAAAGTGATATTCGTCAGTATTTCGTTACAGCACGTCACGAGTTTTCCAATTAGAGAAAGTTTTTGCTTTAAATACTGGCAATTTTTTTCAAATTTAATTTTTGCTGTTCAAAACTTAGTATAAGACATGCTAATTTTCCCGTTTTTATCTGATTTTAAATCGTTTATTTAGATCAAATAAACTGTAAAAACTTGTTTTAGTATAATAGCTTTTGTCTGCTATAATTGTTAAGAAATATTCATTGTTGTAGCACTATATGAGAAAAATTTATAGCTAAAAATAATTGGCTTTCGCATGTAGTGAATTTGAGTGTTGTAAATCGCTATATTATGAAAGATTAAAATGTTGAATTGTGTGCACCGTAGAGTAATTGATTAACTCATTCCGCCGCGAAAGTGGAAAGATTCGGGTTTAAATCTCGACGGTGACGTGTTGGAATAATAATTTTTTCTAATATAGTGCTACAATAATGAATGTTTCTTAACAATTATAGCAGACAAAAGCTATTATACTAAATTAATTCAGCTGGTACGTAGCTATAAGCGTATGTAAAATATCTACTAATATGTAAAAACTTGGTTAAAAGTTATATGAGAAGAATGGTACCTACATATTTCTAGTTTATTTTTAAGCATATCACAGATTGAATAAAATTTTTCGTGGAAATTAGAGATTTTCACAAAGTGAGTAAGTGCATTTCACATGCACACACGCGCATCCAAATTCCCGTAAAATATAGGTAGCTATGCGGGTGAAAAACGTATAGCACATTGATCAGCTGCGGTACTCAATAGCCTTAAGCTCGCAGTCGAAATTAAAGTTTGGTGTTTCAAAGTATTTTTTAGCTTCCCGCTATTGAAATTTTTCAAAAAACAGGATGTCAAATGGTTTCAACATACGCCTATCTCCCTGTCGGTCGAACCGGCGTCCCTACTACGTTCCCCTTTCTTTTCTTGCACTCAAAGCATCCTTTTCTTCCCTTCATTTTCGTAACCAGTCGAGTGTAACGCGTCAGATATCCTCGCTGAAGAAGTTTCACTTCAAAAAACACTTATCCAACAAGGATACCAACATTATTTCGGGCTATTTTTATTTATCCTTGCTGTATATTCACAAATTCAGATCAATTTCATATTGTATAAATAGTGAGCAGATAATATACATATATGCAAATATAATGCCTATTGTAGCTTGTTAAAGTTGTCAGTCACTGCTGCGTGTAGCATTATATAGAGTAGCCCAAATACCTATTGAAACCTTCTCGCTACGACCGAGGTGTACATCTCATTAATAATTAAACAAAACATTATACAGGCTTCTGACGAAATAACTAAACTCTACATTAAAAAAAAATGGGTGCGTGTAGTTATGTCCGCGTTTTCGAAGTCAAAAAGTTTAAGAATTATACTTACAAAACATTTACATCAAATATATGGAAACACTTTCAAAATATTGTTTTGGCTTTGATTTCTACCTCGCTTTACGGCCTAGATACGTTCCACGAACCCTTGCCGCAAAGCGAAAAGCCGTAAAAGGAATCAATTATTCTAAATTGCAAGATTGGCAATATGTAGATATATCGACATCGAAAAAAAGTTTTTTTTTACCGTTATAGCGAAACATTTTAGGCCGTAAATCGAAAACGTGTCTTAATTGAATAGGGCCGTTATAGCGAAATGCCTTATAAAGAGCGGCCGTATAGCGAGGGAAGAGTATATTCAATTCATTAAGTAATAAAAATACGATTTAATAAAATCCACTAGACGACACAGTCACAGATTATAGTCGTCTAGTATACATATTATATATAGTTTCCAGGTGACAGAAAGTGCACTGATTTTGTCCGTCCGTCATTTTAGTCTGAACATCTTAAAAATAGTACTTACAAAAAATTAACCTCAAATATTTGAAAACACTTTCAAAATTTTGTTTTATTTTGATTTTTACTTTTTTTCCGTTGTATGATTCTTAAAACAACTATTGTATGTAGTTATAGTCGTCTAGTATATAATTATGTAGTTTCCAGATAACAGAAAGTTCATTGATTGACCATCTGTCATTTGTCAGGATCTCTTATAAGTAACTTCATACTAGGTATCGAATTTTCGGTAGTGCGACCAACTTTATACTTTTGAATTTTTGTCAGCGCGGCTAACTTCATACTGTCGTTTTTCCGTTAGCCGTGCGCGCGCAACTTCCATTTCCTGCTAAAATTTTACTCTCAACGCGCCAAAAGAAATATAACTGTCGTTTAATCGTTTCACAATTGCAAAATTTGCAAGGGGATTATAAAATTGAAAATCAATAGTCTAAGAGAAATTCCGAAGCTAATTTTGTTTCTATAATACGACATAATCAAGTACGAAAACATCGTCAAAAGAAATATATATACCGGGTGTTTTTTTCAAAACTTTGAATGGATTTTTTTGTTGATACACCGGCTGAATCAAAAAAAGTTTTAGGCAAAAGCTGTTTGGTTTTGAGGGGGAAATAATTTACACGTAATACCAATCCCCTCCCCCCACCACTCGGCAAGGGGAGGGGGTAGCTTTTGTTTTTTAAATAAAAACCCCCGATTTTTGATTTAAAATTTAATTTAATTTAATCAATAAAAAAAACCGGGGGTTTCCATTTAAAAAACAAAAGTTACCACCTCCCCCTGCCGAGGGGTGGGGGGAGTGGGTTGGTATTACGTGTAAATTATTTCCCCCTCAAAACCCAACAACTTTTGCCTAAAACTTTTTTTGATTCAATCGGTGTATCAACAAAAAAATCCATTCAAAGTTTTGAAAAAAACACCCGGTATATAACAGATATGAGCACCAATCATTTGTAACAATGGTGGATCATAAAATTATTTTTACCTTTGTCTATATTACGTGATTTAACCGTCAAAAAGCGATGTAGTATCCTAATCTAGCATGTGTGCATTGGTCTTTAGTAGTTTCTTTTCTAGAAAAAAATATTGGGCGATCTAGGCACCAACTATAGAGCTGAAGCTTTTGAAAATTGAATCCAGCATCGAAATGAAACCTGATACCCAAAAGCTTTGACGCATTGCGTTTGAAGCATTTCTATTTGTGACATTAATACCGCGTCAGTGATCTACCTGTAGGTACCATGTATTATGTAAATGACGCACAATAATCTACACACACAAACAACGACCTTTGTACCTGGTTGGCTTTATACGCACGTGTGTCCTCATTTGCTAGTCAAGGATTACATTATTAAGCATTTCAGAGCCGAGTAACATGCGCCAATCCCTGAAGAGCACAGAAGTTCGTACCTAAATTACTTATTAACATTTTTATTTATGCGCGAACCAAAACCGATACCGCAAACTCATCTGAAACATCCTGAAGGCACGGCTGATTACAATTTGCGAAAACAGTCTCAGTTAATATCAAGGTCCAAAAATAAATAGCTGAATTTTACATTCAAATATTAGGCCAACAGCTGATGACATCCGTTTCATGAAGTGTTTGATTCAGGTAGAAATTTTATACAATAGTTTATAGGTAAGATGTATAGGTAAATGAGTGTTTGCCTGTCCTACCTGGGTACGCCAGGTATTGCGCATACAGGAAAGGTTTAAAAAAATATGTGCCAAAAAAAGTGGTCGATTCAAAAGCCAACAAATACTATTCAAAAGTAAAGTTATAAATAAATAAATGAGGCAGACACTTTTGGAGGGGATAAACCAATGTACCCCAAAGTTGAATTTTCAAAAATGAAAAAATAGGTAATTGATTCACGCTGAAATTTTTATAGCGACGTCATTTTTGTTCGAATGTCAACAAAAATGAACGACAACTCGATTATAGCAGAAGTTGTTTGGCGAAGACGAATAGTAAAATTGCGTTTTTATTAATTGATTGACTGCCTACTTTAATAATTTATTGACTACAAACTGTCACAAATGAAAACGTACAAAATTATGATGCCATGTTAATAACATTTGCCCATGTCGTCCACGTGGCAAGATACTGTTTTCTAATTGGTACCTGCACAAAGCCTGGTACGCAAAATAGTCCCGCTTCTAATTCTGAAACCCACGCAGCGGATCCCACAGTGCCGTCGTTTCTGTCTTCGCAACCAGCGTAGCTGCCAATACAAGCTCCGGTAGCGTCGTTTGTAGCGGTTTTAACTTTATTCTAGTGTAGCGTTTCTTAAACGTTTTCCACCGTGGCCTGGGACGCGGTTTTAAAATTTCTCGCGACTCACATTTATTTGCAAAACAAATTTTTGTTTTTTTAGTCGAAATCAAGTTATTTGTTTGCTTATTTCATACACAAAACATTTTTTTTCGATACCCGGCAAAATTTTTCTACGACCCGGTACCTGGTCGCGACTCACACTTTAGGAAACGTTGTTCTAGTGGTTTCTAAGAGTGTCGATTGTTGCGCGCCGTGTCGCACTGTGTCGCATCAGCACACATCCGGTTTAAGTGCTTCGGTTCTTCAAAATGTACTAATGAATTTTTAACAATATCGTCGCCGTAGTCGAATAATACACGCAATGATGGAGGGTCGTCGTGTTTAAAAACGTATGGCCGTACGGGGAATTAACTGTCTTTATCCAATAAAAGCATAATTAACTTTAAAAGTTAAAGACTATGGCTGCAACAATTTAGTACTTTACAGCAATTATGAAAGTTGTTAACAAGTTAACACTGTTCATGAACGGAAATAAGTAATTATAAGGCGTAGATATTACAATCTAAAATTAATGTAAGCATTTCAACACGCTATCTCCACAAAATGTGGACACAAAATCGTGACTATTTATTTTGTTGTGTTTATTAAGTTTTTAATTAAAAAAAAATTAACCGACCTCAAAAATTCCGGCCAATTGGGCGACAGAACCATTCCAACTTCAAAAACTCCACGCAACAAAAGCTGATTTTTTTTATTTTCAAAATATTGCCGAAACTATAAGGTTCAGAAAACTTTCTTAGAAAAATAAATGGAACATAAATAATTATGGAAAAGTATATCATTATATGAGAAAAAATAACGTTATAGCATATATTTCTTCAAAAACAATAGGGCTCTTCATATTTGTATACCAAACATCCTCCCAAAATTTGGTTTCAATCCATTCATCTGTTTGACCTGTATCGTGTTCACAGACTAACAGCCAAACAGAAGCACAGAGTTTTTCCAAAAATACCTTTTTTTGTTTTAGGAGACCTCAAAACGAAAAATATTGTAAAATTTTGAAATGTGAATTTTGAGCTAAATTAGTACCATTCCCCACTAGTGGGCTGAAATGGAACACGAACCAGAATAGGATTTCTTGCTTGTAGAAAAAGCTTCCGAAAAATTCTTTAAAAAAAAACTTAAAAAACGAAAATATTAACCTCCTTCAAAAAAATCACTAAAAAAATGAAAATAATGAAATTTTGAGGTCGGCGCCTATTTAATAAAAGTAGATATGTAATTAAAAGTTTTTGTAATGAAATTAGCTCCGACCTCAAAATTTTATTATTTTCATCTTTTTAGTGATTTTTTTGAAGGAGGTAAATATTTTTTTTTTTAAGTTTTTTTTATTTTTTACTTTTTAGTGGTGGATTTGATTTCGCACATTTTTGAAGATTTCCCTCGATTTCTCCAGGGTTCCATCATCAGATCCTGACCTGATGACCATGGGACCACCTGAGATGTATACCTTTTCAAACAAAAAAAGAATTTTCCCAATCGGTTCAGGCGTCTTTGAGTAATCGGGGAACATACATAAAAAAAAAGATTCCGACGAATTGAGAACCTCCTCCTCTTTTCGAAGTCGGTTAAAAATAGTTTTATTATCTATATTAGAGTTGGATAACTCAGATCTGAACCGGTTCAAAGAGCCGACTCCGACAGAAGATCCGTGAGAGCCGACTCACTTTTTTTTGAGCCGACGGATCACGGGATCCGCATAACTCAGTGAAACACTTAACATACAGAAGCACATTTTACACTTACGTATCAGTTCTTGCTTTGATGCATCTGTCAGCTCAAATGACTCATGCATCACATGTTTGGCTATGCATTCTTGATTTTATACAGGTCGTGATATGATTGACTGAACTAGGTAACTCAGTGGCAGACTGCAGTAACATATTCAGAACTCGGCTCTTTTTGAACCGGTTCAGTCAGCCGGCTCACATACGGGATTCAGATGCAAAGATGCAGATCACTAAAAAGACCCGTTTTTCCCATCTCTAATTTATACGTAACGTAGAAAAAAAAACGTGGTACAAGCTCATTGCTTTCGTGTCGCTTTGTGTGCGGACGTGAAAATTCCTCGCTTCTTCACTGGCATTTGTTTTATTCTGGCGTCGAACTCTAAATACTCCCAGTAATTTTACGATCACAAAACGTGCATTGTGCACAGAACAAAATCATATCTGCACTCGTAATGGAATGTATACACAAACATGTTATGAATGCCCTGTATCCATAAGCATTATAGGTGTGAAAATTGCAAGCTCACGTACTACTTGTACATGCTCTTATAGAAGGGTATCGTATAATGCGGTGTCCCACTGGTGAACCCACTAGCCCTACACGAGGCATTAAGCCTACAAACTACTATAATGCTACAGCCATAAATGGATATTTCACAGAATGACCCAGTTGTATCAACATTACGATATTTTGAGAAAAAAGTACAGTGTAAACGTTTTGACGCTGCAAAGATTTCAATGCTAGATTATACGACGAAACCTGGGACAACGCTGCCGTTTGTTATTACTATTTTAGTCGTAAGGAACGCAATTGAAGAATCGAATTTTTCACCTCAATAAATAAATGACAATAATTTTACTATTCTAACTCTACAACTGTGTTGCCAGATTTTCGGGATTTTGGAATTTTTTGAGTGACAAAAGCAGGAATCTTTCGTCGAAAACAGGACATAGTAAAAAAACGTATGTAATCAGAAGTTTTTAAATATTTATCTTTTTATTTGAGATCAAATTACGTTTACGTGACAATAGATAGCAAAAATAGCCATAGAAAATGTATTTTAATAAAAATATGATCTTTTAAATCAGATTTACCCTATCGTTAAATAGTTGAGTCTTATTCGTCTTCTGAATAAAAAAAATAAAAAAAAACAGAAATCAAAATCAAAAAAGTTTTATTCATTAGAAAAATATGGCGTTTCAAACAATAGTCTGAGGAGTGAGTGTTACAAATTGCAACTTACAATAAGAGAATAATATTTACGCACGGTCGAGTTATCCCCGAAAAGCGGGACTGAGCCTGTCCCGCGCGGGACATTAAATTTTGATTTATTGTATACGTCTATTAGTTGTTTTTGTGAGTACAATATCACATAGTCAAGCTATCCTCGGAAAGTTTTCGTTAAGATAGGTACACTTGCATACAATTTAAATACCAATCATACTAAGTTACCTTTCTGAACTTGCTAAATTGGATAATAAAACAAAAGACACGTGAAACGTTTAGCATAAAAATATTGAGGTTAGTAGAACGTTAAATGGGTATTATCTAATAAGGCTTCCATGCGACGCCGTTAAATAACAAACAGTTAAATGGGTATATATCTAATTTAATAGTTGTTTGCGATTTCCTGTTTTTAGTAAATACGGAAAAATCGCATTAAGTTCGATTGTCACTTTACTGTGTAACCGTGAACTACAAAATAAATAACAAACAAGATGGGATTTTACACTTCGAATGAGATAAATACTACACAATGTCCATACAACGGTTGCGCGGGGAATCCTCTAGTTGAAAAGAGGTTGAATCAATCAGAGCGTTACTGGTTACTATAATATATTCCTATTATGGCCTTTAAATGTTTTATTGTTTATTAAGGTAACCGTTTACCAGATGTTTAATATGACTTTTAGCCATAAGCGTAGCGTGCCTTGGCGGGGCCCCGTATAAAAATTAGTTTGGGGCTCTTCCCCTGTTGAAGTAAATGATTTAAACGGGGAAATCCCGCAGCCCGCGATAACCGATGTAGGGTGTTGCCAACTTTTGAACGCACGCTTTACGCGGGAAAAAAAGAATTTGTTTTTTTTGACTTTGGTCATTTCTGAAATAAAAAAAAATGGGAAGTTTTTATTATTTTTTTACGCACGTCGGGGGCCCCCGTAGCCCGGGGGCCCCGTATAATTGATACGGCAGATACGGCGGTAGCTACGTCCCTGATTTTTTTTAGCCAAGTTTTTACAGTTTATTTGATCTAAATAAACGAGATAAAATTGAGAAAATTTTATACAAATTTGTGTACAGAAAAATTAAATATAAAAAAATTATTGAGCAAGCCAAATTTGGCAATATTTTTAACATAAGTTCATACGTTTGTAAAGAAAGGACTTCAAAATGTTAATTTGCTTTCCCGTAATTCAAAATCTCGTAACATGTAAAGAAATATTGACGAATATCACGTTTTTTGATTCAATTTTTGGAGCAAAAATATATGTTTTTTGAAAATTTTAAGCAGCAAGTCAAATTTTGTGAAGCTCATTGCTTAATCACAGTTAATAAAAACAGTATAATAAAATGAATTTTGCGATCACAGTTCGAAATTTCCTGAGAGCATATTTTACAATCTGAGGGATCAGCCCACCTTACGAAATGCTGCTTCAACTGTGACAGTTAGGCCTTACGCAAAAGGTTAAGCCTGGTTTTCCTACAGTAGCGGTTATGTAACACAGCGGACGTAAAATGACGGTGATTGACGTCAGAAAAAACGTGTGGATAGAAGTAAATTGATGCGGTTTTCTCGGTAGTGACGATAGTAACGTAACGTAAATAATATATGTACATAAAAAATCCTCTGTTTTAAAGTCAGTTTAACACAACTGAACTGATTGAAAAAAAAAACTGTATGGAACTAATCTGATTATATTCTGAACAAAATGGCGTCCACATTTTATAAATCGGTTCACGACTAACGGAGCTACTGCGAAACAAACAAAAAAAAAAAAACATATACGAGTCGAATTGTATAACGCCCTTTTTTGAAGTCGGTTAAAAAGCAGCATGCATTAATTATTTCTATGGACACGTTTTTGTGACGTCATTCAGCGTCATATTATGGCCGCTAATTACTGTACCTTAGGAAACCAAGGCATTACGCAAGAATTAGATATTTCGGTTCAATGAGTATTGGTTTGCGGTATGATATTAATGTTGCTTTTTGATATATTAAAGAATTGAGATTACAGACGCTCGATATCTAAGGTCAGCGTCTAAAAAAAGTAATTAAAAGTATGCCTTCAAACATGAGTTCAAATAAAAAAAGTGAATTGTTTTGATAACCGGATTCGGAAATAAATTAATCATAAGTTTTCAGCAAAAGAATTTCAGTTCGAAACTTTGTATATCATTTGAAAGCAATCAAAATATGACATACAAACATTCCCTGCCTTCGCACGTGTTAATTTGAAAAATCGAGTTTTTCTATAAATCAGAAATTGGTATTGAAATCTAATTTTGCGTCGAGCAGCCCAGGCGATCGCAAAAGTTTTAAAAGTCGTTAATTAACATCCAATCACCTGTGCGAGGTATACTTGAAGGATATGATTTCGGATATTAATCATTTCAGTCAGTAATTGATAATTTTATAGCTGCAATATCGCAATCAAGTTTCAGGGTCGTACGGTTATATGGGCGTTAAGAAACGTGATGTAATAATAATATAAATAATCAGTAATCAATGAATAACTAACCCTTCAGACATGATCAATTTTACTTGAAATATTATTTAATATACTAATTATAATTTATATTAACGAGCTTATCTATACTAATATTATAAATGCGAAAGCCTGTCTATTTGTCTGTTACCTTTTCACACTTAAACCGCTGAACATATTTAGCAAAGGGATAGACTGCAGCCTGAGGAAGGACGTTATGTCTCAAAAAGAAAACTCTGCACGAACGAAATTCGTATTCTCATTCACGCTGGCACAATTTTGACTTAAGGTAGTTGTCGTGGTACAATATTGTCAAAAAGTTATAGATTGTACGCGCCACAAAAGTATACTAGCTTGTAGCTAAGTGATCCATAATTTGCACGCAAGACTGTAACCGTGGAAACGTAACCCATACAGTATTCATATATGCATGTATACTTTTCTATAAATTGTTGAACTTTAAACCGTTATTTATAAATAATTAGACGGTCAAAAAATGTTTCTTATTTTTTTTAAACTCATAACAAATGCATTGAAAGACTGTCAGTTTTTGGAAAGTTTCTGACAGTTAGTTCTTTTTTTATAAATAAGAAACTGGTTCAGAACTACAGAGATCTACAATCAATGTTAATTATCCAATTTTTAATTGAATTTATCTTGGATTATATACAGTCGATCGACTTCAAATTTTCAGGGTAATTGTATTATCATGTCAAGTATACAAAAAATTAAGGATTTTCTGACGGTGTGCCTTAACCACGACAACTACCTTAAAAACCGAAACTATAGCGAAAAACCCCCCCACTAAAATGCTTCAAAATCCAACAAAATTAATTAGAATTTTTTTAAATACAAAAAAAAGAACCTAATAAATCCAATGACTAATAAAATTGCATACAATTTCGTAGGTATTATTTTATAACAAATAATTAATAAATCTTAACTGGAAGTAATAAATAAATAAACAAGGAAAACGTTATAAATCAATAAAGAATAGACTTTGGTATAATATACCTAATATAAAATAACAATAATACTAATCTATATTAAAAAACATTAAAACGCCTACACAATATTGTAATGACAAGATTCATTGCACCTTATTTTAATATTAGTGTCAGAAAAAAAGCGACAAGGTTGACAATCCTAAAACAGAAATCTGCTTAGTTACTTGTTGTGTAGGGGAAGATCGAGTACATTATTGTAACCTTCCTAGTCATCCACAGATGTTGAGCGTCTATAATTTAAAATCTCTCTCAAAGATCATGACCATTCGTTGTAGGCAGAGCTGGGCAAACTACTTGACAAAAGTAGTTGAGTATAACTACTGACTACTTAAGTAAAAAAGTAGTTAAACTACTTAGTAGTTAAACTACTCGTTCTTAAAAGTAGTTAAACTACTAACTACTAGTAGTTAGTAGTTAAAATTTAAACTACTTTTTTAACTACTATAATAATAAAAATAATAATATAAATCTCTTTATTTATGTCGTACAATCTGCACTTATAATATCTAAGATGTCAGTCTTTTTCAAATGAATATAAATCAAAACTTCTACAAAAAAACAATTTACAACCTAGAATGTCCAAAAACGATATTTAAAAAAATATATAGGTATATTACTGTCAATTGCCATCAAGTTTTGTATATTTTAATCTTTCTTTTTGACAGTCTAGGCTGTTAATTGTTTCTAACTTAATGCTATTTTTGTTTTCTTCAATGATTATTATTTTTTGTAGGATCTTTTATTTATATTCATTTGAAAAGGGCTGATATCATGGCCGAAACGAGTTTTTATTAAATTTTGCAAATAGCAACGATGCGATTACCAGTTCCACGTTGTATTTCAAACTAAAACTCAAGCAACTGACATTTCATTATTTAAAAAAAGTCTGATCGTTTTCCAGAATCCAGAAAAATGCATAACGAATAAGAACTTGTGCTAACACGTCGGTTAAATATAATATACAAAAATATTTTTAAAAGTAGTTAAAATTCAAAATAAGTAGTTAGATTACAAAAAAGTAGTTAAACTACCTAAAGTAGTTATAACTAAGTAGTTAACTACATTTTTAACTACTTTTTGTGATTACTTGATAGATATTCAAAATAATAGAGTACGATTACTATGTGGAGAAAAGTAGTTAGAGTACAATTACTTTTCCAAAAAAAGTAGTTAACTACGTAGTTAACTACTTTTGTAGTTAACTACTGCCCAGCTCTGGTTGTAGGTATATGGTCTGTATTATTTAACAAGTAGTATTAGATTTTAAATCAATGAATTAATGTTTTACGCTCGTAAAGTATTCTGTTTGACACTAGTTTGTTAAGTAAACCACTTCAAACGTAATTTTCCTAAGCAATTTGAGTCTACCACTAGAAGTATGTATAAAATAACAGAAGACGCGAATAGTATTTTTTATAAGCAACCTAATAGAACAAAACAATAAATAATTTTAACAATTTTAAAAATCATTTAAAACAGTTCTTAATAGACAATGTTCTCTGTAACATAGCAGAATACTTTAACCTCTACGTTTTAATTTTATCACCTTATTATATGTATATGTAACGCTGTTGTAACCCCTATGGGGCCAAAACTGTAATTCTTTTGTACTGTTGACGCTATAATACAGACTTTAGTCTGTCAAAATAAAGAAATATCTATACAAAGGAACTGTCAAAAATGATTAAAATAAACTAAAAATGAGGAGAAAACCAACTACTCTACAAGACGTACGTAAAAAAAATGCAGTATATGTATATCGGACGTAATATTATTTCGAATCGTGTGATTTAAACTCTATTGCCCTCGTTTCAACATAATGTCACTTACTTGCCGAAAATTACAGTCTAGATACATTAGCTGCTATTTCAAATCAGTTCAGTCGTTTCTGATATTAGCGTGGACAAACAAATAAACGGTTTGTAATATTAGTAATATATTTAAAATTCCAAACGAAAAACTGGTACAATCTTCCCCGATATCCTCTATTGTAAAATATTATTTACACTTTCAAATTAAAACGTCAAATTATATAAGATGAATGCTCTTCAAAGTACATGGTCTATTATTTCAATTGAACTTACCAATAACGTCGGCAATAAATCTTTCTTATATAAATTAATCGTTACAGAACACTACAAATTGTTTTATGTCGGTTTTCCGACTGTGTAAATGAGGCTTTATAAGGTTGCGAACTCTGTAGTAAAAACTGTCATTGAAACTAGTAAATGCATTCAGTTCTTTTTAACTGCCGTGTGTCCATAAATTATACGAATTAACTAATTTATAACAATTTCCTGATCTCATAACTATTGTTGGAATAAATTAACACTTGAGTGTTTTTTTTTTTTTTTTTTTTGGCATTGAATTGCTGTTTACGTTTCTGCGCAGTTAATTAGTATTTTTGGAATTACAATAAATATTTGAAAAAACAAACTCTTACGTACATATAAAATAAGCGGCTGTTTTCTTTTTAATTAAAAAAAAAGATTTTGACTTTAGAAAAGAACAAGCAATAATTTCAAGAGATGCAGCATGTAAAAAAAAATATTTTTTTTTAAATATTGTGTGTGATAAACGAAATATATATTTTGATGCAAAAAAATAATTCATTTTAATTCAAATATTTTTTCGAAAGAAATGAGGATGTACTTTTTTAAATGACGTGCGAAAATTATAAAATAACTTTTTTAGCCTTGACCTGGTTTTCTTTAATTGTAATTTATATTCTAGATGACAGGAAACAGTTGTAAAATATGTTTTATTTTGGTTTAATGAGTACTTCTTCCCGAAAGACACAAACATTATATTTTTACTCTGCAACAAAAGAGGGAATGAGCAGTTCTCAATTATAATAATATAATAATGCGTTTAACGTCCGTTTCTCGACTTTATGTCATAACAGACGCCATTCGCACCATTACTATTTCCATCTACCACACTTTCTGTCATTTTTCTAAATTTTTAAAACTTCAACTTATGTAATAGCAATGGGCGAATGAAGGAATTATAGGAAATTAGGATAAGGTAAGTAATTTTTGAACTAGGAGTTTGATAGGTAATCGGCCATGGCCTCAAATAAGGAACCATCTCGATATTTATCTGGAATTAATTGAGGGAAACCATGGAAACCCCCAATCAAGATGGCCGGTACAGGAATTACCGTTTCTCGGCGAGAGGCAGTAGGAAAAAGTCCCAGCCACATCTGCCCCCGCCGGGATTCGAACCCGGACCTCCCAAATGCGAGTCTAGTACTGTAACAACTACTCTACCCAGCTCGGTAGCAGTTCTCAATTATAGACGCACGACAACAGAGGTCATAAGCGTCTAAGATGAATATATTTCCAAATCAAAAATTATCTGGACTTTAAACCATACGTTCTAGCCAAGAGCTCGTGAGTGCCAGATCTTCGATATTTCATAAAAACTCTCAGCGCATGCTTCCAACACAGATAGTAACAATGGGCGATTATATACTTTGAGTCATCGTGACTTTGGCAGGTAATATAAAATACCGACTTAATGTCAAATTATAAAGCTTAAGTTTTTTATATTTTCCTTCGGAAAAATATTAGAAATCACGTCGTCCATTGCTCGATATTACAAAACATCCATGAACAGAGGCGGGCTTCGAAGCCACGACAGTCCGTTCAAGAAGCCAGCACGCTAACCACTGGACCACACTGTTCTCCTGTTACAATTTTAAATATTAGACATGATGAGGAAATTGTTAAATGGATTACTGGTAAATTTATTGATAGAAAATTACAGATAATAAAGTCACGATTACAGCAGATATGATGAAGTACAAATACCTCTATGCAGAGTTAATGTATTCACAAAACGATATGGAAATCAATGAATTGGAAAAACTTTCGTTAAAACGAGAAATTATTCGGCAAAACCAGCGTGACATTGAAATCGAATCTTTCTAGGAAATATCTCCTACGTGTTACTTTTGAAATGATAGTCAGCTTCTGTATATTTGCAAGATCATGATTTACACTAAACAAATATATATGTAATTTTATATGGTTACGGATCAAACCAGTTAGTGAGGGCGTTGATACTTACAATTTTATATTCCTCATTGTTCAGATTTAATAGTTTATAGAATTGCAGTTTATATGAAGTGAAACTTCTTCACGCACGGTAGGTCAAAGTTCGATTCACTTGATGGAAAGTGAAACGATTTAAATGTTACAAAAGTTTCAAAACGGGTTTAGGATTCAAACGATGCTAGATTCTATAATACAGTCGTATACTATCAAAAAGCATTTGAACAGCATTAAGCTATGGTAGCTGAGAGGTATAACGGCTGTTTCGTTCAAATGATTCCAGAGGACAATGGTTAGCGTTTGGGCTTCTTGATGATTTTTGTGATGTTTAGTTTTAAGGCTGTCGGAACGCTCTGAATTTTGTTTGCACTGAGACCCAGCGGTAGGTGTGACTTTCTTCAGCTCTGTGCCAACTACGAGGCTAAAAAATGTTATTGCAAGGGTGCCGCTGTCAATTAATTACTCTAATTTTTGGAAATATTTTGAAGATTTAAAAAACTTTTCCGAAAAAGGAAGAGTCACTTTAGGTTTATGATGAAACAGTTTTGTGAAATAAGTACGAATAAGGTCGTAGTGTGACATTGAAAAAGTGCGTTTTTTTAGCACAATTATTGCCAACTTTTTTCTAGTAAATCGTACATACATTTCAAAAGTAGTCAATTAGAGACCTAGAGAAAGAATTTTTGCAGAATGTTGACGAATAAGTCTACAATCAGTTGACAGCCGAAGCTCTATTTTTGACTTAAATTCAGAGCGTTCCGACAGCTTTAAGTGATTATGTTATTTGATGTATTTAAGACGCTAATGACCTAAGTTGTCGAGCGTCTATAATCTACAATAAATACAAATTATTCCATACTCCACCTACATTTATTTATATATTTGTCAATCAAACCAACGATTTTTGAGTTGCTTCTCGTACGGGTTGACTTTCTCGTAGAAAGAGAGTTTCTCGTGAGGGGGTTTGGTTGCTCCTAGTGCAAATCTAGCGCTGACTTATTATAAAAAACAATTATTTCGAAAAGCCAAGTAATATATGATTGATGTTATTGAACCCACGGCGCTCAAGTCGAACTCGCAATCGTCCTATTTTTTTGTTGGAAAAGTAGTAGCAAAATATGAGGTAAACTACATTAGAATTAAAAAGCGCCAAGTCGTGAAATGTCAGACTTACTAATTAGTAGGCAGTTAAAAACCAATCATAATAAAGTACCAACTAGTTCTTCGGAGCGTGGTAGAGATAATTCACAACTCAACTTACTTAATCCAATTCCAACGTTATTAACCTTCAAAATGTACATTTAACGCACAAATAAAAACCTAACTGAGCGAAACCCATTAGCAGCGGCCATAATTAGATTACTCGCGTAAAATATCACTAACAAAATTGTATTTTCGGCGATTCTCAACTTTTCAATTATCACAAATTTATTAAGGGGGTCGTCTTATGTGAGGGGTCAAAAAAACCGAAAAAATTTTTTTTGCTTAAATTGCCTTTTTCGGATCTCCAGATTATGTTTGTGAAAGAGTTTTTCGAAATTCGAAGTCGTTGGAAAGTTAGAGAGGTTGATGGAGAGTCAAGTGCTTCAATCTGTTACGCATACTTGATTTTTCAAACGCGTTTTTCTCGAAACTGTATTTTTTAAAATGGTTGCCACGATATCTCAAAAACCAATGATCCGATTGCGTTGAAATTTTTATGGTATCTTCAGTACATCTATAGTTCTAGCCCGAACCAAAATCATTGTGATAACTGTAATAGTTTTTTTATTCTTCAAGCTGGAATAGTAAAAAAAAAACGATGAAAATCGTAAATTTTTTTTCAAATCTTCGCCAAACATGAATTTTTCAATATTTCGATTTAATTCTGGTTCCGGCTGTAGTCACAGGCCTACCAATTAAAACGCAATTTGACTTGTTGATTTTAGATAAGCAGAACAGTATGTATCGTGCAACCGTTTTTTTACATGGGCGTCATCCCGGAGATCTACAGTCGGTTCAACTGTACATTTCAACGTGAAAAAATTTGGAAAGGTTGGTGAAATGTCAATAAATACATGATGAAAATATTAAGGTAGTATACATTCATTGTTCGCCACAAAAAATTCCCAAAAAAGCGTGAAAAAAACAGTTGTCACATAAGACGACCCCCTTAATGAATCATTTGTTTTCCTTTTTACTACACAAAATACAATCAACTGTTTCTAGGTTGTTTTATTTCAAGCAGATGTCCTGCGTCTATTACCCCCAATCTCTCTCTCTCGCTCTCTCTCTCTCGCTCTCTCTCTCTCGCTCTCTCTCTCTCGCTCTCTCTCTCTCTCTCGCTCTCTCTCTTTCTATTACAAACCTTCAGTTTTCGTATTTTAATATGAGAACTGCTAATAGCATCCATTAAACTTTCAACTTGTTTTTAAAAAACGCTTTCGAACATAATAAAATGGCTGATTTTTACATTTGTAAAACGATAGTAAAACGACACATTTCGCACTAATGCGTAAAGGAAAACGAATAAAAATGAAATCTTACGAACCCCACAGTTATTTACAAAAGCGACCTGTCACAGTTACCGTTTCATTCTATAAGATAGACAGAAATATCATGCGACACCAAGCAGACGACAAAAATCCAATGAAATGCAGTGACTGCACATACAGAATATGATTACTGTCAGATATATTATTGTAGATCACCGAGCTGGGTAGAGTAGTGGTGATAGCACTAGACTCGCATTCGGGAGGCTGGGACTTTTTCCTACTGCCTCTCGCCGAGAAACGATAATTTCTGTACCGGCCATCTTGATCCTATAATTCCTTCATTCGCCCATTGCTATTAGTTAAGTTAAAGTTTTTGAAATGTAGAAAATAACGGGAAGTGGTAAAATGGAAAACAGTAATGGTGCGAATGGCGTCTGTTATGGCATAAAAGTCAACAAACGGACGTTAAACGCATTATTGTTATTATTATTATTATTATGATTATTATTATTATATTATTGTAGATACTAAAAAAAGATGTGGTATGTATCTCGAATATAACGTTTTTATGGCTTATGTGACTGTTAAAATTCGCTGATTCTCTTTTTCTATAATGTCACAACTTGCACATAAAATATTGCATTACAATGTTGAGTCTTTTTGAGACAACATTAGTAGTTTGCATTGTAGTTTACAACATTTTGTTTTGAGTTTCTATTAGCTACGCGTAAGAAACAAACGTATAATATCTATAAATTTCAATCTTGTGATCAGACGTATTTAGACTTCGTCTTGATTAAATCAAATTTTATTGTGTTTTATTTATTTACTAGCGGTACCTGTGCGAATAATTCGCACTAAAATTCGTTTCTAATTTCTCACACTCTTTATAACTTTCTTCTTTTTGTTGTGTTACATTACGAAGCTCAGTGACGGTTCAAGAAAATATTTTTCTAAAACTGTCATATAGAGGCGCAAGTATCGAAAACGTTGAGCTGAAGCGCTGCCATACGAAAAGTATTTATACGTGAATTTTGATTAAAAATTAAACAAAAAACATTTACCGACCGTCAATCATGTTGACGTTGTTTCAAAGTTAGAACCGTCAGATGGCAGCATATACTGAATAAATGTATAATTGTTATAATTAATTATTTTGCAAAAACAAAAGCAATAATAGATTTTTTAATTGTTGATACACATAGAGCAAGTAATTATCTATAAAATGATACAAAATTTATGTGGAGTAATTGTGAGGTTTTTTCGAAAAAGGGAGGCAAACATCTTAACCTTAGCGTATTAATATATATGATTTTATAATTTACATTAATAGATCTGATTGATCATTATAACAATCTAGATACATTAAACTACTGGATTTGATTTTAGGCTCGTGACCTCGAATTAAAAAACAAAAAAGCTACAATGTGTCGTTCGTGAGAATCATTAGGTACCGATTTATAATAACAAATGTAAAATCAAGTAACTGTCGTGTTCACAGTATTGCACTGTTTTTTACAAGACGAATTATCTCACCTGTGTAGACAAAAACTAGTTTACAAAGATAAGTTTCCACGATACAATTATACACTGATTACATCACTATTTTTAATATCAATGTCAATCAATAATAATTTTGCTGTCAGCCACGCGAAGGCCACAATCTAAAAACAACAAGGCACCACTAAAACGTTTATTTTTACTCTAAAATAATTGAAAATATATCGACATTGCATGATATATGTACATACGTGGCTTCATCAATCTCATCATCTAATGATTATGGATCCCTAATCAGTAATTATCTCGCGTATTGCATACAGGATGATCCAAAACCGATGCCAAAAACCTTCAGGGTATGCAGAGAAACTTACAATCATACGGTGGAGTAGCCATAGTTTGCTATAATTGTTAAGAAACAAACAAATGCTATATATAGTATTGCAGCAAAATATGTTTCTTAACAATAGCAAACTATAGCTATTCTATTGTTTATTAATTTAGTCTTACGAGCTATACCGTATAGTGAACAATTTACTAATACAATGGAATCTATATAACTCGAATTTCAAGGGAAATGCTAAAATTTTTGAGGTAATGAGTGTTAGACTTGACAAGAATTTCGAGATACAAATAATTTAATTTCGACATAGAAAGGTACAATTTCTAAGTATATTTTTCAAGCCGTAGAGTTTCACGTAAGACGCATTATATTTTACTAGCTTCGACTTACCGAGTCTGCTTTTTCAAATTCGAGTTATTTAGTGTATCAATTGTACTATCAATACCTCACAGGGAAATGACATTCTAAATAGCGCGTATTTAGAGGTTCAGCGGAAGGGAATGACAATTTTTTTCGTCTAACTGAGGACTCAACGAGGTTCGAGTTATCGAGATTTCACTGTATTAAAATAATACAAAACGTTATTTTAAATGTTAGGCAGCGAAAAAATATATAATGTCGATAGATATTTAGATTATAGATGCTCGACAAGTGAATATAAGGTGTCGAAATTTCAAATATTGTTGGTAAAATAATTTTCGATTAAATTTTTTAATCAAATATTTTATTTGTCAACTACAAACTTTCGAGTGTTACATTTAACAAAAAATTTAACTCTCGTAATTATATATAAAATAGAACCTCACTAATAACCTGTCAAAATTTCAGAAGAATTGAATAATATTTGAAATACTCTATTACGCATTTTAGGACTTCTGTTCTAGCTGAACAGCGCAGGAGAAGACATTTTGCGTGAAAATTAGGGAGTAAAAACTTGAATCAGTTGAAAATAGAAGTTGAAAATACATTAATACGACTTTAGAACAATGTATTACTAAAAGCAGAAACATGGCATTTACACAAGCGAAGCGAGGACTGTAATCACTCAAGTCGCAAAAGCCAACTTTCTGCCCGACTTATTACTCTGAACTTTTTGTAATGAGTGCATTGAAAGAGCGACATTAAGTATTTACGAAAATACCGTAAATGGATTTTGTAGGTGAGGTCGTAACTCTCTGAAGTTTTTTTACACTCATTATGAATCAGCCTGTATCGAAAACATATTATTACATTATCGTAAAATCTATTTTTATATTTATATTTCATTGATGTTTCATAAATAATAATAGATACTGATGACCTCACCTGTTGAGCGTCTATAATCTACTATCTTCTTCAAAAATACTAAATGACTAGGCTAAAGCTATTGTTTTCATTATACTAAGAGTATTTTTTTCGCTAACGTTTTTTCAATTTCAAATCAAATATATTTTCTCAACACTTTATGAAAGAAACTCTAAAGTGTAGAAATTAATAAGTTTCTTTCAGAAAGAATTGAATGATTTTTCTTTCGGTCACATTCTTTGCTAGCTCATCATTTTTCAATAGGAAGCTACTAAAGTTATTATAAAAAACTGGAATATACATAAAAAACTGTTTTTGTGCGTTTGAGAACAATTGAAGCACTTAAACTTAATTAAAGATGCTCTACGCTTTTTAATTGACTTAAAAAAAAGATTGCCAGTTCAACATGTATGTAGTATATTTGTTAAAAATATATTTGCAGTTTCTTAAAAATAAAACGTAGTGTATATGTCGTGGCCATATCGTAGAATTTGTCATTTCATGATGTGGCCGACCAATTTATGAAATGGTTGTATTTGATGAAAGGAAATTTCATGAATTGGTCGACCCCATCATGAAATGATCAATTCTAAGATATGGCCACGACATAATAATAAAATTCGCTATATGAAATTTATAAGGGAGGAATAAACTGTACATTATAAGCCGTCAAGTTATTTTTTCTTGCCCTTTTTAAATTGATATAGGGTATAGGCACCAGTTCTCGAGCACTTTTATTAGTGTATTTGCCTCATGGCACATACATTATCGCTCGGATGGCGGGTCCTAGTGGTCGGACAATATTTTTCGACATTTCACATCATTCTAATTAACTTCATACTGCTATGAATATAAATTCAACTAGGGTTTTAGTAGAGCGGATAGTGATGTCGTTATTTATATTTCATAGCACCCAGTTACCAAGTATCACCTGGATTTTTAATTCGTCGTTAAAAAATTGAAAATATGGATTGTTACTAGGCCCACATAACACTGGCTTTTAGGCGCCTCAAAAAGGTAGATAAATTCGAATACAAATATAGAGTCAAAATGGTCGGCAAGAGAATTCGAGAATTGGTCCCTCTACCCTACTCATGAAAAAAAGGACTTAATAAAGCTGTTTAATTTATAATCACTCTATAATAAAAGTTCATTTTGTTTTTCTCATCCAAGAAAAATAAGTTTAATTGAATTGTCATTTGTAAGTATGCATATATTTTCAGAATATACTTTTTTGTGACATAAAAGTTAATTTGTCAAAGCAATCTCAAAGCCATCTAAAACAACAAAAATATAAATGAAAAAGCCTCTAAGAACGAAATGGGGACAAAGTTCATAAGCGTCAATTTACAGGTAATATATTTTCAAATCATTACTTTAACAAACTTTTAATGAAATATTTAAATGAGACACTTTTATTTTCATTTGCTACAAAAAATCAAGTTAATTTTGCAAATTTCACGATTTTTTAGCTTCATTTATCTCCAAACGGTTACTCTTACGAATAGAAATCATAAAAGTGTTTTTGCAGGAAATTTCTTGAGTTACAAATTTGATAATTAATATTTTTCCGTAAAAGTGATCGTTACCAAGATATTCATGAAAACACGTTTTTGATGAGATTTGACCCCGCTTGAAATTTTTAGCGACACTCGGATCGATGGGGGAGGGGTACCGCCCTGCTGGGAATCTATGATTTAACAGTGTTGGATCATTTTCACACAGTTTGAGCTCAGGCCCAGCGGTAAGAGGCGAGGTAGGCAAAAGACATATTGTGGGTGTGACCTTCTTTAGCTCTGTCTCGCTCATATCATCATCCCAAATCAATTTTTGGCAGGTGCCACACTACGAGGCTAAAACATGCTACTGCAAGGGTGCCGCTGTCAATTGATTACTCTAATTTTTTGAAATATTTTGAAGATTTAAAAAACTTTTCCGAAAAAGGAAGAGTCACTTTAGGTTTGTGATGGAACAATTCTATGAAATAAGTTAGAATAAGGTCGTAGTGTGACATTGAAAACGTGCGTTTTTTTGGCACAATTAATGCCAACTTTTTTCTAGTAAATTGTAGATAAATTACAAAAGTAGTCCATTAGAGACCTAGATTTGTTCTTTATCTTCCTTATAGAGAAAGAATTTTTGCAGAATATTGACGAATAAGTCTACAATCAGTTGATAGTCGAAGCTCTATTTTTGGCTTAAATTCAGAGCGTTCCAATAGCCTTAAGGTCACTGTCAAATCCGTTTTTTTGATAATGCGTTATGCAACCAAGTATAAGAGCTATAGGTTTGCTACAAACGCATTGATATTCCTTGCAAAAAAAAGAACAAATAAGAAATAACCAAGTATTGTAGCGATGACTAAAAACATGAATGATTGTCATAGAGAAAATGACGTGTTCAACAATAACAGAAAAATATTTATAACTGATTACTCAATTATAAATTACTACAACTGCATGAAGGTAATACTGTGGGATGGCACAATGACTTTAAAATATATGCTAATAATTTTATGCACATAATTGCATAATGGTTAACTATGACGGTATCATGGTTACGATTTACGATATAAAGTGGGCGACAGAAGATTATATTCTTTAAGTTTTATTTATGTGGAAAATAAAACGTATTAAAGTAAAACTAATCGATTTTTCAACGTTCCTTATTTTATGCGACTTTTAATGTACCTATTGTTTTTGATTTATTAGTTTCTAAATACTCAACTAAGAATGAAAAAAACGAAACAATAAATTTTGTCCAGAAAATAATACCTCTCGGAACTATAATATTTACTTTCGATTTTATTTTTGATTATAATTCCCAACTTTTTTGTTTGGAAGTGAACTTTTAAAATTTTTTGTAAAATTTCGAGGAACCCGTACGTAAGTGATACTAGTGCTCGGCGCAGAAAGTATTCTCAAAAAATTTGATTTAACAGTGACTTTAAATTGTGATCACACATGTCTCCATAAAAAAAGCATCGAAGAATTTTAAATCGATACTGCCCGAAATATAATTGATCGATTGAATCGATATTTTTTTAAACTGTACTGAGATTTAATATATACCTATTTGTACCACAACCGGTCAAATTGACCGGTGTTTAGATAAGGTCTTTATTTTTCTTGATTGAATGGGCAAATATTAATTTTATCAGATTTAAAAAATAAAAATATAAACAAATGCTATAAAATTAATTGTTATAAAATGTGAAAAAACGATAAGATTTTATTCGAGTTTCCTAATCAAAAGTTTACAACCGGTATATTTTTTTATTATTTTGAATAAAACGTTATAATTTGAGTCGTTTTGAGTATGTCGTTCTGGTGATATAGAGGAAAATTATTAGATCTTCATAAGAAAAATACCTAATTAATTAAAATTAATGAAATTTGCTCAAACTAAACTTCCCTTGCATTTTGTTGGCGACTGAACAGTCCAAAATTGTCGAGGAAGAGTGGATTTTTCACCTCTAGCACGGCGTAGAGACCGAGGATGGTGATAAAAGGGCTAAAAGGTATTTGTAGATGAAAAGAACATTTTTTTCTGATTTTCTGATTATAACTTATCTTAGTCTGACATAAGCACAACGTGACACAAATTTATTCAAGTTTAACCCGTTTTTAGGGTTTCGTACCTCAAAAGGAAAAAACGAAAACCTTATAGGATCAATCGTGTGTCTGTCCGTCCTACTGTCACAGCCAATTTGCTTTTCCCTAGTTTTGTATAAATAGTATACATAATTATATATTTTGTGTAAATAGTATTTCATAACAGCAATTTTTTTTTAATTAAGTGTGATTTTTCTGTTTAAAATAATTCAGGTTGGCAAATTTTATGAACTATCTTAAAATTTTTTTAAACGTTTATTCCAATTTTGGAACACTGGGACAAACGTACAGAGTTCCAATTTTGGAACACTGGGAAAAATGTTTTAAAAAGCTGGTTTTAATTGAAATTTAACTATGAGTTCGCGTGGTCAGAAATCAGTAAAAATATTAATAATTTGGTTTCCACGATTCGCTTGACTTAAAACTATACCTGTACCGAATGACCCGTTACAATATTCTCAGCAAATCATAAGAAAAAAAAACCCGTTATAATATAACGTGCAAGATAAATCTTCAGCGGTTTAGAAAATAATTATTTATAAACAATAAAGCAGATATAAAAAACAGTGAGTAAAAAAAATACGCAATCTTACCTTATTATGTCGTATCAAATGAAAACCGGCCAGTTATCGATTTATCAGCATGCGGACACTGCAGTGTTCCAAAACGAGAAGAAATCACCAAAAATTTCAAAACCAAAATTAACTCGCATTAATTTCAAAACACTGTTTAAACGTCACAATAATCCAAATAATGCTGTTGAGTCAAAAACAAACAAAACACTGTTATTGATTGCTATTATAATTGTGTACACACTAAAAAAAAACACTTGACTGTCAAGATGCAACTCGCCGGCTCGCGTAACTGCTTCGCGTAATGTCGGCACAGGACTGCGCGAATCGGGTACACCTTTCTGTACAGCGTTGCGTCTAGATGGACCGCGAGATTTTATGGTGGGGGATCATTCACGAGCCGCGAAAACGTGCATTTTTTACACTGGAAAGACAATATTACACGACGTATTATGAATGATTAGTAATTACTAATGCATTTTTTTAAATACAGAATTGACACTTGAGTTGCTGAGTTTTAAAATATACTGTTTCAGGTAATTTTGTATACGAGATAAAACTCGGTTTGAAAGTACAATAGGTTTGAAAAGAATTAATAAGTAGTTGAATTTTATTACTAAACGTACCAAGACCCAGTAAAATGACCGGTTGTAAACTTTTGAATTCATGACTTTTGTCATACTAATATTATAAAGAGGAAAGATTTGTATTTTTGTATGTTTGTAATAAATAAACTCAAAAACTACTGTGCCGATTTAAAAAATTCTTTCACCATTAGAAAGCTACATTCACCCTGAGTAACACAGGCTATATTTATTGCTAGAAAATATTAGGGATCCTTACTAAAACTTTAGTAACGTAACCCAAAGTGTAAAAAAAATGCCATAAAACATCTTTCGTCGCATGCGCTGCGGCAACTATTGATGATAGAAGTATGTTCTACAATATTAAAGAACATATCAATAACTACAAAAAACTTCGCGATACTATATGTCCAACTATTATCGTTATGTCACAATAACCACTTTTTACATTTTAATAATCTATATCGATAAAAGACGATGTATTATGTAATCTATGGACTCCAAACGGGTAGACCATTTTTGATGAAATTTTCAGACAATCTTTAGATTAGCCCAGCGGGTGATCTTCTGAAGTTTGGTAGCGATTGGATCAACAGAATTTTTTAAATTTCTTTTTGGGAATAAGATTTTTCTTCGATTTTTGAACATTCACAAATAAAAGCGATTGAATTCGCGCAATTTCAATACACGTTGAGAATTTAATGATAATGATTCTCATCTTTTATATCCTATATATTACATTTACACCCGGGCGAAACCGGACGGGGCCGCTAGTATTAAATATATACAATAAATTAATTTTTCGTCATCCTAAATGCGAATGTGAGTTTGTTTGTTTCGATAAAATTTGAGATAGATTGCTTCCTAAAGAAGCACATAGGCTACCTTTTGTGTCAAAATAAAAATTTAAAGGAGGTGAAATACTAGGGGACAAATGTCACTGACAGGTCATCACGATACCTTCCGGAACTATTAGATCTCCAGACTTGAAATTTTGTTGAGTCGAGATACCAAAATAGTCTTCTAAGGTGTGGAAAGGGGGGAAGTACAGGGGTGTCAATGGTTTTGTATAAAATATTTTAGGTAATGGAGCGGCATTTTTTACGGTCCCCCAGGGCGGTACGTAGAGCAAATCCGGCCCTGCCCTCCCCCCTATATTAAGATATAATAAGATTTTAACTACCCCCCCCCCTTCCTCTTAGTAAGAAATTTTCGTAAGAAATGATCATATTGATAAAATAAAAGACAGTTTTATAATAAATAAATGATACTAAAATGACAATTATTTTTCAGAATTCAACTAATAGAAAAATCCCCAGTCAGCGAGACAATAGAATAAAAGAATGTCGAGAAGTACTGAGACCATATGATTTATGTAGAATTCAATACTGAATCCGAGAATTAAGTACAGATGACGCTATTGAATAGCGTCATTTCTTAACCCGAATTTTAAATTCAAAAACTTTGACCAGTTGTGGTACAAATTGGTATATATTAAAGCTCGGTACGTTTAGTGTTAAATTCAAATAATATTTGAATAATTAGTACGTACTTACATATTGTTTTAGTACAAAAAAAAACAGTCTCAAGAAAATTATATTTCAGCAAAAAACGCAAGAAAATAAAGTAAGTAGCTGCTTCACAATCCGCAGTTTACCGCAAATAAAATTAAGTTCAAAAATAAAGTACGACAGTCACTAGCGACAGAAATTAATAAAATCACTGAATATTAAAATATTAAGTAGGTGAATGTCATAGTCGGTTGACTAAACTAAAAAACACCAAAATTTTGAAAAATTACTTACGCCCAAAGACACTATTATAAAACAATATAAAGTAAGAACAACTCACAAAAATACTTGTTTTTAAAATGCTCGTCTTGCATTTTTTTCTAAAAACTGAAGACGCGATTCTGTAACGTCTGTTATGTCTTAAATTTCTGTCTCACTTTAACTTACGTAATTGAAAATTTGTTAGAAAGTGACAAAAAATTAACAGCACTATAAATTCTTACATAGAGTCGACCGTATAGATTACCATCTTAAATTTTTCATTAAAATAAAAACTTTCTTTAGACTGATTTCAGCGTTTCTAACAAAAAGATTTGAAACAAAAATTAAATAGATAAATTAAAATTTTAATTAAACTTTAGTATTCCACGCGTCCCCGATATCTCGAACAATGCCTTATTGACATTGCCACGAATTATCGATTTTTACTGTTTTACATAACTTGAAATGTATTGAATCATTTGTTCAGTTGTTTAAAATCTGTAGACACAAGGCAAAACGCTTTAGATTGATTTTTTTAAATATATATATATATATATATATATATATATATATATATATATATATATATATATATTTTGATGTTCTCTTGCGTAGACGGACTCCCACTTGTTACAACACTGTCTTGAAAGAAAAGAAAAAAAGAGACAACAGTCGAATCTGTGTTGTCGGCGTCGCAGGAGGATATCTGTTCTTAAGTTGCTGGGCCCGTTTAGTTTATTTGACAGATAATTTGATATCCGCCTATGGGCGTCCGATCAACACAGACCCTTAAGACAAAAAAAGGAAACAATCGTGTTAATACTTAGTTATATTTAAACGGGTTAATTACTAACGGAGCAAACTTAAGTGCTATAAACAGGCAGAACAATCGGTCAATAATTCACAACTTTAATAATATCAGGTACGCAGAAAATCACAAATGACTTATTTACTAATATAGTACTATTTTAATAGTTACTAACGGGCAACTTAATTACTATAAACGGACAGAGCGGACAATCAAACAAAATTCACAAGATACCGACATAGACTACGGAGCAAAAAACAGATACGTCTATATCCTTCAAACACCGGAACAGAGAGAGTTTGTTATTTTATTATTGTTTATTATTTTCACGAAACCCGTCACCTAGCAAACATATTCATTACACAACAATGTCAGGCTTTATTGTTCGTTGCTAAGTGAGGCATTTTATCGTAGTAGCCACGGATATCAGAAAATGCAATACCGAATCACAGCTACCTATAACTGTTCAGATATAATTAAATTATTAACTATTTATTTAATTAACTATTAAGGTTATACTATATATTCTTGTGACATATGGGCATAATGTCACAATATATATATATATATCGTAGGATAATTAAAAAAATCGGATTTTCGCGAAAATCCTAGGATGTTTGCAAAAAACCGGATTCCAATTACCCGGTTTTTTAGAATCGTCTTAGGATTTTCGCGAAGATCCAATTATTTCAATTATCCTACGACATACATAACGCTTTTTTACAGAACAATTTTGTTTATCATTTTAGACGATTTTAGGGTTCCGCACCTGAAAAAACGGAATCCTCGTATCTGTCTTCCACAGCTTATTTTCTCCGAATCTATTGGACTAAAAAAGATACGTATATAGAGTTAGATGACCCAATCATGGACGTACAGCACGATTTCCGATTTTGGGCGCCAAACTACAAAATTAAAAAAAAAATCAAGTGCGTCAAATGACATATTAAATGAAAGGGCTCGTTATGAGAAATAGAAATATATTTTTTTATAATTTTAAAATGCATAGTTAAAAGATATTAAAGAAAATATATGAACATCTGATAAAGTTCTCACAGAAAACGAAATGGTATGGACTACGGAACCCTCCCACGAGAATTCGTCTCGCACTTGACCGGATTTTAATTATTTCATTACTTCCAGAATAAAGATGTGAATTACTTCTGTTCCGGAATTGATATGATCAATAATTTTGTTCGAAATTCCGGAATTACGAAATCTCGGAATTGTGATATGGAAGTCTTAAAATTTACCCTCTGGTGGATGTGCTTGTTGACTCTGTACTATTTTCATCACGATGGGAAAAATCACCTTCCTATAAAATTTCCCACAACACGAGTATCACGAATACCGACTCGAATAACATTCATTAATCAACGTATATATTAAATGTATATATATAGGTCATTGGGTTTTTGCGAACTAGATTGAAATTTTAAAGAGAATTGAATTCTTTCAGCACGAAATGACGCTCACCGTATGGTAGAAAAAGGCTTATATTTGGTAGTACTGCCACTTTTCATTGCACTAAAAAATGGAGTTGTGAATTTATGAAACGTGATATTATTTTAACAAAAACTCGACTTACGCGATCTTGTCTTGAGACATTAACTACACAAATGCAAGGCGATTATATCAATATGACCTGCATTATGTAATCGAAAAGTCATACGAAAAAATTATCTACACAAGAACCAGAGAAAGACACAGAGAGAGGGAGAGAGAGAAAGAATGAGAAGGAGAGATTTTTGAGCAAGCCATTTATATAAACATCAGTTGCCGAGCTTCCATAATTTACAATCAGTCAATAAATAATTACTAAAATTATAAAATGTATTAATTTAATTATTTCTGATTTTGCTGGTTTCTTTTTTAGTATTCGATATTAAAATTGGCGAAACGCCAAAAGGAACAATTATCACTCCGGTGTCTGTCCGTCTGTCACAAGCTCCCAGAGCCAAACGGTACAAGCTAGAGATTTGAAATTTGACATTGTGATAGCTTATTAAAGCACAATGCTGTCGTTTAGATATGAAACATTTATGGATAATAATGGGAGGTCAATAGGTTGTGAAGAATGAAAAAGTTTAGCTCAATCGAGTGGAGTGCTTAATGAATGCTAGTGACCAATAAAAATCAATATTTTCTAAAAAAATAATTGATTCTTTTTCGTTTAAGAAAACACAAAACTGCAAAAATTGCTTGTGTCCTATCCCATTTATTCCTAAAATATTAATCGATAATTGACTTTTTTTCTTTTTTGTCCTTGGTAATTAATATAAAAATGATTTGTCGGGAAAAAGGATTTTTTAAGTAAACACTTATTTGTTATTTATAGCGACGTTTCGTCCCTTGCTTGGGACTTTTTCAAGCTTTATAGCTGTAATTGAAATATTAAAATACAATTTATAAATTTAAAATTTTTCACTAATGTTTCTTTTTAGATAATTATGTTCGTAATCCAAAATTTCTGTCTTATTTATAAATTGTATTTTAATATTTCAATTACAGTTATAAAAAAGTCCTAAGCAAGGGACGAAACGTCGCTATAAGTAACAAATAAGTGTTTACTTAAAAAGTCCTTTTTCCCGACAAAACAGTTTTATATTAATCGATAATTCTCTAAATATTGTTCACGTCCATTATAATTAATAAGTTTTTTATTTTTTCACGGGAAATTGGACAATTGAATTTCAATATAGATAAACTAAATTAAAAAATTTGCGACGTTTCGTTAATTCGTTTTAACTTCTTCGGGCAAAACTTTAACTAGTTAACCATAACTTCAATAAAATTTGGATATTTAACAATACATATATTTAATTCAATAAAAATCAAATAGTAAATATTTCATTTCGTTTAAATATTTACTATTTGATTTTTATTGAATTAAATATATGTATTGTTAAATATCCAAATTTTATTGAAGTTATGGTTAACTAGTTAAAGTTTTGTCCGAAGAAGTTAAAACGAATTAACGAAACGTCGCAAATTTTTTAATTTAGTTTATCTATATTAAAATTCAATTGTCCAATTTCCCGTGAAAAAATAAAAAACTTATTAATTGCAGATAATATTTGAAATAAATTGAGGAACTGATAAGAAAAGCTCGGGGCGCAGTACCAAACTCTACAAACAGTATAATGTATTTGCTAATACAGGTCTTGTGGCTTTATTATGTAAACTAAAGTTTGTTTTTGGATTGCAATTTTATTTTTTATATAATATTGACGTATTGTATCCCAAAATGGGCTCAACAATAAATGCATATTCTATTCTATTCTATTCTATTCTATTATGAAACCAACATCTGCACCAAATTAAATACACCCTTCGGTACGTAAATCCCTAACCGCAATTATGGTCGATTTTATTAAGATTTTAGCAGCACATTTTAATATTGATTAACGGGTTAAATTTTAATTTTGAAACGATTCTGAGAATTTTAACACAAAGTGGCAATTTTGGTACACTATTGTGTTTTAGATATATATGAAATTTAACAATTGTGTACTATTCACGATCACATTCTAATCTATGATCACATCTAACATTATATAAATTTTATCAAAATCGGTTCAGGGGGGCCGAGAGAGATGTATTAAAACTGCAAATACGGATTGGTCTGTACACAAACTAAGCACTAATCGATTTTTTTAAAATTTATCTGACTCAAGTTAAATTTGAATATTTTAAATTATGTATTTGAAATTTCAAACTTCTGAGAAAATAACGTCAGCGAAATACATTTTTAAATTAAAATAAACAAAAAAATTAAGTGCGCTCTATGACCGATTTTTTATCGAACATTTCACTCACAATTTCTGGTGCGAAAAGTTCTCTTTGAAATTGGAGTACCGAAAGGTCAGCGTTATGGTGGATGCGTGGTTTTAGTAGGTGATTCGAGCCTTAGAATAAAGGTCGATACAAACAAAATATAGAATTCTTACATTAAACATACAGACATGAGATTGGTCTTATAAGGGTTCCGTTTTTTTCATCGGATGTACGGAACCCTAAAAAAGTATCTAGATGACATTAGCTGTGGCGTAGGTACTATATATCAACGATTGTTCAGTGCTTTATTTTTAGTGTATTTGCCATATGGCAACATACACTATTGGCATCGGTCGGATGGCGGGACCTCGGGGTCGGACCAAAATTTCTCGACGTTTCATAACCTCCTAAACACTTGGGCATCATTTTTAAAAATGTTTATATATATATATATATATATATATATATATATATATATATATATATGTGTGTGTGCGGGCAATAACTTTCGAAAGAGTTAATTGATTTTAACTAAATTTGGACCGCATGTTGGAATCTACCACCGCACGAACCCTATTTAAAATGGGCCCAATCGGGCCATTTTAAGGGTAGTTTTTAGGGGTTGAAAAATGTTTTTGGGCCCCAAAATACCGAAAAAATTCTCCGAATCGTTTCAAAATTGAAATTTAACCCTCTGGTAATAATTAAAAAGTGTCCCTAAACTTTTAATAAAATCGGCCTGACAGGACCGGACTTACAGATTTTATAAAAACACTAGTTTGCAGATAGTGAATTATTTACTGAAAGTTGTATATAATTTGGTATAAAGGTTCGATTGATAATAATATTGCAATTAAGAAAAAAAATATTATTTTAAGGGGTGTATTAAGAAGTCAATTTTTTTATTTTGCCCAAAAATCAACTTAAGTTCGCATAATAAAGCCACACTGCCTGTATAAGCAAATACACTATATTGTCGGCAGGGTTTTGGCACTGCCACCCGGTTTTTTTTATTTAGGAAGCAGGTGCTGTCTACCCAAGCTAATGGAGCCTGTATTATTGCTACACTTGATACATTAAGATTATCGTGCAACGAAAAACAACAAAACGCAACAATCAAAAGTAGATATGTATACTAGAGCTATCCAGTGAAATTACTTCGAACCTTTAGTTCATCTACTTTGGCGCTACACAACGTTCAGCAATAAATACGACAAGAAATCAATAGAGTGACTATAACAGAGCGTAGCCGATAAATCCAATCGTCCCCACATTGAGTCACTCTATACAGAAGCAGCCGACAGCCGTACACTGCATATAATGGCTCAATATAGCGCAGCCAATCCGTGGTCGGGCCAAGTCACGTGAGCTATTGAGCCACACTCTGTTATAGTCACTCTAGAAATCAAGATTTATGCGTGCCATCTATGAGGCATTTGTTGAAGCTAACTGTTTTAGCTCTGCTTGTTCTTTGTGTTGTTATTTTATAGTACATCAATATATTATTAAAATAACTTTCAGGTTTGGTAGATAAAGAATACTTTAAAGTTTGATGTCGTTAAAAAAATTGAAATAAAAAATTCACTGTATTCCGAAATGAGCAAAGCATATATTTTAATAATTGAATAAGTCATAAACATTAATTTCTGAATCCCGTAATATAGCTCCTAATGGAGAAATCTTGTCTAGATATGTTTCGACTTATTTTACCAGCAATAATTTAAGTTTATAATAAAATAATAATGTTAACAGAAACGCATTCTAGAAATTATTATGATAACAAAAAACATTTGGGAATTATCCTACCCAACATTGGCAATTCAGTGAGAGGGTAGGCCGATATCGGTGGCGATCGAGCGCTATCTACAAGCAGAGTAACGTACATCACGTAACCATGGCGTTAGTATCATCACGCATATAATACAGAAGCACAGCGTGCCGCGTGGTGCTAGTAGCACCACTCATGTACCAGGGAAGCAGAGCGTGATGTAGCAGAGCGTGCATGAATAGTACTCTGCCCAGCGTTGCGCTGTTTGCTTGAGTCTAGAAGTTTAAGTTTCCGTTTGATGTCGCTTCAAACTTATTTTATGTTACCTTTTCACAGTAGTGACATCAAGCGAAACTCTATTTAAACCATTAGTTCATATAGTTTGGCACTGGATGTTTCAAGTTGAAAATCGAAATATTTGTTTATTTTTCATTGCTATTTTGCATTTGATCAAGATATTTAGAGATTTATTTTTTCATAAGTCGACTCAGTTGTTTTGCACTGGGTGTGAGTCTGAAACTTCGTAGCACGCACCCTTACTCTAATTTTAACTAAATATGTTGACTTAATCAAAGCATATCTTAAAAATAATATTTTTTTCTAAAATTTGAACTTTGGCAAATGATTTTGGAAGAGAAAATATAAAAAAAAAAATTGAATCAACTTCAAACAAGGAACTAAAATGCGTCTAACGATGAAGAAATACGTTTCCTTTTGGGTTTTCAGTCCATTTAAAATATAGAAATCGGAGCAATTGAGTATTTGAATTAAAAAAAAAACTTTTTTTTTTATTTTTTAAATAATATATCGTAAATAATATTGAAGAACGAAAAGAAAAAAAAGTTTAAGCCATAGGTAATTAATAAAAAATTAATTAAAATGTATAAAACTTCATAAGATATAACGTGATTACAAAACGTACCAGGATTGTTTGTGACGTCAAAATGTGAATGGCTTTATAATACATACTATCAAAGTAACCATGGCAACCAGGACCATAAAAACATTTTGACGTCATAGAGGTTTTTGGCGCGTTATCGGATCTTAGTTTAAACATTATTTTTAAAACAAATATAACTCTTTCATTATGAAATTAAACAAAATAATAAAAGTAGTTTCGCTATAAAACTTGTATGTGATCTTTCCATTTATGTAAAAAAAAAAATAATTCAAAAACCCAATTGTTTTATCCATAGTCAGCGTAGTTTGCGTCGACTTTAAATTTTATGTAGGTTTGGTAGGCGATAGAAAAAGTAAAGGTAAAATTATTTAATCCTTTTAAGAGATGTTCAAACACATGTTACCTCGTTAATGAATAACGTCAGCTGGCAGACTGTTCATATTTTTATCAACCACGCAATATCATCTCCCCCACTACTTTTCAATGTGAAGTTGATTCAATAGAAATCTCATATATTTATAATCCTAAACAATATACAATACGTCATGTTAAATTTCTGAAATAATCGCGACCCTACATAAACACTCAAGTCGAATTGATAACTTCTTTTTCTGAAGTCTGTTAAAAATGCAGTGGACACTAGCCAAATAGGTTTAAAAACAGTGATGCTTTTTCTTAGCAGAAACTGTTATTTAATAATTCCGTCCCATATTTTATGACAGTCTTTTTTTAAAGAATGTATACGCCAATTTTTACAAAACGAATGTACGCAAAATCAAAAAGAAAAAAACAATCTTGATTTAATTAAAATGCGAAACAATAGGTCCATTTTTATGTGAAACTAATGGTAATGTTTAAGTCTACTGGAGAAATATTCGTAATAGAGGGACTGCAAATTCGAAGCTCACTGTACTTTGTACCAACATATTATGTTGATGTGGCTAATAGTTCACAAACATGCCGAGGTTCGTGTACTATTCTACATAGTACCTGGCAGCGTGTAGGATATATCGAAATACAACTTGACATACATGCCTTCGGATCTAACAGGTGAGTCATTCAACAGTAAATTAGCTGTCCTAGTGGGATGTCCATCGGTTGTGTTTAATAAAATGTCAAAAACAAACCTTCCTCCCTGCAGTATTTCACACGCTGATTTTAATTTTTAGTTCATTGTTTTCTCAGTTGGTTAATTGGAAGCAAACGGATATATTTTGACGTCGGAAAAAACATAGATACAATATTCGATCTGATTTTTAACACTTGATTTGTATGTTGTATGTAACAAATCTTGCAGCTCAATTTTCATCCTCTTCCAAATGTTCAAATAACGCGGACCTTTGCAGTCGTATGTAGTTTTAATGACAATACAATATTCTGATATTTTTGTTATAAAAATATTCATATAACAAGCTAAAAAATGGAAGTAAAAAAGTGGTGGAAAAAACGATGTTGGTGTAGGAAAAATTTTTGAGTGAATTTTGATACTTTTCCGCGTGAATCTTAACATTTTTCGGGGTGAATTTTGACATTTTTGCGGTGAATTTTGACAAATTTTTGGATAAATTTTAACAATTTTTTTGGGTGAATTTTAACACTTTTTTGAGTGAATTTTGACAATTATTGACAACTTTTTGTGTGAATTTTGACAATTTTTTGGGTGAATTATGATTCTTTTAGGTAGATTTTAATATATTTTTGAGCGAAATTTCACAATTCTTGTAGTGGAGTGCCGTTAGGCATAAAAACTGTAAAACCTCGGAATCCAGGGCCAGTCAATGAATCTTTATAAAAACTTTTGGACTGCATTGTTAAAAGCTCAAATAAAAAAGTTAAAAAAAAAATTTTGCCGCTCTCGATTGCGGGGTGGATGCCACCCCTTCTCGGGGGTGAAAAATGTTTCGTTAAAAATAAGCACGGAAATGGATAGGTTGACTTTTCAACAAGATAGTACTCCGTTTGTATTGGGTCTATAGACACTGTAAACTCACTATTATTTTTGTTTTTTTATAAGCTACATTTTTACTAAGAATGATTTTTTCGATAAAATACTTACTTTTTCAGTTATTCGGGAAAAACCATCTGAAAACGTAGGTTTATTGGTTGAAAAATTGACACTTACAATCGCGAATAAGTAAAAAAGTATGGACTTTCAGAAAAAACTTTATAGAACAAAAGTTGCTTAGAATTAGTCAACCTATCTATTTCCGTGCTTATTTTCAACGAAACATTTTTCACCCCCGAGAAGGGGTGGCATCCACCCCGCAATCGAGAGCGGCAAGATTTTTTTTTTTAACTTTTTTATTTGAGCTTTTAACAATGCAGTCCAAAAGCTTTTATGAAGATTCATTGACTGGCCCTGGATTCCGGGGTATAAACCTATAACGGCACTCCACTATTGGGTGTATTTAATAAATTTATAGTAAATATTCTTTGTTGGGTCAAGTCACCAAATGTCAACTCTAATTTCGCTGTTATTAAAAATTAATATTAAGCTTCAATTTTACGATTCTTAATCTAACAAAAAAAAACCCGGGTCGCAGTGCCAAAAATTAAGTTTGTTTTTGGACAAAATAAAAAAAAATTGAACCCCTTAATACACCCCTTACAATAATAATTTTATTAGTTGAAATATTGTTATCAATCCAACATCTGCACCAAATTAAATACGACCTTCAGTAAGTAAATTCGTATACGCAAACTAGTGTTTTCATAAAATTTGTAAGTCCGGTCCTGTCGGGCCGATTTGCTTATAATTTCAGGAGCACTTTTTAATTGCTACTGAAGGGTTAAATTTCAATTTTGAAACGATTCTGAGAATTTTTTCGGTATTTTTGGGGCCAAAAACTTTTTTCAACCCCTAAAAACTACCCTTAAAATGACCCGATTGGGCCCATTTTAAATAGGCTTCGTGCGGTGATGGATTCCAACATGTATGCCAAATTTCGTTAAAATGAATTAACTCCTTCGAAAGTTATTGCCCGCACATATATATATATATATATATATATATATATATATATACGTATATAAATATATATATATATATATATATATATATGTATATATATATATGTATATGTATATATATATATATATATATATACATATATATATAAACATTTTTAAAAATGGTGCCAAAGTGTTTAGGAGGTTATGAAACGTCGAGAAATTTTGGTCCGGCCCCTAGGTCCCGCCATCCGACCAACGCCAATAGTGTATGTTGCCATATGGCAAATACACTAAAAAGGGCCCCGCTGGACTTCAAAAAGCTCTAGGCCCCCAAAAACCTAGACCCGACCCTGTGCATTACCCGTAACTTTCAGCGAGAATATTATTTTTTCGTGTTTAGTCTTTACTCTTTAGCTGAACATGCAGACAGTTAGAGATATACAAACATGCATTGAGTGGGAAAACGCCGGTGCACATTTTGTAGCTGCTAATGAGCCTAACATGTCTTCACGTACCTGTAATTGTCATCATCCACGACGGCAGGCTGGTGCCAGCACGTCCTTGTCCGCCCATACGCACTATCTATTACCACTAGGCTTGTTCGTGGACATAAGTCATTGGCAATGCTTGCTGGCAATAAGTGTGTACACTAAGATGGGAAAAACGGGTCTTTTTAGTGATCTGCATCTTTGCATCTGGATCCCGTATGTGAGCCGGCTCACTGAACCGGTTCAAAAAGAGCCGAGTTCTGAATATGTTACTGCAGTCTGCCACTGTTCAGTCAATCATATCACGACCTGTATAGAATCAAGAATGCATAGCCAAACATTTGATGCATGAGTCATTTGAGCTGACAGATGCATCAAGAACTGATACGTAAGTGTAAAATGTGCTTCTGTGTGTTAAGTGTTTCAATGAGTAATGCGGATCCGTTGATCCGTCGGCTCAAAAAAAAGTGAGTCGGCTCTCACGGATCTTCTGTCGGAGTCGGCTCTTTGAACCGGTTCAGATCTGAGTTACCCAACTCTAGTGTACACTGTCATGAATCTACTCCAATAAAATCAAACAACGCATGGTTTCGATGTTTTGATTTGCAAATTAACGACGTCACCGTCACTAATAAGACTCGAGTGGATGACAATAAGTCACAAATAGTATACGGACAGAAAGTTGAAATTCCTGCACTGCGCGATAGTTTAGGACTTTCAACTTTCTTTATATCTGGTCGAAAATACGTACTTTTACCATTATATAAAAAGACTAATAACTTTCAAGTGAGCAGTTTTGAGAAATTACCGTAAAAGAATTATCTAAGAACGTTTTATTTGTTTACCTCTACGTTATGATAAAATTTCTGACAAAATCAAGATTAACGTCTGATAAATATATACTTTTGACTCTCGAGTGGAACATAGTTTATAGTAATCAGCAATCTTACCTTAAAACGGATCTCTGGGTGGATGATGATCTCGTTGTTTCGAAATGGAGATTTCATTCTTGATCGTTTGATGTGAAATTTGGATTTTTGTAGTTTAATTCTGTCGATAAAAAAAAACTATAAATCATTCTATAAAAAATAAGGAATCTTTTGAAGCATGAGCGCCTCTAGAAAATTTTCCAAGAGACGACAAAAAGAATATCCATCCATAAAATCACTTAATATAACATTATAAAGAGAGGGAGGTATTATAACAAAGCTTGCTACAGCAGTATAAGTATTTTTGCAACAATTATCACGATTTTTTTTACAGAAAGTTCAGCTCCTTATTTTTTAATTAAAACAAATAATTCAAAGGATATTTTATGAAGCAGATAAATTAGTTAACATTTATTTTGTTTAACGAAACGTCGTATTAAACAAAATAAATATTAACTAATTTATCTGCTCCATAAAATATCCTTTGAATTATTTGTTTTAATTATCACGATATTTGATTTCGGTCGTTTCCCTGAGACGACTGCCTCTTCCAGTCTACCATCTAGTAGCGCTCATGCTATAATAAATAATCAAATTTAAATACTAATGCTATCCCATTTAAGAACCATTGTTTTGATGAAAATATCACAAATATTATACAGCAAACAATGTCCGTATAAATACAAAATTACAAAAAAAGTTTTTTTAGTTCGATTCAATTTGTCGCAATACATTTGCTTGCAGTATTTGATTTGTGCAACGCACGTAGTTAAAGGGATTATATTTGCCAATTAAATGCAACTTTTTCACGTATTAGCTATTATCCTAGATCAGATGAGTCGTTGTTAGCTGTCAACGCTATTTATTGTACGGTAGAGAATAATCGATAGAAGATAAATAAACGCTTCGAGTCTAACAAACTTTCCGATATATAGGGGTAGGATTATATTACTTCGTCAACACCTATAGACGCTTAATAATTCAGCTTAATCTTTAGCACTACCACAGCCTACATTGAGGAATTGAGGAATTTATATGTAATTTTTTTTTGAGAAAAAAATATTTTCGAGTTTTTTACTAATTTTTAGGAAACTACTTTGAGCTATGCTAGACATTGCGATTTCGCCCCGAGGTTTACCAGTCCTAAAGACGCATGCAAAGTTTGAGCGAAATCGATCCAGTGGTTTGGGTTCTAGAGACGACACACACAGACAATAGACATACCTACACATTTTTAATTTAATTTTTTGTTTGTTTATTGTCTCCGCGATTTAAAATTGTTTTTAGATTTTGAAATGTCAGCATCCATTCATTGGATATCCAGTGCCGGATTAAGCCAGCGCGGGACCTGTAGCAAATTTTGTCAAGGGGCCCTTGGTTTGCTTTGGTTAGTTTAGGGTATTAAATAAAACAAAACTGTTACAAATAAACTTTTCTGGATTTAATATGGGCAAATTTAGAGATAACACTTTCAATATCGACTTCTTTAAGCAAATCATGCTCTATATTCAACAAAGTGAGATGATTAAGACGTTCTTGGCCCATCGTGTTCCTTAATTCATTTTTAATACGTTTTAATGTTGAAAAAGAACGTTCACCACTGCAAGTCTAAATATGTCGATTATAATTAAACATTAGAACATTAACGTTAAAAAGTTCGTAAAATACCTACTTATTTTTACGATTTAACGTGACGAAATCGAGTTTTAGATTTTCAAGTGGAAGTGAGGCATAGCCTAAGCGCTTCACGTTTAAGGCATGCAAGATATTTTACGCTCCTATCTAAATTAATATTTTTTTATTACGGTCAGACAGGCGTTGGAGCGCGGGGCCCGTAGCATTTGCTACTCTTGCTACGTGGCTAATCCGGCACTGTGGATATCCTATTAATAATGTACAACGTCAGTTTAGATGAATATTGAGGATTATAGACGCTGGACAACTGAGGTTATTAGCATATATATTACTTTAGATATCAATAGTTTTGTAGAGTAGCAGTAATTTGTAGTTTAGATATCATTACTTAACGAACGCTTCGCGTATAACATAATATTTTATTCCATGATGTTTAATCACCAATCAGTAATCACCGATCAGTATGTAGCATTTACATTATTTTAAAGCCTGCAAGCATGTAGGTGTTACTTAACCCTTCATAGGACTCATGACTTATAAAAAAGCAGATCGAAAATATATCAACTTCTCTTTTTTCGAGGTAATTCCCTGATTTCTGAGGATCGATGGGGTTGGTTGATGTAGGTGCATGTAATCTAAACTAAACGTTGAAATAAAAGCAGTCAAAAACTTTTGGTTTATCTATGACAGTCGCCAACTAACACAAAAAAAGACAAATATATTCTCGCGCCCTAATCGTTCAATTAGTTTTTTTTGTAATACTCGCGGTGTACATGAATTTGACAAATATTTCGACAAATCGAAAACTTCACAGAAAAAGAAACATGTGTTTTTACATACGTTTTTGGAATACTTTTAAGTGCGTTCCAAAAACAATAACAGTGAATATGGCACATATCAAACACGTTTCTTTTTCACCGGATTTTTTGATTTTTTCGGAATAATAAACAGTCCAAACGTCTATTCACGCAATATTTCATTTCATTTCTACAACATCTAGAATATTTTTAATATTTCGATTTACACCTCAATTCATGCTGTCACCTCTGGCACGCATTCCATAGGTTCACCATCCCGGGCTTTATTAATTGTTCGCCTAATTTCTAAAATTATCTGCTCCAAAATGTATTAGACATTTAATTAATAAATAAAAAAAAATTCTTATCGTTGTTTTTGATTTCAGATAAATATTTAATAGTTGATTTATTAGAAATACTATCCGTTAATTGCTATTTGAGATTATATTACGCTAGCCAATATGTGTACTAAATTTCTTCGAGTGCCAATGTTCTCTTTCAAATTGGACCGATATATCGATATTTTTTTAAAAATATATCGGTGCCGATATCGATACTTGAAAAAAATATCGATACGATATATATCGATATTTTTTGGCACTTCCGACATCCCTAATGTGATCACAATCTAACGTCTTTGTCAAATGCGATTTTCTGACAATGCGCTCTGCAACCCGCAGCTTAGGGAATACACCTTAGTCTCCGACGCGCCAACTGGAGGGTTAACTAGCAGTTAGGCTTAACTCTATGTATAAAAGAATGTACATATAACACACACACACACATACCTGTCAACCTGTAATGTAGCATATAATCAATCATAATTTGGGCATATTTTTTAATAAGACATCGCTCTTAATGGACTAATTAAACAAATATTGATTGCTTCTCAGATTGTAATTTATCATTATGCGTTATAACCGCTTTTGTATAATTACTCGTTTCGCTTGATTAATTTTTTTACTGAAAAGCTACTGGATTTTGTTAAAACTCAGCTTAATTCAATCACCATGATTTTTTTAATAATTTATATTTCTTAACATCTCGCGCGTTCAGCAAGTCAAGATCAATGTGACAATTCATTAAAAGAGGTAGTCTAAGAGCTGGTGACAAGACTATACGAGAAGTGTACGACATTTTGTCAACAAAACCGAGATAATATTTTCAAAAATTGCGCGCGCGTTTGAAGTTACACTTCTTTGGCGATATGAAAAACTAATTTTTAATATACATGTAAATAATTTATTCAAACAAAATTTTAAGAATAATACAAAAAATTAACCTCAAATACCTATTTAAAAACATTTTTAAAATTTTCTTTTTTATTTTTACTTTTATAATCAATCCGCATTGAGAAATAAAAAATACAGTATTATAAATTTTGCTGGGTGACATTTAAAACAACTATTGGTTGTAATCAAAGGTTATAGTCGTCTAGTATATTATATAGTTTCCAGATAACAGAAAGTGGATTGATTGCGTCCATCTGTCATTTCAGTTTGAGCCTCTTATGGTCAACTTCATGTCGTCGTATTTTCATTAGCGTTGCCAACTTCATACTGTAGAATTTTCGTTAGCGCGGCTAACTTCATAGTGTCGAATTTTCGTTACCGCGGCTAATTTTATACTGTCAAATTTTCGTCACCGCAGTCAACTTCAACATACTGCTGAATTTTCGTTCACGCGGCCAACTTTATACTGTCGAATTTTCGTTAGCTGCATTCGTGCAACTTCCGTTGGCTACTAAAATTTTACTCTTAGCGCGCCAAAATTCGCCCTGTGCCAAGTTTTTATTCGTCGGGTTCCATGGTCAAGGCCATAGTCTCGATAAGTCATTGTAATTTCCGTCGGTGAACATCATACTCCGTTCGTGAGGACAAATTATACTCTTGATTTGTAGTTTGAAATATGAAGAAAGCACGTAACATTTTAACTGCACTGTACATGCATATATTGCCACATTAGTGGCACTGCTTGTACATGTCTTAACAACTTAACATAAATATAACAAACTGCACTACATTGCATTTACTGTGACATATAAATAGTAGCAAAGCACAATGTATGCATTTATTATATCCCATGTTTCAAAGCAAGCGCGATGGAGCTCTTGCAAATAGTGAAATTTATGGTGTAATATTAGATACGAATCGTAGTAGAGTATCAGGCGATCAGAAGATTACACGATATAAATTTTGATTCTTTAGCCGACACTAGAAATGTTCACACATAGTGAAATTTTATGTTACGCCGGCATAATTTAGACAGAAGAAATTCGCGATGTTATGTAAGATTAACAGTGTTGGATCACTTTCACACAGTTTGTGCTGAGACCCACCGCGTTCCGACAGCCTTAAGGCAAAATGCACTTATTAACATTTCGAAAAACTTTAACTTCTATGAAAAATCTTATTCAATCTTTGATGTTAATGCTTAAAAAAATAAACAATAAATATGTACCATTCTTGCCATATGACTTTTATCCCAGTTTTCACAGCTTATTTCATCTAAAAAAACGATTTAAAATCAAATAAAAACAAATTTTTGCACAGAAAATATTAAATTTGAAAAACATTATTGAGTCAGCCAAATTTATCAGCAGTTTTAACAAAAGCTTGTAAAGAAAAAACTTCAAAGTGTTAATTTTCTTTCCCGTAATTCCAAATCTCCTGACGTGCTGTGAAGAAATATTGAATTTCACGTTTTTTGATTCTATTTTTAGTGCAAAAAATTTATGTTTTTTGAAATTTTTAAGCACGAAGACAAATTTTGTGAAGCTTAGTGCTTAATAGCACCTAATAAAAACAGTAATAAAATGAATTTTGCGACAACAGTTCGAAATTGTCCGAAAGCATAGTCACCTTAAGACAGATAGCTTAAAAAAACAAAATTAGAATTTAAGAAAACTAAAGCAACACGCTTTTATGAACCAAAAAAAAAGCGTGTTTTTTTAGTTTTTTAAAACTCTAATTTTATTTATAAGACTAAAAAACAATATTGTATTTGACTATGGGGTAGGCAACGCAACGTACGTCACTGTATAGCGTGCTTGCTGTAATTTTTTAAGTTTTCTTACCCTGAAACCCTGGTCAAGATAATGGGACAAACTTATTAAATTATTGTATTGTTATCGGTCTTTGAAAAGTGTGCAAAGTTTCAGTTTAATTTGACGTTTTGATGTATGTAAGTTTTTTTTATCCTAAACGCCCTGGTTAGGATAATTAGACAAACTTATTAAATTATTGTATTGTCATTGGTCCTTGATAGGTGTGCAAAGTTTCAGTTTAATCTGACGTTTTGAAGTAGGTAAGTTTTTTTATACTGAAGGTCCTGGTTAGGATAATTGAACAAACTGATTAAATTATTGTATTGTCATCGGTTCTTGACAAGTGTGCAAAGTTTCAGTTTAATCTGACGTTTTGAAGTAGATAAGTTTTTTATCCTGAAGGTCCTGGTCAGGATAATACGACAAACTTTTTAAATTATTGTATTGTCATCGGTCTTTGATAAGTGTGCAAAATTTCAGTTTAAACTGACATTCTGAAGTAGATGAATTTCACGTTCAAAGATTTCATTACAAACATACAGGTGACGCTAATAAAAGGACGACTCTATTGTATTGATTGAAGATTCAGGGACAGTTCGTATAAAATGCATAATAATATACATACGACACCATTTTGTTGTATGTGTATTTAATACATTCAGTGTCTCTGTACACATTTATTATATTTTGCGTCATGTCCGAATGACAATTATCTCGTATTATGATTATTACACAAACTTGTAACAATTTACTATCTGCGTATCAGTGTCTCAAAGTCATGTAAGAAACCCACTTCACGACAAGTTGACACGATTCGAGTCAATGCATCCGTGCGACCGAATACCAATATTAATTATGTTTAATCAAATCATACTGCAGTTGCAAAGTATTAATTAACATATTTCAGCAGATCTTCGGCTCATTTTTGAAGTAAAACTTCTTTAGCTGAAACCTGACGGTAACTCAGATCTTTTCAAACGGAAGTCATTCGGACGTTCTTTTAAACGGAAGTAAATCGGACGGAAATACCGAGCTGGGTAGAGTAGTGGTGACAGCATTAGACTCGCATTCGGGAGGTCCGGGTTCAAATCCCGGTGGGGGCAGATGTGGCTGGGACCTTTTCCTACTGCCTCTCGCCGAGAAACGGTAATTTCTGTACCGGCCATCTTGATTGAGGTTTTCCATGGTTTCCCTCAATTAATTCCAGATAAATATCGAGATGGTTCCTTATTTGAGGCCATGGCCGATACCTATCAAACTCCTAGTTCAAAAATTACCTACCTTATCCTAATTTCCTAAAATTTCTTCATTCGCCCATTGCTATTACATAAGTTGAAGTTTTAAAAATGTAGAAAAATAACGGGAAGTGTGGTAGGTGGAAAATAGTAATGGTGCGAATGGCGTCTGTTATTATTAAATCGGACGGAAATTACGTTGTATTCTACAGTATATAGTAGAACAGCTACATATGTGCTATACTGTGAAAATGGCTGGATACCAGTTGGGTTCTGTGGAGTAAGGGGTACGGTCGTGTGCTTGGTACTTACAAGGTCACCAGTTCGATCCCAGTCGACATCTTTACATTTTATTCTTTTTATATCTATTCCATATTATTAGTGTATTTGCCATATGGCAACATACACTATTGGCGTCGGTCGGATGGCGGGACCTAGGTGTCGGACCAAAATTTCTCGACGTTTCATAACCTCCTAAACACTTTGGCACCATTTTTAAAAATGTTTATATATATATGTATATATATATATATATATATATATATATTTATATATATATATATATAGGTATATATGTGTGCGGGCTATAACTTTCGAAGAAGTTAATTTATTTTAACGAAATTTGGCACACATGCTGGAATCCATCACCGCACGAAGCCTATTTAAAATGGGCCCAATCGGGCCATTTTAAGGGTAGTTTTTAGGGGTTGAAAAATGTTTTTGGGGCCCAAAATACCGAAAAAATTCTCCGAATCGTTTCAAAATTGAAATTTAACCCTCTGGTAGTAATTAAAAAGTGTCCCTAAAATTTAAATAAAATCGGCCCGACAGGACCGGACTTACAAATTTTATGAAAACACTAGTTTGCAGATAGTGAATTATTTACAGAAAGTTGCTTATAATTTGGTATAGAGGTTCCATTGATAATAATATTGCAATTAAGAAAAAAAATGTTATATTAGGGGCTGTATTAAGGAGTAAAATTTTTTATTTTGCCCAAAAACCAACTTAAGTTCGCATAATAAAGCCACACTGCCTGTATCAGCAAATACACTATATTGTCGGCAGGGTTTTGGCACTGCGACCCGGGTTTTTTTTTACTTTATATTTATTCATATAAAATGGTAGCATTTTATTTTACACAACCGTACACTATTAGTGTTAAATGTGTCATTTCACGACCGCTATATATAGGCTTGCCAGCTTTAAAATACAAATTTGCGGGAAATAATGATTTCAAATGCGGGACAAGGGTTTAAAAAGCGGGATTTAACTAATTTTATTTAGAATACAAAAAAACGTGCAATTTTCTTTACAAATCTGGATGAGAAGTAAAATAAAACACCTTGTTAGATTAATAATAGTCAATATTTACTAACAGTTATAGTGTAATTTAGGCTTTATTATGAAAACTATATATTACTTTTTAAATGAGTATTTTTCTTGATATTTTGCACTTTTAAGGTAGTTGTCGTGGTTAAGGCACACCGTCAGAAAATTCTTAATTTTTGTATACTTATTAAGGACATGATAATGCAATTACCCTAAAAATTTGAAGTCGATCGACCGTATATAATCCGAGATAAATTCAATTAAAAATTGGATAATTAACATTGATTTGTATATGATCTCTGTAGTTCTGAACCAGTTTCTTATTTATAAAAAAAGAACTAACTGTCAGAAACTTTCCAAAAACTGACAGTCTTTCAATGCATTTGTTATGAGTTTAAAAAAAGTAAGAAAAATTTTTTGACCGTCTAATTAATTATTTATAAATAACGGTTTACGGTTCAACAATTTATAGAAAAGTATACATGCATGTGAATACTGTACGGGTTACGTTTCCACGGGTACAGTCTTGCGTACAAATTAAGGATCACTTAGCTACAAGCTAGTATACTTTTGTGGAGCGTATAATCTATAACTTTTTGACAATATTGTACCACGACAACTACCTTAAATATTTTTTTATTTTTAAGTACAAAATTGTAAAAATCGTAAAAAGCGGGATATTAGCGTCCCGCACACATCCTGAGCGGGACGTCTCGTTAAGGGTATCAGAAATGGGACGTCCCGCGTATAGCGGGACGGTTGGCAACCCTAAATATATAACAAGAAAAGAACATATTTTTTAATTTGCTAAAATATCGTAGTATTAATAAAACCTTACACTGCCAATGGTACCAAAAAATAATTCAAAAAATAAAATTTTAAGAAATAATGTTATAGTCTAATTTATGTTTAAAATTTAAAGTTATAAATTTTCTTTAGGTAAATATTATTTTGAAACACAAACGTAGAGACCAGTAAAAAAACTGTAATATTTTATTGAATATCTTGTAATAGCCAAATTTAAAACTACTGGAAAGACATTAAACAAAATTAAAAAGGTATTAAGACATTGTTGGCATGCTCAATAAGTCACTGTAATGTTACTAATCCTCAAAAACATTTCCTCAAATAATTCATATAATTATTTTTTTAATCGCATATTTTAATAATACGTTTTTTTATATTTTGTGTTCATTTTATCGTGGAACATAGATTAAATACACATGCTTCACTAAAATCGCAGAAACCAAAATGTTTCATATATTTTTCAAATTGATAATGTCGATTGAACACTTTACAAACATGTTTTAGATTAGACTTTAGAAGATACGACCATTGAAAGGTTTTTGACACACAAACGTTTGCTTGTGCTCTGTGGAATGAGCGCGAGCATGTCTTTTAGCTTATCAAGTTTGAAAAAGTTCTAAGAGATTTAGATTGTTGTCAATAATCTGCCCTTTTTAGGGTTCGCTACGATAGGATCTCCCAGAACCTTATTGTCGTGGCAACGTTGTTCACCCGCTTTTTAACTTCTATATACGAAATAAGAAATCGACTTCAAATTCTTGACCAAAAGACAAAAATCGTATTCCAAGGTAAAAAAATTTTTGTTTTAAACGCGCGTCATATATGTAAGCAGGGAAAAATTTTAAATTTTAATTTTAAATGTAATATTAAAAAAATACACTTTTTTTCTTAAATTAACACCAACGAAAGTATGATTCTTAGACAGATTTTGTTACCAAATCTATCACAAAAACGACTTTACGTGAGAACCTGTAAGTTATGTACAATAATACTTATACCTTGTGCTTAACAAATACTAAAAATAATTAATTATGCAATTGAAAAAAGTAATTTGCGAAAGCAAAAACTTAACGAGCAACTGACCATCAACCTGAACATAGCTTGAGTCATAATGGTATCATATAATACTATAACAGAATAACATTCGTAAACCAAGCACGTTCATTGGACGAGCGGTTTAGAGCGCCTACTTTAAAATCAGAAAACTATATTGGTTTCATCCCGGCTAATCCCAGTATTGGTTTTGCCATTTTTTCCAACAGCGCGCGAGTCCGACTCATAGTTTTTTAAGGTGTATCTATGCTTCAAATAATCAAGAAAAATGCGTCACTAATTTTATTTCACGTATTTAGTAGATATTTATAGAATATTACATTATTAGATCTAACTATGCTACGTGATCTTTTGGACATGCGATACGTGGTTTCTAAACGGAGAATGTTGCCTGACTGGACGGGCATATGACAAGCGTAACGTAGATGGCAGCAGGTACATAACTACCTAAGTTATGGATTGTTTTTCATTATGGAGTACAATAAAAACCAAATCTACGTGTCTCTTTCTCAGTTGCGTGATTTAAATAAGGAATAATTCAAAGTCTGTGATGTTTTAATACTATAACCGTCATTTAAATAAATATAATTAGTTTTCCTATCTGTAATTTCTTCTTTGTGAAGCCCACTTTACTAAAGAAGATTTTCTTTAGTAAAGTGGGCTTCACAAACTATTGCCACAGTATTTACAGTAAAAGTGTTTTCTATTCTGATAGCATACAACCACTTTATATTTGAGTTCCGGATTTTTGAAAATACAAAACTTGTATAACTTGAAAATTGGTAATCGCAATACATCGGCATTGTCAATGTTTTATTATCTACACTAATATTATAAAGAAGAAAGATTTGTATTTTTGTATGTTGGTAATGAATAAACCCAAAAACTACTGTGCCGATTTAAAAAATTCTTTCACCGTTAGAAAGCTACATTCACCCTGAGTACCATAGCCTATAGTCACTGCTAGAAAATATAAGGGATCCTTACTAAAACTTTAGTAACGTAACCCAAGGTGTAAAAAAATGCCATAAAACATCTTTCGTCGCATGCGCTGCGGAAACTATTGATGATAGAACAAAAGTATGTTCTACAATATTAAAGAACATATCAATAACTACAAAAAACTTCGCGATACTATATGTCCAACTATTATCGTTATGTCACAATAACCACTTTTTACATTTTAATAATCTATATAGATAAAAGACGATGTATATGTAATCTATGGACTCCAAACGGGCAGACCATTTTTGATGAAATTTTCAGACAATCTTTAGATTAGCCCAGCGGGTGATCTTCTGAAGTTTGGTAGCGATCGGATCAACAGAATTTTTTAAATTTATTTTTGGGAAATAAGATTTTGCTTCGATTTTTGAACATTCACAAATAAAAGCGATTGAATTCGCGCAAATTCAATGCACGTTGAGAATTTAATGATAATGATTCTCATCTTTTATATCCTATATATTACATTGGCACCCGGGCGAAGCCAGATTGGGCCGCTAGTTTGAAATAAACTTATTTTGCACACACTGGCATCCCTAGCGGTAAAGTCTGGCAATGCCCATCTTCATTATTGGCTGACTTCAGTTTATGTTTAATAAATAAACTACCTAGTGCTTTTTAGTAGTAAGATTCATTAGAAATATCATAATGTCCGAACATAAAAACTTAGTAATCAATCAACATTACGTCAACTAGTGTCTAATGGCCAGAGAAAATTATACATGGAAAATAAGCAATGAAAAACTAGGTTGATAGATATAGTTTGATGACAGGTTGTAATTTATGATGATGCAATGTAAATCTAAAAAAACACCGATACTTTTTTTGTCAGGTTGTTAAATGTAGATGTCATAACAGAAACAAACGCGTAGCGAAACAAAATAAACATCAAAATATTGACTTCTTTAATATTAATAGAGTATTTTGCATCGCATTTTTTTGTCTGATCTCTAATAGAGCAGTAAATTCCGAACAAAATTATATCAACATCATTTTACTTTGATGCCTAATAAGCACATAAATAATTTTTGAAATTATTAAAGTATAGATGTTAAACTTACTAAAGATTCCCAATTTGATAAAGTGTCGCAATTGTCCACCATTTTGAGGCGTTCGATTAAAGTAAAATGAATAAAAATAAGGAAAAAATAATAACAAGTTCAAAAATACATAAACTACTCAAATAATACAAATTTAAATTAAATGTCAATGTTACTGTAAACTAGTGAAGTTTTGAATTGTAAATCAAATTAGTTCAGATTGCTACGTTTTTATTCTGCACCGAAGACGTATTTCGGCAATTAAAGTGTTAAATAATTTGCCTGCAAATATTATCTCGTAAATGAATCAGCTGGTCCGTGTCAATTGAGGGCAAATATTTTTGGTTTAACCCTTTTCATGTATAACATCAGAAATTGATAAATAAACAATATTTACTTTTTTTAAAATGAATTAATTATATCTCCATATAAAAATGAATTTAAGATTGATTGGAACATATTTTTCGGAATCAATATGGTAAACATAACACGATTGAAAAATTTGAATATTAAAAAAGAAAAACAAAATTTATTTCGTCGCTAGTTTTACAAATATAGCTTCTGTGCACAACATGAAGAATACGGGAGTTCAATTTCAAAAACGGTTTTGTCCATGTCACTAGAAAATATTTACTGAAATGATGGGTGGCTGTGAAATATATTATGCAAATATAAGTTTGTACCGGATCCATATAAACTTGAAAGTTGATGGTTTCATCTTTTTTTAAGGTCACCAATAGCTAAGGTTAGTTGGCCCTACTAGTACGGTATACGAGGCGAAATTAAAAACAACATTTAATGATCAACGTTTCAGAAAAATGTATGCCTAAAAATTTATTATTTTTTTGAAATTCCAATTGTTACTGCTCCCGTTCTCAGATTAGAACCTGAAAACTAGGGACTTCTAGCTGAGAAGCCTTGTAAACACCAACTCTGGTGGTTTTACTTATTTATTTATTAATTATTTGTTGTAGATTATAGACGCTCGACAACTAAGATCATTAGCGTCTAATCGTATCAAATTAAACGACAGCATTAAACATCCATAAGCGGAGGTGGGATCAGAACCCAAAGGCCAACACGCTAGCCTTTACATCAAACTTATTCGCTTGATATTTTTAATTTTTTTATGAGTATTACAGGAACTGAACACAAATTTACATAATTGTGTTTTGTGTATTAGATTTTTGTAAATATAAAAAAACATGTATATTAAAAAATCAGTATTTAGCCGTTAACAACAATCTATTCTCTTGGTGTTTTAATTTTTTTTTACTATATTGCATGAACTAAAGTTAAATTTTATAAATAAAAAATAATTTCTCATAACGAGCCCTTTCATTTGATACGTCACATAATGCATTTAAAAAATATACATAGATATATGTATGTTTTTTAATTTGCTAATTTGACCCCCAAAATTTATCTCAAAAATCGGAATTGGTTCATTTACGCTATAAATAACTCTATATATGTACCAAATTTCAATTTATTTTAATAATAATAATAATAATGCGTTTAACGTTCCTTTCCCGACTGTACGTCATAACAGACGCCATTCGCACCATTACTATTTTCCATCTACCACACTTCCCGTTATTTTTCTACATTTTTAAAACTTCAACTTATGTAATAGCAATGGGCGAATGAAGGTATTATAGGAGATTAGGATAAGGTAGGTAATTTTTGAACTAGGAGTTTGATAGGTAATCGGCCATGGCCTGGAATAAGGAACCATCTCGATATTTATCTGGAATTAAATGAGGGAAACCATGGAAAACCTCAGTCAAGATGGCCGGTAAAGGAATTACCGTTTCTCGGCGAGAGGCAGTAGGAAAAAGTTCCAGCCACATCTGCCCCCGCCGGGATTCGAACCCGGTACCTCCCGAATGCGAGTCTAGTGCTGTCACCACTACTCTACCCAGCTCGGTATCATTTGAAAAATGTACATATATGCATGTTTTTTAATTTGCTAATTTCTCCTACCATCCTAATCTCTGCGACCTAGCGCTCTTGTTGGACACCTGAAACAAAAAATAACCACAACCTAATTAACAATTAATATATTCAACCTTAATAACTTATACGCAATAAATAACTATTTTACTTACCTTCTATCATCATGTAATTTTTCCATAGTAACCGTATTATGTATTATATTATATTAGTTTCCATATTGTAACTTTTTGTGCTAATGACCTCAGTAGTCGAAGCACCTTATTGTAAATAAAAAAAAACTCTATATATGTACCAAATTTCAATTTATTTTGTCCAGTAAGTTGTGACAGACGAACAGACAGACACGAGAGTAATACCATGGGTTCCGTTTTTTATCGGATGTATACGGAACCCTAAAAACATATATTTAAAACAAAATCAATATTACACCGAGCTGTTCTCCTGCTGTTACAAATTTTTTTTCTTTATTGCAGGAACTGAAGGCAACTTTCCAACATAAATGTGTTATTTATTAGATTTTATAAATATAAAAAACAGATATTAAAAAAAATCAGTAAGTAGGTACGTATCATGCAAAATAATTTATATACTGCCGCATGATTAAACAATTTATCATTCTTAAAAGAGTTTTAACTCGTACATTAACACTTTGCTTATAAATTATTCATAATACAATGATTGTATTTTTTCGACAACCTATAAGAGAAAAAATATTTTTTATATGTATATTGAATCTAGGTGTGTATCGATACCAAGTGTTGTCCGAAGTAATGAAATATTTAGATTGGAAGAATTTTTCCAATAAATTTTTAGTTTTGAAATAATTATGGAAAAATAATTGATCAGTTGTTACAATGTTTTTCTAAACTCTGTCTAAACGTATTTGACGTTGCTTTTTGTACAAATTCCACTTCGAAACAACTTTTTTTGATGCATTTTGAGCAAAATTTAGTTTCAAAAGCGATATTTTTTATATAGATCAATTTGTTTGTCTCTGTGTACAATCTACATAACAGGAAGTTTCATCAGACTAGAGTTGGGTAACTCAGATCCTAACCGGTTCAAAGAGCCGACTCCGACAGAAGATCCGTGAGAGCCGACTCACTTTTTTTTGAGCCGACGGATCAACGGATCCGCGTAACTCAGTGAAACACTTAACACACAGAAGCACATTTTACACTTACGTATCAGTTGTTGCTTTGATGCATCTGTCAGCTCAAATGACTCATGCATCACATGTTTGGCTATGCATTCTTGATTCTATACAGGTCGTGATATGATTGACTGAACTAGGTAACTCAGTGGCAGACTGCAGTAACATATTCAGAACTCGGCTCTTTTTGAACCGGTTCAGTGAGCCGGCTCACATACGGGATCCAGGTGCAAAGATGCAGATCACTAAAAAGACCCGTTTTTCCCATCTCTACAGCAGACTGATCTTGCTGATATAAAAATTGAAATTGCATGATCACAGTCAATTGTCAAATAAATTTTTTTGACAATGCTTTCTCCAACCCAGCATTAGTCGAACTGTACTATTTCGAAATATGGTTATTGTTTTCAAGAATGGAAAGTTATATTTTCAAAGTTTTGACCAGCTTTGTTAATATTGCAATACACATGTTCCATAAATTGACTTTTGGTTACTAATACAAAAGACATAGTTAAAAAATATATTATTAATAAATGTAGGCATAATATATGACATAAAAATATTTAAATAAGGTAGTGTTTGTTTGCGTCACGTTTCAGCAGTCAACACTCGATTTACGTTTTAAAATGTATAAAACTGATCTTCATGATTCTGAAATAACTCATTCATCTACAGAATTCATAAGAGATTACTTTAATATTCAGATTAAGTAGTATCTAGAACGTAAATGAGTGCTTTAAAATGGAACATTGATTCAATATGTCATAAACTAACAAAGACAATTTATTTTTTGAGGAAAATTACTAAATTTGTTTCTAGCGAGTGTGCCTTAAACATTTACTATGGTCTCTTCTACTCAGTAAAGCAAAATGGGATTATTTTGTGGGGGAATGCCCCGGAGGAATAAGAATATTCAAGCTTCAGAAACGAACCGTTCGAATTATTCTCAAACACATAGCACTAAGAATCACTACCGTCTTCATATGTCTTCAATAACTTACTGTACTTATGTCAAAAACAATTTAAATACTTTCCAGACAGTGGATGAAATACTAAAGATGTCAGAAGTGCCAAATATATCGTATCGATATTTTTTTCAAGTACCGATATATTTTTTAAAAAATATCGATATATCGATGCAATTTTAAAGAGAACATCTCGAAGAAATTTAGTATACATATTGGCTAGCTTAATGTAATGTCAAATAGCAATTAACGGACATTATTTCTAATAAACCAAGTAATAAATAATTATCTGAAATCAAAAATAACGATAAGATTTTTTTTTGTTTATTAATCAGACGTCTCATACATTTAGGAGCACAGAATTTTAGAGATTAATCGAACAATTAATAAAGCCACGGATGGCGAACCTATGGCATGCGTGCAAGTGACATTCGGCACAAAATTGTTGGTACAGCATGAATTGAGGTGTAAATCGAAATAATTAAAAATATTCTAGATGTTGTAGAAATGAAACGAAATATGGCATGACTGTTTATTATTCCAAAAATATCGAAAAATCCGGTGAAAAAGAAACGTATTTTACATGTGCTTTTTTCACTGTTGTTGTTTTTGGAACTCACTTAAAAGTATGTTCCAAAAACATATGTAAGAACACATGTTTTTTTGCAGTGAAGTTTTCGATATTTTCGGAATAATTAACGTCAAACGGCCGTAGTCAGTTCGCGGCAGTACATACAAGTGTTGCTACCGGAAAAATATCGATTTTCGATACTCGGAATTTTATATCGAAATATTAAATATCGCCCAAAAATATCGATATATCAAATAAAAAATATCGACATATCGATATTTTTTCGACATCCCTATGAAATCCACTCCTATAGTACCCGAGGCAATAAAGATATTAGGTTGCCTATATATAAAACTAATGGACCTAATTATTGAAAATTCTATAATGTTTTACCAAATAATCTAAAAGAAATGAATTGTCATAACTACAAAAAAACAAAGATCTACTTCTTGACAAATGTCTCTACAATCATAAAAACTTTCTTGAGTAAATATTTTATAGGATTATATTATATAGCGGCCCAGTCCGGCTTCGCCCGGGTGTAAATGTAATATATAGGATATAAAGGATGAGAATCATTTTCATTAAATTCTCAACGTGTATTGAATTTGCGCGAATTCAATCGCTTTTATTTGTGAATGTTCAAAAATCGAAGAAAAATCTTATTCCCAAAAAGAAATTAAAAAAATTATGTTGATCCGATCGCTACCAAACTTCAGAAGATCACCCGCTGGGCTAATCTAAAGATTGTCTGAAAATTTCCTCAAAAATGGTCTACCCGTTTGGAATCCATAGATTACACAATACATCGTCTTTTATCAGATTATTAAAATGTAAAAAGTGTTTATTGTGACATAACGATAATAGTTGGACATATAGTATCGCGAAGTTTTTTGTAGTTATTGATATGTTCTTTAATATTGTAGAACATACTTTTGTTCTATTATCAATAGTTTCCGCAGCGCATGCGACGAAAGATGTTTTATGGCATTTTTTTACACCTTGGGTTACGTTACTAAAGTTTTAGTAAGGATCCCTAATATTTTTTAGCAATAAATATAACTTATGTTACTCAGGGTGAATGTAGCTTTCTAATGGTAAAAGAATTTTTTAAATCGGCACAGTAGCTTTTGAGTTTATTCATTACAAACATACAAAAATACAAATCTTTCCTCTTTATAATATTAGTGTAGATTTTGTTTGTTGACGATTATTGTATACCTACTTTTCTTAGTTTCACAATAAAAAAATCTATCTATCTATAATTCAAATGTTTTGACAATGCTCTCTGCAATCCTACACATGTGGAATTAAATAGTTATAATTTCATGCCGACAGACAGAAAGCATAAATTGACTAAAGACATAGGACAGGTGGTTAAAGCGTAGTTCAAAACTTGAATTGTTGCCCATTATTGTTGCAACACAAATCCTTTAAAAACGAACGTGCTTAAGTTGTAGTTTTAGTACATTTTAACAATATTTATTAAACTCGTAAGTGTAGTCAGTCAGTTACCTTACGAACAGGTAATATATACACGTGTATATCTAACCGAATTTACCATGCATGCGAACGTATAGGACATGATATATTGAACACGCTTAATTGATTGCCGTTAAATGGAAGCAGCTATGTTTTATTTTGGTTTGCATTAATTATAATATTCTACACGGTCAAGAATACACCGATCAAAAATAGTTTAGTATAACGCAAAACCGAAACTTCGTATCAACAAATCTCTTGAAGATGAATGGAATGTTCGGGAGAGAGATTGTAGATTTTAGATGCTCAACATCTGAGGTCATCAGCGTCTATTAGAACGTTCTAGAAGGTATTTGAGGCACTGTGAAAATTTGTACAATAACTCTATAGTAATACCCGAATACAAAAACACAGGCCTGGCTGAAGGGTCGCGAAACTTAATCGACTCAACCGATTTCTAAAATTTTTGCGCAATAAAAAACCCTTGAAGCATTTTGTAATTTTAATGCATTGAAATTTAGTATTTAAGGAGTTCAAAAATAAAAAAAGCCAGATTTTTAAATCGGGTCTAAAACTTAGGTGTTTTAAAAATACAAAAAAATACATTTGAAAAAAATTATTAAGGGGGTATTCTCATGTGACCACTTCGAAAAATTGATTTTTTTTTCATATTTCAATAGTAAAACCTATCGAAAATATGCCGTGAAAAATAGAGACCGAAATTCCTAGTTTTAAATAAATTACAACTCATAGTCGCCGACGCGCTGTAAGCAACTTGTCGGCCTCTTGAAACTTTAAACGCATTTTTCTGGAAACATTATTTTCTAAAACTATCATGGTCCTAAAAAAAAAGTATTCAACCGATTGCTTTGAAATTTATATATGTTCTTCTACTCATTAATGGTTATCGGCCGTACCAAAATTGCTTATTTTCGAAAATATTTTCTTATTTTTTTTAAACGATTTTTAACAAAAAAATTAACAAAAAACACAAACTTTTTTTCTACAATCCGCCATTTTTTTTTTTAATGAAATTGATTAATTTTGGTAGGGACGATAGCGACATACCTACTGAACAATGATCCATTCGATTTTTTTATTTCAGACAACATGAACAGCCGCTATTACCATGACCAGTGACCTGCTTATTTTTTTAGTGTCTAATTTAATTAAAAAATATATATATACAAAAACTGTAAAATAAGGAAAAAAAAATTTTTTTATACAGTTTAAGATACAAACAAAAACATAAAAAAATTAAAATAATTGAATGTTACTGTCGTCTAAAAAAAATTCCCTAAAAAGAGGTAAAATTTATGCGTTCACATAAGAATACCAAATTTGCCAAATTTGTCAGTATTTTTAATATTAGTGAAACATATATAATTTATATTTTAAACAATTTACTTTTTTTGATATAACAACCTTAAAAACGTTTCAATGATTGTATGTAAAAGTGTCATTTTCTGAAAAATGCGTCGTTGTAAATTATTCGCAAAACCGTTTGAAAATTTCGAGGTTTATGTGACACCCCAGCTAGAGCAGAAGCGGAAAATTGATGAAAACTTCACATAAGGAGACTGAAACCATTTTCAGCTTTTCAAGTATTAAATGGTGGCAAAAGTCTATTTTTCCTGGCAGTATGCAACTGTAAGCGAAATTATAATTACTTTACTTTTTGTGCTAATAATGTGTAATTAACACGACTATTCATTTCAATGTTTGTTTAAACCCACGTGCATTCTAATACACGTATTACCAGGGCTTTAGAAGTAATTAAAAATCTTCTAAAATAGTTTAACAGATACTTTGTACCAGGGGGCCAAATTATTTTCTGATTCAAACCGAAAATAAATGCTTCATTATTTCTCGTAAAGTTTCTAATTTCGTTGCGAAAAATTTATTTCAGCGTAAAATGAGAAAAGGAAAACAAACGTTAACGATTTTAATTCTTTTTTTATCATTTTAAAATATCTAATTTAAAAATTATTTTTAAATTTTACATTTTTGGAAAATAAGTTTCCAATAAATGACCGAAAATATGAATGCAACCACCTTCAGTAACCTTAGAAGATTTAACAAAAATAGAAAAACAAGACTTTTTAAGTTTTTTTCTTTTTTGTCCTTGGTAATTAATATAAAAATGATTTGTCGGGAAAAAGGACTTCTTAAGTAAACACTTATTTGTTATTTATAGCGACGTTTCGTCCGTTGCTTGGGATTTTTTCAAGCTTTATAACTATTAAATGTTTTGATCAAGTAGATATAAAAGTTAAAATACACATGTAAAGGTTTATTTCCTAATCATATCATCAATAATCTTAAGTGTATTTTGGCATTACAATTAGATAACCATCCATTCAAAACAGAATCCAATAAAATGATGTGTTTACTTAAAAAGTCCTTTTTCCCGACAAATTAGGTTTATTTTAATACTTTTTAAGTTTTTGTATCTACCATCTTTTCTTTTTTTTAACACTGGCCCTGGTGTAATTTGGATCTCTTTCAAGTCTTGATCCACAGTTTAAGAGCCACTAATCCATGTATTTCTGATCATTCAGAGTGTCTTTTAAATGATTTTTATGGTCTCTAATATAGCAAAAACTGGAGTTTGTTTTATATTACTTCAAAGTCGTTGGTTAGAAATAAGATTAAAACTATATTTTTTAGTTCAATACATCGTAAACATATTTAGTATTAAAATTTATCTACCTACATTAAGTACTTAAACCAAATAAAACTTTATTTCTTTGAAATTACGATCACTAATAATAATGGTAATTCTCAAAGGGCAGAACTTTCTGAAAGTTGAATATATTCAATAATATTACACACATAACTTCATTTTACTTTTATAGGTACTTCAAATAATTATGTTATAATACATTTTATTACACCATATAAATAAGTTATTTTATAAAATATAATTTTATAATTCACAATTATTGAGAGTTTATGATAGGTAACCTACACTTCTGACTTCATCATCAGGTTGGAGATTGCTTCAAGTTGACCGCAGATATGTGAAAATGGGTTAAGATTACAAGATTTGTCCTTAACTATCAAAAAAAAAAAAACAGTTATCATTCGGTTTAGAATAGCTTGCTTTTGTCTACGAGAGTTTTGATACCAGGCAACTGTTTTTGCAGAAAAAACCAAAATGCTGAAACTTTGCAAGTAACAGGTTTTGATCGATATTGTCAAAAGTTTTTGACAAATCGATTTTAATTAACAGAGATATCTATGTATTATCATAAACTCGAAAAAGATCGTTACATACATTATTTTGGGTTGGGAGTCGTGCCATAATCTGGACCTAAAATCTGACTGCGTTGCAACTTGCAGGTATTATGTCAGTTAGTCCAAGAAACTTACTGATTCGGCTACAACAAACTTTCTCCAAATTTTGTGAACAAATTTTTTTGAACGTTTCATGTGGTGCAAAATGATATTGAGGTTCATTACTGACCGTTTTAGAAACATTTTCGAAAAGAAATATTCACCAGATGTTTTGGGTATCCCTACTCTATTTTCAAAGTGAGGGAAAGTTTGATCGAGGATCAAGAAATAAGTTTTACCAATGTTACGCTAGTGGCCAACGTTTCGAAAAATTTATTTTCATCTTTAATTTTTAGAAACGTTGGCCACTAGCGTAACATTGGTAAAGCTTATTTCTTAATCCTCAACCAAACCTTCCTTCACTAGGGCATTCTATTGGATCAACACTACTAAATACGAAGACAGTGTTTATTATATTAATTTCCTTAATAGAGTGCCTCAACGTCCCCCATTTGCCTCTGGATTCGCTATTGTCCCTATGCAAGGCACCAGTGCCCACTGGGGGCTGTACCGTCCCCGTTGGAAATGTATGCTTTAAATATTCAGAAGTTTACACTATAATGGAAAAAATGTATAAAATATCGTTTTTTGAACTTTCCACTTCAAGTTTCAATAGAAAATAAATTACATACTTTCAGAATTTATTATCCTTGTATGTGTTGATCTATAATGGCCTGCATATTTTCAACGAGTTTGATACTCGTTGAAAATATGCAGGCCATTATTCAATTTAAAATAATAATATAAATATTTGATTACTTTATCAGTTACTATGAACAGAAAGGAGACTTAATGCAATAGCTAACTTTATAGATATTGGCATTACTCGAACACATTTTGAATATAAAACATGCTGTTGAAATATTTATATCTCCTTTACTTTGGTACTCGAATTTTTGTGGAACCCTCAAGTTCATTGGCAACGCAAACTGGCCGACACGATTTCAATAAAATTGCTACATGTATATCTAATCTGATTCAAACATCCAAATTTTGGATCGTGGTGTACGATAACCGAGCTACAGATATTGTGAATTCATTAGCGTCAAATGCTGGACCCAGAATGTTATTGACGAAATTATCAAATTACCAAGATGAAAATCGTCAGAATAATATCGAAGGATATATTTTGATCAACCAAATTTCGAACATTGAAACAGTAAGACAACTAAGAAATTTTACGTCTTGGAATCCAAAAGCACGTTTCTTGTTTATTAATAGTATTAATGACAGTTTTGATGGAAATGAAGTACTTTTTGAAGAAATGTGGAAACTATTTATCACAGACATGAATGTAATAATTTACGATGAAGAAACCGATTCGGTTTCAAGATACATTTTCGACCATTTTGAGATGGAGAATGGATGTGGACGTGAAATTAAGATATTGGAACTGGAAAATTGCACCACTTATACCGAAGATAGTGAATATAATTTCTATGGTTGTCCGTTTACAATCTGGTCAAATTTAAGACTCTTTTCATTTTTGAAAGAAAGCAAAGGTCTTATTTTCAGTTTTACTGAAGTTATTGGTTCTGCTGGCAGATTCAATTTTATATTTAACGAGAGTCTTAACTACGAAAAAGCGTGTCAATGTTCAGTTTACGACGGAATAAAAAACTTTGATAGTTTGATATTAATGCAAAATCTGCCATTGAGTACTAAAGATTTGATTTATTTTGATGTAACAAACTTTATGTTTGAGAATAAATTTGTTTGGGCAGTTCCAGTTGCAAAAGAAATACCGTACTCGAAAATACTGGTCTTGATTTTCGAGCCTTCGGTATGGCCAGCTGTTTTATTTTGTATGATTACTTTGTCCTTTATTTGGTGGATAATTGCTAATTTCTACGCCGAACCAATAGCAAAGGAATCGTACGTGTACTGTTTTTTACAAACACTTCTGATTACGATTGGCTCATCACCTGATCGTGAACCATCGACAAAACTCTTAAAATTTCTGCTTGTTATTTCCCTTTTCTATGGGATGCACTTATCAGTTGCTTTTCAAGGAAAACTAAGCAGTTTTCTTACTGATCCTGGGACAGAATCGCAAATAACTAATATTGGCGAACTAATTAAATCAAATATGGAAATAAGAGCTTCCCTATACATGAAAAAATTACTGGACAATGTTGAAGACGATTTAGTTAAATTATTAGCAAAAAGAGTAATAATCCCGAACGATACGATTATAGGTAGAGTTATTTTAGCAGTAAAAGAACAAAACTTTGCAATAGCTACCGCCGAAGTAACATTTACTGAAAATTATAATTTGTTAATTAACCCAAACACAGGTAAAGAAGGATTATATATCCTTAAAACTCCAATACAGATGGGCTACGTTTGTAATTATGTACAAAAATGGCATCCTCTTTTTGAAAAAATTAACAATATTGTTCTTCGGATACATTCAATTGGATTTCATGAAAGACTTTTGAGTCAATACAATAGAAAAGTTATTCATGTTATCAGGACAGGTGAGCTTATTTCGTTGTCTGTTGAACACTTTTTTGGAGCTCTGATCTTGCTAATAATTGGTTTCACAGTTTCTATTGTAATGTTTTTTCTAGAACTTATTTATCCCGATATTTACAGAAAGACTAAGAGGTATCCGTTTATTCAGTAAGAAGTAATTTTATAAACAAAATGGTAGATCCAGTATCATAATTTCATTACGCACGAGGTATTTTCTGCCCGTGTATCCTATAAAATAACTGGTGTTCTCTTCATGTTCAAGGTTTTTGACAGTTCACTTTTGAACAAACGTCACTTCTAATAGTAAATTATAAACAACTGACAGACATAGAATGATTTACTATGAAATTGGTATAGCAAAACTAGAGATGGGAAAAACGGGTTTTTTTAGTGATCTGCATCTTTGCATCTGGATCCCGTATGTGAGCCGGCTCACTGAATCGGTTCAAAAAGAGCCGAGTTCTGAATATGTTACTGCAGTCTGCCACTGAGTTACCTAGTTCAGTCAATCATATCACGATCTGTATAGAATCAAGAATGCACAGCCAAACATGTGATGCATGAGTCATTTGAGCTGACAGATGCATCAAAGTAAGAACTGATACGTAAGTGTAAAATGTGCTTCTGTGTGTTAAGAGTTTCACTGAGTTACGCGGATCCGTTGATCCGTCGGCTCAAAAAAAAGTGAGTCGGCTCTCACGGATCTTCTGTTGGAGTCGGCTCTTTGAACCGGTTCAGATCTGATTTACCCAACACTAAGCAAAATCAGTTTTGTTTTACTTTAGTGCACTAGTGCGTAATGGGCTACTTTACAAGCCTGCATACATGCATGTAAGGCAAATATTTTAAAGGCGGTAGTGCAAAAAAAATATTTTCTTTATACTCGGTCGAAAGTACGTAAGGCAGAAAGTCTAACATTTATGCTTTGCTGGAATTACTGTAACAGCGGGCCTAAAAAAACTAACAGCGGGACGAAAGAGTTTTCTCGTGCGCACCGATATGTGAGACTGCCGCCAGCTAGTAGTAGCTAACAGCTTTTATTGCGTAGAACTCAAAATTGTTCACTTGAAAGTTATTAATCTTTTTTATATAATGGTGAAAGTACGCACTTTCGACCGAGTATAAAGAAAAATAGTATACACCACAAGGGCAAAAAGTCGAAAGTCCTGAGCTGCGCGACATGATGCCCGAGGCGAGGGCCTGAGAGCATCATGTCGCGCAGTGCAGGCACTTCAACTTTCTGCCCTTGTGGTGTATTATACTAGATTGTTTACTAATATTGCAAATCAATGAAACCATGCCATCATAAATATTTTATGTTTTTAATTGCCAAAATTGATGCGAGAAAACTCTTTCTTAATATATTTTCTTTGCAACTAATGTTTCTCTGATTAGAAGAAAAATATACTAAATCTGAAACATACATAAAGACTTGAATTGTTTTTTGTCACTGAAAACATTTTCCGGGTCAATAAAAACATAAAAACGCATGGCAATCTTTAGGTACATTAATGTGAAACTACAAATTAACTTAGATAAATAGTAATAAATTTAAAAAGATCTAGCATGTAAAAATTAAAAATATTTCTTAACACGTTAACTGCCACACCTCAGAGTGATTTGTTCACCACGGGATATCAGTTGTTATTGTCAATATTTTAAATCAGTGTTTCCCAAAATGGCAGCCATGAAATCATCTTTGTTTTAATCGTCTCTACTATTAGGAAATTATTATGTATGTAGTGGTAATGTATGTTTTAACACAAGAACCTCGAGATCCGGTGGACCAATTTAATTAATGGACATAGGCACATGACAAGCGTAACGTAGATGGCAGCAGGTACATAGCGACCTAAATTATGATTAGAGCATATTAAAAACTAAATGTACGTGTTTCTTCCTAAATGGCGTGATATAAAATTCAATGTAAATTTGTGACGTTTTAATATTATAAATATTATTTAAATAAACATTATTTTTCTATCTTTATTTTCTCCCTCTGTTGCAAAATATTCTTTAGTAAAGTGAGCTTTACAAACAATTGTCGTAGCATTTACAGTAATAGTTTTTTTCCTTCTGATAACATACCACCACTTATTTTTGAGGATGGACTTATTGCCCGAAACGATAGTCGAGAAATAATTTAATAAAAAACTTTTTGTACAATTTTCAAGTGTTTTTAATTATCTGTTATCATTCTATTTTCGATTCTGCATGCAATATTTATTCGGATCTGTATTAATACAATACTTTTGATATTATAATTGGATATACTAAATTATTTACCACTTTTTATAGTAAATAATGAATAGTTAAATGTCGAGACGTACACGTTTCTTACTAGTTTTATGATTAATTTGTTATTTCCTTTCAACAAATTGCTATTAATATTATACAGGGTTTTACATAATTGATTTTACTGTTGGATGGAGCCTAGACCAAAGCAATCTTGAATCTGCCATTTTTCAATACTGTAATACTAACTGGCTGATCCGGATTCATTTGGGTGAAAATCGGATTGAATTCACTTACTGGACAGATTTGAATGAGGTTTCTTTCCATTTTCACCCGGATGAAGCCAGGTTAACCAGTTATTATAGACAAGGTTTTCTGAAAAATAAGCTATCGAATGGTAAAAACCGCATTCAAATTTGTTTAGTAGTTATCGCGTTTTTACCGGACGTAGAAACTCACAAAGCAATTTGAATGATAATTCTTATAATTCGGTAAACAAAATTGCACACCTTCAGAATTTCATTGTTTAAGTCTTCCTGAATTTAAATCATCCATCGGAATGAATCCACCAGATTTCTCAAACGAAATGCAGCTCAGCGCCTGCACTATTGAATTCGGACAATAAAATCTCGATTTCATGTAATCTGTATTAATAATAAAAAATAATGACTATTTTAACAGACTTTTAAAATTTGTATGAAATAAAGTTTATTAAAATAGTCGCTAATTTTATTGATTTTAAAGAATCCGACGTTAACAAAGTACAAAATAAAGCAGAATAACTTAAAACTCAAATAAATTTATTTCATTTCGATGTTACGGAAACAAAATGTAATGATTCAACCGATATTTGTATATGATGGGTGCATTAAGGTAAGTTAATAAATTACTGAATAAGTGTAATATGTGTATAGTTAGAGCGTTTTAAACATAGGTATGCAATTTTAGGTTATTTTTCAACTGCGGTATTAAAATGAAACATAGTTTTTCGTAGATCCAGCTATTTGTTACTATTATTATTAAGACACAACCATTGTTATATTGTTTATTGTTTATAATCCGAATTTCCCACTCTCGCGGTCTTAAACCCCGGAAAAAGTGTCTGGCTTTTTGCAAATATTTTTAAATATATCTAATGAAGTTGCTATAAAAATTTCAGCATGATGAATCAATCACTTATTTTTTTATTTTTGAAAATTCAACTTTGGAGTATTTTGGTTTAATATTAACCCTTCCAAAAGTATCTGCCTCATTTATTTATTTATTTATTTAAAATCAACTTAACTTTCGAATAGTACTTGTTGGCTTTTGAATCAAAAACTTTTTTTGGCACATATATTTTTTACACCTTTCCTCTGTGCGCAGTACCTGGCGTACCCAGGAAGGAAAGGCAAACACTCATTTACCTATACATCTTACCTATACATATTATTGTATAAAATTTCTGGCTGAATCAAACACTTCCTGAAACGGGTGTCATCAGTTCTTGCACTAGTTGTAACTCATAGCAAATAGTGCACAGGCAAGTAACGAACCAAAGTCATAAAAATAAGCTTTTAAGCATCTAATCGAATAAATCCATTGTATAATTCAATTTTTTAAACACGTTATTGGTATTATCTGACATTGCTAGAGATTGGTTTAATACAACTCCTTGCGAAGACAAATTAATACTGTATTTTTAATAATGTATATATCAGATCCTTTTGATGTTAATAATTTATAAATATTTTAGAGGAATTAGGATCAATGAAATTAAAAGACAAATTATTATTTCACAACGTTTCGTATTAAATGAATACTTCATCGGTTGATCTAAAATAAAATAACAAGACAATTTAACAACCAATATTTAATTGTTTTTTTTATTATTGGTTATTAAATTGTCTTGTTATTTTATTTTAGATCACCTGATGAAGTATTGGTTTAATACGAAACGTTGTGAAATAATAATTTGTCTTTTAATTTCATTGATCCTAATTCCTCTAAAATATTTATAAGCTGTATTTTTATTTAACTCTTTGCTAAAATTTACTATAAGCAGACGTTTTGTCTTCATTGAGTATTAAACTGTTTTTTTTACACCACTGACGAAAACTCTCAACTGCGTTAGTAATATTAGTTATAAATCCTGTTCACTATCAGCCGAGACCACAATCAACAGATGTTGAGCGTCTATAATCTACAATCTCTCTTTTGAACAAGGAAGACTAAAGGGCCAAACGTGTTGTAGAAACTGCTCAAAACGAACTTATTATACATATTGATAACTACTTTATTGTATTGAAATATTAAACTAATTTCTTAACAACGTAATGATAAATATTCACTTAATATTATCTATATCTAAGTGTATTAAGTAAACGATAGTGACACGAAAACTGTATCACCAATTATCCTATCAACACAACTAAATATTCCGTTCGGTGAATTTAGTCAAAATAATTATTATAAACATGTTATTAGTTCCCGTAATTTGTGTGTATTTATTTAGTTTCAATGTTGATTCTGAGGCATTATATTTACATGAGAACGATTCTCTTATTGGAAACTTAACACCATGTTTTTTAAAATTATCAAGTGGATTAAAATTTTGGATTGTATTATATGAAAATAATATATCAGATCTGACTAATAAATTAACGCAATTTATTGGTCCTCGAATATTGTTATCATCAATTCTAGACTATCAATATTCAAATCTAACAGAAACTGTTGATGGATTTTTAATACTGAATGATGAAATTGATTTAGATAATATTGAATTGTTAAATAATTCTATAAATTGGAACGCAAGAGCTGAAATGATCATAGTAACATTAAAAAACGACCGAATTCAAGAAGCGTTTGAGGTATTATGGAAAATGTATGTGACAAATTTAAACATAATCTTTTTGGATTTTGAAAATTCTATTATAAAGCGATATGTTTGGAATGATTTTGAAATGGAAAACAAATGTGGAAATGAGATAATTGTAACAACACTTAATAATTGCAGTGAAATTTACTTCAGTTCTTTCAGGAATAATTATTATGGTTGTAATTTTACTGTCTTCACTAGTGGTACAGCTCCGTTTATTGACCGAGAAAACAAAGGACTGTTTACAAAATTCTTTGAAGCAGTAGCAGTTGGTCTAAAAATAACTGTCAACTTTCAGTTCAATAGTAGCAATTATTTCAAAGAAATATCTCAAACTTCAAGAGCAGTTGTTATAGATCAAGGCATAACAGGATTTGAAAATTTAGCAAAAATAAGACGAGGTGCTATGGCTCAAAACGAAGTCATTTTCTACGATTCAACATATTTTATGTACAAAATAAGATTTGTATGGATTGTTCCAGTAGCAAAACCGCTACCATATTCAAAGGCTTACATTTACATATTTGAAAAGCCCGTCTGGTGCGCTATTGTAATTGCACTGCTTGCGTCAGCTTGCACATGGTGGCTGAAAGTAAAACTATCTCCAGAACTGACACTCGACCGTTCTTTTACGTATGGCTTACTTCAAATGTTTCGGGCTACGATTGGTGGGGCAACATCTCCTTTTTCATCAACGACACTGCTAAATTTCCTTGTCCTAATAACCCTTCTCTATGGACTGCATTTAATATCGGCATTCCATGGAAGACTGAGCAGTATTTTTACTAGTCCTGGCGTGGAACGACAAATCACTAATTTTGAAGAATTAATACAATCAGATTTGAAAATTTTAGCATCAAAGAGAATGAAAAATCGTTTAGATGATATGGTTGATGATCAAATAGAGTCAATACTAAAACGTATCAAAATCACCAACGATTCGGTCACTGATCGAATCGCTATTGCGATTAAGATGCAAAATATTGCTTTGGCTGATACGGAAGCAATTATTTTAAATAACCGCCATTTACTGATAGATAATAAAACAGGGTACGAACTGATGGTTATCCTAAAAGATGATTATATTAAACAAGCCTATGCTGTCATATATACACAGAAGTGGCATCCGTTATTTAAAAAAATCGACTATTTTGTACATAATGTTCATTCAAGTGGTTTACCTCAAAAGTGGATACGAGATCATTTGCCTCAAAAAACACATTTTCAAATAAAGACATTAGATCCATTGAATTTGGATCACGTACTTGGAGCATTCATTATATTGTTTATTGGAATCACAACATCTCTTGTCGTATTGATTTTAGAAATTTTGATTTGAGTTCTATACACAACTGAGCGATGCTGAGAACTTAGTGCTTGCAATAATACTTTAAGCACTTGCACTTTGCTCAAAGCATTTTGTAAAACAGATGCTCGATGCTTAGAGCACTCGCATAGAGACTTGCTACTTATTAGGCATGTAAGCATTATAAATTAAGGACTTTAGTAAGTGCTCGATGCTTCAATTACGTTGTTTCGTTACTTTGCCCAGCCGTGGTCCTATATTTACGTTAGCTTTCCAAAGTTTGGAATATATTATATTTTTAAAATGAAAATTATCACTGACAATTCATATCTTTATTTTTGAAGTTATACTCCTTTACGTGCCGTAAAATTTCAGCAGACAACTCAAGTTGAGGGTGCACATCTAATAAAAATTCGGAAGTATGAAGTTGGCCGCGCTAACGAAAATTTGACAGTATGAAGTTGGCTATAATAGGCCCAGACTGTTAGTTCAGTATGGACCTCTTAGACGAAATCAATGCATTTTCTGCCATCTGGAAACTATATGATAATATACTAGGGTCTAGATGAATATCAGAAAAAAGTAAAAACCAAAGTAAAATTTCGAAATGTTTATAAATATTTGAGGTTAATTTTTTGTAAGTATTATTCTTAAACTTTCTGTAGATTTCTTTTAATAAATTATTTGCATGCATATTAAAAATTACTCTTTAATCTTGCCAAAGCAGTAATACACTTTTTTTAAGGCCACCTATTTCCAGGATTACCTTGGTCAAGTAACAATTAATATTTTCAATTTGTCATTTTTTAGTAATTTTAAATTCCAACTGATACAGAGTTTTACCAGCTCTAAGGTAATAATCTGGAAATTGTAACTTGTAACAGAGCTATTCTTAAGTTTTTATTAAGGTATTAAATTATTATTGTTGTATTCCAAAACGAACATGAAATCATTAAAATTTGAAGTATTTATTTTAACTAACATTTACTTCCTCACGTGATAATGCCATGATATTTTAGATAACACGTTCGCACTGCTTGTAAATAAGTTAAAAAACTGTCAAAATAAATTTGTAAAACTAATATTTCTGTTTAAGAGACGTAACAAATTAAGGGAAATACTAAATAAAACGAAAGATATTTAATTTTGCATGTTTTCTTTTTTTAATTTTAACGGAATTTGACCTGGTATTATTTTAAATGTCCTTCTTTACTAAATTATAACCTATAAACATTGTTACTGTGGGTTCTTTTTCTATATAAGCGTAAAAAATTGTTATCATGTAAAACTACCAATACCTAAATGTGCATTTATGTATTTTGTTTAATGTTTTTTTTTTATTTTAAATATTGTATATGTTTTTTCAATAATAATCCCCAGCTTTTACACATATTATACCTTTTTTATGCTAAATGATGTCATTATTTCATCATTATTGCTAAATAATTCTATATTATGTTCTGGTTAACTACAATTATCATGTGTTCATAAAAAATAGGTTCAGCTTTTTGGTTTTACTTATAGGATTACTATCGTATCTATCTGCCTATCTCCGAATCTACTAAATGAAAAAAGTTAAAATTTTGTACATATATCGAGTTAGATGACCCAATCATGGACGTATAGCGTAATAAGAATTCCAATTTTGGAGAAAAATTTCAAGTGCATCTTGTGGCATCGTTATGAGAAATATAACTATATTTTTAGTGTATTTGCCATATGGCAACATACACTATTGGCGTTGGTCGGATGGCGGGACCTAGGGGTCGAACCAAAATTTCTCGACGTTTCATAACCTCCTAAACACTTTGGCACCATTTTTGAAAATGTTTATATATATATATATATATATATATATATATATATATATATATATATATATGTATGTATGTGTGCGGGCAATAACTTTCGAAAGAGCTAATTGATTTTAACGAAATTTGGCCCACGTGTTGAAATCCATCACCGCAAGAAGCCTATTTAAAATGGGCGTAATCGGGGCATTTTAAGGGTAATTTTTAGGGGTTTAAAAATGTTTTTGGGCCCCAAAATACCGAAAAAATTCTCAGAATCGTTTCAAAATTGACATTTAACTCTTTAGTAGTAATTAAAAAGTGTCCCTAACATTTTAATAAAATCGGCCCGACAGGATCGGACTTACAAATTTTTTGAAAACACTAATTTGCAGATAGTGATTTATTTATTGAAGGGTGTCTTTAATTCGGTGTAGACGTTAGATTGATAATAATATTACAATTAAGAAAAAAAATGTTATTTTAAGGGGTGTATTAAGGGGTTAAATTTTTTATTTTGCCCAAAAACAAACTTAATTTCACATAATAAAAGTATAAATCCACACGGCCCTATACAAGCAAATACACTATATTGTCGGCAGGGTTTTGGCACTGCGACCCGGGTTTTTTATATATTTTAAATTGCTTGGTTTAAAAGATATTAAAGAAACTATACAAAAATCGAGCAACTTACCCTCCCCCCCGAAACTACTAAGTCTAAAATAGGGAACATATAGGGCCTCAGTTATAGTTTAGAAAACCTAAACGAAAATCCTAAGTCTTAAGTTCTCACGGAAAACTGTAATGTACGGAACCCTTTCCATGCAAGTTCGCGGCTCGACTTAATCGGTTTTTTTTATTCTTTGAAAGACGTATACTAGTTGTCTGAAGCAAATCATTTCTAAGGGGAATTGAGCTTTTTTTTGAACATACGATAAATATTTCATAGATAAATGAATCAATCAAATCACTTTAATAAAAAATGACATAAAGCTTTTAAAAACCTAAATATATTAACAACGATATGTTATATTAAGGAAAAATGTTATAAAAATTGCTTTAAAATAGTTTGCTCAGTCAAATGAGATACCAATGTGATAACAATGTTAAGAAAAATATCTTTGGTGTTCATTTGTTTATTTTATGACACCAATAGTGCCAAAATAATTCAAAATAAAATTTATTCTGAAGAAGTGTTTCCAACAAAAATGATAACTTGTCTTTTGAATTTGTTTTCAGAATTAAAATTCTGGGTGATTATAAATGATAATTCTGAAATCTATTTTTCGAATCAATTTTTTTCTCGGCTCGGACCTTACGTTGGATATTCAAATATTACCGATTATGAAGAGTTTGAAAATAGCACTGACCGTGCTGAAGGATACATTATCTTTAGACACATTTTAATGGTGGATGATTTAGATAATTTAAAAAATGCTTCATCTTGGAATCCCAAAGCTCGGTTTATTTTTATAAACACCGCTACTAATTTTAGTTTTGAAACCGTAAAAAACGTGTTTGCTGAATTGTGGAAACAATATATATTAAACACGGCTGTTGTAGTCTACGATAAAAATAATGATAAACTATTTCCATACATCTGGAATTTAAATGAAATGCAAAAAAATTGTGGAAGAAAAATAGAAATAATAACAATGGAAAATTGTGATAATTTTAAAATGGAAAATATTCAATTTCGTAATTGCACATTTCAAATTTGGGCAAATATTGCGGCACCCTACGTTATCAACGAAATAAACGGTCTTTTAATAACATATTTGAATACTATGAATTATTCGCTTCAATTTAACTACTTTATGAAATTATTTAAATTAAACAGTACTCATTATTTTTACAAGGATACTGTTTTTAAAAACTTTGACATGAATAGTTTTGATGAATTAATGATTTTAAGTGGACGAATGATTACATCGACAGATGAAACAGAATTTAGTCTTTCCGGATACATGTACAGCCGACGGGATCTTTGGGCTGTACCAGTTGCAAAAGAAAAACCACATTACAAGGCAGTTATTTCGGTATTTCAGCCAATTGTTTGGCCAGCCGTGATAATCTGTTTACTGATTACGTCTTTTACTTGGATGATGATTGCTTATTATTACAAAGAACCAACAGCAGGCAAATCGTACGTCTATTGTTTATTACATGTACTGCAAATTACGATTGGGAGCTCACCACATCGCGTGCCATCAATATGGCTACTTCGTTTTTTTCTTATCATTTTACTTTTCTACGGAATACATTTCTCTGTAGCTTTCCAAGGCCAGTTAAGTAGTCTTCTTGGTAATCCTGGCAGAGAACATCAAATATCAAATATGAAAGAACTTTTAGATTCAAATGTTGAAATACAAATTGGATCTATTTTTAAACATACTATTTTAGAGCGTATTGATGATCCTATTATTAGGTTAATAACTAAACGAGTAAGAACTGACGTAGAAACTATTGATAAACGAATTCGATACGCCGTTGATCATAATACGGCGGTAGCTACTTCAGAGGACACTTTTTTATATAATTTTAAAACTATTATTGACGATGAAACCGGACAACAAAAATTACATCTTCTTCAACACGATAATATCAAAGCTGGCTTTGTTTGCATGAAGATACAAAAATGGCATCCTCTGTATGAAAAAATTAGTTCAGTTATAAGTCGAATGCATTCCACTGGGTTGCCCCTCAAATGGTTGGAGGACATGAAATTACGAAACACACGAGTCTCAAATAAACGCAAAGCGGTGCCGTTAACTATTAAGCATTTCTACGGGGCAATCTTTTGTTATATAATTGGTATTATGAGTTCAATTGTGGCCATTATAATTGAAATATGGTATCACAAAATACATAAAAAATGACTTCTTGAATTTCGTTTCCACTAGTGCAAAATGTATTTTCTGTATCTCGATTGTAATTCATTACATTATGTATGAGATGTGACATTATGTTAAACGAGCGATTAACTATTTTCTCGCGAGTCATAACAGCATTTCAATCGAGATACGTTTCTTTATACGTACCTACCGCCAATAAAATAGCTGATTTTACCACTCCTACCCACTAGTGGGGAATGGTACTAATTCAGGTCAAAATTCACTTTTCAAAATTTCACAATATTTTTGAGGTCTCCTGAATTCAAAAAACATATGTTTGGAAAAACTCTGTGCGTCTGTAGGCACGATACAGGTCAAACGGATGAACGGATTGGAACCAAATTTTGGGAGGATGTTTCGTATGCAAATACATTTTTGGGGAAACTCGGCGCATGCGCAAAAGAAATATATACTATAACGTTGTTTTTTTCTAATATAATGATATACTTTTTCATAATGATTTATGTTCTATTTATTTTTCTAAGAAAGTTTTGTATAATTTTTTTTTCTAAACTTTATAGTTTCGGAAATATTTTGAAAGTAAAAAAAAAAACAGCTACCCTTTTGTTCACATATAGAATAAATATGTTAAAAAAACTGTCAAAATACATTTTTTAAACTAATATTTTTGTTTAAGAGACGTAACAAATTAAGAGGAATACTAAATAAAACGAAAGATTTAATTTTGCATTTTTTTTTAATTTTGACGGAATTTGACTTGAATTGTCCTTCAAATTATAACCTATAAACATTATAATTGTGGCTTCTAATCGTAAAAAATTGTTACCATGTTGTAAAACTATTAATAAATGTGTATTTAGGTATTTTAATGTTTTTTCTTATTTTAAAAATTGCTTTGTCAATAATAATTCCCAGCTTTTAAACATGTTATAATTATTTTAATGCTAAATGATGTCAATATTTCATCATTATTGCTAAATAATTTTATATTATGTTCTGGTTAATTGCAATTATCAAGTGTTCATAAAAAATAGGTTCAGCTTTTTGGTTTTATTTACAGGATCACTATCGTATCTATCTACCTGTCTCCGAATCTACTCGATGAAAAAAGTTGAAAGGTACATAATCCAGTTAGATGACCCAATCACGGTCGTATAGCGTAATTAAACGAATTCCGATTTTGCAGAAAAATGTCAAGTGCATCATGTGACGTATCAAACAAAAAGGCTTGTTATGAGAGATACAACTATATTTTTATATATTTTAAAATACTTGGTTTAAAACATATTAAAGAAACTATACGAAAATCAAGCAATTACCCTCCCTCCCCCGAAACTACTAAGTCTAAAATATGGAACATAGGGTCTAGGGATTTCAATCCAGCTCGATTTATGCTGGATTAAAGCAAATCCAGCTGGATGCAGCGCAGATTCAGCATTAATCGATTTTTCAAATAAATGTAACAATTTTTTAACTCTACAAACTCTAATAACTGTTTATCTACATTTACATCAAATATCTACTCGTTTTTTTTAGCGCTCGTAAAATATTCTAATAGTAAGTAATAGTCACGAGTATCCGGAGTATAACTATTAATTATCACAATACAGTCTTAAATCATCTAAATTGATATTCTAGATACCTGAAATAGTTACTCGTTTACCTATTTTACAAACTATGTAGTCTCAGTTTCTCAGTCTCAATAATTTTAGAAATAAAATTGCATTTCAAGCTTATAAAATGCTTAGTGAACTCTTATTAGAAACAAAACTTTAATATAAATTATATTATATAATTTAAGACTTGAGTTATCTTTTAATGAATAAAGCCATTCAATTATGTAGGTAACAGTTTTTTTTTTACTTTTTTTAAAGTAAGATCTCAAAAAAGAAATGTTATAGATGGTGTTATCTCCCAGCCTACTTCTTAAAGAACTGCAAATATACCCAATGCGGAAAGGGCTCTCTCTACTTCTACGTTGGTTGGTTCGAGAGTCATCAAATAATTAATCACAGATTAAAGTTAGGTTTTCACCTCTTACTCCCTCACTTTTATAGTGTTATTTATTTCTTCAACACCTTGTCATAATCCTTCTCAGACCCAGTTAATTACTTGTTTTTAGCTGATTGCGGATCCGCACCGCTGAATCCAGCGCCAGATGCTGGATCCAGCAAGGCCAAAAATGTGCTGGATACAGCATTGCAATCCCTAATAGGGGTCTCAGTCATAGTTTACTGGAAAACTCTAAGGAAAATCCTAAGTCTTAAAATTCTCACGGAAAACTGAAATGTACGGAACCTTCTCCACGCGAGTTCGACTTACACTTGAGCGGTTTTTTATTCTTTGTAAGACGTATGCTCGTTATCTGAAGCAAATCATTTCTAAGGGGTACTGAGTTTTTTTTTTGAACATACGATAAATATTATGTAGATAAATGATCATTTGTAAATGAATCAATCATATCACTTTCATAAAAAATGACATAAAGCTTTTAACAACCGAAATATATTAACAACGATACGTTATATTAAGGAAAAATATTATAAAAATTGCTTTAAAACAGTTTGCTCAGTCAATTTAATAAGATACCAATGTGATAACAATGTTAAGAAAAATATCTTTAGTGTTCATTTGTTTATTTTGTGACACCAATAGTGCCAAAACAATTCAAAATAAAATTTATTCTGAAGAAGTGTTTCCAACAAAAATGATAAATTGTCTTTTAAATTTGTCTTCAGAATTAAAATTTTGGGTGATTATAAATGATAATTCTGAAAGCTATTTTATGACTCAACTTTTTTCTCGGCTCGGACCTTACGTTGGATTTTCAAATATTACCGATTATGAAGACTTTGAAAATAGCACTGAGCGTGCTGAAGGATACATTATCTTTAGACACAATTTAATGGTGGATGATTTATATAGTTTAAAAACTGCTTCATCTTGGAATCCCAATGCTCGGTTTATTTTTATAAACACCGCTACTAATTTTAGTTTTGAAACCGTAAAAAACGTGTTTGCTGAATTGTGGAAACAATATATATTAAACACGGCTGTTGTTGTCTACGATAAAGATAATGATAAACTATTTCCATACATCTGGAATTTAAATGAAATGCAAAAAAATTGTGGAAGAAAAATAGAAATAATAACAATGGAAAATTGTGATAATTTTAAAATGGAAAATATTAAATTTCGTAATTGCACATTTCAAATTTGGGCAGATATTGCGGCACCCTACGTTATCAACGAGACAAACGGTCTTTTAATATCATATTTGAATACTATGAATTATTCGCTTCAATTTAACTACTTTCTGAAATTATTTACAAAAAACAGTACTCATTATTTTTACAAGGATACTGTTTTTAAAAACTTTGACATGAATAGTTTTGATGAATTAATGATTTTAAGTGGTCGAATGAGTACATCGACAGATGAAACAGAATTTAGTCTTTCCGGATACATGTACAGCCGACGGGATCTTTGGGCTGTACCAGTTGCAAAAGAAAAACCATATTACAAGGCAGTTATTTTGGTATTTCAGCCAATTGTTTGGTCAGCCGTGATAATCTGTTTACTGATTACGTCTTTTACTTGGATGATGATTGCTTATTATTACAAAGAACCAACAGCAAGCAAATCGTACGTCTATTGTTTATTACATGTATTGCAAATTACGATTGGAAGCTCACCACATCGCGTGCCAACAATATGGCTACTTCGTTTTTTTCTTATCATCTTACTTTTCTACGGAATACATTTCTCTGTAGCTTTCCAAGGCCAGTTAAGTAGTCTTCTTGGTAATCCTGGCAGAGAACATCAAATATCAAATATGAAAGAACTTTTAGATTCAAATGTTGAAATACAAATTGGATCTATTTTTAAACATACTATTTTAGAGCGTATTGATGATCCTATTATTAGGTTAATAACTAAACGAGTAAGAACTGACGTAAAAACGATTGATAAACGAATTCAATACGCCGTTGATCATAATACTGCGGTAGCCACTTCAGAGGACACTTTTTTGTATAATTTTAAAAGTATTATTGACAATGAAACCGGACAACAAAAATTACATCTTCTTCAACATGATAATATCAAAGCTGGCTCTGTTTGCATGAGGATACAAAAATGGCATCCCCTGTATGAAAGAATTAGTTCAGTTATAAGTCGAATGCATTCCACTGGGTTGCCTCTTAAATGGTTGGAGGACATGAAATTACGAAACACACAAGTCTCAAATAAAAGCAAAGCGGTGCCGTTAACTATTAAGCATTTCTACGGGGCAATCTTTTGTTATACAATTGGCATTATGAGTTCAATTGTGGCCATTATAACTGAAATATGGTATCACAAAAAATACATAAAAAATGATTTCTTGAGTTCCGTATCCAATAGTGCAAAATGTGGCCACCGTATCTGAAATATTGTTTACGAAGTGCCTCAAATTAGTATTTTATGTATCTATAGATTGTAATTCATTATATTATGTATGAGGTGTGACATTATGTTAAACGAAAATTAGCGATTTTTACCAGTCTGACGAGTCATAACAGCATTTCAATCGAGATACATACTACATTTCTTTACACTGATTGTTTCTTCATGGTAAGTATTTATTTATTTAATTGAAAGTTTAGGTATTGGAATCTATTTGGAGTGTTAACAAAGATAATGTCTACTTTGCTGTTTCTGTTGCTCATATGATTTTAAATGGCTACTGACAGAGAAATTACTACTAAATCATTTTTTTTTGCTTTACTTAACGCATTAGTGCGAAATGTGTCATTTTCCTACCGCTATGCAGGGATAAAAAACAGCTACTTTATAGGGGGTCCTGCCAAAATTATTCTCGTATAAAGATAAAATCATATTTTAGAAATAAAATGCAATAAATGGGAAAAATGGAACAATCTTTTTTGTTATTACAAGCCATCATGGCTTATTTTGTAATCTATATAATTGGTCATTGATTATGAGCAGTAATGTTATCATAAAATTATTATAAAGTTGATTAGAGGATTAAAGCTGCGACCAGACATGCGGGATTCGCCGAATGCCGAGCCGATTATTCGCCGAATGGCGAGTAGTGTGGATGGGTGCTCGTACATCTCCGAGCCACGAGTATTAGTGCTCGCCTCTCCACTTCAAAGTGCACGAATACGAGAATACTTGTGCAAATTTCATCATTGTTGTCCATGATTAAAAATATTGATTCGCACCAAACGGATGGTCGCACTGCACTCGGCTATATTCGCTGTTTCCGAAGAAAACGACGCTTACGACGCTTTTAAACAGAGCCCACATGGCTGTATGAACATGCTCACTACTTGCCGAATACGAAGCCAAGCACTCGGCACTAGGCGATTAGCGCTTGGCGAATCCCGCATGTCTGGTCGCAGCTTTAGGTTAGTCAAGACGAATTATCATTCGCAACTAGAGTTGGGTAACTCAGATCTGAACCGGTTCAAAGAGCCGAGTCCGACAAAAGATCCGTGAGAGCCGACTCACTCTTTTTGAGCCGACGGATCAACGGATCCGCATAACTCAGTGAAACACTTAACACACAGAAGTACATTTTACACTTACGTATCAGTTCTTGCTTTGATGAATCTGTCAGCTCAAATGACTCATGCATCACATGTTTGGCTATGCATTCTGGATTCTATACAGATCGTGATATGATTGACTGAACTAGGTAATTCAGTGGCAGACTGCAGTAACATATTCAGAACTCGGCTCTTTTTGAACCGGTTCAGTGAGCCGGCTCAGATACGGGATCCAGATGCAAAGATGTAGATCACTAAAAAGATCCGTTTTTCCCATCTCTATTCGCAACGTTTCGTATCCTATATTGATACTTCATCAGACGCTCATAATTAACTCTCTTAAATAGTCAGCTTAAAATTAATTATCTTGTCAGATTCATTACTGTAGATGAAGACTTGGTTTGTTATTATAACATTAGGCAATTAATCTGGCAAGATAATTAATTTTAAGCTGACTATGTTAAGAGAGTTAATTATGAGCGCCTGATGAAGTATCAATATAGGATACGAAACGTTGCGAATGATAAATCGTCTTGACTAAGTTATTGATCCTAAATTCTCCAATCATCTTATTTATATCAAGGATTTGATCTATACACCTATTCAAAATTATCATAAAATGTTTAATTTTAGGTGTTTTGCCAGTAAATTGCACATTTGCAAGCCAAAAATTGGACAACCCCAATTTTTGACTTGCAAATGTGTAATTTACTGGCAAAACACCTAAAATTAATAAAAACTTGTATATACGAAATTTTGCACATAGTATTTAGTGAAAAACTCGAAAAAAACAATTTTTATATCTTTTAGAGAAAATGTTAGATCGGATGACATTTTGCGGATTCAGAAATCGGATGACGGACGTTATGATCAAAGAGACACCGCGAGGAATCGAACAAATAAAAGTTGTAAATCGGTTAAGCCGTTTGGGCTCTAAACCTTTTATAGCTAACACTATTCATGCCTATAAATAAAAAAAAATCCATCTTTGTTTATAAATTTCAGAATACATACACAAATCTTGTTCAAGCCTAAAAAACTAGATAGAAGATTATAGACGCTCGACAGTCATTAGCGTAAGAAAATATTCTTAAATGACGAAACATCATCGACCAAGTAGACAGTTTTTGAACATAAAAACTAAGTTTTCTCATACCATGCCGAAAGTACGCACTCTCTGCTTCGATTTTAAAGCAGAAAGTATAACATTTATGCACTGCTCGAATTGCTCGCATACCGTCTGTACCGGCGGGTCGAAACAGTTATCTCATGAACACTGATATGAAAGTACCTTCTTTCTGCATGGTATGAAGAAAAATAGTATACACCATATGGCCAGAAAGTTGAAATTCCTGCACTGCGCATAACATGATGTCCAAGGCGAAGCCGAGGGTACTATATTGTGCGCAGTGCAGGAATTTCAACTTTCTGGCCTTACGGTGTAATATACTATTTAAGTTAAATAATATTGATGTAATAATATCATCTTTGTATTTATTTGTTTTTAATAGCCAATAAATGATTTTCTTTCATAGTTTATGTGTAATGAATTTAGAAATTAGGTTAGTAAATTTTGAAATGAACTAAAGGGAAAAACACTAACTAAATGTATTAATACACTTTTAGAACATCATTAAAAATATTATAGGGTAATTTTCTAATACAGAACTAAATTGATTTAATACAATTATGTAGGTACCATGCGTTCATAAAATATGTTCGGACTTGTACTTATTGAGTTTTTAATAGTTCATTTTAAAAAAGAAAAATCTACATAAAAAAATAAACATGTTCACCAAAGTTGGTGACAATACTAATTATTTCCTTCGGAATCCTGATATATTGACCGTTTCCAAGCATAAATCCACTCTATATGCTAAAAGCCCAACATCTTGAAGTTTTTTCTATACAAACTTATGTTAAAAATACTGAAAAGTTTAACTTGCTCAGTAATTGTTTTCAAATTATTTTTTTCTGTATAAAAATTTGTGTAAAACTTGTGCTAATTTTCTCGTTTTTATCTGATTCTAAATCACATATTTAGATCAGTGGCTTCCAACCCGCAGAAGTCTGTGGACCACTCAGCCCGAAATTGAATCAGTACAAACCCCTCATTCAAAAGTGTTTAAGTAAAACTGTTTTTTTTTTAAAACACATTATTTATTACGATAGAGATTCATCCCATCTCATTTAATGCATATCACTTTTAAAATTTCCATTTAAGGGCCATTTTGTATGTGCTGCCGTGCCCTTCCGCGGACCACTTTCAAAGCTCTCACGGACTAAAAGTTATAAGGGAAGAATTGTTCATATTTCTAGTTTATTTTGAGGCCTTAACATCAAAGATTGAGTAAGATTTTTCATAAAAATTAAATATTTCCAAAACGTAAGTGCATTTGTAAGATAGAGCTATGCAAGTGAAAAAGGGGACGCATTGAACAGCTGGTAAACTGTCATCATAATATGAAAACATAACAATGACAAATGTGCCTGTGTGATGCAATTTTTGAAAAATTGTATCGTAAACAACTTGATCAGCGTCCCATTTTTCAAAAATTCAAAGTCAATAATTTTGAACTATTGAATACTTTTAACACCAAACCGCTGGAAACGCAGCCGCAGAGCTACGCGTTTCATATTTTGACAAACAATATTAGAGCTCTTGTTTCAGGGCAGCTGAGAGAGGTATGCCAGTAGTAACTATTGAGCTGCTTGTATGATTTTTTTTTACACACGATAAACATAACGTTAAGTGACATGTCACTGCAATTTATAAATAAATCAATCATACATTTATAACGTGTAATAAAAACTGACAACGTTATGCTTTTAATATATTAATGTTATATACATATAAGAACAAAACCACTATCAATGAAATGCACTAAAACAGTTTGATCAGGCAAGCAAAACACTGATGTGTGATGGAGATGCTGATAAAATTGTATATAGTGTTCATTTGTTTCGTTTATAACATCAACGGTGACAATATGACTATTCTAAATGAAAGTTATTCTCAAGATTTTTTGCCAACCAAAATAACCAATTGCATTTTAAATTTGACTTCAGAACGAAAATTTTGGATGGTTATAAATGATAATTTTGAAAACTCATTTACGAATCGATTTTTATCTCGAATTGGACCTTACGTTACATTTTCAAATATTTCCGATTATGAAGAATTGGAAAATAGCATTGACCGTGCTGAAGGATACATTATATTGAACCAAATTTTAATGGTGGATGATTTAGATAATTTGAAAAATTCATCATCTTGGAATCCAAAAGCTCGGTTCATTTTTATAAACACAGCTAGGAATTTTAGTTCTGAAACCGTAAAAGACGTGTTTGCTGAATTATGGAAACAATGTATATTAAACACGGCTGTTGTTGTCTACGATAAAGATAATGATAAATTATTTACATACATCTGGAATTTAAATGAAATGCAAAAAAATTGTGGAAGGAAAATAGAAATAATAACATTGGAAAACTGTAATAAGATTAAAATTGAAAGTATTACGTTTCGTAATTGTACATTTCAAGTTTGGGTCAATACTTTGGCACCCTATGTTATCGATGAGACAAACGGTCTATTAATATCATTTCTGAATACTATGAATTATTCACTTCAATTAAACTACTTTTTGAAATTACATACAAAAAACAGCACTCACTATTTTTACAACGACACCGTTTTTAAACACTATAACATGACTAGTTTTGATGAATTAATGGTTTTAAGTGGTCGAATGATTGAACTGTTAGATGAAACAGAGTTTGACCTTTCAGGATACATGTACAGGCGACGTGAACTGTGGGGTGTGCCAGTTGCCAAAGAAATACCGTATTATAAAGCGATTATTTTAGTATTTCAGCCTACCGTTTGGCCAGCTGTGATAATCTGTTTACTGATTACGTCTTTTACATGGATGATGATCGCTTATTATTACAAAGAACCAACAGCAGGCAAATCGTACGTCTATTGTTTACTACAAGTATTGCAAATTACGATTGGGAGCTCACCAAAGCGCGTGCCAACAATATGGCTACTTCGTTTTTTTCTTATCATTCTACTTTTCTACGGAATACATTTCTCTGTAGCTTTTCAAGGGAAATTGAGTAGCATTCTTGGTAATCCTGGCAGAGAACATCAAATATCAAATATAAAAGAACTTCTTGATTCAAATGTTGAAGTCCAAATTGGAACTATTTTTAAACGTATCCTTAAAAATATTGATGATCCTATTACTAAGTTGTTAGCTAAACGTGCGAACACTGACGTACCAAGTCTTGATAAACGAATTGAATATGCTGTTGAAAATAATTCTGCTGTAGCTACTACGGAGGATATTTTTTTGTATAATTATCAAACCATTACTGACAATGAAACCGGACAAGAAAAATTACATATTCTTCAGCACGATGATATCAAAGCTGGCTTTATATGCATGAAGATTCAAAAATGGCATCCTTTGTATGACAGAATTAGTACATTTATAAGTCGAGTGCATTGCACTGGGTTGCCTCTTAAATGGTTGGAGGATATGAAATTACGAAACATACGAGTCCCAAATAAAAGTAAAGCGGTGCCGTTAACTATTAAACATTTCTATGGTGTATTTTTTTTGTATGCAATTGGCATTATAAGTGCAATTGTGGCTGTTATAACTGAAATAGTGTATTACAAAATGCAACAAAATTTACTTTTTAGATTCCGTACACAAAGAGTCCAAACGATACCGTATTTTACTCACTAATCCGTCTAGCTATAAGTGCTGCAATACAGGGAATTTTCTTTATTATCGAAGTGAATGTCCTAAACCAATTAAAACGCTGTTTTCTTTTATTTGGAGAACTTCCGTACATCGAAAAAGGGTAAGTATTTTTTTCGAAGATAGGGTCTCTGAAAATGTCTCATAGTCTGAACTACCATAACACAAAAAGGTACCACTTGCCACAGGAAAAAATAATTGTTCGATGCCAGTCACATTTTTATGCACAGAGGAGATCATAAACTTTATTTTGATTGAATTCAGCTCATTCAAAATTAAGACTGACAATGTAATAAACAAACATTCCCAGGTACACAAATTTTAGTAGATATAGATTCAAGGAGATATTATTAACTGATTATGATCATACATAATTTCTCCATATGAAAAGTATTGTAGAATTTTAATCTATCCTGCTCGAAAAATAAATGATCGATTGAAACAAGATGTTTCTTAAACTTTGTGTACCTACCTTTATTTCTTTTTTTTTGTATAATTTCTGCTTCAAAACAACTGTTTTATACGCATTTTGATCAAAATTTAATCTTTTTCTAAGTAGATCAGTCATTTGTTTTTCTGTGAATACAATGTTCCACATCACAGGAAGTTTCACAACGACATTAGATTACTTTTGCATGTATAATTATATAATCACAATCTACTGTCATTTTAAAATCATTTTTTTGACAATGCTTTCTGCAACCCAGCATAAGTCTGCCAGATGTTAATTAAAAAAAATTGTCAATTGTTTCAGAATTTTATTTAGAGAAAATATTGTCAACTTCAAGCAGATGTTTAAAAACAATAATTTTTTAGCTAAATTCAAAAATTCAATAACACTAGAATTTAACCACGAGTATCGTGTTTTGTACATGTTTTCTAACCATTTTCATCATTTAAATTTGAGATGTCGATGGGATACCGTTTTGTGCCATGGCTGCTCGGACTATCGAGTATAGAGTACGAAATCTTTTTTTTCTCCTTTTTAGTTCGAAATGGCGACGAGAGGTTCCCGTAAAGTGATAATATAATTGTGTTCCCCATCGCATTTGGAAATGATTTGATCTAAAAACATGAACTTTAGTGGATATGTAGTCTTGACGAAATTTGGAATTTAAAAATATGAGCTTGCGGATGACGCATTAAATGGTTAGAAAATTGATTAATTTGTTTTACTTTCCGGCAATCATAAACCCCCGTATTCAAAAGCCAATTAAGTGAAAAAAAACTGTCTTCCCGATTTTAGGAAATCGAAAATATGAGTTGGTGAATGGTCAAAAAATTGATTAATTTGTTTTACATTTCGATAATCACAAAACCATCGCAATTAAAAGCCAATTAATCGGGAAAAGAAGCCGGTCAGGTGCGAGAAGAGGGTTCCGTACTATTCCGTTTTCCGTGAGTACTTTAAGACTTAAGATTTTCGTTTAGGTTTTCCTGTAAACTATGGGTGAGAACCGACATCTCCTTTTTTTTCAAAATTTTAGGCTCATTAGTTTAGGTGATGGAGGGGGGGGGGTCAATTTTCATTTATAAGTTCATTATATAAGTTAAAAGATATTTATTTTAAAATTTAAAAAAAATATATTTGAGGCCCTTACTACAAGCCCTTTCATTTGATATGTCACATGGTACAGTTTGCAAGACTTTTTTTTCAATTTTCTAATTTACCTCCCAAACATGACTCCCATGTTCAAAATTCAATTATTCACGTTACACGATCGTCTTTAGGTCACCAACATACACATGTGTACTAAATTTCAACCCAATCGGTTCAGTAGTTTCGAAGCCAATTGGCTGTGACAGACGGACGGACAGACACACGAGTGATCCTATAAGGGTTCCGTTTTTTTCCTTTTGAGGTAGGTACGGAACCCTAAATTTTTTTTCGTAATTTTATTTTATTTACAGTTATTACATTTTATTACATACTTAAATAACGTTTCTTCCAAACTTGGCGAAACCAGTGCTAGGGCAACATATTGGTGTTGTGCAGATGTCGGATTTATATTATATACTCTGTTCTAATTAATTAATTGTAATAAATTGATGTTTTAACAGTAAACATTTTGAAAACTAAAAAGAACAAAATAAAATATTAGTAAAAAACTTTTTAAAGACAAGCTTTTATTGAATTGTACTAAAAAGGAAATAACTCTTAATACTTTAAGTTCAAAATTATAAAACCGTGGGTCGTTACTATCATAGAGCTTACAACCAACGCTTTTATAATTATGAACCTAAAGTATCAAGAGTAATTTTAGTCGTTTTTACTACAATTCAATATAAGCTTGTCTTTAAAAAGTTTTTTTACTAATATTTTTTTGAACATACGATAAATATTACATAGATAAATGATCACTTGTAAATGAATCAATCATATCACTTTCATAAAAAAATGACAAGTCTTTTAACAACCTAAATATTATGTTAATAACAATACGTTATAAAGGAAAAATATTATAAAAATTGCTTTATAACAGTTTGCTCAGTCAAATAAGATACCAATGTGATAACAATGTTAAGAAAAATATCTTTAGTGTTCATTTGTTTATTTTATGACACCGACAGTGCCAAAACAATTCAGAATAAAATTTATTCTGAAGAAGTGTTTCCAACAAAAATGATAAATTGTCTTTTAAATTTGTCTTCAGAATTTAAATTTTGGGTAATAATAAATGATAATTCTGAAAGCTATTTTACGAATCAATTTTTTTCTCGGCTCGGACCTTACGTTGGATTTTCAAATATTACCGATTATGAAGAGTTTGAAAATAGCATTGACCGTGCTGAAGGATACATTCTATTGAACCAAATTTTAATGGTGGATGCTTTAGACAATTTGAAAAATTCTTCATCTTGGAATCCAAAAGCTCGGTTCATTTTTATAAACACCGCTAGTAATTTTAGTTTTGAAACCGCAAAAGACATATTTGCTGAATTGTGGAAACAATATATATTAAACACGGCTGTTGTAGTCTACGATAAAGATAATGATAAACTATTTCTATACATCTGGAATTTAAATGAAATGCAAAAAAATTGTGGAAGAAAAATAGAAATAATAACAATGGAAAATTGTGATAATTTTAAAACTGAAAATATTAAATTTCGTAATTGCACATTTCAAATTTGGGTAGATACTTCGGCACCCTACGTTATCAACGAGACAAATGGTCTTTTAATATCATATTTGAATACAATGAATTATTCGCTTCAATTTAATTACTTTATGAAATTATATACAAAAAACAGTACTCATTATTTTTACAAGGATACCGTTTTTACAAGCTATGAGATGAATAGTTTTGATGAGTTAATGCTTTTAAGTGGTCGAATGGTTACATTGTCAGATGAAACAGAATTTAGCCTTTCCGGATACATGTACAGCCGACGAGAACTTTGGGCTGTACCAGTTGCAAAAGAAAAACCATATTACGAGGCAGTTATTTTGGTATTTCAGCCAACCGTTTGGCCAGCCGTGATAATCTGTTTACTGATTACGTCTTTAACTTGGATGATGATCGCTTATTATTACAAAGAACCAACAGCAGGTAAATCGTACGTCTACTGTTTATTACATGTATTGCAAATTACGATTGGGAGCTCACCACATCGCGTGCCAACAATATGGCTACTTCGTTTTTTTCTTATCATTCTATTTTTCTACGGAATACATTTCTCTGTAGCTTTCCAAGGCCAGTTAAGTAGTATTCTTGGTAATCCTGTCAGAGAACATCAAATATCAAATATGAAAGAACTTTTAGATTCAAATGTTGAAATACAAATTGGAGCTATTTTCAAACGTATTACTTTAGAGCATATTGATGATCCTATTATAAGGTCGATAACTAATCGAGTAAGAACTGACGTAGAACATATTGATGAGCGAATTCAATACGCCGCTGATCATAATACTGCGGTAGCTACTTCAGAGGACACTTTTTTGTATAATTTTCAAACTATTATTGACAATGAAACCGGACAACAAAAATTATATCTTCTTCAAAACGAGAATATCAAAGTTGGCTTTGTATGCATGAAGATACAAAAATGGCATCCTCTGTATGAAAGAGTTAGTTCAGTTATAAGTCGAATGCATTCCACTGGGCTGCCCGTCAAATGGTTGGAGGACATGAAATTACGAAACACACGAGTCTCAAATAAAAGCAAAGCGGTGCCGTTAACTATTAAGCATTTCTACGGGGCATCTTTTTTGTATATAATTGGCATTATGAGTTCAATTGTGGCCATTATAATTGAAATATGGTATCACAAAATACATAAAAAATGACTTCTTGAGTTTCGTTCCCAATAGTGCAAAATGTATTTTATGTATCTAGATTGTAATTCACTACATTATGTAAAAAAATGGCGGATGCAGAAGGCCGTTCTTGTGATCTGTGCCACAATATTTTAGATAATTCTACCAAAATATTGAAGTGTGATGGAACTTGTAACCATCTTTTTACCTTGAGTGTTTACATATCAAAATTTGTGATTATAACGCATTCACTAAAATCGTGTAATAGAAATATTCAAATAATTTTAGTCAACAAAATAATCGAACTATCTAGCATTTTAAAAGAAAATACGGCTACTATAAACTCATTGAATATGAAATTTGATAAACAGCAATTAGCTATAGAAAATCTAAATAGAAAAATTATTATGAATAATGACAATAAAAATACTGAACAGAAATCTGTAATAATAGAAATTAGTTTCACGGGTAATTGGAATAAAAAATCAATTTAAACACTTATTGATTGCAACGTGAAACTAATTTCTATTATTACATATTTTGGAATTGAACTTTAAAGAAGAAATCTGTAATTTCGGTTGGTAAACGAGAATCGAACAATAATACAGAGCGCTCATCTACCGTTCGCACTCGACAAATGCCAGCCAATTTAAAAAATCGTACTGACAACAGAACATTTGTTTGTCGTCATCTCAGGCAACACTAGCAGAGAAAGCTCGCCAACACGAACACCTCATTTACAAATTTATTGACTGTGGCTGAAAAACAGGTACCACAGGCTTGGTTTTACGGAAGTGAAACGCACACGTAGAAGCCTAACCATTGGATCAGCAATAAATCATTCAAATGATCGTTCATCTCTGGGTTTACTGCGGGAAATAAAAGATGCTGGTTACATGTCAGCCGTGAGCACCCTGATTCAGCTGAAAATGACATTACTTCTTATCCTTAATTGAAATTTTCTAATGAATCATTTATTTGTGAAAAAATAACAAATATAAAGTCGGTGCAGATTTTCGTTAACATGATCAACTGCATTCTGAAGATATTTGGCCTTCAGGTGTTTTGATTAAACGGTTTTTTCTGCGTTACAGAAAAAACTGAAGCAATTACATCCTCTGCGGATGATTTTGCACATGAATAGAAGATCTATTAGAGATAAAATAGATGAACTTAATATTTTACTTTTGGAAGAAAATCCAGATATTGTCTGCATCACTGAAACGTGGCTTTACTTAAATGAAATTCATACTATAAATATTGACAATTATTATCAATTTGTAAGTTTTTTTTTATTTTTTAACGGGAAATTGGACAATTCAAATATACTTAAACTAAATTAAAAAATTGCGACATTTTGTTAAATCTTTTTAACTTTTGCAGGCACAACTGAAATGATTAAAAATAACTAATTTGTATTTTTAATTATTTCAGTTGTGCCTGAAGAAGTTAAAAAGATTTAACGAAACGTCGCAATTTTTTAATTTAGTTTAACTATATTTGAATTGTCCAATTTCCCGTTAAAAAATAAAAAAAAACTTACTAATTATAATGGACGTGAACAATTATGAGAATTATCAATTAGCTTGTGCATATTGCAGAATAAATAGTATACATAGTGGTATTTCTATTTTTGTAAAGCCAAATCTATAATTTCATAACTTTGATTTTTTTTCGAATATTTGTGTTGATAAAATCTTCGAATGCTGCGGTATTACGTGCTCAATAAATTCTAGAAAATATAGTGTTCTTGCACTGTATAGATCTCCTAGTGTTTCGCTTTTAGAATTCTTCGATTTACTTAATGAAATTTTATTTAAAAAAAAACAAAATGTGAATTGGTGAATGACGAAGTAAGTGGTTAAACAATTGATTAATTTTTTTACATTCCGACAATCACATAACTTCCGTAATCAAAAGTCGATTAATCGAAAAAACTAGTTTTCACGAGCAATGCACCTGTGATTTATTTGTTTTTAATTAACTTTAATATATCATTCTAGCTTTTACCTTTTAACTACAATGTATATAGCTGATATTATCTATATGCATTAATGTGTAAATTGTTCCATCACTAAAATGACATTAATATTGTTCGTATTACCGTAGATATTATTTATAGTTAAAAAATACGAACATATCGTGTTTGACTCTTCGGCATAGAGGTCGAAAAAGATTTCCATTACATTAAAAGATCAGACATTTTATATACGTAATAAGCTCGTTACTTTAATCATTAATTAGTATATTTAAATATAAAATATATTATTATTATTATTATTATTAATTTGTACACTAAAATAGTCAATGAAGAAATAAATACTACATGTTTCATATTTTAATGATGAGGATTTTCAGTAAATCAAGGATATTAAATTTAAAGGCGCGATTTTGCAATAAACTGAGTTCCTGTGGAATATTTAAAAGCTGTAGAGAAAAAGAAATTGAGATTTAAATGAAATATGTCGTTAAGCGTTCTAATGTATTTATTATTTTTTGAGTTATCGATTATTGACGGACAAAAAATATTTGAACTTCGTCGTGATATATTTTCTGATAAGTCATGTATTCCAAATATACAACTACAATTAAAATATTGGATGGTTTTATGTGATGATTTTGATTCAGAATTTTTGAATCTGTTATCTACGTCTTTTAATCCTAGAATAACTTTAACCAGCATTGATGAGTATAAAGAAGTTAAAAACCGACTAGAGTTAGTTGATGGATATTTAATAATAAATCAATTGAATATTTCAAAGGTGATACGAAAATTATCGCAATTAACTTCTTGGAATCCAAGAGCACAATTTATTTTAGCCATTTTTGACATTGATCAAATATTTGTTGAAAATTTATTGCTAGAATTATGGAACTTATATGTGCTTGATTTAAACATTTTGGTTTATGACAGAAAAGAGAAAGTTATATCAAAGTACGTATGGAACTATGAAAAAATGGAACAAACGTGTGGAAAATATTTAGAAATAATGAAATTGTCAACTTGCAATGATAACGGCGTAGCACTGGATAACATTAAATTTCCTAATTGCTCTTTTAATATATGGTTTGACGAGAAATTACCTCCATACGCAACAGACGACAATAAAGGTTTTCTTAACAAATTTTTGGGAATGGTGTTAACTAAAATGTCGGTAAGATTTAATTTTAAATTTAATGATACTGAATACTATGAAACAGTATCGAGTATTGATTTCGATGAAGGTTTAACTAGATTTGAAAATCTAGGCAGAATGGATATGCGCCCAATTAATATTAAAAGAATGAAAAATTATGACGTTACTTTTTATATGTTAAAATTTAATTTAATTTGGGCAGTCCCAAAGGCAATGCCACATCCTTATTCCAAAGCATTATATTTTATATTTAAACCAATTGTTTGGCCAGCAATTATTATATGTTTATTTATAACGAGCTTTGTTTGGTGGTTCATAGCTTACTTCACAAACGAACCGATAGTAAATCATTCGTGCATGTATTGTTTTTTACAAACATTGCGGATTTTAATCGGTGGATCACCTGATCGACAACCGACAACAAGAATACTTCGTTTTTTTATGTTAATCTTGTTTTTTTATGGAATGCACTTCACGGCAGCTTTTCAAGGTAAGCTAAGTAGTATTCTAACAAATCCTGGAATGGAACATCAAATTTCAACATCAAAAGAACTGCTAGATTCCGATATTGACATCCAGTTGGGAAAAACAATGAAAGGCATTTTAAGTGACGTTGATGAAGAAATAACTAAAGCATTAGTAAAAAAGGCAAAAAGTGATTATCCTAAACAATATGGTCGAATAAAAGCAGCTGCTTTGAAAAAATTTGCAGTTGGATCAGGCGAGGGAATTTTTATGGCTAATTACGAGTTGATGTTGGATGATCAAGGTCATGAAGCATTATTTTTACTAAAGGATGATTTCATAAAAACAAACCATTTATCACTACTCGTACAAAAGCATCATCCTCTTTTTAGAAATATTGATGAACAAATCCATCGTGTGCATACAGGTGCCTTTTTAAAAAAATGGCTGTCGGAAAATCAATTTCACAGACCTAAGAAAAAAAGTGAATTGGTTCCATTATCGACTAAGCATATTTATGGAGCTCTTATTTTGATAAACATTGGTTTCATTGTAGCGGTGATTGTTTTTTTATTTGAGCTACTATATGATCGTTCTAGGATGGTGTTTTAATTTAAATTTTTTAATAGTTAATATAAAAATAATTGTCACGCAAAGTTATTAAAATAAAATACAGTTTTAGTAGACCTTTGTAATAATTCAATCAATTATATAATTAGAATTTTAACATATTGTGTATTTTTTCTCGTTTAATAATTGATCAAGTAATATTGTATTCTTCCTGTCAATATACTTACCCATATTATTCCATCACTTGCTATTAAGCCCCGCGTTGCCCATGAAAAAATTGTATTTTATTTGATGAATACAGTTTAAAGTACTCTTAAAATACGGTGAAAACTGAATTGAAATCAGTCTTGCAGTATTCAAATTTATCGGTAAACATAACTTATTTTTCTCACTGATTTGTTTGTCACAAACATCTTCACATAACCTATAAGTACTACAATACAGGCATTTTCATTTATTATTATATTAAAGAAAATGCTAATATTTTTATTAAGAGACCTCACATACATAAAAAATAGTAATAATTTTTTTTGAACATAGCCATGTGAAATGTCTCTCAATAAGCTTCGTCAGAGTAAGAATTTTTTTTTTCCGTTTTAGTGCGACATGGCGACGAGAGGTTCACGCAAAGTGATATTCTAATTTTGTTTCCGACTGCATTTGGAAACTTTTCGACATAAAAATAGAGTTTGTCAATACGTATTCTTCACGATTTCAGCAATTTAAAAATAACGAGTTTGTGAATGAAGAATAAAATTGTTAAAAAAATAATTAATTTGTTTTATTTTCCGACAATCATGAAACAAGCCGTAATCAAAAGCCCATTAATTGATTTTCACGAGCAACATATCTCATTTGTTAGTGCTAAACGAGCTTCAATAATGTATCACTTAATTTTTTTATTTTTTAAACTACAAAATATACTGATATTATTTATAATTATGTAATGTCAATATTATAATTACTTTAATGATATTCTTACTCAAGTAGGTAATATTTACGGTTAAAAAAATACGAACAATATCGTTTTTAACTCTTTAGAATACAGATCAGAAATTATTTTTGTTACTTTAAAATTAAAAACGTTTTAACGATGAAAAAAGTTTATTAATTTAATGTAAATAAAATAAAACGACTATTAATAGATAATTGAAAAAATTTAATAGAAAACTACGTTACACCCGGATTTGGGTTTTCTTCAGGTTCTTAAAGAAAAAAAAATATAACAGATATCTATTATAGCATGCTTGAATTCAATTTGATGATTTTGAAAAATAATAACGTTTGAATCAATAAATACCTATAGGCGTTAAGCAAGTATAAATTATTAATTTATTCTTAATGTATACTAAAAATTGGAATATATCGTATTGTTTTTAATGAGGAAATAAAATACAAATGGTTGATATTATATTCTAAAATGAGCGTTTTCAGTAAAATTCAGTAAATTTTAATTGCGCTTTGTTGTTATTATAATACTATGACGCAATAGATTGAGTTAATGTGGAATATTTAAAACTTGTAGAAGGAAAGTTTAAAATCAGATTTATAATCAATCATGTCGCTAAACGGTCTGATATATTTATTATTTTTTGGGTTTTTGACAATAAACGGAGAGAAACTATTTGAATTTCGTCGCGATATATTTTTTGATAAGTCATGTATTCCAAATGTACAACTACAACTAAAATATTGGATGGTATTATGTGGTGATTTTGGTTCAGAATTTTTGAATCTGTTATCTACGTCTTTTAATCCTAGAATAACTTTGACCACCATTGATGAGTATGAAGAAGCTGAAAACCGACCAGAGTTAGTTGATGGATATCTACTAATAACTCAATTAGATATTTTAAAGGTGATCCGAAAATTAACTAAATTAACTTCTTGGAATCCAAAAGCTCAGTTTATTTTAATCATTGATCAAATATTTGTTGAAAATTTATTGCCAGAACTGTGGAACTTATATGTGCTTGATTTAAATATTTTGGTTTATGACAGAAAAGAGAAAGTTATATCAAAGTACGTCTGGAACTATAAAAAAATGGCACAAACGTGTGGAAAGTGTTTAGAATTAATAAAATTGCCAAATTGCCGTAATAATGATGTAGCAATGGATCAACGCAAATTTCCTAATTGTTCCTTTAATATATGGTTTAAGAAGGCATTATTTCCATACGCAACAAAAGATAATAAAGGCCTCATAAATAAATTTTTGAAATTGGTGTTAACTACAATGTCTCTAAAATTTAATTTTAAATTTAATGATACAGAATATTATAAAACACTATCGGTTATTGAATTTGATGAAGGTTTAACGGAGTTTGAAAATCTAGGCAGAATTGATTTGCGCCCAGTAAATATAAAAAGATTGAAAAATTATCACATTACTACTTTTTTATTAAAAGTTAATTTAATTTGGGCAGTCCCAAAGGCAATGCCACATTCTTATTCCAAAGCATTATATTTTATATTTAAACCAATTGTTTGGTTTGCAATTGTTTTGTGTTTATTCATAACAACTTTTGTTTGGCGGTTCATCGCTTACTGTACAAACGAACCGATAGCAAACCATTCGTGGATGTACTGTTTTCTACAAACATTGCAGATTTTAATCGGTGGATCGCCTGATCGACAACCGACTACAAAATCACATAGTTTTTTTATGTTAAAATTGTTTTTTTATGGAATGTACTTCACGGCAGGTTTTCAAGGTATGCTAAGTAGTATTCTAACAAATCCTGGAATGGAACATCAAATTTCAACATCAAAAGAACTGCTAAATTCTAATATTGATATACAATTGACAAAAAGAATGAAAGACATTTTAAGTGATGTTGATGAAGAAATAACTAAAGCATTAGTAAAAAGAGCAAAAACTGATATTCCTGACCTATATAATATATTAAAAGTAGCAGATTCGGAAAAAATTGCAGTTGCAGCAGCTGAGGATCTTTTTATGGCCAATGTTGAGTGGATGTTGGATGATCAAGGTCAAGAAACATGATTTTTACTGAAGGAAGAATTCATAAAAACAAATTATTTATCACTACTTGTACAAAAGCATCATCCTTTTCTCAGAAACATTGAAAATCAAATTCATCGGGTGCATTCTGGTGGATTTCTAAAAAAATGGGTGTCAGAAAATCAAGTTCAAAGACCTAATTAAAAAAGTGAATTGGTTCCATTATCAACTAAACATATCCATGGAGCACTTATTTTGATAAGCATTGGTTTCATTGCGTCTGTCATTGTTTTTTTATTTGAGATAATATATGACAAAATTCGATCTAGAATGGTTTTGTAATTTAAGTATTTAATAGTTAACATAATGATAATTGTTTCACATAATACATTAACTTCGTCCCTCAAAGATATATTAAAATAAAACTCAGTTTAAGACCTTTGCCATAGTTCAATCTATTACATAATTAAAATTTTAACATAGTGTGTATTCTTTCTCGATTAATATTTGTCGAAGTAATATTTAATGTTTCCTGTCGATTTAAATACCTACATTTTTGCATCACTTGCTGTTAATCTCCGTGTTGCCTGGGTCAAATTCGTGTTTTATTTAATGAATACAGTTTCAAGTACTCTTAAGATACTACTCTATATATTACACAACGGTGAAAATTGATTTGAAGTCAGCCCAGCGGTATTCAAATTTATCGTTTTCCCGCTAATTTGTTTGTCATAAATTCCTTCACATAAACTATAAATACTACAATACAGAAATTCATTTATTATGAAAGGTAAAGGCCGAAACTATGAAGAATGTTATTTTTTTTTTATTTAGAGTGCATACATCAAAAAAAGGGTAAGACATTTTTTTTGAAGATAGCCGGGTGAAGTGTCTTCTCAATAGGCTTAATCAGGGTAAGAAATACATTTTTTTTTAGTGCGATGTGCCGACGAGAGTTTCACGCAAAGTGGTATTTCAATTGTTTTCCCGGTCACATTTGGAAACTCTTTGACCTAAAAATCGATTTAGTTGATACGTATTCTTTAAGATTTTAGCAATTTAAAAATAATGGGTGTGTAGATGACGAATAAAATTGTTAGAAAATAGATTAATTTGTATTATTTTTTGACAATCATAAAACCACCCGTAATCATATAACGATTAATTGAAAAATTATTTTCACGAACAGCAAACCTCATTTTGTTATATTAAACGAACTTTAATAGTAGGTTACTCCAATTTTAAACTTTTAACTAAAAAATACACTGATATTATTTATAATTATGTAATAATGTGTCAATAAAATTGCTTTAATGATATTCTTACTCAAGTAGGTAATATTTACAGTTAAAAATAATACATTGTTGTGTTTAACTCTTCAGAATAGAGATCAGAAAATATTTTCGTTACATTAAAACTTCAAACATTTTGTAGACGAAACACGTTTATTAATTTGATTTTAAATGTTTTAATTGAAAATTAAAATATGTAGCATTATTTTGAATACTTGGGATACTAAAATACTCAATGAAAAAAAAAGAATGTCGATATTTCATCCTTTAAAGAAGCGTGTTTTCAGTAAAATTCACTTAATAATCGCGAAATCTTGAGTTAATGAGGAATATTTAAAACTGGTAGAAGAAAAGAAATTAAGTTTAAAATTAAATTTATAATCAATCATGTCGCTCAAGAGTCTGGTATATTTATTACTTTTTTGGTTTTTGTATATAAATGCAGAGAAACTACTTGAATTTCGTCGTGACACATTTTTTGATAAGTCATGTATTCCAAACGTACAACTACAATTAAAATATTGGATAGTATTATATAATGATTTTGGTTCAGAATTTTTGGATCTGTTGTCTACGTCTTTTAATCCTAGATTAACTCTAACCACCACCGATGAGTATAAAGAAGCTGAAAACCGACCAGAGTTAGTTGATGGATATCTACTAATAACTCAATTAGATATTTTAAAGGTGATACGAAAACTAACAAAATTAACTTCTTGGAATCCAAGAGCTCAGTTTATTTTAGTCATTTCTGACATTGATCAAATATTTGTTAAAAATTTATTGCCAGAACTGTGGAACTTATATGTGCTTGATTTAAACATTTTGGTTTATGACAGAAAAGAGAAAATTATATCAAAGTACGTATGGAACTATGAAAAAATGGAACAAACGTGTGGAAAATATTTAGAAATAATGAAATTGTCAACTTGCGATGATAATGGTGCAGCAATGGATCGAATTAAATTTCCTAATTGTTCCTTTAATATATGGTTTAACAGCGAAGTATATCCGTACGCAACAGAAGATAATAAAGGTTTTCTTAACAAATTTTTGGGAACGGTATTAACGAGCATGTCTCTAAGTTTTAATTTTATATTCAATGACACTAAATACTATGAAACAGTATCGGATATTGATTTAGATTACGGTTTAACAAAATTTGAAAATCTGGGCAGAATAGATATGCGGCCAATAAATATTAAAAGAATGAAAAATTATGACGTTACATTTTATATGATAAAATTTAATTTTGTTTGGGCCGTTCCAAAAGCAATGCCACGTCCTTATTCCAAAGCATTATATTTTACATTTAAACCAATTGTTTGGCCTGCAATTATTTTATGTTTATTTATAACGAGTTTTGTTTGGTGGTTCATAGCTTACTGCGCAAACGAACCGATAGCAAATCATTCGTGTATATATTGTTTTTTACAAATATTGCGGATTTTAATCGGTGGATCACCTGATCGACAACCAACAACAAGATTACTTCGTTCTTATATGTTAATCTTGTTTTTTTATGGAATGCACTTCACGGCAGCTTTTCAAGCTAAGCTAAGTAGTATTCTAACAAATCCTGGAATGGAACATCAAATTTCAACATCAAAAGAACTGCTAAATTCCAATATTGACATCCAGTTGGGAAAAACAATGAAAGGCATTTTGAGTGATGTTGATGAAGAAATAACTAAAGCATTAGTAAAAAAGGCAAAAAGTGATTATCCTAAACAATATGGTCGAATAAAAGCAGCTGCTTTGAAAAAATTTGCAGTTGGATCAGGCGAGGGAATTTTTATGGCTAATTACGAGTTAATGTTGGATGATCAAGGTCATGAAGCATTATTTTTACTAAAGGATGATTTCATAAAAACAAACCATTTATCACTACTCGTACAAAAGCATCATCCTTTTTTTAGAAATATTGAAAAACACATCCATCGAGTGCATTCCGCTGCATTTCTAAAAAAATGGTTGTCGGAAAATCAATTTAGTAGACTTCATAGAAAAATTGAACTGATTCCATTATCGACTAAGCATATCCATGGAGCACTTATTCTGATAAACATTGGTTTTATTGCGTCTGTGATTGTTTTTTTATTTGAGCTAATATATGACAGAATCAAATCTTGGATTTTGTTATAATGTAAGTTTTTGAAAGAGGTCTGAACTTCACTCATTTCATAAGATGGCGTCACCATATGAAGAAACACCTTACAATATCGCCGCTTTTATAATGAAACTAAAGTAAATGTGTGAGAACAGTAAGAGTCTATAGCTGATTTACATGGTATTAAAATATTTTTGGCTCCTGTTTAATCTATTATATTATAATTAAATTTTTAACACAGTGTGTATTTTTTCTCGATTAATAATTGTTCAAGTAGTCTTTTATTTTTTGTGTCGATATAGTTATTTACATTAATGCATCACTTGCTGCTAATATCCGCATTACTCGTGTCAAATTCGTGTTTTATTTGATGAATACAGTTTAACGTACTCTTAAGATACTGCTCAAAATTACACAACGGTGAAAATTGAATTGAAGTCAGCCCAGCGGTACTCAAATTTATCGTAGACTTACAAAACTTTTCCACTAATTTGATAGTCAAAAACCCCTTCACATTAACTATAAGTACTACAATACAGATATTTTGATTTATTATGAAAGTCAATGGCCGAAACTAAGGAGAATGTTATTCTTTTTAAATTTAGAGTGCATACCTACATCAAAAAAGGGTAAGAAATTTTTTTGAAGATAGCCAGTGAAGTGTCTTCTCAATAGGTTTCATCAGAGTAAGAAATATTTTTTTTCTTTTTTTAGTGCGATATGGTGAAGTGAGTTTCACGCAAAGTGGTATTTCAATTGTGTTCCCGGCCGCATTTGGAAACGCTTTGACCTAAAAATAAATTTATTTGATACGTATTCTTTACGATTTTAGCAATTTAAAAATAATGGGTTTGTAGATGACGAATAAAATTGTTAGAAAATTGATTAATTTGTTTTATTTTCCGACAATCATAAAACTACCCGTAATCAAAAGCCGATTAATTGAAAAATGATATTCACTAGGTACACGCGTCATTAGATTGTACTAAACGAACTTTAATAATATGTCACTCCAATTTTAAATTTTTAACTACAAAAAATACTGATATTATTTATAATTATGTAATAATGTGTCAATACATTTACTTTAATGATATTCTTACTCAAGTAGGTGATATTTACATTTAAAAATAATACGAACAGTATCGTCTCTAACTCTCTTAGAATAGAGATCAGAAAATATTTTCGTTACATTAAAATCTCAAACACTATATTCTTTAAATATATTGAAAATATAAAATATATCGTGTAATTTTTAATAGCATACACTAATATAGTCAATGAAAAAAAATAAAGGGATGCCGATTTTTCATTCTTAAAAGATGAGCGTTTTCAATAAAATTTTAAATGCGCGAAATATTGACTTAATGTGGAATATTTAAAATTAAGTTTATAATCAATCATGCTGTTCAAGGGTCTGGTATGTTCATTGTTTTTTGGGTTTTTGATTATTAGCGGAGAGAAAATATTTGAATTTCGTCGCGATATATTTTCTTATAAGTCATGTATTCCAAATGTGCAACTACAACTAAAATATTGGATGGTATTATGTAATGATTTTGGTTCAGAATTTTTGAATCTGCTATCTACGTCTTTTAATCCTAGAATAACTTTAACCAACATTGATGAGTATGAAGAAGTTGAAAACCAACCAGAGTTAGCTGATGGATATCTACTAATTACTCAATTAGATATTTTAAAGGTGATACGAAAATTAACTAAATTAACTTCTTGGAACCCAAGAGCTCAGTTTATTTTAGTCATTTCTGCCATTGATCAAATATTTGTTGAAAATTTATTGCCAGAACTATGGAACTTATATGTACTTGATTTAAACATTTTGGTTTATGACAGAAAAGAGAAAGTTATATCAAAGTACGTATGGAACTATGAAAAAATGGAACAAACGTGTGGAAAATATTTAGAAATAATAAAAATGCCAAATTGCCATGATTATGGTGTAGCAATAGATCAACGTAAATTTCCTAATTGTTCCTTTAATATATGGTTCAACCAGGAAATATATCCGTACGCAACAGAAGATAACAAAGGTTTTCTTAACAGTTTTTTGGGAACGGTGTTAACAAGACTGTCTCTAAAATTTAATTTTAAATTTAATGATACTGAATACTATGAAACAGTATCGGATATTGATTTAGATGACGGTTTAACGAAATTTGAAAATCTGGGCAGAATGGATATGCGGCCAATAAATATTAAAAGAATGAAAAATTATGATGTTACATTTTATATGATAAAATTTAATTATGTTTGGGCCGTTCCAAAAGCAATGCCACGTCCTTATTCCAAAGCATTATATTTTATATTTAAACCAATTGTTTGGTCTGCAATTGTTTCGTGTTTATTCATAACAACTTTTGTTTGGCGGTTCATCGCTTACTGTACAAACGAACCGATAGCAACCCATTCGTGGATGTACTGTTTTCTACAAACATTGCAGATTTTAATCGGTGGATCACCTGATCGACAACCGACAACAAGATTACTTCGTTTTTTTATGTTAATCTTGTGTTTTTATGGTATGCACTTTATGGCAGCGTTTCAAGGTAGACTAAGTAGTATTCTAACAGATCCTGGAATGGAACATCAAATTTCAACATCAAAAGAACTGTTAGACTCCAATATTGACATAAAGTTGTCAAAAGGATCAAAAGAATTTTTAAGGGATGTTGATGAAAAAATAACTAAAGCATTAGTAAAACGAGCAAAAACTGATATTCCTAACTATCTTGATCGAATAAGAGCAGCTATTTCGCAAAAAATTGCGTTTGGAACAATTGAGGGATTGTTGAATGTCTATTATGAGTTGACGTTGAATGATCAAGGTCAAGAAGCATTATTTGTACTGAAGGATGATTTGATAAAAACAATTCATTTGTCGCTACTTGTACAAAAGCATCATCCTCTTCTGAGGAACATTGATAAACAAATCTATTGGGTGCATTCTGGTGGATTTTAAAAAAAATGGATGTCAGAGAATCAAGTTCCAAGACCTAATAAAAAAAGTGAATTGGTTCCATTATCAACGAAGCATATCCATGGAGCACTTATTTTGATAAGCATTGGTTTTATTGTGTCGATAATTGTTTTTTTCATTGAGCTAATATATGACAAAATTCTATCTAGAATAGTGTTGTAATATAAGTTTTTAATAGTTAATATTATAATTGATTCGCACCATACAATAACTTTGTCACTCAAAGATATATTAAAATAAAACTCAGTTTTAATTTAAGACCTTTGTAATGGTTCAATCTGTTATACAATTAAAATTTTAAAACAGTGTGTATTTTTTAGTGTATTTGCCATATGGCAACATACACTATTGGCGTCGGTCGGATGGCGGGACCTAGGGGTCGGACCAAAATTTCTCGACGTTTCATAACCCCCTAAACATATTGCCACCATTTTTAAAAATGTTTATATATATATATATATATATATATATATATATATATATATATATATATATATATATATATATGTGTGTGTGCGGGCAATAACTTTCGAAAGAGTTAATTGATTTTAACGAAATTTGGCCCACGTATTAACATCCATCACCGCAAGAAGCCTATTTAAAATGGGCTTAATCGGGCCATTTTAAGGGTTTTTTTAGGGGTTGAAAAATGTTTTTGGGCCCCAAAATACCGAAAAAATTCTCAGAATCGTTTCAAAATTGAAATTTAACTCTTTAGAAGCAATTTAAAAGTGCTCCTAAAATTTTAATAAAATCGGCCCAACAGGACTGGACTTGCAAATTTTTTAAAAACACTAAGTGACTTTTTTTATTGAAGGGTGTATTTAATTCGGTGTAGACGTTAGATTGATAATAATATTACAAAAAAGAAAAAAAAAATGTTATTTTAAGGGGTGTATTAAGGTGTTAAATTTTTTATTTTGCCCAAAAACAAACTTAATTTCACATAATAAAAGTTTAAAACCACACGGCCCTATACAAGCAAATACACTATATTGTCGGCAGGGTTTTGGCACTGCGACCCGGGTTTTTTTTTCGATTAATATTTGTTCAAGTAATATTTAATTTTTCCTGTCGATATAATTAACTACATTATTGCATCACTTGCTGTTAATCTCCGTGTTGCCCGTATCATATGCGTGTTTTTTTGTTGAATACAATTTAAAGTAGGTACTCTTAAGATACTGCTCTATATTACACAATAGTGAAAATTGAATTGAAGTCAGCCCAGCGGTATTTAAATTTATCGTAGCCTTATCCTATTTTTCTCACTAATTTTTTTGTCACAAACTCCTACACATAAATTATAAGTAGTACAATACAGGAATTTTCATTTGCTATGAAAGTTAATGGCCTAAACTAAGAAGAATGTTATTTTTTTTAATTTAGAGTGCATACATCAAAAAGAGTAAGAAATTTTTTTGAAGATAGCCAGATGAAGTGTCTTGTCAATAGGTTTCAACACAGTACAAAATCATTTTTTCTTTTTTTAACGCGATATGGCGAAGAGAGTTTCACGTAAAGTGGTATTATAATTACGTTCCCGGTCGCATTTGGACCTAAACATAGATTTAGAACGATTCGCTTTCTTTATGATTTTAGCAATTTAAAAATAATGAGTTTGTGGATGAAGAAGAAAATTGTTAGAGAATTGATTAATTTGTTTTATTTTCCGACAATCATGAAACCAACCCGTAATGAAAAGCCGATTAATTCAAATATGATTTTCACGATCAATATACCTAATTTGGTTGTGTTAAACAAGCTCTAATAATATATCACTTCTATTTTTAATTTTTAACCACAAAATATACTAATACTGTTTATAATTATGTAATAATGGGTCAATTCGAATACTTTAATGATTTTCTTACTCAAGTAGGTGATACAGTTAAAAATAATACAAACAGCGTTGTGTTTAACTGTTCAGAATAGAGATTAGAAAATATTTTGGTTGCATTAAAAACTCAAACACTTTACAGACGAAACAAGTTTATTAATTTATACTTTAAACATACTGAAAATATAAAATATAACCTATAATTTTTTGTAGTTAATACACTAGTATAGTCAATGAAAAAAATTGAAGGATGTCGATATTTCATTCTTAAAAGATGAGTGTTTTCAGTAAACTTCAGTTAATTTTAAATTGAGTTAATGTGGAATATTTAAAACTTATAGAGGGAAAGAAATTAAGTTTAAAATTAATCATGCCGCTCAAGGGTCTGGTATACTTCTTATTTTTTGGGTTTTCAATTATAAGCGGAGAAAATATATTTGAATTTCGTCACGATATATTTTCTGATCAGTCATGTATACCAAATACACAACTAGAACTAAAATATTGGATGGTTTTACGGAATGATTTTGATTCAGAATTTTTGAATGTATTATCTACGTCTTTTAATCCTAGAATAACTTTAACCAGCATTGATGAGTATAAAGAAGCTGCCAACCGAACAGAGTTAGCTGATGGATATTTATTAATAAATCAATTGGATATTTTAAAGGCAATACGAAAAATAAGTAAATTAACTTCTTGGAATCCAATAGCTCGGTTTATTTTAATCATATCTGACATTGATCAAATATTTGTTGAAAATTTATTGCCAGAATTGTGGAACTTATATGTGCTGGATTTAAACATTTTGGTTTATGACAGAAAAGAGAAAGTTATATCAAAGTACGTATGGAACTATGAAAAAATGGAACAAACGTGTGGAAAATGTTTAGAAATAATGAAAACGTCAACTTGCGATGATAATGGTGCAGCAATGGATCAAATTAAATTTCCTAATTGTTCCTTCAATATATGGTTCAACCACGCAGTATATCCGTACGCAACAGAAGATAATAAAGGTTTTCTTAACAAATTTTTGGGAACGGTGTTAACGAGCATGTCTCTAAGTTTTAATTTTATATTCAATGACACTAAATACTATGAAACAGTATCGGATATTGATTTTGATGAAGGTTTAACTAAATTTGAAAATCTAGGCAGGATGGATATGCGACCCATAAATATTAAAAGAATGAAAAATTATGACGCTACATTTTATATGACAAAATTTAATTTTGTTTGGGCCGTTCCAAAAGCAATACCACGTCCTTATTCCAAAGCATTATATTTTATATTCAAGCCAATTGTTTGGCCTGCAATTATTTTGTGTTTATTTATAACGAGTTTTATTTGGTGGTTCATAGCTTACTGCGCAAACGAACCGATAGCAAATCATTCGTGTGTGTATTGTTTTTTACAAACATTGCAGATTTTTATCGGTGGATCACCTGATCGACAACCGACAACAAGAATACTTCGTTTTTTTATGTTAATCTTGTTTTTTTATGGAATGCACTTCACGGCAGCTTTTCAAGGTAAGCTAAGTAGTATTCTAACAAATCCTGGAATGGAACATCAAATTTCAACATCAAAAGAACTGCTAGATTCCAATATTGACATCCAGTTGGGAACAATAATAAAAAGCATTTTAAGTGACGTTGATGAAAAAATAACTACAGCATTAGTAAAAAGAGCAGCAATCACAGATATTCCTGACCCATTTGATCTAATGAAAGTAGCAGTTTTGGAAAAATTTGCAATTGTAGCAGGTGAGGAAATGTTTATGGCTAATTACGAGTTGATGTTGGATGATCAAGGTGAAGAAGCATTATTTTTACTGAAGGATGATTTCATAAAAACAAATTATTTATCACTACTTGTACAAAAGCATCATCCTCTTCTCAAAAATATTGAAAAATACATCCATCGAGTGCATTCCGGTGCATTTCTAAAAAAATGGTTGTCGGAAAAACAATTTCGAAGACCTAATAAAAAAAGCGAATTGGTTCCATTATCGACTAAGCATATCCATGGAGCACTTATTTTGATAAACATTGGTTTCATTGCGTCTGTGATTGTTTTTTTATTTGAGCTAATATATGTCAGAATTAGATCTTGGATTATGTTATAATTTAAGTTTTAAAAGGGGCCTGCACTTCATTCGTTTCAAAAGATGGCGTTAACATACGTAATACCTAACAACATCGCAGCATTTGTATTGAAAGTACAGTAAATTTGTGTGAACACTATGATCCAATATTCTACATCACAGAGACTTTGAAAATGACAGTAGACTGCTTCTGTATATTATGATTACATTTTAAGGTCATTGTTAAATCAAGTTTTTTAACAATACTTTCTACATCACAGCATAAATATAAAAAACATATTTTGAGTAGCCATGGTAACGTTTTTTTTTTTTTTGTTATACTTAATATAATAAAATTGGTTTTCTCAATTTGTGTAATATTCTGCAATTTAAATTTTCTGTCAAATTTCTTTCTTTTTACAAGCATTTATTTGAAATTTTGCACATACATTTGTTTGTGATGACAATACAACATAGCATATTGAATATTATGCTAGATCCAATATGGCCGCCACCACTAAATGGCGGATTACCATCTTCTTTACAACCCTGTCCACATGTGTATCAAATGAAAAGATATGACAATTAGAATACAATAAGGAGTGTGACTTCCAATATGGTGGCCAAAACAAAATGGCAGATTGCCTTTTTCTTTAAAACCCTCTCGATATTGATATCAAATGAAAGGATATGACAAGTAGAATCCTGTAAGGTGTGTGACATTTTTCTAAATCCCATATGACGGCCCCACAAAATGGCGGAATACCCGCTTCTTTACAACCTCTTTGACACGGGTATCAAATGGAAAGATTTGACATGTATTAGAATAAAATAATTAATTAATTGTAATAAATTGATGTTTTAATAGTAAAAATTTTGAAAACTAAAAAGAACAAAATAAAATATTAGTAAAAAAACTTTTTAAAGACAGGCTTTTATTGAATTCTACTAACAAAAGAAAAAATAACTTAATACTTTAGGTTCATAATTATAAAATCGTGGGTCGTTACAATCATAGAGCTTACAACCCACGCTTTTATAATTATGAATCTAAAGTATTAAGAGTTATTTTTTTAGTACAATTCAATGAAAGCATGCCTTTAAAAAGTTTTTTTACTAATATTTTATTTTTAATTTAAAATAAAAACATTGACACAACTTAAGCGGATTTTTACAATCTTATTTCTATTTGCAGATTAGTATTTGTGAAGTAAGAAAAGAACCTTTTCTGCTCGACAGTGAAGAAAGAAAACCCCGCTGTTTTACTTAGCGAAATTAACATAGTCTCACCACTATTCTACCGTACCGCTTCGTGCCGCACCGCACCGCACCGTTGTCTCTACATACGCATCGTAGTGCACCCTCATTTGTAGGGAATTGGGAGGCTGGGTTGAGTCGTACAAACGAATAAGCTTGTCTTCGTGCTTACTGTATTTTACAGTCAACTTAAAAAAGTACTACCTTGCCTTACAAGGGCAAGCAATGCCGATTGCGAACGAGGATGGCAGAGCGTAGCGAAGGCGGCATTGACACGAGCCGTAAAATAAATGAACGTTCTTTGAGTGCTGAACATTAATTATTTTGATAAATTACTTAAAAATGCGGTTGTCGCTCAGTTCACATTTTTGTCACCATGTCCGCGATCTGTCAGAGACGCTTACACTTTCACTTTAAGTTCCCGGAAGGCATGACCTTGAATATGTATAATAGAATAGAATAGAACTCTATTCAATAACATGTCACAATGACAAAGAATGCGTCAGTTAAAAATACAAGATTGTGATATAAAACAAATAAAATAGTCAAAAAAATGTGTACGGGCACTTGTCTGTGAGATAATTCACAACACGTTTTTTAAATAATTTGTAGCTTTTAATGCTTACAATTTCTTCAGGTAAACTGTCAAATAACTTCACAGCAGAGTAGCGGGGTCCCTTTGTAATTTGTATATAAAGCGAGGTGATGATCGGGAGTGCCGTGATTCAAACGACCTCGACTATGACTATGATGGCAAAGAGTGAACTATTTTAATTGAATATTTATTGACAGGTTATGTATTCCAGAAAAAGAAATTTTGAATTGTGCGATGTTGCAAAAATACAAACGAAAATTTCCGAAGTGTATTTTCATTTTTATTGAAATAATACTTTTTTCACACGATCCGTTATAAAATAACTGCTTTTCATGCCTGTATAGCGGTGGTACAATGATCTTTTTTTGCACTTGTGAGTAAAGTAATTCGATTTTACCACTCCAATAGTCATATCTAAGTCAGCTGTCATTTAAATCTATATGAGCTACAGAGACAAGCATAGCTGTTGCTACCATAAACATTCCATATATGTATGAAGTGTCAAAAATATTAAAAATATATATTAGAAAATATATTCACTATATGGTACAGTTCGTAAATCTAAATTAATAACAGTAGGATAGCTATAGTTTGCTACAATGCTTAAAAAACAGCCATTGTTCTGTTACAATGCTATATTCGAAAATGTATTTCTAAACCCTATCAACGTCGGGACTTAAACCCAAATCTTTTTGCTTCTTAACAATTGTAGCAAACTAAAGCTATACCTATAAAAATGTGAAAATTAGATATTTTATAAGAAATACGCAGCACAAAAAATGTAGTATGAATCTTGTTTGTAAGAATATTATCACTCGAGTGACTGTTTACACTCGCTAAATTGCTCGCGTTAACACTGCATCTTTCATTACAAACGAGATACAAAAACTACAATTTGAAAGTAGCTATCCAACTTGTGTTGTTTTGTTTGAAATGTAAATACAACATTGTTGCTATGGAAACGCGTATAAAAATGTGAAAAATGTGATGCCATAGACTTTGTGCACATAGCGAAGAGGCAAATGCAAGGTTACTAGAAACTAAGGTTGGGCGTTAGCATTGTTGAAGGTGTGTCTAGGTGAGACGCAAGAGAGGGCGGGGGAAGTAGGCTTTTGGAGTCTTTTTCCAAACAGTAAGGATAACTATAATTACATAACCAAGCCATGGGCATTGGTGACGTAAGCAATCGATTCAACTGATCACAGACGTCACCATGTTTATAGCCTCTTAGGTTGGACGTTAACATTGTTGAAGGTGTAAGTAGGCGAGACGCGAGAGAGGCTTGTGACGTCACATGGAGTCTCTTGACAAACATACATCAATAACCAAGCCATGGGCATTGGTGACGTAAGCAATCGACTCAACTAATCACAGACGTAACCATGTTTATAGGCTGTTAGGTTGGACGTTAGCATTGTTGAAGGTGTAATTAGGCGAGACGCGAGAGAGGTTTGTGACGTCACATGGAGTCTCTTTACAAACATACATCAATAACCAAGTTAGGGGCATTGGTGACGTAAGCAATCGACTCAACCAATCACAGACATAACCATGTTTATAGCCTTTTGCGCCCAACTTTTCAGTATTTTAGTAATTTTGTGGCAATCATCCGCGGTTTTTGAAACGATGCGACACCGTTTTCACAAATACGACTGCAATAACACACATTGAGTTTATATATATAGAATATATATAACAGGCAGGTTGCATCAGTGGGTAGTGAAGCCTATCTTGCCTTTTATCTTGGCCCGACGAGCAGACTGTATCTATGCAAATTTCAGTCGGCAAAGTATCGCTGCTGAGTACTCAGTCAGGAGCTATATATGAGGCGACGATGGTACGGAGCTCGTTCCACTTCTATTTCCGAAATACCCTACAGAAAATACCTACCCTACCTTCTTACATACACAAAACTTTACTGCACAACCAAAATGCGTCGTCTGCCAATAAATACAAGAAAAGCTGTGACTTTACATATTTTGAGATTATACATTTTTTGATCTTTGAAATATATTTCTTTCGATTTTATAATATAAAAAACCCGGGTCGCAGTGCCAAAACCCTGCCGGCAATATAGTGTATTTGCTTGTATATAGGGCCGTGTGGTTTTATACTTTTATTATGCGAAATTAAGTTTATTTTTGGGCAAAATAAAAAATTTAACCCCTTAATACACCCCTTAAAATAACATTTTTTTTCTTAATTGTAATATTATTATCAATCTAACGTCTACACCGAATTAAATACACCCTTCAATAAATAAGTCACTATCTGCAAACTAGTGTTTTCATAAAATTTGTAAATCCGGTCCTGTCGGGCCGATTTTATTAAAATTTTGGGGACACTTTTTAATTACTGCCAGAGGGTTAAATTTCAATTTTGAAACGATTCGGAGAATTTTTTCGGTATTTTGGGGCCCAAAAACATTTTTCGACCCCTAAAAACTACCCTTAAAATGGCCCGATTGGGCCCATTTTAAATAGGGTTCTTGCGGTGGTGCATTCCAACATGCGGACAAAATTTCGTTAAAATCAATTAACTCTTTCGAAAGTTATTGCCCGCACATATATATATATATATATATATATATATATATATATATATATATATATATATATATATATATACATATACATATAAACATTTTTAAAAATGGTGCCAAAGTGTTTAGGAGGTTATGAAACGTCGAGAAATTTTGGTCCGGCCCCTAGGTCCCGCCATCCGACCAACGCCAATAGTGTATGTTGCCATATGGCAAATACACTAATAATAATAATAATAATAATAATAATAATAATAATAATAATGCGTTTAACGTCCGTTTCTCGACTTTATGTCATAATAGACGCCATTCGCATCATTACTATTTTCCATTTACCACACTTCCCGTTATTTTTCTACATTTTTAAAACTTCAACTTATGTAATAGCAATGGGCGAATGAAGGAATTATAGGAAATTAGGATAAGGTAGTCAATTTTTGAACTAGGAGTTTGATAGGTAATCGGCCATGGCCTCAAATACGGAACCATCTCGATATTTATCTGGAATTAATTGAGGGAAACCATGGAAAACCTCAATCAAGATGGCCGGTACAGGAATTACCGTTTCTAGGCGAGAGGCAGTAGGAAAAAGTTCCAGCCACATCTGCCCCCGCCGGGATTCGAACCCGGACCTCCCGAATGCGAGTCTAGTGCTGTCACCACTACTCTACCCAGCTCGGTTTTATAATATGACGTTTAACAATAATAATATTGAAGGCTGTGACATTACATATATTTTAAATTCAGACGTTAAACTGTAAAATCAAGATGTTCAACAATTAAAAAAAAAATGGAAAATGTTTGGATAAAATGATTTAGTGCACCCTCCTTTAATTTTGGGACACAACGGTTTAGAAGTCCCCTTTCGTCTACGTAATATAATAATTTTTTTTTTTGTTGAACAGTTTAGGAGGTCTCCTCGCTAATTTTCGTTGCCACGGTTTCTCTCATATTTCCCCTTTAACGTACTTAAGGCGTTATTTCCCCTTAAAACGTCGCAGAAAATTTCAAACAGATACACTCGCTAAAGAAGTTTCACTTCAAAAATTCTCAAGAAATTCAAGAATTACAACGCGCGAAATACTAAGTATCAACTTTATTTCTTTTTTGTCCTTGGTAATTAATATAAAAATGATTTGTCGGGAAAAAGGACTTTTTAAGTAAACACTGATTTGTTATTTACAGCGACGTTTCGTTCCTTGTTTGGAACTTTTTCAAGCTTTATTAACTTTATTTACTAATAGTAAATACAATTATTAATTTGAACATCAACCGTAAAAACATTTTTTAAAAAAACGGAATTATTATAAACTTTTTATTAATAATTGTTTAACTCAAATTTATATTTACATGTGTATTTTAACTTTTATATCTACTTAATCAAAACATTTAATAGGTGTGTATAATTATTATTTGATATTTTATATTTCAATTGTAAATTTATAAATTGTATTTTTAAAAATTTAATTACAGTTATTAAAGCTTGATAAAGTTCCAAACAAGGAACGAAACGTCGCTGTAAATAACAAATAAGTGTTTACTTAAAAAGTCCTTTTTCCCGACAAATCATTTTTATACTAAGTATCAACTTTATCAAAAAAAAAACAGCTGTTGTCAACTGTTTATAATAAATTTGAAACTCAGTTTGGTTGAGCGTTAGAGTTCGAAGCGAAAGTGTAAAGTAAAGGACACAGGTTCACAACTTTTGGTTTGGCATAATGTCCTTCCTCCTATATCAGTGTGTCGCCGCCATCATCATCTCCGCGTGTCCTTGCCACCATTTTCCTCGGCTACTTTACAGCTTTGATCTTAATATCGTTCGCACGGCTATAACATTAGAAGACGGGTTTCCGTATGCCTTACTTATATTATAATATGCTACAGACTCCTGCATATTATGTACAGGGCGTAATATATGCATGAAAAGTCCGATGTCCACTAGAAGTCAAAAAGGTGTACACTGTAACCAATAACGTCTATTCTACTCTGCTAATACTCCATCAGTTCTTCAAAATGTCCATGCATATACAGGGTGTAATATATGCATGCAAACTCTGACGTCCATTAGAACTGGCAAATAGAAGCCAAAAAGGTATACACTGTAACCAGTAACGTCTATTCTGCTCCCCTAATACTCCATCAGTTCTTCAAGATGCCCATGCATATTATGTACAGGGTGTAATATATGCATGAAAACTTTGACACCCATTAGAATTGACAAGTATAGGTCTAAAAGGTGTACACTTCGACTAGTATCTCTATTCTGCTCCCCTAATACTTCATCAGTTCTTGAGGATGCTCGCAATTCAATTTCCTGCTGAAAACGATGTCTTTAAAATGCTTGGATAGCATAAAGGTTGATCTCCAAACTGTTTGAATGAAAAATTTGAGAAAAAATGGATCCAGTTGTTTGTGGTCTAGTCAAGGTTGGCAGATCAAAAACTAGAATTTCGGCGACATTTCTGAGGCGATGATGGTTAAAAAATGGTTTATTAAAGAGTTTGAGCTAAATTTTGTGTTAATTTCTATTATTTTTTTGGGTTTTTAATTAGACTTTAACGGGGGCTACTCAGAACGGGAAAACATTCCTGAATTTATGCAAACCTGTAATTTAGTTTCTCAACGATAGGATTTCGTTAGAATTATGCATTTTCGACATCTTCTTAGAAAATCCCGCCTACTGATATCTTTAGTTTCAGGGGCGACCAAATACAGGCAGACAAACGCGTATTGAACTTTTACAGATGAATGAAATATAAAATATCCCCGTTAAAACTAAACTTCAATGTTCCATTTTCTAGTGGACGACAGACCCTCTCCCAGAGGAACTATACGTTAATGACAGGCAAGTTGACTCAAATCTGATTTACCGCGAATGCTTTGATGATATCAGAATTTAATGTATTAGATATTATGTTTCCCATAATCACTTGGATGTCGGCTTAAAAGTTACGCGTCAAATCTATAAAAGGTGAATCACTTCTGATCTCTTGATAACTTCTATAGATTTTAATAATTTAATTAAGTGTTGTCTGAATATTCTTAAATATTCTAGTACATGGGGAATTGAAGGGGTTTTAGCTTGGAAACCTGGTATTAAGAAGGGGCCCGCCGTTGTGAGTTAAGAAATGACTAGAAGACAATAACCGATTTGGTTTGTAAGATCGAAATATATTATTCTTATTATTATTCGTCCCCGGCGGGATTTGAACCCAGTACCTTTTTAATATTAATTTAGCGGTCACTCGACTATTTTCTATTAAATAATATTCTACCTGTATGGTAATTAATTTTATAATTACGCCTGTGGTTGTTTAAATAATCTCATTGTATAGTTTTTTTTTAACTAAAGAAATTTTCATAAGAGAATTTCATTCTATTTAATGTACCGTTAAAAATGTACAAAAAAAAATATCTTCCTACATTTATATTTTCCTGTGGAAAATTAAAATTTCACGTAAAATAAGTGAAATATTTTGTATTAATTAGTTTCCTTTGTATTTTGTGTTTTACCGTTCAATGTTGTTTTTGTTAAAAATTAATTTTTATTTTAATAATAACTTTTTCAAATCAACGTTATTTGGTTTAAAATTTAATTATTTTTTTTATTTATTGAAATTATAATATAGCTCTCTATTAATCACATATTAATATAGAATTAATTACTTACTCATAAAAAACTCGAAATTATTGTATTCAAAACAAACATAATGCAGATTCTGTGCGATAAAGAAATCTGATTATTTTTTCAAAAAATTTGACTCGTAATGAATTATATTATCGACGGGCAAGTTTTTCGCACTACCGTAAAATAGCTTTATTAGGTACTTCATTAATTTCTGTATATTTTCAAAATATTTAGCATTTCATTTCTGTAGCAAATTTCTGACAAAATAGGTTACTACTGCAGATATTTACGTACTGGTGTTAAACGCGTCATTCATAAAAAGTAGCTATTTTATACTGGGTATTGCAAAAATCATTTTTAAGTTCGAAATATTTTAAACGAAATAGATGAAAATCTACTAAATACTTTAAGCAAAAACAAAAAAAAGTACACAAAAAACAGAAGGAAAATACTTTATAAGACGTGTATAATTCATCTACTGAAAATGGTATAGTATTCTTTTGTTAAAATAATTTAATGTCATTAATTCAACTGTTTACTAAAAATAATATTTGACATGCGCGAAGCTATAGTGAGCAAGGGAAATTCAAGGTTTGTCAATTACAGAGGTTGCCTCGTTCCATCTGATCAATCAGCGTAAGTGCGGGAATGACGTCAGATAGACCGTTCATATTTTTATCAACCAATAGAGATGAGAAAAACGGGCCTTTTTAGTGATCTGAATCTTTGCATCTGGATCCCGTATGTGAGCCGGCTCACTGAACCGGTTCAAAAAGAGCCAAGTTCTGAATATGTTACTGCAGTCTGCCACTGAGTTACCTGGTTCAGTCAATCATATCACGACCTGTATAGAATCAAGAATGCATAGCCAAACATGTGATGCATGAGTCATTTGAGCTGACAGATGCATCAAAGCAAGAAATGATACGTAAGTGTAAAATGTGCTTCTGTGTGTTAAGTGTTTCACTGAGCTATGCGGATCCAGTGATCCGTCGGCTCAAAAAAAAGTGAGTCGGCTCTCACGGATCTTCTGTCGGAGTCTGCTCTTTGAACCGGTTCAGATCTGAGTTACCCAACACTATCAACCAATAATAACAATATCAAAAAAGTCATTTATATTTAACTAGACTATGTAAATTTCTACCTCAGAAATTCAATTTATTACAAATAATATCAATATTCTGTCTTTCAATTTTGTTTGACATTAAAGTTTATGAACAACAGCCGTTGCCACGCAATCAGTTGACGTGTCCAATGCTGACGCCATCTTCTCACTACTATCCAATTAAATCAGGTAACCTTTGTAATCTACTAGTCTTGGGATACTTGCTGTGTCGTTTTCTGCGAACAGAATGGAGGATTTGCATTTTAAGTCGGAAGGCACGTCACAGCGATTGTCTATTTTATTTATCTTACTCTCCGTTTATACAAGACAAATATTTGAATAAAAGGTAGTTAGAAATACCGTACATGCATATATGCACATGTCGGGTTGAGAAAAAGGCAATGGTGATGATAGGTGAATCGTGAAAATATTGAAAAATACGATATTAAAATCCCGTAAATTATGTAATATTTAATTTTCGAAGTAAAGACCGAGCGGTGTAGGGTAGTAGTGAGAGCACTAGACTCGCATTCGGGAGGTACCGGGTTCAAATCCCGGCGAGAACAGACGTGGCTGAGACTTTTTCCTACTGCCTCTTGCCGAGAAACGGTAATTTCTGTATCGGCCATCTTGTTCAGATTTTTCATGGTTTCCATCAATAATTTCCTTCATTCGCCCATTGTTATTACTTAAGTTGAAGTTTTAAAAACCCGGGTCGCAGTGCCAAAACCCTGCCGACAATATAGTGTATTTGCTTGTATAGGGCCGCGTGGTTTTATACTTTTATTATGTGAAATTAAGTTTGTTTTTGGGCAAAATAAAAAATTTAACCCCTTAATACACCCCTTAAAATAATATTTTTTTTCTTAAATGTAATATTATTATCAATCGAACCTCTATACCAAATTATATACACACTTCGTAAATAATTCACTATCTGCAAACTAGTGTTTTCATAAAATTTGTAAATCCGGTCCTGTCGAGCCGATTTTATTAAAATTTTAGAAGCACTTTTTAATTGCTATTAAAGGGTTAAATTTCAATTTTGAAATGATTCTGATAATTTTTTAGGTATTTTTGGGCCCAAAAACTTTTTTCAACCCCTAAAAACTACCCTTAAAATGGCCCGATTACGCCCATTTTAAATAGGCTTTTTGCGGTGATGGATTTCAACACGTGGGCCAAATTTCGTTGAAATCAATTAACTCTTTCGAAAGTTATTGCGCGTACACACACACACACACACATATATATATATATATATATATAAACATTTTTAAAAATGGTGCCAAAGTGTTTAGGAGGTTATGAAACGTCGAGAAATTTTGGTCCGACCCCTAGGTCCCGCCATCCGACCGACGCCAATAGTGTATGTTGCCATATGGCAAATACACTAAAAATGTAGAAAATAACCGGAAGTGGTAGATGGAAAATAGTAATGGTGCGAATTGAGACGACTTAGATGAAATATTCCATCATTGATAGTAGTCGACATGCACTTTAGTTAAGTTGATTTGTTCAGTCGATAACAAATCATTATTTTTCAAATTATTAGCGACCCGGTTCTGCTTCGGTCGATCAAAATAGCTTCGCAGGTCTTATCAAGTAAGTAAACCATTATGAGTTTCGACGGTAACAGTGTTTGAAAATAAATGTTTCTAATATAGCATTGTAATAATGGATGTAACAATTGTAGCAAACTATAGCTATCCTACTGTTATTAATTTTGTCCTACGAACTATACCGTAGCAAAAATCGAAATTTTTAACATATTTTTGAATTTGTGCTGATTTGAACAAGTAGACGTTTAGAAAGCGAGTTGGTTTTCTCCCTAAAATAACCTGGTTCTAGCAAATTTATGAAAAGTTTAATTTAAAAAAACAAAATTGCAGTGCGGTTTTAGGAACACCGAGTAAAACAACATTGCAAATTTTTGTACATTTTTTCCTCTTATACTATGCTTTTTTTAAATTATTATTATTAATTTTGAAGCTACGGCCATTGAGGGTCCAATATAGCTTAGGTGAGCGTTGCACCACTTCCGTGATATAAAAAAAGTAAACAAGGTTTCGTTACTATATTATAATCATGAATTGATGTTTTATTTGAGGCCAGAGACAATATTTTATCAATTTTAATGTATTGTTTAAGTGAGTTATCTCAAAAAAGGGAAGTTTATTTAACGTGCAAAAGAACCTTTAAGATAGTAAGACATACAATTTATGCAAATATTTAAATCACCTTGTCGTTTGTTCTAAGACCTATTTTAATTTTCTACGAACATAATTTTATTAGTGAGACTAAAGTTGTTAGCCGAGATTGAAAAAGACAAGAGGGATGCATAAAGTAACTTAAGGTTTAAAGACTTTTCCCCTTCTTTAAGAAAAACCGCTCATGTTGTACAGGTTGCGTCAAAAACCACTGGAGTTTCTGTGATGCAAGAGTCAATAAAGACAGAAATAGACGATACAAATCGTAGATTCTCGGTTATATTCGGGTCAGTAAGTAACTACTTAGAGATAAAAGAATACACAAATAGTTTTAGAACGTTATATTGGAAATATTTTATACGTGTTATGATGTTGACAGTTTTCACATGAATCTTCTAAAATATAAAATTATTATAATATTTTAAATTTTGTGAAATTTAAACTTCACGCTTGATTGTTCAAGGTCATTGAAACTACGTTATACAACAAAGGATACACTTGGATTGCGATCTCTTATATCGATTTTATCAAATTGTAGATTATAGACGACCGACAGCTGGGGTCCTTAGCGTCGTCTGCTATAGAACTTTATTCTTTGCTACGACACTAGGTGTGTTTGGTACTGTACTCCAGTTTTAAAAGTGTTAACAATTTTGACATTATTTGTTATATAAAGGAGTAAGATACACTGATCTGTTGGTTATTTCAGTGTCAGACTAAAGGAGTAAACACTAGCTGTCCCGACTCTTGACCAGGAGTACGTAGCGTAGAGTAGATAACGTGACATATTGTCTGAATTTGAAATACATTTTTCATTATCCGATTTTTACATTTCAGTTTCAATATAAAAATATAAAATCTAAAAACAATTTGTCTTTCTGCTTTGATTTTAACCTAAATCTAAAGGTTGTTGTGAAATTAGCCCGTTTGTGGTAAATCTAAACCTCGATAAGTTAAAAACCTCTGTAAGTTAAACATTTTTTGAATTCCCTTCCCCTGAAAGCATAAAACCTCACTTAAATCACAAAACCTCGGTAACTTAAACAAATATTCTGAACATCGCTCTCGATTTACGCGCTTTTATCGAGCGTTTTGATGATGTTAACGACGAATTTTTTTCTTCTTTACATAATATAGAAAAAATAATTGATGTAGAAAATCAAAAATAAATAAATAATTGATTCTAAATGAATAAATGAATAGATAAAAAATTTATGAAACCTCTATTGAAGTAAATACCTCCTCGATAAAATCCACAAACCTCGGTAAGTTAAAAATTTTACTCTTACAACCTCTCTAACTTCAACTCTCGATAAGTAAAAAACTCGATAACTTAAATGTTTTGACGTTTCCCTTGGATTTTAACTTATCGAGGTTCTACTGTATAAATATATACATTTAACAAATAAACCATATTGTTTTTAATGCACAGATAAAGACAACGGTCTATCATCTCAGGTTCGCGACTAGCTTATATAAGTATTAAAATTATCGAATTTTTCTTTGTTTCTTATTTAAAAAAAAAATAAATTGTAAAATATTAAATTAATTATTATTGACTAGCGGTACCTGTGCGAATAATTCGCACTAAAATTCGTTTCTAATTTCTCGCACTCTTTATAACTTTCTTCTTTTTGCTGTATAACATTACAAAGCTCGGTTCAAGAAAATATTTTTCTAAATATTTTCTCATATAGAGGCGCAAGTATGGAAAACGTTAAGCTGAAGCGCCGCCATACGAAAAGTATCTATATGCGAATTTTGATTAAAAATTAAACAAAAAAAATTTACCGACCGTCACTCATGTTGACGTTGTTTCAAAGTTAGAACCGTCAGATGGCAGCAATGCTGCATATACTGCATAAATGTATAATTGTTATAATTAATTATTTTGCAAAAACAAGAGCAATAATAGATTTTTTAGTTGTTGATGTCGGTAGAGCAAGCAATTGTCTATAAAATGATATAAAATTTATGTGGAGCAATTGTGTGGTTTTTTCGAAAAAGGGAGGCAAACATCTTAACCTTAGCGTATTAATATATATGATTTTACATTACCGCTCGCTACTCGTCACCGACCTGTAATGTGTCATTTTACGATCGGAAATAATTTTATAGGAGATATGGAACAAAAAACGAATTAATTTATGCATCAAAGTTACGGGCAAAGCTTGAAAGTCGTGATTAAAAACTTCATTAGTCAGTTGATATTTTCACAGGATGCTAAAAGCATTTCAAAAATATTCACAGAAAATGTACAAAAAAAACTGTCAAACTTTCTGCTATAGTTGTGCTTATGAGAGGGAGAAAGAAGGCGCGATGTTGCTAGTGATAGTAAAGGTAGGAATCACGGTCGCCTCTTTGCATTTAAACGCAATTCATTAAAATAAAACCCCGGTTCTAATACGAATGAAGGTTTTGAATTTTAATGATTGTAGATTGAGCGAGTTCAATGGTAGGTACCTTCACCATGTCTGCTGTTTCACCGGTGGTGTTATACCAGGGTGTGCTACTTTAGAAAATGGAACCGTCTTGCTAAATTAAAATCCCACCAAAAACACAGAAAAAGGGCCAAGTTTGGTATAAGGAACAAGTGGCTCAGTCAATGAACGATCAAAGTGGGAATTTTTGGGTACTCGTAACTTTAAAAGTTTTCCATCGGTTCTGAAGTTAGTCACAAACAGCGTCGCAAATGCATATTTTAGAGCCGTCCGGGTTGTTTTGTGGGAAAGGAAGACTCCCACCACCTCCCCAGTTACCGGCACAGAACGGCGCTCGTCGGTGATTGGTTTCGCTGGTTGTCGTGTCACTTGTCGTTTTCCTGCTATAAAGTACAGTACAGTACGCTATTGTTAAGCTGTTTCTTTGATTGTTAATTGATCAAGATGACTAATACAGTTTGCATAGACAAGCACGAAAAATAATTTTTTGGATGACTTTATGCAAGGAATTAGACGTTTAGATTAAATACAAATTAAAAAAATAAAAATAACATTATACCGCGAGTTTGTAGTTTTTCAACCAACTGTACCTGCGCAAGCCTCCATTTGCATCTAACTTCAGAACCTTCTAGAACCGTGGCGCGTATTTTACAGATAAAATTTCGAGAAAACTAGTGGTGTTAAAGGTATACGTATAATTTACAGAAAAACTTTTTCTAAATTCAAGAGCCATCATCGTGCAGAACTTTCCACACACACTTGTCTGATTTTTTCTATTATTCTTGTAATGCTTTCCCAAATCAGTAGATTTTGAATACAGTCGGAAACCCTTGCTATTGTAGTTAGTATACAGAAGTCTAGTCAGCTTTAAAAGTGATAGATCTACCCCGTGAGTTTGACAAATGGAAGAAGATTTAGATTTCAAAGCATGTACTATCTTATATACAACCTATATGACATATGTACGTTATGTACTTTTATTATGTAGTACTTATGTACTTCTATTCCATACCTATGTTATGCTTGCAAACTTTAAGTTAATTCATAACCTCAATTAAATGTGCATCTTTGGATTTTAAATTTATAATCACAAGTCGTTTCGTAATTGTTTCAGATTGAAAAAAATGAATGTTTGATATTTTGAACTTGGGTTTTCTTCACTTTAAACTGCAGTATAACCACAAATTAGTCAGTGAAATTCAGTTTATAAATTAAAAACATTGATGTGGACGTGTAAAAAGTAAAACTAAACCTTATTATAAATTATAATAATTGTTTTTATTATTACCTTTTATTTGAAGATCGACTCAAATGCAATTTTTTTGGACGTTTCATTTTTATCTGCAAAAAAATGAAACGAAAATTAGAAAATTATAAAACAAAAAGGATACTGAGTACCAGCTCGATCGGTAATTTTGGGATATTCCCACGCTCTAGTCGACTCGGATCGATTCGACAACATCCAGTGTGCAAGTACACTGTCGAGCTGATCCGATTTGATTCAGTGAGAGCGGACCTTTAAAGCCAATTCAGACTAGCCGTTCTCGGTTACGATTCACCGGTCCGGTTGGGAGCTCGACCAATCAGGGCGTAGTCGTTCTCGATTGCGGTTCGGTTCGAGCGTTTAGGTTCAGCTCTAATTTCAACCGGACCGTTCGCAACCGTAGCCAATGAGAACGCTTGCTGGAGTCACGTGACTAGCCAGTTGTTTTTGTTGACGTTTAACTACACATCAAACGTCAAATCATATTTCGAAATTGCGCATGCGCACCGAGAATAATCGTAGAACCGAATCGGGATAGTGTGAGCAGCCTAGATTAATCAAAAACCGAACCGGACCGGTGAATCGTAACCGAGAACGGCTAGTCTGAATTGGCTTTTAGTCGCTGTATTATCGAAAATTCGAGGTATAAACATTTTTCAAACTCTGGGCAACTATGTAGTGTATTTTTACCTGTTTTAGAACGTCCGCAAAATTAAAAGAAGAGTAATTATACAATGAAATGCACTTAACAAAACTCTGGAAACTTTATTAAACAACACAATTCACATATCCACAAATGTTACACAGTTTTATTCAAAATGCGTGCTTCAGGAACATCGTGTTCCTAAAAAACCGTTAATATATCGTCTGCGTGTCTGTTTTTACAATTTTTGTAAAGTGTACCGTACTGTTTTGCGCCCATCACGGCGTAGCAATCGGTAATAACTGATTTAAAAATTATGTATCTCATTCAAATTTTATAGCAGTTACATAATCAGTGATCAAGGTTTGCATTTAGTTTTAACAAACGCATGTTATGAAATTTAAATCTTCAATGACGCGCAAGGTTATTCTGTACACAGATTACCTCGTTAATGAAAATGAGTCGGCCGATTTTTTTTTTATATTTAAGATATTGATTATATGCACCTATTTTATTTGTTCGTTTTATACACAGATTATCTCGTTAATGAATGATGTCGACTGAGAGACCGTCCATATTTTTGTCAACCACCCAATACCAATTGACAATCCACTGAATGACGTTATCCCGCCATTACTATTCGAGGTCACCTCTGTATCGAATAACCTTGAGTGCTACGTACTATTTGTTAAATAAAACTTTGTTTTTTTTTCTCGGAAATGAACCTGCTGATTTTTTTTATATCTAAGATATTGATTATAATATGAGATTAGTTGAATTCTCAATTTTTTTCCGCGTCTATTACTGAATCACCCAGTAGGTACATCTCCGACGTAATGATATTTTGGCTCATTCTATAAAAACTTACTGACGCTCGTTTCAACATAATATCACTTCCTCATCGAAATCAACCTTCGTTATATTCTAGATATATACACCACTAATTATTAAGTCCCGTCGACAAAACAATTGAATTTTGACACCCTATGACTTTATTCAGAAAATAGTGAAAATTGCCATTTATGAAAACTGGCCATAACTTTTTTATTTATAAAGATAACCATTCTTTGATAACTTTTTAAGGTCTTTTCAGTGGCGTAGGTTTAATTTTTTTATTTCCACTACATAATACGATATTGACATGAACTTTGGTTTTTCTTATGGATGGCATTTTTGATTTTCAGATATTCGAATTCTACTTATTTTTCTGAATAATTTGACATAGCATATCCTATATCTAAATCAATCAGAAGCTACAAAACTGCCCAAAATAGCTTTTTGGCGTTATCAAAGTGTGCTGTGTAAAACAAAATTTGTTGAAACAAATACACATCGACAGGTTAACAATCTGTCGAGCGATCGCTACAGTTTTGCTAATTTATTTTGCTTGATTTACTCTCTAAGATGGCTCAAGCATTCTCAAATTTGGAGAAACAGACTATTTTTGCGCATACATTCAGCGTAACAAAAATACCACGTGGGCTCAAGCAGAATACTTGAACCTTTATCCAGAAAAGCGACAGCCTTATCCAATAATATTAATGTCATATTATAAGTCTATGAAATTATATATTATGTGGGATCTGCTTTATAGATACCGAAGGCAAGTTACAGAAGCTACAGGGATGAGTGGCTATATATCATTCATTAGAATCAGGTCGATTCTGATTCGAAATCAAGCGATCATGAGCAGAATTTCAATTCTATTTTTGACGTTCGTACGCAAAATTGCAACGACATTATGAAGCGACAGACGATGTCAAAGTGAAATTCATATATCAGATCGACGTGCCAAATGCATATAAATTATTGTATCAGATTTGATTTATGTAAATTCGAAGAATATCTACGTGGTTTCTATGGAGCTCACGCCAGCGTACTGAGAAAATATTAAAATGATGTTATTTTTATACATCGTCTTCAAACACTGTGTTCTGTAAGTCAGTAATCTATTGACCAAACCATTGAAGAGAATGATATGTCCTCCTAATAGACATCGGCACATGACACGCATAACGTAGATGGCAGCAGGTATACAACGACCTAAGTTATTATTGGTTTTCACTACGGAGTATAGGAAAAACCAAATCTACGTGTTCCTTCCTAAGTTGCGTGATTTAAATAAAGAATAATTCAAAGTAAATCTGTGATGTTTTAAAATTATAGCCATTGAAATAAATATAAATAGTTTTTCTATTTGTACTTTCTCCTTCTGTGGCAAAATCTTTTTTATTAAATGGACCTCACAAACTATTGTCCTAGCACTTGAAGTAAAAGTTTTTTCTCTTCTAATAGCATACAATTACTTATTTTTCTTACATCTAGTCACTAGCCGTTTGTTTTAAGTGTACACACATGTGGTAAACCTAACGTACACTTTTCAGAGTAAACTTCACTGAGTTATCTACTCTAATATACCAAACATAACTTATGTTACACAACCCTTGGGAAAATCGGGACACATTGTATAAAAAAACATAAAATCCATTTGATTCTTTAAGTATCTAAGTAAACTACTAAGAAATTATGCAATGTAAAAATTTGTTCGAGAAGGCTGCAAAAAAATTAAAACATAAATAAATAACTTCATAACTAGAATATAAAGAGCTAAGCTCGTCAGATGAACTCCTTTTTTGTACGCTAGAAGTTAACATTAACTTTTTTAATTTTTATCCAAGTTATGCTTATAGATTTACATTGCACTTTTTACATTTTATCCTGGAAAAAACTACAAGTTTTCTAGAGTTTACTATTTTTGTTTAATTAATAAAGAGAAGCAAGATTTTTTATTGGCAGTGTTATTAAATAACATAAAATGGATGTTTGTCTGTTTGAGATTAATAGATTTAGTCACCGTTTGACCAATCACCATGAAAGTCGGCATATTTAGGTATTTTTTCATGAAGAAGGTTTTTATGCTGTCCACTTTGTTGTAATTAGTCCCTAGATGGCGCCAGGTGGAGACGAAGGCTCCACTACTATTCTCGCTGTCATGTTTCATCTAAATCGCGTACAGAGCCGCGGGTAGTGGCTAGTAATTTATAAGTGCTGAAGGGAAACTTTTGTAGTTGAGATGAAAATAAGTTAATTTAACAGTGTTGCTGAAAAATAAAAAACAATTCTGTCAGAAGTAGAGAAATAAAACAGGAAACCGATCGGGATTGGTTGACGGGTAGTACGTTGAGGGCGAAACTTGATCGACACGCCCCTTTGTAGCTATGCAGTATAGTACAGATATCTGTGAAGCAACTATATACATTTATCTAAGATCAGAACCAACATATATTAGTGTTTAATTCCGACGCGTGAAACTAATATACCAAGTTGTTAGGTATTAATCGAAAACTAAATTAGTAAAACAACTATTTTTTAAAACTGGTTGCTTGTACTCATTGACAAGCAAATAAGTAATACAAAACTGTTACCTTATATATTTTCACAATTTACCAACTATAAAACTACAGTGAGCTAAAATTATCTAGTTATTTTTTTTTATTTAAAAGATTTTCACTTCTTACATTTTTAAAATTATTAAAACTTGTCAGAACTTATTTAAAGTAATTGTGTCATTTGAAAATTCCATGAAATATAAGTTCATACGATGTAAATCCCTAAGACGCAATGATAAAACATTGAGTGTGTAAGTGGATTGGACACTCCTGCCGACTTACTAAAATGAATGTATTTATAGACTATAGGTGGGATTTCAGTAAAATAGCAATAATATTCCCACTTGAAGTAGAATCCCTTTTTACGTTTGTACATTATATTATCCCGTCTCAACGTTTTAACGTAACTATTCGTTAAGATTTGTTATGGGGCCTACTAAAATAATGTAACAATAAATCCTGTAGCAATTGCCTTTTGTGGACGTATAACACATAGCAATAAGCAATAAAAACAACGTCATCTATTACATAGACATGCTATAAAAATTGTACAATGTAGAGAGGTATCAATCTATAGTAAACACTAGTTTATACACCTCGCACGACGGATAGACAAAAAAAAACTTTTATAATCTTTTTCGATATTACTGACCACGGTATTCGAAGCACCGTCTGTACCTTGTTTCAAATTTAAAAAAAAAATAAACATTGTTTCGATATCCGGTTAATTGTCTGTGTTTATTTTTTTTATGTTCGTAAGGGAGAATTATTTTTAAGAATTTTATAAAAATTTTAAATTGTAAAATAATAATAATAATAATAATGCGTTTAACGTCCGTTTCTCGACTTTATGTCATAACAGACGCCATTCGCACCATTACTATTTTCCATCTACCACACTTCCCGTTATTTTTCTACATTTTTAAAACTTCAACTTATGTAATAGCAATGGGCGAATGAAGGAATTATAGGAAAATAGGATAACGTAGGTAATTTTTGAAATACAAGTTTGATAGGTAATCGGCCATGGCCTGGAATAAGGAACCATCTCGATATTTATCTGGAATTAATTGAGGGAAACCATGGAAAACCTCAATCAAGATGGTTCCTTATTTGAGGCCATAAATAAGGAACCATCTCAATATTTATCTAGAATTAATTGAGGGAAACCATGGAAAACCTCAATCAAGATGGCCGGTACAGGAATTACCGTTTCTCGGCGAGAGGCAGTAGGAAAAAGTCCCAGCCACATCTGCCCCCGTCGGGATTCGAACCCGGACCTCCCGAGTTAAATTGTAAAATTAAATTGTAAAATATATTGTGCAATATATACCGAACGGTGTAAATTAGTGGTGAGAGCACTAGACTCGCGTTCGGGAGGTACCGGGTTCGAAACCCGGCGGGGAAGATATGGCTGGGACTTTTTCCTACTGTCTCCAGCCGAGAAATGGTAATTTCTGTATCGGTTATCTCGTTAAGGTTTTCCGTGATTCCCGCAATTAATTCCAGATAAATATCGAGATCCTAATACGGTCGATTACCTATCAAAGTCCTAGTTCAAAAATTATCTACCTTATCCTAATTTCCCATAATTCCTTCATTCGTTCATTGCTATTACTTAAGTTGAAGTTTTAAAAATCTATAAAATAACGGATAGTGGTAAATGGAAAATAGTAATGATGTGAATGGCGTCTGTTAGACATAAAGTCGAGAAACGGCATTATTTTTATTATTACTGTGCAAAATGGTATATTGCATGACAAGTGTGAGGTGCTTTTTTTTAAAACGAGTTCCAAAAATAATGCACGAGTTGTTTTTATATTTTATATTTTTATATAGTTTTTTACATTGAAACTGATTCATTTTAAAACACAACAAAATATAAAAAACGGGTAATGAAAAATGTATTTGGTTAAATAATTGTCAAAAACAGACACGTGTCATGTGATTTACGGTAGTGGTCGTCAGAAAATTCTTAATTTTTGTATACTTATTAAGGACATGATAATACAATTACCCTGAAAATTTGAAGTCGATCGACCGTATATAATCCGAGATATTCAATTAAAAATTGGATAATTAACATTGATTGTATACGATCTCTGTAGTTCTGAATCAGTTTCTTATTTATAAAAAAAGAACTAACTGTCAGAAACTTTCCAAAAACTGACAGTATTTCAATGCATTTGTTATGAATTTAAAAAAAATAAGAAATTTTTTTTGACCGTCTAATTATTTTTAAATAACGGTTTAAAGTTCAACAATTTATGGAAAAGTATACATGCATATGAATACTATATGGGCTACGTTTCCACGGGTACAGTCTTGCGTACAAATTATCGATCACTTAGCTACAAGCTAGTATACTTCCGTGGCGCGTATAATCTATAACTTTTTGACAATATTGTACCACGACAACTACCTTAATCTACTCTACGTACTGCTACTCAAGAATCGGGACTATTAGTGATTATTCCTGTAGATAGCAAACAGATTACTGTATCTTACTTTTTGTATAATAGTGTAAAAAGTGTTAACACTTTTTACACTAGAGTACGATACCAAACAAAGCTCATAAGTATCTATATATACACCTATAGAGATGGATACGTGAACGTTTTCTGTAGTAGGTAGGTTTAAGATACTACAAGATGGACGAAGATGGAATTCGCAGGGGAGTCTTTCTTCGCCGAAACAAAATGACAACCTATCGATTTATTATGGCGCAAGGTGTTTTAAGATAATGCTTATGTGGCAGGTATCACGAGATGCGTTGTTAAATTCTAATTTAAAAATATTTCCTGGTATATTTTAAGCCCAACTTCATTTTTTAAACGGTTTTATTTAGTTTGACTCCGTATATTTATTTATAACTTTGTTTCAAATTTTGCGACAGCTTTTTTACCTACTTCCGGTTAACCGATTGAGTTGAAATTTTGCACGCATGTGGAGTTCAGATGACAATAATATTATGATAACTAGCTGCCAGTCCAACTTCGTCCGGGCGCAAATCGCATTTTTGAATTTTCACCCTCTTCCGTTAACCGACTGAGCATATATGTAGCTATGAACACAATACAATATTATGCTAACTACCTGATTCTGAGGAGTTTGCGCAATGGTACAAGCCAAAAATCAAACTAAATACTAAAAAATAAAAATAGCTAAGAAAACTTTTATGTTAAGACAGTTGTCGTGGTTAAGGCGCATGATAATACAATTACCCTGAAAATTTGAAGTCGATCGACCGTATATAATCCGAGATAAATCAATTAAAAATTAGATAATTAACATTGATTGTATAGGATCTCTGTAGTTCTGAACCAGTTTCTTATTTATAAAAAAAGAACTAACTGTCAGAAACTTTCCGAAAACTGACAGTCTTTCAATGCATTTGTTATGAGTTAAAAAAAAATAGGAAGACATTTTTGACCGTCTAATTATTTATAAATAACGGTTTAAAGTTCAACAATTTATAGAAAAGTATACATGCATATGAATACTGTATGGGTTACGTTTCCACGGGTACAGTCTTGCGTACAAATTATGGATCACTTAGCTACAAGCTAGTATACTTTTGTGGCGCGTATAATCTATAACTTTTTGACAATATTGTGCCACGACAACTACCTTAAGCGGTTTTATTTTAAGACTTTTATCAGACTAAAACAAAAACGTGGGGCGCATAAAAACCTGTATAAAGATTGTATAATTAAATAATAACGACTTGTCTAGAAAAATGTGTTTCCAAGCCCTCCGAAAGAAATGTTTCAAATGCGTCCCACGTTTCTATTTTCTAGTTTTGGTACCGCTGATGATTGAAAATGTACCGCGTTTAACTTAAAAGTTTATTTACCTATTTTTATTTTTTAGTTTTTTGTTTGATTTTTTTAAATAGTTACCATCGAAATATTTTCTAGATACCATTCCTTCTCATTTCAAAATTAACCTTGGATATAATTTGAAATTGGTATCGTCCATGATAATTAATTTGAATTTGGACTAAATAAAGCAAATGCAAAATTTTATAAATTTCCAAAGTTGCGTAGACTGTGTTTCTTCATTTTATAAGATTTTGAATTTGTAATATGGAAAAAGGAAATCTAATATATATTTTTAAGGTCAGTAATTATTAGGGATATTTTAGCCTGGTGCCAATTAATAAATTGTCGAAAATATTAGAAATATACTTAATATGATATGAAAATCAGCTGCTTAACGGACGTATAACAAATTTAGTAGGTATATCTCGGATATTATTAATGTGATTTACTCACCGAAAATAACCTTCATTAAATAAAATATTCAATGGATACTATTTTTATTAGATTGGAACCTGGAATCTCAGGGTTTGCATAGACTACGTTATATAAAACTCATTTTATATTTCACTGAAAAAAGTAACTTTTTGAACAAAATTTTGATGATTTTTGAAGTTCTATCAACAAAATGAAACGTAAAAAAAGGAACAATTAAAATTAAAAACACTTAATTGTGCACGTTTTTATTTTTTAATGTTTACATTTTATACCAGAGTTTTTTTATAAATTCCACAATTATTGAGTACGTAATTTTAGTTTTCTACTGCTTATACAATATGCCTACGTTATAAATAAAAAACTGCTATGTAAAAATTCGTTATATAGTAAAAGTAATTGTATTTTTTCTTCGAAATCTATAATATAAAATCTCAAAAATAAATGTGATTGTTGAAATAACAAAACCAATGCCTAATAATATGATTGCACCTTGAATATGCTGAATTGATAATGGAATTAAATCAGTATTTCGTGATCGTTTCTTTTTAGAAACCAAATCCGCCATCCATTTCCCCGGAAAACCACTAGAATGTATCCGAAAAACCGAATGATTAATTTTCGTATAAAGCGGATGATTTTTCTGTACATGTATATAAAAAAAACTTGTTCTGATAAAGTCATCTTGAATAATAAATAATCTTTCGTATCCCTGGTCATCTAACATAAGTTTGTAGTGACTCCAGAAAATACCTTCAGCTGTCGCCATCGCAAAATCTTGCTGTTTTGCCGCTCTTCTAATACTCTCTTCCCGTGTATAATTATCTGTCTTTGCTCTTTTTGCTAACACAACAAATGCTTCGTCATCGATTCCTTTTAAAACCCCTAACAGTCTTTTAGTCGCTCGAATACTTAAACCTGATTCCGCTAGCTGCTGTACAGTCGATATCTGAGCTCCTGTTCCAGGATTTGTCAGAATGCTGCTCAATTTCCCTTGAAATCCTACCGCAAAATGCATTCCATAGAAGAGCAAGATCATCATGAAGAATCGAAGTAGTTTAGTTGTTGGTTGCCGATCAGGAGCTCCACCAATTGTTATTTGCAATGTTTGCATTAAACAATAGCTGTACGAATGACTGATTTTTGGTTCATCATTGAAATAAGCTATGAACCACCAGGCTAATGTTGTTACAAACAAACATATCACTATCGTTGGCCATACATTTGGTTGGTATGTAAAAAACATTATTTCTGAATATGGATGTTGCTTTGCAATTGGAACTGCCCACACAACATGATAAGTTATTATGTAATATGTTACATCAAAAGCTAACTGGTTTTGGGCATTCCAAGGTGCACCAAAATGTATTTTAGCTACATTATCAAATCCCAACAAAACTTCATTGAAATTGGTTTTAGATACTTTATTATAATATTCACTTTCGTTGAATTTTAAATTGAAATTTAATCCAAGTGAAAAAGCGATGGTTTCAACAAATTTATTTGCCAAACCATTACCATTCAATGTAACGTATGGGTCAGCAATAACATTTGACCAAAAATTAAATGGGCAGTTGTAAAAATTATAAATACTACTCGTTAAATTATTATTGCAATGAAATAACGTTAAAATTTCAATTTTTTTGCCACAGACTTTACTCATATCCAAATAATTCCACGTATATCTAAACACTTTGCTGGTTTCTTCGTCATAAACTAGCATGTTAACATCAGTCACGTACATTACCCAAAGTTGCTCGAATATTTGAAGAATCTCTTCACTTTGATTCTTTTTTGAGGTCACTATCAAAAATTGCGCTCTCGGATTCCAAAATGTAAAAGTTTGTAAATACGATACATTGGCTTGATTTAATAATAAATACCCATCGGCTTTACCGAATTGCGTTTGCTCTGAATGGTTATTTTCGTAATCTGTTAAATTTGCTAAAACTGTTTTAGGTCCCAAATTATTTGCAACCAAGTTTGATAATTTTATATCTGTTTCGTCATAGAAAACAATCCAAAATTTCAGTGTTAATGTCAAATTTAAAATACATGATGACAATTTGTTCGACGACTCGTCATTTAGTTTCAAAGTATTTAATTCCGATTTTTCGTTAACCACAAAAGAAACGCAACTCACTAACCACACGAAGATGTTGACATATTAATTAGTACACATATTTGTCCGTCAATTTGTTTCACGGTTAACTAGTAACTATTTAGGCATTAAAATTTATATTAAAAAAGTTGTAGTTTTCATAGTTTAGTAAAAGTTTAATGGATTTGATTCATCAATCATATCACACGATCTAGGGTAAAAGTGCTGACAAAATAATGTGTTTGTACAGGGTGAATAATTAATAGTAAATATACTAATTTGATTAATAATAAAAACCGGCCAAATGCCAGTCGACCTCGCGAGGTGAGGATTACGTACCATTTCGTTTTCCATGAGAACTTTAAGACTTAGGATTTTCGTTTAGGTTTTCCTGTTAACTATGTAAACTATTTCTTTCAAAATTTTGGGCTCGGTAGTTTCGGAGATAAGGAGAGGATGCTCAATTTTGGTATATTTTTTTAACATCTTTTAAACTATACATTTTCAAATTATAAAAACATATACCTGTATTCCTCATAATAAGTCCTTTCATTTCATGTCACATCATACACTTAAAAAATACTTTTTTCTAATTACAATAGTTCTGAACGAAAAAGACATGTAAAAATTAGTTACTTATTGAAAGGAATGCTATTTTTTCTACTAAATCTATAATACAAAATCTCAAAAATCAATGTAATAGTTGAAATAACAAAACCGATGCATAATAATATAATCGCTCCGTAGATATGTTGAATTGACAATGGAATTATATCAACGTTACTAGGACGTTTATTTCTTGAAACCAGATCTATCATCCATTTCCCTGGAAAACCACTAGAATGTATTCGAAAAATGGATTGATTGATTTTCGTATAAAGTGGATGGTTTTTTTGTATATGTAAAAAAACTAAAGTTGTTCTTATTACTTCATCGGTTATAATAAATAATGCTTCGTAGCCTTGTTCATCTAACATAAGCTCGTAGTTACCCCAAAAAAGGCCTTCAGCTGTTGCCATTGCAAAATTTTGTTGCCTTGCAGCTTTAGGAATTCGGATGCTCCACGAAGAATTATCTGTCTGAGCTCTTTTTGCTAGCAAATGAAATGATTCATCATCAATATTTTTTAAAAAATTTATCACAGTTACACTCAATTCAATACTTAAATCTGAATCCAGTAATTGCTGTATACTAGATATCTGAGCTCCTGTTCCGGGATTTGTCAGAATACTGCTCAATTTTCCTTGAAATCCGACCGAAAAATGTATTCCATAGAAGAGCAAAATTATCATGAAGAATTTTAGTAGTTTAGTCATTGGTTGCCGATCAGCCGATCCACCAATTGTTATTTGCAATGTCTGCATCAAACAATAGCTGTACGAATGACTGATTTTTGGTTCATCATTGAAATAAGCTATGAACCACCAGGTTAATGTCGTTACAATTAAAATTAACACAATAGCAGGCCATACGTTAGGTTGATACGTAAAAAACATTATTTCTGAATATGGAATTTGCTTTGCAATTGGAACTGCCCAAACGATACGATAAGTGAACAAATAATATGTAGCATCAAAAGATAATTCTTCTTTGATAGTCAAAGGCTTGCCCATATGCAATTTAGCTACATTATCAAATCCTACCAAAACTTCTCGAAAACTAATATTAGATCCGTGATATTCACTCACGTTGAAATTTAAATTTAAATGTAATCCAAGTGAAAAAGCGATAGTTTCAATAAATCGATTGGCTATACCATGACCAGTCAATGTAATGTATGGGTTATAAAGAGTTTCTGACCATAAATTAAATGTGCAATTGTAAAACCTATTAATATTTGTAGTTAAGTTGTTGCTGCAATGTCTTAAAGTTAATGTTTCAATTTTCTTGCCACAAGCTTTTGCCATTTCCAAATCATTCCATGTATACCTCAATATTTTATGAGTTTCTTCATCATAAATTAGCATATTAACGTCAGTTACATACATCGCCCAAAGTTGCTCGAAAATTTGAAAAATCTCTTCACTTTTATACTTTTTTGAGGTCACTATAAAAAATTGCGCTCTCGGATTCCAGAAAGGAAAATTCTTTAAATACGAAACATTGACTTGATTTAATAGTAAATATCCATCAGCCATTTCATTTTCAATTCGATTTGAGTTCCATTCTAAGTGACTATTTTTTGATAAAACAATTTTAGGTCCCAAATTATTTGCTACCAAGTTTGTTAATTTCATTTCTGTTTCATCATACAAAACAATCCAAAATTTCAGTGTTATTGTCAGGTTTAAAAAACATGATAATAATTTATTCGACGAGTCGTCGTTCAGTTTTAAAATATTTATTTCCGAATTTTCGTTCGCCACGAAAGGAACACAACTCACTAAACACAAAGCAAGCTTGATACATTTAGTTGACATGTTGGCTTTGATTTTTAACGGTTACTAGTACTAACTATTTAGTTAAAATATTACGAAACTTTGTAGTTTTATTATTTCTACAATATAGCAGCGTCTATTTTAAGTCTAATAAAATTAACTGATAAAATCGTACATGGTACATGCTAATTAATTATACCGAATGTACAAATGAAACAACGTAAAAAGATGGTCATCAACGTGATTCACGTTTAGATAAATACACACAAAAAATAATCAGTCAATAAATGCTTTTTTAAAAAAGTACACGGAATTGGTCGACGGGATGTATTAAAAAAACCGGTCAAATGCCAGTCGAACTCAAAAGGAGAGGGTTCTGTACTATTCCATTTTCTGTGAAACAAAGACGAGATTTTCATTTAAGTGTTGCTGTAAACTATGAATGAGACCCTATATTCCCTATTTTTTTCAGAATTTTAGGCTCAGAAGTTTTAGACATAAGGGGGGATCCTCGACATTCGTATATTTTCTTTAATATCTGTTAAACTACGCTTTTAAAATTAAAAAAATATATAAGTATGTATATTTGTATTCCGCAAACGAACCTTTCATTTGATACGTCACATAATACTCTTGAAAAAGTTTTCAAAAATATATCTATTTTTAGTGTATTTGCCATATGGCAACATACACTATTGGCGTCGGTCGGATGGCGGGACCTAGGGGTCGGACCAAAATTTCTCGACGTTTCATAACCTCCTAAACACATTGGCACCATTTTTGAAAATGTTTATATATATATGTATATATATATATATATATATATATTTATATATATATATATATATATATATATGTGTACGGGCAATAACTTTCGAAAGAGTTAATTGATTTTAACGAAATTTGGACCACGTGTTGAAATCCATCACCGCAAGAAGCCTATTTAAAATGGGCGTAATCGGGCCATTTTAAGGGTAGTTTTTAGGGGTTTTTGGGCCCCAAAATTCCGAAAAAATTCTCAGAATCGTTTCAAAATTGATATTTAACCTGTCAGTAGCAATTAAAAAGTGCCCCTAAAATTTTAATAAAATGGCCTCAACAGGACCGGACTTACAAATTTTTTGAAAACACTAATTTGCAGATAGTGATTTATTTATTGAAGGGTGTCTTTAATTCGGTGTAGACGTTAGATTGATAATAATATTACAATTAAGAAAAAAAATGTTATTTTAAGGGGTGTATTAAGGGGTTAAATTTTTTATTTTGCCCAAAAACAAACTTAATTTCACATAATAAAAGTATAAAACCACACGGCCCTATACAAGCAAATACACTATATTGTCGGCAGGGTTTTGGCACTGCGACCCGGGTTTTTAATAGGTGTGTTTGGTATATTAGAGTAGAGTAGATAACTTAGTAAAATTTACTCTGAAAAGTGTTCGTTGGGTTTACCATATGTGTGCACCTATAACAAATGTGCTATTGACAGATTTTACAAGGTTAGAGTTAGAACATAAAGACAAGTTGTTTTTATATTTTTAATTTGTAACTGATTTCATTTTAAGACATAAAACAAGCCGTAAGGTGGTCGTATATTCGAACTCTACAAGTGCGACCCTTAAGGTCCACACGACCCAATATGATCTTAACAAATTAGACCCGAGAAATTTTTTTCAAAAAATTCTAAAATAGTTGGCAAAACCAAAAGTGCACATTCCGCTAAGTTTTGCGCTGTATGAAAAATTTTTTTTTAAAAGCAATAAAACAGCTTACAATATTCTACTTGTCATACCCTTTCATTTGATACCAATATCGAAAGGATTTTAAAGAAAAAAGCAAACCGCCATTTTGTTTTGGCCGCCATATTGGAAGTCACACTGCTCATTGTATTCTACTTGTCATATCCTTTCATTTGATACCCATGTTAACACTTTTGAACTGGAGTACAATACCAAACATCAAATTTCGCTACAAATTGTGCGTAGTTATTGTGAAAAAATAATATAGATAATAATTAGATTTTACAAAATAAATATGTCAATATTTATTAGCACATAACGTAGGTATAGTTAAAATTCGTAACAATATTATAAAAGCGGCAATAAACGTTGGTCGGAGCTGTTAGGATGTCATAAATAATTATTAATGCCAATCGTTAAAATTAAGTGACGACAGTATACTGTGTGTCTGGTCGATATCCGACGAGCGCTTGGAAAATATTAAGTTTATTTTACACTATTAAATAAGATATAATAAGATGATCTTATATTGTCATAAATACTTATTAGTGCCAGTTGTTGAAATTACGTGACAATAATATCTCTGCATGGATAAGTCCCAACGACTAAGGAATGTTTAGCATGTAGCGCTGTTCTGGTTATTCCACTGTTAGAACCAGTTGGATTTATATAAGGGCACTTGGGATCAGCGTCCGATCTAGGGGCGGGCAACTCGGACATTTGTGCAGGGCACATTTTCGCTGTGTGAGAAAAACACCTAATTAACGTAAAATTTCACATATCGATTCTTTTAGTCGCGATCAACTTGATCCTCATTGTATACAAGGCTGTTCAGAAAGTTTAGCGCGTGTTTGTAAATTCGAGATTTTAATTTTATAATCAATATCTACATAAATATGATTTATTACTTAATTAATTATTGCGATTTTACTGTTGAAAACTATAGTATTATTCTGTGTTTCTTGTTGAGATTCGGATAATTAACCGGCTTAAATGGTTAAAAAAAATTACGTTACTAATTGACAGTTCACCATGGTGGCCCTTCCCCCCACCTGTACTTTCCAGTGGAACAATGGCAAAATTATATTGTGTTACATGTTTCTTTCTAAATATATGCTTTTACTCAAATTTACAGAAATTTAAAAATAAAAAAAAAAATGTTAACTCGTTTCATATCCATATTTAAATATATAAATTATATAATATTTAGTAGGTTTGGATAGTTTGCAGCCAAAAATTTTTGGCTGCAAACTATCCAAACCTACTAAATATTATGCAAAACCAGCCGTAAAAATCTATATTTTATCATAAATTATATACTTTTTAATTAATGATTTTTATTTATTTTCATACGACGTTTCGTCCTTATTTCGGGACTTTTTCAAGTACTGTAACAAATTATATAACAATAGAAATTTATTTAATGAAAATAAATAAAAATCATTAATTAAAAATTAATAATATTGACTCTACCAACAGTAATAGATATATTAACAAAATAAAATTACTTGCAATATACTGTTCAATTAATTTTTTATTTATAAAGATTTTCGACCAACAATTTCGGTCCTTTTCAATTTTCAAAATTAAATTACAATTGTTTAAATAAAACCAAAACAAAATATTAAAAACAGTTATTAAATTTTTTATAAAAATTATATAATCTATGGTAATTTAATTTTGAAAATTGAAAAGGACCAAAATTGTTGGTCGAAACGTCTTTATAAATAAAAAATCAATTGAACAGTATATTGTAAGTAATTTTATTTTGTTAACATTAATTAAAAAGTATACAATTTATTCAAAAAATCTGTGAAGTCTATTTTATATACTTTTATTTAAGGGGTGGCAATTTGTCTTTTTGACCGGGGCGCCGTAACCGCTAGAGCGGGCGCTGTTGGGCCTAGGCAATTTTTTTCCTCTTGAGGTATGGAACCCTTAAAATGAACGAAGACAGTTTACTGCAAAAGACATCAGTAAAATTAAATTAATCAAAAAATAAAACGTTAATGCGTGTGTCAAATATAAAAAAAAGTTTAGTTAATCACATTAAACAGTGATAACAAAATAAATGGCATGTTATAAATAATTATGAGTAACTAATTGATGGAAAAGTGACATCATTTTGTTATATCATGTGTTTGTTAAACACAGAAAAGGCATTAATCATGGACAGGGGCGGATGTAGGTTTTTACCTGCCTAAAGCTTATTTAAATCTAATGGGGCCATATTTTTGTTAGATCAGGAACGATTGAAGTCCTACAAAACACAAAAAGTGCAAGATTCAACATTTGCACAAAAGGCAGTTCGCCTAGTAAGAGCAAAGGTATTAAAACACTTGCACGTTGGTGGCGAGGTTGAGAATTTGGTTTTTTCTATTTTTACGGTTCAGCAATGTGTAAACAAACAAAATGATCGTGTTTGGTTAGAGTGCAAATCAAAAGACAATTTGGACCAGCAAATTGCACTGTGAAAGCAAGCGCTTGCATCAGTGATGGTTTAGGCCGCGGTAACTGCCACAGGACGTCCACCACTCGTTTTCATTAAACAGGGCGTATAGGTAAATCAACAAATCTACCGTGAAAAGATTTTAAACGATGCTTTGTTACCTTGGGCACGTAAACAATTCGGTAGAAACCATTGGACGTTTCAGCAAGACTCGGCACCATCCCATAAAGCCCGTGAAACCCAACGTTTTTTACAAGAAAAAGTTCCCACCTTCATTTCTTCACAACAATGGCCACCATATTCCCCAGACTTAAACCCAATGGATTTTCCATATGGTCCATTCCGGAGGCCAAAGTATTAACTAAAAAATATAAGACGGTCGAGGCCTTAAAGATTGTTCTTCGCCGAGAAAGGGACAAAATACCATCAGATCACATTCGTGCAGCGTGTCGAGCCTTCTCGGACAGACTCGATGCTATTATCCACGCTATGGGTGGCTACATCGAACAATAACATATTTTTTGTTAAACTTGAAATGATTGTACGATATACTGAAGTTTTGAAATAAAAAAAATCAAAATTGACAAATTTACAGCATTTTTCATTGGTAACACTTCGAGTGCCGACCCTTGTATATTAACTATTTTTTACTATACGATAAGTGCTCATTGTTAATGGAAAATTATTAAAAATGTATGATAATTCAATTTTTGTGGGTACTTGACTCTTGGGGTCCAGGGCTTAAGCCCTATTAGTCCCTATAAGGATCCACCGCTGATCAGATTATTTCGAATGTGCAACGTCACGGTTCGTTTGTTTTGTTTATCTTGCAATTTTCACTATGAGACGCAATGCATTTGTTTTTCACAGTGCATCTAATCGGTCAATGGTTAGTCGTTTCCTTAAACAAATATTGTGTCAAAAAATATTCGTTCATATAGCAGTGGTCTGTGGGCGTAAAAATAGAGGTGGGGCATGACCAAACTTTATTAAGCCTCGTTCACAGTGAGCTACACTTTGAGAAATGGAGAGCAGGTGGAAAATAAATAAATAAATAAATTTTAATGACCAGGTGTAGGGGTACAAATTTTATGTGAAAGGGAAATTTTACATAAAATTCCTGCAAAGACATAGAAGGCCTAGTTAGCTTACAAAACTACGTATTTAAACTAGAAAATTCTTTTTTCTTTCTGTACTAGCCTTTTTCAGTTTTGAATATGAAATTGCCAATTTAAAATTAATATAACCTTTCAATTTTCAATTTGTGTTCTTACAATATCTGTATTAGCAAAAATAAATTTTGAATTTAGATTTTTGAACTGAGTAAAGTTTTGATAAACGTAATTTTCTTTTATGATGTTTTTATTGGCATAACGGGAAATGTATATATCAAAAGAAGTTTCACCTCATTAAACTGAGACCTTGTAGATATTTTGAACATTAACTAAGGGGTGGCCATTCGTATAATGGAATACGAACAAAGGGGTGTCCGTTCGCATAATGGATAAAGCAATATCGATGATGAGTATTTACAATGAATGTGTTTCTGTGTACAGATGTGGAAAAATTGTTTTCAGATTGTATTTTTCGCTTGGAGAATACGCAAGGAGTACGAACTTCTTTTATATAAAAAGTTTTCTAAATTTAAGAGATCACTAGTAAGAAATATATACCGAAAATTAACTAAATAAAATGAAGATAAAAAGTCGACGTAACAATATACATTATAATATCAATTAATTAGAAAAAATGGAGGTTATGATAGATGCACTAACAATTAATATTTCAGGAATTGATTAATATAAGTTCAGGGTTGTTACTTGTTGAAATCAATATCAATAATCATAGTTTGTAGGGATTGTAATGCTGGATCCAACAATCTAGTTGGATTCAGCACATTTTTGGCCTTGCTGGATCCAAGATCTGGCGCTGGATCCAACGGCGCGGATCTGCAATCGGTGAAAAACCGGGTATATTTGCAGTTTTTTAATAAGTAAGCTGAGAGATAACACCATCAATAACATTTCAGAAAGCAAAAAAAAAGTTACATAATTGATTGGCTTTATTCTTTAAAAGTCAAGTCTTAAATTATATAATACAATTTATATTAAAGTTTTATTTCTAATAAGAGTTAACTAAAGGTTTTATAAGCGAGCTACGCAATTTTGTTTAAAAATTATTGAGATTGAGAAACTGAGACTAGGCAAATGAATAACTATTTTAGATATCTAGAATTTAATTTAGGTGATTTACGATTGTATTATAATATGATAAATAATAATAATACTCCGAATACTCGTAACTATTACTTACTATTAGAGTACTTTACTAACGCCAAAAATTAATTATAACTACAAACGATTATTTGATGTAAATGTAGTTAAATAGTTATTAAAGTTTAGAGTTCAAAAAAAATTGCTTCTTTTATTTTAATGCTGGATCCAGCTGGATATGCTTTGATACAGCATAAATCCAGCTGGATTGAAAATGCCGCTGGATTGGAATCCCAAATAATTAATGTTGTAAAGTAGCATTCACATGACTATTTGTATCAACGAGTAGCAGAAGCAACCTGTGATTTTTAATATCAATGATTGAATCACAGGTATGTGAAATATCACACATTTCTACGGGATACACTTATAATAGGGATGTTGACTGTATTCAAATAAAAACATAAACGTTAAGTGGTAGTTTCTATGATAGAAATACTAAAAAACACTATATTTTTCCTTATTTTTAAGGACTTTAATTAATATTTAATAAATAAAACTTAATAAAATCACTCTTAAGTCACGTGACAACAGACACCAATCAGAGCGCATGACGTCATAGGTTCCGCCGCTGTCAAAAAACTTCATTGTTTGGTTAATATTTAGAGTGTAATTTATTATTATTTTTTTATAGGAAACGTCAAATTACATGTAACTATAGCGACAACTAAGAAACAACTTTTCATCACCTCCAGTTTACTAGCGTTTATGAGCACAGAATACGCATCTATAGAATGTTAGCTCCCGTGTAAACGTTTGAGCCTCCTTTGGTACGACTCCGTGACGTCACGGCAGTCACGTGACAAGTATTGGCGTTTTGGACCGAAATTTAAAACGGAATTTAAAATACATGATTTTTAAAGCGTGAGTCGTATTTAAATAAAAATAAAAAATATTTGTGGCTATATTAGGTACTTATGCACGATTTAAAACACTTTCCCAAAAATAGTCAACATCCCTATTGGCGTTTGTGATCTCTGTTATCGAGCGCCCAGAATTTACAATATTCATCTGTTCAAAAATTTTGTTGCATCTGTACAATTATAGACGCGTAATATTTACAGTCATACGTGTGTGTGTGTGTCACCATATAAAACACTGTACGTCTACTGCACAAAGCACTTTTCAGGCGACAAAAAGCAAATTGTTCCAAATGTGTGCAATTATGTTTGAAGCGACGCGTGGACGTGAGCAAATATTCACACACACTTGCAGGCACGCACATCACGCACGTATATTAAAATAAGTGTAATATTGATCGGGAAATAATTTTCGAGTTATGTGATTTTTATAACGATTCGTAAACTTGCAATAACAGCGCTGCTGGCACAAATGTATCGAGTGATGCAATTATATTCATGATTTATTTGTAACAATAATGGGGGATAGTGTGGTGTAGTGGTCAGTGTGCTTGCTTCTGGACCGTACTGTCGTGGGTTTGAATTCCGCCGTTGTTCATAGTTGTTTTGTGATGTCGATTTATTTGATATTGTATTTATTTGTAATATTATTATAATTATAATTATTCCAATAGGTGTTGAAGCCAAAAAGTCGTATATTAAAAAAAATATTAATAATACAAATAGGAAAAGTAAGAAACTATGAAAATCTTAACTCAAGGACTAATCGGTGCTTAGCCAGGGGTTTGGCTCTACTAGAGATTTCATAACTTTTTAGCAGTGAAATCATTATGAACTTGTTAGTCTTGGCAAGCAAATTCACGCGAAATGTTTTTGGTGAAACTTCATTTATTTTTGGCAGGTGCCCTAGATTTTTTTTCACTATTTTTCATCGATGAAGGTTTGTGGACCACTTTTGCACAATTTTGCACATCTTCCTTTAAGTACAGATATGCACCGCGTACACCACAGGTGGAGGGGGGATTTTTCCGATTTCTTAATTTTGCTGTTGTTTACATGCAAATCCTAGCCTTCTAGGACTTCAGGAAGTATCTACCTTAGAGGTTTTGATGATCATCAGTCAGTGAATCAGTGAGTTAGTAACGAAATCGACGTATTTCAGATGTCAATAAATCTGAAACCACACAACCTATATAATTGATAATAAGCATGTTTAATAAGTCTGCTAAGGACATCTTATCCTTAAAATTTCAGCCTTTTATCATTATCCAGACCGAAGCTATGACAGTTCGAAAATATGACAAAACGCTTTCAGAAAAGGCCCCGCTTCCTTTGATTCGTCTTTGGCGGGAGCACTACCTGCCTTTCCTGGAAACGTTTCGTCATATTTTCGAACTGTCATAGCTTCGGTCTGGATAATGGTAAAAGGCTGAAATTTTAAGGATAACATGTCCTTAGCAGCCTTACCAAACATGCTTATTATCAATTATTTAGGCTGTGTGGTTTCAGATTAATTGACATCTGAAATACGTCGATTCATCAATTGAATAACATTACTGAATAAAAAATTTTATAATGCATTTTTAACTGTCATGAAGTTCCGTACGTTTATTTTCAGCAGACCCACCTTAGAGAGTAAAGTAACGAAACGTTCGGAAGTAGGACCGATCTGCAGTGAAGAATGCGAAACGGTTTACACCAGAGAACGAAGGTGACGTATTCATACAGAGAAATACAATATAACATACCCTTCGGTAAATTTACCTCCATTAATCTAATGCCAACGCACGTGACACGGTACAGTGGCGAATTCACGTCTCTCTCTCTCGCATTCTCTCTTTGGATATGTTTTGTGCGGCATGTTTCGTGCGTGAACCGTTTGACGTGGACAAACGTTTATGCATAAAGGGGGGATCTCGTATTCATAGCTGACTAAGCGAGTGGACCCCGTTTACTGCTTCGTTTGAAATTTCGTTCTATTTTTATCAAAGCCGAAAAGAAGGGTTATCATTTTAACACTCTATTATGTATTTATGTGGGTTGGTATATATGTTCTCTTCTAGGGACCAAATTTGTGGATCGGTTTTGATAACCTGCCAGTTTATATTCGAAATATTATTGTTGACATATTGACTTTTTGCTTTTTTGTCCTTGGTAATTAATATAAAATTTATTTGTTGGGAAAAAAGGACACTTTAAGTAAACACTTATTAGTGTATTTGCCATAAGGCAACATACACCATTGGCGTCGGTCGGATGGCGGGACCTAGGGGTCGGACCAAAATTTCTCGCCGTTTCATAACCTCCTAAACACTTTGGCACCATTTTTAAAAATGTTTATATATATATATATACATATATATTTATATACATTTATATATATATATATATATATGTGTGTACGGGCAATAACTTTCGAAAGAGTTAATTGATTTTAACGAAATTTGGCCCACGTGTTGAAATCCATCACCGCAAGAAGCCTATTTAAAATGGGCGCAATCGAACCACTTTAAGGGTAGTTTTAGGGGTTGAAAAATGTTTTTGGGCCCCAAAATACCGAAAAAATTCTCAGAATCGTTTCAAAATTGATATTTAACCCGTTAGTAGCAATTAAAAAGTGCCCCTAAAATTTTAATAAAATCGGCTCAACAGGACCGGACTTACAAATTTTTTGAAAACACTAATTTGCAGATAAGTGACTTATTTATTGAAGCGTGTATTTAATTCGGTGTAGACGTTAGATTGATAATAATATTACAATTAAGAAAAAAAATGTTATTTTAAAGGGTGTATTAAGGGGTTAAATTTTTTATTTTGCCCAAAAACAAGCTTAATTTCACATAATAAAACTATAAAACCACACGGCCCTATACAAGCAAATACACTATATTGTCGGCAGGGTTTTGGCACTGCGACCCGGGTTTTTTTGTTAATTTGCGACGTTTCGTCCCTTTATTGGGACTTTTTCAAGCTTATAACTGGAATTTAAATATAAAATACAATTTTTAAAATTTACAATTGAAATATAAAATATCACATATTAATTATACACACCATTAAATGTTTTGTTTAAGTAGATATAAAAGTTAACATGTATATATAAATTTTATTAAAACAATTGTTCATAAAGACTTTTACATAAAACCGGTTTTAAAAAAAAAAATTTATTTAGTGTTTAGTGTTATTCAGTGTTTTGCTGAAGATGGGAGCTTAGCTCTCGAAATGTACATCCACTGAATAAAACTGTTGTGGTAAGAAGTAACTATTCTTTCTTTTATTTTTATTGTTCCAACCACAGTGCTCTTAATATTTATATAAAATTTGTAATAAAAATTAAAATTTTCCTATTTTTCAACGTCTAATCTTCTATCTTCACATAAACAGTACGCCACGTGACGTCATTCTGGTGCTTACAATGTTTGGTCAGATGGAACGAGGCAACATTTGGTCTACTAACCTCGGGTCGTTGCAATAATCGTCTTTGATTCAATGATTATTATGAATACTGGAATAGTATGAACATATAAACAAACGATTGGGATCAACCAAGCGATCACCCCTACTGTATACTAGTCGCCCGTCCTATAGTTCTCCCCACTGGGTAAACATACTAGGCATGCCCCACACAACACATGTACGAATGACGTGACGCACACATAGCCCTAATATACGTACATACTGTATGTTCTACAGAAACAATATATTTTTAACAGGCTGTTGTTGGTATCTAAAAAAATCTTGCAACTCGATTTTCACTATCTTGCAAATATCCTAATAGCATAAAACTTTGCAGTCGTATGTAGTTTTGATGACAATACAACATTATGATATTTTGGTTACAATAATATTTATATAACAAATTAAAAAATGGAAAAAAAACGATAGGTGGTTGCAGTGTTGATGTTTATGGTGGGAAAATGTGTCTCCAGCTGTTTTAACTCTTGAAATAATATGTAATGACTAAAAGTTTGAAAAGATCCATGCTGCTATTTATATGATGTTTAAGGCTGTCGGAACGCTTTGAATTTAAGTCAAAAATAGAGCTTCGGCTGTCAACTGATTGTAGACTTATTCGTCAACATTCTGCAAAAAATCTTTCTCTATAAGGAAGATAAAGGACAAATCTAGGTTTCTAATGAGCTACTTTTGTAATTTATGTACGATTTACTAGAAAAAATTTGGCATTAATTGTGCTAAAAAAACACACGTTTTCAATGGCACACTATGACCTTATTCGTACTTATTTCACAAAACTGTTCCATCACAAACCTAAAGTGACTCTTCTTTTTTCGGAAAAGTTTTTTAAATCTTCAAAATATTTCCAAAAATTAGAGTAATCAGTTGACAGCGGCACCCTTGCAATAAAATTTTTTAGCCTCGTAGTTAGCACCAGCCAAAAATTAAAACGTGTGGATGATTTGAGCGAGACAGAGCTAAAGAAGGCCACACTTACAATATGTCTTTTTCCTACCTCGCCCCTTACCGCTGGGTCTCAGCACAAACAAAATTGGGAGCGTTCCGACAGCGTTAAGGTAAATATGCTGTGTTTGTAAACATTTGTATATTTGGTTGTGTACTTAATTTTAACATGTGTTGTACTTTATAGATGCCTGATGAAGATCAAATAAATGACCGAAACGTCGCTAAATTAACAATTGGTTTAATAATTTACATCAATTCCACTTTCCTGCTAACTCAATTGTGTATGTTTGAAAAAAATACGGACGCAACAATTTCCAAAGAAAATTTAGAATTTCAAGAAAGTAAAAAATCAATTTCTTTCTCGTCTTTAAGGTTTAGAAGCATAATGAAATAACTGAAAATAGGTGAAATTACTGCTTCATGTTTTTAAACATTACCAAATAGTTAGAAATTAATTTTCTACTTTTTGTCGCGTTAATATAATGGCGTATTTAGATTTTTTTGAAATTATAAATTTCATTAATGTTCTTCAAAGAGTAAAACGCTTAGCTACCCGAACACGCCAGACGCTTGATATAGTACATGTGCGCTCTCATTCGGGAATGAACGAATTCTTGTACTGTGTTCATTGCTGACGATTTCGTGATGAGATCGGACTATATGTCGAAGTATGGACATGTTAAGATGCTTCCTAGGAATAGTAAGAAACGATTCCGACAGGGAAAATGGTTACTGGAGCAGGAAATGCCAAAGTTGATGATGATTAAAGGAAAAATTATTATCAATGAAGTGATTTTTTCTTCAAACTTTCGGTATATTATTTATTTAAAATGACTACCCACGATCGTGTCAGTATGTGTGTATGTTTGAAAACGAAACAAACGTACTTTATTGCTTTTAATTATTTTTCATTATTTTGGTTACAAATCAATATAGGTGATTACCATTGACTGAAGTAACAAAAAAATAGCAACATAACCTTTAAATTGAGTTTATTTCAAAATTACGAGTACGTCGTTGAAATATTAGAATGTAAAATTGATACGCGAATTCCAAAAAGTTAATTTTTATCCCAAATAAATTGCGCAACCATATCATATTAATTTCATAGATAAACATGGCATATTAAAATATATTTAGACGCATGGTGAAATCTTGAAAACTAGGTAACATAATATTCAAATTCAATAATAAACATTAACAATAACACGAGTGTTTTTTCTTATTAAATCCAATTACCTGAGATTTATTATTGAATTATTATAATAATTTTGGATGCGATATAATGTCGAATAATATTCAAAAAAAATAATTTGAGACTTTCAGGAAGAATTTTTTAATACTGAATACAACCATTTTTTGATGTATCAAATTTTGCCTTCCACAAATTTTAGCTATTGTCGATTATAGACGTTTGACAACTTAGGTCATTAGCGTCTTAATTACATTAAATAACATAATCACTTAAAACTAGACATCACAAAATGTCAATGATTCGAACCCACGACAGCATAAGGTTGGCAACTATGAAAGCATAGAAATTGCACAAGTAGTTCATGATCTCGAATAAGAAACCATTTCGATATTTATCTGGAATGAATTGAGGAAAACCGTAGAAGATCTCAACAAGGTGGCCGGTACAGGAATTACTGTTTCTCGGCGAGGGGCATTAGAAAAAAGTCCCAGCCATATCTGCTTTCACCGATACTCAAACTCAGTGCCTCTAGAATGTGAGTCTAGTGCTCTCACCACTACGCTACACTGCTCGGTTTTTATAGATATATTATTATACTATGTAAATAAATGTTCAATCTTTGTCTCTTTAATATTTATTTGGCACCCCTGGCACTTTGACAACGTGGTAAATTTCCGCGTATAATAAAGTTAAATATGTCACAAAGTATACAATTAAATTAAACTGTTGATTAATGATTAATATATTGGATATTCGACATTATAATGGTTTAATTATCTACCTTATGTATTTGTAGTGTATAATATCTTACATAATTAATTAATAAATGCCAATAACTAATCTTACCTAATTAAATCATCGTATATCAAGCCCTTATACTAGTATTTAATTATTAACTTATGTACCTGGTGGACAAATAGTCATTTTGAATCATCTAAAAATATTGAAAAAACTTCAGTTGTGCTCTAGTCGCGCCAGGGCAATTATATTTTTTATTTACATCATTTATAACTTTGTAATGAAGACCTACATTATGTCTTATAATGATCATCGCAACATAAATGTTTGAACATGGAATAATGTCTCTGTACCTCCGCCATATACTCGTCCCTCCACCATTTAACAGTACTTATATTTTCCACGTTTGCAGTAATACGTTCAAAATGTGTTTATATACGATTATTCGTAGCAAATTAATATACATACTGTTAATTTTAAAAAAAAGAGCGAGTCCTACAGTACTCGCCAATGATGTGTAACATATTTATTTCACACTGTATTTATAAAAGCACGGTTGAAAGCTGTGTCTTTTTCTCTAATACGCTGCAGCACGTATGCCAACTACAGGCCACACCAAATCATTGAATTTTGAATAGCGCGCGGTTTTCTCACTTCCTTGACGCATTTCCGATTCATCCACAAAATTATCCCCTTACCGATTGTGGCAAGCTTTGTTACAAAAACCCTCTCTCTATGATGTAATATTTTCTAAATTGTTTTTTCTTAGCTACAAGGAAAATTGAAGGTTGTTATTAATACCATTAATGAAATTTAATCTCATGATTACATTGGAGAAAACAATTCATTACGAATTATTTATAATTCAAATTTGTAGTTTTCTTTTATTTTATGTAAGTGCTTATTTAAGTTCTTACACCGAGAGCTAAGATGCTACACATTAAAGAATTAGAAAAGACTAGGACTGTTAATCCAAATAATTTTTATTGTAACAGAAAATGTGAATCGACGTCTGGAGCCATTATCACTAATAAATGATAGTATTATAGGAAACAGTACACTTCTTTTCATGTGTACCTTTACTATAATCCCATCCCTTCACTATTTCTCAATATGTGTTTACAATGTAATACGCATCCACTTTTTTATAAATAAAATTAACGCCACCACTGCTGTGATTGACATATAAATGAATTTTGTTATGAATTTCGAAAATAATGTGTTAAGTATAAAATATATCAAATATTTTCCAAACAATAAAGGGCTTTAAGGGGATTTGTCATTTGATTCCATTTGACACTGAGAAAACATTCAACATGTAGAAGCGGCACATAATATTATATTATTACACGTTTGAATACCGAGTGGTAACAAAAACAACGTAACAAAATTTAAACTTTTATACTTCAAAAAAATTGAATTATAATTATAACACGTATTGAGAGTTGTGTTTTAAGCGTGCAGGTTTAATAAAAAATAATTATGTTACAGGTATCTACGATACAGTGTCTAAAATACAAAAAAACAGTATCTTAGATTTAGCCTTAAGAATGGTTTTGATAATCGAAAGATTGTTATTCGAATGAATTTTATAATCGAATGATGCATTCCAAATGATTCCTTCAGCTGATGTATCATAATAATAGGTGTGTTGGTACTATACGTGAATGAATGAATATTTCAACTCTTGAATAAATTTTTCTCTCAGTCTTGAGAGAGTCACCTATATACAGTATTTCATAGTACAGACACATATATAAAAACTATATGGGACCCTTTCAAACAAAAAAAGAATTTTCCAAATCGGTTCAGGCGTCTTCGAGTAATCGGGGAACATACATAAAAAAGATTCCGACGAATTGAGAACCTCCTCCTTTTTTTTGAAGTCGGTTAAAAAGACGTAAGTAATCGAATTCAGTACTGTGCAATTCATAAGCATATCGAGTGAAAACACAATTCATTCTATCTATGCATTCGATATGATTATTAGAACGAATGAATTTTCGATCATTCAGAGAGTCACCTGCATACAGAACACTAGTAGGTAAAAGATTAAGTAATCATATATTAAATACTGTGAAATGCAATTTGAGGGAGAAACAGCTGCATGCAGTGTTTTAAAGAGTAAAGAAAGAACGTAGTATAAAAAAAACTTGGAACGTGTCGCGGGACACGCGTTTGGAACGAAGTCCCTTTCGTATAAGACGTTTTTCGTAACGCGTTTTATATAATCTAAAAACACCCGGTATAATCTAAAAACACCCAGCAATATCTAAAAACACCCGGTATCACCGTATACCAGTATACATTATACGTCTTACGGTTTTTCGTGACACATTACACTTTTTGTCTTACGGTTTTTCGTGACATGTTACATTTTTTCTCGGCTAGGTCTCCTCGCCAACCCGCGATAAAGAACTTCGTTCCAATAATTTATTTCTGGAGACTGTCTTGTAAGTTGTAGCTCGTATGTACAAAAATCATTCGAATGCTTTTGAATAACCTCTCGACATATTTTAAAAACCCGGGTCGCAGTGCCAAAACTCTGCCGACAATATAGTGTATTTGCTAATACAGGCAGTGTGGCTTTATTATGCGAATTTAACTTGGTTTTTGGGCAAAATAAAATATTTGACTCCTTAATACACCCCTTAAAATAATGTTTTTTTTTTCTTAATTGCAATATTATTATCAATCGAACCTCTATTCCAAGTTCTATACACCTTTCAGTAAATAATTCGCTATCTGCAAACTAGTCATTCGTAAAATGTTTAAATCCGGTCCTGTAGGGCCGATTTTATTAAAATTTTGGGGGCACTTTTTAATTGCTACTGAAGGGTTAAATTTCAATTTTGAAACGATTCTGAGATTTTTTTCGGTATTTTGGGGCCCAAAAACTTTTTTCAACCCCTAAAAGCCACCCTTAAATTGATCCGACTAGGCCCATTTTAAATAGGCTTCGTGCGGTGATGGATTCCAACATGTGTGCCAAATTTCGTTAAAATGAATTAACTCCTTCGAAAGTTATAGCCCGCACACATATATATATACCTATATATATATATATATATATATATATATATATAAATATATATATATATATATATACATATATATATAAACATTTTTAAAAATGGTGCCAAAGTGTTTAGGAGGTTATGAAACGTCGAGAAATTTTGGTCCGACCCCTAGGTCCCGCCATCCGACCGACGCCAATAGTGTATGTTGCCATATGGCAAATACACTAATAATCGAATAGTTGGACAATTTTCACTCGAAATATCCCATCTTTATCCTAGATCCAAGGTGTCCCATAGCTCTGCGTCGTAGATTGGATGTTTAATGTTAGACACCATCAGGTATATGAACCAATGTATTTTATGTGATGCGATGCATAATGTGTATTGAGAAGACAGTTTCTGCCTTTGAAGCTTATCCTCACGTACAAAAGGGCTTTGTCATGTTGTCAGAAATGAATATGAACAACTTGTACAAACGTAGGTTCCGTACTTACCTACATAATGTATAATATGTTAATATTACAGTGAGCTGACGGTACCTCTCTTGTAGTCACACATCTTCAACAAAATACATGCCGTTGACGATAATGTGGTGCCAACGACAAAATATAACGTATGGAGAGACGTCCTATAATTCATCATCTAGTCCGATACCGGACTACTAGTTACCAGAGCAGCAGAAGATACTTGAAAGAATATCTGGATAGACCATTTGTTGGGTAACTCAGATCTGAACCGGTTCAAAGAGCCGACTCTGACAAAAGATCCGTGAGAGCCGATTCACTTTTTTTTGAGCCGACGGATCAATGGATCCGCATAACTCAGTGAAACACTTAACACACAGAAGCACATTTTACACTTACGTATCAGGTCTTGCTTTGATGCATCTGTCAGCTCAAATGACTCATGCATCACATGTTTGGCTATGCATTCTTGATTCTATACAGGTCGTGATATGATTGACTGAACTAGGTAACTCAGTGGCAGACTGCAGTAACATATTCAGAGCTCGGCTCTTTTTGAACCGGTTCAGTCAGCCGGCTCACATACGGGATCCAGATGCAAAGATGCAGATCACTAAAAAGACCCGTTTTTCCCATACGATAAGATAGAAGTTAATTTACATTTTTATGTAAAGTAAATGAAAAAATTCCAACCAATTGAGTGGCAGAACCATTCCAACTTTAAAAAATATTGATATTTGACATATTAGGTTGGCTCTAATTAAAAGAAATTAATTAGAGTGGTTGTGATCTTTGATGAATGTTGGATAAGTTTGGATAAAATTCATGACGCAAGATCGATAAAACATCAATATTAAGATTAAAATTGCATTTTCGCTAACGTTTCGGTACGCTTTGCGCCATCTTCAGAGTTCAAATGCTGTCAAATCAAATCAAGATGGTGCAAAGCGTACCGAAACGTTAGTGAAAATGCAATTTTAATCTCAGTATTGATGTTTTATTGATCTTGCGTCATGGATTTTATCCAAACTTACCCAACATTTGACATATTATAATAGAGAAAATAACATTTCTGTTAACGGCTAATAACAAATAATATATTTGCTATATGGTTTTACATGCAAAAATTAACCAAAGCATACTGATCAGCTATGTAACTAATTTCTTTCTGACAGACCTTCAGAACAAAAGAATAGCTGATTTTGTTTTGTTTTCAAAATATTTCCAAACCTAGAAAAATGGTTTTAACAAAACTTTCTTTGAAAAATAAATAGAATAACCAACCGTTATGAAAAGTACTAAGGGAGCATTCGTTTAAATTGTTCAAGCCGTTTTCAAGAAAAATTGTTCTCTTTTCTACTATCAAAGATTATTTATTTATACCGTACAAACATGTCAAGACCTAATTAAATGTATGATTACAGGAAATTAGGATAAGATAAGCAACTCTGTTTGACAGGTCATGGCCTGGAATTAACTGAGGGAAACCATGGAAAGCTTCAACAAAACTGCTATTTTTTAATTTTTTAAATAATATATCGTAAATAATATTGAAGAATGAAAAGGAAAAAAAATTAAGCCATAGGTAATTATTAACAAATTAAATGAAATGTATAAAACTTCATAAGATATCACGTGACTACAAAGCGTACCAGAAATGTTTGTGACGTCAAAATGATAAAAGTTGTGTATTTGTCTATGTTTTATTATACATAATATCAAATTAACCATAGCAACCGGGGCCATAAAAACATTTTGCCGTCACAGAGGTTTTTGGCACGTTATCGGATCTTAGCTTAAACATTATTTTTAAATTAAATATAACTTTTCAATTATCAAATTAGACAAAATAATAAAAGTAGTCTTGTTATAAAACTTGATTTTTCTATTTATGTAAAAAAAAAATTCATTCAAAAACTCCATTACCGTTTCTCGGAGAGAGGCAGTAGAAAAAAGTCTCAGCCCCAGCCGGGATTCGAATCCGGTACTTCCCGAATACGAATTTAGTACTCTCATTGCTCGGTACTAGCACTAAAAAAGTATCCATGTTTAAAATTAAATTAAAAGCGTCGAAACCGTTTTCGAAAAAAAAAACATTTTTCAGTTTGGAATTAGAGATGTTCTGAATCGCGCAGTCAAGGGTTACTAAATACACGGGAAATATGAACGGATCAATCAGATTATGTCTATATTATTATTTACCCTCCGTCCACAAACAAGTTTAATACGTTCGTCTAGTCATTGTGACACGTTTTGCAAATAGAGGGACACAATAATATTGTTTTTGTCACAATACCGTTGATTGTGAAGTCCATAGAAGCTAAGCCACGTCAGTTAAGCAAATATCAATACTAACATTATATAAAACTAGTCGATACCCGCGGCTCTGCACGCGATTGAGATGAAACACCGTATTATGGTCTACTGACGAATTATAGTGCGTGCTATGGATCTAAAAGGCTCGGAAGTTAGATGCAAATGGAGGCTTATGCAGGTACAGTCGGTTGAAAAACTACAAACTTGCGTTATATTATTATTTTTAATTTTTCTTTAATCTAAAAGTTTAATTCCTTGCATAAAGTCATCAAAAAAAATATTTTTCGTGCTTGTCTATGCAAAACTGTATTAGGCATCTTGATCAATTAACAATCAAAGAAACAACTTAACAATAGCGTATTGGACTGTACTTTATAGCAGGAAAGCGACAAGTGACACGACAATCAGCGATAACCAATCACCGACGAGCGCACGTTCTGTACCGGTAACTGGGAGGTGGTGGGAGTCTTCCTTTCCCACGAAACAACCAGGATGGCTCTAAATATAAATTTGCGACGCTGTTTGTGACTAACTTCAGAACCTTTTAGAACCGTGGCGAGTATTATACAACAAAGTAGATGGCATAAAAATCTTCTCCATGAAAATATACGCGTATATATGCCAATTTTCATGTTGATTGGTCAAATGGTTTCGGAGTTTTTTATAAACAGACAAACGTCCTTTTTAATATATAAATAGATTGTAATCTCTACAATTTAGTTTTCTTATGAAGTTTAAGATAATAGTTTCATTATTTGGTCTGCGTTTTATCAATTCATCATCTGCATCAAATTATATGCGGTCTTCAGTAAGTATAATTCTCAATCCGCAAGCAAGTTTTTTCGAGCCGACTTTATTAAACTTTTAGAAGCACCTTTTAATTGACACTATTCAATTTTGAATCAATTCCGAGAATTTTTTCGGTGTTTTTGGACCCCAAAACCATTTTAAACACCTAAATACACCCATAAAATGGCCCGATTAAGGTTCGTGCGGTGATGGATTTCAACATGTACGCCAAATTTAGTTAACTAAGATCAATTAATTCTTTCGAAAGTTATTGCTCGACCGACGCCAATAGTGTATATGCCATAATATGACAAACACACTAAAAACACAACATTATAACTTTAAAAGCTTAATGGTTGACGAGTTGAGAAAAAAGGAAGCGATCGGTAAAAAATATTAATCTGTACTCGGATGAATCTATAGGTTGGTTATAATGCGGCAAGTAAGCCATGATATTCAAACGGATAAAGATGAAAATCATCAGTTACCATCATCGCGCTCTCAATTAAAAGTTTGTATGTTCTCTTTCTTAACGTCACTTTTCTAAATCTCATATAAAATGACGACCTCATTAATTTCCTTGGCGACGTAAGCTAAACGATTTTGAAAGTGCTGCAGTTAGAGTTTTCCAAAGTGGAGACTTGTAGATATCTACAAGATGCTTGTCGAATCCCGATAGCAATTTTAACATTTTATCAAATATCTTTCACAAAGTTAAAATCCACACTCACTGAATCGGATTGGATCAACTCGGCACAATCGGCAGTTTTGGGATACATGACGCTAATTGACTTTCTATTCACTAGTTGGCTCGTATCGACTCGGCAACCATCCGATGTGCTTATACACTGCTGTGAACAAAAAAAAGTGGGATATGGCCTAATTATCTATTTTTTGAAGTAAAACTTCTTTAGGCGCAATATGAGGGGTAACTTAGATCTTTTTCCAACGGAAGTAATTTTTTGTCACGGAAGTGACGTTCAGTTTATGCAAAGGAGTATCGACATATTGTAAGTGCCGTGACAATCCGATTTAATCTGATTCAGGGGGTGTAGACCACAAGAAAAAAAATCAGAACAAATCAGCCGATTTTTTTAATTTCAAAATATTTCCAAACCTTTACAGATTAGAAAAAAATTTGTTTGCAAACCTTTCTTGGAAATATAAATAGAATAACAAAGCATTATTATTTTCTCCAAAAACAATATGGGTTTTTCATATTTGCAAATCAAACATAATTCCAAAATTTGGTTTCAATCCGCTCATCACGTTCGACCCAGCTAACAGACGCACAGGCTTTTTCCAAAAGTATGTTTTTTGGATTCAGGGAACCACAAACCGAAAAAATATTTGAAATGTGAACTTTGGCCTAAATTAGTACCATTCCCCTTGGAATGGTCAAATATTGAACTGGAATTTTAAATACTGTCCAATATCCAATATTTCTCAAAAAGCGAAAAATCTACATGTTTTATTATTAGCACAAAAATGACCGAGCTGGGTAGAGTAGTGGTGACAGCACTAGACTCGCATTCGGGAGGTAACGGGTTCGAATCCCGGTGGGGGCAGATGTGGCTGGGACTTTTCCTAGTGCCTCTCGCCGAGAAACGGTAATTCCTGTACCGGCCATCTTGATTGAGGTTTTCCATGGTTTCCCTCAATTAATTCCAGATAAATATCGAGATGGTTCCTTGTTTGAGGCCATAGCCGATTACCTATCAAACTCCTAGTTCAAAAATTACCTACCTTATCCTAATTTCCTATAATTCCTTCATTCATTGCTATTACATAAGTTGAAGTTGTAAAAAATGTAGAAAAATAACAATAGTAATGGTGCGAATGGCGCCTGTTATGACATAAAGTCGAAAAACGGACGTTAAACGCATTATCATTATTAGCACAAAATGCGTTTGATTAATTAATTTGGTAATTTTCTTCTATTATCAAAATTAAAAAATCTTTCTCAAAACGAATCATTTTTAATCGTTTTTAATCTCTTTTTTGAGCACCTTGTTTCAATAACACTTTGTATATAAAGCAGTGACGACAGTAATATGTAATTACTAAAGTTTTATAATGTAAGCATGTATGCGTGATTTATATTTCAAAAACTTTTGGAATGCATCAGTGATCATTGTTATTGAGGAAGTTTAATAATAATAAATAAGTTCTTTAATTAAACCAATTAGAAATTGTTGTCACTTCTATCCATCATTCGAGATCAAAAATTACTGTTTCATTTTGACTGAAACTGTAAACACGTCGTCTGAAAGAAAGGTCATGCCTATTGCAAAACAATTTCACAAGCGGGTGAATGGTACCAATTTAGGACAAAATTTACTTTTCAAAATATTTATTCGTTTTAAAGTTCTCTGAGTTCAAAAAACATAAACCAAATTTTGACAGGATATTTAACATATAAATTGGAAGAGCTGTATAGTTTTTGAGGAAAATCGGCGCATGCGTAGAAAATATATGTGTTATAACGATATATGTTCCTAACGGTTATTGAAATTAGTAGATACTCTCTTAAATATTTGGCAAAAAAAAACAATTGTCCTTTTGTTGTGAAGATCTGTCAAAAAGAAATTAAGTAGATGACAAGTATGCCGTGGTTAATTTTTACATGTGAAACCATATTACGGAACCATGCAAACCAATAGCGAATATCATAATATTTATTTCTAGCCGTTACCCGCGTTATCGCACGCGTCAAAAGAAATATTATTTTATTTATTATATTAATATGTTAAATGTCCTATCGCCCAATTGACTGGCTTTTTTTTGTATATTAGTCAACGTTCCTTATTTTTTCAGAAGTAGTTTAATTTAAAATGAAAAATTTTCATTTTATAAATAGTATAACTGATATTTTCACCAGTTCTCGGATAGGAACAAACCGCGCGTAGAAAAGCTATTTAAACAAATTCTATTTTTATTACCATGAAAACTCCTGACTTGAATTCGTATTTTAAATTAGATATTTTATTAAAACAAAACTCGTTCTCAGTTCCGCAACTCGCAAAAAAGAAAGTCAGTTTATTTCGGAAACAACATTTGAATGCTTTTAATCAACGAGCGAATATAGAATTATGTCAAGTTAAAAATACAAAGCAATTCATTCTGAAAATTAAAATGCGGGTGCTTTTATATTTTAAGAAAATGCTGTCCACGCAAAGAAATAAGAAAGGTTTTTATTTTTTCCATTTGCCTGGGCATTAAAATAAATTTTGTTTGAAATCCTTCTTATTTACATAATACTTACGAAAGGACTTCAGTTGTGGGAGTTGCACTATTATTATACGACGGAGATTATATAATGTGAATGCAAGTTTAAATTTAACACTTTAACTGCAAACTTTCTTGTAGTAGTTGATTTAGTTTTAATGAGTTCATTACAGGGTTTGTCTTTAAAGTAATGATACTGGCCGTCACGCGGCGCTCCAGTCGCCAGCAACGCGCTACCTGACAGCGGAATTTGTGATGGGGGGTAAAAGTTAAGACACGCACCAAGCGGAATTCGCGTCCGAGCTCTGACACAGTGAGAATCACGTGTGGCGCAAAAGATGATTTTGAGTTTTTGACAAAACGTCAAAAATGGACGCCTTCGTTACGACTAGCTACCTGGCCCAAATAGGGATTGCAACCTTGCCGCAGCCACCGTACACCTCGATGTGAACCTGGCAGACTTTTTTCTGTTCCCAAAGCTCAAGAGAAGCCTGAAAGATCACCGTTTAGAAGATGTTTCCGCCATCCAAAGGGCTGTCACAGAGTCTTTGAAAGAGGTTACGGCAGTTGCCTGCCAGGGAGCTTTTGCAGCATGGGAATAGCGTTGGAAGCGGTGTATTGACGTCCAAGGAGACTATTTTGAACACTTTTAACAATTTGTACCAATAAATTATTTTTACCAAATTCAGTATCATTACTTAAGGAATAAATCCTGTATATGGGATTTATAAGTGAATTGTAATTTTTGTTCGCAGCCAGGAGAATTATTTTACACTAAGCGCAGCCAAATAAAAATGCACAGGGTACCAAATTTCATCAAAATCCGTTTAGTCGTTCTCGAGCGATGCTGCTACAAAAATAAGATGCTTGCATATTTTTTTTGTTATGCTGAACGAAAATATGTGTCAAGTTTAATAAATTCTAAAATCTATCTAAGAAACTTGAAAAATTCATTTATGTACAATTTATCAATTTATTTAACGCTGCTCGTCTTTCAAGGATAAATTGCTGGAGTCGACGTTCACGCAAGATAAGCCATAAATACAATATTTTTAATGTTTCTAAAAAATGAATTCGCTGCAAATGAAAAAAATAGATGACTGAAATAATTTTAGTATATATTATATTATAATATGAAACCCTTGTGCAATATATTTCCCTGAAAACCACGCTATTTATGGAGAAAAAGAAAAAGAAGCAAATAAGCCAGGTATACAGGCTATGTATAGTAATAGGACAAAATACCAGTAGCAGTTACTTTAGAACTGTTATTAGAACTGAATAGCTTTTAAAAATAACAGTTCTCGGAATTATGCTGTTCAGTAAAAATACTTAGGTTTTTACAGAGTAGACTCTTAAAAATTGGTTCGGAAAACAAGTTCTTACAGAAATCGGTTTTTAGAGAACAGTTCCTAAATAAGTTACCAAAAAGTTGCAACAAAAACGATTAATTTTTAATCTATTATGATAACTAACACATTTTTTTAGTTTCCTGGTAGATTACAGACACTCGAGAACTGAGACCGTCTACAATTTTAAAAAAGTTATTAAGAATGTTTTTTTAAAGAGCTCCTGGTATCGTGAAAGAACTGTTTTTGTCATTACTAGTTACGGAGGATGGTAAAGAGAAGAAGAAAAAGAAGACGAAGTCAGTAGTCAAGTCATTCTGTTAAGTCGAGTATGAAGCAATTACATTTATAGCTAGTCTTACAATTGAGGGGTAATAAATAACGCTTCAATGCACATGTACTATAATACTATAATAATATAACGTAGGTAAGGTACGTATAATGTATAAGAAGATGAACCATAAGACACAAATATAATGTTGTGTGCGGCAGTTAAGGTCGCTAAAGGAAATTTGTCGCTTCGCGTAATGATACCCTCTATATGCCGAACACAACCAACGTCTCGCAATATACGCGGTGTGGCATAAAATGACCGGAGACATTATTCCTGAAGTGGTAACACTGTAAGAACACTGCAAAGATAACGCATCGTTGTCGGTCGGGTCCCAAGATCAAGGTTTTACAATTAAATTATGTAAGACGTTCCCCAATTAGAAACACTGTAAGAACGGCATCTTCGTCGGTTGGTAGCATAAACACTGGAAAGATGACGTTATTAACGTGATCTCTTCCCAAGATCAGCGTCTTACAATTTACGAGATGTGGCTTCTTGAATGAGGTAAGATATATTATTAAATTCCTCAACTAGCAACACTGTAATAATGGCACCTTTGTCGGTTGGTAGCATAAACACTGGAAAGATGACGTTAGTGATCTCTTCCCAAGATCAGCGTCTTACAATTTACGAGATGTGGCTTCTTGAATGGTGTAAGATATATTATTGAATTCCTCAACTAGCAACACTGTAATAATGGCACCTTTGTCGGTTGGTAGCATAAACACTGCAATCGTTGTTGGCCGGTACCCAAGATCAACATCTTATGTGTATTACAATTTAGGAGGTACAAAGCATTGTTTCATTACCTAACTAGCTACACTGTAATAATGGCAACTTCGTCAATTGGTAGCATTAATACTGCAAATATGACATCATTATCGGTCGGTAGCGCGATCTCTTCCGAAGATCAACGTCTTTCAATCTAAGAGATGTGGTTTAAATAGGGTGAAACATTGTTGGATTTCCCAACTAGCAACACTGTAGTAACCGCATCTTTGTCGGTTGGTACAGCAAAAACACTGCAGTCATTTTCAATGGGTAGCTTGATCTCTTCCTAAGACCAACGTCTTACAATTTCGCTTAAAATGTGCAAGATACTATTTAATTCCGTAACTTGCAAGACTGTTTAAAACAGTATCTTCGTCGATTGGTAGCAAGAACATTGGAATCATTGTTATTTGTTATTGACTAGCTTGGTCTCTTTCCAAGACCAAGTTTTATATTTTGGCTAACATGTGCAAGACTATTTAATTCCCCAATTAACAAGACTGTTTTAATTGGTATCTTCGTCGAGTGGTCGCAAGAACATTGGAATCATTCTTATTGGCTAGCTTGAGCTCTTTCCAAGACCGACGTCTTACAGTTTGGCTTAAAATGTGCAAGACACTATTTAATTCCCCAACTAGCAAGACTGTTTAAAATGGCATCTTCGTCGACATCACTGTTAGTTGATAGTGAAATCTCTCCCAAAAAGAAATAAAATTACTAAGATTGCTTAATTTCAACTGACAATACTGTAAGGATTGCATCATTGTTGGTTAGTACAAATTATGAATGTTGAGTCCTATGAGAAAATTGAAAACCATGACAATGCTTGACATTTTATTCGATTAGTTCAGTTCTTCATCTGTCCCTATATTCGTGGGACCTTTTGCCATTAACTTTATATACATTTGACATCCTATTTACTCATGCAAGTCTTCTAGGGTAGGGTGGAATATTTTGAAACACTCATGCACAATAACATTAGAACAGCAATGATAAAACATGTTTGTTTCAAAAAACCATACCGTATGGGAAGGAGTTATGCTACTAACCAACATTGATGCTGATTTTACAATGGTTCTGGGAAATAATAATAATAATAATGCGTTTAACGTCCGTTTCTCGACTTTATGTCATAACAGACGCCATTCGCACCATTACTATTTTTTCACTTACCAATTCCCGTTATTTTCTACATTTTTAAAACTTCAACTTATGTAATAGCAATGGGCGAATGAAGGAATTATAGGAAATTAGAATAACGTAGGTAATTTTTGAACTAGGAGTTTGATAGGTAATCGGCCATGGCCTCAAATAAGGAACCATCTCGATATTTATCTGGAATTAATTGAGGGAAACCATGGAAAACCTCAATCAAGATGGCCGGTACAGGAATTACCGTTTCTCGGCGAGAGGCAGTAGGAAAAAGTCCCAGCCACATCTGCCCCCGCCGGGATTCGAACCCGGTACCTCCCGAATACGAGTCTAGTGCTGTCGCCACTACTCTACCCAGCTCGGTGATTCTGGGAAATAAAGTGAAAGTTTCAGTATTTTTATGGTGCACCTCGTAATATTTGATCTTATGTCCAAGCTACCGAAAATTGCTGACAGTTATTATTTTAATATTCTGTGTTGGTTTATCCTCCTGTACGTATTTAGAATAAAAAGTAATTAAAGATAAAAAGGATTCAAAATTCACGAAGAATAATAAAATGACTAGAAGTAAGTTTAATGATACAGAGTTTCCTTATTAAGTACCCTGTAAATATGGATATATTAGCATTTCTCATTTTATCTTTGCTAGTTTGCCCTAAACTTGCGATTATACTTTGATAAACATTTCTGCGACGTATCATTTTCCATTTAATTTTAAAACCTTTGCAGTGCACACAAACTTTACCGAATAGTTTGGTCGATAATAGGGATGTACAAATACTTCTTAAATTAAATACGCTTTCTCTTTTCTAAAGCTGTTGATGTTTTGAACAAATTAGAAAAAGTCGTCAAGTGTCCACTGGCCATGGCTTCGAAATTAAGAAATATACATTTTTTTTTTGTTTAAAATATGCTCAATATTCTTATTTTACGAGTAGTTCTATGAAATATCTCATTCAATCTTTGATGTTAATGTTTTAAAACAAAATATGTACCATTCTCCCTATATAACATTTCACCCCGTTTTCCTGGTTAAATAAGCGATTTAAAATCAGATAAAAACTAGTATATTAGCATGTTTTACACAATTAAATTTGAAAAAAATTTGTTGAGCAAGCCAAATTTGTCAGCATCTTTAACATAAGTTTGTAAAGAAAAAATTTCAAAGTGTTAATTTGCCTTCCTTAATTCGAAAACTCGTGACGTGCTGTACAGAAATATTGACGAACATCGCGCTTTTTGGTTCAATTTTCAGAGCCAAAATATATGTTTTTTGAAATTTTTAAGTAGCAAGCCACACTTTGAGAAGCTTAATGCTTAATCACAGCAAAATAAAATGAATATGCGAATTTTCCCGAGAGCATATTTTACAATATCTGAAGGAACAGTCGGTACCACATCCCTCGTAGATAGGTTGCTTAGCTGGCTGTAAGATGGTACTTTATAACTAGCGTTCGTAGTCTAAACTGCAAGAGTGCCGCTCGGTTAAGTTTTGTCGCCATCGCCAAGCTTTCAATGTCGATCAAACTTTCGAGTTTAGTCGATGCATGAAACGATCGACCCAATTGGATTTGCAAACTTTACTAATCCCCACATTATCACCGACGGTTAACGACCTGTTTAGTGGAACAAATATTGTCCTGCTAGAGCTGCACACTATATGCCGACTAAGAGAATGAAACGAGGTTTAAAATTAAACGACCTCGTTTATTTTTACTTCCAGTGGTATGAACATGTTTCGAATAGAGAACTTTCGAAGCATACAAATCTCGAAGAAATTTTGAAAGCGTTTCCCACCTTTTATGGACAACCACCCATTTTCGAAGAAAAAAAAATCCAACGCCCCGTAGTCCATAAAAGCTAATTTTAGATGAAATATTATTGCATATTATCTGTCCTAATTATCTGTTGATTTGTCCAGAGAAGGCTCCAGTGCCCAGTGAGAGTGGTACCGCCCCTGTTGGGAACTTATGCTGTAAAGCGTAGGAAATGGAATTGAATAGGATACAAGTTATGAAAAGTAGAGACAAAAATAACAAAGATAACCTTGAAATGGAACCCATAAGGATATTGCAAACAAGAAAAACCTAATATTATATTTTCGAAAAGGACGTTTTGAAGAAATTATTGCTTTCTATCTCTACTATGCGTCTGATTTTTTTTGAAATTCTAATAGATATCCATTTTTTATTGATATCACATTTCTATAAAGATATTCAGAAAATGGTCTCAAACGATACCCAGGGCATAACGATGTGCTCATTAGGCCAAAGTGCAAATAATACCTTGGGCTGACAACATGAAAAGAAAAAATCATTTCACGAGTAGTTTCACATCTCCTGTCCTTGTCGCACCCTGCACTGTATTCGGACTTTATCTCTTTCAAATCGCAAAGGAATATTTATATAAAAATTAAATATTTCAAACATTTGGTTAATTTTTCATACAATCATTATTTAACATATTATATATCTTACTTTATTCTACCTTTATAACAAACTAGCGGCCCAGTCCGGCTTCGCCCGGGTGTAAATGTAATATATAGGATATAAAAGATGAGAATCATTATTATAAAATTCTCAACGTGTATTGAATTTGCGCGAATTCAATCGCTTTTATTTGTGAATGTTCAAAAATCGAAGAAAAATCTTATTTCCCAAAAAGAAATTTAAAAAATTCTGTTGATCCGATCGCTACCAAACATCAGAAGATCACCCGCTGGGCTAATCTAAAGATTGTCTGAAAATTTCATCAAAAATGGTCTACTCGTTTGGAGTCCATAGATTACATATACGTCGTCTTTTATCTATATAGATTATTAAAATGATAAAAGTGGTTATTGTGACATAATGATAATAGTTGGACATATAGTATCGCGAAGTTTTTTGTAGTTATTGATATGTTCTTTAATATTGTAGAACATACTTTTGTTCTATCATCAATAGTTTCCGCAGCGCATGCGACGGAAGATGTTTTATGGCATTTTTTTACACCTTGGGTTACGTTACTAAAGTTTTAGTACGGATCCCTAATATTTTCTAGCAATAAATATAGCCTATGCTACTCAGGGTGAATGAATTTTTCTAATGGTGAAAGAATTTTTTAAATCGGCACAGTAGTTTTTGAGTTTATTCATTACAAACATACAAAAATACAAATCTTTTCTCTTTATAATATTAGTATGACTATTAAATTGACACAATTTTTGTCACATTAGTTATATTGCGGCAATGTTGTAATAATTACACTATCTCATCTTGATTTCAAATTGATTTCGTCACCATGATAACGTCTAAAACATGCCTTTTGTATCAATAGACACACCATGTAATAGTTTTAACGTGACCTAGGGTATCAAAACTGAAGATCTGATTGCAAAAATAGAAACGGCCTTAATTGTGTATAATCTCTCCCTCAAAAGAAGAATACTGTAATTCTGTTGCATTGTAAAATATATATCATTTAAATATCAAACTGTCAATCTGTCATAATTTTTTGAAATGCAATAAACAAACAGGCATCCCCTTAAAGAAAAGAAACAAATTCTGCGTCCCAAGAGATATTTCTTGTCTCATGCAATACATGCAATCTGCAAGCACTATAAACTGGAAAACATATAGGTGTTTATTTAAGGGGGTCATCCCATGTGATGGGCTCAAAAAATCGATTTTTTTTCTTCATAAATTGCTTTCTTAACATGTCTAGAATACGGTAGTAAAGTGTTTTTTCAAAATTCGAAGTCGTTTTAAAGATACAGCAGGTAGAAGAAAGAGCTGTTCGGAGCGCTGAGTTGGCAGTTGGGGTCCGGGCCTATTGTGTACCGTCAGCTTTATACCTGGCCCCCCTTTTATACATATTTACGTTTATACAAGTTTAGACAAGTTTCTACAGGCTTAAACAGAAATTTCTATAGTTATTAAATATTTTACCGAAGTTATTTTAGTCTTGGTTGAACTTCGAAGAGTGCAACAACTACAAATTATTTTTTTCCATAATGAGTGGACGGAAAGGAAGTACGAGTGGAAATGTTCATCCTGGTCGTAGTAAAAAAAGAAAGTTTAGTGGAAACCGTTTTACCACCCAAAATGAAACGGCATTTACATCAGCTTGTTTATAGCTGTTCCGTATACTTCCTTTATCACTTGCATAGGTCTATTTTACGATGTGTGTGCAAGGCCATCTTTCCCGCTGGGCACGTGCCTAGGGCCCCGCGATCGATGGGGCTCCCTAGTTCTTGCCAGATCAACATTCTATAACTGATACTGCCGACAAATATCATATACCGATACATTTTTTAATAATGTATTTGTTAATTATTGATTTGCTTAGTAATTAATCTTTTTTTTTAAGAAAAAATAGTCTTCCGTAATAGTTGTAGGGGCCCATTATCCTAAAGTGCCCAGGACTTCCAATAGATTAAAGACGGCCCTGTGTGTGTGTGCATGTAAAATGCACTTACGTTTCGGAAATCTCTAAATTCTATGAAAACTCTTAGTCAATCAAAATTAATATCTTTAAATCATTGAAAGGTTTGTTTTAGACATTTCGTCCTCTTATGCGTGATTCCTTTGGAGAGAAAAAAAATATACAAGCTATGTTTCTTAAAGTTGAAAAAAAATATAGTAAATGTTTCTAAACAGAATACCTAGTGAGTGAATTATAAAATCCCGACTTTTTATAGACGCTCGGTTGTCGAACGTTTACGCTTTACAATAATTTTAACTACTTTCTGTAAATTCTGTTTTTAAAACGCGGTGTCAGTGATTGAGTCTCAGTGTGTATAACTTTAAGAATTATATTCACGTTTAAAATTAAAATAAAAATATACATAACTAATTGACATCTCGCGTATTATTTTTGTATTATTTTTAGTGTATTTGCCATATGGCAACATACACTATTGGCGTCGGTCGGATGGCGGGACCTAGCGGTCGGACCAAAATTTCTCGACGTTTCATAACCTTCTAAACACTTTGGCACCATTTTTGGAAAAATTATATATATATGTATATATATATATATATATATATATATATATATATATATATATATATACGTGCGGGCTATAACTTTCGAAAGAGTTAATTGATTTTAACGAAATTTGGCACACATGTTGGAATCCATCACCGCACGAAGCCTATTTAAAATGGGCCCAATCGGATCATTTTAAGGGTGGTTTTTAGGGGTTGAAAAAAGTTTTTGGGCCCAAAAATACCGAAAAAATTCGCAGAATCGTTTCAAAACTGAAATTTACTCTTTTAGTAGCAATTAAAATGTGCTCCCGAAATTTGAAAAAAATCGGCCTGCCAGGGCCGGATTTACAAATTTTATGAAAACTCTAGTTTGCAGATAGTGAGATTATTTACTGAGAGGTGTATTTAATTTGGTGTAGATGTTCGATGATAGTAATGTTGCAATTAAGAAAAAAACTGTTAATTTAAGGGGTGTATTAAGGGGTGTATTAAGGGGTTAATTTTTTTATTTTGACCAAAAAACTTAAGTTCATGTAATAAAACCAGACTGCCTGTATTAGCAAATACACTGTATTGTCGGCAGGGTTTGGGCACTGCGACCCGGGTTTTTTTTTGTATATATTTACACATAAAATTTATGTTCGACTCGGAATTATGTCTCATTAAAATATAGTATATTATTTCTGATTGCTTTTATTTCTAAAAAGGTTAGTCACAGCAGAATAGCTACAAGTTTGTTACCATTGTTAAGAAACATGCATTTTTGTAATGCAATATAAGAAAACCTTAAATTTTCACTATCACGGCTGAATGAGTTAATAATTACTTTACAGTGAGATATCCAAATAGAAAAAGAATAAAACGAAAGTTCACGAAAAGACATTGTATGAAAAATTTCTCAATTTTGAAATCCCTGTTTTGCAACAGTACGATTTTCGAGTAGGTAAAACTTTGCTGCAGCCTTGTGGGCGGTTCTCGTTACACGGATGTGATCATGCCTTTACCTGCCTGACACATGTAAAATTACCGCAACATTAAATTGTATGGAATATAAAAACATCGCGCACAAAGAACGCTTGCGTATTTCAAACATGTTTCAAGTTACTTTGTAGTTCAGCCCCCGGCTTATAGACAACATTATACGTATTGTACTTACTGGTATATATTATTAATGTATTCGCCATACGGCACATATACTATTAGCGTCGGTTGGATGGCGGGACCTAGGGGTCAGGACCAAAATTTCTCGACATTTCCCATCATTCTAAGAACGATAACCCTCGACAGACTTAATTGATTTAAACGAAATTTGGTTCACGTTTTGGAATTTATCACCGCACGAAGTTTATAATGGGTCTAATCGGACCAATTTAAGGGGTGTATTTAGGGGTTGAAAATTTTTTTGGGACCCAAACAAAAAAAAAATCGGATTTGATTCAAAATTGAAATTTAATCATTTAGTGTCTATCAAAAGGTGCTCCTGAAATTTTAGTAAAATCGGATTGACAGGATCGGATTTACACAATTTATGAAAACACTAGTTTGTGGATGCAAATTTACTTAGTGAAGGGTGTATTTAATTTGGTGTAGTTGTTGAATTAATAACAATATTTCAACTGAGAAAAAAATTATTATTTTAAGGAGTTGTACTAAGTTATTAATTTTTTTATTGTGTCCAAAAACAAACTTAAGGTTGTTGTCGTGGTACAATATTGGCAAAAAGTTATAGATTATACACGCCACAAAAGTATACTAGCTTGTAGCTAAGTGATCCATAATTTGTACGCAAAACGTAACCCATACAGTAATCACATGCATGTATACTTTTCTATAAATTGTTGAACTTTAAACCGTTATTTATAAATAATTAGACGGTCAAAAATTTCTTCTTATTTTTTTTAAACTTATAACAAATGCATCGAAAGACTGTCAGTTTTTGGAAAGTTTCTGACAGTTAGTTCTTTTTCTATAAATAAGAAACTGGTTCAGAACTACAGAGATCGTATACAATCAATGTTAATTATCCAATTTTTAATTGAATTTATCTCGGATTTTATACGGTCGATCGACTTCAAATTTTCAGGGTAATTGTATTATCATGTCCTTAATAAGTATACAAAAATTAAGAATTTTCTGACGGTGTGCCTTAACCACGACAACTACCTTAAGTTCACGTAATACAGGTATAATGCCTGTATTAGTCGCGCACTATATTATCGGCAGAGTTTTAGCATTGCGACCCGGGCGTTTTATATATGTATATATGGCTCGAAAAAAATAGAGATTCACTCACGAGCGGTGTCCTATATCTCTCTCATATTTTGTTTTTTTAGCGTCGAAAAGGTAGAACTGTATCAACTGATCACAAAGATTGTTATAAAACGCCTGCCTACACACAACAATTAGACGTTGTAGAGGAAATTATCTCACAAAACGATCATTGTAAAATATTTTCGTGATTTAACGTTTTCTCGAAAACTTTAGGATATCTCTGACATTTACAGTTTAATATTATTTGCAATAATAAATTGAAAATCAATTTTGAACTAATATTTTATTTAGGGTTACTGATCCCTCAGGTCGTAAAATACGCTCTCGGGAAATTTTAAACTGTGGTCGCAAAATTCATTTTCTTATTGTTTTTATTAGCTATGATAAAGCAATAATCTTCACAAACTGTAGCTTGCTGCTTAAAAATTTCAAAAAACATATTTTTGTCCTAAAAATTAAACCAAAAAACATTATATTCGTCAATATTTCTTTACAGCACTACACGAGATTTCGAATTGTGAGGAAGCAAATTTACATTTTGAAGTTTTTTCTTTACTTATATTTAAAATACTGACAAAATTGGCTTGCTTACTAATTTTTTTCAAATTTATTTTTTTCTGTACAAAATTTTTGCATAGAACTTGTGCAAATTTTCCGGTTTTTATCTGATTTTAAATCGTTTATTTAGATCAAATAAACTGTAAAAACTTGGCTAAAAGCCATATGGGAAGAATGGTACATATTTCTAGTTTATTTTGAAACATAAGATCAAAGACTGAATCAGATTTTTCATAGAAATTAGAGATTTTCGAAACGTCAATAAGTGCATTTTACGCATCCGATTGCTCATAAGATAAAACTATGCGGGTGAAAAAGGGGCCATTTTGGACAGTTAGTAAATAGTCACTTTAATGCCACCGACTGCTAAGATTACCAATTCATCCAATTGATCCAATTTCCAGGTTATAATCCGAGAACTGAGGATTTTCAATTTAACTCTGAGGGCTTGTAATAGAGAAACCACGGAAACGCTAAGCCACTTTAGTTTCGCTAATAAGTCTACTATATTACGTATGAGAAACGATTGTGCGTCGTATATTCCAAAAAAGATTGTATATAGAGAATCTGTTTAAAGAAAAGAATGAAATAGCTTTGAATTTTATTCTTGATAAAAGGCTCGTTTAAACCAAACTGGCAAGTATGTAACAACACTGAGCAGGCTTGAATAGCTGAGGGTGTGATAATCTTCACCATGAGTTGAATACAACAAAACACATTGAAGGGGATGAGGAACGGGGGGTAGTTTGTACAAAGGTTCTATACCATGATCGTCTGTACCGTCACCACTTCAAATAGTCCAAGCTTCCACCGTCCAAAAGTCTTATTGGACAACAGTGCTATAATTTTAGGCTATCTGACACTTATTTTTAAATTGTTTGAAAATGATCACATCGTAGTAGGAATTTTAATTTTATTAAATACTAGCGGCCCAGTCCGGCTTCGCCCGGATGTAAATGTAATATAAAGGATATAAAATATGAGAAACATTATCATTTAATTCTCAACGTGTATTGAATTTGCGCGAATTCAATCGCTTTTATTTGTGAATGTTTAAAAATCGAAGAAAAATCTTATTTCCCAAAAAGAAATTTAAAAAAGTCTGTTGATCCGAACGCTACCAAACTTCAGAAGATCACCCGCTGGGCTAATCTAAAGATTGTCTGAAAATTTCATCAAAAATGGTCTACCCGTTTGGAGTCCATAGATTACAGATATGTTCTTTAATATTGTAGAACATACTTTTGTTCTATCATCAATAGTTTCCGCAGCGCATGCGACGAAAGATGTTTTATGGAATTTTTTTACACCTTGGGTTACGTTACTAAAGTTTTAGTAAGAATCCCTAATATGTTCTAGCAATAAATATAACCTATGTTACTCAGGGTGAATGTAGCTTTCTAATGGTGAAAGAATTTTTTAAATCGGCACGGTAGTTTTTGAGTTTATTCATTACAAACATACACACACACAAAAATACAAATCTTTCCTCTTTATAATAATAGTGTAGATGTACCAAATTTCAATTTTTGTCGTCTAGTAGATCCGAAGAAAATAAACTGTCACGACGGATAGACAGACATGAAAATGATTCTATAAGGGTTCCATTTTGTCATCGAATGTACAGAACCCTTAGAATGGTAAAAAGTTAAATTCAACATATGTATGAGTTAAAATAAACAATACAATTGTAGTAGTGTTGTCCAGTAGACTTTTGCACGATCAGAGCTCGGACTATCACCACTCCAAACCAGTGGTGCACTAAGCTTTATGTCGATTAATTCAATTGAAATTAATACCCGTTAAAGCTTCAGAGATTTTTTTTTAATTCCATACTAGATTTACGCGTACATCGTCAAGCTTTATAAACAATGAATTTAAATATTATTTGCATTTGAAATACGAAGCTTTTTTTATTTACTAAGTAATGTATTTATTATTAATTAAATTTCGTAGATTAAAAGCTTTAAATTGCTTTTTTATTCCGGACTGGAGTTTTGTATTCTTTTCTTGTCAGCTAAACGAAAGGGGTCACCAAAAATTGTGTTCGAGGGTTGAAACTTAGTTTATAAATAGATTATAAAACAATTTTGTATAGAATTTTTTATAAAAAAAATTTCAAAAGTATGTATGTATAATTCAATAATAAATCTCAGGTATTTGGATTAATAATACAAAACAATCGTGTTGTTGTTAATCTTGTTACGTTTCGACTACTTTATTTAGTCTTCGTCAGGCTCATAACTAATAAATGAAATAATCAATCAAATGATTTATGTTTAAAAAATTATAATATTGAACACACATTGTATTTAAAATTAATTAAATAATGTTCAAAAAGATTGGTAACGTTTCAAATTTAGTTATTTTTACATGAATAACAAAAATTATTATTAATCCAAATACCTGAGATTTATTATTGAATTATAGTAATAATTTTGGATGCGATATAATTTCTAGTATGTGTGTAATTAAACTACTACAAAAATGACGTAATATGTAGTCAGGTTGTGATTGTGATCAGGTTGTGATATATGGTTAGTGCATGTCCACTAATCTTTCAAATTTAAATCAAACCATATGGGAAGATGATTTATACACACTTTTTTCTATAAATAAAGAAGTGTGACTGAATTCTACGTCATCTTATGGTGGTTTATGGTCAGCGGTTAAAAATAGTTATATATATTTTTTTAGTTCTTGTTTGCAATTAAGAGCAAAGATACAAAAATGAAAAAGTTGGTTTACATTATTTGTTTATATAATAATGATAATGCGTTTAACGTCCGTTTCTCGAATTTATGTCATAACAGACGCCATATTCGCACCATTTTTCCCATCTACCACACTTCCCGTTATTTTTCTAAGTTTGTAAACTTCAACTTAATTAATAGCAACAGGGTAATGAAAGAATTATAAAGAAATTAGGATAAAGTAGCCGACTATGATTGAATAGGAGTTTGGCAAGTAATCGGCCATGGCCTCGCATAAGGAACCATCTCTATATTTATCTGGAATTAATTGCAGGAAGTCATGGAAAACTTCCACAAGATGGCCGGTACAGGAATGACCGTTTTTAATTTTTGCTCGTAAAGGTTGTTTGAAAGCATTTAGCATCGAAAGTCGTATTAGAAACCGACCATAAGACTGGTAGATGAAATTTCGAAAGAATATTACGAAAATGGTACTTTGCGACAGAATTCCACTCTCGTTTCCTCTTTGCCGCCGGCCACGTTGAGTTTATATTCGTATTCGTGAGATAACGCTAATGCGAATAAAATTGTCAAAAGATTTACGTTTTCCTCAAACTATGTAGATATTATAAAAATTACGCGTTCCTTTAAAAAGCACTTTGAAAAAGAAATACATAAACATAATATTATAATACAAAAATACGTACAATTTTTTTTTACTTTGATCTTCGTCGAGTGATGAAAATAAGATATTTTTACGCGACTTAAAAGAACAGAAAGATACAAAAAAGGGAAAACTGTGAAACTCGCATAAGTAAACAGGAAAAACATGGAAAATAAGAAAATAATTAAATGCAAAATAAAAAGGGTTGTTCTGTTTTTTGTATCTGTTTTTTTTTATTATATATAACAAGACTTAATTATCCTGCGGTTGCTTGCCCTATATTTCTATTCTGCAGAAAAAGGAAATCATATATAAAATCTACATTATAAAAAAGATATACATAGTTTCCTTTGCTTGTTGCATGAAATGAAATAATTTGGTTTAAATTGCACGGAACAAAGCTTATATGAAACGGCTTTAGGTGAAATGTTTTAATTTATCTTTTGAACACATTTAAACGACTGCCTGGACCAGATGGCACCTTATTATTAACAATTTTCATGCGTGTACATTAGAGTTGGGTAACTCAGATCTGAACCGGTTCAAAGAGCCGACTCCGACAGAAGATCCGTGAGAGTCGACTCACTTTTTTTTGAGCCGACGGATCAACGGATCCGCATAACTCAGTGAAATACTTAACACACAGAAGCACATTTTACACTTACGTATCAGTTCTTGCTTCTGTCAGCTCAAATGACTCATGCATCACATGTTTGGCTATGCATTCTTGATTCTATACAGGCCGTGATATGATTGACTAAACTAGGCAACTCAGTGGCAGACTGCAGTAACATATTCAGAACTCGGCTCTTTTTGAACCGGTTCAGTGAGCCAGCTCACATACGGGATCCAGATGCAAAGATGCAGATCACTAAAAAGACCCGTTTTTCCCATCTCTAGTATACATAATATAGAAACCGTATTTCTCAGTATTTAAACTTTAAAGCCTTTTTCCTATAGCAGCACATTAATTATTGTAGATGCTTGACAACAGAAGTCATAAACGTTTTCTAAATATTAGTGACAAGTAGTTTTTTAAATAGTGTACTTGCATAGACGATAAATATACGTCAATTTGAACACTTAAATCCGAGAACGTTTTATTATTTGTTGAAGCCCAATATAATTGATTAAGGTGACTGTTTACTAGCTGCTCAATATGCCCTCTTTTTCACCTACATTGCATTATTTTACAAGCATGCAAAATGCACTTACGTTACGAAAATCTCTAAACTATGAAAAATTTTCTTCAATCTTTGATGGTAATGCTTCAAAATAAACTAGAAATATGTATTATTCTTCTGATATGAAATTTAGCCAAGTTTTTACAGTTTATTTGATCTAAAAAAACGATTTAAAATCAGATAAAAACGAGAAAATTAGCATACACACAAATTTTTGTATAGAAAAAAATAAAGCTGAAAAAAATTATTGAGCAAGTCAAATTTGTCAGTATTTTTAATATAAAAATGTAAACAAAAAATGTTAATTTGCCTTCCTGTAATTTGAAATCTCGCGACGTGCTATAAAGAAATATTGATGTATATCTCGTTTATTTTATTAAATTTTTAAGGAAAAAATTTATTTATTGAAATTTTTAAGCAGCAAGTCAACTTTTGTGAAGCTTAACGCTTAATTCCAGCTAATCAAAACAGGAATAAAAGGAATTTTGCGACCACAGTTCGAAACTACCCGAGAGCATATTTTACAACCTGAGTGATCAGTTCTTTTTAAACATGTGACGATGTATCCACGCTGACATGCTTTGGTAAAATTAAGATACATCATGTAAAAATGAGCATTTTTTCTGTAATGAATTTTTCATAAAAATAATCCAATCTTTCAATAAATTTAATGTTAAGTGACTAAACAATTTTTTCAGAGTCATGTGAGAATTAGTGAAATATTATTCGCTGTATCTCATTATGTTTCAAGTTTATTTACGCGGGGGTTATCTGTCCATCGAATTGCAGTGATTGAGTACTTTGTTTATTATTGTAACGCAGACAGGCTGATTTCACAATGAAATAGCGGTAAGGAATTCAAATTCCACTTAATATGGTCAGAGATTGTGGAAACAAAATCAATTATTTGAATGTGGTTGGAATTAGGCACTGCACTAGTTTTAAAAAGTGAGTGCGTGTATTTATGTACGCACGGCAGAAGTTATACTTCTTTGTCCTGATTGAAAACTAATTTTTAATATACAGTAAGACCTCGCGTAACGTTGCTCCGCTTAACGCTGTTTCAGTATTATGCGGTTTCTAAGAAAAGTTTAGCCACTATAACGTAAATTATGAATCAATAATCATAATGATGCGTTTAACGTCCGTTTCTCGACTTTATGTCATAATAGACGTCATTCGCACCATTACTATTTTCCATCTACCACTCTTCCCGTTATTTTTCTACATTTTTAAAACTTCAACTTATGTAACAACAATGGGCGCGAATGAAGGAATTATAGGAAATTACGATAAGGTAGGTAATTTTTGAACTAGGAGTTTGATAGGTAATCGGCCATGGCCTCAAATAAGGAACCATCTCGATATTTATCTGGAATTAATTGAGAGAAACCATGGAAAACCTCAATCAAGATGGCCGGTACAGGAATTACCGTTTCTCGGCGAGAGACAGTAGGAAAAAGTCCCAGCCACATCTGCCCCCGCCGGGATTCGAACCCGGACCTCCCGAATGAGAGTCTAGTGCTCTCACCACTACTCTACCCAGCTCGGTGTAAATTATGAATCAGTTTATACAAAATGATTCAAATGTTGACAGAAGTTCAAAGGCAAGACGAAGTGTCGTTGATGCAATATCTTGCTATCGACAACAGCTTGCTGAACGAAACAGAAAAAGGCAAACGACTTTAGATGACTTCTTCACAAAAAACAAAATATGTCAAATGAAGAACCTTCATACTGTCGAAGAAGATTGTAGATTACAGACGCTCAACATGTGAGGTCAGCAGGGTCTATTTGTCCGTTCAACGTGCAACTGACCTGACAGTACGAAACATAATCCGAGAGCTGTACTACCACCCACAGTTCCAGTGCATACTACGGAGCATAGCCTACTGATAATAATAACTATCAGCATCATAATTACCGTCAATTCCCACGACCCCTAGTTGAAATACGGAGTGTGCATGCCACCCCTGGGAAAACCACAAACATAACTTTTCACCCTCACTTTAACCCTTAATACCGATGGGACTTCTATACTAGTCACAACAATACCATCGAAATGATTATTGAAATGAGATTTCACTTTTTTTTAATGTTTCGCTCTGCTAACGACAGTACACACAACTAAAGACTGGAAGCATAACTAGGAGGCGGTGCCTTTGATGTGACCACCGACGGATCCGTGACCTTGGTTCCAAGTAGAAGATAGAATTTTATTGCCATAATTTATATATTTATGGTTTTGTTTTAGAAAATATGTTTTACTACCACAGCAAGCAGAATTTAAAATAAATAAAGAATAAATTAATAAAAATTAAATATCTAGATAAAGTAACAAATTATATTGTAGCTCCAGTAAACGGAAACATGCTACAAAGAGTCAAAGTTAGCTGTACAACAGTTTGTATTGTTGCCAAGGAAGACATAATATTGTAACACTTTAAAGTTAGATATTAGACATTATATCGCATCCAAAATTATTACTATAATTCAATAATAAATCTCAGGTATTTGGATTAATAATACAAAACAATCGTGTTATTGTTAATCTTGCTACGTTTCGACTACTTTATTTCATAATTGAATTTGTATATATATATATGTTTTTTTCAGAGCCTGACGAAGACTAAATAAAGTAGTCGAAAAGTAGCAAGACTAACAATAACACGATTGTTTTGTATTATTAATCCAAATACCTGAGATTTATTATTGAATTATAGTTACATATTAGATTATATAAATACACTGGAGATCGTAACATACTGATGGATTATTAGGGGAGCGCAATGTACCCTCCAGGTCGCAAAGTGTAAACTTTTTAACTCTATTAAGGTGACTAATACCTCAGTTGTAAACTATGTTCTCGGGAACTTTCGAATGTGGTCGCGAAATTTATTTGATTACCTGTGATTAAGCACTAAGCTTCACAAAATTTGGTTTGCTGCTAAATATCACAAAACATACATTTTTACCCAACAAATTGAATAAAAAACGTGATATTGGTCACTTAATATATTGGTAATGATATTGGTCACGTAATAAATATTTTAAAAAAGTTTTGGAAAGGATTTCTTCTTTTATACTAATTTTCAATAGTGATATTGGTCAATGTGTCTTCACAGCACGTCATGAGAATTAGAATTATGGGAACGCAAATTAACATTTTAAAGTTTTATCTTTACAAACTTATGTTAAAAATACTGACAAATTTGGATTGTTCAATAATTTTTTTGAAATTTAATTATTTCTGTATAAAAATTTGTGTAAAACTAACTTTCTCGTTTTTATGTGACTTTAAATCGCTTATTTAGATCAAATAAACTGTAAAAACTTGGCTAGAAGTTAATGGTACATATTTCTAGTTTATTTTGAAGCACTGCCATTAAAGATTGAATGCGATTTTTCATAGAACTTAGAAATTTCCGACACGTAAGTGCATTTTACATGCGCAACCACACATCCAACTGTTTGAGGTATGCGGGTGAAAAAGGGGGGTTCACATTAATTCTGGGTTTCACAGAACATTGTCAAAAAATTGGATTTGACAATGACCTTCGATTGTGGGAATATAATTACAGTTTGCATACATGCAAGAGCAGTCTAATGTCGTATTCAAACTCCCTGTCATGTACAACATTAGATTGTATTCACACAAAAACAAATGCTTGATCTACACAGAAAATTCGTTTTTCAAGTCAAATGCGTAGTAAAATGGCGTTTTGAAGTAAAAATTATGCAAAAAACTGTGTTAAATACACGTATACACAGTTTAGAAAAAATATCATTTCAATCGATTAATTATTTTTCGAACAGAATCGAATTAAAATTTCTTATGGAGAAAAATGTGTATTCACAATCTAAGGTCATTGTCGAATCAAAATTATTTGACAATCTGCAGCCCAGCATAAGTCTATTATGCGTTCTGTAGCTACGACATGCCTCTTTCTATCAGCAAATCTCAAAATATAGCTGCGCTATCATATTAAAACCGGTCGTGCAATTAGATTTGATCTTGACTAATACAATGCAGTTCTGGAATCAATCAATCATTAAAGATAAATATGCATTATCATTCTCCAAATGCCATTATATTATGAGTGAGACTGTCACTGTTGCAGATTGCCGCATATATTATTCAAATATACAGCATCATTCAATTCAATTTAATGCAATTGTGTAGCCGAACATCAAATTATAGTGGATACGATTAGCTAATTATTGTGCGGTTGTAAAATGTATTGACTCACCGCACATGACTGTGGCTTAAGCTTTGAATGGGTTCTAAAAATGTTTCAAAGTTTTAAGAATCATTATCTTGTCAATAACACATTATTAAGAAAACTCGGGACGCAATGCCAAAACCTTGCAACCGGAAATTTCACAATGTATTTTTTAATGCACATATTATGGCTTTATTACGTGAAGTTTGTTTTCGGACAAAATACCCCTTATAATTATGTGAAATAATATGGAATGGATGTAAAAAAAAATTGAAGTCGAGACTAGGATCGAACCCGGGACCTTGACCACATTAAGCATACGCCTTAGAGGTTACTCCACAGTCAACTACAGCGAGCTGGCAATTTTCACGTTATACCTGTTAGCTTTTCTATTCTACTACCTATTATACTGTACAATAGCGTATACTATAGCAAAAGTAATAATAATAATAATAATGCGTTTAACGTCCGTTTCTCGACTTTATGTCATAACAGACACCATTCGCACCAATACCATTTTCCATTTACCACCTCCCGTTATTTTCTACATTTTTTAGAACTTCAACTTATATAACAGCAATGGGCGAATGAAGGAATTATAGGAAATTAGGATAAGGTAGGTAATTTTTGAATTAGGAGTTTGATAGGTAATCGGCCATTGCCTCAAATAAGGAACCATCTCCATATTTATCTGGAATTAATTGAGGGAAACCATGGAAAACCTCAATCAAGATGGCCGGTACAGGAATTACCGTTTCTCGGCGAGAGGCAGTAGGAAAAAGTCCCAGCCACATCTGCCCCTGCCAGGAATCGAACCCGTACCTCCCGAATGCGAGTCTAGTGCTGTACCACTACTCTACCCAGCTCGGTATACTATAGCAAAAGTGTCGGAAACTTTTTCCCGTGTAGCTCCCATCCGCCAAACACGCGATAAGGAACGTAGTTCCAAAATCGGTCGTGCCATATTTTGTGTTTTTGAGAATATGTTTCTACTTTGAAAGTTGTCGAGCGTAATAGAACTTGTCAGGTCCAAGGATATAGTCTTTACAAATAGAAACCAAAGCACCATGATTACGGATTTAATTATCATATGGCTCAACTAAATATTCAAACATCACTTTAAAACAAATCGATCGCGTAGTATTTGAGCTTTCTTTGCTGAATAGAAATTTGTGTTATAGAACCGCCCCTAGGGACAGAGTTTCGAAGTAGAAACCAAACCATCTGTCAAAGAGTACGTATTTATTAAACTCTTGGCTCTTTTCACTTCAGCTAGCCCTCTCTTAGTCGGTTCCGACGAACAATGATCAGGATAACAAACCAATTGAATTGCAAATGTTGTATGAATATTAAATATGCGTATAATTTATGACCGTATTAGTGTAGATTAATAGTGGAAGCCAAACGCTGAGCCGAAACTGTGGATCAATTCCCGTTCAGAAGTTGAAAAACATCTATGAACTAAAATATATATCGCAAAAACGACTATGCATTACATAAATAGGTACACAAATACATTAACAAATAATTTTCATAAGAAAAATGTATATATCAGATCCTTTTGATGTTAATAATTTATAAATATTTTAGAGGAATTAGGATCAATGAAATTAAAAGACAAATTATTATTCTCAATATTGTTCACGTCCATTATAATTAATAAGTTTTTTTTAGTTTTTAACGGGAAATTGGACTATTCAAATTTAATATGTATAGTTAAACAAAAAGTATTTGTAATCATTTCAGCTCTGCCCGAAAAAGTTGAAATCATTTAACGAAACGTCGCAATTTTTTAATTTAGTTTGACTATATTAAATTTGAATAGTCCAATTTCCGGTTAAAAAATAAAAAAACAAATTATTATTTCACAACGTTTCGTAATAATAATTTGTCTTTTAATTTCATTGATCTTAATTCCTCTAAAATATTTATAAATTATTAACATCAAAAAATACGAAACGTTGTGAAATAATAATTTCTCTTTTAATTTCATTGATCCTAATTCCTCTAAAATATTTATAAATTTTCATAAGCTTTGTTAAAAGACAGTTGTACATATAAGTTTTTCATTTTAAACCGGTAATTTTAACCGATAATTTATTTTTTTACAGCAGTATTGTAAAGTATTTGAATGATTTTGTTTTAATCTGAAAAGGTATGAGTGTTATTTTCAACTCCTTAAAAGTATATGTTGAAAATTTATATTTTCGATCAGCTAGTATATTTTACGCATCTTTTTTCAATTACGCAGAATAATTTCATAATTTTTCATTTTATGCCCTTATTTTATAAAATATATTAATGCCCAAAAAATATTCAGGAAGCCAAATCGAAATGTAATGTAATATGATATTCTCTATTGTTTGTGACTTTTTATGTTTATAAATCTTTTTGACAGATAGTGTACTCGCATACCACACAAAGTAATCATACTGTGTCCGTACTAAATAATTAATTTTAAATGGTCGTAAGAGTCGCCTAGTCTTAAAATTCGATTCGAAGATTACGTAATCGGTATAATATATCATCGACAAACAGTATTGTCTGAGAAACTGGTCTTTAAGATCTAAAAAAATATCAAGCAGATATGAATCAGGTGTGCGTATCTGTAAAAATTAATTAAACAAAGAACGTGGGCGCACAATTAGTTAGCGCAACGTTACCCAAAATGTGGGTCGTAGAAAAATTTGCTGGGTTGCAAAAAAATTTTTGTATATTAAATAAGCAAACAAACAACTTGATTTCTATTAAAAAATAAAGTTTGTTTTGTAAATAAATAGTTTTTTTTTTCATATTGGTCAGTTGCGAAAAATTTTAAGACCTCGTTCCGGGCCACGGTCAAAAAGTTTGGGAAACGCGGAGTGAGCGTATGTGAAATATTGCTATACGCTTGACTTTTTTCTTTTTTTGTCCTTGGTAATTAATATAAAATTTATTTGTTGGGAAAAAGGACTTCTTTGAGTGAACACTTATTTGTTATATAATGCGACGTTTCGTCCCTTTATTTTATTATTATATAACAAATAAGTGTTCACTTAAAGAAGTCCTTTTTCCCAACAAATAAATTTTATATTGCCATACGCTGTTTACAGAAATGTCCGAGGAAACTACTTTTTTGTTAATCATTAATATTAGAAAAAAATATGAAAACTGCGGGGACTAAAAGATCAGGAATTAAAAATTGTATTAACAATATAAAGTTTAAAGTATTTTCGCAATAATATAAACAAATAACAATTTTATAAGCATTTAGTCCCACTAAATACTTATTATATATTTTATAGTTTATACAAAAAATGTTCGAATACTTATCACTGGAACATTTTTAACAAAACTTGGTATGAATTCCCAATTCATACCAAGTTTTGTTAAAAATGTTCCAGTGATAAGTATTCGAACATTTTTTGTATAAACTATAAAATATATATCCCGGTATCAGCCAAAATATCCGGAAAGTTGGTAAGAAAATAATTTTGTTCCATTACCATTTTGATTATTTTTCGTGTCACGAATAAAAAAAGCGAAGTCACTTTGTTGTCTGTATATTTTACCTATATTAGTGTCAATTAAAAAAAAAGCGGTCAAGCGGAAACCGAACTCACATGGAAGGGTTCCGTAGCATTCCGTTTTCCGTGAGAACTTTAAGACTTAGAATCTTCGTTTAGGTTATCCTATAAACTATGGTGAAGCCCTATATTCTCTATTTTTTTTTTCAAATTTTTAAGCTCAGTAGTTTTGGAGATAAGGCGGAGGGAAAATGCTCGATTTTCTTTAATAGTTTTTAAATTAAGCATCTTAAAATTATAAAAAAAATATACTTGTAATTCTCATAACGAGTTCTTTCATCCATAAAATATCCTTTGAATTATTTGTTTTTATTAAAAATAAGGAGCTGAACTTTCTGTAAAAAACATTTTTTTTATTTTATTCTTTCACCTGATACAGTTATTTCTTATAATTTTTACTCCCCAAAATCGGAGTTCATTTATTTACGCTATACATCCGTGATTGGGTCATCTAACTCAAAATAAATTTCAACTGTTTTCATCCAGTAGATTCGAAAAAAATAAAGAGAGAGTGATCCTATAAATGTTTCGTTTTTGCATCGAATGTACGAAACTCGAACAACGTACAAAATTCCCAAAAGTAAAACAGTTTCTTTTTGCTTCTCGCGTGCGCCACTGCAGTGATTTATGGGTACTGTGTATGACTTATTAAGAAGAAAACCTATAATTTATAATATCTCAACAAAACGCACGCAAGTTAAATAACTTAATCAACAACTTAAAACTACAATTATTGGAATAAAACATTGCTTTATGCCCCGTATCTTGATTTTTAATGTGTTTTAAAACATGCTTTTTGTTGTAGAAATTATACTATTTTACCTTATAAATCTGTGCCCTATGGCAAATTACCTAAGAACCTTGCACGCATTGTTTCCAAGAAATTTGTTGTAATGGCTAAATTACGTATTAAAATAATAAATAAAATATACTTTTGTTGACCGACTGAAGTTGAGTTTTAACTCGAATGTTTGACATCTTGTTCTATTATGTTTGTTTGTTTACAAAAATATTTTTTGACTTGGGTTCGAAAATAACCCAGCGCGTAGAGATGCTCTAGTTTATATTGAGTATCAATGATTCCTCCAATACAAGCCCTCATAGTTCCTAGAACAGACGCTTATGACTTCAGTTTACTCGCGGAAAACTGGTCAATTGGATTTTTAAGTTATGATAAAAAATTAAAAAAAGAGTCGTAGTGCCATACCATGCCGACAATATAGTGTATTTGTTAATACAGACAGAGTGGTTTTATTATGTGGGCTTAAGTTTGTTTCCGGGCAAAATAATAAAAATCACCCCTTTATACTCAACTTATAAAAAGAATATTGTTTATTAATGTCAATATTTGGTAAATATTAAATAAAACTGTCTTCTGAGAAAAACCAGAATCAAAATATGATTTCCTAGCTTCGTATTATAGGATTGGAGAGAAAAAATATTGGAAAAAATGGTAGTCTAGAAATTACTATTACTACTGGTAAAAGCAGAAGTCAAAAATGTTGGTTAAAAACAGTTTACTAAATAAAGAAACGACTTCAAATAATTGTCACACATTTTATAAACACCTTGTAGACACAGCCATATATTTTACATATAGTACTTTACTGTCATAAAGTACATTCGTAAACATATTCTAACCCCTATATGTAAATAAATAAATATCTAAAACTGATAAATAAATATATTTTTCTTACTTCATTCATTTAGTTTTAAGTTTTTAAAATAATGTAAACGTCATGTACTCACCATTCAATGATTTTGTTTGCTGTTCTCTGCTGGCTGCAACTAGTCTGTAACAAATGCAGTCCATTAGAGGCTGTTGTTTCAGCGATCAAAGTTTTCACACAAAATTCCAAATTTCACAAACGTCACAACTGAATTAATGTCAATAAAAGTTCCTTAAAACATTATTTAATATTCAAACTATTAATATTAACGCAATTTTACCATTGAAACAAAACAATTCACACATTAATAAATTTCTGTGACAGATGAACTAACAGCAATGTAACACTCGATTTGTAGTGATATCAGCCTGCAGGCATAGCCCACAGGTGACTTTGATTCTAACATAATTATTAACAAAAAGACAACTATCAGCGATTAACATTTTCAATCAAAATACCGATTTTAACACAAAAACAAAGCTTATAATATCACAAATGTTGCAAAGAGATGTTTAAGAACGTTATTCAACATTTTATTTCGTTTATATAACGCAATTTCGTCATTAAAAAGCAAATAATTCACGCAATGATAAAAGCTACACTTATAGGTGACAGCCGCTGCTGTTTTTTTTACCAACTTTTAGCAGGGTGGCCAATCTATCAAAACTACACAAGTTTTACTCCTTGCAGTCAAAGGTGCCTTTGATCGTTATATCATGGCTAGCTGTAACTAAGTATTTGATTCTAAATTATCTGAACTATTTAAAAAAATAGAAGTAAAATAAAAATTTTCAGAGGTAACATAGCCCTAAAAATTATCAAAAAAGATTTTTAAATCACAGTGTTTAAAAGAGTTTTGCCCATCTGGCAACAGTAACACTAAAGCTAAGTTCTACTGTAAAACAAAGCTGACTGTGGAGCTTTGTGTCACGGAAGTGACACACAATTTCCGTGACATTTAACTGAGTCACTATATATATATTTTTTTTTATTTCCATATTATTGTCAAGTCAACATCTGCACAAAATTAAATACACTCTTCAGGAAGTAAATTCATATCCACAAACAAGCATTTTCATAAAATTTGTAAGTCCGGGCCTGTCCAGCCGATTTTATTAATACTTTATGACCTCCTTTTAATTTATACCAAAGGGTAAAATTCCCATTGTAAATTAATTTCGATAATTTTTTCGGTGACTTTAGACCCCAAAAAAAGTCAACTTCTAATATGTTTCTTAATATAGTCCGATTGCGCTTATTTTCAATAGGATTCATGCGGTAATGGACTCCAACATTTAGACCAAATTTCATCAAAATCAGTTTAGTCTTTTAAAAGTTATTGCCTGTGCACATAAATATAATACATATAGGTACATACATAGATATATAAACATTTTCAAAAATTGTGTCAAATTTTTTAGGAGAGTATGAAATATCGAGCAATGTTGGTCCAATTCTTAGATTCCGACGACGCCAATAGTGTATGTACCATATGGCAAATACACTAAAAACAGACTTGAAATACGAATTCGTACTAGACAATCTTCACTATTGGTGGCTTAAAAAAGATTTAAATTCGGATTGATCATTTTTAATTAGTGGAAATTTCAAATCAACGTTTTTTAAACTATGAATTATTCAAAAATATTACATTGTAATTAAAGCACTTTTTAAGAGTTTGCCAATAATCTGTTTTTGTGTTAAAATTTATTCGTTCATTAAGAATTCATTCATTCATTAAGAACGTTAAAACCATAAGCCACCAATCGAAAATCAAGTGTTCTGTGAAGGCGAAACGCGCACTAGACCATGCCGTCAGAACCGTACTATATTTATTTGTTTGAACTCAACTTATTAAACTTTCCTTATCCTTGCGTTTCAATCGAAATTTAAATATATATAACTAGATGTCTGTATGTCTGTACCGGGTAATCTCGAGAACTACTGAACGGATTTGAATAACATTTTTATTATTCGATAGCTTGTTTGTTAAGGAATTTTTAAGTACTAGCTGTCGGGGTGTAAATCTGATTGATTCAAAGTTGGATTGAAATCAAGTTTAAGCGATGTAAAATATATTGTCATTTCTGCAATAAGAAGTCGTGGACAGTTAATCTATGTAAAAAGTATACATATATAAAAATTCTCTATAGACTCCAGAACGGCAGGAATGATTTTGATGAAATTTTCAGGTAATTTTCAGATTAGCCCAGCGGGTGATCTGTGAAGTTTGGCAGCGATCGGATCAACAGATTTTTTTTTGTTTTTTGGCAATTTTGATTTTTCTTAGATTTTTGAACATTTACAAAGCGGACCGAAACATTAGTTCAGAGCGTTCCGACAGCCTTAAGCCGGCCCACGTCAAGACTGTGATATTCGTGCTAATTTTTATTCAAAAGTTAACGTCTTTGTAAATTTGTAATTCAGTTTATGAATATTTAAGATCGTTGAATATTTAAATAGCTTTTATGGTTTGCAAATACTACTAATATTACTCAATCTCTTGAATGAGACAAATAAGCTGATAAAATATTCCCGTACAATTAATAGAGACAGAAAGTTAGGCATTTATAACGATATTTTAATTGCGTTGATTTATTCAAAAGATTATTAACAAATTTGCACGGCAACTTCTGATAAAATAGTGTTTTAAAAAGCGTATCATATTTTTTTAAATAAGAACCTCCGATTAACTAAAGTCATTGAGCAGCCGTCGTTTATACTATATTATATATTACTAGCCGCTACCCGCGTCTCCGCACGCGATTGAGCTGAAACAATGTTTCATAGCACCTTTGGGCTACACTGTATTGTAATCTTGCCTCGCGGCATGCAAATTAATATTTTTTTTTGTTTAACAATTTTGGGTAGATTTCAGTCAAATCTACCGTACATCTCGGTAGGGATATCGAAAAAATATCGATATATCGATATTTTTTATTTGATATATCGATATTTTTGGGCGTTATTTAATACTTCGATATATCGATACAAAATTCCCAGTATCGAAAACCGATATTTTTTAGATATTTTCGGAATAATAAACAGTCAAAATACCTATTCATGTAATAATATTTCATTTCGTTTCTACATCTAGAATATTTTTAATTATTTCGATTTACACTTCAATTCATGCTGTACCAACAACTTTCTGTCGAATGTCACAATAGGTTCGCCATCCCTGACTTTATTAATTGTTCGATTAATCTCTAAAATTATCGGCTCCTAAATGTATTAGATGTTTGATTAATAAACACACAAAAAAATTCTTATCGTTGTTTTTGATTTTAGATAATTATTTATTACTTGATTTATTAGAATTAATGTCAGTTAATTGCTATTTGAAATTATAATAAGCTAGCCAATATGTATACTAAATTTCTTCGAGTGCAAATGTTCTCTTTAAAATTGTACCGATATATCGATATTTTTAAAAAAAATATTTTGGTACCGATATCAATACTTGAAAAAAACATCGATACGATATATATCGATACTTTTTGACACTTCCGACTACCTCTCGGCGAATTTATAAATACAGACTATAGATATATTTTACATTTTTTTTTTAATTTAGAAGTACATAACCAAATCACTTACAAAAAGAAAATTTTCCTTATTACAAGTCCCTAGTTCCCAGGTTATCGTGCGAAAACTGGTGGAATATCAATTGGACTTTAAATTTATTATTAAAATATAACCATACCAGTTGTTGACTTAAAAAAAAAAACATTAGAAGTATTGTACTTCATAAAAACATTCAGAAAACGTAATCATCATAAAAAGTGACTTAATGTTAACGAAACTGAAAATTAAATTTACAAAAAGTTAATTGAACAAAAAAGCGTTGAATAAGAAATAAATCAAAGAAACAAATATTTTAACGGAAAGAAAAATAAATACAGTATACGTTATACAATGTAAATAATATAAAAAAAAATAGTGAATCAATATAATTGACACTTAACAATGAACTTGCTGTATCACAGAATGTAAGCATTTAAAATTACGGTCAATTGTTGAGTGCAAGTTGTGATAATTTGATTGAATAACAGACCAACGGACAGGTGAAAAATGAATAAGCAAAGCTGAATACCAAAGCTAGTAGAAGGTAGTGCCTTCGAGATATTTTAATCACGATTCGAATCCGTTGAAGTCACCCATCTCTCAGATTGGAAAAAAAACTTGGAACGTGTCGCGGGACACGCGTTTGGAACGAAGTCCCTTTCGTATAAGACGTTTTTCGTAACGCGTTTTATATAATCTAAAAACATCCGGCATAATCTAAAAACACCCGGTATAATCTAAAAACACCCGGTATAATCTAAAAACACCCGGTATAATCTAAAAATACCCGATATAATTTAAAAACACCCGGTATAATCTAAAAACACCCGGTATAATCTAAAAATACCCGATATAATCTAAAAACACCTGATATAATTTAAAAACACCCGGTATAATCTAAAAACACCCGATATAATCTAAAAATACCCGATATAATCTAAAAACACCCGGTATAATCTAAAAACACCCGGTATAATCTAAAAACACCCAGTATAATCTAAAAACACCCGGTATAATCTAAAAACATCCGGTATAATCTACAAACACCCGGTATCACCGTATACCAGTATACATTATACGTCTGTCGATTTTTCGTGACATTTTTGTCTTACGGTTTTTCGTGACATGTTACATTTTTTCTCGGCTAGGTCCCCTCGCTAATCCGCGATAAGGAACTTCGTTCCCATATACTCTCGGGAAAATTCGAACTGTGGCCGCAAAATTTATTTTATTACTGTTTTTAAAAGCTGTGATTAAGCACTAAGCTTAACAAAATGTGGAATACTGCTTAAAAATTTCAAAAAACATATATATATTTTTTCCTTAAATGTCTCTTTACAGAACGTCTCGAGTTTTCGAATTATGGGAAGGAAACTTGACATTTTGAAGTTTTCTCTTTACATACTTATGTTAAAAATACTGACAAATTTGGCTTGCTCAATAATTTTTTCAAATTTAATTTTTTTTTTGTACAAAAATTCGTGTGAAACTTATATTAATTCTTTCGGTTTTATCTGATTTTAAATCGTTTATTTAGATCAAATAAACTGTAAAAGCTTGGCTAAAGTCATATGGAAACTGTTCCCATCACAAACCTAAAGTGACTCTTCCTTTTTCGGAAAAATGTTTTAAATCTTCAAAATATTTCCAAAAATTAGAGTAATCAATTGACAGCGGCACCGTTGCAATAACATTTTTTAGCCTCGTAGTTGGCACTAGTCAAAAATTGAAACGTGCGGATTCGACCGAGGCAGAGCTAAAGAAGGTCACACCCACAATATGTCTTTTGCCTAACTCGCCTCTTACCTCTGTTAACTGAACACCGAGGTCACACGATGAGTAACAGAGAGTTATTTTGGTTATTTATTTATTCTGGTGGTATAACCGTTAAGGTAGTTGTCGTGGTTAAGGCACGCCGTCAGAAAATTCTTAATTTTTGTATACTTATTAAGGACATGATAATACAATTACCCTGAAAATTTGAAGTCGATCGACCGTATATAATCCGAGATAAATTCAATTAAAAATTGGATAATTAACATTGATTGTATACGATCTCTGTAGTTCTGAACCAGTTTCTTAATTATAAAAAAAGAACTAACTGTCAGAAACTTTCCAAAAACTGACAGTCTTTCAATGCATTTGCTATGAGTTTAAAAAAAATAAGAAAAAATTTTTGACCGTCTAATTATTTATAAATAACGGTTTAAAGTTCACCAATTTATAGAAAAGTATACATGCATATGAATACTGTATAGGTTACGTTTCCACGGGTACAGTCTTGCGCACAAATTATGGATCACTTAGCTACAAGCTAGTATACTTTTGTGGCGCGTATAATCTATAACTTTTTGACAATATTGTACCACGACAACTACCTTAAAGTGGATGGCTCAGCCTTACACGTGAACGATTTGAGTGAAATGAAGACGTGTGGTAACACTGACTTGTACTACAATGTACAGCGTTGAGGTGTAAACGAATGGACATACCAACACAATGTTCACCGTGACTTGTAAATATTTAACGTTCGCGCTCTGTTATGGCTTTGCCCCTTCTCTATTAATACAGTAGTTTGAGTTATGACATCGCTTTATTAATTCTCATATCGACTGACTGACTGACTGAATGTCAGGAAGGTTTAAGTGTCAGCTAAATGGACACGTAATTAAATAATATAATATACATAATTTATAAGTCAACTTGACATTGTTACAGAATGTTCATCATCATCATCATCGCGTTAAAATGCAAACTGACATGATTTGGGTTATTTAAATTAAAACACTTTTATAATCAAATTGTGTGGAATTTATGTTGGCGAAAATGTTAACTGATTTTGGCTGTGTGCTATTCAAAAGGTTTATATAATACTAGCGGTTCAATCCGGCTTCGCACGAGTTTAGCACTAATTATCTATAGCCATAAAAGATCAGAATCATTATCATAAAATTTTCAACGTGTATTGAATTTGCACGAATTCATCGCTTTAATTGTGAATGTTCAAAAATCGAAAAAAAATCAAAATTGCCCAAAAACATAAAAAGAAAATTCTCTTGGTCCGATCGCTATCAAACTTCTAACAAATCAATTTTTCCATTTGTTGGTTACTTAAATTCTTAAGGCTGTTGGAACGCTCTAAATTTAAGCCAAAAATAGGGTTTCGGTTGTCAATTGATTGTAGACTTATTCGTCAACATTCTGCAAAAATTCTTTCTCTATAAGGAAGATAAAGGACAAATCTAGGTTTCTAATGAGCTACTTTTGTAATTTATGTACGATTTACTAGAAAAAATTTGGCATTAATTGTGCTAAAAAAACATACGTTTTCAATGTCACATTCGTACTTATTTCACAAAACTGTTCCATCACAAACCTAAAGTGACTCTTCCTTTTTCGGAAAAGTTTTTTAAATCTTCAAAATATTTCCAAAAATTAGAGTAATCAATTGACAGCGGCACCCTTGCAATAGCATCTTTCAGCCTCGTTGCGTGGCACCAGACAAAAATTGAAACGTGCGGATGATGTGAGCAAGACAGAGCTAAAGAAGGTCACACCCACAATATGTCTTTTGCCTACCTCGCCCCTTACCGCTGGGTCTCAGCACAAACAAAATTCAGAGCGTTCCGACAGCCTTAAAGACCAGCTGTAAGATGAACCGAAGCTGTCGATGATTCTAGCCGACAAGAAAACCTTTCCCTTGTTGGTTTCTGAAAAGGAAAAGTTTCGTGTCGAATATTTTCTGAAGGTCAGCTGAAGACGCCTGTCTTAGAAATTTTGTATTTCAGAAACTAACAAAGACAGAAAGCAAATACGATCCACAAGATCTCATTTTATAAAATTTACGACTATTATAGTTTTTCAGAAACTAACAAGATGACATTTGCTCTCGTTAATTTCTGCGATGAAGACGTTTTGAAACAGGTTGTGTGTTTTTAAAATATAATACATTTTTAAACTAAAATACACTGTACAGTAATACATTGTATGATTTTTTGCTCGATGTAAGCCAGACTTTATAATTATTGCAGTAAAGTGGAATTATTAATGTTAATGGCGGTAATCTGTGAGCTTATTAATATCAAAGCATTGCCAACAAATTCCTCCGAGGATATCAGCGTGCAACTTCTTACACAAGTTTACAAGGCGCATGTAAATAATTTTACTATTTACCGCGTAGTTAATTAACGTTTTTAATAGCTCGATTTTAATTGTTAAGAGACAATCATATAGTTTATCTTTTTTACAACTTCCAGCTGTTAACTTGTATAGAAATGAGCAGTTAGAAAGAAAAAATTCCAGTGAGGTAGACGTTAATTTTATCAGTTGAATCATTGCTGAATGAATTAAGCTTACGCGCAAACGTGTCAAGCAAGGACTAGCACGACCAGCACAGCATAAACCTGCAATCTGCACGATGCCGCACACTAAACCAGCAGGTGCCGGTTCACGAACGACGTATCACTAGCATACTAGACCAGACCAGCAGAAATTGCAGGCGACCGACTTATGGTCGTTGCTGGTTGCGGATGCTTCATGAACAGTGTTTTCTGCTCCAAGCTGTGCTGATCTAGCTAGTTCATGCTTGGTAAGTATGCGTGTTCTTTAGAATAGGAATATTACTAAGAAACAGAATTGTCCGTTTTTGTTCAAAAGTTGAAATCAAGGGTTTGAGTTGTTTATAATAATAATTCTTTTATTTTGTTCTTCGTTTAAAAATGTTTAAACGTTGCAATTATTTCTTTTGTTTTAATATTTTCCTGTGAAAGTTTTGTCAAGCTATCGACTTTTTAATGTATTTGCCATATGGCAACATACAATATTGGCGTCGGTCGGATGGCGGGACCTAGAGGTCAGACTAAAATTTCTCGACGTTTAATAACCTCCTAAACACTTTGGCACTATTTTTAAAAATGTTTATTTGAAAAAAGTTTTTGGGCCCTAAAATACCGAAAAAGTTCTCCGAATAGATTCAAAATTGAAATTTAATCTTCTGGCAGTAATTTAAAAGTGTCCCTAAAATTTTAATAAAATCGGCCCAACAGGACCGGATTTACAAATTTTCTGAAAACACTAGTTTGCAGATAGAGAATTGTTATTTTCTGAAAGGTGTTTTTAATTTGGTGTAGACGTTCGATCGATAATAATATTGCAATTAAGAAAAAAATGTAATTTTAAGGGGTGTATTAAGGAGTTACATTTTTTATTTTGCCCAAAAATCAACCTAAATTCACATAATAAAGCCACACAGCCTGTATAAGCAAATACAATATATTGTCGGCAGGGTTTTGGCACTGCGACTCGGGTTTTTATGAATTTACACCAAAAAAATGTAACCTCAACTGTCAAATGTAATTTCGTTTCTTGGTTACGCTACTGTTAAGTTTATTTTTTACGAACACTCTACATTACTATAACTCTTAACAACATATTAACTTGAACTTAAGAAAATTTATTGGTCTATAAAATATTAGCGTTACCAGTAGCTTGGTATTTTACTCATTATGAATAGAATGAAGTTGATTTGTTTTAAAACGCCAGTGCACTTTACTCCTTGGTGGTCTAGAGTCTATAGAGTCTAGACAGTTAATAATTTTAAGCTATTAAAATAAAAGAAAATTACCAAGGAAAATATTTGTATGGCTTAGACAACACAGTTCATGTTTTAACATTAACTATATTAAAAATAAATTATAGTTAAAAAAATGGTGCATATACCTATGTACACGCGGCAGAAGTTATACTTCTTTGGCATGGTCGCGATAATTGATATTTCCATTTTAGTTAAAGATGTACATTGATAAAATAAAATAAGATGTCTAGGGAGATGATAAATATAGTTAAAAGTTAGCTTGTTCACTTTAACAACTGACTTCATGGTGTCTCATTTCCGTTGCATGTGCGCAACTTCCGTAACAGAGAAAGTTTTACCCTCACTGCGCCAAAAGAAGTACCTATATCTTCCAAAAACTAAAAAAACACGCTTTAATTGTAAACCAAACTAAAAAGTAAAAAATTTTTTTGTTTAACTACGGAAGAAAGTCCGTAATTGTATTGAGTGAGAAGACTATGTTCTATCGTTGATAAACAAAATCTTAATAATTAAAAATTATATTTTATTTATTAGTTCGCTTTGCTAATAAAGCATGTTTTTTTAGTTTTTCTGAACTATTAATTATTTGTTTATTTTAGGACAAAGTTATCAAATTATTGTATTGTCACCGGTTCTTAATAAGTGTGCAAATTTTTTAATCAATCGGGCGTGCTGTAGTCAGTGAAAATTACGTTAAAATTCCGTCATATTGATACATACATGACATACAGGTGAAGCTAATAAAAGAGTGATAAAAAATTCAAAATTTTATTTTCTGTGGAGTTCATTGATAATTTGTCTCGTTTCAAATTCCAAGATGGAAATTGTTGAAAATTCGTGACTAGACACGAGCTTGAACGCAATTATAGACTGCTACATGTCAAAATAAAACAGAAATTATAATTGGATTTTCATAGCATATTATTAAAAATGATAGAAAGTTTTAAATACAATTTGTACCACGCCCAGATAATAAGCATTAGCTGTCAGAAGAATCAAATCATAAATCAGTGATAGCTATTTTATTTCCCAAAGTTATTTTAATTTTGAGACAATTTGAACGTCCATAACTTCGAAATTAAATAGACGCTGATCAGCCACTGTGCACATTCGATTCAGCGTAAATTAAGACCTCTCTGAACGCTGTTTCAGTATTACGCGGTTTCTAAAAAAAGTTTAGCCACTATAACGTAAATTATGGATCAATTTATACAAAACGATTCAAATCTTGATAGAAGTTCAAAGGCAACACAAAGTGTCATTGATGCAATATCTCGCTATCGACAACAGTTTGTTGAACGAATCAGAAAAAGGTAAGCGACATTAGATGACTTCTTCACAAAAAACAAAATAAGACAAATGAGGAACTTTCTTCATCACAAACATAACTTCTTACTCGACTTTTTGACACTACGGTCTCCTTCGTATAGCAGTCCTAGTTCCAGGGAATAAATGTTTGGAATTAATCATTTTTTTACTGTTTGATTTAATTAGAACAAAAAAAAAATTACAATACTTGTAAATTTATATTAATTTTCAGTTTTCATTACAAAACAACCTTACAGTCCTTATATAGAAAAATAAATTAGAAAACGTTCAAAAAAAAAATTAAAATGTTTCGTTAATGAGTCACATTTGTGTACGCCGTTTATTTAAGAATGTTTTTACAAACATATTTTTGCAGCGCATAAATAGAATCCATTGCGACTATTAAAGAAGCACATCCCATTCCTATAATATAAATGGTTTTTAATATTATACAATAACATAAAATCAACAAAGCGTCAAGCATACAAATAATACATACATAATATGTTCATATTATAGCTGTCAGCGGTCTGCTGTGAACTGAATGCATTTATAAAACATCAAAATAATGCCAGGTTTCAAGCTGAGCAGTTACAGGTATCGATGAGACAATATCGTGTAAATATCGCGACGGGTAGCACAGAATAGAGATGGTAAAAACGGGTCTTTTTAGTGATCTGCATCTTTGCATCTGGATCCCGTATGTGAGCCGGCTCACTGAACCTGTTCAAAAAGAGCCGAGTTCTGAATATGTTCCTGCAGTCTGCCAATGAGTTACTTAGTTCAGTCAATCATATCACGACCTGTATAGAATCAAAAATGCATAGCCAAACATGTGATGCATGAGTCATTTGAGCTGACAGATGAATCAAAGCAAGAACTGATACGTAAGTGTAAAATTTGCTTCTGTGTGTTAAATGTTTCACTGAGTTATGCGGATCCGTTGATCCGTCGGCTCAAAAAAAAGTGAGTCGGCTCTCACGGATCTTCTGTCGTAGTCGGCTCTTAGAACCGGTTCAGATCTGAGTTACCCAACTCTAGCACAGAATGCTTTTACCTACTTTTATGCTGGGTTGCAGAAAGGATTGTCAAATAATTTGATTAGATTGTGAATACGCATATGTCTCTATAAGAGAAGCAATGCAGAGTTTTAATTCGATTCTGTTCGAAAGATAAATGATCGATTGCAATGATACTTTTTCTAAGCTGTGTATATGTGTATTTAACATAGTTTTTTGCATAATTTTTACTTCGAAACGACATTTTTCTACGCATTTTAATCAAAATTTGACTTGAAAAGATCAAGCATTTGTTTTTGTGTGAATACAATCTAATGTTGTACATAACAGGGAGTTTGAATACGACATTGACTGCTCTTTAATGCATGAAAACAGTATTTATTATTATCACAATCTGAGGTCATGTCAAATCCAATTTTTTGACATTGTTTTGTGCATTATTAGGGTTCCGTATCTCAAAAGGAACCCTTATAGAGTCACTTCGTTGTCCGTCCGTTTGTCTGTCTGTCTGTCAAGACCATTTTTCACAGGAACGCGTGGAGGTATCAAGTTGAAATTAATATCAAATACTTAATTAGGTCTGTAATACCGTGGGCGAAAACAACAAATTTCTATGTCAACGCAACCAAAATATACGACTGTTTAACCCACGTATTTTGACACTTGTAAGGGAATTAAAATCTATAGACCTACAATTATGAAATATGGCAAGTAGCAATATCTTGTAGCACAAGTTTTCAAAAAAGTATTCAAAACATAGGTATATAGATTAATTCTCGCTGCCCTAGAATCTTGTAATTTAGCACGAGTAAAGAAAAAAAATCCGAAAATGATACATTTTTAATTTTATGTGGAATTATTACGTGTTGTAACAGTACGGGATCCTAAGGGCGCGAGTTCTACTCGCACTTGTCAGTCTTTTCCTTATATTACTTTGAATATAATCCAGGAAGAAAAGAAATAAATAATTATTCAATTTTAAAAATGTTCGAGATTCATGTTCTGATCAACATTGGTGTTTTTATATGTCGCGAAAGTTTTCCTGAATTAGATTCTTGGCGATAAAATTGACGGTTTACTGCAACTGGTTGTAATAAAAGTTTTTTCATTATAAGTTCATTATGTCAGCTTGTCAGAATGTTAACTATACCTACAATGTCCATTCAAATGTTCACATCAACGTCGGCAATTAGGCAAAAGGACCTATGGGCCAAATTTTCATTACAGTTATATTTATAATTATATATCACCCCACGTATAACTTCAAGGCGAAATATCTTCAAAACAAAGCAGTATACGACCAGCTTGAGATATAAATTGTCGAACAACAAACGCGAACCACCAGAGCAATCATTGTTTCAGTATTACAAAGTTTCTAAAAAAACTTTTAGTCACTATAACGTAAATTATGGACCAGTTTATACAAAATGATTCAAATGTTGACAGAAGTTCAAAGGCGAGACGAAGTGTCATTGATGCAATATAACGAATAATAACGAAACAGAAAAAGGCAAACGACATTAGATGACTTCACAAAAATCACCGTATGTCAAAAGGGGAACCTTCCTCATCACAAACATAACTTATTACTCGAACTTTTATTTGATTTTCATAAATGCTGTAAGAACAAAAATCGATATTAACAATAAATAAATCTATAATAATTAATGTGAAAAATTAACAAATTTTCTTATTCTCGAATCTCGGTTCTGTTTTACTTATGGCTATTATTTACGTATTAAGATGACCTCGTTTAGAGCTGTTTCGTATAGCGCAGGAACTTATTGGAACGTATCTCCCACGTTAAGCGGGGTCTTACTGTATTTAGTTTCATGCTGGACATCCTAGCTATAGAAATTTACAGAATTGATGTCTGATATTTATTTTTCTGTACTGTATCCTCTTAACAAGGACGATGGGTCGCGACATTTTTACTTCAATGGTTGTACATATACACAATTTTATACTGAAAAATCTTATTTACATGTAAATGAAAATGTCAACTGACAGAAACAGGCGAACTAAATATTCAGATATGTGTGAATAGAAATATTCATATTTTCTATAATATTATCTCTAGGAATTTGAATTTGATAATGTCGTTTAAAGGTAGAGCAATAGAGTCCTTGACGATTTTAGCATTACCGAAACGAAACCGTAATCTAGTTGAAAAACCAGTTGATTCTGTTAACTATAGAGATGGGAAAAACTGGGCTTTTTAGTGATCTGCATCTTTGCATCTGGATCCCGTATGTGAGCCGGCTCACTGAACCGGTTTAAAAAGAGCCGAGTTCTGAATATGTTACTGCAGTCTGCCACTGAGTTACCTTGTTCAGTCAATCATATCACGACCTGTATAGAATCAAGAATGCATAGCCAAACATGTGATGCATGAGTCATTTGAGCTGACAGATGCATCAAAGCGAGAACTGATACGTAAGTGTAAAATGTGCTTCTGTGTGTTAAGTGTTTCACTGAATTACGCGGATCCGTTGATCCGTCGGCTCAAAAAAAGTGAGTCGGCTCTCACGGATCTTCTGTCAGAGTCGGCTCTTTGAACTGGTTCAGATCTGAGTTACCCAACTCTACTGTTAACAAGTTTACCAAGGAACGGTAGACATAACCATTGTCACCTGAAGTTAAGTTGCGTTGGTTTTAAAGAACGTACATATCAAATCTATACTATAATAATTTTTAATTCTAAAACTAGGATGTAGATGTCAGCAGTTACATAAAAACTGCCGTTCGAGTGTTTCCAACAACAGCAGATTGAAACTAAATTTTGGGAGAATATTTAATATACAATTATGAAGAGCCCTATTGTTTATTAAAAATCTATGCATACGCATGCTAAATATATATATATATATTATTTTTTTTGTATAATTATGGTACACTTGTTATATTATTCTATTTATTTTTTCAAGAAAGTTCCATAAAAAAATTTTTTAAGCTTCATAGTTTCGGAAATTTTTGAAAATTAAAAAAATGCTACTCTTTTGTTCTGTCAAAAATAAATTAGTTAGGTAGCATGCTTTGACTACTTTTTACATGTGAAACCATATTTTGTAACCGTGGAAACGAGTGTCAAATGTCATATTTGTTACCAGCCGTTACCCGCGTCACCGCGCGTGTTTACAGAAATTTTATTTTATGTATCATTATTCAAATGTGAATATTTTTAAAGTCCTGTCGTCCGATTGGTTGAATTTTTTTGTATTATTCAGACACAAAAAACAGGGGTGCATCGACGTTGCGATCATTAGCACTGTAACAAATATTATATTTAAAGGTGAGTAAAGAGGTAAATTAAATTATTTTCGGTAATTGAGGCATGTCATTGTTTAGTGTTTAGTTATCGATAGATTAAGACGTAGTTGAGGCGTCAACTAGTTAATTCTAAAAACAAAAACGTTTCATTTGTTGACGCTCACCGTTATTAAGGTAGTTGTCGTAGTACAATATTGTCAAAAAGTTATAGATTATACACGCCACAAAAGTATAAAAGCTTGTAGCTAAGTGATCCATAATTTGTACGCAAGACTGTACCCGTGGAAACGGAACCCATACAGTATTCATATGCATGTATACTTTTCTATAAATTGTTGAACTTTAAACCATTATTTATAAATATATAATTAGACGGTCAAAAATTTTTTCTTATTTTTTTTAAACTCATAACAAATGAATTGAAAGACTGTCAGTTTTTGGAAAGTTTCTGACAGTTAGTTCTTTTTTTATAAATAAGAAACTGGTTCAGAACTACAGAGATCGTATGCAATCAATGTTAATTATCCAATTTTTAATTAAATTTATCTCGGATTATATACGGTCGATCGACTTCAAATTTTCAGGGCAATTATATTATCATGTCCTTAACAAGTATACAAAAATTAAGAATTTTCTGACGGTGTGCCTTAACCACGACAACTACCTTAAGAGACTTCGTCTTCACAAATAATTAGCAGTTCATTATTTAAACACGCATGCAATATTTAATTATTGCGATTTTTTCTGATTCTAAATTTGTAAAAAATATACTACATCGGCACAATGAATTTACAAACGGTTTTTTTGTATAAATTCAATTTAATGCGTAAATTGCTTCTTTTAATTACAGTTCAACTGAAAATCGTAATTAAAAACTTCAATTAAATTGGAATCATTACAGCCGACACCTGCAGCGGCGTTTATATTAAATTTTATCAGATATATTAATCAACACGGAATGTATTAAAAAAACTTAAAAGTAAAAGAATACAATAACGCGGCACTTTTTAAAAAGTACTGCATTCTCAGAAAACACAAACAGAAACAATATTTCTGTCTATGTTTGCCGATAGATTTGTTTGAAAACAATGAACTATTAGGAATATAATTTGTCGTCGGTATTTCCAGACGACAGAAACTGCATAGTTGTATATTGAGCATTTTAACACATTCGTCACGTACAGGAAACTGACAAAAGACACTTCTGTCACTTTGCTTCTGCTTCTAAAATTTATTCAAGGGTACGTTCAGTTTCGCGCTCAGATCGGTTCGAGTGTTCTATCCATTTAAAACAGGGGTCGGCAATGTGGTGTCCGTAAGAGAATCTTAAAGTGACTGCATTCAAATATCTAAATTTTAAAAACTAGTACATATTTTAAAAAACCCGGGTCGCAGTGCCAAAACCCTGCCGACAATATAGTGTATTTGTTTATACAGGCAGTGTGGCTTTATTATGCGAACTTACATTGGTTTCTGGGCATAATAAAACATTTGACTCCGTAATACACCCCTTAAAATAACATTTTTTTTTATTGCAATATTATTATCAATCGAACTTCTATACCAAATTATATACAACTTTCAGTAAATAATACACTATCTGCAAAGTAGTGTTTTCATAAAATTTGTAGGTCCGGTCCTGTCGGGCCGATTTTATTAAAATTTTAGGGACACTTTTTAATTACTACTGAAGGGTTAGATGTCAATTTTGAAACGATTCTGAGAATTTTTTCGGTATTTTGGGACCCAAAAACATTCCTCAACCCCTAAAAACTACCCTTAAAATGGCCCGATTACGCCCATTTTAAATAGACTCCTTGCGGTGATGGATTTCAACACGTGGGCCAAATTTCGTTAAAATCAATTAACTCTTTCGAAAGTTATTGACCGCACACATATATATATATATATACGCTTATATATATATATATATATATATATATATATATATATATATATATATATATATATATATATATATATATATATATATATATATATAATATATATATACATATATATATAAACATTTTTAAAAATGGTGCCAAAGTGTTTAGGAGGTTATGAAACGTCGAGAAATTTTGGTCCGACCCCTAGGTTCCGCCATCCGACCGACGCCAATAGTGTATGTTGCCATATGGCAAATACACTAATAACCTGTCGAGACATTTTGAGATATTTTCAGTATTTGAAAGAGATATAGAATCAAAATCTATCAGGCAATAGTGCTAATGACCTCAGCAGTCGTAGCATATCTTTGTTTGTTTTTCGCAAAAAAAAATCTCTCAAAATCATGTGTTGCGACGACAAAAAGACTTTCTACTTTTTAGTATGGATAGAAAGTAAAAATGCGATCGGAAAGCTTGGGGAAAATATGATGCCGCTTTCTTGTTGGTTTATTTTCGACTCCGTAACATTTACGTACTGTTTCTGTGTATTGGAATAGTCTTCAATGCATAACATATTTTATCTTTGGTTTAAAGTTTAAAGAACACGTGTCTCAAGTCGGCACATCTGAAATGTAGAAATTTGTATGCAAATGAGAAGATCGGTTGTCTATCTACAATCTATACAAGAGAGTCCGGACGACAGCTGAATCGTGATAATCGCACGAGAGCCGATACTCGACAAGTATCTGCCCGTTAAAAGTAAATTTATAACTTGTAATTTCCAAAGTGAAAATGATATTTGATTCTATTTTTAGATAACACATAAATAAAATCAATTATTTGCGAATATTTGCCAACTAGAATAGGTCACAGGTTATACGCTAATTAAATGCTGATTTTTTAATTCATCTCATATTTCATATCGAAAAAAATTGAAGATTATTTTATTGTGGATAGGTTTCAACGCCGATTGGAGCTATAATAATCAGATACAGGCGTTTATAAAATTTAAATATACTAGAACTCATGTCGGGATTCAAGTATTTTCAATTTCTTCTTCGTCCTTACTATGTAGCAGTCATAAATCAATCAGAAAAAAACCTTTATCAGGTTTTTTTTTGCATTGACTGAGTAGTGTAGAAGGAGACAATAGGGATGTTGACTGTATTCAAATAAAATTATAATTTTAAACGTTAAGTGGTAGTTTCTATGATAGAAATACTAAAAAACGCTATATTTATCCTTATTTTTAAGGAATTTAATTAATATTTAATAAATAAAACCTAATAAAATCACTCTCAAGTCACGTGACAACAGACACCAATCAGAGCGCATGACGTCATATGTTCAGCCGCTGTCAAAAAACTTCATTGGTTAATATTTGATGTGTAGTTTATTCGAAAATTTCTTTAAAAAAACACTGCAAGGAGTTTTAACGTCATGGAAAGTGTATTCATTAAGGCTAATAGTTCGAAAACTTAGAATTCATCTTTTATAGCAAGAATTACGAAAACACTTTTCATAACCCCATACTAGCGCTTATGAGCACAGCCTCCTACTTTGTGACCGCATCTATAGAATGGTAGCTCCTGTGTAAACTTTTGAGCCTCCTTTGGTATGAATAGGTGACGTCACCCGACTAGTTTTGGACCGAAATTTGAAACGGGATTTAAAATACATGATTTTTAAGGCTTGAGTTGTATTTAAATAAAAATAATAAATATTTGTGGCTATATTGGGCACTTGTGCACGATTTAAAACACTTTCCCAGAAATAGTCAATATTCCTATTTGCGTGAGAAATAAGGAGTAAAAAATTGAAAAATACGTGAGTAAAATCAGTTTAAAATACACGAGTTCGATTGTACTGGCATTTTAGTTTAAGATTTTACTTGAATGCTTTTAGCATGTCTGTTTGTTGATGATATTTTTTTAACTGCTCTTATCAGTAAAAATGAAATTACAGACAAACCCGTTACTATTTTATAGATTGGTACCTATCTATTGAAGTGTTTTCGACTTAAATTTAGTTCAGTTTGAGATGTCGAATCTATGAATTTAAAGCAATAAAAAAGGTTAACGTACATTTAAAGAAGAACCTTTCAAAACAATATTAGAAATATTTTAATGATTTGACTAGTTAGTTAAAAATGAATTATATGTTAAAAACACAAAGGTCAAATATAAACGAAAATTTGTAATTGCCTTCTCATTCATTTATGAGGTATTTACAAATACATAAATTTATTTGTGACATTTTTACTTTTGACTCAGTGTTGTTGTATTCCAAAGTAATTATACAAAATACAATAAATTGTTTATATTCACATATTTAAAATGCAATGAATTTTTTTTCTAGCGTTCAATTATATTTTTATAATTAAATGATGTCATTGACACCGCATTTTATAAAATTTAAATTCTTTTTCTACACCTTGTTTGTCGATACAACGATTTACCAAGGTCCTGCCATATAAAAGTCTACTGAGCATTTAAGGCGATTATGGGAATAGACAATCTAGTAAAAGCCGTATTTGCAAATACATTATTGTTTTTCATTTGTGTGTCAAGAGATGGCGTTACTGTGCTTATTTTTAGATATTCTCGTTATCATCATAATATCTCCAAAATAAATAAATATTTTTATATTTTATAAAAAAATATACACATAGCTACTATATATTATAATTATAAATTAAAAAAAAGTGTGACAAATTTTTTTAGGGACGAGATAATATAATAGATTAATTCGATTTTTTTAAATCTTTCCTATGGTATTTCGAATACTAGTAAAACTAGGATGCAATAGGGATGTTGACTGTGTTCAAATAAAAACATAATTTTAACGAAAAGTGGTAGTGTCTATGATAGAAATAATAAAAAACACTATATTTTTCCTTATTTTTAAGGAATTTAATTAATATTTAATAAATAAAACCTAATAAAACCACTCTCAAGTCACGTGACAACAGACACCAATCAGAGCGCATGACGTCATAGAGTCAGCCGCTGTCAAAAAAACTTCATTGTTTGGTTAATATTCAGTGTGAATTTATTCGAAAAGACTGCAAGGAGTTTTAACGTAATGGAAAGTGTATTTATTAAGGCTAATAGTTCGAAAACTTAGAAATCATCTTTTATAACAAGAATTACGAAAAATGTTTTCATAACCTCATTAGTTTACTAGCGTTTATGAGCACAGCCTCCTACTTTGTGACCGCATCTATAGAATGGTAGCTCCTGTGTAAACTGTTGAGCCTCCTTTGGTATGACCAGGTGACGTCACGCGACTAGTATTGGCGTTTTGGACCGAAATTTGAAACGGGATTTAAAATACATGATTTTTAAGGCTTGAGTTGTATTTAAATAAAAATAATAAATATTTGTAGCCATATTAGGTACTTATGCACGATTTAAAACCCTTTCCCAAAAATAGTCAACATCCCTATTTATACAAATAGTAGAGAAATATCAATTATTATTTATTATCATTGTCCGCCTTGCAACATGTTTTTGCATACCCGTCAGACCTCATATTGAACATTTATCTATTTGGGGAGAGGTCTGCCAGGTATGCAAAAAAATTGCAAGGAAGACAATTATAATGGTAAATATTTTTTCTGTTTTCTGCGCCGATATATTAATTTAGTTTATTGATACCTTACTGTTCTTTGTGCTCAAGGTATTACCTGCTTTTTAACGAATATAATTTTAATTTTAATGTGAAAAATACGAAAAACACTTCATCTTTATAAAACTTGATTATTATTGTCACCAGATACAATTTAACAGATAGTTATTGAATAAAGAAATACCAATATCGACACCTTGCGAGTTTTTTTTTGTATTAAGGAAATAGGAATCAGTAACAAAAAAACAATGGTTAATAACACCGCAGTTGATTTAATATCTTATGCAAATGAGGGTGTTTTGTTAAAAGTGTTAGAAGAATGGTTCGTTTAATTTTGTTTTTTGTCAAATAGACATTATATATGTTATGGTAAATGAGGCAAGTTGCGGTGAGACTGTTCACTCAGATTGGAAAAAATGTTCTCGGCAAATTTTGAACTGTGGTCGCAAAAGGCATTTTATTACTGTTTTTTTATAAGCTGTAATTAAGCATTAAGCTTGTTGCCTAAATATTCAAAAAACACATTTTTTGTCCTAAAAATGTATAAAAACGTGATCTAAATTACGGGAAGTTTAATTAACATTTTTTCTTTTTAGAAATATAGAAAAATACTGAAAGTTTTAGCTATTTTTTTTAATATTATTTTTTTCTGTATACTTTACATGATTTTGAACCGTTTATTTAAATCAAATAGTATATAAAAAACCTGCATCAAAGTAATTTGGGATGAATGGCACATACTTTCAGTGTATTTTTCATGCATTACCATTAAAAATTGAAAAAAGTTTTTCATAGAAATTCAGGGGCAACAGGGTCGGAGGCGAACTGGTCGGTGGCGAGGGGGTCGAAAGCGAAAGAGTCCAGGGTAAAATAGATCAGGGGGGAGGGAGAAAGGGTCGGAGGCGAACGGGTCGGGGCGAAAGGGTTGGAGTTGAAAGGATCGAGGTCGAAAGGGTCGGTTGCAAACGAGTCGGGGAGCGAAAAGGTCGGGGGTGAACGAGTCCGGGGTGAAAAATTCGAGAGCGATAAGGTCGGGTGCTAAAGGATCGGGGGGCAAAAGGGTCAGGGGAGAAAAGGAACTGTTTCTTCTAAAGCTGATCTGTAATGATATATGTTATAAGAATCGCATCATAACTATAATACGCGCCACGGTTCTAAAAGGTTCTGAAGTTAGATGCAAATGGAGGCTTGCGCAGGTACAGTCGGTTGAAAAACTAAAAACTCGCGCTATAATGTTATTTTTATTTTTTTAAATTTTCTTTAATCTAAAGGTCTAATTCCTTGCATAAAGTCATCCAAAAAATTATTTTTCGTGCTTGTCTATGCAAAACTGTATTAGGCATCTTGATCAATTAACAATCAAAGAAACAACTTAACAATAGCGTACTGGACTGTACTTTATAGCAGGAAAGTGACAAGTGACATGACAACCAGCGATAACCAATCACCGACGAGCGCATGTTCTGTGCCGGTAACTGGGAGGTGGTGGGAGTCTTCTTTTCCCACAAAACAACCTTTTAGAACCGAGGCGAGTATTATATCTTCAATTCACTATTTTTGTAATCACACACATATTCAAATGCTTGTGCTGTAGAGTTATGCGAGTGAAGAAGGGGTCCTACTGAATAGCTGTTGAACAGTTACCTTAATGTACACATATTTCACTTTAATCGACTTTCTATACTACAGTCAAATAAATGTCGATAAAACTTTGTTTTTTCTTTTAAATATTTATCATTCGATTTGTGATATTTTTGTTTACTTAATGTAGATTATAGACGTTCGAAAATTTAAGGCGATTAGCTTTCAATTAAATTAAATTAAATTTGCGGAAGTTCGCTGTAACATATACACCGCACAGACGCACACATATATGAATAGAAAACAATAAAAAGTAATAGTTAAGCGGCATTTGATGGTTGACAAGCGAAGCAATTTAATTTGAATATTATAGTAAGTGGTCGTACATAAAGTAAATAGTATATTTGTTTTACAAATTGTTAGTAAACACGTTTTCTTTATTATAATCACTGTGTTAGCCATGGTATTTGTAAGTTTGGACACATTGAAACAAAAAACAAAGAATAAGAAAACTGAATCGAGTTATAATTTGCATGTAACTCATTTGTTTATTTTTGAATGATGTTTACGGAAAACAATAGGGATGTTGACTATTTTTGGGAAAGTGTTTTAAATCGTGCATAAGTACCTAATATTGCCACAAATATTTGTTATTTTTATTTAAATACAACTCAAGCCTTAAAAATCATGTATTTTAAATCCCGTTTAAAATTTCGGTCCAAAACGCCAATACTAGTCGCGTGACGTCACCTGTTCATACCAAAGGAGGCTCAAAAGTTTACACGGGAGCTACCATCCGATAGATGCGTATTCTGTACTCATAAACGTTAGCGAACTGAGGTGATGAAACGTTGTTTCGTAGTCGTAGCTATAGTTACATGTAATTTGACGTTTCCTATAAACAAATAATAATAAATTACACACTAAATATTAACCAAACAATGAAGTTTTTTGACAGCGGCTGAACATATGACGTCATGCGCTCTGATTGGTGTCTGTTGTCACGTGACTTGAGAGTGATTTTATTAGGTTTTATTTATTAAATATTAATTAAATTCCTTAAAAATAAGGAAAAATATAGTAATATTAGTAGATATTTTTCGTACGCTTATAGCTACGTACTTTCTGAATAAATTGAGAATAATGGCTATTGCCTGCTATAATTGTTAAGAAACATTCATTGTTGTAGCACTATATTAGAAAAATTTATTATTCCAACACGTCACCGTCTGGATTTAAACCTGAATCTTTCCACTTTCGCGGCGGAACAAAAGTATGTTCTACAATATTAATGAACATACCAATAACTACAAAAAACTTCGCGATACTATATTATGTCCAACTATTATCGTTATGTCACAATAACCACTTTTTACATTATAATAATCTATATAGATAAAAGACGATGTATATGTAATCTATGGACTCCAAACGGGTAGACCATTTTTTGATGAAATTTTCAGACAATCTTTAGATTAGCCCAGCGGGTGATTTTCTGAAGTTTGGTTTCGGATCAACAGAGTTTTTTAAATTTCTTTTTGGGAAATAAGATTTTTAGCGATTGAATTCGCGCCAATTCAATACACGTTGAGAATTTAATGATAATGATTCTCATCTTTTATATCCTATATATTACATTTACACCCGGGCGAAGCCAGACTGGGCCGCTAGTATTCAATATATTTAAAGCCTAATTATCTGGATTTTCTTAAAAATAATTTATCTTTGACGCGAAAGGATTGATATAGGTACTACTTTTGAGGTGTGACAGTAATATTTAAAGTTGTTTTGTTTTTGTGTAGAGTTTGTAATAAAGAAAAGCCATTTAAGAAACTTTCTCTTACATTTAATTGTCTTTTTTTAACTTGAAACTTTGTTCTTTTTAATGCCTTTTCTTTAATGTGACATTTAGAACTTTAATAGCGTAGTTTTTGTATTTGAAATGTTTTCATTGCACCTTTATTTGTAGGTACCTAATCCAAAACATACAGATTTATGCAAATTTAAAAAAAAATGTCTACAATTTGATAGTTAAGAATCCGGCCTATTCTACTAACAATAACCGCAGCGATTACCAAGTACTTGCAAAATAACCACTCGAGATAATCGCATTTGTTTGTTTTATTCTGCTAAACAGAGTGACTACATAAATAGCATGTTAAATATAAGTGATTACAAACAGAGCTTAGACATTTTCTAATCACTGTGGTTAGGTAAGAACTATAATTAAAACATGGCCAAATATCTGACTAATAGGGCTGTTGACTGTGTTCAAATAAAAACATAATTTTAACGTTAAGTGGTAGTTTCTATGACAGAAATACTAAAAAACACAATATTTCCCCTTATTTTTAAGGAATTTAATTAATATTTTATAAATAAAACCTAATTAAATCTCTTTCCAGTGACGCGACAACGGACACCAATCAGAGCGCATGACGTCACAGACATGACTCTGTGACGTCATGCGCTGTCAAAGCCTTCATTGTTTGGTTAATATTTAGTGTGTAATTTATTATTATTTGTTTATAGGAAACGTCAAATTACATGTAACTATAGCAACAACTACGAAACAATTTTTCATCACCTCATCAGTTTACTAGCGTTTATGAGCACATAATACGCTTCTATAGAATGGTAACTCTTGTGTAAACTTTTTAGCCTCCTTTGGTATGACCGTGTGACGTCACGGCAGTCACGTGACAAGTATTGGTGTTTTGGACCGAAATTTGAAACGGAATTTCAAATACTTACATGATTTTAAAGCTTGAGTCGTATTTCAATAAAAATAATAAATATTTGTGACTATATTAGGTACTTATGCACGATTTAAAACACTTTCCCAAAAATAGTCAACATCCCTATTGTCCATCTTTACAGTGTAGAATTTACATAAAGGAACTTGGGGTTCAAGTCACGGGCCACAAAACCTGATTCAAAATTCAATTTCTGAAAACAATATAGGTGTTTTAAGCTGTATCGTTTTCAGTAAGGAATAAAAGAAAGTTTTTCACTTTAACAAATTGCATCATGTGTTTTAATATTCATCCAATATTAATCCCCTAACATGAGGGTTCCCACAGCCTTTGTTTTTACAAAAATTTGAAGTGTGGTTGTAAAATTAACAAGGTTCATCTTTCTTTAGAAGATCGGAAATGACTAATTAGTACGAATAATTAGCTAAGAAAACTAATTAAAAAAGTGTAATTTGTTTCTTCCTGCTCAATATAAAATATGGTTTATATGCTGTTTAGTACAACTTTTTATAACAATTCAATTTTGATTGTCAAATCTACCTGAAAAAGCAATAAACTGAAAATGTAATGGAAGCAATTTTTAATTGAAATGATTTTGGTAGGCGATTGGAGCCTCTCACACCAGGTTTCTAGTTTCTGTTATGATAAAAAATGTGTTGTAGCGTTTTTCAATCTTTAAATTAAAATATTTTGCTACAAAATTCAAACTTCGTTATTACGTTAAAAATTAAATTATGTAGGAATATTTTCGTCATAAAATTTTGCTTAAAGTAGATAATATTAAAGAATTTTCGTTCATAAAAAACATGAATATCATCATTTTTGATCCATAAAAGTCAAACAACGTCAAACATTGAACGATAGTATTCTGATTATCATAAAATTATTTTATATGCATTCATAAGGAATTTTATTTTCTCTGGAAACAGAACTAATCATTGCAGCTTACTTTCACAATCTTTTATGTAATGTTTTTGTTGGTTCTCAACAACGTCGAGCCCATTAGAGATGGGGGATTAGATTTAGTAACAGGTATTTTGGAACTGTTCCGCAAAGGAAACAGTACGAAATATGAAAATACCTGTTACCAATAGCGGCCCAGTCCGGCTTCGCCCGGGTGTAAATGTAATATATAGGATATAAAAGATGAGAATCATTATCATTAAATTCTCAATGTGTATTGAATTTGAGCGAATTCAATCGCTTTTATTTGTGAATGTTCAAAAATCGAAGAAAAATCTTATTTCCCAAAAAGAAATTAAAAAAATTCTGTTGATCCGATCGCTACCAAACTTCAGAAGATCACTCGCTGGTCTAATCTAAAAATTGTCTGAAAATTTCATCAAAAATGGTCTACCCGTTTGGAGTCCATAGAATACATATACATCGTCTTTTATCTATATAGCTTATTAAAATGTAAAAAGTGGCTATTGTGACATAACGATAATAGTTGGACATATAGTATCTAGAAGTTTTTTGTAGTTATTGATATGTTCTTTAATATTGTTCTATCATCAATAGTTTCCGCAGCGCATGAGACGAAAGATGTTTTATGGCATTTTTTTTACACCTTGGGTTACGTTACTAAAGTTTTAGTAAGGATCCCTAATATTTTCTAGCAATAAATATAGCCTATATTACTCAGGGTAAATGTAGCTTTCTAATGGTGAAAGAATTTTTTAAATCGGCACAGTAGTTTTTGAGTTTATTCATTACAAACATACACACACACAAAGATACAAATCTTTCCTCTTTATAATATTAGTGTAGATATATCCACATAAATATAAATACATTATTTAATTTGATTCTTTTGATTCTACTTCTGAAAACTGATTTATTGATTGATTCTTTGTTGTTCTGAGAAACAGAAACCGGAAACCGCCATATTGATTTATTGATAGCCGGTTAATAACTGGATAATTATCTGGCTAAAAAGAGTTTGAGAAGTGGATATGACAAGCTATATGACGTCATCGTAAGTCCAATATGACAGGCGCCACATGTCCGATCGATTTGAAATTTTGTACGCATATGTATTCCCAATGACAATATATGATTCAATCATTTTTAGAATTAAATAATCAATCGAAGCTAGTAAATTAATGTTTTAATAGTAAACATTTTGGAAGACAAAAGAGCAAAATTATAATAATAATAATGTGTTTAACATCCGTTTCTCGACTTTATGTCATAAGAGACGCCATTCGCACCATTACTATTTTTTCATCTACCACTTCCCGTTATTTTCTACATTTTTTACAACTTCAACTTATGTAATAGCAATGGACGAATGAAGGAATTATAGGAAATTAGGATAAGGTAGGTAATTTTTGAACTAGGAGTTTGATAGGTAATCGTCCAGGGCCTCAAATAAGGTACCATCTCGATATTTATCTGGAGTTAATTGAGGGAAACCATGGAAAACCTCAATCAAAATTGTCGGTACAGGAATTACCGTTTCTCGGCGAGAGGCAGTATGAAAAAGTCCCAGCCACATCTGCCCCCGCTGGGATTCGAACCCGGTACCTCCCGGATACGAGTCTAGTGCACCACTACTCTACCCAGTTCGGTACAAAAGGGAAAAAAAAAGTCTAAAAGAACTTTCATTAAAATCTAGTCAAAAAGAAAAATATTTCTTTTTAATAATTTAGATTCATAATTATAAAACTGTGGGTTGTGAATTATAAACGATCATATGTTACAGCCCACGCTTTTATAATTATGGATCTAAATTACTATTTCCTTTATTTAGTAATTTTAATAAAAGTTTGCTTAAAAAAAATAATTTATATATTTTCAGTTTTCATGAAATAGTTATTTTGTGGAACTGAAACATACTGTTTAACTGTTATATACAAATGTAACAGATCCCCATCTACAGAACCCATGAAGAAAACACAAAACGGCCGATATAAAAATTCATGATCATAAAAGCTTAGCTTCGTCTTTTGGTTGATATATGGTCTCTAACGAAAGCTCGTAAATTCTTCTGCTGTCTCTTTTATATCTGCGCTTCAGTTTGTCACTCTAACAATTATGTTCTCCTATATTTACCTCAGAGAACTGAAACAGCGCATGTACAGTGAAAAGCGTCTGAAGGCAGTCAAATAACATCTGATTTATGATTCGCTTTTATGTTTTTCTTTTACTTTGTCTAAATAACGATAATTATTGCGTTGCTATATTTACTTTTATGACTGATCTAATATTTTAAAAGGAATGCAAAAACTATTCAAGAAACTTTAGCATACAAAAATGTCCCTAACCTAACTTTATAATCTATATCGTTATAAATAACACGTGGCTTGAAACTATTATAATAATATAATAATAATAATGCGTTTAACGTCCGTTTCTCGACTTTATGTCATAACAGACGCCATTCGCACCATTATTATTTTCCACCTACCACACTTTCCGTTATTATTCTACATTTTTAAAACTTCAACTTATGTAATAGTAATGGGCGAATGAAGGAATTATAGGAAATTAGGATAAGGTAGGCAATTTTTGAACTAGGAGTTTGATAGGTAATCGGCCATGGCCTCAAATAAGGAACCATCTCGATATTTATCTGGAATTAATTGAGGGAAACCACGGAAAACCTCAATCAAGATGGCCGGTACAGGAATTACCGTTTCTCGGCGAGAGGCAGTAGGAAAAAGTCCCAGCCACATCTGCCCCCGCCGGGGTTCGAATCCGGACCTCCCGAATGCGAGTCTAGTGCTGTCACCACTACTCTACCCGGCTCGGTCTTGAAACTATTATAAAAATGGTCAAGTGCGAGCCGAACTTGCGTTTTCAGTTTTCCGTGAAAAGTTTAAGAGTTCGGATTTTTGTATAGATTTTCCTGTAAGCTATGAAATCCTACATTCCATATATTTTTTTAAATTTCAGGTTCAGTAGTTTCGTAAATAAGTGGGGAAATGCTCAATTTCGGTATATTTTTCTTTAATATCATTTAAGCTACGCATTTTAAAATTATAAAAAAAATATATATTTGTATTTCCCATAACGAGTCCTTTCATTTGATGTCACATGATGCTTGAAAAATTTTTTTTTTTTATTTTCTAATTTGGATCCCAAAATCGGCATTCGTTTAGTTGCACTTTACGTCTATGCCTGGATCATTTGACTCTATATATGTAAGTACCAAATTTTAATGTTAAGTACATTTAATAATTTTATATTTTTTAACTCGTTTAAAACGTGCTGCACTGTACGAAAAACCACTCCATTCTTGGAACTGCGTCGAAGTTGTAATATTTACGATTTTTCCAATACAAGAAAAATCTGGGTCACCAATTTTGTAGCTGCAGTTGTAATAAAATAATTATCTTAATCTTTTAAATAAAGAGTATTAAAATATTTGTAAGCAATTTGTAGTTTGTTTAGAATCAATGCATGGTTTACATTCAGCAATATAAAATATTCAGTCAGAAAAGTAAATTTTGAAGGTAAATTCTCTATGTAAATAAATCCGTAGGTACAGCGATAAAAATTTATAGCAAAAAGCGGCCCAGTGCGAGCCAAAGTTGAGTGGAGAGAATTTCGCACTATTTCGTTTTCTGCGAGAACCTTAAGACTTCGGATTTTTGTTTAGGTTTTCCTGCAAACTATGAGTGATGCCCTAGATTCTCCTTTTTTATCAACATTTTAGGTTCAATAGTTTCATTTAACCAGTGTCTTATAGCACATGTAAAGGGGAAAATCCGAAAGCCGTGAATTTGTAGTTACATCACAAAAAAAATATCTTTTTTCCTATAAACGTCAAAATAGTGCATACTAGCGACATCGGACGGAATTTCTTAAAAGCTATTAGTACAGGTATTTCTGCGCCTTAATTGTATTATTAAATGTGTATTATTAAATTAAGTTAATAAATATTGTACGATGGTACGGAACCCTTCGTCTGCGAGTCCGACTTTTTTTCATTGGATTCGTCGGACGAGGACGTCATACGACGGCTGAACGATATCTCGTTCGAACACGACTTTCCGTTACGATGTACTGCAGTACTCATCCGGATAAATTTATAAGGCTTCGGCTAACATTCGACAATGTGAAATCGCATTTAAAACTAATTCCTCGACTACAGTTTGTATTTTTCTCTCTCACTCACTCACTCTCTCTCTCTAGTGTAGCTCTCTTCTATCTACACTTTGACCACAATTCGTTAAAGAGCTTATTGAACAAAAAGCTTACTACGTTCACGGATTAACTTCCACTTCAATGCAAATTATTTCCTGTTTGAAACTTTAAAATTTAAATACACAATTTAAATTTAAAACGAAATATATGTCCAGTTCTTTCTACGTGTTTGTTTTCGCATGGTATGATAAAATATCTGTTTTTATTTATTTAGTTAAACTAGGACAGAAAGTTGGCGATTGCGAACGAGCGTGACGATTTCCCAGCAAAGCACAATCTCAATATAAGCTGAACGCAACATTTTTCGTAATCAGTGCTTGGAAAGGACCACAATAAAAACATCAAAACATCGTGCATTGATATTGCAATTGATAGGTTAGGCGACCTGTCAGATATAGTTCGCAATTGTCGGGTAGGATGGCGCCACTTTCGCTTACTTTCGATCCGAAAGGAAATTCCCAAGGAACGAAAATAGTGTATTTTTTGTCACTGGCATGCAAAATCTAACTTTTGTCCTTCAAAACAAGTACGTAGTGTTGCACTTTCAATTCACGTATTACAAAAAAAAACGAGCGTTAACGAGTTTCAATAGTCGCACGAGCCATGAGACAACACCACATACTATATATTTTGCACGTACCTCCTATATAATAGCTGATTTTCCCTTAACAATCATATATCGTTGTGATATTCTGTGTGTGGCCATATTGCATTTCATTTGGATTGAACCGATTGAACGCCTACTTCAAGTCTCATGCTATCTCTCTTCATCTTATAGAATGAAACGGTAACTGATAGGGTGCTTTTGGAAATTTCTATTGGACTGGTAAGATTGCATATTTTTTTATTTTACAATCTTCACTAGTGTCAAATGGGTCGTTTTACAATCGCTGTACAGGCATGAAAAGCAGCTATTTTATAGAGGTATGTGCAAAAAAGTATTTTGTTGTTTTGAGGTTACTTTTTTGATGTGCAATGCCTTTAAACCAAAGGTTTCCATCGTATTCAAGAGTCGTTGATAATAAATTGTTGGCACTGAATTTAAAAAGAATTGTTTTATTTATTTCGTTCACTACTGACCGCTACGAGGCAGCTGTATCAATGTGTATTATAATATAAATGCATTAAATACAAAATATGTTAATACTGACAATTTAATTATTTTCAATTAAAATAAACCCATATAATTATTTTTCCTGTATGCATTCTACATTTGATATTGTAAACACCTGTAAAATATAACGTCAGTAAAATTTCTTTATTTACATTAAAGTATACTGAAATTATTGCTTTATTATAAATTCTAATTGCGACTCATAAATTTGACCCTCTAATTTAATTTTTAAAGCGTATGCATATCGGTTTGAAATTATTTACCACACTGTTGGTGGCATTTTAAGTCTCCATGGTTGTTTTCGTACTTGTTTCTGTCATTTTATACAAACAAAATTAACTTCGGAATTTCTCTAAGACTATTGATTTTCAATTTTATAGACCCCGTGCAAATTGTGCAGTTGAGAAACGATTAAACGGGAGGTTTTTGAGGTTGTGTTTCTTTCTGGCGTATTGAGAGTAAAATTTTAGTAGGGAACGTAAGTTGTGCGCGCATAGCTAACGAAAATTCGACAGTATGAAGTTGGTCGCGCTAACAAAAATTCAACAGCATACAGTTGCGCTAACGAAAATTCCATAGTATGAAGCTGGCCATAAGAGATCCAGACTGAAATGGCTGATGGACAAAATCAATATAATATACTAGACGACTATAACCTTTGATTACAGCCAATAGTCGTTTTAAGTATCATCTAGTGGAAATTATAATATCGTATTTTTGATTACTCAATGTATTCAATATAAAAGTAAAAACCAAAATAAAGTTTTGAAAATGTTTTAAAATATTTGAGGTTTATTTTTTGTAGGTATTATATATTATATTATATAAATTACTTGCATGTATATTAAAAATTAGTTTTTAACAACTTCATAAGTACACGCACCTACTTTTTTATGTTTAAGATTTTTTGTACATTATTAAAAAAATTAGGATTATCGCGGTCATACTGTAGCACCCAATAAACTGTTAAATGATAAAACAAGTATATATAAATTACGTTCCAAGAAAATACAATATTACATAACATAAAGTTCATTACAACAACAAAGCTTATTATTTATTAAATAACTGTTCGCAATTATTACAACACAAAGTAGAGCTTTTCTCCAGCGTTCCGTTAATTAGTTTTTATCATTCTACGATGCGTTTTCTAATTAAATTACGTACAATTAAATTAATTAAATTCTAACTGATCAATATAGAAAACTTTACTAATTGCTTCATTTGAAATCGTTTCGCGTATAAAGGGTATTGAAAAACTCAACCGACAAATTACTAGACGTGAAACAAAAAATTTTACTTGCGTAAGTTTCGATTTCATATTTTTTTTTTACATTTTAATAATTTAAAAATACCGGTTGTCAAAGTACCAGCTCGTCAATAATTAACAAAAAAAACCCGGTTCGCAGTGCCAAAACCCTGCCAACAATATAGTGTATTTGCTTATACAGGCAGTGTGGCTTTATTACGCGAACTTAAGTTGGTTTTTGGGCAAAATTAAAGATTTGACTCCTTAATATACCCCTTAAAATAACATTTTTTTTCTTAACTGCAATATTATTATCAATCTAAAGTCTACACCGAACTAAATACACCCTTCAATAAATAAGTCACTATCTACAAATTAGTGTTTTCAAAAAAATTGTAAGTCCGGTCCTGTTAGGCCGATTTTATTAAAATTTTAGGGACACTTTTTAATTGCTACTAGCGGGTTAAATGTCAATTTTGAAACGATTCTGAGAATTTTTTCGGTATTTTGGGGCCCAAAAACTTTTTTCAACCCCTAAAAACTACCCTTAAAATGGCCCGATTACGCCCATATTAAATAGGCTTCTGGCGGTGATGGATTTCAATACGTGGGCCAAATTTCGTTAAAATCAATTAACTCTTTCGAAAGTTATTGCCCGTACACACACACATATATATATATATATATATATATATATATATATATATATATATATATATATATATATATATATATATATATAAATATATATATATATATATATATAAATATATATATATATATATATATATATATACATATATATATAAACATTTTTAAAAATGGTGCCAAAGTGTTTAGGAGGTTATGAAACGTCGAGAAATTTTGGTCCGACCCCTAGGTCCCGCCATCCAACCGATGCCAATAGTGTATGTTGCCATATGGCAAATACACTAAAAAGTGTACGTGTAATCTTTAAGGTCCACACCCACTGAATCGGATCGGATCGGCACGATCGGAAGTTTTGGGTACATTAATTTAAATGAGTTCCAATGCACTAGTCGGCTCAGATCGACTCGGGAACACCCAGTCATTGAAAGACTGTCAGTTTTTGGAAAGTTTCTGGCACTTAGTTCTTTTTTTATAAATAAGAAACTGGTTCAGAACTACAGAGATCGTATACAATCAATGTTAATTATCCAATTTTTAATTGAATTTATCTCGGATTATATACGGTCGATCGACTTCAAATTTTCAGGGTAATTGTATTATCATGTCCTTAATAAGTATACAAAAATTAAGAATTTTCTAACGGTGTGCCTTAACCACGACAACTACCTTAAATCCTTGGAAAATTATTGGTAGACTTTTTCAACACCTGTATAAGAACGTAATTATACAGTAATTAACAGAGAAAAATAATTGCAAATTTCATTGCTATACTGTAAATTTAATTATGTTATTGCTGAAAGAGAACATGATTTGGAAATGAAAATGCAATATATACAATCCTATATGGATATAAATTTGCATTGAATAATAATTAGGTTTTGTTATCAGTATTTTACGTAGGGGTTTTCAAACTGTTTAAAATAGAGGCAGTATTTGAACAGTATTTCGGTTGTCACATACAGTGGAATATCCGATATTTGGAGGCGGCTCACAACTTTAATTTGAGGTGTTGGTCTAATCGTAGGTTGCAGAAAGCATTGTCAGAAAAACTGATTTGATAATGACCTTAGATTGTGAACACATATTTTCCCATGAGAAAATCATTTCGAAATTTTAAATCGACCCTAAGCAGTATATAAATGTATTGAACATGGCTTTGTTCACTTCGGGGAATATTTTAATCAAAATTTAGCTTGAACAGAGATATTTTTTATAATTTTTCTATGTAAATCATTCAGTTGTTTTTGTATGTGTAGGTACAATATCTAATGTTCTAAATGACAGGAAGTTTGACAATGACATTAGACTATGCTTGCTTGTATAAAAACTTTGTCAAATTTTTTGAAAATGCTTTCTGCAAACCAGCATAAGTTTTTTTTTATTGGCGTGTAAACGGCTTCTCAACTAGAGTTACCCCGTGAGATGTAACGGGAATGTGTCACGGAACTGACTATCACTGTCAGCTATAATCACCCTTCTTGTTCAACTGTTTATACATTTCTTGAAAGCACCATGATTTTTTTTGTGTATTATAATTTTTTGAGTGTACAAGCGAACAGATAATTATCATTATTTCTACAAATTTTTCGATGAAGGTCCATAGACTTAATGTTTTTCAGGGTTTAATCTGTAATTTAAGTATCGGGAAAAGATCGAAAATTTCGTGGTAATATCGTTTTCTGTAACTGCGATTCAATTTTATAGGTAATAAAAAGTAAGAATACAACAAAATCAAACCGTAATTAAAAAGTAATTAAAATACAGATGCGACATTTATTTGGTATTTAACAAAGGACTGCTGAAAACTAAGAAATCTTTAGTCATAAAAAATTGACGCCTTGCTTGATTCGAGCTAAAAAACAAAACCAATAGAAACTCATTAGTAAATGAGATAGATAAATAGACCTGACATTGGAGTCAAATCAGTGTGTGTAAGAATTCGAAATGTCTACTGAATATGTTAAAAATAGAGTTAACCCTTGATTGGTTTGGTTTTTATATTTTGAACTAATATAATTCCATTGACAAACAAATGAATCATCAAAGGACATGAAATTGTTCTGAATAACAACTCGATAATTTTTTTATTACTTTTAAAGTAAAGGTCTATTGTTTTGAAGCGTCTAAAAATGTATTTTGAAAAAAAAAGTTAATCGATGGATATTTAGTAAATTGACGAAAGTTAATCGGTTGGCAAACTTGTTTCTTATATCATAAGAAGCAGAATCTTTTTGATTCGAAATTGGATGCTCTTGGTTATACTTTTTATACCAAAAAGGGCTTCACTCGTTTCGCAAGAATTATTTCTCAATTGTTATTGTGTAAACAAAAACCATAAAATGAATTAATAATTCCTGAAATACACAAATGCTACAAATTAATTAAATAAAATTGTTTCGTTTAATCAACAAAATATTAATGCAACATTGTCATTTTTCTTCTTAAATTATTCGAATCTTTCTGAAAATAAAATTTCTATTCCAGATTTCATTTTCATGTGATTTTAGCATCGAATTCTTTAAAAAAATCAGTACCTTATCAAAACAAATATACTGTGTCTTTTTTTTCTTAAACAAATTCTTAAAATTCATATATCTATTTTATCATTACTTACAATTATTAAAAATTATATTTTTTATACTCTTAAGTAATCCGAAGAAGCCCCAAATCCGACATGAAACGTTGTTATAATTTAATCGAAAATAAAACCTGATTAAAAATAGTCTTTAATTCTATGTATTTATAAGACAAATATTATTTTGAGATCATAATTTTTCGTAAAATTCAGACATTTTGATAATTTATTTTTCGAGCCATTGACCTTAGTCGAACATCTATAAATCTATAATTATCACAGATCCTTTTAAGGGTTAAATATCGGAATTTAAGGCGCAGACTAGATCTATATTAAAAAAGTTAGTAATTAGCAAAAAATGCCGTTTTATGTATCTCTATTAAAGTTTTTTGATATCTCGGCATTTGTCAAAGGTTTTTTATATGTCGCGCTCTTTGAAACTAAAAAAAAAACTCACTTAAATTGGGTACAATTCAAACGTTCCATAATGTATAATAATAAAAGCGGCCGGTTTGTTTTCTACCTACCTTATCGACTACCGCGTATACCTACCCGGTAGATAGGCACGGTTACTGCACAGAATACAAGATGTGGACAGTCTGGCCTTTAATCATTAGCTTTTTATATAATAATGACTGAAAATGCTTTTCTATACGCCATTTAATACGTTTCCAGCGAGGGTGATGGACATTGTACTCGATTATAAAAGGTTGGACGAATTGAGGAGCAATTTAAGGCTGTCGGAACGCTCTGAATTTTGTTTGTACTGAGACCCAGCGGTAAGGGGCGAGGTAGGCAAAAGATATATTGTGGGTGTGACCTTCTTTAGCTCTGTCTCGCTCTAATCATCCGCACGTTTCAATTTTTGGCTGGTGCCAACTACGAGGCTAAAAAAAATTTTTGCAAGGGTGCCGCTGTCAACTGATTACTCTAATTTTTGGAAATATTTTGAAGATTTAAAAAACTTTTCCGAAAAAGGAAGAGTCGCTTTAGGTTTGTGATGGAACAGTTTTGTGAAATAAATACGAATAAGGTTATAGTGTGACATTGAAAACGTGTGTTTTTTTAGCACAATTAATGCCAATTTTTTTCTAGTAAATCGTACATAAATTACAAAAGTAGTCCATTAGAGACCTAGATTTGTCCTTTATCTTCCTTATAGAGCAAGAATCTTTGCAAAATGTTGACGAATAAGTCTACAATCAGTTGACAGCCGAAGCTCTATTTTTGGCTTAAATTCAGAGCGTTCCGACAGCCTTCAGCAAAACACAATACACTCATACCTCGCTATACGACCGCTCTTTATACGGCATTTCGCTATAACGGCCCTATTCAATTAAGGCACGTTTTCGATTTACGGCCTAAAATGTGTCGCTATAACGGCAAAAAAAACTTTTTTTCGATGTCGATATATCTACATGTTGCCAATCTTGCAATTTAGAATAATTGATTCCTTATACGGCTTTTCGCTTTGCGGCCAAGTTTCGTGGAACGTATCTAGGCCGTAAAGCGAGGTATGGGTGTATATCCAATATGCTTTTTATCCGAGCCGACTCATTAAAAAGATTCCATTATAAACATACAAATACCGTGAATTTATTTTGAGATGAAACATACAAATTTCCGTTTACATGGTTACACAATAACATTTCTAACAGCAATGTAATTCGCGTTTATTTTAAAATGGAACATAGGAATGCGTACAAATAATAATAAATACACATGATATTGTGATTTTTCTAACTAATCGAAAATTCGGACACGTGGTTCGAAATTTTCCGAGAACATATTTTCCGATCTGGGGGATTAGTCACTTTAAATTGTATTTTGTAAACGCAGCTTTATACAAAAAAATACTTCTGGGAAGTGTTTTTTCGTGTTAAATAGTGTAGTTTTTATAATTTACCATTTTTTTGTATTTTTGTTAATAGCTCAGGTAGGAAGGCATTTATTAAAAATTGCATGGTGACTTCAATGCTCGGTGAAGACGGAAACCTCAATCTCTGTTAGTTTTAACGTTATTTTTTGTTTGTAAAATTTCTCGATTAAAACAAAATCCGTTCGGTGAGGAAAATGTGAGCAGAATGTAAGACAATGTGTTCTGAGAATATATTTCTGCACTCCTAAATGTAGTATAGCCAACATAAATATTAAATTATTTACTTATATAAATATTAAGAGCACTGTGGTTGGAACAATAAAAATAAAAGAAAGAATAGTTACTTCTTACCACAACAGATTTATTCAGGGGATGTACATTTCGAGTGCTAAGTGTTAGTGTTTTGCTGAAGATGGGAGCTTAGCTCTCGAAATGTACATCCACTGAATAAATCTGTTGTGGTAAGAAGTAACTATTCTTTCTTTTATTTTTATTTACTTATAGTCGACCTTTCTAAAGAACTAGGTACCACTTATGAATTATATTTTGAACAAATCAAAACAACAAATTGTTTTTATTTGGCCAATGTATTCAAAGAACATAAGTTACTTTTTCCTTGCGTAATTTTTACAACAAAATGTTACCTTTTTTTAAGAATTAAAAAAAAGATTATTATCAATTCGACACGTAGGGATATAATATATACTTTTTTTGTTAGCCACACTTCTCAAGGGTTGATCGATTTGAATAATTTTAACGTCGTTAAGTTCAGAATGTTCCAAACAATTTTTATTAATTTAAATCGATTCAATAGTTTTTTTTATAAATACTGTGTTTAAGATAAATCTCTTTAAAGGAAGTTACAAAAATATAAGACAGTAAATTTTTTTTAAGTTTAGTAATCAAAGATCAAGTGATAGATCGGTTATAAAAAGTATAAAATAAACATGTTTTATTAAAAAAAATTGTACCTCCTTTCAAAAAATATACTAAAAGGGGAAACTAGAATTTAATAAAAGTACATAGGTATATGAAAAGTGTTAGTAATTAATTTGGCACCGAGCTCAAAATCTTAATGTTTTCCCCTTTTTACGTAGCAGTTTTTTAAAGAGGTAGATACAATTTTTGAGCTAGATGCACTTTATTTTATTTCTGGGTAAAATACTCCATTAGTTATAAAAATAAACTTGGACTTTTAAGGTTTTATATTTGTGACACTAAACGTGTTTGTATAGCTGTTTTTTATGTTGGCTTCCTTGATGATTGTTAAATATTTAAAGGTTTAAAACAGTCCCGAAAATGCAGGTGGAACTAATGTATAATTTAGTAAAACGTTGAAAAAAAATAAAAGGTCTGAAGACGTTTTGGTAATTTGGTGTTATTTATCTTTATAGAGACAACAAATGTGGTCAAGTCTTTGATGATACTTCAAGTGGACAACCGTATGTCTATTTTTTGATTATTTTTTAATAGTTCCGCGTATATTTAATTGCTGTGACGAACTAAAATTACTAAATAATTATTCTTTTAAAATAATACCGGGAAATAATGATTGTTTGAATTATTTGTTATTCACAATTAAAACTCAATTATGTAAAATAAAGGACACAAAGGGATAGATTTTTAGTTTCAAATTTTTGAAACAAATATTAATTAAAGCATTCAAAATAGTAGTTACCGAAATTAAAGCCCAACTTTAAGATTGCGATTAAAATATTAAAATAGAATGGCCTAAAAGCACCATATCCTGAAAGGATTTTTGTTCTTCCCTTTTTACTGGATCTAGTCACCAAGTAATTTGGATCTTCTTAAGAGCTCCAGAAGTTTGGCTACTAGATTGCCCTGTGCAACTATTCCATTTTCATCAATGTAAACCCCAACTTTGCATTAGTTATTATATAGTTTAACTGTACAAAAAAATTAAATTCATGTACGATTTCAATTCTAGGCAACAATTCGTCTAAGCAATTGAAAGCTGTTGAAGGAGATATTCTTTTTTTAACAAGGTATATTACTTGCTAAATTTATAGTTTATGGTAACTTTCTTCCTGTAGGTTTTTCAATATACACAAAATATCGATTACTGTAATAACTATTAAAAGTAATATACTTTTTGCCGTGACTTAGCCAATGTAATAACAATTAAAGACATATTTCACTTTTTATATTTCAGGCAACCTAATTGACCGAAATCATACTCTGACGAGGCGCGGTCAAGGGCGCTTCAAAGTCACGGGTGTGAAAAAAACCTTTTTCCGAAAATAATATTGTTAAAATTGACAAACGTGTTAATAAAAGCCAAAAACTCGTTTCTGATTATCATATGTATAGTTCCTACTCAAAACCGTTGACAAACAAAGGTCCGAAATTTTGACCCGAACATGGAAGACCCTCTTAAAACGTGAGGGAAGGAGTTAGAGCTCCCTTAATAATTAATTTTAGCGTCTAATTTTAATAAAAATAACTAGTTTCAGTGAGACTGAACGGACGACACTGGCATGCATCTCAGATAGGCCTTTAAGCTTTGAAACAATAATTATTATATAAATCAATCAAAGCATTTGCGATTATTTGTTATCAATTTAAGGTCCATTAACAAATGTTTTAAGTGAATATTGCGTGTCACAGAAAACGCGATACGCATATTTATGTGTATAAATGCATTTCTTTGTTAATTAGTCCTAGTTAGGAAGCCGCTACCATTTTGATGATCATTGAGCACAGTTGGTTTTGTTGATTTATTGTCATCACAAATAATAAGTTGAGCTCTTCCTTAACTCGAATCTCAAATACAAAAAAAAAAAATTATAAAGAGCCTCACCCTCAGAAGCTCACATAAGAAGTTTAACTTCTTTAGTTTTTAATATTATTCCCAAGTTTAATTTTGTTTAATGTGAAACTAATAAATAATATTTACACACACTTAGCAACACACTATAAACTTCTATCCTTGTCAATTTCATGTAATTTAGGAGGCAAACTAACTTCCCCTTTATGTGGTAGTTCTACTTCCCCTCGATTTCTTACTTTTTTGAAGTTAAACTTCTAAAACAGTGCGTGTAACCTTTACGCGCGATTGAAAAAAATAAAAGGTATTTAAAATTACATTGTGTATCCTGGACATGAATCAATACCAATTGCCTTAATATCTTTTGAAAAAATATTATGTGACAATCGTTTATAAATATCATATTTTATAGAACTATAAAAATTTTATATTATTGCTTTATAAATTATTATTAAATCGTGCGATTAAATTTTATTTTATGTCTTCTTGACAATGTATAAGTAAGTGTTTGAAATATGATATTTTTAACTAAAATAATAAAAAACCACCTATCTAATTATTTATGTATATTATGGATTAAAAGTTTATTCCGATTACCTCCAACGCGCGCCCTGACTATAAAAAATACTAGTTTTCGTATCGAATTTGAACAATGGGAGCCCCTGGTCAGTTGAACATATGGGGGCCTTTAATTTGTTAATATTACATAAATGAACAGTCGGTTGGACTTTTCATCGAAAGAATAATATGCTAAAATATACAATAGAAACGTCCGTTACTAGATACAAACTAATGTTATATATTTTAAAATTAAGTCAAACAATAGATTTAAAACGTCCTGTTTTTATTTAATTTAAAAATGTTTCACTTCTTCAGTTAACATTTATTTATTTGTTCTCATAATTAAATCATATAACGATGCATTATTTAGTCCTCTTTTTAGCACTGAGTTAAAAGCTTGAATTTTTTACAAGATTATGGGGTTATAGACTATAGTATTTGGTTATAATTTCAGCTTGATACTAGAGTTGGGTAACTCAGATCTGAACCGGTTTAAAGAGCCGACTCCGACAGAGGATTCGTGAGAGCCGACTCACTTTTTTTGAGCCGACGGATCAACGAATCCGCATAACTCAGGGAAACACTTAACACACAGAAGCACATTTTACACTTACGTATCAGGTCTTGCTTTGATGCATCTGTCATCTCAAATGACTCATGCATCACATGTTTGGCTATGCCTTCTTGATTCTATACAGGTCGTGATATGATTGACTGAACTAGGTAACTCAGTGGCAGACTGCAGTAACATATTCAGAACTCGGCTCTTTTGGAACCGGTTCAGCGAGCCGGCTCACATACGGGATCCAGATGCAAAGATGCAGATCACTAAAAAGACCCGTTTTTCCCATCTCTACTTGATACCTCTAGCCGTTCCTAAGAAAAAAAGTCTTGACGAACAGACACAAAGGAAGAGAAATAGATAGACGGACAACAAAGTGATCCTATAAAGGTTTACACCCTCAAAATCGGATCGGGCTGACTCGACACGATCGGCAGCTTTGGGATACATGAAGTTAAATGAGTTCCCACGCACTAGTCGCGTATATTCCGTAGTGTCGAGCCGATCTAATCCCATTCAGTGGGTGTGGACCTCGAGGGTTCCGTTTTTTTTTTCATTCTGAGGTACAGAGCACTGTTAATAATTAAAAAAAAAATAAATTAAAATAAGTCAGTCAGTTTTTTTATTAATTTTTTATGTGTAACTACTAATTATCAACATGTTTATTTGTCTATTTGTGTGTTTCGAGTTAATTCCAAAAATTATTTAACCAATTTTTATCTGACTTTCGCTACAATTTATTATATATACGTCAGGGATAAGGATTAGTTAAATCATTAAACCAGTAGCCAAAAAAAAAAAAATACCGCGAGGGAAGTCCCGAGAAAGACTGGCAATATGGAAAATACGCAAAGTTTTATTTGTTTCATGTAAAAAAATAATAATATATATTTTTTAAGTGTTCCCGTTAGCAAATTAAAGTATGCTCAGAACTGACAGGCGCTAAGAAGAATGTAAAATATATTATTCTATTTTGTGCTGGCGTTTTTAATAAATACTCTGATGGGTACAGGTATATCAAAGAATATTTTACATTTAAATTCTTGTCGTTTTTAGAAAACATTAAAACGTAATCTTGGCGTTAGCAATGAGATTTTGTTTTCGTTATGTTGGTATATAATAAAATAAAATAGGTAAAGTAGGGTTTGAAAATAGCGGAATTCTGTTGATTATAACTTTTACAAGTACCACATACTATCAGACTGAACCTTTTAACATGGCCAACTTCATAGTGTCTAACTTCACCCTGTCGAATTTTGTTAGCGCGACCAACTTCACACTGTCGAATTTTCGTTAGCGCGACCAACTTCATACCTTCGAATTTATGTTAGCGCGGCCAACTTCATTTAGCTCTAACAGAAAAAGTAAAAAAACCGCAATTATCTTAGTATTTGCAGGATTTGCAACGTATTTTCAAGTTTCTGGAATTGAAGAAACTTTTGGACGACCTGTATTTAAATATACATGAATTGGTATGCAAACATGGTGACGACATGAGTGCAGGGCAATATCATCCGATTATTGCTTGAAGAACTAAAATAATAATAATGTTGCTGATTGCCTCGAATGAATTAATGTAGTTACAGAATTGATATCTACCTAACTTCACGCACATGCCACATTCACTACCATTGGCGTAGATGTTGAGAATGACACAACTCCTTTAAGGATTGAAACAATCATGGTTACAGCCAATATTTAAGATATTATAAATCTTATATCGTTCAGTTGAAATTACCAAGCGTAGAGGGTTGCGATCCAGTGTTGGTTTATGATGAACTTCTAGGGGGGAAGTCCAATATATAGATTAAGGATCCAAAGAAAGAAGTCGTATTCTTTAATATTGCTATATTTTCTGACGTTTCGGCTGATTGTTTCTAGCCATCCTCGGAGAATTGACAGCTAAAATTCTCCGAGAATGGCTACAAACAATCAGTCGAAACGTCAGAAAATATAGCAATATTAAAGAATGCGGCTTCTTTTTTTGGATCTTTAAGCTATATATTGGAGTTCCCTCCTAGAAGTTCATCATAAATCTTATAGTTTTAGTTATCTGACAATGCCAATAAAATAAAAGAAAAATCCAGTGTACTGGGCGACAGGACCATTCCAACTTCAAAAATGTTGACATTAGGGCATAAGTATTATAATAAATAAAATAAATTTCCTGTTATGGTTACATATTATAGTATGTAAAAAGTAACCAAATCTCTACGTTTACAATTAGCAGGGTAAATGAAAAGTTTATTACCGATATTAAGTACTCCACGCTTTTTACAGTAAAACTAATTTTGTTATCAAATTCTTTTGCATTTTTTAGTTCATAAAAGCGTGTTGTTTTAGTTTTTATAAACTCTAATTTTAATTATTTAAGACTAAAAAAAGATTATTCCATTTGACTATGGAGTAGGCAACGCAACGTACGTCACTGTACAGCGTGCTGTAATTTTTCAAGTTTTTTTATCCTAAAGGTCCTGGTCAGGATATGGGACAGACATATTAAATTATTGTATTGTCATCGGTCCTTGATAAGTATGCAAAGTTTCAGTTTAATCTGACGTTTTAAAGTGGGTGAATTTCACGTTCGAAGATTCCTTTACAAACAAACAAACATACAGGTGAAGCTAATAAAAGCGTTTTGAAAATTGGTAAAATTAGTGACATTTGTTCTCACTACAGTAAAACTGTAGTGGTTTGTAAATCATTTGTTAACGATCAATCAATAGTGATCGTAATTATGTATTCGAGTTGTCATAAATGATTACGAGTAATTTATTACATTGTGCAAAACAGACATGTTCATATAACTACCCCAAGCGTTTTGTTCAACAACACCTGAGAATATGTTATTAATTTATTTTATTTACAAAAGAGGATTGTCACATTTTTATAATGTGAAATATTTACTGTAATTACTTGTAATTTTATCATATTATTAAACGACTAATTGGTACAAATAATGGATGGCGGAGAGTGGAACAAGACGAAAAACAACGGCCATTATTATGCATGTCTATATTGCAGAGTCTAGACACATCCTCAGGGAAGTTAATCATAGTACAAATTCATTTATAGTCAATGCATACAAATAAAATTAGCACACTACAGTTACGTGTGCAGTTGCACCACGGTTACAACACTAGAGTTCTATTTTTAGGGTTTCACCGAGCGGTGTAGAGTAATGCACTCGTATTCGGGATACTACGATATCGAAAGATTCAGGTTTGAGTCCCGACTGTTGGTTATGTATCGTGATTTAGAGATGTCGAAAAAATATCGATATTTTTTATTTGATATATCGATATTTTTAGGCGATATTTAATATTTCGATATTACATTCCGTGTATCGAAAACCGATATTTTTTTCAGAAGCAACACTTGTATGTACTACCTCGACTAACTATGGGCGTTTAATTATTTTGAAAATATCGAAAATTCCACTGAAAAAGAAACGTGTTTTCACATATGTTTTTGGAAAATACTTTTAAGTACGTTCCAAAAACAACAACAGTGAATAAAGCATATGTAAAATACGTTTCTTTTTCACCGGATTTTTCGATATTTTCGGAATAATAAACAGTCAAAATAGCTATTCATGCAATATTTTATTTCTTGTCTACAACATCTAGAATATTTTTAATTATTTCGATTTACACCTCAATTCATGCTGTACCAACAATTTTCTGCCGAATATCACCTCTGGCACGCATGCCATAGGTTCGCCATCCCTGGCTTTATTAATTGTTCGATTATTCTTTAAAACTATCTGCTCCTAAATGTATTAAACATTTGATTAATAAACAAAAAAAAATTCTTATCTTTGTTTTTGATTTCAGATAATTATTTATTACCTGAAACACCGACTTAAACAGTTGGTCAAAAATTAAAAAAAAAAAAAACAGCTTCATACCTCCCATTAAAAAGAAACAATTTTATCGATTTCTAATGGAATCAATACAATGTTATATGTAAGGAACGTACATATTTTCGTATGATTTTCGTTAAAGAATGCACATAAAACTAGGTTTTGCTTATTTTAGGGCTCCGTAAAATAAAGATGCCGTTGCCAAAAAAGTACGAGAACCGTTGATCATACGGTCTCCTGAACTTATTTCAGCAAAAAAACTGAATCCGAATTGACAGTTCCGATTCCACGTGACCTAATTCTGAAATTAGCATAATTTTACCTTCCAATTATTGACTAGAATATAATTTACTAAATCGAAAATAATTGCATTCCTGCGACATTTACAAATTGTTTAATACAACATGTAATTTTATTATGCATTTATATCATTATATGGAAAGATGGCATCCAGTTAATAACTGTCGCATCATTTTTTGATGCTATAATGTTAATATCATGCCTTCGGCATTTTACTAACAAATGAAAATAAAATAAAATAATGAAAATAACTCTGGTGAATAATCTAGGAAAGTCTTGTAATATATAAGTTATATTATTTAAAATTTGTTGAAATATTTAGGCAAATAATTGTGTCCTATATTTTTACATAAAAATGATATTTTTTCATAAAAATATATTATTATATATTAATATAATATTCATAGAAAATTCTATCTCTAGTTAAGCCGTAATACCATTTAAAAAGACGATGTGGAAAAATGTGTAAATTGGTAAAAAATAGCGGTAATATTACTAAAAGTGAATTTAATAGTGCTATTCTGTATGTCCAATGTGAGAATTTACAGTGCTGTTAATTTTTTCTCGTCTTTAACATCACATAAGAGTGTCAGAAATTTAACATTGACAATACAGAATGGCGCCATAAAAGTGCATATTATAATGAGAAAAGGTTTGCATTTTTGTTTGTAATAATAGAGCTACCAACCTTAAATCTAGTTTTAAGAATGACATTTGGTATCTCCATTTAATTGAAAACAAATGACACTCTCAGACCTAGTTTTAAGTCTGAAAGTCGTACTAAAAACCTGGCTAAAGTGATATTCTATTCTATTCTATTCTATTCTATATTAGAGATGTGTTATTTCATTTTTGCTGCAAAATCAAAATCCACTCGGACGACACCGAGCCAGAACGCTCGTTTTTTTATAAGCGGCGACTGTAAAAGCAATAAAGAGGTACCAACCTTAAATCTAGTTTTAAGAATTACATTTAATATATCCATTTAATTGAAAACAAATGACACTCTTGGACCTAGTTTTAAGTCTGAAAGTCGTACTAGAAAATCCGGTCAAAGTGATATTCTATTCTATATTAAAGATGTATTATTTCATTTTCAGCCAGAACGCTCGTTTTTTTTTATAAGCGGCGATTATAAAAGCAATAAAGAGCTACCAACCTTAAATCTAATTTTAAGAATTACATTTATTATCTCCATTTAACTGAAAACAAGACATTCTTGGATCTAGTTTTAAGTCTGACAATCGTACTAGAAACCCCGACCAATTTGATTTTCTATTCTATTCTATATCAGAGATGTGTTATTTAAGTTTCGCTACAAAATCAAAATCCACCCGGACGACACCGGGCCGGAACGCTTGTTGTTTTACAAACGGCGACTGTAAAAGCAATAAGGCAGCTACCAACCTTTCAACAAAACAATTTATAAGCGTGATGAAGAAGTGAGTTTTGAGCCGTGTCTTAGACATGTTAATTTACGGTTAAATGCCGCATGCGTATTATGTCATTGAAAATGCAGTAAATTATATTTATACAATGTTATTATAAGTTTGTATGTGGCTGGTAGGTGGAGGCCGGTCAAAGAAATCAAAGGACGGTGTTAATGTCAGCCATTTGTCGTATAAAGTGCGTGCATATATTGCATGTAAACCATGCAATGTGCATTTATGTTTGCAAAGCCCGGTTCACGTGATATGACATTTATTTAGTCACTCGAGACATATAGAGTTTTGTAAAACTTACTGGCTTTCGGGTGTGTATAACGCGCCCCGGTTCTGAAGTTAGATGCAAATGGAGGCTTGCACAGATACAGTCGGTTGAAAAACTACAAACTCGCGCTATATTATTATTTTTTCTTTAATGTAAAGGTCTAATTCTTTGCATAAAGTCATCCAAAAAATTATTTTTCGTGCTTGTCTATGCAAAACTGAATTAGGCATCTTGATCAATTAACAATCAAAGAAACAATTTAACAATAGCGTACGGGAGTGTACTTTATAGCAGGAAAGCGACAAGTAACGCGACAACCAATCACCGAGGAGCGCACGTTCTACGCCGGAAACTAAGAGGTGGCGGGAGTCTTCCTTTCCCATAAAACAACCAGGACGGCTTCAGAATATGCATTTGCGACGCTCTTTGTGACTAGCTTCAGAACCTTTTAGAGCCGTGGCGAGTATTATACGCCGTGGTTCATTGGTATTTCTACCTGACGTTTCGTCGACAACTGCGGTAGCGGACGAAGTGTCTTTCTAGGCTGCTCACAAGTTAAGTATGTCGACGACTACTGCTCCTTCTCCTTTTATGCAGCGTGGGTTAGTGTTCTCTACTCGATCGTAGTCTGCTCTTCTCTGATTGGTCGTTGGGCTTATTAGTTTTTCCATTTTTCGCCTGTAGAATCTGTAGTGTGATTCTTGGTTTACCACAAACCATAGCTTTAACAATAGCGTCGGGAGAGCTGTACTCGTTCTTAGACTAGGGAAGTGTATATACTTTGTTAACGTCTGTATTTATTTAGAATAAATAAAATTAAACAACTATATAGAAGATTCAAATCCGTACTGAAACGTCGTTCATAATTGAATTTTTTCAATTCGCTGTTTACAGTCGTTCAGTTTTATTTAATGTAAGAAGTTTTGTAGCCAATCTAAAGCCCTTTTTTACAGTAGATTTTATTGCCCTCTGTTGTATAAAACGGTTCGCCATGACAACATTTCCAGTGCTCTTAAGAAACTATTGGCATTTTGTGTGAATCCCACTTTATATAAACGACTTTCATAACTGCTTCAATCAGACAAAACAAGGTGTCTTAAAATACGGCTCCTTGTCATTAAATAAGAATGTAAACATGTTTTGACTATCTTTGCTTAAATTATTATTAAATTGTTCTACGAGAATTTAAATAATTTTATGAGTACTCTAAAATTATGTGCATAATAATATGAAACATTACGCAAAAACAAAAAGTTCATTTTCTTTTAAACGTAATTTGTTGTGATGCCAAAATAACGCCAGTGCAATAAAATTTGCAGTAGTAACGATCTAGAGAGCGTTTTAATTGGCTGTTAAAAATGTTGGTTGTCAAAAATCTTAAATATTAAACTGAGTTTCTGTCACAAGCGACGTTAACGCGAGTGAATCTGCGAATAAAATGTTGCGATTTTGTGCGTTGAAGCTAATATAGGTCGTATATTAAGCCGCCTCCAGACGGCATGGCCAACGTTGGCGTCCAACGCTGGACATGATTATTTTAGGTCAACGTTGACCAAGCTTAGTAGACCCATTGTTTAACAAATTTATTAAACAAAATGAATAGCAGTAATAATTTCGTTTAATGCAACTTACAAATTACAATAATTTACACACATACCGACAAACATCACGTAGTGAAAACAGTCCAATGATCTAAATGAAACCACAATCATATTTGCAAATCAAAACCAGCGTTGGTCATTTCTTTGATGTGTGTTCAAAAAACTGATCTCAAAGCGAATGTCTTTCAATGCTTACGTTGGTGGTTGTTAGTTAAACGTATATTTTTACCCTAAAATTTGAATCAAAAAACGTTATATTCGTCAATATGTCTTTACAGCACGTCACGAGTTTCGAATTACGGGAAGGCAAATTAACATTTTGTGGTTTTCTCTTTAGAAATCCACGCTAAAAATACTGCCCAATTTGGCTTGCCAATAAAGTTTTTCAAATTCAATTTTCTGTACAAAAATTTTCTCGTATTTATTTGATTTTTAATCGTTTTTAGATCAAATAAACTTGGCAAGTCATATGGAAAGGATGGTAGTTTATGCTAATGCTAGTTTATTTTGAAGCATTAACAATAACGATTGAATAAGATTTCCGAAACGTGAATAAGTGCCTTTTACATGCACACACTCGTAAGATCGAGTTGGGATAGTGAGAAAGGTGGTATATTGAACAGCTCGTGAGCAGTCACCTTAAGTAATTAAAGTATTGTGTTGTCATCAGAGCTAAGTTAGTGTGCAAAAGTCGACCGGATATTATTGGAAGTGTGTCAAAATTGGTTTACAAAATTTGGCTTTACGTGTGGTCTTGAGAATAGCCGATGCTATTGTTTATATGGTGGGTCCATGATTCCTCTATTACAAGCCCCCAAGCCTCAGTTTCTAATTTGAGAATTGTTAAAAGTATGAACTAAATTATCTAAAAACATAATAAATGGAAGTTGTTAACCTAAGCTGCTAGTGACCTTAAAAAAGTGTAGTTAATAAAAAGCTTGTAAAAAGTGGATTGGCTAAAGCGACTTAAATACTTTATTTTTTAATTTAAACGCTATAATTGTATTTATGGGGACCTTGAAGAGTTAATAAACAAGGCGAAGGAGCGCGGGTGAAGCCGACTTTGTTGGTTTATTTATGTCTAAGTAAGAACAGTGCGAGGTACCAGTATTATAATGCTGCAGGCTTCATTAATATTCATATCAAGCTGTGTGAAACAAACCAAACGCATATTGTAATTTATTATTAAAAATGTACAAAATTATGAGCATGGTATAATATCTTCAACTCAGCTCTCGACTCGACTCGGATATTATATTATCCAGTGTTTACTATCTCGTGTGCAACTGAAAATTATTCAGTGATTATGAACAAGTTAATCGTTAGTGGTGGATCGTTGACAATTTTAGCGTCACCAGAGATCATGAAAAGGCTGATCACTAATGGTCTGTCGTTGACAATTTTAGCGTCATCTTGAATAGACTGACTAGTGGTGGGTCGTTCGCGATTTTAGCGTCACCAGTGATCATGAATAGGCTGACCATTAGTGGTGGGCTGTTGAAAGTTGAAAAATCAGTTGATTTTGTTAACTAGATTACATTATAACTACAAGAATCGCCCTAGACAGCATCGTTGCGAAAAACTCTTTGTATTTTGTTGGTTTTAAATAACGAACATATTAGGTTGTTTGTATGAGTAAACATTTTTTTTAAGTAAAACTTGTTTGGCACGGTAGAGTAAATTTGAAAATGTAACGAACGTGTTGCAATGGACGTATATCGTATGTCATAAAAACCACCCCTAGAACATTAAACTAAGATGGCGTGTGGGTAGAACACTTGCCTCGTAATCTAAAGGTCGTGGTCTCGATCCAATAGGTTACTTTTTTTTACAATTATACGAGTTTTACTTTTGTAGTGTGTAGTGTAAAATACACAGTTTATTTTTTATATTATTACATTCAACAAAAATATGCTGAGAAATAGTTTTTTTTTGTGCGAAATTGTAAAGCTTTGAAAAATAAGTTTTACACAGAATTTTACTACGGAAAAATGTCTACTTAACGTGTACAATATTTTTTCTCCTTCCTGTATCAAATTGGCAAAATCCACTGATATATTTCATAGTATTTTTTTTCAAATATGGAATTCATTATTCTCCACGTTGATATTAAATATTATTTGATAAAAGTAGCTTAGTATAGTAGTTTTAGGTTTCACAAAAGATACAAAATTTCTATATTTTGATAGAAAAATTGTTAAATACAACCGCGACTAGCCACAACTTTTCATATTTTGATGCTGAAATAATTACAATTAATTTCTTAGCACTGTGTAATGATGCATTTTGAATTTTTCCATTATAAAGAAGATTTAAAAGAATAAAATAATGAAATACCTCGTTTGTAATTAAACCAAACCCGTATATTTTATACGTCAATATATTACATTTTTAACTGTACATAAACTAGTAAAAATGTATATGATATTGCTTGTGAAGACACACAATAAATCATTTATTTATTTAAAATAAAAATGTTTTTGAAAGCAAAATTCAAGATGGCTGTAAAACAGCGTTGTTCAATTCTTTACTACTAAAACTCTAAATTTAGATAGAATAGAATAGATTCTTTATTTTGGCAAAGTCCAACCAGCGGCTGTATGACTTAACAATCTTGACTCGAACCTTCCTTTTTAATTTAATTGGTGCAGAATAAAAGACAGAAATGCGATAATGGTTGATTGTATATCTAGTGCCATAAAACCATTACGCACGAGATATATGTAGCATTTTTTGCACGTCTCTCCTCCAAAATAGCTGGTTTTCACATTATTTTAAAAACTTTCGACAGTTCACTTTTGAACAAACGTCATTTCTAATAGTAGGTTACAAAAAACGAAAGACATTTTTTTTTGTAATCTACTATTAGCTAGTTTTCACTTTACTTTCAAAATAATCGACAGTTCACAACAACTGACAGACAAACAGTGATTTACTACAGGAACTGGTATAGCGAGTGCAATTTTGTTTTACTTTACTAGTGCGTAATGAGTCATTTTCATGCCTGTATACTTGCAGCTATTTTACAGTGTATTTTTTCTTCTGCCATCTTCAGATTGTGCAGGGCTGCTATAAAGTATGGACATTCATTCTGATTTTTTGTACAAAAGAACTGTAAAAAGCCTCCAGCAACTCACACCACTACTATACGTGTATGTTCGCAATATGTGTGTTTGTTTATATGACGCTTGTATTTAGCTTTTTTTTAATCTGGAGAAATTCTCAATGGCGACTCGTCAGTGAAGAGTTTCTTCAGTTACCTTATTTCAACATCCTAACTAATAATATAAATGCGAATGTGAGTTTCTTTGCTTGTTACGCTTTCACGCCTAAACCGCTGAATAGATTTCGATAAAATTTGACATGGAGATAGATTGTATCCTAAAAACGGACATAGGCTACCTTTAATCTAAAAATAAAAACTTAAAGGGAGTGAAATAAGGGATGATTGTCACTGACAGGTCATCACGATACCCCTCCGGATATCCAGACTTCAAATTTGGCAGACATGTTTCTTTTGTTGAGTATAGATGCTAAATAGTCTTCTAAGGTGTGGAAAGGAGGGAACACACTCTAATTTTTAAAATACAATTTCTATGGACTGAAAATGTAGTTGTTAGGTCTTGATGAAGATTCCACTACTGTTGTTGTTGCCGTGTATCATTACGCGAGAAGCGGCTAGTATGTATTATATAAAACTTGTTGAAGACATTTCTTTTTATGTTAGATCTAGTAGCAAAAATGTTTGCTTTAAACTACGCCCTCTCTCCTATATATCCAAAATTTGTACGTCAAAACATTAAAAAATATCTACTTAAAATTATAGGAAAAAAGCGATACTAGGGAGCGTTCATAAACTACGTGGCTTCTTTTCACCCCTCCCTCCCTTTATGTAGCCTTTCCTATGACCCCCCCCCCGGATGGAACATAGTTTTTTATTATCAAATCCAGAAGACATTTTGTGTTTTCTGTTAACAAGCTATTACAAAAATTGGTTTAAAATGAATAAGGCTGATGTTTTGTAGATTTTAAGATATAAGAGTAATCAATGTTTGAAAATAAACAACTTTTTCTGCAAATTATTTTCATTGTGCCAAATAAAATACATAAAAAAATTACGTAGCTTGACTCCAACTTCCCCCTCCCTCTAGCTACGTGTTTTATGGACGGTCCTTTTGGCATTGACCTTAGATTCGTTTTCTTCGTCATGCTTGTGAAAATGATGAAATCGGACTATAACAGTAAGGAGTATGGACAATAGACATGGTTTGCGAGAGATGACATAATTCCTAGAAGTACTCTATTACCACATTTATTCATTTGTTAGTTGTACCGAGCTCTCGGCTCGCGAGTTACTCTCTTGTTAGTGTATTTGCCATATGGCAACATACACTATTGGCATCGGTCGGATGGCGGGACCTAGGGGTCGGACCAAAATTTCTCGACGTTTCATAACCTCCTAAACACTTTGGCACCATTTTTAAAAATGTTTATATATATATGTATATATATATATACATATATATATATATATATATATATATATATATATATATATATATATATATATATATATATATATATATATATATATGTGTGTGTGTGTGTGTGTGTGCGGGCAATAACTTTCGAAGGAGTTAATTGATTTCAACTAAATTTGGCCCACGTGTTGAAATCCATCACCGCAAGAAGCCTATTTAAAATGGGCTTAATCGGGCCATTTTAAGGGTAGTTTTTAGGGGTTGAAAATTGTTTTTGGGCCCCAAAACACCGAAAAAATTCTCCGAATCGTTTCAAAATTGAAATTTTACCCTCTGGTAGTAACTGAAAAATTTTAATAAAATCGACCTGACAGGACCGAATTTACAAATTTTGTGAAAACACTAGTTTGCAAATAGCGAATTATTTACTGAAAGGTGTATATAATTTGGTATAGAGGTTCAATTGATAATATTATTTCAATTAAGAAAAAAAATGTTATTTTAAGGGGTGTATTAAGGAGTCAATTTTTTATTGTGCCCAAAAACCAACTTAAGTTCGCATAATAAAGCCACACTGCCTGTATTAGCAAATACACTATATTGTCGGCAGGGTTTTGGCACTGCGACCCGGGTTTTTATTATTTTTCTTTAGCACCGCTCCTGACATGAAGGTTCGAGTTCCAGCAAACAAAATAACCACACATACTACATATCCGCAGTTTATTCACGTAGGTAATGTATCTTGGATGAAAGAGAAGTTCCCATTACGTGTCGTTTATTAAACCATCCATTATATTATATTTCGACGCCTTTCAAAGAGTTACCCTATTAGTTTTGTGAAATTATTTTATTTATTACATCGTGTCTCTCTCTACGCTATACCGCGTACTCGAACGAGTTTGCTCACTTTTATTTTTCCAAATTGAAAACATGCATCAGGACCGCATTAACAATATTTTAGGTATACAATATTATACAATATTATGTATATGCGGTAAGGGACATAATTTTGTCCCTTACCGCATATACATAATATTTTCTTTATACCCGGTCGAAAACACGTACTTTCGGCTTTGATTTTAAGGCAAAAAGCCTAACATTTATGCTCTGCTGGAATTACTCGCACGTCATCTATAACAGCGGACCGAAAGAAAGTAACAGTGGGACGAAAGAGTATTCTCGTGCGCACTGATTCGTGAGGCTGCCACCAGCCGGTAGTAGCAACAGCTGTTATTTTTTTTAATTTTTTTTTATTTATATAACATGGATGTCAAATGGACTCTGGGTCCATACAAATGACACCTCTTATTGCAGACGAAAAAATAGTTCATTGTCAGATAACATTGCTTAAAAATGAAGATAATTAGACCAAAATATATCAGTATTCTGTGCACAATAAGAATTAAAAAGAAAAACATTCATGTTCAGAAATGAGCATAACCTCGAAATTGATCACTTGAAAGTTATTAGTCATTTTATATAATGTTGAAACTACGTACTGTCAACCGGGTATAAAGAAAAATAGTATACACTACGAACGGGCAGAAAGTTGAAAGCCCTGATCTGTTTGATATCTCAGTGTCGGACTAAAGAAAACTTGATTCTTGAGCAAGAGTACGTAGAGTAGAGTAGACCACGTGACGTATGTCTGAATTTGACAATTGTTAAACCAAACACACCTTACCGCATGTACTACAAGCATAAGCAACATCGAATGTACCCAAACTTCTACTGTGGTACAGTTTGTCATACACCAATACATAGAAGAGTGTCGCAATCGTACTGAAATTAAAACTATCAATGTCATTGGTTACTTGTCAAAAGTGGGCGGAAGCTATGCTAAAAATATTTATATGTTGAGTGCGCTGTTGCCAAGTGTAAACATGCATTTCGTAAAGTACACTGTTTGTGTTACATTTCAACAATATGTTTTAAGATACATGCGGGTGAAAATAGTCACTTTAAAATTTGTTTATTAATTCGGTTGTAATACGGAACAGTATGAGTTCAATAGAACTATCGCTTTGTTCGTGTGGTTAATAATTTCAAAAGATCGATCAGGGTCTGTTTGAATCGAAGCAGTTCTCATAAAGCTCCACTATTGTCACGTCGAACACGTTTGCTTGCATCTGGATATGCGGCAATGCAGAAAGGGCCTTCGGTCTAGCACAAGATCTGCACTGTCAGTGTACACTGTGAACCAGTGTATTGCGTGCTGTGTATGCATTCTGCTATATAAGTTAGGTTAAGTTTACACACAACAGTGGATCAACGAGGTATTAACCAAGGAGTCATAACATAAAAGAGGCAACATTCAGCCAACAAACACATTTTCGATAGATGACGATTATGACCTTTTCATAGTTGAAAAAGTTTTGTGCACATGCCTCAACTTCCGCCATATTTTTCGGGCACATTTTTATTTTACAGGTCAAAACTGATTGATTTTTAATAAGAAGTATAGTATAATATAATAATGCGTTTAACATCCGTTTGTCGACATTCGCACCATAACTTTTTTCCATCTACCACACCCCCCATTATTTTGCTAAATTTTTATATACTTCAATTTAATAGCAATGGAGGAATTATAGGAAATTAGGATAAGTTAGGTAACTATGAGAGCGTAAGAGGTAATCAGCCTTGAAAAAGGAATCACTTCGATATTTATCTGCAATAAATTGAGAGAAACCATGGAAAATCTCAACAAGTTGGCCGGTACAGGAATTACCGTTTCTCGACGAAAGACAGTAAGGAAAATTTTGAGTCACATCTGCCCCCTGTCAGGATTCGAACCCAGTTCCTCCCGAATACGAGTCTAGTGCTCTCACCACTACGCTACACAACAGTGAATCAACGAGGTATGAACCAAAGAGACAATATTCAGCCAAGAAACTCATGTTCAATAGATGACGATTGTGACCGTTTCATAGTTGAAAAAGTTTTGTGCGCATGCCTCAACTTCCGCCATATTTTTCGGGCACTTTTTATTTTGACAGGTCAAAAGTGATTGCTTATAATCAATCATTTTTCACCTGTCAAAAATAAAAGCTTGCTACAACTTCAACAAAGCTACTCTATTGTTAGAATTGTAGCAAGCTTTATTAAAATATCCCCCTCTCTCTATAATGTACTGTCTACCTTAGAAATGGCGATTTGTAGAAAAAAAGTGTAAGAACATTTTTTGTAGACAATTGCATGATCTAAAACTTTTGTCTGAACTATTTTTATGATAACACTTACCGTTTACGAGAAAAATGCAAAAAAACGAAATTTTTTATTTTTGACATTGAACAAAAAATTTTGCACACGTAGGATCGGTGGGAAATTTTGATATTTTATTTGTGATAGTTTACTTAAGACCTGTACCAATATTTAGCTCTATGCAAATTATTGTAAATTAAAATGTCTACATTGACCGGAGTATTAACTATATCAATTAAAATGAGCTACCCTGTACATGCAACTGCAACTAAAGAGGTTAGTTGTTATTAAACAAATGATAGCTAGACTTCATAAACTTCATCTATACTGTGCTTTAGCTCCAGTGTGCAACAATATTGCAAGATAAATTGTTAATACCTTTCGTTAGTTATAATAATGCAAAGTAAATGTAATGCTCAGTATAATAACACATAGTTACTCTAGCATTTAATGGAGGATAAAATAGATAATAATAACTAAGCTTGCGATAGTCTTGTTTAGAAAATAACGATTTTACTTAAAAAGACTTAATGATGGAGGATGTAAGGTAAAGAAGATATCTGAATCATTTTTACTACAGTCAACTCTCGCTTTAGTAAGACAAAGGCAATCCGAGTTTTAAAAAATGGTTTATTATTTACCTATTAACATCCATTTTTATGCTCGGTTGCAGAATGCTTTGTCAAAATTTTATATTTAACAACGGCTTTAGATTGTGATATTACTAACCAATTTAAATACAAATTGTATTCCGTAAAAATTCTGAAATAAGTGTCGTCAAAATTTTTAAAATCGGTTCATCACTCGAAAAGTTATGATTAAGAAAAAATACGTTTATTTTGAAGTCGGTTAATGAGCAAATTATTAAGTGACTGCTTATCAGCTGTTCAATATGCTCCTTTTTTTACTCGCTTATATTGTTGGATGTATGTGTGCATGTAAAATGCACCTACTACTAATGTCTACTTTCTATGAAAAATCTTATTCAATCTTTGATGTTAATGCGTCAAAAAAACAAAAAATATGTGCCATTCTTCCCAGTTGACTTTTAGCCAAGTTTTTACAGTTTATTTGATCTAAATAAATGAATTAAAATCAGACAAAAATGAGAAAATTTTACGCAAATGTTTGTACAGAAAAAATTAAAAATGAGCACGCCAAATTTGTCCTTATTTTTAACATAAGTTTGTAAAGAAAAAAACTTCAAAATGTTAATTTGTCTTTCCATCATTTGAAATCTCATGGCGTGCTGTAGAGAAATATTGACGAATATATCTTTTTCTCAAGAGCAATTTTCACAATCTGAGGGATAAGTCACCTTAAAATAAAAATAAATAAACAAATTAAAGGACTATCCTTAACCTTACTCTGCGTCACTGTTTAAAACTTTATATGAACTTTAAAATGAAAAACAGATATCATCCATATTTTGTCTAGCAAAGTGGAATAATAAAAATAGTAAAATGGCAATTAATAATACAAATTGAGATACATACCTACCAGTTGCAGGGTACAATTATAATATTTAAATTTATGCCAAGTATATTAATTTTATTATAATATTAAAACATGAATGTGGACTATATTAAATATATGCAGAAAGATAATTAATTATTCCTGTTACATTTTTTAACTATTGAATTTTTAAATTATAAAAAAGACATTAATAAGATTAATGTCCGTAGTTTACTTGTGCATACAATATCAATTAATAATAATCCGGGTAAACTATTTTTCAAAATGAATGTCATAAATTCATTTTCGTTTATAGTTTCGCTGACCGTTTTTGCAAGCTAATAAAAAAATTGAGAAACATGATTTTCTTGTACCAAAATATTTTAAATTTAAGAAATTTTACTGTAATTTTCCAAATATAGATTCAAGCGTTAAAAAATGTGACGGAAAAGTGACCGGGGTTGGTAGGCTTTGATATTTCCAACTGTCAAATTGAAAAATCAAACTAAGGGTTTCGAATGACGTAAGCAATCGATTCAACCAATCACAGTTGTGACCACGTTTACAATCTCTCACGCCTAACCTATAAGTACTCTATTAACTTCGCGGCAAGGTTAGTAGAATACTATAAGTTGGGCGTTAACATTGTTGAAAGTGTGACTACGCGAGACGGGAGAGAATGCGGGGGTAGTAGGCCTTGAGATCTTTTTCCCAACTGCCAAACGTTCATTATAATTGACAAATCAAACCAAAGATTTTGAATGACGTAAACAATTGACATAACCAATCACAGACGTGACTTTTGTAGTCTCTTATGGCCAGCCTATACTACTCTACTAACCTTGAGTTCCAAGTACTCAATATTACCACTTTTACGCCCAACCTACAGTACTCTACTAACCTTGCAAAACGTATTAAAAAATTAAACTAAATTTATTTTCAGAGCACTCTGTATATATGAGTACATTGATGGATGTTGCGGTAGCTTTTTCAATTTCGTTTTACAAAACGAACATAAATTATGTGATAAGAGAATCTGACGTCATAGATTTATAAATGGACCCCCCATTGAACATCATACTTTAATGATTTATTGTCCTTTATGTCTTACTCAAAAATAACAATTTCCCAGTAAGTAGTCGCGTAAGATTTCCAATGCATGATAAATTATACCAGAAATGTCACTAATAAAGATGTTGAAGGTTGAAAGTATTGTCTCAATCGGTTCGATCGTTTTCAATTTACGCGAGGACAAACCAAAAACACACGTGAAACGTTAGTTTGAATGCGTTTTCCCTGCAGAGAAATAATTAATTAATTATTTTGATCGAGATCTATAGTAAGTATTAAACAGTCTTGGGAATAATCGAATGATATTAGATTCGAAAGGTTGCTCTTCGAATGATTTTTTATAATCGAATGATTCATTTGAAATGAATCCTTCAGTTGTTGTGTCATAATAATAGGTGTGTCGACACTATGCGCGAATGAATGAATGTTTCAATTATTGAATAAATTTTGCTCTCGGTTTCGATTGTCAGACTTGAGAGAGTCACCTACATACTGTGCTTCATAATACAAACGAAGATAAAAGATGTTTAAGTAATCGTATTCAGTACTGCGCAATGCAACAAGCATCTCGAAAGGTTAGGATGCAAATGAAAAACAATTCATTCTACCTGTGATATGAATGAATTAAAAATCATTCGTATGCCTTTGAACAACCTCTAGAGACTGTTTAATAATCGAATAATTCGACAATTTTCACTCGAAATATCTCATTTTTAGTACATCACCAGAATTACTGCATGGATTTGAATGCGGTTTCCATAGCTTATTTCTCAAGAAAGTTTTGGGCTTATACTAGCTGCCCGGAAAATCGAAATGATTACAAGTTAGATTCAAGTCAAGTTTATGACCCAACTTAACGATAACAGTTTAATCGGCCGATTTAAAAGTTATAGATATATGTTTATAAGAATGCTTGGTAACCACTTATCCAACTTAACAGTCGGTCGACTAAAAGATGTCTGTTAGAATACGGCTTTTATGAAAGAACAAAAGTTTTACACACACATTTAAATGCCGTCACGAATTTTAAGGACAAGTTTTAAAATATTTTGCGGCATTAAATAAGCAAAATTAAGATCTTTATTACATGATAAATTATAATATCTTAACTTCCGTGGATATACTGGAATGTTATCTGTGAATACGATTTGATTTGTCTCAAATCGTCACATAAACTATTAATGAAGTCATTATACTGGACAGCGTAATATGTTCCGTGTAACGACGGTGGCCGATTCTAAGCGAGGATTTGTGTTCACCATCTTGTATTGATGATAACAACAGTTGCTCACTTAAAATAATTTTACAGAGAGATCACAAAAACAAGCTCTGTAGTTCTTTTTGTTTATACATTACTACGGTAAATGTTCTCAGAAAATGCAAATAAGTTATCTTAAAATAGCAATAAATAGGCATCTACGCATATAATCTTAAGATTATATGCGTAGATGCCTATTTAATGCTATTTTAAGATAACTTATTTGCATTTTCTGAGAACATTTACCGTAGTAATGTATATTTTTTTTCATACCATCAGAAGGTAGAGATTTCAAGGAAAAAAAAAGTCTACCGATTTTTTTAAAAAAGCGGATATTTTGACGTGAGAATTTTCGATTGAAAATTAGGGTGCTTTTTCGATATTAAGTCAAAATAAGGTAAAAAAATGAATATTTTAAATCAAAAAAATTACTGTGTGTTTGGGACATAAAAAGGTAAGTTTTCACCAAATTTCGTGAAAAAATATTTTTTTTTTGCAAAAGATAAAAATAAAAAACCATAAACTTGGTTATTTGAATTTTTCACATAAATTTTGAGGTTATGTGAAAAAAGTGGCTAAACAAAAGTTGTAGATATTTTTATTACCTACAACTTTGCTAATTAACTTTTTTTCATAGGACTTGTAGTTTTGCCGCAAATTGAGATAAACCGTTTTTTACCCTTAAAACTCAACCCCTTCCCCTTCCCGACCTCAGATCGCCCGTAAATTATTTTTCCTTTAATTTTTGTTATATTCTCTACCTTTTCCAATAGGTTTCATCCTACTATAATTTTTTTTCACTTTTTACCATTTTCAAAATTATCGACCCTGGTCTATTTGTCGGTCCGTCACGATCATTGTTCTCAGGAATGACGACGTATCGAGTTGAAATTAATATCAAATACTAAGTTCTAAAACTTCATAGTCCTGTAAAAAATTCGAGTCTCTGATGTAGTATCACTCAATTTCTGTTATCCTAGATTCTGTATCCTGGACTATGCGTGGTACAAACTATAATGTCGTAGTGTCATGACAATTTTTATTACATATTCATACGTATCCAAAGTTTAATTACATTGCTTTCAAACTTTTTAATTTCGCTAACAATGCGGACAGCTGTTAAAACTACTTCACGTGACGCTATGTTTATTGTCAAGACATTAAAATACATGAAGACTTTGACAAAAAAATGTCACAGTGTCATGACAGCAGTCGTGATTTTTACCGTTACCCTAGTTTAGATTATTCGCTTCAAGCTTTATAGTCAAGCCATTAAATTACATGAAAACATTCACACAAAAAATGTCGCAGTGTCATGACAGCAACAGTCGTGACTTTTACTGTCACATTAGTTTCGATTATTCGCTTCAAGTGCACGGAGCGACTAGGAATCCGAATTCTCGAGTTTCATGCACAGCTCTGCCACAGTTTAACGAACATCATAATTTAACAACATGAAGTTAATTCGTTAAAAATACTAAAAAAAATATTATGTGATCTTCTTGTATCTTTTATTCAGATTAATTTAATAGCCGAAGGCGTTCTGTGCCCTTCACGTCACCTGTCAGACAGTGTGTACCTACCATTATTTTTATTATATGTTAAAAAAGAAATTAAAATTAAACATACATAAATGGTGAAACCATGTTACGGCTGCCATAAAATAGAATACATAAATCTATTCTATCTATAATATTATCTAAATATTATTTATAACGAGTTTAGTGAATAAAATTAGCTTAATTTGAAATGTCTGCTACCGTCAGCTAATTAAACATTCATGTATGGTATTCGCTTCTTTAAAAAATTAATAAAAATATAATTGTATATACAACTGTTGCCAAGAAAATATATTTTTGGGAATATTTTTCCTATATATGTCCCATCGATGAGCAAATATATTAATCGAGTTGGGCAGGTAATCTGAATGGCTTCTATGAAAGCACAGAGCTGTTCAGATAAGCAATGATTGAGACTTTAATTATGCAAGTTGTTTTTGTAATAAATTGTCAAATAGATGCAAACATAGCACATCTTTCACAAAGATGCTATTTTTTATTGAAAAAGGTTTTTTTATACTGTAATAGTGTCGTAAAACTATTACACACGAGGTATATATGATATTTTCTGGACGTATTTTTTATAAATGCTTTTTACTTCATTTTAGAAATGTTTGAAAGTTCTTTTTTGAACAAACGTCACTTATAATAATAAGATATATAAAAAACCCGGGTCGCAGTGCCAAAACCCTGCCGACAATATAGTGTATTTGATAATACAGGCAGTGTGGCTTTATTATGCGAACTATGTTGGTTTTTGGGCAAAATAAAAAATTTGACTCCTTAATACACCCCTTAAAATAACATTTATTTTCTTAATTGCAATATTATTATCAATCAAACTTCTATACCAAATTATATACAACTTTCAGTAAATAATTCACTATCTGCAAACTAGTGTTTTCATAAAATTTGTAAGTCCGGTCCTGTCGGGCCGATTTAATTAAAATTTTAGGGACACTTTTTAATTACTACTGGAGGGTACCCAGTCAATTTTGAAACGATTCTGAGAATTTTTTCGGTATTTTGGGGCCCAAAAACGTTTCTCAACCCCTAAAAACTACCCTTAAGATGGCTCGATTACGCCCCTTTTAAATAGGCTTCTTGCGGTGATGGATTTCAACACGTGGGCCAAATTTCGTTAAAATCAATTAACTCTTTCGAAAGTTATTGCCCGCACACATATATATATATATACGCTTATATATATATATATATATATATATATATATATATATAAGCGTATATATATATATATAAGCGTATATATATATATATATACATATATATAAACATTTTTAAAAATGGTGCCAAAGTGTTTAGGAGGTTATGAAACGTCGAGAAATTTTGGTCCGACCCCTAGGTCCCGCCATCCGACCGACGCCAATAGTGTATGTTGCCATATGGCAAATACACTAAAAAACAATTGACAGACAAACATTGATTTACTAAGAAATTAGTATTGCGTGACCAGTTTTGTTTTACTTTTTTGCACTAGTGCGTAATTGTTTACTTTACATGCCTGTACACATGCACGTAGAGCGTTTATTTTATAAGGGGTAGTGCAAAAATGAATTTCTATCTGATTGATGGTTCTATAGTTATAATTTTATGACATCAAAATATGGAGTTTTTTAAGCATAATACTAAACTGTCCTCCGTTTTTACTCCACTACGGCATAGCCAAAAAGAAGGGTCATGCTTTTTTAATTTATATCGTAGATTCTCAACGGGACGCTGAAGCCTTCCATGGGGACATAGCCGATTCAAAAGCAAATGGAGGGCGTTGAAAATTATATAATAAAATACTTTGCAAATAGAGGGGGAGAGTAGAATGAGGTACCCAAAAATTTTAGTTAAAAAAAAAAGTTGATTTCATAAATGTTTCTAAAACTCTTCACATCATTTTATAATTTTGAACCATTTGTAACTTTTAAAAAAAAACTGTTTGCGAAATTTCATTTTTACTTTTTAGAAAAAATTAATTTTTGGAAAGATATTTCACATATTATAGACTACGGGGCGTTGGAATTTTGTTTTCTTCTAAAAGGGGTGGTGGTATAGTAAATGTTCGGAGCCTCTGGTTTATATGGAAACACCCTATAGTAGTAAATAGTTACGAAACAAATCAATACGAAATCCCATTGATTGTTTTCTCTTCATCTATCTTCTGCAGCACGGCCAATAAAATAGATAAAGACAGGCAGACAGATAGATCTACTGATAGATTTTTATCTGTACTCATTTTTCGTTTTAATTGATGGTAAGAATTACAGGTAGACCCAAGCGTGATGTATAATATGTACAGGTATTAATTATTCATTACCGGGGTTTGTTTTTAGGTGGGCTTCTTGAAATACAGCGTGTGTGTCGGGTAATTTATACAGGGTTCACAATTAAACAAAAAACCAGATATTTCTATAAAACACTTGGAAAAGGAAATCGATTTTTGATACGATTTATCAATTAAAGAAGAAGTCTAGAGAACCATCTTTAATTGATAAATCGCTGTAGGTATGGTCTAGAGTCTAGCCAGCTGTATACGATTTAGGATTTACTGCTGGAATGACAGGTACACTGCAAGGATAAAAATGGCATCACTGCGGGCTCCGCTGCTTAGTCAGAGGCTGGATTTAAGAATATTAGAATTGGGACTATTTCTCGTTCTTGATTTTTAGTTGGTTTTTAGTAAGAATCAATTATAAAACAGTGTCTTGTCACGTGGGTGACATGTAAACAAATATGGCGTCATAATTATTTGTTTTATTAGTGTATTTGCCATATGGCAACATACACTATTGGCGTCGGTCGGATGGCGGGACCTAGGGGTCGGACCAAAATTTCTCGACGTTTCATAACCTCCTAAACACATTGGCACCATTTTTAAAAATGTTTATATATATGTATATATATATATATATATATATATATATATATATATATATATATATATATATATATATATATATATATATATATATATGTGTACGCGCGATAACTTTCGAAAGAGTTAATTGATTTCAACGAAATTTGGACCACGTGTTGAAACCTATCACCGCAAGAAGCCTATTTAAAATGGGCCTAATCGGGCTATTTTAAGGGTAGTTTTTAGGGGTTGAAAACTGTTTTTGGGCCCCAAAATACCGAAAAAATTCTCCGAATCGTAGTGATTAAAAAGTGTCCCCACAATTTTAATAAAATCGGCCCGACAGGACCGGATTTACAAATTTTATGAAAACACTAGTTTGCAGATAGTGACTTATTTATTAAAGAGTGTATTTAATTCGGTGTAGACGTTAGATTGATAATAATATTACAATTAAGAAAAAAATGTTATTTTAAGGGGTGTATTAAGGGGTTAAATTTTTTATTTTGCCCAAAAACAAACTTAATTTCACATAATAAAAGTATAAAACCACACGGCCCTATACAAGCAAATACACTATATTGTCGGCAGGGTTTTGGCACTGCGACCCGGGTTTTTTTTATTTATTGTAGATAATAAACGCTCGACAACTCAGATCACTAGCGTCTTAATTACACCATATAACATAATCACTTAAAACTAAACGACATCACAAAACATCCATGAGGAGGGCAGGATTCGAACCCACGACAGTCCGGTCAAGAAGCCAGCACATTAATCACCGGACCACACTATCCTCTCATAATTATTTGTCACAGTTTATAGTTAATAAATTAATAACATATTATACAGTTAATGAATTAATAAAAACGCAAGAATTGCTATTGGCCTGTGACGAACAACTTCTACTGTAATCGCATTGTCGTCCATTTTTGTTAACATTCGAACAAAACCATCTGCAAATTCAGCTTCAAAACGCGCATCGTGTGAAGCCAATACGCATACAAACTGCACAACAGCCTTCACCGCAGTACGTTTGAAATTTAGCAGCGAAAACAAGCAGCCAATCCAGCGACAAAGCCAGCATTTTAATACAATCCCTTGATTAATATACAAAATATATAAAATGGATCGTGATCGCTGAAAAGACGTTCATTATTTACGGGAACTTGACCTTATTTTTTCCCGCTTGGGATTCATAAAAATATTTACTATTTTGCTATTAAAAAAAACCGTCAAAACTCTAGTCAACTCCATTTTGAGTGTTTCGTATTTTGTGTAAAGTTTTGTAAGCCCTGGATGACAGAGGCGGCGTAGGAGCAATCAACATACCAATACTTAACGCTAATTTACCATACAGTGAAATATTCTATTAACTTGTCTGTCCAAAGCACTAACCATATTTGTAAACGTATAAATGCCTCTTTTGTTTCTGACACTTATTTGTTTTGGTTAATCAATTAAGATTTATCTAATTTATTCAGAATTTTTGTATAACTTTCTATTCATCGTTTAAAACAATGGCTCCTAAACGAACACCCACTTCATAAAAAAAGTAGTAAAATTAACGGTTAAAAACATGTATGCATTTAAAATATATTTCATGTTTTTTTTATAGTTTAATGATTCACAATAGTGTTGTGGCTTTTTGAGTCAGCCATCATCATGCTTTTGTTTTAGTTTCTAAACGCTACGTTTTGGACATACGCAAAATTATTTCAGTATTAATATCACTTTTTCAAATTTTATTGCGTTGTATAGATAATAATAGAAATAATATATTTGTGTCATAAAATACATCAAACAAAAAATCTACACCACGTTACAGAATCTTATTGTTCTTAATATAAATACCCAAAATTATAACACGAGGATTTTTTGCGTATTTTGTATAATCTAGACAGAAAAACGCATTTCCACAATTTTTGCCTGTCTATTTATTTCCCCATCAGTCAAAAAACAGCTGAACTGATTTTGTTTAACCTCACATGTGTGTCGAAAACGTCATTCAAGGTCGTTGACATATCAAAGTGTCGACAGTCGAATGTTTCTCCCATTTCTTTATATTGTAGTATCTAACATTGCGAGTACGTTTAAGCCTTAAATACAAGAAGAAGAAAAGCGTAATTCAAGATCGTTGACAAGTATCAACATTTCGACAGTCGAGTGTTTCCGCTGTTATTTCTTTATACTGTGTCATCTTACATTGCGAGTACGTATAAGCCTTAAATACAAGTAGAATAAAAATTGAAAATGCTGTTTCAATAGAACATATTTGAAGAGAGACATTGATTTAGATAAGAATAAATTTGAATGGCACGCTTAATTTCACTACTGAAGAAGAAATATTAAAATATGATTATTAATATTACCTTAACTCGGCAGAATAAAAAATTCATAATGTGGAACGCATTTCAATTTCAATCAAAGAATAGATTTAAACGTGTAAAAGGGAAGAAAAAGTTATTGTAAAATCTTGGATTGTTTGCAGATGTAGAGAAATCATGTCGTATCAATAGAACCTGATTGTACAGAAGTAATTGTTGGATGTGTTGTTTTTTCATATTATTATTTGAAAATAATCAGAAAAAATAAAAAAAAAACCGGCCAAGTGCGAGTCTGACTCGCGCACGAAGGGTTCCGTACCATTATCTATAAAAACGGCAAAAAAAATCATGTCTGTTGTATGGGAGCCCCACTTAATAATTTATTTTATTCTGTTTTAGTATTTGTTGTTATAGCGGCAACAGAAATACATCATCTGTGAAAATTTCAACTGTCTATCACGGTTCATGAGATACAGCCTGGTGACAGACGGACGGACAGCGGAGTCTTAGTAATAGGGTCCTGTTTTACCCTTTGGGTATGAAACCCTAAAAAATGACGGTCTTTGTCGACAATCAGTATTGGAAAGTACAACAAAAGTTTCAATCAATAAAATTGCAATGTCTGTCAATGATTTCGGAATAAATCCTTTTTTAGGGTTTTTGCCGTTTTTATAGATAATGGTACGGAACCCTTCGTGCGCGAGTCCGACTCGCACTTGGCCGTTTTTTTTCTAAGTTCATATGGGTAGATTATAGTATATAAATAAAACTATGGTATGAATGTGACGATCTGTCCATGTGAGAATTTTCACATGACATAAACATCAAAGTGCCCTCTTAAAATGTGTAATAATTTCGCCGTAATTATAATACAGTGTACACTCTTTATAACGATAAACTCTCTATAACATAGAAAAGATCACAATTTGGTTGGTTTACCTTAAGACCCATACATTGATACACTCTTTATAGCGCAGCAGCCATTCTCTATTACGAAGAAATGTGTTCATATGTGTTCATTGTCGGTGTTATTGTTTATGTTATCTTATCAGGTTACAAAAGACGCCGACTAAACCTTTGAGGCCCCGAAACGTCAGGCAAAGTTAACTGACTATATGTATTAATTTTATCAAAAACATACATATTAAATATTATTGTTAATTTGGTTGTTTTTCTTTCTTCACTCCATATAACGGTAACTCTCTATAACGATAAAAATGCTCGGTCCCTTGAGTTTCGTTATAAAGAGTTTACACTGTATTAAAAACTAAAGAAGTTGAACGTCTTATGTGAGCTTATGAGGTTGAGATTCATTATAATTTTTTTTTATAGTATTAAGTACCCTATTGTGAACATATTTGCAAAACATAAAGGGTTTGAAAAAATGCAGCGCGGTTTAAATGTCGGGCAAAATGTGTATAAAATAATGTACCTAGCTATCGATGTATTGCAAAGTGCTGACAAAGTGTAAACCGTAAAGTAATAAAATCTCAACGGCTCTGGTTGGTAAGTTTCTGGGTTGGTATGTATTTGTAATCCAAGGAAAAAATATCTTCGATAAGGACTGCTCTACTTAATACGTCATTATTATAACGTCACTGATAAATACAAGATAATAGAGCTGTGTTTTTTTTTCAGTTTTTACCAAGGGCGTCATCAGCCTTTGAGCCAGAGGGGGGCAGAAGGATGAATAAAAAAAATGCAGTTTTTTGAGGGTTAAGATATTAAATATTAACACATTTATTGAATCCTTAAATTTGATTTTAGTTTCAAAGTGATTCTGCTGAACGCTACATTTTATTATTTACTCATTCTGTGACATTAAGCAGGAAAACTTATAATTTAAAAAAATCCCGAACCTCTAGGGAGGGGCAGCTGCCCCCACCTGCCACCCCTTGGTGACGCCCTTGGTTGTTACTTATATTTATTTATTTATTTTCCAATAATAAGATACATAGATGACAGACATTTTTGGCTAGAATTTCCTGCCCAACTTGGCTGTGCCAGTGCTAGGGTTTAAAATTTTATGTTAACTCTTTTTTCACTATTGTGTTTGTGATACAAAAAAGTAAGATACACCGATCTGTTTGGTATCTCAGTGTCGGACTAAAGGAGTAAACACTATTAGCCTCGACTTTTGAGCAGGAGTACGTAGAGTAGAGTAATCACGTGACATTTGTTTAACCAACTACATTTTTTATTTGGTATTTATTTTTTACATTTGAAACTAAATTTTGATGAGATTTTTTTTAATTTATTGTAGACAACGTAGGTCATTAGCGTCTTTACATCAAACAACATATTCACTTAAACCTAAATAACATCACAACATCCATGAGCAAAGGTAGGATTCGAACCCACGGCAGTCTGGTCAAGAAGCCAGCACGCTAACCACTGGATCACACTGTCCTCGTGAGATGTTTGATATGTAAATATGAAGTACCCAATTGTTCAGTTAGATCAGAAAGAAGGGTAAAAATAGATAGAGCGAATTTTTGGTACTACAATTGTGACATCAGAATCACTATGTGACGTCACAGAGCCTACCTTAAAGTTTGAGTAACTTGTGCGGAACACACACATACAAAGTGCAAGTACTAAGAGCTGAGTAACAGTCAAAGCTCGTTAAAAATAATATAACATGCTTTGAATCAGACAAGCCGGATCAAAACCAATAAAATTCGACCCAGAACAATTCCGTGATTCCGCGCCATTAATATGGTACATACATACATGCATACAAAGGTGTTATGCTTTATTTGTTATCCTATAAAGGCACGTTTACACTTCGGAAAAGTTATGAGAGGATTTGTTCGATGCTGTGAAAACACGAGTAACAACGTTCACGATTTATTAGGTGTATTTGGTATATTAGAGTACAGTAGATAACTCAATGAAATTTACTCTCTAAAGCAGTGGTTCTTAATCTTTTTGGAGGTACTGAACCCCATTAAAACCATTAAAATATTAAAACATGCGATTTTCACACAAAAACAAAACCATATTAATGAATATTTCAGTGCCTCCATCGAATCCACGAGACTGACTCACAGAACCCCTGGTGTTCGATCGAACCCAGGTTAAGAACCACTGCTCTAAAGTCTACGGTAGGTTTACCACAAATGGGCTAATACAGATTTCACAACACGGTTTAGATTTTTAGGTTACAGAACGACAAGTTGTTTTTATATTTTATTATGTTGTTTTTATATTGAAACTGATGCAAATATTCTAAGGCACAAAAAATGGTGCGTGTAGTTATGTACGCGCGGCAGAAGTTATATTTCTTTGGCGTAATCGCGATAATAGATAATTACGGGAAGGCAAATTAACATTTTAAAGTTATTTCTTTACAAACTTAGATTAAAAATATTTTTTTTCAAATTCAATTTTTTTCTGTAAAATTTATATTAATTTTTATTTGATTTTAAATCGTTTATTTAGTTCAAATAAACTGTAAAAACAGTTTCCTTAAATAAAAAAAACTAGTGAACACACTATACAGGTGATTTTTAAGTTGATTATTTTTTTGAACAACGTGTAGAAATCAAATAGATGGACAAATAAGTATTTCAAGTAATTTTTTTATCAAAACTCAAAAATAAACGAAAAACAGGATTTCAAAGCTTAATTGTTCTTGTAAATTTCATTTAATTTTGAGCTCGGTCCTTTTCTCTTTTATTTTTGAATTTTGATAAAAAAGTTACTTGAAATATTTGTTCGTCTATTTGATTTCTACACGCTGTTAAAAAACAATCAACTAAAAAATCCTGTATAATTAAAGTAATATTAAAGCTCCTTCGTGAGAAATGTCGTCACCAAAGTATTTTTAATTATAAGAATCTTGCGGATTAGAATCTAGGCACGACGTGATGTTTGTATTAATTAGAATAAGGTTAAAATTAATTAAGAAAATGTTTAAAGTTCATGTACGATGTATTAATCTAACGTATGCAAGTTTATAAAGTTGTGTAACGTCGTAGATGAAAAAAAAATTAAAAAAAAAAGTTTCCAGGCGAAGAAATTACACACAATTCCTTTGTGTATTGCAACAACGACGGTTTCAACATAAATACCTAACATTTAAGGGTGTCGTTAAAAACTTCCAACTCATCTGAAAATTTTTATGACACCAAAGAAGCTTCTAACAGTTACATATATACTAGAGATGCCATCAAGCGATAAACAACACCGCAACAAAATGGAGCATTAAGTTCTGCGCTCAATAAAATGTTGCAAAAACGTCGTGACTTGTGTACTTTTTACGGTCAATGATTGTTAAAATTAATTGACCTCCATTTAATACATTCTTTGCACATCCCTTATAAAAAAGGGCTGCTTTTCATGTCTGTATGGCAGTCGTAAATGAGCTGTTTAACACTAGTGTGTAAAGTAAAACAAAAAAATGCACATATAGAATATGATAGCTGTTAGATATATTATTATGAAGTGGAAATCAGCGTACGTACAAAAAATGTAGTATGTATCTCAAACATAATGCATTTATGGGTATTGTTGATGTTAAAGCTCGCTGACGTTCGTTTTTCATTACAATCTAAAAAAACCTGGGTCGCAGTGCTAAAACCCTGCCGACAATATAGTGTATTTGCTAATACAGGCGGTGTGGCTTTATTATGCGAACTTAAGTTGGTTTTTGGGCAAAATAAAAAATTTTACTCCTTAATACACCCCTTAATATACCCCTTAAAACATTTTTGTTTTTAATTGCATTATTATGATCAATCGAACATCTATACCAAATTATATACACCTTTCAGTAAATAATTCACTATCTGCAAACTCATGTTTTCATAAAATTTATAAATCCGGTTCTGTCAGGTCGATTTTATTAAAATTTTAGGGACACTTTTTAATTACTACCAGAGGGTTAAATTTCAATTTTGAAACGATTCGGAGAATTTTTTCGGTATTTTGGGGCCCAAAAACATTTTTCAACCCCCAAAAACTACCTTTAAAATGGCCCGATTAGACCCATTTTAAATAGGCTTCTTGCCCGCACACACACACACACGCACACACATACATACAGACATACATACATACATATATATAAATATATATATACATATATATATATATATATATATATATATATATATATATATATATATATATATATATATATAAACATTTTTAAAAATGGTGCCAAAGTGTTTAGGAGGCTATGAAACGTCGAGAAATTTTGGTCCGACCCCTAGATCACGCCATCCGACCGATACCAATAGTGTATGTTGCCATATGGCAAATACACTAAAAATCAACTATACTATTTTTCACACCACCTGCTCTTCATGTCTGTATAGCGGTTGTGATTCGTGAAATGACACATTTTACTCTAGGGCTGTAAAAGAGCGTAAAGTAAATTTCATCCATACAACGCAGCCTGCAATTTTGAAGAGAGATTGCTCAAAAATGAACTGTTAAAAATTTTAAAAATAAAGTGAAAAAATATCATTTATATAGTATATCTCGTACGTGATGATATTATATGATTCGTCTGACTAAAAACTCTCTGGTACTCGTTCTTAACATATTGTCACATTCGTAAAATATGAGTCATCGCACGCACTAGATACATAACCTTCTATTCAAAATCATACAGAGTCATCTATGGTACTTAATTATACTCGAATAAAAAAAAGTATGTGCAAAATTTCAGCTCAATCGAAAACCGGGAAGCGGATCAAATTTAACTTACAAGATTTGATTACAGACAGACCCCGGGACAGGTAAAACTAAATAAAAGCTTTCAATAAAAATCAATGGGCAAAAACCTATCTATATATTTTTTTAAACTGTAAAGTTGCAAAAAAATTGTTTTTTATTAGAAACCACTTTCATAAACACAATGGTGTTTCTTTCATTTTAATACGTTAAGTATTTACGGAGATTTAAAATTTCTAATTATTCTTAGTTTTAGAATTGTTTTCCTAATGTATCAAAAATAATAGTGAATTGAAATATAGGTTGAAACTCAACAGCGCTTGAAGTCGGCGATCGTAAAAAAAAAAAAAAATATAAATTAAAACTGGTTTCACAGACAGATTTTCTTGAACGTGGACCCACTCAGAAGTAAGTACGTATATCTCTGGACTTTGTCCAAAATAAGTTAGTACAAAAGGATACAAAAGTTTTATTGCTATGAGAGTACGCTTTGTGCAAGCTTTGGCACCGACAGCGTGGCAAAGCGTCGGTGACTACGTCGCTACTTGGTCGTCGCGGAAACAAACTTTGTTACTAGGGGACTCTTAACTAATTCCCATCGGCTTGTTATTGTGTTTTTGTTACTTTGGATTATATCGAAGCAAAACTATAAGATGCTGTTTTATATCGACTATTATTAGACACGATTTGATGCCTTTAGTAAGATCTAGAGATGGGAAAAACGGGTCTTTTTAGTGATCTGCATCTTTGCATCTGGATCCCGTATGTGAGCCGGCTCACTGAACCGGTTCAAAAAGAGCCGAGTTCTGAATATGTTACTGCAGTCTGCCACTGAGTTACCTAGTTCAGTCAATCATATCACGACCTGTATAGAATCAAGAATGCATAGCTAAACATGTGATGCATGAGTCATTTGAGCTGACAGGTGCATCAAAGCGAGAACTGATACGCAAGTGTAAAATGTGCTTCTGTGTGTTAAGTGTTTCACTGAGTTATGCGGATCCGTTGATCCGTCGGCTCAAATAAAGTGAGTCGGCTCTCATGGATCTTCTGTCGGAGTTGGCTCTTTGAACCGGTTCAGATTTGAGTTACCCGACTCTAGTAAGATCTAAAAAAATGTTTTCTAAAGAAATACTATATTACACCGCAAGGGCGGGAATTTCAACTTTCTGGCCTTGCGGTGTATAGCATTTTTCTTTATAAATGGTCGAAAGTACATACTTTCGTATTAGTGTGCACGAGAAAACTGTTTCCAGCAGTGCATAAATCGAAGCCCAAAGTACGTACTTTCGACCGGGTGTAAGGAAAAGAATTATTTTAGTTTTAAAGTTACTGAATACCAGCTGATCAGTATGCTCCCTTTTTCACCCGTATTCGGGGGCATGCATGTAAAATGTATTTACTGCCGTTTCGGAAATTTCTAATTTTTATGAAAAAATTCATTCAATCTTTGAGAACCAATTTATTTGAATTCGTTTTTGTTAACACATTTAGGTTCCTGGATTCAACTAGGTATGCTTCCCTATTAAATATTTGAAAGTGATATTGTAAATAAAACAAATAATTCAAAGGATATTTTATGGAGCAAATAAATTAGTGAATAATTATTTTGTTTAACACGACGTTTCGTAATAATTTATTACTTCTTCAGGTGCTCTATAAACAATAACAATAACCTTTGAATTATTTGTTTTAATTAAAAATAAGGAGCTAAACTTTCTGTAAGAAAATGTTATATTTAATACAATTTAAATCTGATATTTATTTTTGAGATTTAACAGCATGCTACTGAAGGAATAATTTAACAGCAGAAATAAAAACGTTCACTTTATTTCGAAAATGTTGGTAAAGAAGTAAATGAAAATAAGAGAAATAAAACGTCGAGGTATTTTTGTACATAAGGTAAATACACCAGTTCCACATCATCAAAATTTAGTCGACCATTTTTATTTTCATAAAATAAATAAATATAACAACGAACATTATAATCATTTTACTTTAAATGACTATATATAATTTTTTTCGATACAAACCGAAATTAGAGTATATTAATTTGTTAGTCACATATTTTGCATATTAATATGCGTCGAGTTTTTTAAGGTGGAGACTAATCCCTCAGACTGTAAAATGAGGCGTTGAGAATTATAGTGGCCTAACTCACAAAATTTCAATATTATCTTATGTCCATAAAGTAATCGGTTATTATCGAAAGTTTCGGTAGAAGAACGACCTAACCGCAGTTTAAGAGCCGTTTCGTAGATTAAACTGCGGTTAGGTTGTTCTTCTACCGAAACTTTCGATAATAACCGATTACTTTATGGACATAAGATAATATTGAAATTTTGTGGGTTAGGCCACTATAATTCTCAACGCCTCAAATATACTCTTGAAAAATTTCGAACTGAGGTCGTAAAATTCATTTGTTTACTTTTTTTATTAGCTATGATTAAGAAATAAATTTCACAAAATTTGGCCTACTGCTTAAAAATTACAAAAATCATTTTTACCCTAAAAATTGACTCAAAAAAACGTGAATTTCATCAATATTTCTTTACAGCATGTTACAAGATTAATAGTAATATTTTAATTACGTATGTTTTCTTCACAAATATTTTTATGTTTTAAGCATTTAAAACAACCCTTTTTTTGGCGGAATTCATATACCCCTTTTGATTTATAGGATCAATAAATTTATTATTATTAATGTTTTTTTTATTTTTTCACAGGAAATTGGACAATTAAATATAGTTAAACTAATTTGAAAATTGCACCGAGCTGGGTAGAGTAGTGGTGACAGCACTCGGGAGGTCCGGGCAGGGGCAGATGTGGCTGGGACTTTTTCCTACTGCCTCTCGCCGAGAAACGGTAATTCGTGTACCGGCCATCTTGATTGAGGTTTTCCATGGTTTCCCTCAATTAATTCCAGTTAAATATCGATATGGTTCCTTATTTGAGGCCAAGGCCGATTACCTATCAAACTCCTAGTTCAAAAATTGCCTACCTTATCCTAATTTCCTATAATTCCTTCATTCGCCCATTGCTATTACATAAGTTGAAGTTTTAAAAATGTAGAAAAATAATGGGAAGTATGGTAGATGGAAAATAGTAATGGTGCGAATGGCGTCTGTTATGACATAAAGTCGAGAAACGGACGTTAAACGCATTATTATTATTAATTTGAAAATTGCGACGTTTTGATAATTGTTGCAAACTTCGTCAGGTACAACTTTAACTAGTTAACCATAGCATTCATAAAATATAAGTTGCGCCTGACGAAGTTTACAACAATTAACAAAATGTTGCAATTTTTAAATTAGTATAACTATATTTAATTGTCTAAAATCCTGTGAAAAAATAAAAAAAAAACTTATTAATGATATATGGACGTGAACAATATTGAGAATATATTATTATTATTGCATATTATGTATTAATCAGATTCGTCAACTGTCGATCACAGTCGGTATTCAAAAAATGGTGTTTTTACCCTAGGTTCTGGCGAAGAAGATATTAACAGTCTCCTGAGCATCACACATGTGGACACGCAGGGTTTTAACACGTCAGTCGAATTTATATTGATGACCTGTAACCGACCTCGGCCGACGGCCGGCATCTAGAAGCGTCCAGGCGCTAGGAAATTAGTTTACTGGTTTTAGATCGACCATTTGATTAAACAGACTGACGTGATCTCTGCTCCATTGTTTCCTACATTCATGTAACCGATTGTGAAGGAGAAAAACAACCGAATCGAGAAAACAATTTATACGATTCACTATGTCTTTATTTTCTGTCTAGTATTATAGATGGATTGTTTAGTTATTTAACTTGATCTCAGCAAAACTATCAAGGTCACATTTTTATTCTACCACTTTTAAATAATTGAAAATCTCTTTCATACTTTCACCAGTTCCCAGATTACAACTCAGGAATTAGGGTTATAGAATATTCTTAAGCTCATTTTATTATTTAAATATTTTAGAATACATACTTTGATTAATTAAAAAAACAATTGTTAATGTTTATTGAGTAACGATTTTTCGGGAAGATTTTAAGCTACGGATCATTGAGCTGGATGAAAGTTTCAGAAAAATGGAGACAATTCAAAGTCCTCTATATTGTAGCGCACCCCCAATTGTTACGCCACTGAAAATGGCATAGGCTTCTCGAACAAACTGACAGAAGTTTCTTGAATCATCGAGAACGGGATGTATACGTCTATAAATACAGCGCATGTGGGGCGCGACAGGGATTCAGTCAGTCAGTTGCTTGCTTGCTACAGTCATTCAGTAGGAGCGGTCACGCGGCGGACAGCAGACATAAATAGCATTATTACATATATTTCGGTGCGTGTGTAAATTAGTGCTTTGTGTAAATAGTTATTGTTGGGTTATTATTTATAAGAATCAGTTTGTTTGTTTCATTGTTTAGTTTATTTCATTATTAGAGAAATACTTTTTAGTTTACCTGTTTTGTATTTACTTCGTTTGTTGAAAATAAATCAGTTTTAAACCACCACTAAGAACAGTTTTGTTACAATATCAAATTAAACTTCACTGATATCTTTGAAACTTTATTTAGATGTTTTTTTTCAAATTTGTTTAATATTAATTAGTAATACTTTTAGTTAATGCGTTTATTGATAGTTGTCTGACTGTTTCTTGTGACACTTTTATATCTATGTTCTGACTGTGTTTCATGCTCTGTTAAAGCTTTTCTGAAACTAAATATTATTATTTTGGAAGTGCTGCTTTCAGGCCCGGCAGGTCATGTTCGGCTCGAGTGGGTAGTTGATTAATTATTAGCGGGAACCGAAGGGGGGATGGGGGAGGTTGGACAATAAAAAATAAATTGCTACAATTGTTTTTGTTGTGATCTTTATTCAAATTTATAATAATGACATAAAAAACATGTCATTTTGCCAAAAGAAACTCATTTGCGCAAAGCAAAAACACTATAGCACGTTCCGAATTTCGCGAAATAAATTCATTTACCAGTTTCTCCAGATCGAGCTCGTCGGTCATATCCGAATAAATATGTAAGAGAGCGACGTTGTTGAGACGATTTTGCAACATTGTTGATTTTCAATACGTTTTCAGTCGACGAAGGACAGAAAAACTGCGCTCATTTGAACAGGATGACCCTGGATCGTGATTAGTAGACGAACAAAGCGCACGAACTCTGGAACGAGCCCTCTACCCCATTCGTATTTTTGAAATTTGTAAATGAACATAGTTAATGATATATGATGTTTTCCTACTCGGGATTTCTCGAGTGGGTCTTTTCCTACTCGGGATTTCTCGAGTGAGTCAAGCTACCCACTCAACCCACTATACCTGCCGGGCCTGGCTGCTTTCATTTTCCGTTTATTTTTGGAAAGATACGGAACACCAACCTGTGATGCAGACCACATACACGTCATCGGGAAGAGTGCTTTGGATTTCATCGGGACGCCGTTTTATTAATCTCACAGGAACACACACACACACTTTAACGCACATAGCTTTGTCATTAAAGGTACGACCTTTGTGATATTTTATTACACGAACGGACGTTTATTAGTGACTGAAGTTTTATATATTGTACGTGTTGTAACTGTCCGCCATAATATGATCAAGCTACCGCTGATAGACTTTATTTTCCATAAATAAAATTATGTCTTCTGCGATTACGAAAAGTTATATTTTCTCACACGAATTGTATTCTGAAGGCATTCATTTAGATTATAAAATTCCAAAGGAGGCGCCTTTGATGGGGGCGGTAGCGGATCCAGATGCAAATGGGGAGACATAGATGCAGCCAAAAGAGCGCTAGGGGAGTCTCTAGCTAATTAGGAAATTAATATAATAAAATACTTTGAAAATTGTGGAGCAGAGTACAACGGGGTATTGACGAAAAAATTTTTATTTCAAAAATGTTTCTTAAATGGACAATAATAACCCTTGGCATCATGTTACACCATTTGGAACTTTCAAAAAACTTGCTTCAGAAAAGTTTTTTAGAAAATCAAAAACAAAATTTTAACAGTAATTTATCACTTTTATTATTATTATAAGTATCGGTGTATATTATTTCCCAAAAGTGTTTTTGTCGGTAGGAAATATCTCCTTTAATACTGTATAAAAAATTAATGTGTGATACGCCATTTTGGAGATTATTTTTTTTCTAATAACGAAAAACAAGTTAATATCTTAAAAATTAAAATTAATGTTTTCATTAAAAAAATACAGTTTAAAATGTAGCCATCCGGTGGCAATCAGTTTATTTTAATAGTTGTCGGTAATATTATGTGACGTAGTGGCGCTGAACTCTGTAACTAGAATAAAATAAAATTTATTTCTACTCTATTATATTACGTAACTGAGCACTAACGGTGCGAGGTATTTGCACGGGTTCGCTAGTTAATATTATTACTTATATTATGAAATTTCAAGTGCCGAAAAGTTTTTGTCTTAAGGCTGTCGGAACGCTCTGAATTTATAAGCCAAAAACAGGGCTTCGGCTGATAGCTGATTCGCCAACATTTTGCAAAAATTATTTCTCTATAAGAAAGATAAAGGACAAATCTAGGTCTCTAATGGACTACTTTTGTAATTTATGTACAATTTACTAGAAAAAAGTTGGCATTAATTGTGCCAAAAAACACACGTTTTCAATGTCACACTACGACCTTATTCATACTTATTTCACAAAATTGTTCCATCACAAACGTAAAGTACCTCTTCCTTTTTCGGAAAAGTTTTTTAAATCTTCAAAATATTTCCAAAAATTAGAGTAATCAGCGGCATTCTTGCAACAGTATTTTTCAACTCGTAGTGTGGCTTAAATTCAGAGCGTCCCAACAGCCTTAATGTACAGTAAAAGTCACTGATTTTCTTAAAGTTTGATACAAAACAGTAATTCTCTGAATGAACAAATGATCAAGTTTTGTGTTATTTCCGCTGCACAATATAGTGCGACGTTTCATCGGTTGCGAGAACGATTTGTATTTCATTTTTGCATTGGTGAGATTTCGTTAATTGACTTGATGAAAACGCACCTTTTGCCACAGTAGCCAATTAAAACAATGCTCAAATTATCACAGTAGATCTGTTATTTTACAGGTGTTGCGTCGATGTATTAATTGTGACGCAATGTTCAATATAAATTATTGACTATAAATGTCGATTCGCGTTTTAATTCGATACGAACGCGCCGTTTTTATTACACTGTTTGGTTGATTATTGTAATGCCTGGACGCCGTTAAATTATTGTCACAATGCTACGTGTTAAAATATACTAACACGGTATTTCACGTGTAAATTTTACATTTAAAGAGTGAGAAAAATCCCAGTTCGTTGGACGACAAAATTTCTACAATAGTTCTACCTGACTTTCCGTCTACAGCTGCGATAGACATTATCAAAATAGTCGGAGAGCTCATGAAGAAATTTTATATAATAGTATATATAGGTAAGATGTATAGGTAAATGAGTGTTTGTCTGTCCTACCTGGGTACGCCAGGTATTGCGCGTACAGTAAAGGTTTAAAAAAATATGTGCCAAAAAAAGTGTTTGATTCAAAAGCCAACAAGACTATTCGAAAGTTAAGTTGATTTTAAATAAATAAATAAATGAGGCAGACACTTTTGGAGGGGTTAACATTAAATCAAAACATCCCAAAGTTGAATTTTCGAAAATGAAAAAATAAGTGATTGATTCATGCTGAAATTTTTACAGCAACATATATTTAAAAATAGTTGCAAAAATTCAGACACTTAGTCCGGGGTTTAAGTCTATTTTTGGAAAAGTGTTTTAAATCGTGCATAAGTAGCCTTAAAAAAGTTCCCAAAAATAGTCTTAAACCCCGGAAAAAATGTCTGATTTTTTGCAAAACCAAGAAGATATGGAAAGTCACATTTTTCGTAACGCCGATTAGTATCTTCGCGAAACTAAAAAAAAATTGTTCCTGCAAAAATAATGAACCATTATGAAAAGTATAACGTTGTAATATAAAAAATTAAAAAACATTTCTGTGTGTACTGGACAATCGCCAATTGTCCCCAAAATCGACAGGGGTCGAAAAAAGCTTAAATAGTATTTTGTCCATTCCTGGAATATTGCAGATATATGCATCAATATTGAAAATCGACATTAAAAGTAACGGCAAAATATGAGTAATGCAGTAATCATCAACTAATTGGTTCGGCCAATAATCTCAGCCCAGGAAATGAGACATTTTCCCATTTTCCCGGCGTCTGTTAAATTCGTTCGAACGAGAAGTACCTATAGCCATAATTATGTCATAGATTTTCCACTTTTCGTGTAGGAACTCTAAAAATACACAGAAAATATTCGTTTTATTATTGAAAATGATATCGCCGATAATTTTAAGTCTTCAAAAAACGAATATTATTTGCTCAAGTCGCTAGTATGCACTATTTTGACTTTTATAGAAAAATACTTTATTTTATTTTTATTATTAGTGTATTTGCCATATGGCAACATACACTATTGGCGTTGGTCGGATGGCGGGACCTAGGGGTCGGACCAAAATTTCTCGACGTTTCATAACCTCCTAAACACTTTGGCACCATTTTTGAAAATGTTCATATATATATATATATATATATATATATATATATATATATATATATATATATATATTTATATACGTATATATATATATATATATATGTGTGTGTGCGGGCAATAACTTTCGAAAGAGTTAATTGATTTTAACGAAATTTGGCCCATGTATTGAAATCCATCACCGCAAGAAGTCTATTTAAAATGGGCGTAATCGGGGCATTTTAAGGGTAGTTTTTAGGGGTTGAAAAACGTTTTTTGGCCCCAAAATACCGAAAAAATTCTCAGAATCATTTCAAAATTGACATTTAACCGTTTAGTAGTAATTAAAAAGTGTCCCTAAAATTTAAATAAAATCGGCCCGACAGGACCGGACTTACAAATTTTGTGAAAACACTAGTTTGCAGATAGTGATTTATTTTCTGAAAGGTGTATTTAATTTGGTATAGATGTTCGATTGATCATAATAATGCAATTAAAAACAAAAATGTTTTAAGGGGTGTATTAAGGAGTCAAATTTTTTATTTTGCCCAAAAACCAACTTAAGTTCGCAAAATAAAGCCACACTGCCTGTATAAGCAAATACACTATATTGTCGGCAGGGTTTTGGCACTGCGACCCGGGTTTTTTTTGTTGTTATAGCGGCCATAGTAATACACACTCTATGAACATTTCAAGTGTCTACCGAGGACAGTGTGGTGATGTAGTTAGCGTGCTGGCTTCTTGACCAAACTGTCGTGGGTTCGAATCCTACCTCTGCACATGGATGTTTTGTGATGTCGTTTAGTTTTAAGTGAATATGTTATTTGATGTAAAGACGCTAATGACGTAAGTTGTCGAGCATCGATAATCTATAATAAAAAAGTGTCTATCTATTACGTTTCAAAAGAGCCAACCCTGTGACAGACGGACAGACAGACAGCGAAACCTTAGCTGGGTACGGAACCCTAAAAATGATTACGATAATAGTTTGACAGTAGTGCGGACGAGTATTGAGTCCTACGTTTCAGGGAACCCCCGTATCCACAATTCGACGTTTTTTATTCATATGTGCAATGCAGTGGGAGTGTACGTGGGTTTTAATTATGTCCGGAGACCTCGGCCAGTTTCAGAACTGCAACTGAATCGTTCAGAATTAATAACATTGGGGCACAGCGCCGTCCATTAATTATTTAATTTATACGCTATTTGAAATATCTTCGCGCGAAAAATACTATTTTTAATTAATTCTTGTTACCAGTTCACTTTATTGAATGGGAAAAATGTATCACGTTTTTAATTCAATTACCTGTTTAAATTGTAAAACGGGTAGGACGGTAAAAGTGGATTTTTTTATATTTATACCAATTCAAGTCAAGACTTGAGAATTACAGAACGTGACGTTTCCATGGCTCCTCTATTACGACTTACAAGCCCCCAGTTTTCAGATTCTAATCTGAGAGCTTGTTACAGTATCAATTAGATTTTTCATTAAAAATTAATAAGATATGACTCGAAAGTTCAAACAGCCCTGAGTCTTACAGCAGTCGCCAATGATGTGTAACATTTTTATTTTCATATTATATTTATAAAAGCACGGTTGATAGCTGTGTCTTCTTTCCTTTTCTCTCTTTTCCCCTTTTTCTAATACTCTGCACCATATGCGCCAACTGTAGCCCGCACCAAAGAATCATATTATAGCAAATTGAATAATCTGAATAGCGCGCGCTTTTCTCATTTCCTAAAATGAACGAGTCTTACAGTAGTCGCCAATGATGTGTAACATATTTGTCACACTGTATTTATAAAAGCATGGTTGACAGCTGTGTCTTCTTTCTCTTTCTCCCTTTTCTCTGTCTCTCTAATACGCTGCAACTCATGTCACCAACTGCAGTTCGTATTATTACAAATTGAATAATTTGAATAGCGCGCGCTTTTCTCGCACTTCCTTAACGCATTTCCGTTTCATTCACAAAATGACTCCCCATACAGAGAACTAAGATGTTACACATAAAAAATGAGTGACTCTTACAGTAGTCGCCAATGATGTGTAACATAATTGTCACACTGTATTTATAAAAGCACGGTTGATAGTTGTGTCTTCTTTCTCTCTTTAATATCTGCAGCACATGCGCCAACTGTAAGCCGCACATATTGTCCTTAACGCATTTCCACTCAATTCACAAAATTACTGCCCGTACCGAGAGCTAAGATGTAACACATCAAAAATTATAATTTGTTCAGTTGAAGATAAATCAACTCAAGTTACTGCTACGTACGTAAGCTATTTTCCGTATCTCGAAGTAGTAGGGTAATCAGAGTTAAATAGAACCACCGCTATGCAATTCGTAGGCTTACATATCTATAGTGGCTCGTTCACAAGTCACATCCGGTGCTACGAACAGGAAATGAATGTGTTAGGTCGACTGGATATATACCGAACAAAGTGCCAATTAACAATTGGACGGTAATGGTTCAAGCAGGGCTGACCAACACTGCCAAAGCATCTAATTGAAATCACTGACATTTCGCTGCATCAAAATGTAAACCAGTATTTAATTAATAATAATCGAATTCCTGATAGATATATATTTATTTTACAAAAATCCTATATATTGCACATTATATCATACCAAAAAAATGTCTAAAAAGGATACTTTCTCTCACTCTGTCTCAAGGGTAAGGTTACAAAATATGTGTCTTTTTATGTGTCTAGCGTGTAAATGTGCATATGTTTGTGTTGTGCGAGTGCGGCGTGTAATGTATGTATGTGTTTGTGAGGAGCTGTAGTGTCACAATGCAAACTAAGTTAATTAAAGTGACTGAATATCTTATTTCTGTCAGTATTATGCAACTATTAAGTGATTTGTTTTTTCAAACTATAATTAATATGGTTCCTGATGTTTAAAGACCGCGCACACTTGTCAACTATAAACCTGCACGGCAAGATTCGTGAAGATACCCATGTTATTTAATGGAGTAGCACACAAACTAGCATCTGTATGATCGTAAGGCCGTCGCCTGAAATTTCTATCTAGTCGTGTTGGACCGATCTAGTGTGCAAGTGATGTGTCATTTTCATTAATTAATTTGCAAAATGTCTACCGCACATCACTAAAATTTGCTGGTTTGTGCAGGTTTGTGATGGTTTATGTAGGTCTAGTGTGCTATATCGTGCAGGTTCATGCGTAACAAGTGTAAACAATCTTTTATTTGCTCAAAAAAATGCACATTAGAGACGGGAAAAACGGGTTTTTTTAGTGATCTGCACCTTTGCATCTGGATCCCGTATGTGAGCCGGCTCACTGAACTGGTTCAAAAAGAGCCGAGTTCTGAATATGTTACTGCAGTCTGCCACTGAGTTACCTAGTTCAGTCAATCATATCACGTCCTGTATAGAATCAAGAATGCAGAGCCAAACATGTGATGCATGAGTCATTTGAGCTGACAGATGCATCAAAGCAAGAACTGATACGTAAGTGTAAAATGTGCTTCTCTGTGTTAAGTGTTTCACTGAGTTATGCGGACCCGTTGATCCGTCGGCTCAAAAAAAGTGAGTCGGCTCTCACGGATCTTCTGTCGGAGTTGGCTCTTTGAACCGGCTCAGACCTGAGTTACCCAACTCTAATCCACATAAACTTAACGTTCTTTAGGGCGAGAGTGTAGTAAGGAATAAAATTAAGGGAAGGAATTATATTGACGACGAAAAATAAAATCATTGATTTATAAAACATTTATTATTTTGTCTCGTCGATCGATGAGTTCGTTCTATGAATTTTATTCTTACTATACTCTCGAAATCTGATACCTATCAATTGTTTTTTTCACGCTCATGAACTTCAAGTTCACGTTGTAAATGTTTTTTTGTCGTTAAAAACGGCTGTATATAAAACGAACCTTCCTTGCAGGGGATACAGTATAATCTTATGTAAGGCATATGTTCGCTGTGGGTTTTGAATAATAAAAAATGTTAATTGTACTTTTTACAAGCCCTATTAGCAGTCTCGTGGACCGCTTGCCTCGCCACAAGCAACCCCTTATGCTGCGCCCGGATCGAACAAATATGAAATCATTAAAATTTTGTTGTGAATCATTTTTTATGTACGCCCCGTAATTTGTTGGGAACAATATAGGTGTAATAATGTACAGTCAACGTACAAATTAAACTAAAATAATTTAAACAATGTAATGTCAGAGAAACAATGTAATAAAGAACGGTCGCTTTGTTACTCTGTTTGTGTTTTTTTCTCTTTAAAATTCAAATTAAATTGTTTTTATGCTTTTTTCCAAGCAAGTGGTTTTTTCAAATGTAGCAACAAAGCTCTTTATTATCAGTCATTACTCTGTTTCTCTGACGTAACGCTGGTAATAGTAATTCTTATGGTAATTTCACTTACAAAAAATTATTTTCTATAAAAAAATGAAGTCATTCTGTATTAGTATTTTGTTTACCTAGTTGCCTAACAACTGTTATGTTTGTTAATACTGAATTAAATTAAAAATACACAATTTAGAATTTAGCAAAATATTTTTCTCCATACCCTGTTGAAAATACATACTTTCGGGTAACGTTTATGCACTGCTAGAATTACTCGCATGCCGTCTGTAACGGCGGGCCGAAACAGCTTTCTCGTATACACTGATACGAAAGTACGTACTTTCGACCCGGTATGAAGAAAAATAGTCAAAAAATTCAATTGATCATTATAATTTTCAATTTTAATTTTATAATTTAAAATAAAATAATCAATAATGATTTGTCGGGAAAAAGGACTTTTTAAGTAAACACTTATTTGTTATTTATAGCGACGTTTCGTCCCTTGCTTGGGACTTTTTCATTTATAGCGACGTTTCCAAGCAAGGGACGAAACGTCGCTATAAATAACAAATAAGTGTTTACTTAAAAAGTCCTTTTTCCCGACAAATCATTTTTATATTAATTACCAAGGACAAAAAAGAAAAAAGAAAACAAAAAGTCAATTGATCATTATAATTTTCAATTTTAATTTTATAATTTAAAATAAAATAATCACTTCTTATTTGACTATCATTACAACTACTACAAAAATTATATTATACCATAAGGACAGAAAGTTGAAATTTTTGCCCTGTGTCGCGCAGTGCAGAAATTTCAACTTTCTGGCCGTATGGTATAATATAATTTTTGTAGTAGTTGTAATGATAGTCAAATAAGAAGTGATTATTTTATTTTAAATTATAAAATTAAAATTGAAAATTATAATGATCAATTGACTTTTTGTTTTCTTTTTTCTTTTTTGTCCTTGGTAATTAATATAAAAATGATTTGTCGGGAAAAAGGACTTTTTAAGTAAACACTTATTTGTTATTTATAGCGACGTTTCGTCCCTTGCTTGGGACTTTTTCATTTATAGCGACGTTTCCAAGCAAGGGACGAAACGTCGCTATAAATAACAAATAAGTGTTTACTTAAAAAGTCCTTTTTCCCGACAAATCATTTTTATATAATGATCAATGTTTTAACCTTTTAACACCAAACGTATTGAGATTTAATATACATATTTTTGTACCGCAACCGTCCAAATGATCAGTTTTTAAATAAAGACTTCATTTTTCCTGAATGAATGGAGAAATATTGATTTTATCAGATTAAAAAAATAAAAATATAAATAAATGATGTAAAATAAATTGTACATAATCAATAGAAAAGTCACGAAGTCAAATATGAAAAAAGCGATAATATTTTATAATATAATTGATTTTAGTACAGCTGTTTCGAAATAATTATTCTTTTCTCTTTGGATTAAATCAGATAATGCTTGTTTTTTTTTTCAAGAAAAAATAAAAAAAATATTTTGACAATTATTGTCAAAAAAATAAAAAAAATATTTTGACAATTATTTGTCAAAAAAATAAAAAAAATATTTTTTTGAAAAAAAACAAACAGCTTATTTAATCCAAAGAAAAAAGAATAATATAAAAATGATTTGTCGGGAAAAAGGACTTTTTAAATAAACACTTATTTGTTATTTATAGCGACGTTTCGTCTCTTGCTTGGGACTTTTTCAAGCTTTATAACTATTAAATGTTTTGATCAAGTAGATATAAAAGTTAAAATACACATGCAAATATAAATTTGAATTAAACAATTGTTCATGACAAACTTTTTAATCAACAATTGTTTAACTCAAATTTATATTTACATGTGTATTTTAACTTTTATATCTACTTGATTTAAACATTTAATAGTTATAAAGCTTGAAAAAGTCCCAAGCAAAGGATGAAACGTCGCCATAAATAACAAATAAGTGTTTACTTAAAAAGTCCTTTTTCCCGACAAATCATTTTTATATTAATTACCAAGGACAAAAAAAAAGTCAAAAAAGAATAATATTTTATGTGAATTTTCTAATTAAAAATTTAAAACCGCCGGTCATTTGACCGAGTCTTGGTACGTTAAGTGTTAATTTAAACTGTATACAAATTTCGACAAAGTACATTTTGGAAAGACAATGAAAGAGAAATTGAATCATTAAAAAAATTACAATTTTACAATTATTGAACTCATCTCAAAAGAAATTGAAAGATGATATTCACATCTCCCCCGTATTCATTGTAATAACATTGTAAAAACGTTGTAAATTTGTAACACTGAGTGTATATTCTTTAAATCAGTGGTGGGTAATTTGTGATCCCTAAGATTGTAAAATATGCAGGCGGAAATTTTCGAACTTTGGTCGCAAAATACATTTAATTACTGTTTTCAATAGTTGTGATTAAAGCATTAAGCTTCAGAAAAGTTAAAAAAAAATCAATCAAAAACACATTTCGAATTACGGGAAGACAAATTAACATTTTGAAGTTTTTTCTTTACAGATTTATGTTAAAAATACTGACAAATTTGGCTTGCTCAATATTTTTTTTCAAATTAAATTTTTTCTGTACAAAAATTCGTGTCAAGCTAATGCTAATTTTCTCGTTTCTATCTAATATTAAATCATTTATTTAGATTAAATAAACTGTTAAAATTTGGCTAAAAGTCATATGGGAAGAATAGTGCATATTTCTAGTGTATTTTGAGGCATATTAACATCAGAGTTGATATAAGTTTTTTTATAGAAACTAGAAATTTTCGAAAGAGTAAGTACATTTTACATGCTCACATACGTCCGCTGCTCGTAAGACAGAGCTATGAGGGTGAAAAAGGGAGCATATTGAACAGCTGCTACTCTGTAACATTAATCTGATTAACGTTACCAATAGCGTCCTAAATATTATAAAGATTTTCAAAAATCGTTTTTTATTCGTGAGATTTCGTTTAAAATCCACTTTTTTGCAGTCTTTTTGTTTAAACAAAAAAAAAAAAGAAGAAAAGAAAACGGCTGGGCCGATTTTGACAAAATTTCTTTTGAATCAAAATGACGTTAACATGCTTCGATTGACATCCTAACGAAGTCGATATAAATTTTTATTCGCGAGATTTTGTGTAAAATCTACTTTTTTGGAGTCTACTTTATTTAAAAAAAAGAACGGCTTGATTGACATTGAAAAAGTTTCTTTTAGATCATATATTTATGTTAATACGCGTCGATTGGCACCCTAAGGTAGTCGAATTTCGTCTTAGAAAGAAACGACCACGTATACGTACATACGACAGACAGAGACAGAGATACATCTTTTCAAAAATAGGTTAGTAACCTTGAAACAAAAAAAATTGCTAAAAATTTGGTTTTGATTTTCAGACCCATTACAACTTCCCAATGTACTGAGAAGTAAATAATCATGGCGGGCGCCATTGGCGTAGATAATAATTATAAAATCATATATGGCATTATTAGGGTCGCAAGATGCAAGTTTTATAGTTTTATTTGCACGTTGTTATGTTGTATATATGAAGATATCGGTTGTAATTAACATACAGTTTTATTGTTTTGATTATTATAGAAGCTTATAAAACCAAAATTACTGTTCTTCGAGTGCAATAAACACGTGAAGTATTAATAAAGTTGTATCAACTTTTGTATGACTCCAGTTGTCTGTGGCATCACTATATTTCCGCTGCTGCGGTATGATTGCAGTCGTCTTCTTATTACAGCGCGGTTTATTACTTCACTTGTTTTAAGTTAACTGTTGCAATCGTGTTTTGTTTTTACAGTAAAAACGGGTAAATGGACTTCATTTTCAGAAAGAACTTTGTGGCTTCTATCATAGTAATTGTTTGATATGCGGTTTACAAGTTAAATTAATATTTAATTTGTTTATCTAATTATAGAAAATTGATTGTCAAATGTTGACAGCTAAAAGGTCGTATTAAAAAAAAAAACGAGTGTGCTTTATACCACACTACTTAAGTAAAACTTCAAAATATTAACAGTAACGGCAATTTTTATACTAAAATGTGTAATGTTTTATAAAAAGCATAAGGACTACTTTGAAAACAGATCAAATAAACATATGCATGACACAAGAAATAAAAATGACTTGAACTATATTCAAACATCCGTATGCGCCATTCACAATAATAATCACAATATAATAGTTAAAATCTGTAATACAATACCCAAAAACATAATACAATTACCCAACAATAAACTAAAATATAAACTTAAACAAATTCTTATAGATCTTGCACCCTACAAACTGGATGATTTATATAGCAATTTTGCATAATTTTAAATTTAAAATTTTAAATATCTTAATATTATCTTATTGTATTGACTTGTTATATATCTTCTCTGAAGATCTAATTAATAAATTATTTATTATTATTATTATTATTTATTATTAACAACATATACCTAATTAAAATTAAAAAATTAATTAAAAAAAACCTTAAAAAACCTTTAAAAAACGTTTAAAAACCTTAAAAAAATTAATAAAAAAAAACCTTAAAAAATTATTTAAAAAAACCTTAAAAATACTACTCACTGCGGACAGGATTCGAACCTGTGCGATCAAATCATATTGGGCTTCGAGTCTAACACTTCACCGCGTAGCCAGTCTAGCTGCGTGTTTACGTGTCGTTAAAACAGTATACAAAGAGCACATGCTCCAGTTGATAGTTTCAACTTCCGTTTGCGTTCGCCGTTCGGCGTTCGTAACTTCCGTAAGAATTTTGTCTCGCATTTGCCAGCTTACTCCCCAAGTCAAGCGTGCGTAAAGAAGTTTTACTTCAAAAAGCTTTCAAAATAGCGAATATTGAAATCTTTCAAATAGCAAAAAATTACGCTGCAAGGTAATTTCTGTACCTCTTTTGGTTTAGAAGCTATGAGCATTCGAACATTTTTTTGTCAATCTTGAGAAACTTTAATTGGACAACATTTCTAAATTAAGAAAAGAAAAAAAACAGACTTCTGCTGTGCTCATTGGAATAAAAGTGTCTTGTTGTACAACCTTGGTGAGTTTAAAAAAGTTTTGAGGGATTCGTCCGGGTGCAAATGTAATATACAGAATATAAAAGATGAGAATCATTATCATAAAATTCTCAACATGTATTGAGTTTGCGCGAATTCAATTATTGATTTTAATTGTGAATGTTCAAAAATCGAAGAAAAATCAAAATTGTCAAAAAACGATAAGAAATCTGTTGATCCGATCGCTAGCAAACTTCACAGGATCATCCGCTGGGCTAATCTGAAGATTGCCGGAAAATTACATCAAACTCGGTCCAGCCGTTTGGGAGTCCATAGGGAATATACATACATGTATGTATGTTTCCTACGGACTCCAAAACGGCTGGACCGTTTATGATGTGATTTTCAGGCAATCTTCAGATAACCCAGTGGGTGATCCCGTGAAGTTTAGTAGAGATCGACTCAAGATAATCTCACATCGATTTTTATATATTTAGATAGATTGCATTTCTTTAAAGGTACATAAATGTCTTAAAAAATATGACAATATGGCGTCTACCGTCAGCCACAACATATTCTACGTGGAACAAAAAAAATGATTGGTGATTAGTTGAGTTGACTGTAACTGATTCCTCTCGGGATTTATTATAGGACCAATGATAAATTTTGTCCTTTTTCACCAACAATATCGTTATCATACCTATAAAAAGAAAGTGTTTGAAATTTTCAAATAAACATCAGCCTTTCAGCGGACGTACGAAAAGCTGGATTTCAGCAAACAGAGATGAAACGCGTCTATATTATGAAAGCCACATATTTGTGCAATAGAGCAAATTGTGTACACGTAGGCACAAGACACACATTGTTGGGTCATGGACGTCGTTTTAGATACGGATTTCGTTATCCGGAAACTAAAAAAATCAATTTCTAGTTGAAATTTAAAAACATCGATTCAAAAACATGTATGTTATACATGTGCAAGTGAAACTTCTAGTTCCGTCGACTGTAGAGTGTAAACACACACACATTCATACAGTGGCGGATTTAGGTTCGATGCCGCCCTAGGCCCCGTCCGATACGGCGCCCTTTTTGCTCTATGTGGAAGTGATTATTGCAATTAAACATTTAATGAAGCCAGAGAACCGTAAATTTGGACAAAGGACTTTTAAATTTCAACTGTTCTAGCATTGTTTACTTTTGAAATTTTGCCGCCCCTAAAATCATGCCGCCCTAGGCCCAGACCTCATGGGCCTAGGCGTAAATCCATCACTAAATCCATACGTTAACGGCGCAGAGGATTGCGGATTCAACGTTTTTACCGTACGAACAGAAATTTCACTTTGAAAACGGATTCAAAACTCTATTCAGCACTGCAGATTCGGCGTTGAGATGATATAGTTTGGTGCAGTATTGTATAGAGCGGCGAGGATATGTAAGGTGTTCGCTAACAAAACGGGAGGAGATTGTCGTCTACATGTGTGTACGTGAATGTTTCGGCCAAACGAGGCAAAATATTAGTTTTGCCCGTACAATATGTGTTTGAACGTGTGTTTGTGCAATGTGGCAGAGTGGTCTTGCTCGCTCTCAAACTACGGACCATTTGCGGAGAGAATTCACGACGGCGTCAAATTCACACGTACGACGGTAACGATTATTGTGCAAAGTATTTGTGCGACCATAGCGCACCGCATTTGTACAATGTATAGTGCGAACAAAACCTAACCATATGTATGTATGGTGTATACAGGATGAGGACATACGTTCACCATGTAAATCATCCTTTCAATTCCTGATTCCCTAATCAAAGCAATCGGTAGATCGCCGAGTTCGTAAGGCAGACGATCTACTAAAATCAACGCGATCGATAGATAGCCGAGTTAGCAAGACGGGCGTTCTACTAAAAAGCCTTATTTACAGGAATACAAATACATTTTGTTCTTTCGTTTTAACACTGAGAGATAGCGTTATTGTGCTAGATGTATAGAACCGAAAGATCTGAGTAATTTTAGGGGTATACAGAATGATGACATAGGCTTTTAACATGTAAAACATACTTTCGTCAATTCCTGCTTCCCTAATCAAAGCGATCGGTAGATTACCGAGTTCGTAAGGCAGACGATCTACTAAAATCAACGCGATCGATAGATAGCCGAGTTAGCAAGATGGGCGATCTACTAAAAGGCCTTATTTACAGGAATACAAATACATTTTGTTCTTTCGTTTTTACACCGAGAGATAGCGTTATTGTGCTGGATGTATAGAACCGAAAGATCTGAGTAATTTTAGGGGTATACTTACAGGATGATGACATAGGCTTTCTACATGTAAATAAAACTTTCGTAAATTCCTGCTTCCCTAATCAAAGCGATCGGTAGATCATCGAGTTCGTAAGGCAGACGATCTACCAAAATCAAGGCGATCTACAGATAACCGAGTTAGCAAGACGGGCGATCTACTAAAAGGCCTTATTTACAGGAGTACAAATACATTTTGTGCTTTCGTTTTTACACCGAGAGATAGCGTTATTGTGCTGGATGTATAAATTTGAAAGATCTGAGTAAATTTATTTTTAGGCAACATTTTAGGAGTATATAGGATGATGACATAGGATTTCAACATGTAAAATCATACTTTCGTAAATTCCTGCGCCCCTAATCTAGCCGGATCGGTGGATTGCAGAGTTCGTGAGACACGATCTACTAAAATCAAGATTAGTATCGGTAGATAGCCGAGTTCGCGAGCCGGACGATCTACGATACAAAATTATAATAAATCCTTTACAAATGGCGCGAAGTAATGACTGTAACAGATGCTAGTAAATACCAAACTAGGAAAGTATACTGAAGCCGCCAGCGACTACATTTTTTTTGGGAGTGACCATAGGAAATGCGCCTCGGAGTCTCAGAGTCTGAATCAATCGCTATCTATTTCTGAAGTAATTGTGAACACTTTCATAACTAAATTTTGTCGTTACAAGACGTAAAATTATTTTTTTTGACTCAGATGTAGACTTTAATGTCTTAAAACTTTTATTTGAAAGTTTTTGCCTATGCAGTAATATTAGGAAAGCAGGAAATTACGAAAGTATGATTTTACATGTTAACCAGCCTGTATATGCTTACGTCATTTTATCAAAAATGTGTTGTGCGTCCTACATGTGCAGTCAACGTGTTTTATTTAGTCGTGTTAAAATCCACACCCACTGAATCGGATCGGATCGACTCGGTACGATAGACAGTTGTGGGATACATTAAATTAAATGAGTAGGAATCTGAACTGAGTGTTTGTAGGGTTCGTATCTGTGATATTGCAGCAGTTTCTACAATAAAATTTAAAGTTATTTTAAACTGGACAGGAAGTTCAGACTGTAATGCTTTGTGACCAAAATTTCTCACCAATAAATGGCTCACCGCAAAAGCGTTCAATCAAGCCAAAACATTGTCGCAACTCGCAGTCATGTTTCAAATTATATCTGTCTTTGTTAGATCCATCACACGAAAGTGAAGTTTTTAAGGGAAACCTTATAAATAGTTGTAATGAGACAAAAATAGATGGCACAGCAAGCATATTAAAGCCCATTGCGTATTTCCTTCAATTTAGAATAGTCCTTATTCCGGGTGCAGTAAACTCCTCAATTACTAGTCCTAAGCCTTGGTTTCTTTAAATAACGGTACCGTAACATAACGACCGTAATATGGTGGTGAATGACGTAACAAAAAATGTGCGCATTAAAGTAAATGGATGCTGCTTTTTTATAATACGATGGTGTTGCCGCTACCGAGACTAACGCGTTCATTTATTTCTATGGGCACGCTTTTTATTATCTCATTCATCGTTAAATTACGACCGCTACATTACGGTACTGTTATCTTAGGAAACCAAGGTTATAGAAGAATTTTAGGTATTAATTTCAGCAGCGATATAAATTTAGTCGACTGTAATACACCAGATATATCTGTATAGCCAATATGTAAGGTTTCCGACAGTATTTTCTTTTTACGAAGTCATTTTAGACTATTCGCACAGAAATGCCACAGTTGGACGGAATTACATTATGTGAATAAAATAAAGTGCGCCATTTCATCAAAATACAAATTATGCCTAATTTTTTTATTTATTTGAATAAAAACAGTCAAATTTGTTGTACCTTTCAAGGTCGTTTATTATAAAAACTTGAAATTTATATTTATGTACAACTTTTAACATGTTAATCAAGGTTACTAGATACACAGGTTACCTCATTAATGAACCGGGACACTTTTCAATATTTTTATCAACCACGCAATATCAATTGACGTCCACTATATGACGTAATTCCCCCACTACTATCCACCGGAACGAGGTCGCATCTGTATCTAGTAATTTTGTCTGTTAGTGCTACAAAAATTAGTTGATCAGTTTTCAATTTTGTTTGACGTTTCGATCAACACGTAACAACTATCAAAACCTCAAAATTATTGGATATTGATCGAAATTTAGTAGACTAACATGTTTCCTAAGACCTAGATTAGTTTAACCTTAAAATCTAAAAGCAAAATTGAAAGGCAGAGTTTTTCAAAAATCTGACTAATGTGTATCATCACTGTAAACAGATTTTTACTAGTAAAATGATTCATTTTATTTTCGAAATATTTACTTTTTTTAAATCTGTCAATGATTGTGTTTTTCCGTAGCATCACAAAATTCCTCGACGATAAAGTGTTAAAGATAAGTCGTTTAACCTTGAGATTTATGGTTATATTTTACAGATCACATACTTAAATTAATTACTATATATCATAGATTCAATAAAATATTTTCAACTTACTATATAATAGCCGAGATAACCTTCTAGATTCTGGATGCTGTGATGCAAATAACGCCGTTTTAATAAAGTCTGAAATGAGAATATAATAATTATTATAAATAACATATTGACGTATACATAATATTATTTCTTAAAAACATATTACTGAGTGTTCGGAAATCTAATCGGTATGAAGGTTCAATATAAGAAACACGACTCAAAAGGAAACATTGGGAAGTTTTTTTTTATACTCGATTTGATTCAAAAATAACATTTCAATTTAGTGAAACTTTTTTAATATGCAAACATTTTTTCCCTTCGCTATTCTTTTAGATTCGAGACAGTTTCCAATTCCGGTGTTTGCTGTTCCGATGTCATCCGAAGGAATATCATTTTCGAGGACTACTAGATCTGAAAGAATAAAAAAATCTACTGTTTTTTTGTTCTACCAAATCGAGTAGTTCACAAAAATGATGTTTCTTCGGATGACATCGGAAGCCTGATGCGACAAGCAACCATGACTGCCGTTAACGAACCGACGGTCTGACCAATCAAATGTGTTTATTTCTAGTCCAAGGGACATAATGGCAGATAGTTGTTGATTGATCTTCTGAGAAATATCATTAGCTAGTCCTTGAATTTATCCGGGTAATTTCTGATACACCCATAACTTTTTTACGTCTTTTATTAAAAAGATCTTTTTCTCTAGTAGAGGTCAATACCAAAAAATCTTCGTCTGAGTCACTTATAATACTCCAACAACACAAGTGCGACTCTTTCCCGATCGGAAGTCAGTGTAGCCACTCACAAAGAACGATATTGGAACACATAATCGGACCGGATCGGAAGAAATACGGTTCCAATGTAGGTGCAATCTATCTGAAGCCTCAATTCACAAATTATTGCTTAAAAAATGTGAGCCCTTGTGGGACGTCTAGCAGATGTGAAACATTACATAGATAATCATGAGTAGAATGTCACACGAGTAGCAAGTGTGTAGTGTAGTATAAAGGAAAGCGCTCAGTATAGGTATTGAGAGGGGAGCGCCAAGTCGGAAAAAAGCCGACGAGACTCGAAGCTGGTAGAATGGGCCATCGCGTCTTACGGTCGCACGACTAAACAACCAAGATAAAACAACCACGACGGAATAATTCCGCAGGACAATCTAGTCAACAATCTTCTGGAGCTCATTAGAAGATCCGGATTATTGGAAGGCTAGATCCAGGATAAGGGGGAAAACAAAAATCCTTCTAGGATGACGTGCATTTATAGGCTATCGACAGTCACAACCTCAAATTTTATTCATTCATACACCACGACAAAAACCTCCTCGTGTTATAAAAATCCCTTCAAAAACGACCACATCAAAAACAACCACGGGACATAACAACCATAAAATACAATCTAAACGTTTTCAGTTCCATCCAAGCGCGTCATTAGATGTTTCACACCAAAAACTGCATCAAATTTGTGAACACACTGTACGTAATATATCTGCAATATGTTAAAGATTGGTATCTGTCCATAGTTTAATATAATGCCAGTGTTAGAATGTAAATTGTCAGGTGAAATCATGACAGTTCGAATGATCGCGTCGGTAGGTACCTACGTCACGTGTCCAACCGCGGCGAAGCGCGATGGGGGTTAGCGGAACATACGGGGCTAAAACATTAGTTACACGGTGGGGTTCTAACGCCGCCCGCCGGTCACCAAGTCCCCAGTTCCCACTCGACTTGTTTGCCTCACTATCTATACAATAACAATCGCTGTGGACACATAATAAACGAGGCTATGGCGAGTTTTTTTATATTTTTGGGAGAGGAAGTTCTTCAGGGAATTAGGACTTCCATACCGAGATTCCAAAATTTTAGGATAAACTGTTTAAACAGAGAGAGAGATTATAGACGCTCAACATCCGAGGTCATCAGTGACAGAAGTTTAATATTTTTTTTCTACCACACGGAGATTTTATTATTTAATTCCACTACCATTGTTGCAAAGCCAATAAGTAACACTATTAATATTTTTTTTCTAACAACACTAGCCAAATGTCATCTGTCAGATATGATCAGATGTTTCGCGCGAAATTCGAGCTGTCCGTGTTTGTGTAATGTCTTGCGATAAACAGTGAAATAAAAATGCTTAAACCGTAACTATTGTTATTTTTTCTTATTGCGTGTAATAAATAAATAAATAAGCTATTGCACAATTTTTTTTATTGGTAAAAATAACTTTGAACACGTTTTTTACGACGTTGGAAATATGCCGTGTCACCTACGGGTGACACTGGGCATTATAATAACCGTTTATGCCGCAACGGAAGCTCTCAAAAGGAATAATTTTTCCCGTTTTTGCAACATTTTTTATTGATGCTCCGTTCCTACTGGTCGTAGCTTGATATTATGTAGCCTATAGCCTTCCTCGATAAATGGACTATCCAACAAAAAAATATTTTTTCAATTCAAACCAGTATTTCCTGAGATTACCGCGCTCAAACAACCAAACACACGAACAAACTCTTCAGCTTTATGATATTAGAATAGATAAGTGTTTTGTTTCTTTCAGATAAACTATTTTTATTATAAAGAAACTGATATATCTAAATATAAATAAATATCATTATAAATTCTAACGTTTTATTCTTACCGTAACAATAAGAAACAATCTGTGTCTGCTCAAAGTCCTAATTTCACAACGCCCAGTGTCACCTGTAGGTGAAAACCCCATAAAAGAAAATTGGGGTAGTTTATTTTTTATTTATATTTTTTCTTGTCATAACCAAGTGTATATAAGGTATTTTATTTAAAAAGAAACCAAAAATCTTTATTAACTTGGACATGGGAATTGAAGGGTTAAATAATATCTTTTATCGGATTTACGAAATTATTTTATTTGTTCCAGCCACAGTGCTCTTAATATTTATGCTTTCTGTAAGGATTTTCTCAATAATTATTGTACTGTTGTGTAAAACATTAATGTATCTCTACGGAAATACAAATACAATAGACGTGAAAAATGCTACTTAACACGTTTTGCCTTGCAGCCCACAATGTAATACCTTTGTGTTATTTACATATTTCTTGGAATATTATATGCACACGGCCAAATTTATCACATAAAAATCTTGATTATTAGTGAACATACTTTTTTTTACATTTTTTAGTCTGGAATGTAGTTCTTCCAAATATTTGGGCATTCGAATAAAAAAAAACACAAAAAATGAGATAATTATTTAAGAAAATTTATATGCACGATAATCAAAAATACGAATTGATATTGGACATAGTAGCCTTAGTAATTGGTGACAGTTCAATTGAATATAGTTTGATCCAAAAGCCAGTACACTAACCACTGCGCCTGCTGTCCTCGATGAACGTAACAAATTAAGTAATTACTGCTTACAAAACAATTGACTATTCAATGCACCTGAGCAAATAAACATTATTGCGAAAAGGAAAGGAATAAATCGTATTAACTAAAAAGTGAAAACTTTTATAAATGTCGAAAGCCGTTTAACGATATAAAAAACCGACTTAATTGTCGATATATTGTGAAGATTATTAGCATTGTAAAGTGACTTATTGTGTGAACAGAATGCCGCTGTTTTTTGTTGACTATGGAAAGAGTTTTTAAGATGAAGATGAGTCGATGCTGACAAGAATATAAATTTCTGTTGACTATGTCATCAATGTTAAAACAGATAATGCAATAAATAGATGTTAAATACAATTTTCAGTTAAGTAAAATATTACTGTTTCGAATATTTTTTGACAGTTCGTTAAAAATGTATCGTCAAAAATTATTCAAATGTGAATTTCAGTCGACGACGAATCAATTTAATCATCAAGGTGTAATTATTATTTTTTTAATAATACAAAAAATATTACTGTTGTAAATATTTTTAGATACCTAGTTTGATAGAGCATGGCTTTTTGAACAAAAACGTTTTCTTTGAAAAATTCTCAAATACCAAAAATAGCAAAGTTATAGAATTGAACGTAAAACGATGAAGGTTCCTTTCTTTATCTAACGTTGAAGTCTCCAGATCTTCAGTAATTGTTATTCGTATGTTCTAGCTTGTAAGCAATTCAACAAGCATGTTTTACGTTTTGCATGGGAAACCACGCCCTCTCTCAATTTAAAATTACTCTAATAAATTTTAATATTACTCTAACAAATTTACGTGTGATAAGATTCTGTTTAAAAAAATACGAAAAAAATAAATATAGTGCAAAAGTTAAAATATAACATACACAATATCATTGACTGAGTTCTGTGTGATCATAGATATCACAAAATATTCACTCACAATAAATTCACATAAAGAAATAGACAAATCAGACACGCCTTGACGCTACAAAACTTTAATAAAATCTAATGCAACGATATGACATTTTTTTAATGTAGCAGTAAAAAGTACGAATAATCATTTACGTAAGTTCAGATTTTATATTACCTACGTGAGTTGTTCAGTGGCGGAGACGTACATAGATATAATTGGGGGCAGGAAAATATACTAAGGCCTACAAAGGTACATTGCGTATATCCGACAACTAAACCATGAGGTTCCAATTAGTCCTTGGTTCTTGTGAGTAGCCGTTAAGTCCTTTCGCGATGAGCCTGATGAATCTCTTGGTACCCAAATACTTGGTTCCAAAAGGTAAAACTACGAACACACTTCTCGCCTCGTGAATCATGTCGCGCAGTTCAGGGCTTTCAACTTTCTGCCCGTGTGGTGTATACTATTTTTGTTTATACCCAGTCGAAAGTACGACCTCCACCATTATATAAACAGACTAATAACTTTCTAGTGAGAAATTTTGAGGTTATACGCAATAACAGCTGTTAGTTACTACTAGCTGGCGGCAGTCTCACGTATCAGTATGCACGAGAAAATTATTTCGTTCCGCTGTTATAGATGGCGTGCGAGTAATTCCAGCAGAACATAAATGTTAGACTTTCTGCCTTAAAATCGAAGCCGAAAATCGACCGGGTATAAAGAGAAATATATTTCAACACGTGCGCTCATGAGTTTTAAAAACGATAATTACGTATGCAAAAAATTGAATTGAAATAAAAACGATTCGAATGATAATTCATTCATTCAGAATGAACTTGCAGTATTAAGGTACGTTCATACTATGTTCAGAGGTACGGTGCGGCATTTCCGATCTGTCTTGTTGAAAATATTTCATATATTCACAGAGGGACATTATACGGTTAGGTATTACAATCCAGCGGCATTTTCAATCCGGCTGGATCCAGCATTAATCGATTTTTCAAATAAATTTAGCAATTTTTTAACTCTGGAAACTTTAATATCTATTTGTCTACATTTACATCGCAAATACTCTTATGTTTTGCGTTAGTAAAGTACTTTAATAGTAAGTAATAGTTACGAGTATCCGGAGTATAATTATTAGTTATCACAATACAGTTTTAAATCGCCTAAATTGATATCCTAGATATCTAGATTCGTTTACCTTTTTTACGAACTATGTAGTCTCAATTTCTCAGTCTCAATAATTTTAGAAATAAAATTGTCTTTCCCGCTTATAAAGTGTTTAGTTAACTCTCATTAGAAACAAAACTTTAATATAAATTATATTATATAATTTAAGACTTGAGTTGTCTTTTAAAGAATAAAGTCAATCAATTATGTAGGTAACAGTTTTTTCTACTTTTTCAAAGTAAGATCTCCAAAAAGATGTTGTTATTTCTCTCTACCTCCACTCTGGTTGGTTTGAGAGTCATCAAATAATCATAGATTAAAGTTAGGTTTTCACCTCTTACTCCTTCACTTTCAAAAAATCTTTCTTCAATATCTTATCATAATCCTTCTAGGCCCAGTTAGTTACTTATTTTTAGTTGATTGCGGATCCGCATCGCTGGATCCAGCGCCAGATGCTGTAGTAGGGGAGCCCAAGCGGGGATTTTGGAAGTAACTCGAGCCCGACAGTTTTATATGAGAAAAGAAACCTTGTACCATGTTATGTACTTCCACCACATATGAACCCTTAATATAGGGGTGCGTCTAGGGCAGTTGATCAGATTAGTAAAAAAAAATCGATCTATAAAAAAACTCGAGCGCATCAGATTTAAACAAAATAAGTTAATTACATGCAATAAATAAAATCTCTATAATAATCTGACGATTTAAACGTGACATAAAAAAATAAGCGAGTCGCAAAATTGCAAAAAAAATCATAACCTCGAAATGTTCGAGCGTGGTTTTTTTTTCATTTGAAAGAAAAATATTTAAAAATTATAGGAATAACATAATCTGCCGATTTTCTTAAGCCGAACTATCTAAAATTATTAATAGAGTGTAGTGTTTACAAGTACAGAGAACTACGTATTTCCCGCTCCACGCTACTCTTCCTTTCTCACTCTTTCTCTATGTCTTACTTTCTCGCACTACTACACACTACTCTCTTTTCAATTGTCAGATTTTTCAATTGTCAGATTTAAAAAATCCCTTCACCAAATTGTCAGAATATGAGTCAGCATGAACAGTGCATCAAGCTAAACCGTCTGTATAAAAATCTGATGCGCTCGAGTATTTCAAGGTCACGGCTTTTTTTTGCATTTTAAAAAATCGGCTGTGAATTTCAGTCACGTTCAAATCGTCAGTCTTTATAATAGGACATTTTTTAGGGTTTACTTAACATCTCTCTTGAATTTCTGACAAGCTCGAGTAAAAAATTTTTTTTTCTAATTTTCACCTCTTTGTATGGCCACCTCCCACTACCAATCTGGCAGATTATTATCTCTGTGTGGTCAGAAGTTCGTAGGTCGTATACACAATCAAACTCTGACGCGCTCCAGAATTTTTGTCTGACTACTTTTTTTTACATTTTTGAAAATTCATACACGCTCCCCCCACCACTGAAAGGATATACATCATATAAACTTTTTTTCTTTTTAATATGTAATCTTCACGATTCCTTAGGTCTTCAAAGGGTGGGAGAAAAAACACATTTAGCACGCTGGGTTCCCCTACTACTGGATCTAGCATTGCGATCCCTAGGAAAGGTCTCATGAAAACATATGACAAGAAAATGTTTTGGTTGCCTCAGCTTCGATGGAGACTGAGAGCAATGATCGTTTGTCATCTAGCAAGTCGATCGAAGCAGCTCGGCCGACACGATTCCCCAACCCGACAGTTTGTCGAACGGCATTTGCGATCGGCAAAGTGTTGACAGACCTTAATAACTTAAATAAAAACGAATGCAACGTTTCTATTCGAATGAATTAAATTAACTGTATTTAATCAATAATGCTCAACGAACTGTTTAAATGGAATTTATAATGAATCATTTGATGTCAATAGGCCTCAATGGACAAGAATATGCGCCATTCAAATAATGTATTTTTAACGAATTATGTTGTCACAAAACATATTTTTGCTCAGTGATTTTTTAATACCTAGGTCAGATCGTATAAAAGTCTACTGGACAACACTATTACAATAATTTGTATTATTGAATTTAACTGATAATATGATGGAAAACACTAAATCAATGATAGACTAAAGCTGCGAACACATTTCTGTGTTGCAACGTAACGTATGGATGAGAGAGTATATTTTGCATGTGATCAAAAGGCTTGGTGAGCTTTTCGCTGGTGTGTTGTGTCGCAATGCAATAAAGCTGCTAGTACATTTCTCTGCTGTGTTGTAATGAAAATATGAGACAAAGAATTATTGCATTGAAACACAACACAACAAAGAAATGTGTCAGCGGCCCGTTTGATTACATGGAAAAAATGCTCTCTGATCCTTGTAACGTTGCGTTGCAACAAAACGCAACAGATAAATGTATTCACAGCTTTATCCTCACAAAACAACACAGAAATGTGTTCCCTGCTTTATTACAAGTTGTTTTATCATTTGTTATTGTCGGTATCTCGGATACGACTCAACACTACTCGATGAAATTCATGTGGATTATAGAGAAATATTAATTAATTATTTACAACAGGGATGTTGACTATTTTTGGGAAAGTATTTTAAATCGTGCATAAGTACCTAATATAGCCACAAATATTTATTATTTTTGTTTAAATATGACTCAAGCCTTAAAAATCATGTATTTTAAATTCCGTTTCAAATTTCGGTCCAAAACGCCAATACTTGTCATAACTGCCGTGACGTCATCCGATCATACCAAAGGAGGCCCAAAAGTTTACACGGGAGCTACCATTCTATAGTTTCGTAGCTGTTGTTATAGTTACATGTAATTTGACGTTTCCTATAAACAAATAATAATAAATTACACACTAAATATTAACCAAACAAGGAAGCCATTGACAGCGTCTGATCCTGTACATGACTCCGTGACGTCATGCGCTCTGATTGGTGTCCGTTGCCACGTGACTTGAGAGTAATTTTATTAGGTTTTATTTATTAAATATTAATTTAATTCCTTAAAAATAAGGAAGAATATAGTGTTTTTTAGTATTTCTATCATAAAAACTACCACTTATCATTAAAATTATGTTTTTATTTGAATACAGTCAACATTCCTATTATCGTTGTGTGCCTTCTAAGTTTTTTACGTACATGGCGGACTCCATTAAACAATTTGGAGAGATTTACCAGGTTTACAAAAAAAAAAAAAAAATGGCAAAGTAGACGATGATAATTGTATAAAAATAATTAATATTTCTCTGTCTCTATTTTCATCAAATGGTGTTGAGAGATATATTCAAGATACTGACAACAAAAAAGACAAAAAAAATATATTAGTCTGCCACCGATTAATAAATAAAATTTTAGTAGTACTGTCCAGTAGACTTTTGTACGGTCCGAGGCTCGGAGCTACGCAATACTAATTTGAATTCATTATTTTTGTTTTTTTTCAGTTAGTTAATTTTATGAATTCTCGCAACGAAATTAAATTCATTTTATCGGAAATTTATATAAATAATAAAAAAATTATACGGATACCAGTTATCTGAGCGTAGCATTTATTCATAATTTATTATATATATATTTTTTGCATTTCCTGGAGTTGTTTAGCTAATTAGTTTCTGAATATCGATAAATATCAGTGTATTTAACAAAATTAAAAGCACGTTGTAATGAAAAAAAATGTTTAGGCTGTTCAACTTCCTAGGCTATCTGAATCTAGTACCAATTTAAAATTTATAATTATTCATCTTTAAAGTTCAATTCCAAAATATGTAATAATAGAAATTAATTTCATGGGTAATTGGAATAAAAAATCAATTTAAACACTTATTGATTGCAACGTTTCGTCTTTATTAAATTAAGACTTTTTCAAGCTCTGGAAAAAAAAATTTTTTTTAATCCATAAGGTTTTATATTTTTATTATATTATGATTGTTAATTTTTGTAAAAAAAATTTTTTCCAGAGCTTGAAAAAGTCTAAATTTAATAAAGACGAAACGTTGCAATCAATAAGTGTTTAAATTTATAATTATTTTTTTATAAAAAGTTAAAATAGGAATATAAGAATATGTTAATTCGGTAATGCTTAAGAACGAGCTATATAATTGTTGTACACATTTATTGTTACATTGCTAAATTAGAAAAAAATATTTTTTTCCACTGTCACCGTCGGGGTTCAAACCCGAATCTTTTCCACTTTCGCGGCGGAATGTGTTAATCAGTTACTCTACGGTGCGATATCTTAACAATTAATTCTTCATACTAAAGCAAATGTAACATTAAATTCACTACATTGAGAGCTAATTATTTCATTAGGTATCTCTGTGATGATTCGTGTCGAAATAATCAGCTCTCACGCATGTAGTGAATTTAATGTTACATTTGCTTTATTATGAAGAATTAACTGTTAAGATATCGCACCGTAGAGTAACTGATTAACTCATTCCGCCGCGAAAGTGGAAAGATTCGGGTTTGAATCCCGACGGTGACATTGGAAAAGAATAAATTTTTCTAATTTAGCAATGTAACAATGAATGTTTACAATTAAAATAGGAATTTCTGATATTCTGTCAGTTGGTGGTCTTAAAAAACTGAATGATGTTTCCAATATCACTGACAGCAAATCAATTTTTCTTAAAATCTAAGAATAACAGACCAACTCATTTTAAAATAAAAACTACTTGAGTTTTTGCTTTCGCAATTTTAAATTTTGGAATATAATTAATACACCTTTGGCTCGTTGAGTCACCTGTCACCTATAAATAGGTATACAAAAGGAAAAATACATATTAAATAGTAAGAGCAACGAAGTAAACTTTTATATACTCCGTGTTTGCGTTTGTCATGTGATTTTACAGAGAAAGATAGAGCGAGAAAGAGAGGGGAAAGAAAAAGACAGAGCTTCCCGCGGTCGTTAGTATTCGCGGCGGGCGGTATGAGTACCGGCTATATATTATTACGTTGAGTTTTGAAGCTAGAAATCAGACATTTTACGATCCGTTAGATCTATCGGCAATTGGTTTTGATGATGGGTCGCGTCACAAACAATTTGTAAGACTCTATTTTCTTCCTTTTAACACGAAGACGCAAGGTAATGAGCCTCTGACAGAGATGAGCCAACTTTCCGTTTGGCTCGTACTTCAGGAAGGAGATCTTGAGGGATGGATAGTAACTTCATAATCAGAATTCTTGGTATTCAAGTTCCTAGCTCAGCACGTATTGGCGATGGGCTTAGGACAACAGTTCCCAAGCGTATTTTTGTTTTAAACTTAAATCTATGGTGCCGAGAGTTAGAATCTAACTCCTTTAAAACTGTGGTCGTAAGATGGATGTATTAACAAGACTTGGGATGAGGGACTCTTAAATGCAGAAGTCTTTCATGTATGGATTAAATTGAGGTTAAGGAACAATACACTCTATTGAGACTAATTAAATTGAAAAATTGTTTTCAAGGTTTTTTAAAGTCAGAATTCTTAGTATTCTTTAAAAGTTCGTAGCTTCATCATCCAGAATCATGGTAAAGATAACTCAAAAGTCAAAATTCTTGGTAGTCACAAGACCTTAACTCCAGTAATAAAATAATAGTGTTTAAATCTCCAAGATTTGACTTTGTGGTGTTCATCAGAAGTTCCCAACTCCATAAATAATTGGATTAGAACGTCATAATCCAGAACCATGGTAATGGTAACTTCAGAGTCAAAATTCTTGGTGGTCACAAATTCCAAACTCCCTAAATCATAGATTTGGAACTACATTATCCAAATAATAAATGATATCCCAAAAACCCGAATTTTTGGTAATGATCGTAAGTTCCTAGCACCAAAAATAATGGATTTGGAACTCAATTATACAAAATATGGAGTTTGATATCTCTAAAATCAAAACTCTTTGGTATCAGTTAAATATATACATGGATAATATGTATATTGGCGGCGTTTCATTAAGGTGTTATTTGTATATTGTCAAGATGACTATTTATCGTGTATGATAAACTTTTTTAACGGCACGGAAATTATTTTATTGTACGTTTCAGTTCTTTTGTTTCTATAAGAATAAATGTATCACTTTAATATTTCTTGCCAAGCGTCTATAATCTACAAGATCTATCAATTTTGATGACTCAACTCCGTATCTAGATCTTGTATAATTCTTCGAGAAACTAAACTGTGGCACAGATTAAAATAATCATATTATTTGTTTTGTTCATCTACATATACAAAAAGGGGTTTGTATGTTTGAGATTAATAGACTTCGACACCGTTTGACCGATCACCATGAAATTTGGCACAGACATGCATTTTTTCATGGAGAAGGTTTTTATGCTATCCACTTTGTTGTAAGTCGCCACTAGATGGCGTCAGGTGGAGCCGAAGACTTCACTACTGTAGTCACAGGCGTGTTCCATCTCAATTGCGTGCAGAGCCGCGGGTAGTGGCTAGTAAATTATATTTATCAACTAAGACTTTGAATCAGTTCATGATGAGGGTGAAATGGTGTTCTCTTTGTTTACTTTTTTCACACGACTAAATTTAAGATCAAAGTACTTTTGGCTTAAGTTTAATTTTAATCTCGTAACACAAATAAGGTCAATGATCTTTTAATATAATGACACATATACTACAAAAAATCCAATAAAAGCGGTAAATTTGTCCTTGAATTAATAACGAAAATATCGGGGGAAAATCAAATTATTGAGCAAGTAAGGAGAATAAAAATAGTTTAGTTAAAAGATTTATGATTTGTTTAATTTGTTTTCGAATATTCCTCGTAATTAATTATTTTTATTATGCTATTATTATTATTTCACTACTAATTAACTACGTTTTTATTGGAGAATAGATTGAAGCGTTTTCTTAAAAATAAAACAATGTTAATATTTCACACAAGTTTTCTCGCTTTTTTAATGACGAGCAGTTTTCTTAAAACGTAAACACATTAATCAAGCAAATTAAAAAGAATGATGGGAACCCGTTTATATTAATATTATTAATGACACTATTAAATATTTGAAGATGCCATTGGTTGTTCAAAGTATCCAATAAATTCATAAAAAATGTAGACGAATAATTACATCGATGTTTTTTATCGAGATTTTTTTATAAAAATATTATTTACTGACAAATTGGTTTTTAATATTGATAAAGTGTTTGCAAAAGCTTAATGGGGATTTTAACGTGTTTGGAATAAAATTAATATACTTGTCTTCTATTTTTAATTGTACTTCGCAATCTCCACCATTTAATAAAAAATACTCAGGTATTCGAGGAAAAATTATAGCTGTCATTGCTATTGATAAAAGTCCGGGTGGTCCGGTATTTTATTAAATTACAACAAAATATTACGGATTATAAAAGCGTTGTTAACAACAATAATTTGTATATCGCTTATACTAAGAGTGTTTTGAAAAATCGTTCTCGAATGCTATCCTGAAAATTATATTGGGTTAAACTAAGGCGACTGTATTTTTGAAATTCCAGTAAACTTTAACACTTAAAACTTTATTATTCAGCATATTATTCACATTTTAGTTCATTCCAACCAACTATATATGTCGACTCACTAAATAATAACATTTTTTTTGTGATGTATTTCCAAATTTACTGCTTTCAGATTTTTCCCTTTACTTGTACTATAAGACATTGCTTCTTGCCAAAATTCGCATGATTCTAGATCTAGAAGCACCCTATAGGTTTTGATTCCCTCGCGAGTGTCAAAATATATGGCATAAACGGCCGTACTTTTTTATTGCGTCGACTTAGAAGTTTGATTTTTACACAGCTCCAAGGGATTGCAGACTTGATTTGATATTAATTTCAACTTGATACCTTCACGCGCTCCTGAGAAGAATGGTCTTGACAGACAAACGGACAACGAAGTGATTCTATAAGGGTTCTTTTTTCCTTTTGAGGTACGGAACCCCAAAAATAAAAAACCCAGGAAAGTATCTAAACATCATTTCAAGTTCAAACTCATTACAACAAATTGTATCACGACTTATAAAAAAAAATGAACAGCTCAGTAAAGTCTCCAACATCACTTCAAAGTTCAAATCAAAGAACTCAGATTTTTAACATATTATATTATGCATACTTCACTGAGCATGATTTCTAAATCCACTGATTCAATAAATTAGAAAAAAAATATGAAAACAACAAAAACCCCGATTGCATCGGGTAAACTTAATTTAACCCAGTTTTCTTGCAATTTTTAGACTGTTTCTTGCGGGAAAAAAATTACGTGATATTTGCCGAGACTTCCTCTCCCCCTCACGTGAGATTGGGTGAGATTTAGTTTGTCCCCACCCCCCTAAACGCATCATGTAATTAATGGACGCCCCCTATACAATCACCTTAATAACCAACATTTGTACTAAGTTGCCAGCGTAAATATTAGATCGTATTTTTATATTCTGCATTCTGGATTACTGATTACTTTTATTTACTTGTCCAGTTAAATATAACGGCGCCGATAACTGTTTCATTTATTTATAAATGTCAAGAAACTCTTTGAAAAAGTCGCGCTTATAAACGACACGAATTCTTGTCCAATGGAATTATACAAATCAATAATTCGGTTGTTGTTGTTTTTTGTTTTGGTTGTTGTATGTCGGTGCTTTGGATATATGCGTTTCAGTGGCGCTAGCACGTTTGCGTCCGACCGTGATTTATTACGATCAGATCATGATAAAAGGATGCGGAACCAGTCGTAGAGGTACCTCTGGGGATGTCCAGTTTTCGGCCGAAATGGCCCATTGAAATATTTACACGTATCGGCAATCATACACGACGCAATAAAAAAAACCCTAATATTTGGGGATGTCCAGATTCTGACACAAAAAATAACAGAGTGTTCATTTGGTGACTCTGGATTTATTTTTATGAATAATGTATACACATTCCGCAACCTAATTAAGGGGACACAAAAAATGTTGAAATTTTGACGATTTTCAAATCGCTTTATTTTCACGAAAAATGATCGGATTTTAAAAAACTATAGCTCATTATAAAGCCTGTACATTCTAGTTTTTGAGTCAAAATTTCAAAACTTTTTATCATCCCTTAGCGAACCGTGATAATTGAAAAAAGAAAAAGGAAAATGTCCCCTTATTTTTTTATAAAATTGCATCATGTATATGGTCTCCAAAAAAAATTCGAGATAAATTTCGACTGAAACATCTTTAAGATGGTACTTTTTTCTTTAAAATGCATTTTTTTAAATTTTTTGTCAAGGCAAAAATGCCACTTTTGACTTTAAATGCTTATAACTCCTGAAGAGATGATCGTACGACAATTTTCCAAAGTTCATTAGAACGCTGAGAATGTTTTCTTTAAAATGTTTTTGAGTAATTTCTTTCTAAAAAAATTCTTTCTTTTGTAATTATTGTTTTTAAATGTCATTAAAAAACGAACTTTTACTATGTTTTGTTATTTATGCACCATTTTATTCAAAATGGCCGAGTTATTAATGTTTTTACGTTTTTCTTTTTATAAGAGTATTACTAAAAACTGTGCCAAATCCCAAGTTGCTGCAACTTTTTTTCTTTGTGTCTATGACTGTTAAAAATTTCGGCGACTTTTTTTAATCAAGTTATTAACTATTGAAGCAAAAATGCCACTTTTGACATTAAATGCTCAAAACTCCTGAAGAGATGATCGTACGACAATTTTCCAAAGGGTACTAGAATGTTGAGAATGTTCTCTTTAAATTGCTTCTGTACAATTTTTTTCTTAAAAAACATTTTTTTAAGAGGGCGTTTTTTGGTAAGGATGATTACTGATTAATATCGAATCATCAAGGGCGATAAAAATTGGACATCCCTCGATGATAAGCTGCGTGCGTCGCACAGACGACGTTAACACAAATGAATCTTGGCACGGATTTTCGTAATAAATATCGAGACGGAAAATAATGAATGAGCATTAGTGCACGCGGATGTGAGCAGGTAATAAATTAAACTAACTGACAATAAATATTAAACTTGAAAAAAGTGTGGACATTTAGAGAATTTTAACAATTTGTGTTTTAAAAGGAAGAACAAGTTTTTTTTGTATATTTTGTTAGAGCAATATTTTATTTTATTGAAAATGTATTAGTTTTTGTATATAATGTTGAAAAAATATTAATATATTTCATTATATGTAAATATAATTCAATATGATTTATAATGTTAAATATGTAGGCAGATAAATTATTTTATTTCACATGTGAAAAAAACTAAATAATTTGCCGTAAGCGCAGCGTCTATATTCTATTTTATATATATCTACTTTACTTAAGGTCACTGTTCACCAGCTCTTTAATGTAGTCCCTTGTTCGCCCTCATAGCATTTGAATATATACAAAATGTATGAAAAAAAGTCCCGGAAATCTCTAATCTCTATCACAAATCCCATTCAATCTTTGATGGTAATGATTTCAAAATAAACCAGAAATATCATTCTTCTCATATGGCCAGATTTTTATACATTATTTGATTCAAAATCAGAAAAAAATGATAACAATAGCCTGATTTAACACAGATTTATTCACAGAAACAAATTATTTCCAAAAAAAAAAAAAATTTGAACAAGTTTTTCACCTAAAATGTATATTAGGTGAAAAGCTTGTTCAGTTTTTTTTTTTTTTTGGAACTAATTTGTTTCTGTGAATAAATCTGTGTTAAATCAGGCTATTTTTATCATTTTTATCTGATTTTGAATCAAATAATTTAAAAAAAAGCTTTAAGATGTTTATCTCATGTCGCGGCAAATATCACGTTTTGGATACAATTTTTAGGACAAAAAAGTATGCTTTTTGAAATTTTTAAGCAGCAAGCCAAATTTTGTGAAGTGTAATGTTTAATCATAGGTAATAAAATCAGAAATAAAATGAATTTTGAAACCGCGAGAGTATATTTAACAATCTGAAGGTTCACCTTAAATGAAAAAATGCAGTGGATATTTTTAAGATAATTATGAAAAAAACGTTTAAAAATGTATGATATGACCATTGTAATGGAAATTTTAGTAGTAGTTTTTTTTAGATGATATAGTCGTTGACAACTTTTTTGCATAAAGCTGCATTTAAAAAGTTTAAAATACATACATGTAGGTAACTACGATGTTTAATACATGTTCATTTCTGAAATACCGACTGACACAAAAATGGATTTATCTTCAGAATAGGATGCGTATTCGTTCATATTCCTTCAATGAGGTACGAAAATAGTAGCAGTGAGTCATCATTATAGTAGAGTTTACTAATGGAGCGGCACATCACATATGCTCTCGAGAAATTTCGAACTGTGGTTGCAAAATTCATTTTATTACTGTTTTTATTAGCTGTAATTAAGCATTAAGCTTCACAAAATTTGGCTTACTACTTAAAAATTTCAAAAAACATATAGTCTTGCCCTAAAAATTGAATAAAAAAAGCGTGATATTCGTCAATATTTTTTTACAGCACGTCACGAGATTTCGAATTACGGGAAGACAAATTAACATTTTGCAGTTTTTTCTTCAGGAAATTATGTTAAAAATACTGACAAATTTGACCTGCTCAAAAATATTTTTCAAATTTAATTTTTTCTGTGCAAAACTTTGTGTTAAACTTATGTTAATGTTCTCGTCTTTTAAAGAGAAATTGTAAATTTATTATAATATTATGTGCAGGCTATTACTGGACATTATAGTCAGTTAGCCTGCCAGGTTTACAAATCAAAATAAAAAAAAAATAACATTCAGGGGACTCGACACCTTGCATCGTGCATGGGACGCATGATGGATAAATTCGCTGCTGTCTTTAATCGACAGACAATAAAAAAAAATGATTTTTCAAACCAACTTTGAACTATATATTTTTAACTCTCGAACGAGTCCCACAGGTTCTACCTTTTAAATTACTCTTGACCGTCCCACAGCTCCAATAATTCTTAAACAGACTGTACAGGTCGTAAACACAGGTACGCGGGATGTACTGAGAGAGAGAGAGAGAGATAGAGAGAGAGATCGCGGTTTTGCATGAATAATGTATCAATGTTATTGATGCGCTCTGTATGTAAAACCAATTTATGGAGCAATTGCCTGTCGCAATAAAAGTGTCGCATTTGAAATGGAATATTGCCCCCGTCCCCTTGGCGTTTCGCACCCACACCCCGCCACCTATGATGCTGGCGTGTTTTTATGACACCCGCTTTTACTGGTGTGCAGGTATGAACACTGTTCTAGTTTACATGGTGTTAATATTCGTGTACTCTTATAGTATACCAGCGGTTTATCCGCTAGGGATGTCGGAAGTGCGAAAAAGTATCGATATATATCGTATCGTAGATATCGATATCGGTACCGATATATTTTTTTAAAAATATCGATATATCGGTACAATTTTGAAGAGAACTTTGGCACTTGAAGAGATTTAGTATACATATTGGCTAGCTTAATGTAATCTCAAATAGCAATTAACGGACATTATTTCTAATAAATGAAGTAATAAATAATTATCTGAAATCAAAAACGACGATACGATTTTTTTTTGTTTATTAATCAAACGTCTAATACATTTAAGAGCTGATTATTTTAGAGATTAATCTAACAATAAAGCCAGGAATGGCGAACCTATGGTATGCGTGCCAGAAATGACATTCGACAGAAATTGTTGGTACAGCATGAATTGCAGTGTAAATCGAAATTATTAAAAATATTCTAGATGTTGTAGAAATGAAATGAAATATGCAAGAATAGCTATTTTAACTGTTTATTATTCCGAGAATATCGAAAAATCCGGTGAAAAAGAAACGTGTTTTACACTGCTATTGTTTTTGGAACGCACTTAAAAGTATGTTCCAAAAACATACGTAAAACACATGTTTCTTTTTCAGTGAAGTTTTCGATATTTTAGGAATAATTAAACGGCCACAGTCAGTCGCAGTAGTACATACAAATGTTACAACTGGAAAAAAATATAGGTTTTTGATACTCGGAATTTTATATCGATATATCGAAATATTAAATATCGCCTAAAAAAATCGATAGGTACATCAAATAAAAAATATATCGATAATTTTTCGACATCCCTATTATCCGCGACTTCGTTTATGTGGTATAGATTGTACCCACAGTTCTTTTAAACAAAATTTACCCCCCCCCCCCCGTTCAAAAGACAGTCAAACGTATATTTCTTTATTTTCTAAGAAGAGTATTTTTTCTTACGTTTTTAGTTTAAGCAGTTTCAGAAATACAGACAGCGTATCTTTTATAAATAAATAGCTCTTCGTTAAAATAACTGAAATCTTTTATTCACCGTATTATTAAAAATGCGAAGAATTCTATGTTATTTTTTAAGGCAGGGCATTTCCCATTAGCTACGGCCCTGCCCCTTTTAGGGGCAATTGGGCGTGCGTTTGTGCGCATGTAAAACGCATCTATCCACGTTTCGGAAATCTCTAATTTCTATGAAAAAAATTATTCAATCTTTGATGGTAATGCTAACAGTATAAACTAAAAATATGTACCATTCTTCCTATATGACTTTCAGACAAGTTTTTATAGTTTATTTGACTTAAATAAACGATTTAAAATCAGATTAAAACGAGAAAATTAGCATAAGTTTTACATACATTTTTGTAGAGAAAAAAATTAATTTGAAAAAAATTATTAAGCAAGCGAAATTTGTCAATATATTTAACATGACTTTGAAAAGAAAAAAACTTCAAAATATGCCTTCCTGTAATTCAAGATCTCGTGACGGCCTGTAAAGAAATATCAATTTTTAGGGTAAAAATATATGTATTTTGAGATTTTTAAGCAGCAAGACAAATTTTGTGAATCTTTATCATAGCTGATAAAAACAGTGAAAAAATTAATTTTGCGACAACGGTTCAAAATTTTCTCAAAAGCATATTTTATAATTGAGGGATCAATTACCTTAAACGATAAATACAGAAAACTTAGAAAATCTAAATTGAATGCGTTACTAACTGGTTTTCTGCATGGCAACGTCTTATTTTAAAATTCAAAGGTTTATAGTTATATAATATATTGTAAAATCAAGTAAAGTGAATTGATTCGCTCGCGCTATGATAAAATTCAATATAAATACGTCGACCTTTTATGACCGCGTTTAAAGCTAGAGTTACCTACAGTGCATTTCTTTCTATAGTGCTTGTCCATAGCATCTAGGAACATAGACACATCGTACAGTTTAAAAAAAAGGCTGCGCCTATTCGTCCTGGTACCGGACAAATAATTTTATATTTGTTACGGATACTGGAAAACAATTATACCCAAACAAATAGTATATAAATATATATTAAAATTACATATAATTAATTAATTAAATTATTACTCATTGTAAAAAGATTGTATCTTAGATTAATCACTTCAAGTTCAATTATATTGCAAAAAAATATTTTGACTAATGTAAGAACTAAATGCTGGCTTATGTTGGCAGGCACTAAACAAATTTTAAGTTTTTTTCAATTCGTATGGGTGGTAACAATACACACGAATTTCAGATAAACTTTAGAAAAAGAGGGAAAATAAACCAATTTTTTTGCTAATTTTATTTTAATTTCTCATAAAAAAGATTAATTAATGTAATATATAAAGTTTTTACCGATAATTACTTATTCTAAAATAACTCCGATTTCTAGCGTTTATTTTGTATAATTTTCGTAATTTAAAAAAAACTAAACATAATGATACCCGTATAAATAGTGACTATTTTATTTATCCAGCACCCGTATAAATAGTGATTATCTTATTTATATAGTACCCGTATAAATAGACACTTCCATTTGCTAATACAGGTGTTGTGGCTTTGTTAGGTGGACTTAAGTTTGTTTTTGAACAAAATAAAAAAATTAAACCCTTAATACATCTTTTAAAATAATAATGCTTTTCTCAGTTGAAATATTGTTATCAATCCAACATTTGCACCAAATTAAATACATCCTTCAGTAAGCAAAATTGTATACGCTAAACTAGTGTTTTCATAAAATTTGTAAACCCGGTCCTGTCGGATCGACTTTTTAAAAATTTTATATGCACTTTTTACTTACTACTAAAAATACCGGAAAATTCTCACAATCGTTTCAAAATTGAAATGTAACCCTTTAGTGAAAATTAAAAAGTGCTGAAATTTTAATAAAATCGACCCGACAGGACCGGACATTTGATGCGTATAAAGGCAACTTTTTTTTGATTCAGATATTGTTTTGAGAACACTATTTCAACTGAGACAAAAAATATTATTTTAACGGGTGTATTAAGGGATCCATTTTTTACATTTTGTCCAAAAAAAAAACTTGAGTTCACGTATTAGCAAATACACTATATTTTAGGCAGGGTTTTGGCACTGCGACCCAAGTTTTTTAATTAGTGTCGATAACAAAGTGTGTACAAACTTTCAATAATTCATGGAATTTACATAAAAAGGCTTCTAAAACATATGTATTTGACTATGTTTCGCGATCCTATGGACATAATATATTGCATTGTAAAATTTGCAGTTAATTACGTTTTGAAAACTGTGGTAAAACAGAATACATTCCGCCATTTTATAGTCTTACATATATTAAAATTATATTACAATGTTTTATCTATTTCGAATCACATTAAAATTAGAAAAATATACAATACAGTGTTAACTGAGAAGTAATATAACCCCTGATACCTTTGCACTTTAGTTCCAAGAAATAAAAATCTAAAAAAAATGAAAATCGCATGTCTGATAAATGAAAAAGTAGGTGCGTGTACTTAATACGTTTGAAGTTATACTTCTTTGGCGTGATTAAAAACTAATTTTTAATACACATGTAGGGTAAACTACTAGTCATTGGACATTACTAGTCATTGGGACAGAACACATTTTCATTACCTATAATAAGAATAAGAACGATACTGCTTTAGTATCGTTCTTATTCTTATTATAGCTAATGAAAATGTGTTCTGTCCAATGACTAGTAATGTCCAATGACGAGTAGTTTACCCTACATAATTTATTCCAATGAAATATTAAAAAAGTTTAGGATAATACTTACTTAAAATTAAATCCAAATATTTGAAAATGGTTTCAAAATTTTATTTTAAATTTTACTTTTATCCAAAATACGATATTACAAATTCCGTTCAATGACACTTAAAACTACTATTGATTGTAATCAAAGGTTATATTCATCCAGTATAAATTATATAGTTTCCAGATGACAGAAAGTGCAATGGATTCGTCCATTTATCATTTCAATTCGAGCATCTTATGGCCAACTTCATATTGTTGAATTTTCGTTAGCGCGACCAACTTCAAACTGTCGAATTTTCGGTAGCTGTACGCGCGTAACTATTTCAGTCTCAAAAGAAATAATTTTCGAACCCACCAAGGTAGTATTTTTAACTTCTCTGTACATTGGATCGTTTGCATTATGTTTCTATATGGATATAAAAATCATGTAAAAAAATTTACTAAGAAAATTATATTTTTACTTTTTACAGTGCAACCAGTTCATGATTTTTGTTAGTGTATTTGCCATATGGCAACATACACTATTGGCGTCGGTCGGATGGCGGGACCTAGGGGTCGGACCAAAATTTCTCGACGTTTCATAACCTCCTAAACACTTTGGCGCCATTTTTAAAAATGTTTATATATATATATGTATATATATATATGTATATATATATATTTATATATATATATTTATATATATATATTTATATATATATATGTGCACGCGCAATAACTTTCGAAAGAGTTAATTGATTTCAACGAAATTTGGCCCACGTGTTGAAATCCATCACCGCAAGAAGCCTATTTAAAATGGGCCTAATCGGGCTATTTTAAGGGTAGTTTTTAGGGGTTGAAAAATGTTTTTGGGCCCCAAAATACCGAAAAAATTCTCCGAATCGTTTCAAAATTGAAATTTAACCCTTTGGTAGTGATTAAAAAGTTTCCCCAAAATTTTAATAAAATCGGCCCGACAGGACCGGATTTACAAATTTTATGAAAACACTAGTTTGCAGATAGTGACTTATTTATTGAAGGGTGTATTTAATTCGGTGTAGACGTTAAATTGATAATAATATTACAATTAAGAAAAAAATGTTATTTTAGGGGGTGTATTAAGGGGTTACATTTTTTATTTTGCCCAAAAACAAACTTAATTTCACATAATAAAAGTATAAAACCACACGGCCTATACAAGCAAATACACTATATTGTCGGCAGGGTTTTGGCACTGCGACCCGGGTTTTTATTATTACTATTAGGTATATGGATATAAAAATCATGTAAAGAAATAGAATAAGAAAATTATATTTTTACTTTTTACAGTGCAACCAGTTCATGCTTTTTGTTTTTAATTAATCTTCCAAACTAATGGAACAAACAGAAAACTAGTAGTTTCAGTAAACAGAGATGTCTCTGTTTGTAGTCAAGGACAGACAGACGTCGAGTTAATTTCGTCAAGACAATAGACGATTAGAAGTTGAAGCAAAGAGCAACACATCTGACGTAACTACTTTATACAGTATGTCGAATAAAAAGTAAACCTTCTCAAAAACGCAAAGATTTGTTTTAATATTATAGATATCTTACATATTACGATATTACATTATTTATTTAAATTTTCTACTTTAACAGTTTTGGATCACTTTCACATAGTTAGTGCTGAGTAGGCAAAAGACATATTGTGGGTGTGACCTTCTTTAGCTCTGTCTCGCTCAAATTATCTGCATGTTTAAATTTTTGGCTGGTGCCAACTACGAGGCTAAAAGATGCTATTGCAAGGATGCCGCTGTCAATTGATTACTCTAATTTTTAGAAATATTTTGAAGATTTAAAAAACTTTTCCGAAAAAGGAAGAGTCACTTTACTTACTTACTTACTTACTTAATTTATTGTCACAAAAAAATACAATTCATCTGACATTGTCAATATAATATTAAAATTTAAAATGTGAAATCAGAAACTGAATATAAACAAAGTGAACATAAACGTTTCTTTATTTCGGATTTAAATTTAAAAAAAGGCATTGCAGTTACGAGCTCTGGTAATGTGTTGTACATTCTCAACGCCGCAAATTCAGGACTATTATAAAATAAGGATAAGTTATACTTAGGTAAAATAAATTTATTATTATGACGGGTTTGATAATTATGTTTGGAACTAGCCAAAGAAAATTTAGTTTTATGTTTATGTATGTAGCATAATGAAAAATAGATGTAAATAGACGGAACAGTTAAAATATTATGTTGTTTAAAATACTCCTTACAGCTATCTCGAAAGCCAAGATTAAATATAATTATTCTGACAGCTTTTTTTTGAAGCACAAAAATTTTATTAAGTCCGGTTAGGTTTGTGATGGAACAGTTTTGTGAAATAAGTACGAATAAGGTCGTAGTGTGACATTGAAGACGTGTATTTTTTTGGCACAATTAATGCCAACTTTTTCTAGTAAATCGTACATAAATTACAAAAGTAGTTTATTAGAGACCTAGATTTGTCCTTTATCTTCCTTATAGAGAAAGAATTTTTGCAGAATGTTGACGAATAAGTCTACAATCAGTTGACAGCCGAAGCTCTATTTTTGGCTTAAATTCAGAGCATTCCGACAGCTTTAACATCATATATATTCAATATCGCTATTTCACATTAATGTTTTATATGCGCAATCTTTAGATCTTGACGAGAGTTGACGATTGAAACGCAAACGAACGTTCTAGCTTCTCCGACTCAAAATTTATACTAAACGGACATTATGTGACGCAGCGAAACGACCTCAAAATGGTACTTTCCCCTCTACCGCAAGTGATGCGTCAAAGTCCTCACTTAACGTAACGAATTCTTTGATCCTTTAGTTATTAAGCGGTGTAATTAAATTTTGGATGTAGATGATAGATCAAACTGTAATCTCCGATTTTAGTATTATCAGTTTTCTGAATTGCCACTCACTATGGAAGCAAATTTAAAGACGTACATCAAAATGTTACCTTAGAACGGCTCTTGCCACATGGGAAAATAAACAATATTCCCTGTTCTGGGAAAGCTCCCAAGGTCTTCGTCAAGCGAAGATCTTCATTAAACCTAATAATCACAAAGCGGATAAAATTCTACGCTTAAAGAAATCTGAGCTCAGAATAATTGCAGGGCTCTTTTCAGGTCACTGTCCTTTGAGGTATCACCTTGAAAAAATTGGCGTAATAGACATCGAGTCATGTCGCTTCTGTCTGTAGGCTCCTGAAACATCGGAGCATCTGCTTTGTAAACGTGAAGCAGTCATGAAGCGAAGACTCCGTCACCTCAATAATCCATTCCCAACACCTGATCAGGTATGGGACACAGATCTCAAAGCAATTCTAGGCTTTATCAAAAGCCTTAATCTCATAGAGATATAAAGGAGTCAGGGCTACACAATAGATCTATCAAGGTCGCGGTGTTGACGAGGAATAAAATCCTCTCGCCCTCTTTTCTTATCTAATCTAATCTAAAGACGTATTGACTTAAAAATAAATAAAAATATAGATCCTTGCTTTATGCTTGTTTTGACAAAGTGCGATGTTGTCAAGTTCTGACGTAAATAGAGTTGTTTTACAATTATGTCATCACACTATATGTACCTGTGTTCTGAGAGATACGAATAACCACAAAGACGAATGGACGGATAGACAACGGGCGACAACGTTGTTGTGCTAGTAAGTAGTGTACAGCTCTGAGTTGGCTGTGAATGCCGGCAGACTTCAATTCGACCCACCCACTCCATATATACACCTTCGTTAGGTATTTAGAGATGTCGTGTTTGATTAATTACCAAACAAACATACAAACACTAAATTTAGTTAAAGATGCTTTAATTTAGTTACCGTTGGTTATCCACCGTAAGGTTGCGTGATTCCATAAAGTCTGTTCATAATGTGGACTAAACTGTATTTTGTTAGTATGTTTGTTAAGGGGGTATTCTGATGTGACCACTTCGAAAAATCGATTTTTTTTTCATATTTATAGTAAAACCTATCGAAAATATGCTGTGAAAAATAGAGACCGAAATTCCTAGTTTCAAATAAATTACAACTCATATAGTGGCCGACGCGCCGTAAGCGACTTGTCGGCCTCGTGAAACTTTAAACGCATTTTTCTGGAAACATTATTTTCTAAAACTGTCATGGTCCTAAAAAAAAAGTATTCAACCGATTGCTTTGAAATTTATATATGTTCTTCTACTCATTAATGGTTATTGGCCGTACCAAAATTGCTTATTTTCGAAAATATTTTCTTATTTTTTTTAAACGATTTTTAACAAAAAAAAAATAACAAAAAACACAAACTTTTTTTCTACAGTTCGCCATTTTTTTTTTTCAATGAAATTGATTAATTTTGGTAGGGCCAATCGATTTTTTTATTTTACACAACATGAACAGCAGCTATTACCATCACCAGTGACCTGCTTTTTTTAGTGTCTAATATAATTTTAAAAAAATATATAAAAAATGTAAAATAAGAGAAAAAACATATTTTTTATACAGTTTAAGATACAAATAAAAACAAATAAAAAAATTAAAATGATTGAATGTTATTGTCGTCTAAAAAAATTCACATGAGAATACCCCTTTAAGATACAACTAAACACAAATAAATAAAATTAGAGTTTAAAAAGACAAGAACTACACGCTTTTATGTACTAAAAAATACAATACGATTTGACAACAAAATTAGCTTTACTGTAAAAAGCGTGGGGTGTTAACTACTTAAATTTTTTTAATAGCTATACGTTTACAATTAACTTATGAATGAAAAACTTATTACTTATATTAAGCACTCCACGCTTTTTACAGTAAAGCTATCTTTTGTCAAATTATTTTGCATTTCTTAGTTCATGAAAGCTAGTTTTTTAAACTCTAATTTTAATTGTAAGACTGAAAAATAATATTGCATTAGACTATGAGGTAGACATCTCAACGTACGTCACTGCACAGCGTGTTAGCTTGCTTGCTGTAATTTTTCAAGTATTTTTATCCTGAACGTCCTGGTCAGGATAATGGGACAAACTTATTAAATTATTGTATTGTCATCGGTCCCTGATAAGTATGCAAAGTTGCAATTTTTTATATTTTCGGACCTATTACAATTACTTCCCAATATAGTTGGAAGTTTATAAGTTTTGGATTAAACATATATTGCGTAATTAAACAAGATGACAGCCGACAGGGTTTCATTTTTAAGCAATCACCTACCAAGATTATTAATTATTAGCGTCTAATCATCAAATTAAAATGACATCGCAAAACATCCAGGTTTCGACCTCGGCTTGCACGACAGTCTGACTAAAGGTCAGTACGTTAACCATTACACCAAGATGTCCTCCGTAAGTATTGTTGTACCGTATAATACTGAAGTAATTTCATAACTCGTGTTCCTTCATTTTAAATCATATAAGCTCTGTTGGAATTTCGTTTGATTAGAATACAGCAGCTGCGATAGTCCAGTGTCCTTTACATAGCAAGGGCCCGTTTAACCCTTTGAATGCGCGGGTCGGTATGTATGTACGCTGCATCCAACACAAACAGTTGAACGTAGGTAGGGGGGTTTATATATGTGTGCAATGCATTTCGGTTACCGGTATTAGCTCTGTACACTATGCGACCGTTGTTACCCACTGTGTTGACATGGCTGCTTCTGAAGCGCACACGATTTGGTAAAAGATAAAAATAATCTTGATGAATATTTAAGACGACATCCCTTAGCTCTCAGAAAAATTTTGAAGGGTGGTCGCAAAATTCATTTCCTTACTGTTTTTATTAGCTGTGATTAAGAATTAAGCTTAAGAAAATTTGGCTTGCTGCTTTAAAATTTCGTAAAACATATTTTTGATCCAAAAATTGGTTAAAAAACGTAATATTCGTCAATATTTCTTTACAGCACGTCACGAGATTTCGAATTACGGGAAAGCAAATTGACATTTTGAAGTTTTTTCTTTATAAGCCTGTTAAAAATACCTGACCCGAAGTAATGTGCAAACGGTACCTACCAGGTTGACAGAAGGAAGAGGAGGTGGTTTTTAGTGGGTATTGCTGTGCTTGAGTCCCACGCTACATGCGGTTGTCCGTTAATGGATCCCACCCCCCTCATTAATAAAAAAAGTAAAAGCGTCAACAAGAATCCCGTTGGAATGGTCGTTAATGCGAACGAATATCCGGGCAAAACTGACACAAACCGATAAATGATCACAGGTCGGCAGGAAGGAAGAGGAGGGTATTTTTAGTGGATATTGCTGTGGTTGAATCCCACACTATCCGCGATTGCGGGCGTTCGTAAATAGATTCCTCCCTCCATTAAAAAAAAAAGAAATAATAATAATGGTCGTTAATGCGAACGAAACTCCGGGCAATACCGACGCGAACCGATAGTCCCAGGTTAACAGAAGGAAGAGGAGGTTATTTTTAGTGGGTATTGCTGTGACTGAATTCCATAGTACCCGCGGTTGCGTGTGTTCATGAATAGATTTCCCCTTTGTTAATAAGAAAAAGGCAGCTGTCAGTTTGGTCGAGAATTATTATTGAACAGCTCTTCACCGACACCGTGTTGGAGTTTAAGCAAAGATCGCACCCACAATACATCAATGCACGTAGAGGTATGTAATATGTATGTATGTACGGCATGAGTGTTGGTATACACGGTTAAAGGGGGAAGTCCCGATGCCAGAGAGCAGTGCTACCACCAAACATAGTATACGACCGGCCTTACCAACCGCCCGTCAGAGACGACTACGACGAACGACCCAGATCTTTCGACTGACGTTATTTATTACATTCCAACGTTAAACGTCAGCCCTGAACAGTTAATTGGTTCAGTTCAGAGACTGTGAAATAGCATTTTTCCATGGTAGAGCATCCGTTTGGTGAATTTTAAACGATTTATATATGTGTGTATGTATAGACGTTCTCTCTATTATATATTATAAAGCAGATAATTATTTAAGCAATTCGCTGGCTCGAATGATTTATGGTTTCGATTGGTATTTTATATTAAACACCGATACGTGGAAATCATAATTAATGGCAGTCAAGAGATAGTGTACACAATCGGACAAGGCTGCGACTTCTCATTTTATTTTTATACTAATCCCGATAATCTGCATACAGTTTCGTTATGAATCCCATGGAAGCAGTGTAAATTCTTCAAAAATGTATTCTTTTTGCTTTCTTTTTGTAGAGAAGTTTCTTATTCCATCTTACATGCGATGGGGATACAACAGGGATCAACACTATACAGATTTTGCGATATGGAGGATGAAACAGCCATCCATATCGTGTTCGAATGTGAGGTTTTAACCTACAAGAGGACAAACATCTTTGGTTACATTGATGAGGATGGAATAGTTCCACAGGATAATCTAGTAGCAAATGTTCTGGCGTGGAAATAACAATTAATGGCAATTAAGAAATACTGTACACAATCGGACAAGGCTGCGACTTTTCATTTTTTTATATTAATCCTAATAATCTGCGTACGCAGATTTTGCGATATGGAGGATGAAACAGCCATCCATATCGTGTTCGAATGTGAGGCTTTAACCTACAGGAGGACAACCATCTTTGGTTACATTGATGAGGATGGAATAGTTCCACAAGACAATCTAGTAGCAAATCTTCTAGAGCTCAAGAAGATCTAGATTATTTGCTGACTAGATCCAGTAAAATGGAGAAGCGCAAAAATCCTTTCAGGATGTAGTGCATTTGGACCAAGAGACCAACTCAATCTATTTTAATCTTTTTTTCATATTCCAGTTTTCTCTGATAAACGGTTACGTAACATTATCAAAACAAACATTTACAATGTAAAAGAAAATTAACTGATTTCATGTTTCCAGAGTGTAGTAAGAATAAAATTAAGAGAACAAACTCATTGTCGACGAAAAATAAAATCGTTGTTTTGTGAAGCAATTATTATTTTGTGTCGTCAATCTATAGAGTTCGTTCTATAAATTTTATTCTTACTACAGTCTCGAAACTTGATATCAGTTATTTTTGTCGGACTCGCAAACTTGAAGTTTACATTGTAAATGTTTATTTGATCGAGCTGAGTAGAGTAGTGGTGACAGCACTAGATTCGCATTCGGGAGGTACGGGTTTGAATCCCGGCGGGGGCAGATGTGGCTGGGACCTTTTCCTACTGCCTCTCGCCGAGCAATTGTAATTCCTGTACCGGCCATCTTGATTGAGGTTTTCCATGGTTTCCCTCAATTAATTCCAGATAAATATCGAGATGGTTCCTTATTTGAGGTCATGGCCGATTACCTATCAAACTCCTAGTTCAAAAATTATCTACCTTATCCTAATGTCCTATAAGTCCTTCATTCGCCCATTGCTATTACATAAGTTGAAGTTTAAAAAAAAAATGTAGAAAATTTCGGGAAGTGGTAAATACAAAATAGTAATGGTGCGAATGGCCTCTGTTATGACATAAAGTCGAGAAACGGACGTTAAACGCATTATTATTATTATCAAATGTTTATTATTTATAAAAAAAATCACTGAAAACAGTCGCGTATTAACGTTTTCGATGAGGTCGTGCAATTGTTTCTGTTATTGTATCTCAATTTTTTATTGTCGCTTGTTAAATGAAAAATACACGGTGTGCATATAACTAAGGACGAATCGAAAACGTTATAATTGGTATACAAAAGGATAACGAAAAGTCAGTCGACGCGACGGTTAGAAATGGCTGGCGCAGGCGACTCGATGACCTCCCATGGTTTCAATTAGTTCCGTTGCTGCTTAATGCGTGCCGCGTACTACCAACACAATACTATAAAAGGTACGGATTGCGCTCTTCGCGTCCCTCCTTGCAGCCTTTTGTTATTGACATTGTATTATCGTTGGTTCACTTTGAAAATGTCTAACCATTTGACACGCTTTCGTTTTAGATTTTTATTAGAGTTGGGAATAATCGTTGATTGTAATAATTGAAATATTGCTATTCGAACGATTTTGATAATCGAATAGTATAGAACTCGATTCATTTATGCAGAGAGAGAGAGGGAGAGAAATATATTGTAGATTATAGACGGTCAATCAAATAAATGAATCGAACTTCAACAGGACCAGTAGTTTTGGGAATAATCTTTATCTCGAGTTGTTTGGGTGCGAGTGAAAACACAATTGACTCTATATGTCTCTGCATTTGATATGATAGTAAGATTTTTTACAGATCATTTTCGGGTTTCCAGGAAACGCTATACCGAATTTCAACGCTCTAGCTTACCGAAAAGGACGAAAAAATAGGCCCACTACGTGGACTACGTTTCCGCCTTTAATTTGCTGGACAAAACCTTTAAAATTGTTTGAAATGCCGATAATGACGGCAGCTGTATGAAGTGAGTTGTTACGAGTTTACAAGTCATTTAAAGATATTTAATATTCAAATATTGCAGACAGAAAGGTTTATTTTTACGATAAAATATCCTAAACAAACAAACCATTCTGTGTTTTTTTATGTAACTGGACGATCCATATTTAAGCGACACAGGTACAACCGAAAGTTCATTTGCGGTGCTTATACATAGCTGAATCCTTTTACAAAGGTCGGTTTTTAATGTTAAGTTGAAAAGTAAATAAAAAAGGGTTTGTTTGTTGTAGGTAGCAAATGTTATTGGAATAACAACTTTTATGAAAACGTTATGAAAATACTAAAATAGATTTTCAGTTTAATATATTCACTAACAAAACGAATTTCCGTGTATGTGGTTTAATTATTTGTTTCTCTAATTAAAGTTTTAGTAGAGTAACTTAAACTTTGTAAAACATTGAAAATTATTTTAATAATACAAAATTTGTTTTGTTTGTTTTTCTGAAAGGGAAACATTAGTAGTGCATTTGACTATACATAGTATGTAGGCAGTTATATTATTGACGTTTGTCGGAAAATGAAACCTAGAGGTCCGACAAATTTTCATTTTGAACAAATTAACAGTTTTTTTCGCCATTTGTGTTAGCATTCTCAAAGAACTTCACTGATTTAAATGAAACTTGGTACGCGTCGCCTAGAATCCGAAAAAAGTTCGCAGAATCCTTTCAAAATTGAAATTTAACCCTTTCATAAATATTTAAATATGGTGCTAACATTGATCTGACAGGACCGGACTTACGAATTAAAAAAAAAACAATTTTGCGGATACGGTTTTACTTACTGAAGGCTGTATTTAATTGGGTGCAGATATTAGATTGACAATAATATTGCAATTAAGAAAAACATTATTATTTTAAGGAGTGTATTAAGAGTCTTTTTTAATTTCAGTTAGCATAATAAAGCCACAATGACTGTATTAGCAAATGCACTATATTGTTGGGAGTTTTTTTGTAATTATTTTTGGCTTGAAATAATATCATTTTAGTCTACCATTAATTTTTTGATGAAGCATAGTTTCTGCTGCTCAATAAATAACAATAAAATTTATCTGTATCATTTTTTGCCACAACATTAATATGAATATGTCCCTCAGGGTTCGGTTCTGGGTTATTTTTTTTATTCATATAGTAACATAATATATCATTACTACAGAATAAAGCAACATAAGTACGATTTTTTATAAAAATATTAAGGTATGACTCAACCTTTCAATGAATGTATTTTCGATACTAATGCTCTTATATAGCGTTTTCCAATCTTTTTTGACCGCGGCCCTGAACGAGGTTTCAATATGTTTCGCAACTCACCTTATGAAAAAAAAAACATTTATTTACAAAACAAATTTTATTTTTTAATAGAAATCAAGTTATTCGTTTGCTAATTTCATACACAAAAATTTAATATTTTTTTTCTCGACCTGGCAAATTTTTTTTACGACTCGATGCCGGTTTGCTACCCACACTTTGAGAAACGTTGGTTTAGTACCTGTCTGGATTTTTTTGAGGTTATAATTATTATAATTAAAATTAGTATTAAAATCAAATATGATTGTTTACACATGACATAAAATTGTGCTCGACATTAAAAAGGGGGGTTGTCAATTCGACTTATATGTATGTGTGCGATTGTCTAAGAAACTACTACACCGATTTGAAAAATTCTGCCACTGCTTAAAAGCTTACTAGAGATGGGAAAAACGGGTCTTTTTAGTGATCTGCATCTTTGCATCTGGATCCCGTATGTGAGCCGGCTCACTGAACCGGTTCAAAAAGAGCCGAGTTCTGAATATGTTACTGCAGTCTACCACTGAGTTACCTAGTTCAGTCAATCATATCACGACCTGTATAGAATCAAGAATGCATAACCAAACATGTGATGCATGAGTCATTTGAGCTGACAGATGCATCAAAGCAAGACCTGATACGTAAGTGTACAATGTGCTTCTGTGTGTTAAGTGTTTCACTGAGTTATGCGGATCCGTTGATCCGTCGGCTCAAAAAAAAGTGAGTCGGCTCTCACAGATCTTCTGTCGGAGTCGGCTCTTTGAACCGGTTCAGATCTGAGTTACCCAACTCTAATGCCTCAGCCACACACTCGACGAGTAGCATGGGAAGTAGCGAGTAAAGGAGGCAGAGACGTTGTGTGGCCGCATTATTTGTCATGCCGCATGTCATGCTCCTCGTCATGCCCAGTGCTCCCTCGATTGTCGGTTTTTTGTGCGCGAGTCAAAGGATCGGCAATAAAAGCACGAGTAAGCCGGCCACATACTCCCGCGCCACTCAGTACGCATCAAGCGGTCTAAGTGTAAAGGCATAGTGTGTACGCTGCCACAGTATCGACCTCCATTGCCGAAATGCGAAAGCCGAGTGCGGAGCGTCGCGAGTACAGCAGTGTCTGGCCGCTTAGGGCAACATCGCGACAGCGCGATGAGCAGAGCAAGGAGCATAGTCTGGCAGTAGGGTAAAGCTTACTCATTCTCGAGTAACATAATATGCTTTTCGACGGATGAGAAGTAAGTAAAAATATAAAGTGTAAAACACGCTTGTGTGTATTAACGTGAATAGAATGAAAAATATAAAAAATTTGCTATATACCATATTGTATTATGGCCATAGATATATCTTATACATATATGTTATATAACACAAACTTATAGTAATCATCAAATCAAACAATTAATTACACTTCTCTTGTTGTGCCGTCTTTTATTAGTTTGTTTTCTTTTAATTTCATTTAAAACCAGGTTCATTTTAGTTTCGCTCGGGGCGTGAGAGATGTATCATACAGAGATGACGGCTCGTGGTTAACGTTAGCCGATTCACTGAACTCTATTCGTGAAGGACGTATCGATTCTCATCTTTAGAATATACCTACTAAAATCTAAATCTGGTCGAAAACCTGGTTACCAAAATTGACGAAAAATAAACTCCGCTCTACATGAATAAAATTTCTGAGCAATCTGTAAGTTTCCAAAATTCTTAAATAAGTAAGAAATATTAACAAAATAAAATTACTTGCAATACTGTTCAATTGGTTTTTATTGATATAAAATACTACGTTTCAACCAAACTTTGTGGTTCTTTTCAAGTACAAAATTAAAATTAAAATTTATTAAGTAAGAAATATGTTTTTTTTATTGGAAATTTAAAAATTAATTTTTCAATACCTTTTCATTGGGGTATTTTTTAAATGAAAATAAGCATCTTATGGAATAATACATTTTATGTATTCGTTTTTAATCATTTAAATGACGAATAATTATGAAAATAGTTTCATTTTTATTACCTATATACCAATAGTATAACGAAATATTCTTTATAAACTATTCCAAATCTTCTTGGTTTGTAAGTCGTGGTCCATTAGTTTTTCTACCTGTCGTTTTTCTACGACTGATGTGGTAAACATTATCAAAAGCAATGTGGCACCAGAGAAAGTTCCCTTCTTGACAGCTCACATAAATATTTACCTCAGTTGTAAATGAAACGTCAGGTAGAAATACCTATGGATCACAGCCTAAAAGTCCGGAAATAAAGAAGATTTGGAACAACGCGGCCGTGAAAGCAAGTTAAGCCTTTATTGAACTGTACTAAAAAAATGTATTAAAAAACTAATTTTTGATAATTTAGGTTCATAATTATAAAAGCGTGAGGGGTGACCAATATACTATTACAGTGCAACCCACACTTTTATAATTATGAACCTAAGTTATTAAAACATTATTAATTTCTTTTTCTAGCACATGTCAATAAAAACTTTTCTTTAAAAAGTTTTGTACTAAATCTCTCTCTCTCTCGCTCTCGTAAAACACATTTTCAATTAAAGTTTTAATGAAAAACAACCAGTATTATATATTACAGACGTTTGACAACTAAGATTATTTGCATTTTAAAAACTACTAATGGCAATAAATTCTTATAGAAAATGAACATATGAAGTATCATTTTCGGTTCATATTAAATATTAATGTTCAGTGGGTTTCAAAGCTTTGCTTTTAAAGCGAGGCCTCTGACATTTTGAAAATTGAATGAGTAGAAAACTGCGAAATGTTTAAGGGAAAGGAGTTCATTTTTCAAAACGATCTGAAGGAAAATCAGATGAGTCTCAAGGTTAAGCACTCTATATTTTGAATCTACTGTGTTTTTCACGACTTTTACGAGAAAATTCACGTAATAATTAATTTTACTAATAATCGAAAATAAATTGTAGAACAGGCTAACTATACAAATAATACTATATTTCAGGAACAATAATTAAATTTGAAAAATTTATTTAATTATATGTACCGATTTAAATGAAATGTTTGCATATTTTTTAGGATTACATGTGAAATGATCTTACAATTATAATAATAATGTTAACCAGCTTTATCTGGAAAACTTTTTTTAACTGACAAAATTATTTTCTCTATATCATGTTCATTTTTAAATCGTCGGGATACAGAAATAATTTCGTCAACTTCTGATTTCATATAGACATGGATGATTGTAAAAAAGGACATAATTTTGGTGTAGACTTCCAGGTTCGGGCTTGTAGGCCGTGGTCCATTTATGCGAGCTGTCTAGAAGGACGCTTCGCTGGCTGCCACACCGCCTTTAATAATGTCTACCGCAGTTGTAGACGAAACGTCCGGTAGAAATACCAATGAACAACGACCTACAAGCCCGGACACCAAGACATTATTTTATCCTTTCCAGAGAAATTCTGATTCTGTTTTTGAAGTCTGTTCAATATTTTTATAGTTTTATTTATGTCAGTCATGTGTCAGAAAACAAGAAACTTTCCCCTAAACGTGTACGTTGGCGGTCTGGCCAAGACATATAAAACGGGATAAAGAACGTTAATAGGACATAATTTTATGTAAATTTTATAATTTGATGTTTTTAATTTAATGTGTATGTGATGAAGTGTTTCAAAAAGCGATTTTATATGCAATAAAAATATTAATTGTTGTCATATTTCTTATTTAATAAATGCCATTATTTTACTTCCAATATAATAAAAGTTAATCATTGAATTTTAATTACTAAATTCTTGAACTAATTTATTCACATTAATTTGAATTAAGATCTTTTGAATGTGGTGTAAGCGTTGATTTACTATCGCAGCAAGTGACTTTAGTTTAATTTAATTGCGATTCCTTCGCTCTATACGTACACCTAGGCTTTCTACTCTCTTGTAATAGACAACACTAATAAGGTTCGATCGATATATTCTGAGCTTAATTTCTACCTCAACATACTGAAGAAAAGCATTACTTTTTTTGGTTAATATACTAGCTTATGCAAAAAATAACTCTAAAAAATTTAGAGTGATGATGATCCTTGAAGGTAATTGAGAAATTTCTTAGGTAGAACCTAGGTGGCACAGAATCGAAAAAAAGCAAATACTGAGTTATGTGAATTGCATTTATTTTAACGTTTCGGCAATCTTTTTGCGAAACGTTAGAATAAATGCAATTCACATAACTCAGCACCCATACCTCGCTTTACGGCCTAGATACGTTCCACGAAACTTGGCCGCAAAGCGAAAAGCCGTATAAGGAATCAATTATTCTAAATTGCAAGATTGGCTTCATGTAGATATATCAACATCGAAAAAAGTTTTTTTTGCCGTTATAGCGAAACATTTTAGGCCGTAAATCGAAACCGTGCCTTAATTGAATAGGGCCGTTATAGTGAAATGCCGTATAAAGAGCGGCCGTATAGCGAGGTATGATTGTATTAGCTTCTTTTCGATCCTGTGCCTACGAGGTTCTACCTAAGAAATTTCTCAATACTAGCTTATATTCAGTCCAGGACCTTACGAAAGTAAACTCGAATCAAGCTAGAAATGGTTTCGTTCTATAGAACAAAATCTCCTCTTTTCAAGAAACTACGATTTGAATGAATTTCATGCGAAATTAACCTAAATATGACTTTTTATATGAACGAAACTCAGCTTAGACGCGCAAAGCGATAATAGAGCACATTCGCTAGTCTAGCTAGCGGATCTGCAATTTAAAAGAACTGTATTTTTTGCGATTTCTAGTTAATTATAACGTTAATTATTTTATATAATTAACGATGTAACGAAATGTTGGTAAATAGCTTGAAATTTCATTAAAGTTGAATCTTCATCGAGATTGCAAACTAACATTTTGAATTATTAGTTTCAAGCTAAGATTTATATTGCTTTCAACCTATTCACATCAGAATTTTTTAAGTCGATAATAAATTCTATGCTCTAATACTTTTTTAATTTTTACTGTAGCACAAGTGCCCAATTAAATTACAGAAATGGTTTTTCAATATATAAAAACACGTGATTTTAGGAACATCCCACCAAAAACATTTCATGTGAAGCTTCACATGAAATGTTTTTGATGGAACTTCATTTCTTTTTAGCAGGCGCTTAAGATTGTTTTGTTATTTTAGGGTTTCGTACCTAAAAAGTTAAAAACGGAACCCTTATAGGATCACTCGTGTGTCTGTCCGTCCTACTTTGCTCCGAACTACTGGACCGATTGAGTTGAAATTTGATAAACATATGTAAGTCGGTGACCGAAAGATGGGCATGTAACGTAAATAAATGAATTTTTAAGATGGGGGTCATTTTTGGGGAAAAAATTGGAAAATTAAAAAAAAAAGTTTTGCAAATTGTACCGTGTGATATCAAATTAAAGGGGTTGTAATAAGGGACTCAAATATAAATTTTTTTATAAATTTAAAATAAATAGTTTTAACGTTATTTAAGAAAATATATGAAACATTCTTCTTATCTTCTACTGGACCGATTGAGTTGAAATTTGGTACACATATGTAGGTCGGTGACCCAAAGACGGATGTGCAACACGTAAATAAATGACTTTTGAACATGGGGGTCATTTTTGAGAGGCAAATTAGATAATTAAAAAAAAGTTTCACAAACTGTACCGTGTGACATATCAAATGGAAGGGCTCGTAGTAAGGGTCTCAAATATATTTTTTTTATAATTTTAAAATAAATAGTTTTAAAGTTATTTAATAAAATAAATGAACAATCGACCATTCCCTTAACCCCGAAACTACTGGGCCTAAAATTTTCAAAAAAATAGTGAATGTCGAGAGTCACCCATAGTTCACAGGAAAAACCTAAACAGTCTTAAAGTACTCACGGAAAACGGAATAGTACGAAATCCTCATCTCGCGAGTTCGACTCGCGCTTGACCAGTTTTTTTTTTCATTTTTCGTGATCAATGAAGGTTTGTGGACCACTTTTGCACATTTCGCACATATTTCTTCATGCACCCCCTATACGGAGGAATAAATTATAAAAACTTGGCTAAAAGTCATCAAAGTTTGAATAAGATTTTTCATAGAAATTAGAAATATTCGAGACGTAAATGCATTTTGCATCCAACAGTCTGCTCGTCTGCGGATGAAAAAGGAGACAAATTGAAGAACTGGTAAACCATCACAATGCTCAAATATTTACAGGTCTCTAATAGGCTAAATAAACCTAGTAAAATTATAAAGCAGACATAGTAGATTGCAATTTATTAAATTAAATAAAATACAGCTAAACAGGTACACATAATACTGTGTGATGGCGCGGTTAATCAGAAGCCAGACGCCGTGAAATTGCGCGCTTGCATTTAAATTTCCCGGCGTTCCCAACTTGCCAAGATGAATTTGCACTAATTTAATTGTTCTCAGACTTTTCCACAGTTTTCTTCACCGTAGCTGCGAAGGTTTTTTTTTATTATTTCTATTTTTAATCCACTTTCATTAATCATGTGAATATAATAGTATTATCTCATCTACTTTTAAAACACTTACTCCACAAAGTGAGGTTAAATCTTCATATTTTTAATTTCCGCAACTTTCTTACAAACTTGTCATTCTGTATGCATTTACGGTTTGTTCTTAGAACTGGTAGCTTGAGCGCAAAATTAATTATATTTATGAAATATTATGAACCACGTTAGTGTATTTGCCATGTGTGTGTGTGAGAGGGCAATAACTTTCAAAAGAGTTAATTGATTTCAACTAAATTTGGCCCACGTGTTGAAATCCATCACCGCAAGAAGCCTATTTAAAATGGGCCTAATCGGGCCATTTTAAGGGTAGTTTTTAGGGGTTGAAAAAAGTTTTTGGGCCCCAAAATACCGAAAAAATTCTCCGAATCGTTTCAAAATTGAAATTTAACCCTCTGACAGTAATTAAAATGTGCCCTTAATAAAATTTAATAAAATCGGCCCTACAGGACCGGATTCAATATTTTTAAGAAAGACTAGTTTGCAGATAGTGAATTATTTACTGAAAGGTGCATGTAACTTGGTATAGAGGTTCGATTGATAATAATATTGCAATCAAGAAAAAAATGTTATTGAAGGGGTGTATTAAGGAGTCAAATTTTTTATTTTGCCCAAAACCCAAGTTAAATTCACATAATAAAGCCACAGTACCTGTATTAGCAGCAAATACACTATATTGTTGGCAGGGTTTTAGCACTGCGACTCGGGTTTTTAATTATTACAATACAATCTGTCACTGTCAGGAAACGAACCCGAATCTTCCACTATCGCGACGGCTGAATTACCAATTATTCTACAGTTACACATTTCTAAACAATCAACACCTCTTTAATAACACACATTTGCAACAGTATTTCATATCCTCAGAGAGCTAATTTTACATTAAATACTGTTAGAATATGAACCTTCACTTTTGATTCAAAATTCCACTTAGCTCTCGGTCAAGTGAAGATTCATATACTTACAGTGTCTAATGAAATATTAGCTCTCGGAGGATATGGAACCCCCCCCCCTGATTTCCGAAACTACTGAGCTTAAAATTTTGAAAAAAAAAAATACAGAAAATAGTTTTTTACTTATAGATTACAGAAAAACCTACAAGAAGTTTATGGTGTGAACATAACGTGGTAAATCTTTCAATCCATGCGAGGTCAACTCGCACTTGTTCCTTTTTTTTGAGACAAATGTCCTGAAAACACGTTTTTACCAAAAGCTCCGGAACACCCACGAAAAATCGAATTTCGAGATAAAGGTCCTGTCAGTATGTTAGCAGTAAGTCGAATAGAGGTTTATATTTTTTTTGTAAACAATGCATTTTAATTCGCTAACTAACCAGCGAAATTTTTTAGAGATATTGTGTTCATTATTCAACAAATAAAAGAATGAAATAATTAGTAATATAAAAAATGAAAAGTTGAACGCAGACTGAAAATAACAAAAAAAAAGTATTTTTAATAACATTGTGAAGAGTAAATAGCTTCATTTTCCATTAAGAAAATTAAACCGTTTCTTAGAGGACAATAATTGAGGAAAGCAAAACTTCAAGAGCCACCATTACGAAGAATTTTTGTATGTAGACAGATTTTTATTTTTACTTTTTTATATGAATTATTCATACTGGTTTTTATTACGGGGATAATATTGAAATTTCATGTAAGCTTTACTGATCTTATATACAAGTTGTCTCAACAACACGATTTTTATACTTTTGGAACACTTTGTGTATTCAAAACTAACTGCCACCCGCGGCTCCGCACGTGATTAAGATTAAACACGGGAGCGACAACAGCAATGGAGCTCAGCAGCATCAACAAAAGTGGAGCCTTCCACCGTATTATAATTATAATTTTATAATTAAAGAGTAAAGAAAGAAATAATTTATTACTCGGCATTGTACTATAAGTCGTAACTCGTAGATATAAAAATCATTCGAATAATTTTGTATAACCTCTCGAAACATCTCGAATAGTCCGCCAATTTTCACTCGAAATATCTTATATTTAATTAATATATACATTTTTTTCTGCATTCTTAAACATTTGTAATTTGATAAAATTTCCTGAGAACATTCTCGACCAGCAAACAAACATAGACACTATAGACCAGTCAAATTCAAAGTGTGTTCTGCGGAGCCCTGGGGCTTCGCTACACCTCTGCGAGGGCTCCACTGAAATAATAGCAACCAAACGAACGAAACACTGACTTAAACAGTTCTTCAAAAATACAAAAAACAACTTCATACCTCTCATTAAATGGAAACAATAATAATAATAATGGGTTTAATGTCCGTTTCTCGACTTTATGTCATAACAGACGCCATTCGCACCATTACTATTTTCCATCTACCACACTTCCCGTTATTTTTCTACATTTTTAAAACTTCAACTTATGTAATAGCAATGGGCGAATGAAGGAATTATAGGAAATTCGGATAAGGTAGGTAATTTTTGAACTAGGAGTTTGATAGGCCATGGCCTCAAATAAGGAACCATCTCGATATTTATCTGGAATTAATTGAGGGAAACCATGGAAAACCTCAATCAAGATGGCCGGTACAGGAATTACCGTTTCTCGGCGAGAGGCAGTAGGAAAAAGTCTCAGCCACATCTGCCCCCGCCGGGATTCGAACCCGGACCTCCCGAATGCAAGTTTAGTGCTGTCACCACTACTCTACCCAGCTCGGTCAAAAATGGAAACAATTTTATCAATTTCTAGTGGAATCAATACAGTGTTATGTAAAGAACGTATTTTTGTATAATTTCCATTAAAGAACCAGGTTTCACTTATTTATAAAAAGTATAAGAACCGCTGCTTCAGACAAATAAATGCATAATACATCACATGTGTAAACAAATGAACTACATTATCGGTATAGACGCTGATGACCTCAGATGTTGAGCGTCTATAATCTACAATTCATTCATACATTATCGGTAGTATTTGGCACTGTGACAAAGTTCAGAATATTCGAGATAAATAAAATAACAAAACGTAGTCGAAATAAACGAAAGTAACTCGTTCTTTAACTTTAAAATTTTAATATAAAATGAGAATGTTATTCTACACAGTAATTACAATTATTATTAATCGCGAATTAAATTCCTAGCGTGTCGATTCATATTTCCAGTAGACTTGTTCGCAGCAGGACGGTTTTATTTTCCCCCAAAAGCCACTCAGTCATTTTCTTTTCTCATTAAATCCGTTGTCTTTCTCCATATTTTCATCAAAGTGACAGCTCTTCCTGAGGTCCGTTCCCTGATTAACCTACTTCTATCTTTGTCACACAAAAACTTCACTAAAGAATAACGCACAATGACAAAACCATTTTCTCAATTAAAACAGAAAACAAAACAAATAAATACACTTACGACATTTGTTACGGGGGTTATTACAAAAAAATTAGAGTTAAAAAAAACTAAAACAACACGCTTTTCTGAACTAAAAAATGCAAAATAATTTGACAACAAAATAAGCGTGGAGTGCTATAATTACTTAAATTTTCATGAGAGCTCTACGTTTACAATTAGCTAGTAAATGAAAAATTTATGACCGATATTAAGCACTCCACGCTTTTTACAGTAAAGTTTATTTTGTTCTCAAATTATTTTGAATTTTTTAGTTAATAAAAGCGTGTTGTTTTAGTTTTTTAAACTATAATTTTTTTTATTCTGAAGGTCCTGGTCAGGATAATGGGACAAACTAATTAAATTATTGTATTGTCGTCGGTCCTTGATAAGTATGCAAATTTTCAGTTGAATCTGACGTTTTGAAGTAGGTAAGTTTTTTATCTTGAAGGTTCTGGTCAGGATAATGGGACAAACTTATTAAGTTATTGTATTGATGTCGGTTCTTGATAAGTGTGCAAAGTTTCAGTTGAATCTAACGTTTTGAAGTAGGTAAGTTTTTTTATCCTGAAGGTCCTGGTCAGAATAATGGGACAAACTTATTAAGTTATTGTATTGACGTCGGTCCTTGATAAGTGCGCAAAGTTTCAGTTTAATTTGACGTTTTGAAGTAGCTAAGCTTTTTTTTTATCCTGAAGGTTCTGATCAGGATAATTGGGCAAATTTATTAAATTATTGTATTGTCAGCCACGCTCCGCTCAATTGAACAAACTAGACAATCATTCGCAGTCGTCAGTTTTTTGCAGAAACAGTATACTACTGAAGCATTTTGTATGGCCACTGAAAGATCATATTTGTTTTTCGAATAAATAATGCACTTAAGGCTGTCGGAACACTCTGAATTTAAGTAAAAAATAGAGCTTCGGCTGTCAACTGATTGTAGACTTTTTCGTCAACATTCTGCAAAAATTCTTTCTCTATAAAGAATCAGGTCTCTAATGGACTACTTTTGTTATTTATGTACGATTTACTAGAAAAAAGTTGGCATTAATTGTACCAAGAAAATACACGTTTTCAATGTCATACTACGACCTTATTCGTATTTATTTCACAAAACTGTTCCATCACAAACCTAAAGGGACTCTTCCTTTTTCGGAAAAGTTTTTTGAATCTTCAAAATATTTCTTAAACTTAGAGTAATCAATTGACAGCGGCACTCTTGCAACATGTTTTAGCCTCGTAGTTGACACCAGCCAAAAATTAAAACGTGCGGATGATTTGAGCGAGACAGAGCTAAAGAAGGTCACACCCACAATATGTCTTTTGCCTACCTCGCCCCTTACCGCTGGGTCTCAGCACCAACAAAATTCAGAGCGTCCCGACAGCCTTAATACATCGCGTATTAATTAGTTCAATTTTTAATTATTTTTCGCATGAAAATAAACGCTACTTTGATGTAAAACCTTCTTTAAGAGCAAATGAGAGAGTGAGAGGAGACAGTAACGGACTATATAATGTAGTACGTTCGACGCAATAATTTCCCTGGAGAAATCACGACACCAAACACAGCATTGTGGCTCATTTGCGGAACCATTTAAACAAATCACTTTATTTCTTTTGATTACATTACCACTCATAACATATGCGCTACTGCCTTCAATTTAATGAAAATATTAATGATTAGCTTCAAACACTTAAATCTGCAACGTTTTCAAATGATCGTTTAATTTTACATCACACGTTCCACTCATATTTATGCTGGGTTGCAGAAAGGATTGTCAAATAATTTGATTTGACAATGACCTTAGATTGAGAACACACATATTTCTCCATAAGAAAAGTATTGTAGAATTTTAATTCGATTCTGTTCGAAAAATAATTGATCGATAGATAGATAGATTTATTGGTTTCCGTTATACAAAAAAGTAATTGTTAAAAAACACGTCAAAGAATACAATGTGTTAGGGAGCATCGTTCACCTCTAAAAATCGTTGTACGAATAGAGACACTCTTTTATCAGATATTTGTAAATTATTTTTTCAAACATTTTTAGACTTTTGCTTCGAGTGTTCAAAGATAATTTATTAAAAAATTGTAAACCTACATAATTCGGACCATATTTGGGTTTTTTTGTCGGAAAAAAAGGAACGACAAGATACTCTTTTCTTCTTGTATTGTACTGACATATGATTATTAAATTTGTCTTAATGTTTTTCAACGAATAATACACAGTTATAAATATACTGAGCTGGTAGAGTTAAAATATTTAGTTTGGAAAACAAAAGCTTGCAACTGTCGCGCTGCTTTGCATTACAAATAATTCTAATTGCCTTTTTTTTTGTAAAATAAACTCTTTATGTGCATAGGATTGAAATGATATTTTTTCTAAGCTGTGTTTACGTGTATTTAACATAGTTTTTTACATAATTTTTACTTCGAAACGATTTTTTCTACGCATTTTAATCAAAATTTGACTTGAAAAACGACCTTTTTCTGTGCAGTTCAAGCATTTGTTTTTGTGTGAATACAATCTACTGTTGTACATGACAGGGAGTTTGAATGCGATATTAGACTGCTCTTGCAAGTATGAAAACTGTAATTATATTATCACAATTTAAGGTCATTGTCAAATTCATTTTTTTGACAATATTTTGTGCAGCCCAGCATTAGCTTTAAATCTAGAATAAAAAAAAACATTTACTGTTGGGCCCATTTTGGTATACAATATGTCACTACAAAAGAAGAACACTTAGTTACAAATTTCATGTAACAAGTAAGTTTAATAACTTCATATTATTGGATCTTTTTGAGACAAAAATAGTCTGTATTGTTGACCACAACATTGTTTTGTTTTGAGTTTCTATTAGCTGCGTATATGAAACAAACAAGTGAAATATAATTTTCAATAAGTTTTTTTTTTTTATTTTTTAACGGGAAATTGGACAGTTCAATTTTAATATAGAAAACTAAATTAAAAAATTGCGACGTTTCGTTAAATCTTTATAACTTCTTCGGGCAGAATTTTAATTAGTTAACCATAACATTAATAAAATTTAGATATTTAATAAATAAATATTTAATAGTAAATATTTAAACAAGCTGAAATTATGTAATTTTTTTTTCTAAAACAAATTTCAAACAAATACTTAATTATAATGGACGTGAACAATATTGAGAATAATTTTCAATCTCGTTGTGATCAGACTTCGTCTTGATTAAATCAAATTTGATTGTGTTTTATTTATTTATTTTTTATTCTGTATAAAGATCAAATCGATTGAAAAGTAAAATTCAGAAATGAATATAAATTCAACGAAAGCTTTGGAACGTACAGACTTATTAATGGCTGATAGGTGATTGAAATTTTGAACCCTTACCGAAATATCACACCCTCACAAAGGTTTTCACTTAGTCATCGCCACAGTTGTTAATATCGAGCAAGGAATAATTAAGGGCCGTCATTGTAACATTTCAAATAAGTAAATCATCGGCATCTATGTCGGTATTAATAGCACGGAATCTAGTTGAATGCTAAAATATAAATCTGTTCAAATTTATTTTTTGTGCAATTTAAGGTGACATCCCTCGGACTATAAAATATTTTCTAGGAAAATTTCGAGTTATCGTCTCAAAAATTAATTTTATTACTGTTTTTATTACTATTAATTTTATGAGCACTAAGCTTCATAAAATGTGGCTTGCCACTTAAAAATTTCGAAAAATATATTTTTGTCCTAATAATTCAATCAAAAAACGTGATATTCGTCCATATTTCTTTACAGCACGTAACGAGATTTCCTATTACAGAAGGCAAATTAACATTTTGAAGTTTTTTCTTTAGAAACTTATGTTTAAAATACTGACAAAGGCTTGCTGAATATTTTTGTTTAAATTTAGTTTTTTCTGTACAAAAAATCGCGTAAAACATGTTTATTTTCTCGTTTTTATTTAATTTTAAGTCTTTTATTTAAATTACATAAAATATAAAAACTTGGCTGAAAGTCATATGGGAAGAATTCTACATATACCTACTAATGTATTTTGAAGCATTAACATCAAAGATCAAATAAGATTTTTCAAAGAAATCAGAAATTTTCGAAATGTGTGTAAGTGCATTTTATATGCACACACCTATACATTCAACTGGTCGTAAGATGGACCTATTCTGGTGAAAAAGGGAGCACACTATGAACAGTTGGTACTGTTATAATATGTAAATCACGCAATTCAGGAAGAAACAGGTAGATTTGGTTTTTACTAAACTCTATATAGTGAAAACCAATCATAACTTAGGTCGTTATGTACCTGGTGCCATCTACGTTACGCTTGTCATGTGCCCCATGTCTATTATATCTTTTATTTCTAAGATATACTTTTCTAATTATGCCGTTCATCCACTGGATTTCGACTGGGTCAGTTGAGTTAATTATAATGACCTTGAGTTGCTTTGGTAAAATAATAATAATTACCAATAGACAAAGATATTTATAACGGAATTGAATCCCAGAGATTGTAAAAGAAAGCAAGGAAGAAACAAGAAAAGATGGATGGACGATATAAAAAGCTGGAAAATATTGGCGTTGTAAGTAAGAAGGCTCGGAAAGAAATGGGGGAGGGCTTTACCCATTAATGGGATGTGATAAGCTATATTATTAGTGTATTTGCCATATGGCAACATACACTATTGGCGTCGGTCGGATGGCGGGACCTAGGGGTCGGACCAAAATTTCTCGACGTTTCATAACCTCCTAAACACTTTGGCACCATTTTTAAAAATGTTTATATATATATGTATATATATATATATATATATATATATATATATATATATATATATATATATATATATATATATATATACGTATATATAAATATATGTGTGCGGGCAATAACTTTCGAAAGAGTTAATTGATTTCAACTAAATTTGGCCCACGCGTTGAAATCCATCACCGCAAGAATTTAACCGTCTGGTAGTAATTAAAATGTGTCCCTAAAATTTTAATAAAATCGGCCCGACAGGACCGGATTTACAAATTTTGTGAAAACACTATTTTGCAGATAGGGAATTTTTTACTGAAAGGTGTATATAATTTTGTATATAGGTTCGATTGATAATAATATTGCAATTAAGAAAAAAAAAATGTTATTTTAAGGGGTGTATTAAGGAGTAAAATTTTTTATTTTGCCCAAAAACCAACTTAAGTTCGCATAAAAAAGCCACACTGCCTGTATAGCAAATACACTATATTGTCGGCAGGGTTTTGGCACTGCGACCCGGGTTTTTTTATTATTATAAAATATACAAAAGAATTAAGACTTCATGATTTTTCAGGAGTAGTTTGGAAAATCCATTATCTTTCTATAAAAGTAGACCAAAACCCGAATTAAAATCAATCCTTTATTTATTTTAGACGGTCGTTTCGGCTATTTGAGGCATCCTCAATATTGCTCACATATAAGTTTTATTGATGATGGCAAATGTATTTTGGTCTACTTTTTTATTAAGATAATTAAGACTTATTGTTGATCCGAGTTGAATTTTACTGGGTGTCAACAAGCTGAGTAAAATTCAATTCTGATTCTTGGTGACTATTAATACGAAAACAAGTCTTGAGTATTCGCTGGACATGTCATGTTATAATAATGAAGACGTATTGTTTGAATAGTAGGCTGTGAACTGTACTTTTACAATGCATGTATGAATGCGTGCTGCACTAATTATTAGCGCAACCGAAGATGGATGAGCATCAAGATTAGACGCTGCAACAACCAATTGCTGCCTTCTTTATTTATGCAGCCCCATGCACTCTACACAACATTTTCATAGGCGTAGATTATAAACTTGTTTAAATCATAATTGAGTTCTTCCATTTATTAAGATCTTGAAGCAAAGATCTCCGACAAAATAATTTTTTGCGTCATGGTTCACATTTTCGTCTTTGCTTTCAGAGTTACAAAGGATGGTTTCACCTTAATATGTTCGGAATGAATGGTTTTAAGGACATGGGGACGTGACAAGCGTAACGCAGGTAGCAGCAGGTACATAACGACCTAAGTCATGATTGGTTTTCACTATATGCGGTCTAGTCATACTGAAAATCACATTTCATTACGTTTTGAGGGTAGGTTAATCAGAATATGATCTTATTTTAGACAGGAATTCTAGATTCCATCAATCATTCTTCTTAGAACAACAAAAAGCGAAATAGATTATACTGCTGCTAGTTATCTTAAGATTGAAACACAATTATATTTTTTTTCTAATAAAATTAATAAAAAATAGATTACAGTAAAAAATGAGAGAAATGAGCAATATAAGTTTCAGAGTTGTAAATAATAATAAACCCATTTGCAATGAAGAATTTAACAGTACATTAATTTAAATATTTGTCGTCATTTTCTCATTTCGGCACTAATGTTTACGTTCCAAAGAAACAGAGGACTCTAATAACAAAAGAGCGCTGTAGTTTATAAGTATTGTAGATCAAAAGGACCTAGATAACCGAACGTCGGTTTAACCGATTTCTTCAATATTTTGTCGATGTTGCATTTTAGCTTCCCATATTAACCCCGGAAGCCCAGGTTATGTGGTTGTTTTAGTTAATTTTATTTTGTCATAGAAATATGCAGCCGTTTCTTAGAGTCTTAAAAAGTTCGTATTATTCTTATTTTGAGTTTATTCGAAGTAGAGTCGGTTCAAAATATCTCGCAAATCGAGTTTTTACAGTATATAACCAAAATGATTAAATAAGTAACAAGCTTACTCATTTTCGTTAATAAATCTATATCTTTTTAGGAAATCTGCATCCCGACATTTGTTCGGAATTGCTGCAGCAGACTAAAGGTTCACACCCACTGAACTGAATCGACCCGGGATGTTGTCGAGTTGATCCGAGCCGACTAGTGCATGGGAACTCATTTGACTTCATATATCCCAAAACTGCCGATTGTGCCAAAGCCGATCCAGTAGGTGTAGTACTTAACAGTGTTGGATCACTTTCACACAGTTTGTGCTGTGGCCCAGCGGTAAGAGGCGAGGTAGGCAAAAGACATAATGTGGGTGTGACCTTCTTTAGCTCTGTCTCGCTCAAATCATCCGCACGTTTCAATTTTTGTCTGGTGCCACACAACGAGGCTGAAAGATGCTATTGCAAGGGTGCCGCTGTCAATTGATTACTCTAATTTTTGGAAATATTTTGAAGATTTAGAAAACTTTTCCGAAAAAGGAAGAGTCACTTTAGGTTTGTGATGGAACAATTTTGTGAAATAAGTACGAATAAGGTTGTAGTGTGACATTGAAAACGTGTGTTTTTTTGGTACAATTAACGCCAACTTTTTTCTAGTAAATCGTAGATAAATTACCTAGATTTGTCCTTTATTAGTGTATTTGCCATATGGCAACATACACTATTGGCGTTGGTCGGATATATATATATATATATATATATATATATATATATATATATATATATATACGTATATATATATATATATATATATATTTATATGTGCGGGCAATAACTTTCGAAGGAGTTAATTCATTTTAACGAAATTTGGCATACATGTTGGAATCCATCACCTCACGAAGCCTATTTAAAATGGGCCCAATCGGGTCATTTTAAGGGTGGTTTTTAGGGGTTGAAAAAAGTGTTTGGGCCCAAAAATACCGAAAAAATTCTCAGAATCATTTCAAAATTGAAATTTAACCTTTTAGTAACAATTAAAAAGTGCTCCTAAAATTATAAGCAAATCGGCCCGACAGGACCGGACTTACAAATTTTATGAAAACACTAGTTTGCGTATACGAATTTATTTACTGAAGGTCATATTTAATTTGGTGCAGATGTTGGATTGATAACAATATTTCAACTAATAAAATTATTATTGTAAGGGGTGTATTAAGGGGTTCTTTTTTTTTTATTTTGTCCAAAAACAAACTTAACTTCATGTAATAAAGCCACAGTACCTGTATTAGCAAATACACTATATTGTCGGCAGGGTTTTGGCACTGCGACCCGGGTTTTCTTCCTTATAGAGATTTTTTTTTGCAGAATGTTGACGAATAAGTATACAATCAGTTGACAGCTGCAGCTCTATTTTTGGCTTAAATTCAGAGCGTTCCGACAGCCTTAAACCTTCTTTCAGCACAAATAAGTGCATATCTCGACAAAGGAATCATATCAGGCCGTGCTAAATATAAGCCGGCAGCTCTTAGTATTAAACGGCAATTTCTATGTAAATCAAAGCTTACGGACTAAGTTTAATCCCGAAAGTAATATATCATCTAATCCTCAAAGATCTAAGTCCAGGGTCTATTTATCTATGTATGTGTAAAGAATATGAGCACACTAATGTTCTATTATTCTGACATGGATATTATAAATGAACACAACTTGTAGATGACTTCATTACATGCCTCGTGCACAAAACGCTCAACGTTTTCAGTATTATTATTATTATTCACTTGCATAAGACTGCTTATACTTAAGGTGTCTGATCCCTCAGATTGTAAAATATGCTCTCGGGAAATACCAAACGTTGGTCGCAAAATTCATTTTATTGCTGCTTTTATTAGCTGTGATTAAGCTTCATAAAATTTGGCTTGCTGCTGAAAAATTTCTGAGTGTCAACCAAATCGAAGCCACTTTTTAAAGTTTAACTTCTTTAGAAACGTATCTGTTTGAAAAATGTAAGAAATCGAGGGGAAGTTGAATAAACAAATAAAGGGGAAGTTAGTTTGTTTCCTAAATTACATGAAACTGACAAGGACAGAAGTTTATAGTGTCGCAAAATAGTAAGTATCAAATCGAAGCCACTTTTTGAAGTTTAACTTCTTTAGAAACGTATTTGTTTGAAAAATGTAAGAAATCGAGGGGAAGTTGAATAAACAAATAAAGGGGAAGTTAGTTTGTCTCCTAAATTACATGAAACTGACAAGGACAGAAGTTTATAGTGTGTTGCATTTTGATTCATAAACTAGTAAAATAAGGATCAACATATAAATTCAGTGCTTGAGAATCTGACGTTTAAAATTACGAACAATTGAAGTACAAAATAATTTCTGTAATTTTAGTAATAATCTGCAATATGAATGTCGAGTGTATATTTTTTGACAAATACGATTAAAATGTCAATTTTAAATTGTCTCACAACGGTCACCTAGCAGATTTACGTTTAATCATCCACCTAAGGTCAGAACCGGATTTAAGAAAAAAAATACTCAGACACAATTTCTTCAATTCGTTCTGCGATCCATCCACAGAGTCTAAACTCTGTGGATGGGTCGCAGACAGTGGCGGATTTACCATTAGGCCCGTGAGGTCCAGGCCTAGGGCGGCATGATTTTAGGAACGACAAAATTTTAGAGACGACAAACTTTCAGAAGTAAATAATGTTAGGACAGTCGAAATTTAAAAATTAATTTAATTAATTTATAATCAGTTGCCCAAATTTACGGTTCTCTGGCTTCATTAGATGTTTAGTTTCAATAATCACTTTCCCATAGAGCAAAAAGGGCGCTATATCGGACGGGGCCTAGGACGGCATCGAACCTAAATCTGCCACTGGTCGCAGACCGAATTGAAAACATCGCGTAGTGGATGTTAGAGTATTTCCCAAGGTCATTAGACACACAGGTCACCTTGTTAATGAATGACGTCAGCAGGAAGACCGTTTAATATTTTTATCGTTCCGTTGGATAATAGTGGTGGCATGACCCACTACTATCCAACGGAACGACGCCACTTCTGTAAAGATCTAATAACCTTGAGTTATTCTTACGTTTCTATTCTTTAGAGAATTAAGGGAAACATTGTTTCCAACGAGTGAATAGTTTGAAAAAGCTGTTTGTACAATTTGAAGTAGTAATTCCTAAGAGTATTAGATACGCAAGTCACTTCGTTAATGAATGGCGTCGGTTGGAAGATTATTCAATATTTTTATCAACCACGCAATATCAATTGACAGTCTACTGGATGACGTCATCCAAGGGGTCACTTCCGTATTTAAAGACCTTGAGTAGTTCTTATGTTACTAATTCTTAGAGAATTGAGGGGAACATTGTTTTCAACGAGTGAATGTTTTGGGAGAGCTGTCTGTACATTTTTGAAGTTATGGTATTACACATTAACATTGTCACATTACACAGCTTTGATTTATAAAGGACACACTGTAGAGTAGTACAAAAGTAAGAAGAGGGCTGCATGTGGATTTGTTTGTGCGAAAAAGCAGCAGCGGACCTTTGCAACAATGTAATCACTGCAGTTAACTGATATTGAAATTTATAATAGAAAACAGTATCACGGGTAATTGGAATAAAAATAAATCAATTTAAACACTAATTGATTGCAACGTTTCGTCTTTTATTGAATTAAGACTTTTTCAAGCTCTCAATATGCTTAAATGATAATTAAACTATGATATAATAAGCAATTTCGCATTACAAAAAACAATTAAAAATAATAATGATTCCAGTTACCCGTGATACTGTTTTCTATTAATATCTGGAATTGAACTTTAAAGATGAATTGAAATTTATTTTAAAAAGTAATTCAGAAATCTTTTGTAACAGCTGTTTTAGTCGTGCAAATGAAAAATAATTTCGTTCTTTTATATTAATTACTTGTCTTAAGACTCTTAAGTATTATTATCTGGTAGGCTAATTATCTTAATTATTGTATTTTTTTATAATTTTGATGAATTAGTTACACCGTAATACATTCTGAGTAATTCATTAAAATAACAACATAATTAAAACATGATTACGGTTTGAATGCTACAAAAAAATTAATTCATTTAATCCTGAATAATAATCGCCGCATTGTATTTTTAATTTATAATTTTTATTAATAAACCTAGTGTTTATTAACCTATTCGAGTATTTCTAGAAGCTATGCGTATTCAAAGATTTTTTCTTTTTAATTTTGTGAAACTTTAAATATGTACAACTCCTAAATCAAAAGAGATACAGAACACGCTGGTCACCTTTGGCACCCACTAAAGGTGACCAGCGTGTTTTTTTCTGCAAGCATGATGACTTTGATAAAGTTCTGCGAGTATTCAAATTTTATCAAATATTGTATTTTGTAGTTGTTTGAGCCCATTTAATTCGTTATATAATCTATTACAAATAAATAAACGAATATATACGTAGTGAGTTCATTTTATGTATGTATATCTGAAACGTAATGCTACTGTCACTCGTTGCCGCTCGTTTTAACATAATGCCATAACTCGTATATAATAACTGCATTCACGTTCTAGATATAGAAAGTACTATTTTATATTTCGGGTGTTTTTTTCAAAACTTTGAATGGATTTTTTTGTTGATACACCAGTTGAATCAAAAAAAGTTTTAGGCAAAATTTGTTGGGTTTTGAGGGGGAAATAATTTACACGTAATACAAACCCCCTTCCCCCCTTGGCAGGGTGGGTAACTTTTGTTTTTTAAATGAAAACCCCCGATTTTTATGATTAAATTTATTTGTGTAAAAATGACCAGCTTTAAAATTTAATTTAATTTAATTTAATCATAAAAATCGGGGGTTTCCACTTAAAAAACAAAAGTTACCCTCTCCGCCTGCCGAAGGGTGGGGAGAGTGGGTTGGTATTACGTGTAAATTATTTCCCCCTCAAAACCCAACAACTTTTGCCTAAAACTTTTTTTGATTCAAGCGGTGTATCATCTATTCAAAGTTTTGAAAAAAACACCCGGTATATATTTTGTATGTAAAAAATGTATTTAAAAAACACGAAAAATAAAACCGAAAGTAAAGGACCAGAGTCGAATGGTCGATAAAAATGTAAAAGTGGTCCCCATAACAGTGAGTTTAAATAAGTTTTCTAAAAAACATTTTTTTTGATTGTTTGTAGTACTTAGGTATTTTAGAAATTTATAACATTTAGGATCAGCCCAAAAATCAAACACAATTATTTTGGTGGTTAAACTATTTTTGGCATTTTTGCCCACTTTTTTTGTATTTTTTCCATTATTATCGATAAGTACCACCCAAAATAATTGTGTTTAACTGCTGGAGAGAAGCTAAATATTATGAATTATTAAAATAAGTATAAGGAACCATATAACAATTAATGCATTTTTTTTTTTTGAAAACTTATTAAACTCACTGTTATGGGGGCTATTTTCACACTTTTATCGACATTAGTCCTTTTAGGTATAGTGGCAGTGTCACAAAACGTAGAAATAATGCATATTTCATTTTTTATTTTTTAATATTTTTTATTTATTATGCATTGCTGACCATTTCTAAAAGTTCAATTTTCATGGTGCTAATTAAAACCATTTTGTTTCAATTATATAAATCAAATGATATAAATAAATTTTCAAAGTTTCAGAATTATTTTTCTAATCTTATGTTGTCTCTTCTGTAATATTTCCAAGGACATAGTCAACATTTTAGTCTTAAGACCGGCCCTGGAAATACATTTGTCTAAGTCTAAATTTTTAACAAAACTAGTGTAGCGTTCAAATGGAAACAATATTAATGGACATAAGAACAATACATCAAAATGATAATCATAATGATTCATGGCAGTACTTTTTAAATGATAAAAATATTATGAAGACGTAACGCTATATATACGTTTCACGTTATCATGCATCATATAATATTAATAATAACGACATAATAATTTGTCTTATTTATATGTATATAGTTATAACAATATGTCATAACTCAGAATTATAATTTTAAATAGATATGAGATAAGACCGATTGCTATTAATTATTTTCGAACAAAAATAGCCGTCATCATTTGAAAAAAAAATGTGAGAACTTTTTTAATTTATTCTTCAGGTAACTGTTTACCCGTTGTTCAATATGTTCCATTTTTCATCAGCATATATATCTTACGATGCATGTAAAATATACTCACGTTTCGGAGATTTCTAATTTCTATGAAAAATCTTATTCAATCTTCAAAATAAAATAAAAATATGTATCATTCTTCCCATATGACTTTTAGCCAAGTTTTTGCAGTTTATTTGCTCTAAATAAATTAGATAAAAAAAACTCAATTTGGAGAAAATAATTCAACAAACCAAAGTCAGTATTTTTAACATAATCTTGTAAAAATAAAACTTCTAAATGTTAATTTACATTCCCGTAATTAGAAAACTCGTGACTCGTTCTAAGGAAGTATTGCCGGAAATCACGTTTTTTTTATTCAATTTTTCGGGTAAAAGTATATGTTCTTTGAAATTGTTAAGTCGCAAACCAAATTTATTTTTTAATCACAGCCAGTAAAAACAGTAATAAAATGAATTTTGCGATAACAGTTCGAAATTTCCCGAGAGCATTTTTGATAATCTACAAGGGATGCCTGATCCCTTCTCGAGCTGTCAACAAACACATTTTTTTTTCGAAAATGTACATTTTGAGTGTACTATAATCATAAAACGTTTGTAACAAAAAATATATATTTTACAGGAAAACAGATTTTTTTTAATAAAACCTGCGCAGGGGCTTTAGGCTATATCACTTAAATAATTATACGGTAAGTATAATTACCATTTGATTACAAATTTTTGGTCACAAAAATAAAATTTAACAAAAACACGAGAAAAGGTTATGAACGCCGTTATGTGCTCAGAAAATTTGAAACCTCACACATGTGGACATTAACAAACTGGGATGACTCCACGAATATTCTAAATACAGATGGGAAAAACGGGTCTTTTTAGTGATCTGCATCTTTGCATCTGGACCGGTTCAAAAAGAGCCGAGTTCTGAATATGTTATACTGCAGTCACCCACTGAGTTACCTAGTTCAGTCAATCATATCACGACCTGTATAGAATCAAGAATGCATAGCCAAACATGTGATGCATGACAGATGCATCAAAGCAAGAACTGATACGTAAGTGTAAAATGTGCTTCTGTGTGTTAAGTGTTTCACTGAGCTATGCGGATCCGTTGATCCGTCGGCTCAAAAAAAAGTGAGTCGGCTCTCACGAATCTTCTGTCGGAGTCGGCTCTTTGAACCGGTTCAGATCTCAGTTACCCAACTCTAATTCTAAATGCTATCCATAACCTAATATTGAACAGAATTAAATATTTTACGCACCTCGTATAGTGTTTTTTAGACGCTTGTATTTTTAGAACAAAAAAAGAATAATTTCACGTTACTTCAAGCGTCAATATCCACATTCTACAGGTAGCAAAAAAATAATCATTTTTTTACATTTTTTTCTGAAATTTAATTTCCCAGTTGCCAGAATTGAAGGTAAAAGTTTAACTAAATACATGGCTTAAATAAACATTGCAAACGCGTCGTTTTAAGTAATTTACATAGCGTCGGTCGCCGAAATGTAAAACAATTATAAAACAGTAGCTGAATGAATGAACGAAGATGGATTATAGCGTACATATAATATACCGGGTGTTTAGGTGACTGATCCCTCAGATCATAAAAAAATATCTCGGGAATTTCGAACTGTAGTCGCAAAATTCATTTTATTAACAATGTTGGATAACTTTCACACACCTGGTGCTGAGGCCCAGCGGTAAGAGGCGAGGAAAGACATAATGTGGGTGTGACCTTCTTTAGCTCTGTCTCGCTCTAATCATCCGCACGTTTCAATTTTTGGCTGGTGCACACTACGAGGCTAAAAGATTCTATTGCAAGGGTTGCCACTGTCCATTGATTACTCTAACTTTTGGAAATATTTTGAAGATTTAAAAAACTTTTCCGAAAAAGGAAGAGTCACTTTAGGTTTGTGAGGGAACAATTTTGTGAAATAAGTACGAATAAGGTCGTAGTGTGACATTGAATACGTGTGTTTTTTTTGGCACAATTAATGCCATCTTTTTTCTAGTAAATCGTACATAAATTACAAAAGTAGTCCTTTGGAGACCTTGATTTATCCTTTATCTTCCTTATAAAGAAACAATTTTTGCAGAATAAGTCTACAATCAGTTGACAGCCGAAGCTCTAGTTTTCGCTTAAATTCAGAGCGTTTCACAAAATTTGGCTTGCTGCTTTTACATTTAAAAAATACATTAGTTTTCAATATACAATAGACATTTTACATGTCTAAACCAAGTCAGAAGATTTGGTTTTGGTTTCGGCTGAAAATTAAGTTTCGGCTGAACACTACTTTCTAGTTTATTTCTCGTCACTTTGAACCTTTCGACACCATAAGCGTCAAAATCATTAAAATAAAAAAAATGACATCTGGTATGCATTATCTACTCCACTGCAACATTATGTGTATTATTATTAGAGACTATCGTTGCATGAAATCACATAGGTAATTACATTATACATCATTTAGACTTTAATTAAATATTTAATTAAATGCTGGCACATCCGCGAATCCGCGGCGACAACGCAATATGAATCTCCACACATAAATCTAGCGGTGTACAAAACGCGGTAAATAGTCAACTATTTTCTTTGCCGTGGTTTGTATGTAGATCTAGATTTATGACGAATGCAAACATATTGCCCGTAGAAATAAACGAGAGCAATGACATTATAAGAGAGACAAACGATTTATAAGTATCGGTGATTGGCTAAACGAAATCAAGCTCCGCCCTATTTTCATCCCCACTCTTAATATTATTAAAAATACGTTCGATTTTTCACTCGATAAATTGAGCAGATTTTCGGTCACGTGAAAAGCGCGTAATTTAAATAATGGAGATGGGAACCGTCAAATTTTACAACTAGGGGCGCCAGCTATATAACGACCTCTGTCTGTGAATAGTTCATAGCAGTGTGTGCAAAATAAGTTTATTACAAATAACAAAATATTGACAACGCCGATGTGCTGTGTTTACCAATGTTCAAATAATTATAGAGATTTTGTATTTCCAAACGATCCGGAACTCAAAAATAAGTAGCTGTATGCTAACAGAAAGGAAAATACTACAGTCAAAGCCCTCTAAGTGCACGCTCTCTAAATGCACACGCTCTCTTACTGCACACGAACTCGCCCTCTAAGTGCACGTTCCCCAGCCCCCACTTCGAATAATCTGCGACCAATCACGTGCGACCGTAAGCGCGCTATTTTCAAACTTTCCATTTCCATCATATTCATAGAGTTTTAGAGATATTGTTTATAGCATCTGATTGAATAAAGATAGCTATAGGAGTTAGAAGAGTGGGGATGAAAAAGATCGTAGGGGAAGTGTGCACTTAAAGGATGGGCTCGGTTCCGAGCTGTGCACTTAGAGGGCTTTGACTGTAATTGGTTACTGGATTGGCTTAATGTAATTATGCTTCTTTACTATTTTATCCCCACTCCTGTGTATATATAAATCTTGAAGGAAATAAAACTACGAGTATTACAAACGAAAATAGTATTATGGGAACAGTTTTTTTCACAAATAAAATGTTATTGTTAGTGCCTTGCATTTCTAGAGAATTTGGAATTTGCAAAACACGGAGCAAAAGAAGCCATGTTCTATTTGTTATTTTATCACCTCTTCTCTGTAAGCAATAAGAGAAAAAATTTCGAAATAAACTCCACCTATATTTCATCCCCACTCTTCTTTGCGGGCTGTGAAAATCACAGAAACTAAATGAATTGTTTATAAAAATAATAATAATAATATTATTGCGTTTAACGTCCGTTTCTCGACTTTATGTCATAACAGACGCCATTCGCACCATTACTATTTTCCATTTACCACACTTCCCGTTATTTTTCTACATTTTTAGAACTTCAACTTATGTATTAGCAATGGGCAAATGAAGGAATTATAGGAAATTAGGATAAGGTAGGCAATTTTTGAACTAGGAGTTTGACAGGTAATCGGCCATGGCCTTAAATAAGGAACCATCTCGATATTTATCTGGAAATAATTGAGGGAAACCATGGAAAACCTCAATCAAGATGGCCGGTACAAGAATTACCGTTTCTCGGCGAGAGGCAGTAGGAAAAAGTCCCAGCCACATCTGCCCCCGCCGGGATTCGAACCCGGACCTCTCGAATGCGAGTCTGGTGCTGTCACCACTACTCTACCCAGCTCGGTTTGTTTATAAAAAAGCACACAGAAGAAGTATTTTGTTATTTTATCCCCTCTTCTCTGTAAGCAATAAGAGAAGAAAATTTCGAATTAAACTCCACCCCCTCCCCCTCCAGCTCCCTTTTCACTGACTTTGTGGGTTGTGAAAATAACAGAAGTTAAATGAATTGTTTCTAAAATAGCATACAGTAGAAGTATTTTTGTTGCGCCCGTTAAAATGTTCGTTTGCACTATTGCAGGATGAGAAGTGGCATACCACGGTGGTTTCAACAATCTAACAACTTTCATAATGTGGTCGGTTTTATTGTAGGATGTTGGTTTAGTTTTCAACTACGTGTGTTATTAATACATATCGCAGCATATACGGTCAGTTGTGGATGTAATATCAACGCGGAAACTGAAGGATTGGTTTAGTTGTACAAACAGTACATCCCTAATTTCGCATTGAGTACACACTCAGAAAAATCACGATCGATTATTGTCTTGGGAATAATCGAAAGCTTGCCATTCGATTGAATTTTTAATCGAGTGATTCATTCGAAATGATTCCTTCAACTGATGTATCATAATAATAGGTGTGTTGATACGATGCGTATGAATGTTTCAACTCTAGAATACATTTTGCTCTCGGTTTCTGTGCATTCAATATGATTATTTTAACGAATGTATTTTCGATTACGAGACTTGAAAGAGTCACCTATACAGAGTACTTCATAGTATAGACGCAGATAAAAGATGTAGGTAATCCTATTCAGTACTGTTCAATGCATATAAGCATCTCGAATGACTAGGATGTGATAGACCGGGAGATGGTGACACATTTTGGTAAGTCATTTCTTACAGTATGGCGCTTTTAGGGGGGTTCATATACGTAATAAGTGAGAGGAAAATGATGTTCTTACCGGTGGTGCGCGGGACGCAATGGCAGAATAATTAATTGAAATTGCTCGAAAATCCGGAGGTGTCAAACAATTTCTTTCACAAAATTTCTTCAATTTATCGTTATTTAAACAAAAAAAAACCCGGCGATCGCTATATGTCATACTTCTCCGGTGGGTGTTTAGGCCCGCCATACTTTTTTAAAAATGTTTTTTTTTTCTAAATTCATTTCTTACAGGCTGATTTTTTTTTTAAATAATTGTTTTTTATTAGTCTTGTATGGAAATCACCTTGCCATACCATTCCGACCGACGGTCCAAAATACCCGCCATACCCCCTCAAACATGTCACTTTTACATAATAATCATCATATTTATATTGTACCATAAACTGACCACGATTTAACTGCCATACTGAAAGAAATGGTTTTTCGAATTTTGAAAACTGACATGTTTGAGGGGGTATGGCGGGTATTTTGGACCGTCGGAATGGTATGGCAAGGTGATTTCGGTACAAGACTAATAAAAAACAATTGTTTAAAAAAAAATCAGCCTGTAAGAAATGAATTTAAAAAAAAAAAAAAAAAACATTTTCAAAAAAGTATGGCGGGCCTAAACACCCACCGGAGAAGTATGGCATATAGCGATCGCCGGTTTTTTTTTTTTTTTTTTTTTTTTTTTTTTTTTTTTTTTTGTTTAAATAACGATAAATTGAAGAAATTTTGTGAAAGAAATTGTTTGGCACCTCCGGATTTTCGAGCAATTTCAATTAATTATTCTGCCATTGCGTCCCGCGCACCACCGGTAAGAACATCATTTTCCTCTCACTTATTACGTATATGAATCCCCCTAAAAGCGCCATACTGTAAGAAATGACTTACCAAAATGTGTCACCATCTCCCGGTCTATGAGTGAAAACACAATTCATTCTGTATTTGCATTCGAAATGATTATTATAATGAATGGATTTTCGATTATGAGACTTGAGAGACTTGTCTGCATGCAGTGCTTCATGGAAGAGTTGCAGATAAAAGATAATCATATACATATAATAAATACTGTGAAATGCAGTAATTGAGAGAGACAATTACATGCAGTGTTTTAAAAGATAAAGAGAGAGCGTAGTATAATAGTTCCGTACGTAAAATTGTATTGTAAGTTGTAACGTATAAAAATCGTTCTAATGATTTTGAATAACCTCTCGAGACCTACGATCTAAATCAAAAATAATAGAATTATACCTTCGAACAAAAAGTTTGGGTTTTTTTAATATATTTTTTCCCAATTTTACATTTTTCTTTCTGTTTGTATTTGTAAAGAATTGTGTTTTATTTTTGTACATAATATGCATATTTTTTTGTTAATAAAGTTTTATCTTATCTTAACCTTTCGAGATATCTCGAGATTTTTTGAAAATCGAATAGTTTGACAATTTTCACTCGAAATATTCCATCTGTTAAACTATGAGTTTCGAAAGGTTAAATTCGGGATTTATTTATTGAATATAATTAATCATGTTTATTTTTTAATCGTCTGTATATAACATGAAGCTTGGCGCAACAGAATCTTAAAAGAAGTCTCTTCGATATATACATACCAATGCTTCGAATTATTATTTTGATTCGATGAATTTATGAAGACCAGTGCAGTGTAAAAGTTAATTGTAAGATTAAAATTGCCTTAACGAAAAATACTGTTGCTTATAAAACCAAAAATATACATAGACTCGCACAGTTCTAATTTACTAATGTATTTATAAATATAAAAAAAACCCGGGTCGCAGTGCCAAAACCCTGCCGACAATATAGTGTATTTGCTTATACAGGCAGGGTGGCTTTATTATGCGAACCTAAGTTGGTTTTTGGGCAAAATAAAAAATTTGACTCCTTAATACACCCCTTAAAATACCATTTTTTTTCATAATTGCAATATTATTATCAATCGACCTTCTATACTAAATTATATACAACTTTCAGTAAATAATTCACGACATATCAGATCTATTAAATCTTTTTCTTGTTTTAAAACGGCAGTTTTCAGTTTTTTGATAGATGCGGAATTTTATTCTTTGTCTGGCTATTTTAATTAACGTTTTTATTATTGTTGAACTTTTTTATTGTTAAACTTTTTATATTAATAACTCTTGTCTTTTTTTATACTCCTTTTTAAATGGTAATTTGTATTGACGTGTTACAAACGTTTGTCACTGTAACTAGTAAATATATATCTATCTGTAAAGTAGTGTTTTCATAAAATTTGTAAGTCCGGTTCTGTCGGGCCGATTTTATTAAAATTTTAGGGACATTTTTTAATTACTACTGGAGGGTTAAATGTCAATTTTGAAACGATTCTGAGAATTTTTTCGGTATTTTGGGGCCCAAAAACGTTTTTCAACCCCTAAAAACTACCCTTAAAATGGCCCGATTACGCCTATTTTAAACAGGTTTCTTGCGGTGATGGATTTCAACACGTGGGCCAAATTTCGTTAAAATCAATTAACTCTTTCGAAAGTTATTGCCCGCATATATATATATATATATATATATATATATATATATATATATATATATATATATATATATATATACGCATATATATATATATATATATATATATATATATATATATATATATAAATATATATATACATATATATAAACATTTTTAAAAATGGTGCCAAAGTGTTTAGGAGGTTATGAAACGTTGAGAAATTTTGATCCGACCCCTAGGTCCCGCCATCCGACCGACGCCAATAGTGTATGTTGCCATATGGCAAATACACTAAAAACCATCCATGATATACTAAAATAATAAAAAATAATATTATACCCAAAATAACACAGTCAATTTGTGAATTAAAAATTTCCGAGGTGTATTTTTTATAGGATTGCGACGCTGCGCGAAAGTCTCAATTATATTATAATATATTATATTAAAATTTGTTATTTTTGTTTCCTAATAATTAACTGAAAAAAATGAGAAAACGAATGTGCAACGGAAAAAACATCAACGTCACAAAAAAAATTGGTTGTAAAACAACGTTGGAAAAAACATAACATCCGAAGTAAAACATTGATTTCTGATTCTTAACGATTTCAGTGATCGATATTTAATCAATTATTGAAAAGGAAATTATTGCCTAATAAAAAACACATGGTATAATAAATAAATAATTAAACAGACCATGTTTTATTTTAGCGGGATATCGAACCTTTATATTATATTGCGCAACAAACCAGACTGCCTACATTGCATAAGCAAAACTTATCAACTCGAAAAAAGTATTATAACTGAACAAAATAATTTTAAAATTCTTTTCAAACACATGTTCCTTTAAAATACTATGTGCATATTCATTATTCAAGCAATTACTAAAATATGTACGTAAAACTAAAATCTCAAATTGAGACTTACCCATCAAACACTGCCGAATGCTCCCAAATTTCTTAAGATAATAATAAACACACGTTTCTTACATTCCCGAAAAATATTTATATAAAAATAATCTACAACACACAGTAAAACTATTAATCACAATTATTAAAAAAACCCGGGTCGCAGTGCCAAAATCCTGCCGACAATATAGTGTATTTGCTAATATAGGTATTGTGGCTTTATTAAATGAAATTAAGTTTGTTTTTGGACAAAATAAAAAAAAATTGAACCCTTTAATACACCCCTTACAATAATAATTTTATTAGTTGAAATATTGTTATCAATCCAACATCTGCACCAAATTAAATACGACCTTCAGTAAGTAAATTCGTATACGCAAACTAGTGTTTTCATAAAATTTGTAAGTCCGGTCCTGTCGGGCCGATTTGCTTATAATTTTAGGAGCACTTTTTAATTGCTACTAAAGGGTTAAATTTCAATTTTGAAACGATTCTGAGAATTTTTTCGGTATTTTTGGGCCCAAAAACTTTTTTCAACCTCTAAAAACTACCCTTAAAATGACCCGATTGGACCCATTTTAAATAGGCTTCGTGCGGTGATGGGTCCCAACATGTATGCCAAATTTCGTTAAAATGAATTAACTCTTTCGAAAGTTATTGCCCGCATATATATATATATATATATATATATATATATATATATATATATATATATATATATATATATATAAATATATATATATATACATATATATATAAACATTTTTAAAAATGGTGCCAAAGTGTTTAGGAGGTTATGAAACGTCGAGAAATTTTGGTCCGACCCCTAGGTCCCGCCATCCGACCGACGCCAATAGTGTATGTTGCCATATGGCAAATACACTAATTACAATTCTACAATTTAATCGATCCATTTTACAGTTTATCAAGCAAACGACACAATATTAAAACTCTAATGTAAAATCAACGACTCGTCAACCTTTTTCGAACAAAAACAAACTTGTACAGTTCAGATCACATCATCACAGACAAGTTATGAATTATGCAGTCAGATTTTGTTACCGAATTTTACTAAAATTTGATAATAGTAGTATATTATGTTATGCAAATTGTAATGACATTGTATTTACTATTGTTATATAATGTGTACTCTGTAGTAAGATTCTTATTTTAAATAAAAGACTCGATCTCTGTATTTCAATAAGTAAACTTCATTACAGATAACATCTTACAAAAACTATCTGACACAATTATTAAATTGCGTTTTATTAATTTACACTTAAACGTGTCACTGAGTTTTATTAAATTAACATCTACAAACATTAGTATCGACCGAATCTAATAAATAGAACATGAAATATAATATACTTCAGAAATATTATTTAAATTATTCTCTAGGTACTAACATAATAATATAATGGAACATATTTGTTTCGAAAGACATTAAATAAATTTGGTACATACACTGAAATATATTACTGCACGAAGCATATTTAAAATGGGCCCAACTGGACTGTTTCTAGGGGTTAAAATGTTTTGGATCTAAAAATATCGAATACATATTTAGAATCATTTCAGATTTAAAATTTAGGCCGTTAGTAATGATTAAAATGTACTGCTAAAATTTCAATTAAATCGTCCTGACAGGACCGTACTTACAAACGTTATGAAAACGTTAATTAGCGGATTCGGATTTCCTTACTAACGGATGCACCTATTTTATTTGGTGCAGATGTTGGATTGACAATAATATTGCAATTGAAAAAAAAAATATTTTAAGGGGTGTATTAAGGGGTGTATTAAGGGGTGTAATAAGCGGTTATTTTTTCTTATTTTGTTAAAAACTAAATTCATAATAAAGCCACATGCCTGTAGGTACTAGCAAATACACTATAATAGGGATGTTGACTGTATTCAAATAAAAACATAATTTTATGGTAGTTTCTATAATAGAAATACTAAAAAACACCATATTTTTTCTTATTTTTAAGGAATTTAATTAATATTTAATAAATAAAACCTAATAAAATCACTCTAAAGTCACGTGACAACGGACACCAATCAGAGCGCATGACGTCACGGAGTCATGTACAAGCATCAGACGTCAAAGGCTTCCTTGTTTGGTTAATATTTAGTGTGTAATTTATTATTATTTGTTTATAGAAAACGTCAAATTACATGTAACTATAGCGACAGCTACGAAACTATAAAATGGTAGCTCCCGTGTAAACTTTTGAGCCTCCTTTGGTATGATCGGATGACGGCACGGCAGTTACGTGACAAGTATTGACGTTTTGGACCGAAATTTGAAACGGAATTTAAAATACATGATTTTTAAGGCTTGAGTCGTATTTAAATAAAAATAATAAATATTTGCGGCTACATTAGGTACTTATGCACGATTTAAAACACTTTCCCAAAAATAGTCAACATCCCTATAGTCGTCATGGTTTTGGTACTACGACCAGATTTTTTAGAATTTGTGTCGTGTGTAAGTTATTCTACCCCGCCACTGACGCAGACGGTAGCATAATAATGATCAGGGATGTGTGATACAAAAAATATTGCATTTTCGATTTTTTTTTTCAGAAATTACGAACTAAATATTTAAAAAAGACATTTCTTTTCCAAAAAGAGATCGTAGGTAAAATTTAACAATACAGTAATCAAATTCAGTACCGTCCGAAGATTTAGCTATCACTTCTAGGCCCCTCAGTCGGTTTCAAAAAACATTAATTTTTGCTCTAAAAGTTAAAAAACGTGATATTCGTCAATTTACAGCGCGTCACAAGATTTCAAATTACGGGAAGGCAAATTAACATTTTGAAGTTGTTTTTTTTTTACAAACGTATGTTAAAACTACTGACAAAGGCTTGCTTAATAATTTTTTTAAATTAATTTTTTTCTGTATGAAAATTTGTGCAAAATTTATGTTAATTTTCTCTTTTCTAACTGATTTTAAATCATATATTTAGATCAAATAAACTCTAAAATCTTAGCTAAAAATCACATATAGTTTATTTTGAAGCATTAAGCCTGTCGGAACGCTCTGAATTTTGTTTGTGCTGATACCCAGCGGTAAGGGGCGAGGTAAGCAAAAGACATATTGTGGGTGTGACCTTCTTTAGCTCTGTCTCGCTCAAATCATCCGCACGTTTCAATTTTTGGCTGGTGCCAACTACGAGGCTAAAAATGTTTATTGCAAGGGTGCCGCTGTCAATTGAATACTCTAATTCTTGGAAATATTTTGAAGATTTAAAAAACTTTTCCGAAAAAGGAAGAGTCACTTTAGGTTTGCGATTGAACAGTTTTGTGAAATAAGTACGAATAAGCTCATATAGTGTGACATTGGAAACGTGTGTTTTTTTAGCACAATTAATGCCAAATTTTTTCTAGTAAATCGTACATAAATTACAAAAATAGTCCATTAGAGACCTAGATTTGTCCTTTATCTTCCTTATAGAGAAAAATTTTTTGCAAAATGTTGACGAATAAGTCTCTATTTTTGACTTAAATTCAGAGCGTTCCGACAGCCTTAACACATCAAAGATTGAATAAGATTTTCATAGAAATTAGAGATTCCCGAAATGTAAGTGCATTTTACATATACATCACAACTAATTGTTCCTAAAATTGAGCGATGCGGGTGAAAAAGAGGACATATTGAACAGTTGCTAAACGGTCACCTTAATCAAAAGAAGGTAAATTGGCCGAGTAGGAATCGCTGGAGGACTGTCGAAAGAAAACCGTTTGTGTTTACCAAACCCTGCTAACAATCGTACTCTGATTTGAAGAACTACAGACATTTTGTTAGTAAGTCAGCATACTAACCTCCATACGTCTGCCTCTCTACATTCGAAATGGAATCGACGTATTAAATATTTATACATGATAATGACGTTCAACCGATCAATAGTCAATCAAGTTCTCATCTCATAGAATAAACATTGGTTATATGGAGGGATACCTTACAGGCGTTGGCATAAAATAAAGTTTTGTAAAACTTATACCTACTAGCCGTCAACGTCCTATTCCCGAACACGCTTGAAACTTATTTCCAGTTTAAATTTATAGATATCGCAGACGAATAATATATTTTTATGAAGGGATGTGCAACTATTCGAATCTCGAAGCCTTCAAAAAGAACTTGATTCTCAAATCAAGAAGTAAACGAAGTAATATAATCATAATAATGCGTTTAAAGTCGGTTTGTCGACATTATGCCATAACAGACGCCATTCGCACCATTACTATTTTTCCATTTACCACACTTCCCGTTAGTTCGCTAAGTTTTTAAACTTCAACTTAATTATTTATTGACCGACTTGAAAATCGAATGTTAAAATACTGAACTAAATTCAATAATAATAATAATAATAATAATGCGTTTAACGTCCGTTTCTCGACTTTATGTCATAACAGACGCCATTCGTACCATTACTATTTTTCATCTACCACACTTCCCGTTATTTTTCTACATTTTTAAAACTTTAACTTATGTAATAGCAATGGGCGAATGAAGGAATTATAAGACATTAGGATAAGGTAGGTAATTTTTGAACTAGGAGTTTGATAGGTAATCGGCCATGGCCTCAAATAAGGAACCATCTCGATATTTATCTGGAATTAATTGAGGTAAACCATGGAAAACCTCAATCAAGATGGCCGGTACAGGAATTACCGTTTCTCGGCGAGAGGCAGTAGGAAAAAGTCGTAGCCACATCTGCCTCCGCCGGGATTCAAACCCGGACCTCCCGAATGCGAGTCTAGTGCTGTCACCACTACTCTACCCAGCTCGGTAACTAAATTCAATACGTAGATGCTAGGTGAAAAGTTTTTAAATTAAAATAAATGGTGTGTGTATTTATGTAGGCAGAAGTTATACTTCGTTGGCGTGAACACGATAATTGATATTCACATTTCCGTTAAAGATAGACATTGATAAAATAAAATACTGTTGAATTCATAATTAAAAAAAAAACAAGTATTAAGGTTATTTAATTGTCAAAAGTTGTTAACAACACTATAGCTTTCAAGAAGTTCCGTCCGATGTCACTAGTATCTTTTGTTGTTTTATGAAATAACTATTTTGACGTTATCAGAAAAAAATTGAGACATGTCATCTATGAATATAAAACTATATTAAATCGAAGAGTCAACTTTATCGACGATTTCAACATTGCCGATACACGTCTCATGTTCGCTGCCGTAACAGATCATCATGCTACGTGCGCAACTTCCGTAACAAAGAAAAGTTTATTCTCAATGCGCCAAAAAAGTATAACTTCAAAAACGTTGAAAATATTTTTCTGTGGGAAATTTTCCACACCGTGTTACACGACTCATAATCAAATATTTATTATGGAGTCGATTGTCACATCCCTATTTTTTTCATGTTATTACGTTTACATAAAGAATTGGAATTGGTCGTACTTTATTACTGATACAGATTTTAATTCTCAAGTAAGGTTTGCATTGCTTTTAATGGTAGTTAATGTGAATTTATGTGACTTTTTATAATTGTCAGTTATTGAGAATCGGTTACGATTACGATAAATGATTGAAGGCTTTTTTTAAATTATTGGTTTGACATTTTTTTTTATTTACTCAATATCCAGTTTGGAAATTATATTTCGAATTCACTTTTTATATCTTAATGGGCTTGAAAATAACCGAGATTTGTGAATGAAGTCCTTTACTCATTTCATATTTATAAATTTTTTCAACTATTTAGTAAGCTGTTTTGAAATCTTTATTGCAGATGTATTAATGTGAAGGTTTACCAGCTGTTCAATATGTGTCCCCTTTTTCACCCGCATAGCACTATCTTAGGAGCGCTGTTGGATGTGTATGTGCATGTAAAATGCACTTCCTCACGTTTCAGAAATCTCTAAATTCTATAAAAAAGTCTTATTTAATTTTTTATGTTAACACTTCAAAATAAGATTTAAGGTAGTTGTCGTGGTACAATATTGTCAAAAAGTTATAGATTAAACGCGCCACAAAAGTATACTAGCTTGTAGCTAAGTGATCCATAATTTGTACGGAAGACTGTATCCGTGGAAACGTAACCCATACAGTATTCATTTATGCATATATACTTTTCTATATATTGTTGAACTTTAAACCGTTATTTATAAATAATTAGACGGTCAAAAACTGTTTCTTATTAGTGTATTTGCCATATGGCAACATACACTATTGGCGTCGGTCGGATGGCGGGACCTAGGTGTCGGACCAAATTTTCTCGACGTTTCATAAGCTCCTAAACACTTTGGCACCATTTTTAAAAATGTTTATATATATATGTATATATATATATATATATATATATATATATATATATATATATATATATATATATATATATATATATATATATATATATATATGTGTGCGGGCAATAACTTTCGAAAGAGTTAATTGATTTTAACGAAATTTGGCCCACGTGTTGAAATTCATCACCGCAAGAAGCCTATTTAAAATGGGCGTAATCGGGTCATTTTAAGGGTAGTTTTTAGGGGTTGAAAAATGTTTTTGGGCCCCAAAATACCGAAAAAATTCTCAGAATCGTTTCAAAATTGATATTTAACCCTTTAGTAGTAATTAAAAAGTGTTCCTAAAATTTTAATAAAATCGGGCCGACAGGACCGGACTTACAAATTTTATGAAAATACTAGTTTACAGATAGTGAATTATTTTCTGAAAGTTGTATATAATTTGGTATAGAGGTTCGATTGATAATAATATTGCAACTGAGAAAAAAATGTTCTTTTAAGGGGTGTATTAAGGAGCCAAATTTTTATTTTGTCCAAAAAACCAACTTAAGTTCGCATAACAAAGCCACACTGCCTATATTAGCAAATACACTATATTGTCAGCAGGGTTTTGGCACTGTGACCCGGTTTTTTTTTTTTTTAAACTCATAACAAATGCATTGAAAGACTGTCCGTTTTTGGAAAGTTTCTGACAGTTAGTTCTTTTTTCATAAATAAGAAACTGGTTCAGAACTACAGAGATCGTATACAATCAATGTTAATTATCCAATTTTTAATTGAATTTATCTCGGATTGCATACGGTCGATCGACTTCAAATTTTCAGGGTAATTGTATTATCATGTCCTTAATAAGTATACAAAAATTAAGAATTTTCTGACGGTGTGCCTTAACCACGACAACTACCTTAAATATACGCCATTCTTCCCACATAACTTTTAGCCAAGTTTTTAAAGTTTAATTTATCTAAACAAACGATTTTAAATCAGATAAAATCCCGTAATTCGAAATCTCGTAGAGAAGTCTTGACAAATACTACACTTTTTTGATTCGATTTTTCGGGCAAAAATATATTTTTTTGATATTTTTAAACAGCAAGCCAAATTTTGTAAAGTTTAGTGTTTAATCACAGCTAATAAAAACAGTAATAAAATGAATTTTGCGAAATTTTCCGAGAGCATATTTTACAATCTGAGGGATTAAGACATAAGTTTACAAAATTTAATTCATTTCTCGGTGATTTGAGTTATTCACCATACATATTTCAGACTGTATTTTCTCTGTAAACCGACTAGGTATATGAAAATACCTTCATATTAAAAAAAATACTGAAAAATGGCCGTGGAAAGATGCAATATGACGTAAAGATTGCATGTACTTCGGAAGTTTAATGAAGAAAATTTTTCAAAATTTTTCATCGAACAAATAGGGATAGACAATGAAAGATGATAAATTAAAGGTAGGAGCGGAATATAAATGAACTGTTTCTAAATTAAGAGATGTGATGCAGTATGAAAAATAGCTTCTAATTTTAAAGATGAAGAAATGGATTGGTTTGCGCGCGAGTAAAAGTAGATGCACACACGCAAAGAAAGAGCTGCAAAATGTAGCGAACAAACGAAACAGTTGAGATTGTATAATTAAATTATGCGTAGGTACTTTATTTTGTTAAATTTTTGCCCTAAAACTTTAATAAAAAAGCGTGATATTCGTCAATATTTCATTACAGCATGGCCAGAGATTTCGAATTACGGAAAAGCAAATTAACATTTTAAAGCTTTTTATTTACAAACTTATGTTAAAAATACTAATAAATTTAGCTTGCTCTATAATTTTTTCAAAATTTAGTTTTTTCTGTGTAAAACTTTTACTAAGTTTCTCATTTTATCTGATTTTAAATTGTTTTTAGATCAAACTAGTCGCTACCCACGGCTCAGCATACGATTAAGATGAATCACAGCAGTGACAACGGTAGTGGAACCTTCGGCCAAGACTTTATCTATAACAAAGTGGATAGCATAAAAACCTTCCCCATGAAAAAATACATATATGTGTCAATTTTCATGATGATGTGTCAAACGGAGTTAAAGTCTATAAATAGACCAAACTGTAAAATCTTGGCTCAAAGTCATACGGAAAGAATATTTCTAGTTTTTTTCGAAGCATTGTCTTCAGAGATTGAATAAGATTTTTTCTAGAAATTAAAGATTTTCGAAACATAAGTGCATTTTACATCCACACACATTTATCTACTGGTAAAATAGAGCTATTAAAATATTAATAAGTTAATTGGGAACTTGGATGTTTAATAAATTGATGCTAAATTTTCAAAATTTGCAACGTTTCGTTGGTTTATTTTCAACTTCTTCAGGCAAGCTACAAGAAATACAATTAATTACATTGATAATTGTGTAACAGAAGACATATTTTTTTTAAATTAGAATTAATTTTTTTTTATTTTTTAATTTTTTTTTAATTGTTGAAATAAAAAAAAATTAATTCTAATTAAAAAAAAAATATGTCTTCTGTTACACAATTATCAATGTAATTAATTGTATTTCTTGTAGCTTGCCTGAAGAAGTTGAAAATAAACCAACGAAACGTTGCAAATTTTAAAAATTTAACATCAATTTATAAAATATCCAAGTTCCCAATTAACTTATTAATATAAATAAACATGGATGAGAATCAACACACTAAAAGCTATTAAAGTTGGATTAAATTAAAATTTCACCTTTTACTCCCTCACTTTCATAAAGTGCCTTTTTGTTCTTCAATATCTTATCATAATTCTTCTCAGACCCAGTTAATTACTTGTTTTTAGCTGATTGCGGATACGTACCGCTGGATCCAGCGCCAGCTGCTGGATCCAGCAAGGCCAAAAATGTGCTAGATCCAGCATTGCAATCCCTAATCATCCTGCAACAGACTTGAAAAAGTTCAATCCATCTGTCGTTGGCTGACGCAACTATATCGTATTTACCGCCATCTGTTGGCGCCTGTACGTCTGCACTTTACACAGAGAGAGTAAAGACAAGATGAAGCGTACGGCTCTGGCGGCGGCGTCGGTGGCGGTGGTGGAGAATCCAACCCTCTTTATTTCATTCCCGACCGCCCGCGCACACACACACAGACATTCATACATAGACAGATAGACGGACAGACACACGCAGCTTCTGCAGAGCAAGTCGTGACTGATTACCTACGTCCCATGAATGACAATTAAAAATCTCAGTCTTGAATTCCTTTGTGCTTAAGTTTACCTTCAACCCGTTAGAACCCATTATTTTATTTCAAATAGTATTATTTTTCCTATATTGTAGGCCCAGTCCGGCTTCACCCGGGTGTCAATGTAATATATAGGATATAAAAGATGAGAATCATTATCATTAAATTCTCAACGTGTATTGAATTTGCGCGAATTCAATCGCTTTTATTTGTGAATGTTCAAAAATCGAAGAAAAATCTTATTTCCCAAAAAGAGATTTAAAAAATTCTGTTGATCCGATCGTTACCAAACTTCAGAAGATCACCCGCTGGGCTAATCTAAAGATTGTCTGAAAATTTCATCAAAAATGGTCTACCCGTTTGGAGTCCATAGATTACATATACATCGTCTTTTATCTATATAGATTATTAAAATGTAAAAAGTGGTTATTGTGACATAACGATAATAGTTGGACATATAGTATCGGGAAGTTTTTTGTAGTTATTGATATGTTCTTTAATATTGTAGAACATTCTTTTGTTCTATCATCAATAGTTTCCGCAGCGCATGCGACGAAAGATGTTTTATGGCATTTTTTTTACACCTTGAGTTACGTTACTAAAGTTTTAGTAAGGATCCCTAATATTTTTTAGCAATAAATATAGCCTATGTTACTCAGGGTGAATGTAGCTTTCTAATGGTGAAAGAATTTTTTAAATCGGCACGGTAGTTTTTGAGTTTATTCATTACAAACATACACACACACAAAAATACAAATCGTTCCTCTTTATAATATTAGTGTGCTGACTATTATAACGAATGAATTTTCGATTATGAGAGTCACCTGCATGCGATGTTTTATAGAACAGTGGCAGATAAAGAGTAATTAATCATATATTAAATACTGTAAAATGCAATCTGAGAGAGACAACTGCATGCAGTGTTTTAAAAAGTAAAGAAAGAGCGTAGTATAATAAGTTCTTACTAGAGACTGTATTATAATCAGCAACTCGTATCAAAATCAATCGAATGATTTTGAATAACGTAATAATCGAATAGTTAGAATATGTTCACTCGAAATATCCCATCTCTAATTGAGTTAAAAAACTTTTAAATATAAACATAATTCATTGCCTCATTGAGTGATGACGTCAGCTATTATAATCCACAATCACTTTCTCATTCAGTGTGAGAGAGAGATTGCCGATTAGGAACGTGCGACAACTGAGTTTTAATAATAATTTGGGTAAACAATGGGTTTAAAAATCTCGTCCTTTGTACTTAAGTTTACTTTAATAAAACTCGTCTTCCTTAATTGCACGAACTTTCGGATACATATTCTATATGCATTATCTCAAAGCTACAACTTCACTTTGGTTAGTGTAGCTCCTCGTTTTAAACAAATCGTCTTCATAAAAGATTTATGCCGTTTTATATGGAAAGTTTTTTTTTCTTTTCCTTTTCTCATTTTGATTTTCAAAAGGGTGAGAACAAGTTTCCTTCAATTAATCATCCACTTGTAATTATAATACTTCTTATTCAATTTTGCACACTTTTTAATCCATATTTATAAGTCTAAATACTTTATATTTATATAAAACCGAATATATTTTTTTTCTCTAAAAATCGTTTATTCTGTGAAGTATCTTGCGTTTTCTTTTAAAAAAAGTAATTAAAAAGAGAAAAACTCGGGTCGCAGTGCTCAACCCCGCCGACAATATATTGTATTAGCTAGCACAGGCAGTGTTGCTTTATTATGTTAATTTATGTTGCTTCTGAACAAAATAAAAAATGTAACCCTTTTATACGTTCTTTTTTTCTAAATTTCATTATTTGGTGTCTGTTTTATTAATTCATCATCTGCACAATATATATAGCCATCAGTAAACATAATTTTGTATTTGCAAACGAGTGTTTTCATAAAATTTATAAGCCCGACCCTCTTAAGCTGATTTTATTAAAATTTTAGCAACACAGACCCATCTTCACTAAAGAATTAAATTTGAATTGTGAAAGGGTGAATATTTTTTCGGTATTTTTTGGCACAGAAACATTTTTTAACCCCTCAAATTTTAGGATCATCTTCTAATTGAGTTTCAGCCCCTAAGTACAGCTCTTAAAATGGTCCAATTGCGCCCGTTTTAAAGAGGCTTCGTGCGATATTGGATTCTTTTATACGCCTAGTACCAACTGATATTTTGAATTTGTAATTATTTGTAATAATAATAATCCAAATTCCGCAGCCGAAAATTTGCAACGACACAAAGCGTTTCCCTGTTTAATTTTGTTTTTCAAATTAATAAAAGTCATCGTTTACCTTAGAATTAACGGTTCTGTTAAGGGGTTAGGTGGGTTTGAAAATTTCAAAAAATCGATTTATTTTTTTTGTCTTATTAAATAGTACAATATGTTTAAAATATTCTCCTAAAATTTCAAATCGATCCGAGTAAAATTCTAAGAGATAGATCCTTTGGAAGTTCCGCCCATCAGAGCAAGAGCATTTTTTTTTTTGAGACGTCAAGGGAGATGAGGTACCAACGGCTGAGTTTTCGGAATTTTTAAATAAAAATTTCACAAAATACTGTTTAAATATGTATCTTTGATATGCTGAATTGTTTAAATAAAATATATGATTGTATATATTAAAAAAAAACCCACCTAACTCCTTAACTTGTTAAAATAAAACAATTGTTCAATGTGATTAGTGATTACTGATCATCTATCTATAATATATAACTCGATTCTTTTCAATATTTTATTATCCTTTGTTCGGTTAGGTGATGTATTTATAAACAAGATAATGCTTGCATCGTATTTAAATTCCAATAAGAAATTCACACCGATGCCAAGTCAATAACAAAACGGTCAATGCTTAATTTTAAATTCAAACATATCTGCGACCCAGGGGCAAAATCACCTATGTCGAAATACATGTACACTGATAAATATTGCCGAAATATGTCGAAACGTCAGTAATGCAAATTAAATAAATATTTAAATTTTTCAATCGATCCTTTGTCACGGAAACTTCAAACTTGTAGCAGTTTTCTCTAAATTAACTTTTGAAGTGCAATGTATTTAGCTCGCTTTCTTTTCGGTCCGTTTCTTGTTTGTTTGTTTGTTTGATACATATTTTAGAATCGATTTTTCATCTACTTCCCGTTATCTGGTTGAGTTGAAATTTTTCCCACATGTGTCGCTGCTATTAGCTCGTGATAAAAGCGTGGGTTGTAAACTCTGTGATCGTTAATTAGTCATAACCCACGCTTTTATAATGGGAGAAATTATTTTATACTTTTTAGTTCGTTTTAAAAACGTGGTAAAAAAAAAATTTATTACTTTTTATTACTCAAAAAAACAATAAATCTATAGAAAAAAATACCATTTTTTCGACATAAGCAGTTTTGTCGTTCGGTGACAGATCTAAGACACCTACGTATAATCGAATGTGTATAAATTACCAATTAAAACTACTTGTACGATTTTAAAGAAAATTTTAATTAGTTAATTGGTGATTAATGAACCAATTATTGTGTAAATTCAGATGAGTTTATGTTAATAATAAATTAGGATTTGTTGAAATAATGTGAATAATTTTGATTCGTTTCAAACCTTAGAACAAACGTAACTGGCAGAGTCATCCCATTTAAGATTACTGTACATTTAGTTCACACATCAGCTATAACAGTGTATGTTCTAAGGTTTAAAGAGTATTTGATTTTATAGTTTTTTAGTTGTTTTAGATAAGATATTCATGTCTTTATTTTAGTGACCGGAAATAAATTAATTTCGAAATAATAATTACTAAATGTTTTTTATTAGTTTTTATATCGTGGTTAGATCGAACTCTTGTGTAGATTTTATTGCAGATAATTGGTATTGAGAATGCATTGGTACTTAGTTATTTTATCAAAAAAAAAGATTTTTTACTCAAATAAAATTAACGATTTTTTTATTTAAACATTGTAATATTCTCTTTGTTATATGTATAAATTAATAATAATAATAATGCGTTTAACGTCCGTTTCTCGACTTTATGTCATAACAGACGCCATTCGCACCATTACTATTTTCTATTTACCACTTCCCGTTATTTTCTATATTTCTAAACTTCAACTTATATAATAGCAATGGGCGAATGAAGGAATTATAGGAAATTAGGATAAGGTAGGTAATTTTTGAACTAGGAGTTTGATAGGTAATCGGCCATGGCCTCAAATAAGGAACCATCTCGATATTTATCTGGAATTAATTGAGAGAAACCATGGAAAACCTTAATCAAGATGGCCGGTACAGGAATTACCGTTTCTCGGCGAGAGGCAGTAGGAAAAAGTCCCAGCCACATCTGCCCCCGCCGGGATTCGAATCCGAACCTGCCGAATGCGAGTCTAGTGCTGTCACCACTACTCTATCCAGCTCGGTTATATATATAAATTAATCTAAAAACATCTACTACAAAAATAAAATGAATATTTATTGATTAATACTCTTTTAACGCCACCTACAACAATGGTCATTTTTTTAAATTGAAAACCTACTTAATACTTTTACCATTAATTAACGAATTAGAACCTGGGAACTTGTAACAGAGGAGTCATGGAAACATGTCTGCACTCTGGTGGTGGGCGTTGTTTCAACGAAATAGTCAAATTAACTGTCCGTCAAGGAATCAACCGTTTCTGTTTTTAGAATTAACTTAGTTGACGACTCAACTACTTCAATCATCGCTAACAAAACGCAAAGAACTCCTTCAGCTAACGAACAAACCGCATAACGAAACGAAACCGACACACGAACCACAGCAACATTAACTCCGTATATTTTGTAAGAATTAAAAAGTTAGCAATCATCCTTGCAGTTATACTAAGGCGTAACGACCGAGCTGGGTATAGAGTAGTGATGACAGCACTAGACTCGCATTCGGGAGGCACCGGGTTCAAATCCCGGCGGGGGCAGATGTGGCTGGGACTTTTTCCTACTGCCTCTCGCCGAGAAACGGTAATTCCTGTACCGGCCATCTTGATTGAGGTTTTCCATGATTTCCCTCAATTAATTCCAGATAAATATCGAGATGGTTCCTTATTTGAGGCCATGGCCTATCAAACTCCTAGTTCAAAAATTACTTACCTTATCCTAATTTCCTATAATTCCTTCATTCGTCCATTGCTATTACATAAGTTGAAGTTGTAAAAAATGTAAAAAATAACGGGAAGTGGTAGATGAAAAAATAGTAATGGTGCGAATGGCGTCTGTTATGTCATAAAGCCGAGAAACGGACGTTAAACGCATTATTAGTGTATTTGCCATAAGGCAACATACACTATTGGCGTTGGTCGGATGGCGGAACCTAGGGGTCGGACCAAAATTTCTCGACGTTTCATAACCTCCTAAACACTTTGGCACCATTTTTAAAAATGTTTATATATATATGTATATATATATATATATATATATATATATATATATATATATATTTATATATATATATATATGTGTACGCGCGATAACTTTCGAAAGAGTTAATTGATTTCAACGAAATTTGGGCCACGTGTTGAAATCCACCATCGCAAGAAGCCTATTTAAAATGGGCCCAATCGGGTTATTTTAAGGGTAGTTTTTAGGGGTTGAAAAATGTTTTTGGGCCCCAAAATACCGAAAAAATTCTCCGAATCGTTTCAAAATTGAAATTTAACCCTTTGGTAGTGATTAAAAAGTGTCCCCACAAGTTTAATAAAATCGGCCCTACAGGACCGGATTTACAAATTTTATTAAAACACCAGTTTGCAGATAGTGACTTATTTATTGAAGGGTGTATTTAATTCGGTGTAGACGTTAGATTGATAATAATATTACAATTAAGAAAAAAATGTTATTTTAAGGGGTGTATTAAGGGGTCAAATTTTTTATTTTGCCCAAAAATAAACTTAATTTCACATAATAAAAGTATAAAACCACACGGCCCTATATACAAGCAAATACACTATATTGTCGGCAGGGTTTTGGCACTGTGACCCGGGTTTTTATTATTATTATTATTATTATTATTATACTAATGCGTGACGTCCTCAACACAAATCTATTTCCGCTTTTATTGTACGAACAGCCAACTTCCCTTTTAAGTTACAAAACGTGTTATAGTTGGATCCCAGATCATTGTAAATAACGGCCCAATTAAATATTGATCGTCTGAACGCGATTAAAGATGCAAATTGTGCAAATGAATCAGCCGTCACAACACAACTATACCTACAAACACAATAATGTAGATGCCGTTGATTGTTGGCTGCCTCGGTTTCGACTCGACTGATTGTGGGATTGGGATGGTATGTTACCTTGGATTTGTTCTAATAACTATGTACGAACCGTTCTAGAATCACTCGGAGAGCAAAGGAAAAGCTTGTAGAGATAGACGCTCGACAACCGAGGTCATCAGCATCTCTAGACAGAAAAACTGGGGACTAGTTTTCCGGTGAGCTAAGAATAATGCTCATTCTAGGCACCGTTTCTAAAAATTTATTCGACGAGTCCAACTGACCAAAAAAGATAAAGTTTGATTTTTACGACGAAAAGTGTTTTTTCATGCTACACTTCTTTTAACGGTTTGGGGGAGAAATTTTCTCTGTTACGGATGTTGCGCACGCCGCATGCAACGATAATGAGACACCATGAAGTTAGCTGTTATTTTAATATGAATGTACTACGTGCATCGGCAGGGTTGAAAACGTCGATAAAGCTGACTAGAGATGGGAAAAACGGATCTTTTTAGTGATCTGCATCTTCGCATCTGGATCCCGTATGTGAGCCGGCTCACTGAACCGGGTCAAAAAGAGCCGAGTTCTGAATATGTTACTGCAGTCTGCCACTGAGTTACCTAGTTCAGTCAATCATATCACGACTTGTATAGAATCAAGAATGCATAGCCAAACATGTGATGCATGAGTCATTTGAGCTGACAGATGCATCAAAGCGAGAACTGATACGTAAGTGTAAAATGTGCTTTTGTGTGTTAAGTGTTTCTCTGAGTTATGCGGATCCGTTGATCCGTCGGCTCAAAAAAAAGTGAGTCGGCTTTCACGGATCTTCTGTCGGACTCGGCTCTTTGAACCGGTTCAGATCTGAGTTAACCAACTCTAAAGCTGACTCTTTGATGCAGTATAGTTTTACATGGTATTCATAGATGACACGTCTCATTTCTCTGTTACAATGTGCTGATGGAGTTGTCCACCTATAATCCCAAGTAAATAAGTACTACTCGAAGTGAACATGCTAACTTTTAACTATATTTATCATCTCCCAAGACATCCTATTTCATTTTATCAATGTAGGTACATCTTTAACGAAAATGTGAATATCAATTATCGCGATCAAAGAAGTATAACGTTTGCCGCGTGGACATAAGTACATTTCTATTTTCTTATTGAGTTTATTTAAACTGAATTCGATTCGAAAATCTTGATCAATTTTTAGCGCATCTTATTCTTAAGACGTAAAAAAAGAATTCTCCAAAATTACTAAAAAATTCAGTATCAGTTTCGAAACTGTTCAATTAAAACAAAACTTATGTATTATATTGCTTCAAGTCACGGACATAAACATTGTAAAACATGGACAGGCGACACAATACGACTATTGGACGTATGTTCAATAAACAACTGACGAACACACTTCACAAATACAGACTGCCAACATAACCATTACTGCCACACGCACTATTTTCTTGCCAGTTCACTTTATTTAAATGCTGTGCAAATTTGCATTTAATTAACACTCAACTCCACTGAACTTAAATCCCACGGCATATTAATTACAATTGAGAAAAAAATAATGACGACTGCAGTTTATTGTTACTATATTTGCGAACAGCAAAAGTCTTAGGTGATAAATAGAACTGGGAGAAATCGCTACAAGAAAGGTATCTTCCTGTTTATATATTTATTTTTAGGGTTCCATAACTCAAAAGGAAAAAGGAATCCTTATAGGATAACTTCGTTGTCCGTTTGTCAAGACTCTTTTTCTCATGAACGCGTGGAGATATCAAGTTGAAATTAATATCAAACATTCAGGTCTGCAATCCTTTGTAACTGTGAAAAAATTAAACTTCTAAATCAACGCAATCAAAAAATGCGGCCGTTTATGCCGAATATTTTGACACTCGCAAGGGTATTTCCCGTTGATATAGAATTATGAAAAATGGCAAGCAGCAATGTCTAGAACACAAGTAAAGGGAAAAATCCGAAAACCGTAAATTTGTAGTTACATCGCAAAAAAAACAAATTTTTTTGTAAACGTCAAAAGAGTGCGTACTAGCGACATCGAACGGAATCTCTTAAAAGCCATTAGTGCAGGCGTTTCTGCGCCTTAGTGTGTATTACATGGTCGCTATAACAACAAATAATAAAAATAAAATTTATAAATATTGTAAGGTGGTACGGAACCCTTCGTGTGCGAGTACGACTCGCCTTGGCCAGTTTTTTGAAGTGTTAATTTGGCCCCTAAAATTGGAATTCGTTTATTTACGGTATACGTCTGTGATAGAGTTGGGTAACTCAGATCTAAACCGGTTCAAAGAGCCGCCTCCGACAGAAGATCCGCGAGAGCCGACTCACTTTTTTTTGAGCCGACAGATCAACGGATCCGCTTAACACTTAACACACAGAAGCACATTTTACACTTACGTATCAGGTCTTGCTTTGATGCATTTGTCAGCTCAAATGACTCATGCATCACATGTTTGGCTATGCATTCTTGATTCTATACAGGTCGTGATATGATTGACTGAACTAGGTAACTCAGTGGCAGACTGCAGTAACATATTCAGAACTCGGCTCTGTTTGAACCGGCTCAGTGAGCCGGCTCACATACGAGATTCAGATGCAAAGATGCAGATCACTAAAAAGACCCGTTTTTCCCATTTCTAGTCTGTGATTAGGTCAGCTAACTCTATATATATCTACTGAATTTCAACTTGAGTCGTTCAGTAGATTCGGAGAAAATAAGCTGTGACAGACAGACAGACAAGACAGTGATCCTATAATGGTTCCGTTTTTTCATCGGATGTACGAATTCCTAAAAAACTATACAATTTTTATTTGAAAGCGTAAAAAATAATTCAAGTTACAATTGCATTGTCATCAAGTCATGTAACTTTTGAACGCAAAATCCACAAAAATAGTACATAATGTAGATACAACGTTGGTTTAGAAGTTGTCAAACATTAATGACATTAGAAGTAGTTCAGACAGAAATCTGAAGCTAGCCGTAAACTAATTTAAACATTGTTTGAAAGCTTGTCGACATTGTCTAGTCATGAAATTGTTTGTATTAATGGCCGATTTCATCAACCAAAGTTTCCAATAGTGCAGAGAACAGATATTTCACTCGAAAAACTTTACAACAAGAGTGCTCAGTTCTTCGAACATCTAGGGTTATTTGTCCCCAGTACTGATTCCTATTTTTATTTAGTATTTTTTGATTACAAATTAAAAATTGATACTTTTACCAGTTCTCCTATTAAATTAGAACTTGGGAACTGAGAACTTGTAACAGAGCTTTAGAAACGACACATGTATGAACAACGACATTGATTTACGCTATTTTCTTTAAGTTGGAAATAGAAAAATTTATTAAATAGATATTTTGGCAGTTAACTATCTCTCTAAATAGTTTTTGACGAAACATGATAACTTATTTTTAACTACCCAGTACACATATTGGAAAGCTATTGTAATGGGTACGGCCTGGGTAGTAAATGAAAGGATATGACAACATTATCTCTGATGACAGGTAGAATACAATCAACGGTGTGACTTCATTTTAAATCTAAGATGAGTTTGGGTGCCCCCGTTAAAGATGGAAAAAACGGGTCTTTTTAGTGATCTGCATCTTTGTATCTGGATCCCGTATGTGAGCCGGCTCACTGAACCGGTTCAAAAAGAGCCGAGTTCTGAATATGTCACTGCAGTCTACCACTGAGTTACCTAGTTCAGTCAATCATATCACGACCTGTGTAGAATCAAGAATGCATAGCCAAACATGTGATGCATGAGTCATTTGAGCTGACAGATGCATCAAAGCGAGAACTGATACGTAAGGATAAAATGTGCTTCTGTGTGTTAAGTGTTTCACTGAGTTATGCGGATCCGTTGATCCGTCGGCTCAAAAAAAAGTGAGTCGGCTCTCACGGATCTTCTGTCGGACTCGGCTCTTTGAATCGGTTCAGATCTGAGTTACCCAACTCTAGCTCCCGTGCACTGCACCACCTAGCCCTCCGATATAGCCACACTACTGGGTACGCATAAAAATGCAGACTGTATCTCGATTGTAATGTTTTCTGACTCGTGTGACTGTTAACACTAGGTAATTGCTCGTTTCTGCAATGTCACAGCTTGTACATACACTAAGCATTACAATTTTGATACATAAACAGCAATTTTATTTTAGTGAGCATTACAATAATCTTGGTAATACTCAAAAAAAAAAACGAAAAAATAACAGCGACCGTCTCAAACAATTCAGTATTCAAGTAAACTGAATTGCACATACAAACCGATAAGGCACGGTTATCTAACAATACAATATTTTAGTGTAATTATGTGTGCAGGCAAAATGGCGTTTCCCAACAATTGTATAATATGCGTCACGGTTCTTAAAGGCTCTGAAGTGAGATGCAAATGGAGGCTTGCGCAGGTACAGTCGGTTGAAAAACTACAAACTCGCGCTATATTATTATTTTAATTTAAAGGTCTAATTCCTTGCATAAAGTCATCAAAAAAATTATTTTTCGTGCTTGTCTATGCAAAATTGTGTTCGGCATCTTGATCAATTAATATTCAAAGAAACAACTTAACAATAGCGTACAGGACTGTACTTTAGGAAAGCGACAAGTAACACGACAACCAGCGATAACCAATCACCGACGAGCGCACGTTCTGTGCCGCTAACTGGGAGTTGGTGGGAGTCTTCCTTTCCCACAAAACAACCAGGACGGCTCTAATGTATGCATTTGCGACGCTGTTTGTGACTAACTTCAGAACCTTTAAGAACCGTGGCGAGTATTAATGTATTGTTGTATTTACTGAAAAATGACACAGAAATGAAATATACCTCATATCAGTTATTTAAACGAAAATAAATATTACACACAGCAGAAAAATTTTAAACGCTAGTCATGGTGTTTATAAATTAATCTGCTACTCAAAAAGATAGTGCTACTTGACTTTAGTGATGACGAAGTAAAAATTGAAAATATAATTGGTACTTGGCCCAGATAACCTTGCCAGTTTTATTTGTATATGTATACAGTAAGACCTTGCTTAACGCTTATTCAATATTACGCGGTGTCTAAAAAAAAAAAGTTTAGCCACTATAACGTGAATTATGGATCAGTTCATACAAAATGATTCAAATGTTGATCAAAGTTCAACGGCAAGACGACGTGTTATTCAATGCAATATGTTGCTACCGACGCTAACTTGCTGAATGAAACAGAAAGAGGCAAACTACATTAGATGACTTCTTCACAAAAAACAAAATATGTCAAAAGAGGAATCTTCCTCATCTCAAACATAACTTCTTACTCGTACTTTTATTTGATTTTCATAAATGTTTTATGAACAAAACTTGATATTAACAATAAATAAATCTATAATAATCTGATAAAAAAGTATTTAACAATAAATGTGACAAAATTAAACGAAAAAAAAACTAACACATTTTCTTATTCTCGGTTCTGTTTCACTTATACCTATATTATAATTTAGTGTTGGGCATAATCGATACATTTCAATAATCGAATGAATCGAAATAATCGGTTTTTATAATCGAATGATCATTCGAATTATCGATTATGAATGATTTGAATTATCGATTATGAATGCGGCCCGCAAAACCTGTGAATTCGGCCCGCGATATCGATAAGATATATTATATTTTTATTAAAAAATAAATAAGTAAATAGTAAAATAAATAATACATATTACAAATAAGATACAATAAAATATTTTAATATTTTTAAAAAATTCTTACAGAACTTTAACCATACGCGTTTGTATGAATAAAATATTGTTTACTTTATATTTAAAAAATTATTGTAGTATGTCTAGTCTAGTTATTACGCATTGGTTTTGATTTTATTACGTTCTTTTTTTTTTGGCCCGCCAAAAAAATCGGGAATATCAAATTGGCCCGCCTACGAAAAACTTTGGGAGCCCCTGGTTTAAACAAACGAAAGCACCCCCACCTCCAGTGCAACAGACTTCCCAATGTGTGCAGATGCAGAACCGAATGATATATCATTCATAATCGACAATCGACATACATACATTTCATATCTCGCTAACCATAATCGAATCATGTGAATATCTCGCTAAGCATAATCGAATGATATCTCGCTAAGCATAATCGAATCATGTGAATGATATCTCGCTAAGCATAATCGAATGGTATGATGATATCTCGGTTGCCATAATCGAATGATGTATGATAATTCATAATCGACAAACGACATAGTACTGTGTCGGGATTAATAGTTAATACAAAACACATTAATAGTGGAATCGCTGGTATGATTCAATACAAAAATAAAACGAATTCTTTATTATTATAAATTAATTATAACTCATAGGTTTGTATTTAAAAAAACAATATAATCTAAATTTTTGGGTGAGAGTCTGTTCCTCCTTGCATTAGTAATGACACCAGTTTTTGAAAATATCCTTTCGGAAGGCACGGAGGTAGCTGGCGCACAGAGAGATTTTTTATGAAGCTCGTATAATTCAGGAAACAAATTTTTGTTTTCTGATCAAAAAATAAGGGGATTGGAAGAGCGAGATATATCGGGCATTGACAAATATTGTTTTATGATTGCAACGGCTTTTGTAGTAATATAGTGACAGTGAATAATAAGTAATAAGTTAATAACCGGTCACTATGAGAAATGTATGTACCGTATACACGTAATCTCAAAAGATACGCCGCCGCTCTAACTTTAAGTAATGCAGTCAATGACTGGTCTACTGGAGTCTGGGAGACTGGAATGCCAAAACAGTACAACTGTACAACACAGAACAAACGAAAGTACCCCCACTCTTCAGTGCACGCAAATGCAGAAACCGAATGATATAATATGATATATGTCGGGATTAATTCACATACATTTCATATCTCACAATCGATTGAAGCGAATGATATCTCGCTAACAATAATCGTTTCAAACGAATGATATCTCGGTTAACATAATCGAATGATCGATTATTTGGCCATAATCGAAATATTTCGATTATATCATTCATAATCGCCCAAGACTATATTATATTATCTACGCATTAAGATGACATCGTTTAGCGCTGTTTCGTATAGCGCAGGAACTTAAGGGGGGTTTTACTGTACATATATTGTTTGGAATCCAGATTAAAAGATAGTATTGGAAAAATTAATCGTTTATTCATCTTTAAAGTTCAATTCCAAAATATGTAATAATAGAAATTAGTTTCATGGGTAATTGGAATAAAAAATCAATTAAACACTTATTGATTGCAACGTTTCGTCTTTATTAAATTAAGACTTTTTCAAGCTCTGGAAAAAATTTTTTTTTTACAAAAATTAACAATTATAATATAATAAAAATATAAAGACGAAACGTTGCAATCAATAAGTGTTTAATTGATTTTTTATTCCAATTACCCATGAAACTAATTTCTATTATTAATCGTTTATATTAAATTCTTTTTTTTTTAAACAGCGAAAGCAATATTTTACACGTAAATGTATTAAAAAATGCTCTTTAGAAAATAAGAGCGTTATTAGAAAATTTTACATAAAAAAGAAGTCTGAATAAACTTTTGGACATATCAAAAACATTAAAGACCTAACTTTCTCCGCGACTTTGCTGAGATAAGCATCGATTTTGTTTGTAAATTCGTAAGTATATTAATGTCGGGTTTGACGGAAACCTTAAATCCAACTTGGAAAAAATGCAACTGTACTTGAAATTTTGTTAACATAAACAAATTTTTATCAAAATCGGTTTCGTCATATTCGCATGATGTCGGTATAAGCAGATAAAAATTCTATTAATGCGTTTACCTGTCTAAGTCATACTACATAAACCTCGGTAGCCTCGCCACAAAATGAAATTGTAAACAGTAATTATTGCAATTTTATTTATTAGAAATGATAACAATAAAAAATATTTTTACTGGTCTGTACACATTATAAATTGAATAAATATAGTGGGGGTAGGCATTGTCATTAATCTTATTATTACACTGAGTCTATAATAATAATAACTAATAACACTAATCTGTTCTGTTTTATGGTCGGGCATTTCGTCTGTTGTTAGACGTGACATTTTAGTCAGTTTATCATTAAAACGACAATTAAAAAATGTCGCCAAAATTGTATTTAACAGATTTAAGTCCACCAAGTCGGGCAGTTATTTTAACTGCTAATGCTTTAAATGTAACCCTCGAACACAAGGAACTAAGTTTAATAAATAAAGAACACCTATCTAAGGAGTTTACCAAAGTAAGTTTAATTTATTCTCTGTCAATCCAATATTATGGTGTCACTTTTATTTAAACGTGTCCGAACTTAATAATTTTTTATTTTCTATATTTAATAATTAATATGCATGTATTCTGTAATTTTTCATTTTGTACATTGCCTTTCAAATGAAGTTACAATCAAGTTCAGGAAACTTTATAAATGAACAAATAAATCAACATAATGCAAATGTGATGAAATAAATAAAATAACTGAATTTAATATTATTATGTTATTTTATTTCAATTTTTAGATAAATCCTCAACACACCGTGCCCACACTGGATGATGATGGATTTGTAATATGGGACAGTCATGTAATCACTGCGTATTTGGTGCAAAAATATGGTAAAAATGATTGCCTCTATCCTAAAGATCTCAAGCAACGATCTATTGTCGATCAACGGTTGCATTTCGATTCCGGTATTCTATTTCCAAGACTTCGTGGAATTATGGTGAGCATAAAAAAATAAGTTTCCAATTAAGTGAGTTGTTTAATTGAAAAAAAAAAATAGTATTAAATTTCAAAAAACTAAAGAAGTAAATGCGAATATTGTTTCGAATTGACCACCTAGGGGTACCTTGAAGCTTCCAAGTTTTAGGAGGCACGGATTATATTACTTGCCTCACTCAATTTTTGTTTGAATATGCAAAAATAATAAGAAAAAAATGTTATATATTATTTGTGTAAAACTATTACAGATGGGTATCCAAGTGCAATCTTACATTAAAATATTTTTAAAAAATCTTCACGATATGGCATGATATTGCAATATAGATACCCACTTTACTTGTTTTGGTTCATGAAATGAGTCCCTTATTAACCAACTTCTAAAAAAAGAAGTAATACAATTCGACGCGTATTTTTTTTAAATTTATATATTTATTATTTTTTTGTGTATGTTCCGCGATAGCTCAGCCAGTTGAGAACCGATTTGAAAAATGTTGACCCCATTTTGTTCAGAATGTTATCGGATTGGTATCATCTAGTTTTCTTTAAAATCGACTCACCCGTTTTTAAATGACTTCAAAAAACATATTTTTATATACATATTACCTCATGTCTTCAGAATTTGTGAACCTATTTTGATGACTCTCTCACTATTTAGGAGGGCATACATTCAGGATGATCCCACATAAATTTTACCTAAATCGATTCAATAGTTTTTAGTGTATTTGCCATAGGCAACATACACTATTGGCGTTGATCGGATGGCGGGACCTAGGGGTCGGACCAAAATTTCTCGACGTTTCATAACCTTCTAAACACTTTGGCACCATTTTTAAAAATGTTTATATATATATATATGTATATATATATATATATACATATATATATATATATTTATATATATATATTTATATATATTTATATATATATTTATATATATATATATATGTGTGTGTGCGCTATAACTTTCGAAAGAGTTAATTGATTTTTACGAAATTTTGCCCACATGTTGGAATCCACCACCGCAAGAACCCTATTTAAAATGGGCCCAATCGGACCATTTTAAGGGTAGTTTTTAGGGGTTGAAATAAGTTTTTGGGCCCAAAAATACCTAAAAAATTCTCAGAATCGTTTCAAAATTGAAATTTAACCCTTTAATAGCAATTAAAAAGTGCTCCTAAAATTTTAATAAAATCGGCCCGACAGGACCGGGTTTACAAATTTTATGAAAACACTAGTTTGCAGATAGTGAATAATTTGCTGAAAGGTGTATATAATTTAGTTTAGAGGTTCGATTGATAATAATATTGCAACTGAGAAAAAAATGTTCTTTTAAGGGGTGTATTAAGGAGTCAAATTTTTTATTTTGTCCAAAAAACCAACTTAAGTTCGCATAATAAAGCCACACTCCTATATTAGCAAATACACTATATTGTCGGCAGGGTTTTGGCACTGCGACCCGGGTTTTTTAATTTATGTTCCGCCAGTCGTGAACCGACTTAGTTAAAAACTTTCAATTCTACGTTGTCTTTTCAGTATCCAATAATCTTTTTGAATGAAAAAGGAGTTCCACAAAACAAAATTGACGACGTTCATGAAGCCTATAAATTATTGGAGGCTTTACTTAGCGGACATGAATGGCTTGCTTTGGACCAATTGACAATCGCTGATTTATGTGCCGTCGCAACTGTTTCATCACTTAACCTTGTAGTGCCCATCGATACTACCAGATATCCACGGGTGACTACTTGGAAAAAGAAATGTGAAGCATTGCCATACTACACCTTCAAAAAAGAAGAAATAGATAAATATGAAGTCTTAATCAAAAAGGCTTTATCTTCTTAAATATAACTAAAATCTTTTCAATCTTTTTATATTATTTATTTTCATTCACAGTCGGGGGCAGATGGCAACATACACTATTGGCATCGGTCGGATGGCGGGACCTAGGGGTCGGACCAAAATTTCTCGACGTTTCATAACCTCCTAAACACTTATATATATATATATATATATATATATATATATATATATATATATATTTATATACGTATATATGTGTGCGGGCAATAACTTTCGAAAAAGTTAATTGATTTTAACGAAATTTGGTCCACGTGTTGAAATCCATCACCGCAAGAAGCCTATTTAAAATGGGCGTAATCGGGGCATTTTAAGGGTAGTTTTTAGGGGTCGAAAAATGTTTTTGGGCTCCAAAATACCGAAAAAATTCTCAGAATCGTTTCAAAATTGACATTTAACCCTTTAGTAGTAATTTAAAGGTGTCCCTAAAATTTAAATAAAATCAGCCCGACAGGACCGGACTTACAAATTTTATGAAAACACTAGTTTACAAATAGTGAATTATTTACTGAAAGTTGTATATAATTTGGTATAGATGTTCGATTTATAATAATATTGCAATTAAGAAAAAAAATGTTATTTTAAGGGGTGTATTAAGGAGTAAAATTTTTTATTTTGCCCAAAAACCAACTAAAGCTTGCAAAATAAAGTCACACTGCCTGTATAAGCAAATACACTATATTGTCGGCAGGGTTTTGGCACTGCGACCCGGGTTTTTTATTACTAATATTCAATATTTTTCAAACTGGGAACTTCGTCCTGTGAACCTTAGTACCGCTTGTTTAAATTTCTTTTTAAGTTGTTTCACAATGTAAATTTGATTCAAATGAACAAACACTTTTCATTTCAAATACTTCTTTCAGCGTTCTGTATTTTCGTTTAAGTAAAAATAAAAAGGACAGGAAACAAAAGGAAACAGCGTGTACAAAAAGCAAACGAAAATTTAATATTACATTTGTAGAAGTATTTTTTCGTTAGAAGAAACTAAACTCTTACACAAGTTTTTTTAAGTGCGTCCTGAACGCGCGCGCGCCGCTTACAGATAAAGATCCAAAGTTAACGCAAACTTTTAACAGCGTTACAAAAAAAGTTCTTTTTATTCGTAGATTGTATCTGAGCTAACACACAAATAGAAAGAGCGAGAGAGAGAGAATGAATTGAGGTGAGCAAGAGGTAAACTTTATTGAATCGCGTAATACCGAGTAAATTGACGCGGTTGCAATTACAGTGTTGCCAAATCAACAACAACATTTCTAAATCTAGGAATCAGTAAAGAAGGCGATATCCCTTTTAAAATAGGTGCTGTTTAGTGTAGGCGCTAGGTTGCGTCCCGTAGGGAAAATCTGATGGATTGATGATTTAAGGTCGTTGTCGTGGTACAATATTGTCAAAAAGTTAAAGATTATACGCGTCACAAAAGTATACTAGCTTGTAGCTAAGTGATCCATAATTTGTACGCAAGACTGTACCCGTGGAAAAATAACCCATACAGTACTCATATGCATGTATACTTTTCTATAAATAATTTGCACTGATTTTTCACTCGGCACGTGGTAGAACATGATTAATAATAACAAGTAATTAAAAAACACTTGGAAATTCTACAAATAGTTCTTTATTTCTCGACGATCGTTTCGGACAATAAGTCCATCTTCAGGAGTACAAAACTTATACTTATATAAGTTTTGTACTCCTGAAGATGGACTTATTGTCCGAAACGATCGTCGAGAAATAAAGAACTATTTGTAGAATTTTCAAGTGTTTTTTAATTACTTGTTATTATTTGCTATAAATTGTTGAACTTTAAACCGTTATTTATAAATAATTAGACGGTCAAAAAAATGTTCTTATTTTTTTTAAACTCATACCAAATGCATTGAAAGACTGTCAGTTTTTGGAAAGTTTCTGACAGTTAGTTCTTTTTTTATAAAGAAGAAACTGGTTCAGAACTAAAGAGATCGTATAAAATCAATGTTAATTATCCAATTTTTAATTGAATTTATCTCGGATTATATACGGTCGATCGACTTCAAATTTTCAGGGTAATTGCATTATCATGTCCTTAATAAGTACAAAAATTAACCATGACAACTACCTTCAGTTCAGGACGACTTAAAGAATGAAATTCTGAAGGTTGCCGGAAAAATCGGTGTGCACTTTTTTTTTAACCGGACTATGGGAATTATTTTTTAAATCGGTCTCAGCTGCTAGACTGCAGTTTTTATGTTTAAGAAAGTGCACTTAATGAACTCACAAGAACTCAGGTTTGAGGAAATACTAAGAGTAAAATCGTCACTAGCTCCCTTATTGTTGTTGCATTTATCAAATTCACCAAAAGGCTACGGAAAATCGAGCTTTCGGCTCGCATTTATAGTTAAATAGTAGGTGTCTTAATCACGTTATTTAAAAAAACATCACATTTTTGTTTCATTGTTACAAAGGTCGCAGACTTGCCAATGTTTCTAATTTCTTAGATTGTAGATCTTAGTTGCTCAACATCTGGGCATCGGCATCTAACTGCCTAATTATAGTGCAAAAAATTATGAAATATTCTACACATATTTTTCTTCATGAATAAGTAATGATGTGCCGAAATCTAGTGATTCTATTTTTAGTTTGGCAACACTGTTACCAACCGAATGAGTGCAAAGTAAACTAAGTTTACCAGCTCTAATACTGGTTCACTATTACTTTAAGTTCCCTGTGTAAAGCTCAAACGTCAAGTGCTGACTTTTGTTTTTTTATTATATAATAAAAAACAAAAGTTCTCACTTGCCACCATTGTTCATAAAAAAAGTAATTAATTAGCATGTTTTTCGAGATATCTATTTTTAACAAAAACAAAGATTTTTCAAAGAATATTCATATAAAAAAGTACTGCTGAAATTAAAAGAAGGATTAGATATTCTTCGAACTAATTTTTTATAGATCAAGCGAAATTTATAAATTTTAATTAATTAAAACCTTTTACTCTGATTAAAAATATTCTGTTAAAAGTCGAATATTTTAGCTAGACTCTGCATTCATATCGTGATATATCAAGTTTCGTTTTGAAAGATTAGGGCGTAAGTCGTAGATCATATTTTAGTGAATGTTGTAAAAAATGTGTATCTATATTAATAATTTCGTAGAAAGGTACGGTAAAAAATTAATAAGTATACCAAAATATTCATTTCGAATCGACATCATAAAACTTCCAGCTTATATGGGAGTGTTATAAATTTCCGAACACAATAGTTTTCTGATTGTTAAATATATTATTAAAAAAAAAACAAAAAAAACTTAAAAATCACTCACCAGTCAATTTTTCAGGTTGACAGCAGTTGCATCTGAAAAAAGTAGAATAATATTTTATAGTATTACATTTATTTAATGTCAATAAGTGTTTCGTTTAAATTTAAGAGTTAAAAATCAATTTAAAAAATGTAGTTTTCTAAATGAGATATAAAATATAACAAAAAATATCTGACGACTACAAATCATATTTCAGAAGGTTCGAAAACTGTTTCTAAACTGTCAGATTTATACACATGGTATATTTAATGGCGGTATAGATAAAAAACAATTCTTTGGCGTCAGATATAAAGAACACGAGTAGAAAAACCATTAATATCAAACGAAAGAGAATACAATTTAGAATAATACAAATTTAAATTTAACAATTTTTTACTTAAGTTCTTCATATCTGATACCAGAGAAATTAAAATTCAAAATATATTTAAGCAAAACATTTTTTTAAACTGACGTCCCAGAAAAATTAGACAAATAAAGGACAAATCTTCGAAAAAAATCCAACCAAGCTGAATTTTTGTGGAATCTCTATTTTGATGAAAAGTACTCTTAATTTGAACCGTGAATTTTTTAGTTTAAGGGGATGAGAGAGGATAAAATCCATTAGAAAAACATAGCTTATAAAATTCCACACAAAAAAGTCCCTGGATATTTTCTCCGTGAATCAATTGTTTCAAAAATTCAAAGAGTTTCATTTTATAACTAGTTTTCATCCGATTTTTTACACACTTGCCGCTTGCGTCACATATATTTGTTGTTTTGCAAATATTCAAACTTTTGTACACTTATTGATCCTACGATTCTGACATTTTTAGCTTTCCAAGTTTAATATGAACTAGGGAAAAAGTAATTCCGTTTTTTCTCAATTAGATGGCTTTAAAATCAGCGAAGCCGTACTATAGCGCGTTTGAAACAAACGTAACACGGACGTGCGAAAAATCAAGGGAAAACTGCTCTAGAATGTTCTGTGGACTGTTAGCACAGAACATTCTAGAGCAGTTTTCCCTTGATTTTTCGCACGACCGTGTTACGTTTATTGCAGAGATCATTTGTTGTGTTGAAAATATCGAACTGAAATTGTTCCTCACAATACGCAAAATTGTTAGATTTAGTGAACACCCGGTATACGAGAACAAGCAATTTAAGATTCACGGCGAGTCCTGGAGACACGGGCAGTCAAGTTTCGGTGCCTTCCGTGGTTAAATTGGACCGTACGACAGATCTGTCTGTACTCTTAGTATGGTTAGAGATAGAAGCACTCTTCCTCAAGCTATGAAAGAGAATCTTTGATGACATTTACCACATCACCACCAATTGCATTAGATACACATACCGCGTCCTAGTGCTGCCACACAAATTGTTTCTATAAGTTCTTACCCGAAAAATTCAGATGCAAAGCAACCGACTATTAAAGTTTCCGCAGTAATTTTTGAATGATATTTTCAGACAATTTTAGGAATTTCATTTTTTACAATTTTGTTGTAAAGAGCCCTAATGCATTGGTAAAAGTATGATGACACCTGTTTTTCTTTGAAGTTATACTTCTTTTGGTGCGTTGAGAGTAAAATTTTAGCAGGTAACGGAAGATACGCGCGCGCAGCTAACGAAAATTCGACAGTATGAAGTTGGCTGCGATAACAAAAATTCGAGGGCATGAAGTTGGCCATAAGAGACTCAGGCCGAAATGACTGCAGATAGAGTAAATCAACGCACTTTCTGTATGATACTAGACGACTATAACCTTTGATTACAACCAATAGTCGTTTTAAGTGACATCCAGTGGAATTTATAATTCGTGTTTATTAATTACTCAATGGACTGAATATAAAAGTATAAACCAAAATAAAATTTTGAAAGTGTTTTAAAATATTTGACGTAAATTATTATTCGTAAACTTTTTGACGATTTTATTTGAATAAGTTATTTGCATCTACATTAAAAATAATTTTTAATCACGCCAAAGAAGTATAACTTCAGACGCCCGTACATAAGTACAAGCATCCACGTTTGCTTTAGTTTTTATTAGTGTATTTGCCATAAGGCAACATACACTATTGGCGTTGGTTGGATGGCGGGACCTAGGGGTCGGACCAAAATTTCTCGACGTTTCATAACCTCCTAAACACTTTGGCACCATTTTTGAAAATGTTTATATATATATATATATATATATATATATGTTTGCGCGCAATAACTTTCGAGAGTTAATTGATTTTAACGAAATTTGGTCCACATGTTCAAATCCATCACCGCAAGAAGCCTATTTAAAATGGGCGTAATTGGGGCATTTTAAGGGTAGTTTTTGGGGGTTGAAAAATGTTTTTGGGCCCCAAAATACCGAAAAAATTCTCAGAATCGTTTCAAAATTGACATTTAATTCTTTAGTAGTAATTAAAAGGTGTCCCTAAAATTTAAATAAAATCGGCCCGACAGGACCGGACTTACAAATTTTATGAAAACACTAGTTTACAAATAGTGAGTTATTTACTGAAAGTTGTATATAATTTGGTATAGAGGTTCGATTTATAATAATATTGCAATTAAGAAAAAAAATGTTATTTTAAGGGGTGTATTAAGGAGTAAAATTTTTTATTTTGCCCAAAAACCAACTTAAGCTCGCAAAATAAAGCCACACTGCCTCTATTAGCAAATACACTATATTGTCGGCAGGGTTGTGGCACTGCGACCCGGGTTTTTTTCATTATTGTTGTTAAATATAATAAAATTAACAAAATGTATATATTTGTTAAAAATCAAATAAAAATGAACTTTTTAATTCTTTTATAGCAATGGACGGTTGATTTGTCTAAAAAATGATTTAAAAACCAGACTTGACTATCGTACTTTTACCAGGAATTTAAAATGATTTTCGTAAGAATTTTTCAGGCGTTAGCGTATTAAAAAATTATAATAAATAAATTGTAAGATTAATGTTACCTTAATATTTCACGAAATCGTTATTAGAACAAACCACTACACTCTAAAACAGGCAAGAGAAACCTTTTTCAATTCACAAGCCACATTGCATAAACGTTTAATATATTATGTCATACTTGCTACGAATATCACAAATTTTACCCTTGAAATTTTAAAATTAGGTTACAATTTTTAAACAAAATATCAGTCTTTAAAATTTTTAAATAAATATGCTTTACAATTTAATCTTTTTTAATATTATTAAAATTTATGTCGAAAGATTCCGAATATTTTTTCTACATATTAACTACATTTTTTAAATAAAGTATCCGCCTTTAAATCTTTATTATTATTAAAATTTATGTTGTTAAAAATTAGATCTTAGCGACAAGTTAAAAACATTTTAAAAAAATCCCGGATTGTAAGTCGCTCATGCCTGTATTCGTAGAAACACTGCACTGATATTAAAATGTCAATTACGTTTCATTAATCAGAGTTACTAATTACTAATGTCTACACAAATTACATTTTTTTAACAATTGTTCCACAAGCGACACAACACAAAATATTTTAACTGCGCACAAAATCAAAATTCACTTTTTATACCTACCATACAATACTGAATAAAAATAATTTCACACAACGTGCATAAATTATTCAACGCTATGACTAATTTCTTATTTTTACAAGTTCAAACCAATCTGACATAATGTGATCAATCTGATGAGATTGTACACGTTTGATAATATTTATTAACTTAAATAAATTCTAAAAGAAAAAAGTATTGTCCTTTCTTTTTGTGTATTTGTTAATAAAAAAAATATTTTTACAAGCTTTTATTTAGTTTCATTTGTCCTGGTGTCTGTTTGTCTGTAATCGAATCTTGCAAGTAAAACTTGACCCACTTCCCGATTTCCGATTGAACTGAAATTTTGCACACACCTTTGGTTCAGAAAACAATACAATATAGTACATAGAATATTATGGTAGATCCAATATGGCCGCCACCAAAAAAGACTGATTACCATCTTCTTTACAACTCTCTCCACATGGGTATAAATGAAAGGGTATGACAAGTGGAATCCAGTCAGCAGTGTGACTTCATTCCAAATCTAAAATGGCGGAAAGTTTTGTATTTTTTTTTTGTAACTATAATTTGGCTTACCGTTGGGGAGTTTTTATGTGACGTTCTATTTTATGGTAAATTAATAACGCCCCCTCCCCGTCTTGTGTCCATTTTAACAAAATGAATGACAGAAAGAGTGACAAATTAAATTATTTCAATTGAAAACGATATTTTTCAATTATAATAATTCAATTCAGTTCAATTATTGTTGTTTGCATCGAATTTACAAATGTCCGTATAAAAAGGGTTGTACAATACATTTATTATGTATGCCATACAGATTTACAGAAACACAAAACAATAAAGTGTTATAAAAATGATTTTTCGGGAAAAAGGACTTTATTTATAAGTAAAACACTTAATATTTTATTTTCAGCGACGTTTCGTTCCTTGTTTGGAACTTTATCAAGCTTTAATAACTATTAAATGTTGTGATTAAATAGATATAAAAGATAATATATACATGTGAATATAAATTTGAATTTAACAATATTAATACAAAGTTTATAATAATTTCGTATTAATTTTGTTAAATTCAAATTTATATTCACATGTATATATTATCTTTTATATCTATTTAATCACAACATTTAATAGTTATTAAAGCTTGATAAAGTTCCAAACAAGGAACGAAACGTCGCTGAAAATAAAATATTAAGTGTTTTACTTATAAATAAAGTCCTTTTTCCCGAAAAATCATTTTTATATTAATTACCAAGGACAAAAAAGAAATAAAGTCAATAAAGTGTTATGTTTTATGTTCGAAATCTGATATTACAAGCTGTTTTAAATACATTGATCTATCGATTGATCGGAAGTTGTAAGCGACCGGCAATAGCAAAACAAAATCGGGGATTTAAAATTTACAAAATTGAATACTTTTTTTACGATTCCGTACTTCAAAAGGAAAAAGGCACCCTTAGAGGACCACTTCGTTGTCTGCCTATTTGTCTGTATAAAAGACTTTTTTTCTCTGGGACGAGTGGATGTATCAAGTTGAAATTAATACCACTCAGGCTAGCAATCCCTTCTAAGTTTTTTTTTTGTTTATAACCTCAAAGTCAAAAATGCGATGTTTATTAAGAAAAAAAAAACTTCTAAGTCAACGTAATCAAAATATATGGCCGTTTGTGCTGCATATTTTGACACTCGCAAGGGAATCAAAACGTATAGGGTACTTCCCGTTGACCTAGAATCATGAAATTTGGCAAGAAGCAATGTTTTATAGCACAAGTAAAGGGAAAAAACCGAAAACCGTACATTTGTAGTTACATTAGGTACAAAAGAAATATTTTTTCCGATAAACGTCAAAATAGTGCATACTAGCGACATCGGACGAAATCTCTTAAAAGCTATTAGTTAAGGCATTTTTGCGCCTAAGTGTGTATTATTACGGCCGCTATAACAACAAATAATAAATATTGTACGATGATACGGAACCCTTCGTGTACACTTGGTTAGTTTTTTTTTTATTTTTAAACTGCATGATCAAAATCGAACATTAGATGCGATTAATGATAATAAATAATGCGTTTAACATTGTGTCTTACCAGACGCCATTCGCACCATTACTATTCTCCATCTCTACCTATTAGAGAATAAATTAAATATTTCTAGGGCTAGCAAATCAATTAAATAAAATTCATAATTATGGTATTCATTTTTGAAGTTTAACTTCTTTAGCGACGTATCTATTTGAAAACAGTAAGAAATTTAAGGAAAGTAGAACTGCCACATAAAGGGAAGCTAGTTTGTCTCCTAAATTATAAATTATAGAAGTTTATAGTGTGTTGCTAAGTATGTGTAAATATTATTAATAAGTTTCACGTAACACGGGTAAGACTCATTATATTTTTTTCAATTACATTTACGTACACCTCACTTCACAGTCATTGGCGCTATCAGGTGGCAGAAAAAAGACTGATAGCCTTTCCTTGCGCGTTCGTGATAGATCACTCTTAAATTAGAAGATGCAATTCTATTTCACGATACAGGATCTTTAATTCTAATTTCGCAGACAAAACGTAGGTATATTGGTTTAAATAGATATATATACGCAGGCTGGCTCTTATTGGTCAGGAATAATTATAATATGTAAAACAAACGAATGTTAAGTAGAGTAATCGTCATCATAAACAAATCGAAATGGACTTTACAACACAATTGGTTACGGTGACTTCGAACATAGCTGGTATTCATGTACATTGCACTGCACGTCTCCTTGAAGCATTATTAGTTCACAGTGAAGGAAGGTTTGGTTGAGAATCAAGAAATAAGCTTTATCAATGTTCCGCTAGGGGCCAACTTTTCGAAAAATTGGCCACTAGCGTAATATTGCTAAAGCTTATTTCTTGATCTTCAACCAAACCTTCCTTCACTGTGACATTCTATTGGATCAACACTACTATATACGAAGACATACCGAGCTGGGTAGAGTAGTGGTGACAGCATTGGACTCGCATTTGGGAGGTACCGGGTTCGAATCCCGGCGGGGGCAGATGTGGCTGGGACTTTTTCCTACTGCCTTTCGCCGAGAAACGGTAATTCCTGTACCGGCCATCTTGATTGAGGTTTTCCATGGTTTCCCTCAATTAATTCCAGATAAATATCGAGATGGTTCCTTATTTGAGGCCATGGCCGATTACCTATCAAACTCCTAGTTCAAAAAGTACGTACCTTATCCTAATTTCCTATAATTCCTTCATTCGCCCATTGCTATTACATAAATTGAAGTAAAAAATGTAGAAAATAACGGGAAGAGGTAAATGAAAAAATAGTAATGGTGCGAATGGCGTCTGTTATGACATAAAGTCGAGAAACGGACGTTATTATTATTATTATACGAAGACATTATCAGTTCAGCAAATGACAAGTTTGCAATAGGCTACATCTATATTGGACTCGTAGTTCTCCCGATCCGATGCAGAGCGACATTCGGACGACATCGGAAGGAAAAGAGATACCACAATTATAATGTAGGTAATAACAAATAAATAAAAACCCGGGTCGCAGTGCCAAAACCCTGCCGACAATATAGTGCATTTGCTTATACAGGCAGTGTGGCTTTATTACGCGAAAATTGGGCAAAATTAAAAATTTGACTCCTTAATACACCCCTTAAAATAACATTTTTTTTTTAACTGCAATATTATTATCAATCTAACGTCTACACCGAATTAAATACACCCTTCAATAAATACGTCACTATCTACAAATTAGTGTTTTCAAAAAATTTGTAAATCCGGTCCTGGCGGGCCGATTTTTTTCAAATTTCGGGAGCACATTTTTATTGCTACTAAAAGAGTAAATTTCAATTTTGAAACGATTCTGCGAATTTTTTCGGTATTTTTGGGCCCAAAAACTTTTTTCAACCCTTAAAAACCACCCTTAAAATGATCCGATTGGGCTCATTTTAAATAGGCTTCGTGCGGTGATAGATTCCTACTTGTGTGCCAAATTTCGTTAAAATCAATTAACTCTTTCGAAAGTTATAGCCCGCACGTATATATATATATATATATATATAAATATATATATATATATACATATATATATAATTTTTCCAAAAATGGTGCCAAAGTGCTTAGAAGGTTATAAAACGTCGAGAAATTTTGGTCCGACCCCTAGGTCCCGCCATCCGACCGACGCCAATAGTGTATGTTGCCATATGGCAAATACACTAAAAACACTTGAAAATTCTACAACAATTATTATATTGTTTTTCGATGACAGTTTCGGACAATCAGTTCATCCTCAGGAATATAAATCATATGTTTTATAAATAAATCATATGTTTTATATTCCTAAGGATGGACTTATTGACCGAAACGATCGCCGAGAAGTAATTTAATAATAATTTTTGTAGAATATTCAAGTGTTTTTATTTATCTATTATTATCAATCATGTTCTACCAACTGCCGAGTGATAAATCAGTGCATATTATATTGCAACCTCGCGGCTTTTTAGGTGTTCCACATGTGTTGCAACGGTCCACTGGTTTGCGTCGACTGCCGGGGATGGCTCGCCGTAAACTAGGGCACGAAAAATCCAGTGGAAAACGAAATACTGTATAATGAAATGAATAACTAGCGTATTTTCTATGATATTACTTATTTAGTAGAAAATTATAAAATAGATACTCTTTACAAAAAAAGAACAGACAATTATGTTTAATGACTCGATATAAAACAAACAAGTTACGGAGGTTATTTTGACATATTATGGCCAAAAGGGCACTAATTTTTTAGTTGCATAAATGAAAACCAATACAGACCGTGTCATGATGGGAACGCATCGGTCTTCAAAATTTGATGGAAAACAAATGTAAGGTTCTCGAGATACGGTACGAGAGAAAATTTTACACATACAGGATTTCTGACCGAAATTAATATCCATCGAAGCTGAGCTTCGAAAAGACATAATATATGGTTACGGTACAGGAGCGGCATACCCCTTAACTTAAACGGTGGGTGACAATTGCGGTAGGACGCCTGGCGACTACACAGAAAAGTTTGGTTATAAGAAAATTTCACGTTAAAAAAATGGCGAAATGTCTTCATTATAATAATAATAATAATAATACGTTTAACGTCCGTTTCTCGACTTTATGTCATAACAGACGCCATTCGCACCATTACTATTTTTCATTTTACCACTTCCCGTTTTTTCTACCTTTCTTAAACTTCAACTTATATAATAGCAATGGGCGAATGAAGGAATTACAGGAAATTAGGATAAGGTAGGTAATTTTTGAACTAGGAGTTTGATAGGTAATCGGCCATGGCCTCAATAAGGAACCACCTCGATATTTATCTGGAATTAATTGAGGGAAACCATGGAAAACCTCAATCAAGATGGCCGGTACAGGAATTACCGTTTCTCGGCGAAAGGCAGTAGGAAAAAGTCCCAGCCACATCTGCTCCCGCCGGGAATCGAACCCGGACCTCCCGAATGCGAGTCTAGTGCTGTACCACTACTCTAAAATGTCTTCATTAACGAGTATGAATACCAGCTTATATTCATGAACACCTTGAACATGATTCTATTGTCTTGTATAATAACATACGATAATGGCTGAACATAATACTAACGTTATAGTTTCCTAATGTTTATTATTACAATAAAATTTAACGTGTATGGCTGCTTGAACATTTGGATTATTGTGTAATATTTTATTGTAACAACAATTGTTAAGGAAATAGATCTAATCGTGTTTTCGAAATCGATATTGTCTTACCGTCAGTTAAAATCTTAGAATGTATCAAAATTTACATTTACTGAAGTTAAATTTATTTTATTTAATTTTTAATTATTTATTGCAGGTTTTAGACACTCGATAACGAATTATTAGGGGGTTAGTGTTAGTGACAATTTTACTCATATAGCATTTCCTCAATCCTGAGTTTTTGTGAGTTCATTAAGAACATTAACCTGAACATAAAAACCGCAGTCTTGGAGCTGAGACCGGGGACATGCGTGGGTGAATATATTCAATGACACCTCCAGTTTGACATCTTTGACCGCGTCCATCCACGCATTATCCCCGGTCTCAGCTGTCAGATAGCGGTTTTTATGGTCAGGATAGCGCCCTTGATGAACAAATTTGATGAACAAATTTGAGAAAATATTATGAGTAAAATCGTCACTAGCTATCTAATTACATCAAATTAAATGAAATTACTTTACAAAACATCCATGAGTGGGGAGACAGGATTCGAATCCTTGACGGTTTGATTCAAAGGTCAGCACGCTAGAAGTAAATTTTATAGAGATTTATGTATTTTCTGATTCGCGAGTTTTATTTAATTACAATAGTTTTTTAGTACTTAAATAATGTATGAACTATTTATACATTTGAATGTCCCAAAATACATTTTTTGTACATTTTCATAAAGTCTATAAAATATTCACCAAAAAAATGAAAAACAAATCTGCTAACGAGCTCTTTTCAATGAATGGTTAATTTAAAAAAAAGTTTTTTTTTTGTTAAGAGACTTCTGAGATATCTGAGGACCATATTTAGAGTTTTTAATAGATATTACGGGCGGGTAGTCTCGCTATAAAGGTTTTAAATGAGGCGTGTCACCACAAAAGGGCCCATATCTACTACCAGTAATTTTTCAGTATTTGCCAAAAACTGTTTAAAATAAAATTATAAGTGGAAATTGATACAAAACTGAGTTGAGTTATTCTTACCAACTCATAATATCAAAATGAACAACGAAAGTATACGTAAAATGTATAAAAGAGATGTACCGTAGCTTCAAAATTTGGATATGGAACTTTTTGATATAACCAAATGGAGAAAGGAACTTTTGCGCCAACAATATGAGGATGTAGGCTATTTTGACACAATAACATACTCAGATACAACGAATTAACTAAACTTTATTTTCCTTGTATTTTGAAATCATTACAAAAAATAGAACTAAAAATATTTCTCAAAAACAACAACGTACATTTTAGAAAATAAGTTCAGCAAACAGTACACTCGTTCAGCAGCAAGTTGCTCATCTGCATGTCCTTCACAAAACTCTTCTTCTGCTCCAAGGTCTTCCGCATTGTTCGTTGCCGTGTTGTCGGCTGACATCTCGGTAGTGTTTCCCAAGACCACATTTTTATAGAAAGAGCATTCTCTCATTGTGTCCCAGGTTTCACCGAAGTGCTTCTTTAAAAGATTTTTAACATCATCAATCTTGGCTGCTTTCAAAGTGACTCCCAACGGTATTTCATCTGGCAATGCAATCGACTTTACTTTAACACCCTTTTTAACAATCATTTTACCATTGGTCAGTATACTGTTGTAAGACGTTTCACCTTTAACCAAGATGTTTTGTTGTTTAGATTTGGTGAGAATGAAACGTTTTGCTTCATTAAACTTGAAGTGCCAAGATGTAGTTTTTTTGTAGTAAGTCCCCACCAAAGTTTTCCAGTCGTAAACCTTCAAGTCAGTGCCCAATTTAAAAATAGTGGAGTGCTGTGAAAAAACAGCTTCATATTCTGTTGGTTGTATTATTACTGGTAGCTTACGCAGTTTTTTCTCTATGCAAGCAAACACCCGGTCTGCTGGCAAAAACGAGTGACCAGTGATAGGAAAAATCAGTTGTATTTCCTGAATGTTGGAAGGCGCTACTCGTGTCAAAAAGTAACTCAGCATCCCAATCATAATTGAATTACGGTTTTGACCACCGCAACCGTCAGCGCACAACCTAATCGTTGAGTAAGATGTCAAATCAAGTAGTGACAATAAATGAAACACCGCTGACGCAATTTCATTTGCACCCTTCTTGTGCTCATGCTCCATCCAAACATAGCAATATACATTCTCCGGAGTCAAGCAGTCTTTTGAGCTCCCTTTTACAATAGAGAAATTGTATATATAAATTTGCCTACTATAGTAGGCAGTCTGATCTTGGACCTTTGGCAGAACCAAGTTCTTTTGACAGTCAAAACTCAGTGTTAGGAGATCCTCCCTTTTTTCTTGAAGTTTTCTGAAAAACGCTTTGTATCGCATTCTGTGATATGTAAGGTCAGTCATTAACTTATTTTTATCAGAAGGGTTGGTTTCTTTTTTGATCTTGGCTTTAAGTTCTATACATTTAGAGCAGGCATCCGTGGTGGGTGTGCCAAATCCAATGTTGTACTGCGTGGTAAAAATTTTTTGAAAAAACGTTTTCTTCGATTTCAGTGATTCGTCAGTCTGTTCGTTGTTATACATGCGATGTAATTTGTTAATACTTAAATTTCCAGGTAAATAACGCCGATGAATGGACTTTCCTCGAGAGTAGTGGCTTTCACAACATTTCAATTTTTCTATGAATGCTTTGATAGCAACTCTTCTCTTTTCGTAGACTGGATTTGGCCTCGCACCACCTCTTCTGTCAACAGGCATTCTACCAGTAGTCAGAAATTTTCTAGCCAAAGACTGAGCTCTCTTGCGTGATATTTGGAGGACATTCACGAAGGTTTGCTGACACACACGTAGACAAAACTTGTCGGTCCCGGATACTCGAATGTAGAAGTTCGTACTAACTTTTTTTGTAGAGGTAGGTCTTTTTGTAGGACGTGGCCTTTTTATAGCTGTTGCCTTCATGTGTTTGATGATAAACGCATCCTGGAGGTTTTTTTCACGAGTCGAATAAAAGTTTTGGTGGAATTCCCTAATGTCCCTCATTGTTAATTTTCTGCATTTGTAAGACTTGTTGAAGTGGTCGCAACTGGGGTATACTGGTGGACCTGGAGGTTCATATCTGCAACAGCAAAACATCAAGCTAACATTTGGCTACATAACCGCAGCAGCTAAGACCACAAAATTGAATGAAAGAAGAAGAACAGTATGGAACAATAAATCATCAAGTACGACAAAATATTATAATGATAAAACTGAAACAATGTAAAGTCACTAACAAACCTTTTAGATTTTGCGATGTTCCTTTTCCATTTATTACGATCTCCAGGCGTCCGTCTAGCTTTTCCCGGTTCCGATGGGGTAATACTATCGTTCATAGTCACTAAACCAAAAAAATGTTACCACAATCCAATACTTTGCAAGACTAAAATTAACATCAAAAGACATCCATTGACCGTTGCTAAACGTAAACAATCAGTATTATACACAATAAAACTAGACCGAATAATTAGTCAACACAGACAAAGTTTGCATTTTTGCGTGGGATTTTGAGAGATCTGATTGGTTCGTTGGATATAGGCCTGTTTGATGTGTTCATGAGGAAAATATGGAACTTTCTGCCGCGACATCCGATGTTTGATTGCATTTTTCTATGGGAAAAAGCCCTCTTTGACACACCAATAATTTATCAGGATATGCACCGAGCTGCACAGCTGTTAAAATAGCGTTTAACTCTTTTTTATCCGAAAATGGATATAGACCCTTTTGCAGTGACACGCCTCAAATACGATTGCGTTCTTTTCTATTCCGAATGAAGTTTTATTAAAACACATTGACTTTTAGCTTTTTTGTCCTTGGTAATTAATATAAAATTTATTTGTTGAACATCAACCGTAAAAAAATAAAAAAAAACGGTTTTATTATAAAAGTTTTTATGAACAATTGTTTAAATAAAATTTATATCTACATGTTAACTTTTATATCTACTTAAACAGAACATTTAATGTTATAAGCTTGAAAAAGTTCCAATAAAGGGACGAAACGTCGCAAATTAACAAATAAGTGTTTACTTAAAGTGTCCTTTTTTCCCAACAAATAAATTTTTTGTTTTATTAAAACTTTTGCAGTAAGAAACAACACAAAGATTGAACTGAACATTATCTATATTTTTCTTTAATGAGTTTTATAAATATCTTGAATTTCTTTATTGTTTAAAAGCAGATCCAGAACGGTTCTGTTGAAAAAGAAAACCCCTGAAGCAACAATCAGTAACGAAATGAGAGAAAAATAATATTTAGCGGCGGCAACTTGCTACAGTCGTTTATAAATCATTAATTAAGGCTAGACAATTACATATTTTATATTTCAACTGGCATGTTGTGTTGCATACAAAATATCTGTGGCGAAAAGACAAAACTACTTACGTCAATCATTTATTTAAAAAAAAAGTACGTGCGTGTGGTAATGTACGCGCGTTTAAAATTATATTTGATTGATGTGATTAAAAATTATTTTTTATGCACGCAAATAATTTATTAAAAATAAAATCTACAATAAGTTCAAGGATATGACATACAAAAAATTTACCTCAAATATTTAAGGTAGTTGTCGTGGTTAAGGCACACCATCAGAAAATTCTTAGTTTTTGTATACTTATTAAGGACATGATAATACAATTACCCTGAAAATTTGAAGTCGATCGACCGTATATAATTCAATTGGTGTCCGTTGTCACGTGACTTGAGAGTGATTTAATTAAGTTTTATTTATTAAATATTAATTAAATTCCTTAAAAATAAGAAAAAATATTGTGTTTTTTAGTATTTCTATCATAGAAACTACCACTTAACATTAAAATTATGTTTTTATTTGAATACAGTCAACATCTCTATTGGATATACCTTAAAAAAGGAGTTCGGTTTTTTTTTTTATTTCTAAAAATGAACATAAGCTGTTTCGTCTTTTAGCTGCAGATTTAATAGTGCATTATAGGATGTTAAATTTCATTTCAATTTATAGATTGTAATAGTACGTTATTTCGTATTATTTCACTTACTTTACGACAATTTATTCGTTTATAATGATAGCACATTACAAAATTATTATTCTCTGATGTGGCTGCAATGCGCGCTATGAATGATAATTTCATATTGTTTTTTAATATGCATTTAAATCAAATAATTTATATCAGATCAGTTAGCGAGGTCATTGCTTTTAATAATAATAAATAATGGAGCTATTCTGTATGTTCATCGTTAATATTAACAGCGCTGTTAAGTTCCGGTTTCACTTTAACGTATATGTGATGTTAAATTTGTTAGAAAGTGGCAAAAAATTAACAGCACTGCAAATTTTTATACAAAATCAATTTTTAAATTTTATGTTATAACATTTATTTGTTGGGAAAAAGGACTTCTTTAAGTGAACACTTATTTGTTATATAATGCGACGTTTCGTCCCTTTATTGGGACTTTTTCAAGCTTATAACATTAAATGTTTTGTTCAAGTAGATATAAAAGTTAACATGTAGATATAAATTTTAGTTAAACAATTGTTCATAAAAACTTTTATAATAAAACAGTTTTTTTAAAAAAAATTTTACGGTTGATGTTCAAATTAATTAATTAATTTATATATTTTATAACGTTAGTGTTCTGTGTCTCGTCTAATCTGACGTAAAAATAAGATTTTCCGTATTTTCAGTAAAGAGCCGTTTTGTAAAAATAATCAGACTTGTAAAGTTGTCCATTACGTGCATGTTAGCTATTTTATAAATGTACTTATCTCAACTAATGCTCGTGTTTTAGACCCAATTAAGGTTTATAATGAATTTCGTTTATTTATCTACTTGCCAACTACTATTTGAAATTGGATATTTCGGGTCTGAGTCGATTAAAGTTGATGGCAGAGAACACGTTGAATCATTCATCAGTACACTATTCTATATTACGTATTGTGTATGGTGGAGAAGCGAGTAAATAGACATTATCAAGAGGCGACGCCTCGTTCTTTGAGAGAGAGAAAGAGAGAGAAATTGTAGATTATAGACGCTCAACATCAAAGGTTATCAGCGTTCTTTGATGTTTAGCATAAAGTAATGATGTATAATCAGTCAAATTTACTCGACTATCGGCACTTCGGTGTTTGTCAGAGAAAATCTAAAACCTTCAATGTAAAATCGAAAGTTAACTATCGTTTCTTTATCCAAAAAAAATCCCATCCAATAAAATATAATAATCAGAGCTTGATCTAGTGAGGGGAAATATTCTTTTGATATTTTTATATACAGTGGACTCCCGGTAATCCGGCCCCTGTCTAATCCGGCACCCCCTGTAATCCGACATGGTTTATTATTTATTATTGAATATTTTTTGACAATCTTCGCTAATGCATGATTGAACAAGTTCAGAGTACATATATATAACATATAGAATCTTATCATTGGATCTGTAATTTGTCGGATTACAAGGTACTCTTTTGTAAAAAATTCCGGACTATAGGGGGTCTTAGGCAGTACTCTATAATCCGACAAATTCGATAGGTTGACACTGCCCTGCAAAATGTTTGTCGGATTACCGGGAGTCCACTGTATTTTGTATCTAAGCATTAAGAGGAAGAATAAAAAAAAACAAATTTTAACTTTTTTCGTCGAGTAGATAAGAGTTCCATTTTTTCATCGAATGTACGGAACTTTAATGAACTGATCCGAACGTGACCGAAAATCCACGATAGAACATTTATCAAAAATCAGCTTCCCTGTTTGAATACACTAAAATCAGCGCTGATCAGCGATTATTTAAAAATCGATTATCATTTCTTTGTGCCGAAAAATATGGGTCTCGTACTGGTCCGAACGCGACCGAGAATCTACGACAAGCCATTTATTGGAAATCAGCTTCCCTTTTTTTTAAGTGTCGCCTCTTATAGAATAGCAAGTCTTTAGGTAGAGCAAGAATGGATGGTTGGATGGAATGGAAGGAGTTATAACATTAATATTTCGTATCGCGAATGTTGGCTGTCAAGATACTACATACTTTAACTGTCTCAGTTGTTAGTTTATATGCGAGAAATGCTTTATTGTTTACGGCAATTTAATATACCGCGACTATGTGCTTAGTTCAGATCCACTAATAATGCCAAACGCTACTTTAGTGTTTTAACAATCGATGCATGCACCCGGTATTTTTTGAAGTTATACTTCTTTTGGCGCACTAAAGGTTAAAATTTCTCTGTTGCGGAAGTTGGGCACGAATATGTTACGGAAGTTGTGTGCGCAGCATGAACGAATATGTTGCGAAAGTTGTTTTTGATAACGTCAAAATAGTTATTTCATAAAACAACAATGTAGGTTAAACTAGCGACATCGGACGGAATTTCTTAAAAGCTCTTAGTTTATACTTTTATGCGCTTTAATCGTTTTTCATAGACATGTCCTGAATGAATACCAACTTTTGACAGTTAAATATCCTCAATACTTGTAGTTTTTTTTTTTAATTATGGATTCAACAGTAGAAAACCCTTTAATAGTTAAAACGTTACTTTTGTTACTTTTGAAAATGGAACAAAGGTAAATTAATGTAGGTATATAAATTACAAGACCACAAACATAACCTAATCTGTTTTTAAAAATGTTTTTCCAACTATATTTATCATTTCCCTAGAGATCCCACTTGAATTTATTAATGTATATCTTTAACGAAAATGTGAATATAAATTTACGCGATCACGCAAAAGAATAATATTATAACACAAGGGCAAAAAGTTCCTGCACTGCGTCAAAAATAGGGTCTAGGAGGCAAACACAGTTCATAAAAAGAACAGCGTCCGATTTAGAGCAGTAAAATGATTTGAACAGGCAACCTGGTAATATTTTTGAGTACTAAACATTCGAAACAAAAAATTCAAATTGCAGTCATCAGTATTGCAGCTTCTTTGACATTCTTATGTCACCGAAAACATGTCCTTGAAATCATCAATTAAAATGTGAAGCACAATCACAGCTCTTTCATTAAAATCGCGCCCGCACATCGCAATCTGAACACTTATTTAAAATGTTATACGGTTGATTATTTAGACTTTAAGAGGATCTGCGTTTAAATAATATGAAGTCGTGGTAGTTTCAGAGTATGCTGTAGAACTGAAAGAATATAAACAGTTTTGTTTTGACGTACGGCCGATACAGATTACACGAAGGTGTTTAGATCGTGTAATTGCTTTTATAATCCGACATGCGGATGCACTGCATGCAGTCTGCTTCAGTCAGAAATAGATACATCATCAGAAATAACGTTGGAAACAGTATATTACACCACAAGGGCAGAAAGTTGATATTCCTGCCACTGCGCGACACACTTTGCTCTCGGCGTCTGGTCTTGTGTTGTATACTATTTTTAACCCACGACGCAAAAACAGGGGTGTTATAAGTTTGACCATTATGTGTGTGTGTGTGTGTCTGTCTGTGGCACCGTAGCTCTTAAACGAGTGAAGCCGATTTCGATGCGATTTTTTTTATTTGAAAGCAGGTTTCCTAGCGGTTGTTCTTAGACATAATTTATCAAAATCGGTTCAGCCGTTTCAATGTTATCAGCTCTTTTTTTAGCTGCGGGTATTTTGATACTAAGTTAAAAAAAATTAAAATAAAAAGTAAATTTAAAAATCGGTTAAGCCGTTTTAAGGTCATCAGCTTTTTTCTTAGCTGTGGTAGGGATCTTAGACGCATAACGGATATTTTGTAACTAAGTTTAAAAATTTCAAAATAAAATTTTTGTTAGAAATTTAAAAAACCCCCGACAAAAAAATCTATAAAAAAATAAAATTTCTGGGACTGGTCCTTTAAATTTAATATTTAAATATTTAATTAATAATGTTTTGTGATTCAAGCGTCGTCGCGTCGAGGGACCGCTAAATAAATATAATAAAAACAGAATACAAATAAAAAAATATGTAATTTAAATATAACTAGTCTATCTAGGTCCTCCGACACGACCAGGCCCAGAAATTTTATAGTTTATTTTTTTATAGATTCTTTTGTCGGGGTTTTTTTAAATTTCTAATTTAATTTTTTTTATAATTTTCTTTCTTATTTTATTGGTTAAGATCCTAGATGACAATTATAATAATATTTTTTTTATTTGGTAGAGGATAAAGAATCGGCAATTTCGTTTTGACGGGTAATTCCCGATCCTTTATCCTCTAAAAAAATTTACTATTGTAACTATTTTTCTTTATATACCCGATCGAAAGTATGTACTTTCGTATCAGTGTGCACGAGAAAACTGTATCGGCCTGCTTATAAAGAAAAACCTATTTACTTTATACCCGGTCGAAATTACGTATTTTCGGTTTTGATTTTAAGACAGAAAGCCTAACATTTATGCTCTGCTAGAATTACTCATACGCCATGTATAACAGCGGGCCGAAAGTTTTTTTTAAGGATAGATTACTGCCCTAATTGTATCAGACTATGCGCAGAGATCGTGGCGGGCAGAATTGACTGAAAGCAGAAAAGTTCTGAGGAGAAAGCGATAGTTTTTTGAGTAACTGTATATCGAGTAAGAAGACCGGATTTTGACCGGTTTTTAGTATGATTTAAACTTAAATGATAAAACCCCGATTGTGTAGATGCATTAACCTGATTATAGGTCGGATAGATAGTGTCATTTTTTTATGAAAAAATATAAAAAAACATAAATATGCAACGTCATGAAGAAGTAACGTGTGAGAGCGGTGGAACAGGTCATTACAGTAAAATAATAGAGTAATTACTTTAATGCGTTCCTTAATGGCTTCTTGTATAATTTTTGTTCACATTCAACAAGAAATTATTATGTGTTTTCTACGTTGGTACTTTGTTTCGTTAAAGTTCAACTTCTCAAAATTAGTGGTGCTCATTTTTGTACATTTACCTTCATTACGCTAGATATATGGAAATTATAAAAATTACACCCTCCTCTATTTTTTGTCATATTTCAAAGTGGCATTTTTTAATGTGTTTATAACTAGCGCATCATAAATTTAATTGCAGAATATAATAGATTATAAATTCGAAATGGCTTCTTGTATAATTTTTGTTCACATTCAACAAGAAATTATTATGTGTTTTCTACGTTGGTACTTTGTTTCGTTAAAGTTCAACTTCTCAAAATTAGTGGTGCTCATTTTTGTACATTTACCTTCATTACGCTAGATATATGGAAATTATAAAAATTACACCCTCCTCTATTTTTTGTCATATTTCAAAGTGGCATTTTTTAATGTGTTTATAACTAGCGCATCATAAATTTAATTGCAGAATATAATAAGATTATAAATTCGAATGAAGATGCGAATTGAGTACACCCGGGCGAAGCCGGCCGGGATATCTAGACCAACGGTGGGCAACCACTGGTTTGCGCGCCAACTGCAGCCCATGAAAAGTTTCTATCCGGGCTGTGAGATCTTTTGAAGAAATTATAAATAAATTTTTTTCGATGTAATTCGTCTAGTTTAAATTGAATATTAAACGCACATATTAACATGTATGTTCATAATTTACTACTAATGTTAAAACTAACATCTATTAAAGCATCTTTCACTTCAAATGTCCCCACTCTACTTAAATGTAGAAATTAACAGAAAACAGTATCACGGGTAATTGGAATAATGAAAATAAATCAATTTAAACACTCATTGATTGCAACGTTTCGTCTTTTCTTTAATTAAGACTTTCTCAAGCTCTCAATATGCTTAAATGATAGTAAAACTACGATATAATATGCAATTTGGCATTACAAAAAACAATTATAAAAATTGAAAATTGTAGAAAATAATTATTTTTACTATCATTTAAGCATATTGAGAGCTTGAAAAAGTCTTAATTAAAGATAAGACGAAACGTTGCAATCAATGAGTGTTTAAATTGATTTATTTTCATTATTCCAATTACCCGTGATACTGTTTTCTATTATAACATATATCTGGAGTTGACTTTAAAGATGTAGTAATTAACTTCCATTTTTTATTTAATCCATATTTGCAAGCTAAAAAATTACGGGACAACAATAAGGTGTCAATTAACTACTACGACCCGCGGGAAAAACGTAAAATTTATTCTGGCCCATGTTATAAAAAAGGTTGCCCACCCCTGATTTAGACTATCATATTTCTATGGACACAGTGTATTGAAATAAGCGTATCATTTTCTAAAAGAACATGGCAAGTTTGAAAAGTTTTGAGAGATTACGATTTTCGTCAAAAAATCGTGTTTTTTGAAGGTGCCTATGATTTTAAAAAATTGCAAAAGGCGAAATCATTCATATTCGTTTGAAAATGTTTAGGAAACATGAACGCAAGCAAACATCCGTTTCACTTTTTAACTGACTTCAAAAAAAAGTTTATGATTTCGACGCGTACCTAATATTTTAATTATAATTTTGTTCAGCGTTTACTTCTCGAAGGGATAATCAATTTGACTGATTTCAGTATGGTGCCAGAGATATGATTTTTACTTAAATCGGTTCAATAAAATTAATAATATAATTTTCAAGTACAAATGTTTCCTAGTAACAAATACATGGAATACAAAAGTGTTGTAATTATTTACGAATTCCAACTGGTGTATTTTTATATCAGACTAGACAAGAAACAGGTAGCATCAATTTGTCGGCAAAAAATTAACGGAAAGCTGATATGATCAAGTCAGTTCAGTTAACATGTACTATAGTCGGAGAGCTGGTAGATATTTTTGGGTAGGTATTTGAGACACTGTGAAAATTTGTACAATACCTCTTTAGTAATATCCGAATACAAAAACACAGACCTGGCTGAAAGGTAGCGGGGTTTAACCAGTGGCGGATCCAGGGGGGGGGCTATGAGGGCTAAAGCCCCTCCGTGAGCAACAGTAAAAAAAAATTATTTCTAGAAATCCTCAGGATAAATTTTCCCCGAACAAGACAAGAATACTTTATCCCCGAAAGAAGTTTTCCAGTCTCAAAGACATATTTTTCCGTAATTTCGAAGAACCGATGTGCCTATTTCATATTTAAACAAAATTTATGTCGATTATATCATGAAATTCATGTGAATCAATTCAAATATTACTGTGTTTTTGTACTGCATTTATGAAATCAGAAACATGGACATACGAAACTTTTTCCAAAAAAAATATGTATTCACACAAACTTTATCGAAGAAAAAATTTTGCACTGAAAACTTTCAATGAGTAGTTGCAAGGAATCAACTCAACTGGACTTTCGAGGTTTTAACTCTCGAGCCCCCCCCAGACATGGATCCTAGATCCGCCACTGGGTTTAACCGACCCTAAATTTTTTAAATTAGCAACATTTTTTCGCAGTAAAAAGCCATTGAGACATTTTGAAATTTTAAAACCTTGAAAAGTATTTAAAGAGTTGAAAAATAAAAATGCAAGATTTCTTAATCGGGTCTAAAACTTAGTCAGGTGCGTTTGCAAAATTATATTTTTGAAAAATTTTAAATATATATTTGAGGTTTGTTGAAATTTAAACAGAATAATATTGGTAACTAAAAATAGATATATTAAAAAAAACAGGTCGTTTCCATCTGCCAGGTGATTAAAAATTTGAGGGTCGGTTAAGCCCCGGTGTCCTTCAGCCAGATGTGTTTTTGTATTCGGATATTATTAAAGAGGTGTTGTACAAATTTTTACAGTGCCTCAAATACCTACCCAAAAATGTCTAACAGCTCTCACGCTATTAGTGTACAATTTTATACAGCAATTTGTCGAATCATGCTACAAAATGTGTTCTCAGATGCCACTTAACTTTCTTAACTACCTGAATTATAAAATGAAAATTATAACTTACAATACGAGATGTTAATTGCGAAGATTTTGTTTCTTTGTATTTGATCATAACTGCATAATGAAATTAAATGATACTATTCACATCTGTAATATGTAATTTTTAATATTTAGTTACGTTCTGACAGCTTTTTTTAACATTTTAACGCAATTTAATTGTTTTCGATGTAAAACTTCTTTAGTTACAATAGTATTTTGTTTAACAGCAGAAAGGTCATTAAATGTGCAAGTTCCTGCGTTAATGAATTATGTCAGCTGGAAGATCGTTCAATACTTTTAGACACCACGCAATATTAAATTGACGGCTCTCAAGATCATTATAGATACACAGGTCACCTCGTTAATGAATGACGTGAGCTGGAAAACCGCTCAATATTTTTATCGTTCCGTTGGATAGTAGAAGAGGCATGACCCATTATTATCCAAAGGAACAAGGTCACTTCTGTATAGCTAATTAGAGTTGGGTAACTCAGATCTGAACCGGTTCAAAGAGCCGACTCCGACAGAAGATCCGTGAGAGCCGGCTCACTTTTTTTTGAGCCGACGGATCAACGGATCCGCATAACTCAGTGAAACACTTATCACACAGAAGCACATTTTACACTTACGTATCAGTTCTTGCTTTAATGCATCTGTCAGCTCAAATGACTCATGCATCACATGTTTGGCTATGCATTCTTGATTCTATACAGGTCGTGATATGATTGATTGAACTAGGTAGCTCAGTGGCAGACTGCAGTAACATATTCAGAACTCGGCTCTTTTTGAACCGGTTCAGTGAGCCGGCTCACATACGGGATCCAGACGCAAAGATGCAGATCACTAAAAAGACCCGTTTTTTCCATCTCTATAGCTAATAACCTTGAGTAATTCTTATGTTCCTAATCTTTACAGAATTAAGGAGAATTTTTTTTCCAGCGAGTGAGTAGTTTGGAAAAACTGTTTGTGCAATTTGAAGTAATAATTTTCAGGTTCATTGGATACATAAGTCACTTTGTTAATAAATGACGTCGGTTGGAAGACTATTCAATTTTTTTATCAATCACGCAATATCAATTGACAGTCCACTGAATGCCGTCATCCTCCACTACTATCCAAGAGCATGAGGTCACATCTGTATCTAATAGCTTTGCAGCAATTTGGTGGAGCCGGGCCGAAAAGCTAGTAAGTAGAGACCAAATACGGAAACTTTCTTTACCGGTAAAATTATTCATCGGTAAGATCTAAAAAATCTTTTTGATTGAAATCGACATAAACTTGATTTCAATTAAACTTGGATTAAATCTGATTTGTGCCCGGCTGAAGCCAGGCCAGGGAACTGTCATAGTCAATGAAAAAATAATGAAGCTGTTAGAGACCACTTTCGGAAAGTTTCTTTACCGGTAAAATTATTTATCGGTGAGATCTGTAACATGTTTTTGATTGAAATCGACATAAACTTGATTTCAATTAAACTTGAATTCAATCCGATTTGTGTCCGGGTGAAGCCAGACCGGGGAACTGTCATAGAAAAAATAATTGTAGATAAATCGAAAAGGTACAGTGTAAACTCTATGTAACGTCACTCGATTTAACGACAAACTCTCTAAAACGTCGAAATTACTCGAATTTGGTTGGTTTGCCTTGTTGTCCATACAATGATACACTCTATGTAGCATCACATCCACTCTAAATAACGACCATCTGTCATTATAAAGCACGTAATTTCGGCAACTTATAAGGCGCCTACTGTTAGTAGGTACTTTCTAAGTTGCCGAAATTGATAAGAACTGCAGCTTTATTGTCTAGCCCGTATTTACCTCGACTGTCGGCATCATACGTACCGAATGTTTGTAAATTTTATACGTTATTATTAATTAATACTATAATAGTAAAACAATATTGATTTTTCTTTCTTTCCATATAACGACAACTCTCTATAACGCCAGAAAATGCGCAGTCCCTTCAGCGTCGCTATATAGAGTTTACACTGTATTTCCCGATTTTTGAGTTCTAACGGACAGACAGACATTGCGTTTTGTAATATTTATAGATAGAGAACAGGACAGAAATAACATTAAAACAAGTGCGTGGGTGTTGGAAAGAAAGAAGGGGGGGGAGTAAATAGTTGCGTTCGTAAGTAAAGGTGTTAAATTCTAATTATACTAACACTCCCTTATAAACTTTGTACACAAATTACAGAACTTTTGCCGAGCACAAATTAGCACATATCTGCTCGCTTTCTAGTGCTCATATTACATTACAGGTGGGGTTCCCCTGCCCCCACCGGTCCTGCGTCAGATTGTCTATATACGTGCGGAGATACTGTACTGTATTGTTTCTATAGTCGATTCAAAATTGGTTTTATAGAACTGTCTGGCATTATTGAAGTGAAACTTTTTACGCATGGTACAGTGAAATGGATTCTTGCGGTTGAATGCGTAACGCAAATGATCAAGTTATTAAACAGGCCCTTTCCAAACATCGGTTTTAAACAGTATATGTCATCAATTTAATTCATAATGATGTTTACTGCGTTTCGAATTTTGGTTAGAATTATTATTACATTCCACTAACTTGTTTAAGTTTTTTTATTTTTTACTTTTTAGTAAATTTAAAATAGGAAGTTTGCACATGGTTTGTACGTTATTAAATATTAACCGACTTCTTTATTTAATATTTAATTATTAAACTTAAGACTACACATATTTATACAAATAAAAAATCACTGAACCGATTTAAGTAAAACTTATGTAAGATCATTCTGAACGTACACTCTATTAAATAGAAAAAGAATCATCAAAATCGGTTCACAAATGCTGAAGATATGAGGAGTAATATATTATACTTATTAAAAAAAATCGTTTTTTGAAGTCACTTAAAAACGACTGATCCGATTACAAAAATATACGAGACATATGAACAAAATGGCTCTGAAATCGTTTCACAACTGACATCGTGTTACAAATCTAAAAAACGTGTCGAATTGTATTCCTCTTTACCTTTTATCCATACATCACTTTTAATTTATCTCTAAATACGCATAAAAAATATAACAAGTTTTATACATTAAAAAAAAAATAGTAGGATAGCTACAGTTTTGCTACCGTCGGTATTTAAACCGGAAACTTTTCACTATCGCGACGGAATGAGGTTACAATATTAGAAATATTGACTGTTTGAATATGTGACTGTAGAGTAATTGATAACTCATTTCGCCACTATAGTGGAAAGTTTTGGATTGAAGCCCCGACGGTGACAGTAAGTGAAAATATTTTTTTTAACATGGCATTGTAACAAATGGTGTTTCTTAACCATGGTAGCAAAATTGTAGCTATCCTACTATAATTAATTAGCTTACGAACTACACCGCTGCTAAGCTTAACAAATATTAAAAAAAATAATTGAAAGATTTGTGGAATCATCCATAAAAAAAAGGAAACTACACCTAATGCATGCAAGATAATGGAAAAGCCCAGAAGTGAGTTTTTTTATGAAAATCGAGACAGTTGATATTCTTTGCCAACGCTTACGAATATTTTACATTACATGTAAGTACAGAGAACAACAATAACGAAAAAAGAAGAAGCGCAAAGTTTAATGGAAAGTCTAGACAAGAAAACGGTACGTTTTTTTTATATTAAAATCGAAACAACGTAGAAACATAGTCAACGGCTGCAAACATTTTGACTGGCACATTATTACTAATATTCAAAGATGGGATATTTCGAGTGAAAATCATCGAACCATTCGATTATTTAAATATCTCGAGATGTCTCGAGACGTTATTTAAAATCATTTTTTATGCCTACGAGTTACGACTTATAATAAATTAATATATTATGCTATTTCTTTACTCTTTAAAACACTGAATTATCTTTCTCAGAATGCATTTCACAGTATTTAGTATATGATTATTTAGTCTTCTATCTGTCACTGTTCTATGAAGCACTGCATGCAGATAACTCTCTCAAGTCTCATAATTCGTTGTTATAACCATATCGAACGCATAGACAGGCAGAATGAATTGTGTTTTCACTTGCATCCTAACCACACGAAATGCTTATATCCATTGCACAGTACTAAATACGATTACTTATATCTTTTATCTGCCTCTGTGTTATGAAGCACTGTATGTAGGTGACTCTCTCAAGACTGACAATCGAAGCCGAGAGCAAAATTTACGCGAGAGTTGAAACATTCATGCATTTACGCATAGTACCAACACACCTACATCAGCTGAAGGAATAATTTCTAATGAATCATTGTTGTAAACATTCATTGTTACATTGCTAAATTAGAAAAATTAATTTTTTTCCACTGCCACCGTCGGGATTCAAACCCGAATCTTTCCACTTTTTCTAATTTAGCAATGTAACAATGAATATTTACAGCAATTATATAGCTCGTTCTGAAGCATTACAGAATTAACATATTATAAATGAATCATTCGAAAAGCAGCCTTTCGTTTATTAAAATCATTCGATTATTCCCAAGACTAGTAATATTATATAATCCAATATAAAAAGGGGAAAAGTATAAGAAACACGTATGTTTATTGCTAGCAACACATTGGCTAGATATCAGCTGCTGCCACCGGAGGTACTATCTGCAACTATCGTCTGTGTGCAGTAACGGTACTTACCCGCTGGACTGCCCTTTCGACACATCTGCTGCATCCCCCGATCATCATAATGCAAAAAGGGTAGTCTGGTACATCGGATAATATAATATGTGATGATCAAAATGAGAATATAGGAACAGTGTTGAACTAAGTAAATAGATTCTTGAAAATAAAATATTATTACAACTTCAACGATTTTTAAATACAAGGTTAAGGTGAGTGATTCCTCATATTGTAAAATATGCTCTCGGGAAATTTTGAACTTTTTCTATATTACTGTTTTAATTAACTGTGATTAAGCATTAAGCTTTTTAAAATTTGGTTTGCTGTTTAAAAATTTCAAATAACATAATTTTACTCTAAAAATTGTAAAAAAACGTGATATTCGTCAATATTTCTTCACAGCACGTCACGAGATTTCGAACGATGGGAAGGAAAATTTACATTTTGAAGATTTTACACACCTATGTTAAAAATACTGATAAATTTGCTTTGCTTAATAATTTTTTTCCACAAAAATGTGTAAAACTTATGCTAATTTTGTCGTTTTAATCTGATTTTAAATCCTTTATTTTGATCAAAGTTATATAGGAGGAATGGTACATATTTCTTGTTTATATTGAAGCATTAACATCAAAGATTGAATAAGGTTTTTCATAATATAAGATATATTTTATTTCTATAAAGCTGCAGAACGCTATATAATTGTTATAAACATTCATTGTTACAATGCTAAATTAGAAAAATCTATTTTTTATCCACCGTCGGGACTTAAACTCGAATCTTTCCACTTTCGCGGCGGAATGAGTTATCAATTTCTCTACGGTTCGATATCTAAACAATCAATTCATCATAATAAAGCAAATTGTAACATTAAATTCACTACATGCGAGAGCTGATTTTTTTAGAGACATGAATCATCTCAGTAGCGAGAGCTATGAATGAATAAGGTAAATAATAATAACTCATTCGGGTTTAAGTCCTGACGGTGTTGGTGGATAAAAAATAAATTTTTAGCATTGTAAAAATGAAGGTTTTTCGTAGAAATTAGAGATTTCCGAAATGCACACACCATCCGACTACTCGTAAGATAGAGCCTTTTTGTTTTAGTGCCAATTAGTATTTTCAATTTGTTATTTTTTTCAGATTGGAACCCGAAAATTAGGAACCGCCATATAATCAGATAAATTTAAATATAGAGTTGAACTTAATGATAACATATCAAACTCCAGATAGTGATCAAAGATCATTATTTCTGGTACGTGAAGCATACAATCGAATGCTTTTTATGCGAATCGCTATCCCAATTATACGTAGCGCGTACCAGAAATGAGAGGATAAGAGGGTCATCTTACCTAAATCAATAAAAACAAACTACCCATATCGGCTTTCAAATAAATCTTTTAATTGAAAGGAAGTGAAAGTTCTTAGAAAGAAAATAAAACCAGTACACTTCTTGATCATCTCTACGTTTTAGATTGAATAGAAACACACATAAGGGAGACGCTAGGAGGGAGACGCAAAAGCACAAATGGCAATTGTCAAGAATTGCGAGTATATTAAAGCCCTACAAGAAATAGGAATCGTTCGCGCCTGTTATTGCCACTATATACACGATGACTGAGGGCAATGCAACGCTATAGGGCGTGTGTATATCAGATCCAGGCCGAACGCGCCCGCTCGCCCAAGGAGCAACCCCTCAACACACGAGACGTGAATATAGTGTTAATGTAGTCTCATATTCTGGTCACATCTTTGTGTCAACGTGTACACTTATACAAGGTGTCTCTAAACTAACTGCCGATTTACTAGAATGTATTGGGTTCTGTAACGATAATATCATTACAAATAATATTTTTATGATTTGTATTTTTTTTATCTTATTTTAAATTCAAAAATTTGTTAAATATTTCGTACTGTATTTATTGAGTTTTATTATGTAAGTACCTTAGATTGACTTGACCTTGCATAACGCATTACCTCTTGTGCAACTAATTTTGCATTCTTGTTTCTTAAAATTTTGATAATAATTTTGTTCTAATAGAGAAGAAAAATTTTAATCGTGGTCGGCAATGGATGTATCGAAGAGCAATATTGAAAATCGTCAGCAAATAATTAATTTAAAAATTCAATACGACAAGCAATTTTATTATTAATCGCGAAGTCGTACGCTCCACGATAAAATACCGATAAAGCCAACATATTTCAAGTTTTAATAATATTTTTTTTAAAGTAAAGTCAAAATAAATCTAAGAAACGTACAAATAATATATAGATAAACAAAAGTAACTTCAAAAAATAAAAAAAAAAAAAATCTTTTCTCGTTCGGACCAAACTGTTTTAATTTAAAACCTTAAATCATCTCCACTGCGCATAATAAAAAAAAAGGAAAATAAATAAAAGAGAAAAGCATAAAGTTACAGTTCGATAAGATTTGTTCCCTGAGATTTAATTGAAAATTCCAGCCAATTGGTCGACAGGACAATTCCAACTTCAAAAATATTGACCTTTAACATATAATAAATAAAATAAACCTTTTGTTAACGCGCGTGGTGAAGCAGATAATGGCTAGTAACAAATATTATGACTAATTTCTTTTTGACAGATCTTCAGAACAAAAGAACACCTGGTTTGTTTTTATTTCTAAAATATTTCCGCAGCTTAAAAGTACAGAAAAACATTTTTTAACAAAACTTTCTTGTAAAAATAAAAAGAATAATAAACGTACACCATTATTATACAAAAAACAACGTTATAACATACATATATCATCGATTTTCCCCATAAAAAACAGGGTTTTTCATATTTGCATATTAAATATCCTCCCAAAATTTGCTTTCAGTCCGCTCATCCGTTTGACATGTATTGTGTTCATAGACAAATAGACGCACAGACTTTCCAAAAATATATTTTTGGATTCAGCGAACCTCAAAACGAAAAAATATTGTAGAATTTTGACTTCAATTAGTGCCATTCACGATTAGTGGGTTGAAATGGTAAAACTAACAAAATTTTAAAATTGCTTCGTATGATGATTAAAGACAAAGACTATGGCGTAAGGATAAAAATAAAAATGCAATGCGTTAAGCGTTTGAAGTTATGCTTCTTAACCAAGTCTCGGGACTGGCAATAAACTTCGTAAAAAACGACCGAATGTCAAGAAACAAAAGCGTATTCAGATCATAACTTAGTGAAAGTTGGTCAAACCATGCATTGCATTTTTATTAATACTAGGCTTAAATAACCGAGCTGGGTAGAGTAGTGGTACAGCACTAGATTCGCATTCGGGAGGTAGGGGTTCGATTCCCGGCAGGGGCAGATGTGGCTGGGACTTTTTCCTACTGCCTCTTGCCGAGAAACGGTAATTCCTGTACCGGCCATCTTGATTGAGGTTTTCCATGGTTTCCCTCAATTAGTTCCAGATAAATATCGAGATGGTTCCTTATTTGAGGCAATGGCCGATTACCTATCAAACTCCTAGTTCAAAAATTACCTACCTTATCCTAATTTCCTATAATTCCTTCATTCGCCCATTGCTATTATATAAGTTGAAGTTTTAAAAAATGTAGAAAATAACGGAAAGTGTGGTAGATGGAAAATATTAATGGTGCGAATGGCGTCTGTTATGACATACAGTCGAGAAACGGACGTTAAACGCATTATTATTATTATTTTATTAATACTAGGCTTAAATAATTCAAGCGGTTCTTGGTATTTAAAATGCTTTGTAGGAAGACTCTTCGACGTTTCAATCAAATCTGTGTTCATTTTCGCAACGTTAATCGTTTATTAGCGAATTTCAGTTGTTGCTTAGAAAATGGCGTTTCTTCCAGTTTGACGCAGCCCGTATATTGATAGTTACAGAGTTACTACCTGACGATGCTATCCTCCTTGGACGTCAACTCCAACTCTCAGGAGTTACCCTTACGTCTTGTTTCACTGGTAATATTTCCTACGTCACACCTGACTTCTTTTTTATGATTCATCATACAGACACGGGTAAATTAAGATACTGAACAGTTTGCCCTACACGCTTATTGCGATGAAAGCGCTGCATCACGGATAAAAATGGCGAAAGTGTGTTAAGTTGTCGTTGTGGATAAAAGAAAATTAACTTGATTTTCATGTTGTAACTTATAACAATTTTAAATCATTTATTTAGATCAAATAATATATAAAAATCTGGCTTCAAGTCATATAGATAGAATGAAACATACTTGCCGACTAGAAATTTTTTAAGAAGCCTTGTTGGGTTCTAACTGGGCTGCCCGATTGGAACTGCGATTGAGGTGTAACGCAAAACATACTTGAGTCCCAATCGGGCAATGCCAGTTAGAACCCAATGGGGAAATGTCAATTAGATCCCACTAACATAAGGCAATTCCTGTTAGAAAACAGTGAGCATAGCCTGGTGTAAATTTTACATAAATCTATGCGATTGCGTTGGGTTATCCCAATCAGATTCTACTTCGATCCCTAATGGAATTTATTTATTTATTTTCACGTTGGAATATCTCAATTAGATCCTACATGGATCCTAGTTTGGACAAACTGACAATATATAATAATATTTATTTTCGACCGAGCTGAGAAGAATAGTGGTGACAGCACTAGACTCGCATTCGGGAGGCAGATGTGGCTGGGACCTTGTCCTACTGCCTCTCGCCGAGAAACGGTAATTCCCGTTCCGGCCATCTTGATTGAGGTTTTCCATGGTTTCCCTCAATTAATTCCAGATAAATATCAAGATAGTTCCTTATTTATGGCTATGGCCGATTACCTATCAAACTACTATTTCAAAAATTACCTACCCTATCCTAATTTCCTATAATTCCTTCATTCGCCCATTGCTATTACATAAGTTGAAGTTTTAAAAAAATGTAAAAAATAACGGGAAGTGGTAAATGGAAAATAGTAATGGTGCGAATGGTGTCTGTTAAGACATAAAGTCGAGAAGCGGACGTTAAACGCATTATTATTATTATTATATTTATTTTCACGGTGGGATTTTTGAGTTGAGTTTTTATTAAGGCCTAACAGGGATTATCTTACTAAGTTACTTGGCATGCTCCATTGGAATCAAATGGGGTCCAGATATATACTTAGAGCAAACCCAATATGATTGCTGGTCGGGTTCTAGCTTATTTTGAAAGCATTCCCATCAAAGATTTCACAAAAAATAGAGATTTGCGGAGATGTTTTTCGTACATGTTTCTTACATGGTTTGCACACATAAACAATCAAATAGATGTAATAAATCGAGCTATGTGGGTGAATAAGGGTTCAATAAGTTACCGTAACGTATTAAATTTTTTGCAGTTTTAAATACTACTTTTGCAACTATTTTTACATTTCGTAATAAAATTTGAAACCTAGAAACAAACATGTACTTTTCACGCAATAACAAAAAAATAAAGAAACAATTTTGACACAATTTATTGCATAACATAATACAAAAACATAAAAAATATTGCACCTCAAAACAGCTAGCCAAACACAGTTTTACAAAAATTGAATGTGCTACGCGAGAGCTTCTTTAGTACGGAAACTATGACATCGCAATTTAACGTTTAAACTGGATTTTCACATTTTCGATGCCTAAATGGAACGCTACTATTGCAATGGAGAAGGGCAGTGTCAAACAATACCACTAGGGGCACCAGCTAAACAACGACCTCAGTCTGAAAATAGTTCTTAGCAGTGTGTATGCAAAATAAGTTTATTTCAAATAATAGATCATTAACAACGCCGATATGATGTCTTTATTAATTTTCAAATCAAAGAGGTTTTGTCTATCTAAAGGATCTAGAACTGAAAAGTAAGTGGTCGTATTCTGTCAGAAGTGAAAAAACTTACTAATGCTAGGACAATAGCCCTAAAGAAGATTTAGCCTCAAAAGGAGATATTACACATAGAAAACCCCATTATATCAATTTAAATGATGGTTATGATATTAAAAGAATTACTTTGAATTATTCCTTGTTTAAATCACACTACTTAGAAAGGAACAAGTAAATTTGGTTTTCGCTATACTCCTTAGTGAAACCCAATCATAACTTAGGTCATTACGTACCTGCTGCCATCTACGTTTCGCTTGTCATGTGCCCATGTCCATTGCTCGCATAGAAAAATCTGACAAAATGGCTTCGGTGCGCTACGGAGTTTGATTTTTCAAGCGTGTAGTCAACACATTTAATACGTTGAAATCATATTTGGTCACAGAGATATGGAGGGTGAGACTAGGAAAGCACTTCCCGGAGATTAATATAAAAGTGTTGTTGGCTGCAGCCCATTGGAACGGTGAAGAACACATTAACAGTCTCAACACATAAGCCAATATCCGACACCAAACACAAACACACACACGCACATACTGTTGTACCAATGTCGGCGAGAAAAGTCCAAAAAGACAGAAAATTGTAATGCGTAAATATAAATTAAGCATTTTTTCAAAAGCCACCTATCAGTAAGCATTAAATTAAAACGTTAAACAACCGGCTCATTAGACAGTTAAATATCCGCGGCTATTTATTATTAATATTATACAAGGATGCGCAGAACTTTCTGCACATAATTTTATAACCACTATCTACAGAAATATAAATCTATTATTTAACTTCTTTCGATTCTGCTGTTGAAAACTGCTCTATTGTTTTGTTTTTTTTTCTTTTGAGAAACAGAAACTAGACACTGCTGTATTTTTTATAGATGGCCGGTTAATTAACTAGCTAATTATCCGACTACAATAAAAATAACTGGTAATTTTACATCACTACGAAATTCTATAGAATGAAAGCAAGCGCAGTTTTCGTAAGCAACCCAAATGAAATGTAATATGACCGCATACAGTGTTGACAGCAACTGTCTGAAATATTAAATAATGTTTCTGACAGTTGGTGTCAACACTGTGTGCGGCCATTATTGTTTATCACTTCATAGTACTATGAAGTTAAAAACAATAATTTTATAACAGATACTTGTAAAAATATAGTATGTATCTTGTTCGTAATTATATTATGATTTTCTCGACAAAATCTCTTCATTTACGAACAAGGTACATAAACTATTGCAGGTGCATTTTGCAATCTGATGAAATTCCGTAATTAAAAAAAAAGAACGACAAGGCGAATATCGAGAGCATTTGTTTTGGTTTGTTCTCGCTGCACAAGGTATAGAATATAGGAACATAACACAACGAGAATTAAACTATCTTCTTTCTCTGCTGCCGAAACTTTATTAACTTTATATCTACAATTGTATTGTTATTTTCCCCCTTTTTATTAAATTCACCAGCTGTTGAGGTCTGTGTATAGGTCGATGCTGTGTACAATTTTCTTCAATTTTTGTAATAAATATACTGAAAATATGTTCATCTGTAATACGTTTTTGAAATATAGTGTTAACGCGTGTTTGCGAAAAGAAAAGAAATTTACAGTATTTGGTTATCTTCGTGGTTTATTTCTGAGGTGAAACCTTGGTATTGCAAAATAAGTTCATAACTCAAACGTTTCTCATGCTTGTTAGCTTACATGGGTGAAGTGACACTTCTTTAGCGACGTATCTGTTTGAAATTTTCTGTAACGTTAAAGCGGAGAATATAAGAGAAACCTCGGTATCGGACAAAGTATGACGCATCAATGAAAGGAGTTCATAACTTTAAAGAAGTTCCACTTCCTCCGTGAGCTTATGCGGGTAAAGATGTTTACGTTTTTTTTTTATAATCAATTCTATAGAACAAATATTTTCATTTGCTTAAATAAATTACTTTAATATTAATTATTAAAGAAAGATTAACGGAATATCTGCCCGTTATTTTGTTTTATTGTGAATGTTTAGGGTTCCGTATCTCAAAAGGAAAAAACGGAACCCTTACAGGATCACTCGTGTGTCTGTCCGTCCCACTGTCAAAGCCAATTTGCGCCGAATTACTGGACAAATTGAGTTAAAATTTGGCACACATATGTAAGTCGGTGACCATGAGACGGACGTGTAACACAAATAAATGAATTTTGAACATGGGGGTAATTTTTGGGGAAAAATTAGGAATTTAAAAAAAAAGTTTTGCAAACTGTACCGTGTGACATATCAAATGAAAGGGCTTGTAGTAAGGGTCTCAAATATTTATATTTTTATAATTTTAAAATAAATAGTTTTCAAGTTATTTAGGAAAATAGATGAAGATTTACCATTTACCCCCTCTTATCTCCTACTGGACCGATTGAGTTGAAATTTGGTACACATATGTAAGTCGGTGACCCAAAGACGGACGTGTAACGTAAATAGATAAATTTTGCACATGGGGGTAATTTTTGGGGAAAAATTAGGAAATTTAAAAAAAAGTTTTGCAAACTGTACCGTGTGACATATCAAATGAAAGGGCTTCTGGTAAGAGTCTCAAATATATATTTTTTTATAATTTAAAAATAAATAGTTTTAAATTTATTTAAGAAAATAGATGAACAACTGACCATCCCCCCTTTTATCTCCGAAACTACTGCGCCTAAAAGTTTGAAAAAAATAGGAATATCGGGTCTCACCCATAGCTTATAGGAAAATTGAAACGAAAATCTTAAGTCTTAAATTACTCGCGGAAAACGGAATAGTACGGAACTCTCTTCTCGCGAGTTCGACTCGCATTTGACCGGTCTTTTTTATTAAGTGCAGCCTATGTATTTCAATCGATAAAAAACGTGAACATAGAATTAATAGGTACTATTACTATCAACACTAATAAAAAAATCCTATTAACTTCAGACTGAAAATATTTGTGAATCAAAAAATTTTCCAATGACATTAAATACCTACAAATAACAGATTTAGTATAGAATAAGCAAAAATTACTCAAATAAAATTAATGTCCTTTGTAGACATCGAATAAAATAAATACCGGAAGTTAAAACTAGATATATCCTAACATGCGATGTTTATACGGAACTAAAAAACGATAAAATGTGCGAAGAACAAAAAACGGCTGAATGTGCATTAGTAGGATCAACGGCGGCGGGCAGGTTGTGCGTATCGTTATTCGTTTGTCTGTCCGGTCGCGTCGGTGGCGACACAGCGCGGTAAGACGGTGTGTTTTTATACCAACTACGTCTCCTGGAACCTTAGTCAGAACGTCTGCTCTACTCCAGGTTGTAGGACAGAAGTAAAGCGCAATACAGTCTGCTCTTCCTAAAAACACGAAAGGTTCCCGAAAAATATTTGAACTGTAAAGTTCACTATAATATTGTTGTAGTGCTGTGATCCGAAATCTTCAAATAGTTATACGGGGGCTGATCAATAAGTATCCGTGTTTGACGACAGATGCCGTTGACGAGTGAAATTGACTTTACGACCGTGTACTGCAGAGTTTTAGACGACGTCGTGCTGAATTGTAGATAAATTCATAGATTAGGTTATTTTTGACAGCCAGTTGTATCATTCGTGTTTTGTATTCTTCGACAAAATAAAAAAAGAGCAATAACGATCCGTAATTCGTTTTTTATACGACTTATCTCAACGTGGTCATAGATGGTGAAGGGTCCCCATAGACAGCATCCAATTTCAGATTTATTTCTTGCATGTTTTTTAAAAAAAAATTACGAATCGGATATTGCTCTTTTTCCATTCTGTCGAAAAATTCAATACACGAATGATACAACTGGCTGTCAAAAATAACCTAACCTATGAATTTATCCACAACTCAGCAAGAGGTCGTTTAAAAGTCTGCAGTACACGATGGTAAAGTCAATTTCATTCGTCAGCGCCATCTGTCGTCAAACACGGATACTACTTATTGACCAACCCCGGTATTATGTTTACCTCGCTCTGAAAACAATATCAAAGTAAAGCGACGGCATCTAATTGAAATTTTCTGTGACATTAAAGGGGAAATAGCGTGTTACGTTTAAGGGGAAAAAGAGGGAAACCTTGGTAACGAAGATTATAAATATATAAATAGCATTTATGCGACGAAAAAATTTTTATTTTCCTCGCGAGCTTATGTGCAAGCGGCTTACAATTTTTTATTTTGTTCGTCAATTACAAACAAATTACACTGAACAATAAAAAAATATTTGACCTTGTTGTTCAACTTTAACTCGGTGTAATCTTATACGGAAGGTCGTATGTTACACTTCGCTTAAGTCACATGGTGTAGTAGTGCAGCATTTATAGCAAGATACACCTATGAACCTAACCTCACACCTATAAAACACATAGCTAGTTGGGCGTACGCCCACCGTCTCGTAAAACATCACACACGTACACAAATGTCAGGGAATTTAATGGGCCGAAACTAAGCTTCTGAATGCGGTTCTCACTTTATACATAAAGACAAGGTTGTTACTCCTGTTCAGACATACAACAAACTCCTGTGAAGCTTCCATCATTATTCTTTCTCGAATGATTTCAAGTAGAAGACGTTTATATTGAAGTTTAACTTCTTTAGCCACGTATCTGTTTGAGAAATGTAAGAAATCGAGGGGAAGTAGAATGAAACAAATTAAGGGGAAATTAGTTTGTCCCCTAAATTACATGAAACTGACAAGGACAGAAGTTTATAGTGTGTTGCACAATAGTAAGACAAGGATGAACGGCTTGAATCTGACGTTTAAAATTATGAACAATTGAAGTGCAAAATAGTTTCTGTAATTTGATCTACAAACGGTAGGAACTCATAATATATATTTTAAGTAAATTCAGAAAGGAAAATATTAAATATCGCATTCTCTATTAAACATTTTTGAAATACAAGTTTATGCTGAGACGTCACATAATGTGAGGTTATGGTGTTGATATATTACAGACAATTCATATTAAACATGTTTTTCTGTAGATTATAGTATGTAAATAAAACTATGGTATAAATGTTACGATCTGTCCATGTGAGAATTTTCACATGGCATAAACATCAAAGTGCTCACTTAAAATGTGTAATAATTTCGCCGTAATTATAATATTAAAAACTAAAGACGTTAAACTTCTTATGTGAGCTTATGAGGTGAGGATCACTATAATTTTTTATTTGTGGTTGATTATAGACGCTCTTCAACTACTCGCATTAGCGTCAATTTAAAAACAAAACATATATGAGCAGATCCCACGACAGTTTGATCCAGAAGTTAGCAGGCTAAAAGTTACACCACTGAATCGAATCAAATCAGGATTAGTGATGTGTCACGGATTGCAAATTTGAGAACGGGTTTTTACCGAGTACTTATCGAAAAAAATCGATATTTTTAGGTTTCTTTTGTTACTTTTTAAAGAAAAACAAAACATTGAACATTTTTACTTGACTTGATAACAAACTAAAACTTTTTTAAGAAACGCGAGAAATAGTTGAATTTAGGCTAGATTTCGTATCAGAATTTCAAATTTTTGCATGAACGAAATTTTTATGGGTGAAAGCATCCCGCGTGAAAAAACGATATTTCAGCTGCTTTGTATAAAAATTGGATATGTCATGAACTTGTATGTTATATAGTTGTATTTTAGCATATAACCACAGACTGCAGAGAAGATGCTGTATTCCATCCTCTAGTTGTTTTTCGTCTCATAAAACTGCCTTTTTTTGTAGTTTTAAGATGCTATTGGGTATTGTGATATTCATGATATTGAAACAAATATTAAGTAGACAAAAATATTTTTGACATCTCATCACAAATTTTGAGAATCATTTTGGCAGACAGAGGTGGACTAGTAGTCTCGGCCGCCCTAGATTTATGCTGGGTTGCAGAAAGGATTGTCAAATAATTTAATTTGAGAATGACATTAGATTGTGAGCACACATTTTTCTCCATAAGAAAAGCATTGTAGAATTTTAATTCGATTCTGTTCGAACAATAATTAGTGTATTTGCCATATTGGCGTCGGTCGGATGGCGGGACCTAGGGGTCGGACCAAAATTTCTCGACGTTTCATAACCTCCTAAACACATTGGGACTATTTTTAAAAATGTTTATATATATATATATATATATATATATATATATATATATATATATATATTTATATATATATATATATATGTGTACGCGCGATAACTTTCGAAAGAGTTAATTGATTTCAACGAAATTTTGCCCACATGTTGAAATCCATCACCGCAAGAAGCCTATTTAAAATGGGCGTAATCGGGCCATTTTAAGGATAGTTTTTAGGGGTTGAAAAATGTTTTTGGGCCCCAAAATACCGAAAAAGTTCTCAGAATCGTTTCAAAATTGACATTTAACCCGTTAGTAGCAATTAAAAAGTGTCCCTAAAATTTTAATAAAATCGGCTTAACAGGACCGGGCTTACAAATTTTTTGAAAACACTACTGTGCAGATAGTGACTTATTTATTGAAGGGTGTATTTAATTCGGTGTAGACGTGAGATTGATAATAGTATTGGCATTAAGAAGAAAAATGTTATTTTAAGGGGTGTATTAAGGGGTTAAATTTTTTATTTTGCCCAAAAACAAACTTAATTTCACATAATAAAAGTATAAAACCTCACGGCCCTATACAAGCAAATACACTATATTGTCGGCAGGGTTTTGGCACTGCGACCCGGGTTTTTGATTAATTGAAATGATATTTTTTCTAAACTGTGTATACGTATATTTAACATAGTTTTTGCAGAATTTTTATTTTGAAACGACATTTTTCTACGCATTTAAATCAAAATTTGACTTGAAAAACGTACTTTTTCTGTGTAGATCAAGCATTTGTTTTTGTGTGAATACAATCTAATTGAATAATTGAATACGACATTAGACCGATGTATGAAAACTGTAATTATATTATCACAATCTAAGGTCATTGTCAAATCCAATTTTTTGACAATGTTTTGTGCAACCCAGCATAAGGCTACTAAGCTGCCTTTTCTGATGAGTTTGCAGCATAAAAATGTAAAGTACCTACTTATGAAAATTTAAATTAAAATTTAATTAGCCGTTATTTACTGAGCTGAGATATAATATATGAACTTATTTGTTACGGGTGCGCCCGCCTATAATATCTGGCCGCCCTAGGTCCGGGCTTTACAGTGGGCCTTATGGAAAGTCCGTCTCTGCTGACAGGTAAAGTTATTTTGTTGCAAGTTAAATAAAAGCTTGTAATAATTAAATGGTAACCGACCACAATAACTTTGGTTTGAATTTGTTCAAATGAATTTGTAAATTAGAATTTTGATAATATGAACTTGAATAATTTGAAAGTTGCTAAATTATAGCTTTGGTAATATGAACTTAGATCAAATACATTTTTCATATTCAAATATTACCGTTATTGGTTGAACATTGACATTATATCAGTGTTTCTTAACTTTTTAAGTGAGCCGCACCTCTATGAATCTGAAAATGGGTCTCCGCCCCCATTGAAAAATGTGTTTTGGCCTATTTTGCATATTTGTATTTTTTTGAGAAAAACCCATATCCCTAATTTTTGCATGAACTTCAATACCCTAATAACGCGCTATTCTAATAACGCGGTCCCGACTTTCTCAAGTAAGTGTAAAATGTGCTTCTGTGTGTTAAGTGTTTCACTGAGTTATGCGGATCCGTTGATCCGTCGGCTCAAAAAAAGCGAGTCGGCTCTCACGGATCTTCTGTCGGAGTCGGCTCTTTGAACCGGTTCAGATCTGAGGTACCGAACTCTAATTTATTGCTGTTGTTAAGGGCTTCTCCCGCACCCCCAAAAATACTTTCCCGCACTCTCAGGGGTGCGGGCACCCCCACTTAAGAACCACTGCAGGATTATATTAATGTAGACAAGAAAATATTATGTAAATAAATATTTTCCCTCAATTAATTTCAAAACCTAGTAGATCACATTAATCGTGCTTTTGTAGTTAAAATGGCTTTGAAAAATATTTAATTCAAAAAAATTACATTTTTTGTGAATAGCCGAGTTTGCTTATTCAAAAATTCTGCGAGAAAATATAAGTATCTTCAATCCATATATTTTTATTCGCTATTAAAATAGGAAACATTCGTCTGCATAATGCATACTCAAGAAAAAATGTTATCAAATAGAATATACGCAAATTTCCAATAGAAAATTGAAGATTTGTATTATTAAATTTATAAAGCAATATATGTGTACAGACTATAAAGATTTGAATAGGTCCGTATTTATATTTTAAATTGAAAATTTTCAACAAGTAAAATTTATAAAACATAATTTCAATTTTAGATATTTTAGATATTCTCCTTCTCTGGCAAAATCTTAAGTAAAGTGGGCGTCACACACTATTTACTTTCTGATTGCGGATCCTTTGGAAATACACCAGCTTTACAATTTGAATGTTGGTAAACACAGCACATCGGCATAGTCAATGATTTACCATTTGAAATAATAGTATACTAGCGGGACCTGTGCGAATAATTCGCACTAAAATTCGTTTCTTATTTCTCACACTGTTTATAACTTTCTTCTTTTTGTTGTATTACTTTACGAAGCTCAGTGACAGTTCAAGAAAATATTTTTCTAAAACTGTCATATAGAGGCGCAACTATCGAAAACGTTGAGCTGAAGCGCTGCCATGCGAAAAGTATTTATACGTGAATTTTGATTAAAAATTTTTTAGTTGTTGATGTCGGTAGAGCAACCAATCATCTATAAAATGATATAAAATTTATGTGGAGCAATTGTGTGGTTTTTTCGAAAAAGAGAGGCAAACATCTTAACCTTAGCGTAGATATTAATATATATGATTATACCACAAGGGTAGAAAGTTAAAATTCCTGCACTGCGCGACACGATACTCTCGGTTTCGCTTCGGACATCATGTCGCGCAGTTCAGGGCTTTCAATCTTCTATCCATGTGGTGTATACTATTTTTTTTTATACCCGGTCAAAATACGTAGTTTCACGATTACATAAAAAGATTAATAACTTTCAAGTGAGCAATTTTGAGGTTATACGAAATAACAACTGTTAGCTACTATTGGCTGACGACAGTCTCATGTATCAGTGTACACGAGAAAACTCTTTCGTCCCGCTGTTATAGATGGCGTGCGAGTTATTCCATCAGAGCATAAATGTTGACTTTCTGCCTTAAAATTGAAGCCGAAAGTACGTTCTTTCGACCGGGTATAAAGAAAACTTATTTTCCACACACTGCTATGAACTATTGATAGACTGAGGTCGTTAAATAGCTGGCGCCCCTAGCGGTAAAATTTAGCAGAGTCCGTCGTCATTGAATACCAATCTATATTTTTCCAGAGACCGTCCCTGTACAAAGTAGGACGTACTTCATATGGGACTAGGGAGTCCCCTAGTACAGCGTGTTATGTAATTCTCCGACGTCAGTTTGAATTTACTTGCTTATATGTAAATCTGCAAATATTCGCGCACAATAGTCATTTCCATATCAATATCGTTAAGTGCGTTTACACTAACCTTGTACTTTATACTTTAGAAGTACATAATATAAGTAACGTGTACTACATATTCGATCACGATCATAATAAATACTTTTTAAAGCCCGTGAAAAGTATAAAGCTCGATACGCACAATCCTGATTTTTTCGCCTCGGGCATCATGTCGCGCTGTGTAAGATTTCAACTTTCTGTCCTTGTGGTGTAATATAGGGCTGTCGAAAAAATATCGATATATTTGCATCCACAAGCACCCAAACTTCAGGTTCGTCACCGTCATACTAGGGATACTTGTGGAGCAAGTTGTAACTGTAACCGCGTCTCAAACCATGAAATGGGCGATTACAGTGAGTTTGGGTCGTGCGCACGGAGTACACGGAGCGACCCAATAAGCACGGCCTTTTGCATACGGCAAATTAGTGACTCAGCAATACGCTGACATGCCGGAATAGTTTTCATATTTGCCAACAGTGACGGTTTTGCCCCTCCAAGAACACCAATTATAAGGACAATTAATTTAACAGTATACTCTGGGTACTGCTTTCTGAGCTCAAAAAGAAGATCTTGATATTTTGTCCGCTTCTCAGTCTCCTTTGCGGCTATGTTCGTTTCAGCAGGGGCTGAAAATTCGATAACATACATAGTTCGGGCAGGTTTATCAAGGAGAACTATGTCAGGCTTTGTAGCTGAAAGTTGCCTGGTAGTACTAAATGAGTAGTTCCAGAAAATCTTGCATGACTCATTTTCGACAACGGACTCAATATCATTTGGAACATAAGGTAGAACAGGAATTTTATCAACACCATAATGATGTCTTAGGTGGTAGTATAAAACTCTTAGAGCAGCGTTGTGGCGGTGAATGTAAGCACAACTCGCATAGTGACTACATGCCGATAAGAGATGCATGAGCGTCTCTGGATGCGATCGACATGCTCTGCATGAAGTATCTGTTACTTCTGCACCTATAACTATGCGACGGTACACAAGAGTGTTGATAACTCCATCTTGACACGCCAAAACAAATCCCTCAGTTTCAGACTTCAGTCCAGCTGATCTCAGAAAGGCAAACGTCAGGTCCTTCGATAAACCGCAAGTGTTGATGTTCTTATAATAAGTCCCATGCATCGGTTTTATTATTATTATTATTATTATTATTATTGAGAAGGAAATATTCCTTAAAAAAAATTTGCATCCACAAGCACCCAAACTTCAGGTTCGTCACCGTCATACTAGGGATACTTGTGGAGCAAGTTGTAACTGTAACCGCGTCTCAAACCATGAAATGGGCGATTACAGTGAGTTTGGGTCGTGCGCACGGAGTACACGGAGCGACCTAATAAGCACGGCCTTTTGCATACGGCAAATTAGTGACTCAGCATTATTATTATTATTATTATTATTATTGTATTTCTTTTCTATCAGTTTGGATTTATTGAAATGAGTATTCAGTAACACAAAAGCATTTTTTGCGAGAATTAAATTTTTGTATTACAAAAAACAATTTGCCTATAACGCAAAATTATCCAATCAATTACGGTAACAAAAAATACATGATAATAAATAATATTTGACAAGTCAATTGTTATCAGGAATCATTTAATTGAATCAAACATTAAAAAAAAACTATAAAAAAAACCCAATCGACGTGATAAAAAAGCCTACAGGTACAACAAAAATTATTTACAATGTGATTTGTATTATTCAAAACGCATTCGGTCGCATATTTCCATCAATATGAAATCAATAGGCGTATCGGATGGTTATTTTGAGTGGCGCTGCGGTATGCGCTACGCCCCCGTCGTGAGGTACTCGCTGGATATGTACGTATTTAGTACCTGTATGTACTACAGGACCGTCTTAGCCCGTACAATATTTGTTCAACTAAACTTAAAGCTGTCGGAACGCTCTGAATTTTGTTTGTGCGGTAAGGGGCAAGGTAGGCAAAAAACATATTGTGGGTGTGACCTTCTTTAGTTCTGTCTCGCTCAAATCATCCGCACGTTTCAATTTTTGGCTAGTGTCAACTACGAGGCTAAAAAATGTTGTTGCAAGGGTGTCGCTGTCTATTGATTACTCTAAGTTTGGGAAATATTTTGAAGATTTAAAAAAACTTTTTCGAAAAAGGATGAGTCACTTTAGGTTTGTGATGGAACAGTTTTGTGAAATAAGTACGAATAAGGTCGTAGTGTGACATTGAAAACGTGTATTTTTGGCACAATTAATGCCAACTTTTTTCTCGTAAATCGTACATAAATTACAAAAGTAGTCCATTAGAGACCTAGATTTGTCCTTTATCTTCCTTATAGAGAAAGAATTCCGCACGTTTCAATTTTTGGCTAATGTCAACTACGAGGCTAAAAAATGTTGTTGCAAGGGTGTCGCTGTCAATTGATTACTCTAAGTTTGGGAAATATTTTGAAGATTTAAAAAAACTTTTCCGAAAAAGGATGAGTCACTTTAGGTTTGTGATGGAACAGTTTTGTGAAATAAGTACGAATAAGGTCGTAGTGTGACATTGAAAACGTGTATTTTTGGCACAATTAATGCCAACTTTTTTCTCGTAAATCGTACATAAATTACAAAAGTAGTCCATTAGAGACCTAGATTTGTCCTTTATCTTCCTTATAGAGAAAGAATTCCGCACGTTTCAATTTTTGGCTAATGTCAACTACGAGGCTAAAAAATGTTGTTGCAAGGGTGTCGCTGTCAATTGATTACTCTAAGTTTGGGAAATATTTTGAAGATTTAAAAAAACTTTTCCGAAAAAGGATGAGTCACTTTAGGTTTGTGATGGAACAGTTTTGTGAAATAAGTACGAATAAGGTCGTAGTGTGACATTGAAAACGTGTATTTTTGGCACAATTAATGCCAACTTTTTTCTCGTAAATCGTACATAAATTACAAAAGTAGTCCATTAGAGACCTAGATTTGTCCTTTATCTTCCTTATAGAGAAAGAATTCCGCACGTTTCAATTTTTGGCTAATGTCAACTACGAGGCTAAAAAATGTTGTTGCAAGGGTGTCGCTGTCAATTGATTACTCTAAGTTTGGGAAATATTTTGAAGATTTAAAAAAACTTTTTCGAAAAAGGATGAGTCACTTTAGGTTTGTGATGGAACAGTTTTGTGAAATAAGTACGAATAAGGTCGTAGTGTGACATTGAAAACGTGTATTTTTGGCACAATTAATGCCAACTTTTTTCTAGTAAATCGTACATAAATTACAAAAGTAGTCCATTAGAGACCTAGATTTGTCTTTTATCTTCCTTACAGAGAAAGAATTTTTGCAAAATGTTGACGAATAAGCCTACAGTTAGCTATCAACCGAAGCCCTATTTTTGGCTTAAGGAATAGTTTGTGAAACAATCACGAAACGGCCAAAATGTAGAGTACAAATCGGAGCTCAGATAGCGGCTTGGCTCTACTAGAAATCTCATAACTTTTTAACCGTGAAAGCATTATGAACTTGTTAGACTTGGCAGCTAACTTCACATGAAATGTTTTTGGTGTGATTTTATTTATTTCAATAGATTGGTTGATTTTAATACTGATGCCAACTCTATGCCATAAAAGGCCAACTGCTGTTTCACGCGTGATGCAGGAAACGAATTGATTGATTAGATCGGTCACCGCCGAGAGCCACACATCAATCAAAAATTATCAAATCAAAAACAATCAGTCCTATATAAGTAAACAGTCATACCTATGTACCGTGCCTAAAAACACAGGACAGATAAATGCACTTACAGCACAGGTACGCGCTATAGCCGCTCATAAAATATTGTCCGTAATCATTTTAAACATTGGTTAGTTGCACTGGAGGACATTATGACCACACAAAATTTTTTAAATTGTTATAAATTACAAAAATGACGTACAGTAAGACTTCGCTTAACGCTGCTCCGCTTAATGCTAATTTAGTATCGGCTTATAAAAAAAGTATAGTCACTATGACCTAAATTATGGATCAGTTTATACAAAAAATATTAACCTCCTTCAAAAAAAAAACACTAAAAAGATGAAAATAATAAAATTTTGAGGTCGGAGCCAATTTCATTACAAAAACTTTTAATTACATATCTACTTTTATTAAATAGGCGCCGACCTCAAAATTTCATTATTTTCATCTTTTTAGTGATTTTTTTTGTAATGAAATTAGCTCCAACCTTAAAATTTCATTATTTTCATCTTTTTAGTGATTTTTTTGAAGGAGGTTAATATTTTTTTTTTAAAGTTTTTTTATTTTTTACTTTTTAGTGGTGGATTTGATTTCGTACATTTTTGAAGATTTCCCTCGATTTCTCCAGGGTTCCATCATCAGATCCTGACCTAATGACCATGGGACCACCTGGGATGTATACCCTTTCAAACAAAAAAAGAATTTTCCAAATCGGTTCAGGCGTCTTTGAGTAATCGGGGAACATACATAAAAAAAAAAGATTCCGACGAATTGAGAATTGAGAAGTCGGTTAAAAATGATACAAATGTTGATAGAAGTTCAAGGGCAAGACGAAGTGTCATTGATGCAATATCTTGCTATCGACAACAGCTTGCTGAACGAAACAGAAAGAGGCAAACGACATTAGATGACTCCTTTACAATAAACAAAATATGTCAAATGAAGAACCTTTCTCATCACAAACATAGCTTCTTACTCAAACTTTTATTTGATTTTCATAAATGTTTTATGAACACAAATCTATGTTAGCAATTAATAAATCTATAATTAATGAGACAAAAAAGTATTTGACAATAAATGTTACAAAATGAAACAAAAAAAAAGTTCTTGGTTCTTTTTACTTTATTACCTATTATCTACATATTAAAATGACATCGTTTAGCGCTGTTTCGTATAGAGTAGGAACTTATTGGAACGTATCTCCCACGTTAAGCAGGCTCTTACTGTATAAAAAAATTTTGTTCCGAATGTTGATTTATATATTTTGTATTTCACTTTTTAAAACCAAACGTATAATTTTTTTTTAAGACCACCCAACTGCAAGAGTTGTTTGGGTCTAGTACTACTTCAAATTAAGATGATTGTAAACTGATTATATTTCTTTATTATTACGTTACTTGCCGCTACCCGCGGCTCCGCACGCGTTTGAGATGAAACACTGCAGCGACAACCCTAGCGGAGTCTTCAATTCCACCGTATTGCCAACAATAGTGAAGTCACCCCGTTCGGCCTTTTTTTTGGGTCAAAAACCTTCGCGACACATTAACTTACCGGTTTGGGATATATGACATTAAATGAGTTCCCTGCACGCACTAATCGGGTCGGATCGACTCGGCCACATCTAAAATGCGTCGGGCCGATTTAGTAGGTGGGGACCTTTAGTATGAAATCGCTCTAAGCTAGAGATGTCAGAAGTGCCAAAAAGTATCGATATATATCGTATCGATATTTTTTTCAAGTATCGATATCGGTACCGATATATTTTTTTAAAAATATCGATATATCGGTATAATTTTAAAGAGAACATTGGCACTTGAAGAAATTTAGGATACATATTGGTTAGCTTAATATAATCTCAAATAGCAATTAACGGACATTATTTCTAATAAATCAAGTAATAAATAATTATCTAAAATCAAAAACAACGATAAGAATTTTTTTTGGTTTATTAATCAAACGTCTAATACATTTAAGAGCAGATAAGTTTAGGGATTAATCGAACAATTAATAAAGCCAGAGATGGCGAAACTATGGCTTGCATGCCAGAGGTGACATTCGACAGAAAATTGTTGGTACAGCATGAAATGAGGTGTAAATCGAAATAATTACAAATATTTTAGATGTTGTAGAAATGACATGAAATAATATAATATTTTGACTGTTTATTATTTCGAAAATATTGAAAAATCCGGTGAAAAAGAAACGTGTTTTACATGTGCTTTATTCACTGTTGTTGTTTTTGGAACGCACTTAAAAGTATGTTCCAAAAACATATGTAATAACACATGTTTCTTTTTCAGTGGTTTTCGATATTTTCGGAATAATTAAACAGCCATAGTCAATCGCGGTAGTACATACAAGTGTCGCTATTGGAAAAAATATCGGTTTTCGATACTGGGAATTTTATATCGATATATCGAAATATTAAATATCGATATATCAAATAAAAAATATCAATATATTGATATTTTTGACATCCTTCCTCTAAGCTACGATATCAACATTATTATACGTTTTAGTAATTTTTTTTATGAACATTTAAAACGTGCGTCAGATTATTTAAAATAACGAACCTGTTGTTACCCATATTATTTTGTGTGGTTTGAAAAGAATTGTTTTCGCTGCTTGCTCGTGTTTTTTAATAATTCGGTGACGTGCCCCGAATTATTACAGGTATTTTTAAAAAGATTAAATGCCCTTTAATATAACCCTGCGCTTTTAGGTGTACATAATATGCGTATACCTATATGTAGTTTTTATTTGCATTTAATACGTATTCAATTCACTGTAATCAGTTTATCGTGATTGCATTACCATAAGCTCCACAAAACGCTGTGATAAAGCGTGAATGAAAATTTAGGTTTTGTATAAATAATATCAACTCAACTGCGGCTTGTTGCTGGACAATAAAACAAAAATTAACTCAGTTTGAATAATTGCTAACCTGATTAATGATTTTTAATATGAGCTTTTACAGTCCGAAGTAATTAGATAAAATTTATAATTTATATTTATAAATTATAAATTCAAACCTCTAAACTCTCAACTATATGTTTAAATTCCCAAGGATGGACTTTTGTCTGAAACGATCGTCGAGAAATAATTTAATAATTTTTTTTTTGTAGAATTCTCAATTGTTTTTTTATTTATTTGTTATTCTCAACTAATGTGTTTACTTGCCAAGTATGTCTAATGGCGCTATTCTGTATGGTCAATGTTAGGCTATAAAATTTGTAACCCACTTAACCTATAATACCAAATTTGTTAGAAACTGACAAACAATTATTAACAGCGACGTTACAGAATGGTACCATAAGCTTTGCATTGAATAGAACTAAAAATATATTGTAAATATTTATCCAACCGTTGTTCTGTGACAGTATTACAATTTTATGAAAAAATATAAATAGTATACAATTTAGTTAGCCAGGAAAGTGGACAAATTGATGTAAATCAATAAACCAATTATTAATTTAGCGACGTTTCGATCATTTATTTGAGCTTCATCAGGTATCTATAAAGTACAGCACATGTTAAAATTAAGTACACAACAAAATATACCGAAACGTCGCTAAATTAATAGTATATTTGGTTGTGTACTTAATTTTAACATGTGCTGTACTTTATAGATGCCTGATGAAACTCAAATAAATGACCGAAACGTCGCCAAATTTATAGTATATTTGGTTGTGTACTTAATTTTAACACGTGCTGTACTTTATAGATGCCTGATGAAGCTCAAATAAATGACCGAAACGTCGCTAAATTAATAATTGGTTTAAAGATTTACATCAATTTGTCCACTTTCCTGTGTATATTAAAATATATTTCTAAACAGCAAAACCAATTTTTGTGATGCTAAATGCTTAATTACAGCTAATCAAACCAGTAATAAAATGAACTTTGCGATTACAGATCGAAATTTTCCGTAAGCATATTTTATGATCTGAAGGACCTTAATTGATTTTAAGAAGTCTCTCCAAAGTAAAAACATCTACTAATACTTTTATTTCTAAATATATATAGGTAAGTTTGTATGTCAACTGAAAATGAACACAGAAATAAAACTTTTCATACTTCTACAGGACCTGACGTACGTGTTTTGGATGTGTGAGTGCATTTCCTCTCATTCAAACATTCGTCCAATCCGAAAGTTTTATCTTTGCAGGGATAAATCTCGTCCGAGTTGGGGCTTAAATCTTCTCAACTTGTATCAAATCCAACATAATATTATATCTACTTTGCTCTCTTTCCAACTACACGCTATGTACATAACTCGAGCAGTGGTCACCATTGCAGGGGTGCATTTAGTAATGTTCATATTTTATGATTTATGCTTCGCAAACAGTGAATGACGCTTCCTTATAAATCCGGATTTGATTATAACTGAATAATTGAGTCGTTATCAACAGGGCTCTAACCAGAACTAAATCCAATGGAGGAGGCTTATATAATGCATTTCACATATGTATTTATAACTTTTTGGAGCTTAGCCCTACTTAACGTCACTCTAGTTATGGCTCTGATCATTAAAGAGGTCACATCCAACCTAGATTGTTGTCGCAATTCAATGAAAAAATAAAATGTGTGGGCCTTACCTACCATAAGCACACGAGGGAAGTGAAACTTGTTTCGAAATTATTCACTATAGGTGTAATGACGACGTAATTGGTATCACGCATGCATTGACACAACGAAATACATTCATATAATATATACAAAAAATACATATTTGTAAATATGTATATGTATGCAATATATAAACACTACATAAATTTATTTATCAACATTATTATATTATACACACCAATACCTCACTTTGCGTCGGGGTTACGTTCCAAAAAAACACGACGCAAATTGAAACGACGCAAAGTGAATTAAGATTTTCTATAGCAAACCATGTAAAGATCGAAGATAGGTTCCAGGGTTACGAAAATACTACTTTTTAAAAAGAAAATTAAACAAAGTAAACATTTAAAAAACACAACACACTAATTGAAATGTTACAAAAAGCACAACACACTACATAATTGAAACTGAACTCTAAAATTAGCAAAACAAAGTGAAAATAAAACTGTATTAAAACTGCGTTGATTTTTAGTTAGAAAGGGAATCCCCGAGTTTTGATGGCATGGCGCAATTAGAAACAAAAGTGGTGCCATCTTTTAGAAAAAAAAGAAAATTTCAAAAACTTTCAAAAAAAAAATTAAAGACTCGAACCCAAAACAACGCAACCTCGAAAATCTAACGACGCACAGTGAAAATTAGTACTAATTAAGCAGCGACGCAACTTCGAAAAAATGCAAAACGAAACGACGCAAAGCGAGGTATTGGTGTATAGTACTTTGACAATTATATAACATTGCAAAACCGACACCATCTCGCCACATAGGCTATATACATGTGTAAATGTGTATATGTAATACAATTGCTCCTTCATTTTTCGCGCTCAGGGTTCTATTATATTTCCGCGCTGTTGAACCATTTCCTTTTTAACGTCACAAAAAATTTCAAATCGACGCATCGCCAAAGATGTTTCACTTGAAAAACATATTTTGAAGTCGTTAATAATAGCGCACTTAAAACCAGTCTTAAACGTAACGGAAACAAACAAACACCTAATTCACGTTGAGTCACGTTTTATCGTTTTTACTCATTCAAGGAACGGTCATTGACTGCATAGTTTTTTAGTACCAGGATTGCAGAACTTCAAACGAGAAACTTTTACCGTGTGGGCAAAGTCCGGCTCTAACATGTAGAAAAGCTAAATCAGCGAAAGAGTTATAAAGAGTTAGTTGAAGCTGTGTTGAAGCGAAGGTTTTCAATAGTGTTCCATTGATTGGAGATCGGTGTATATAAACTCTCTTTGATTGAATTGACGTAAAAAATCATCTCGAGATGATCAGATTGCTAGCTGTGGCTAGCAAAACTTATTGACAACTCTACAGCTTTTTGTTCAAAGCATAATATACCATGCGTTCATAAAAAGCTCAGTTTGAATCCTGCGAACAATTTGCAATACGAATCGTCAAGGGCGTACCCAGGATCAAAACTAGGGTGGGGGGCAAGCCATGGTCGTTCAGGTTGTAATATTTTATCACGGAAAAGGTGAATGAAACCAAAATATTAAGAAAATTATGTATAATTATAGCAGTGCTTTAGCAACTAAGTTATTACAATTATTTGCTTGAAAAAAAATATTATTCTAGTTACATGTCTTATATTAGTATTATTTATCTTGGATTTGTATAAGTAAAGTTATTTCAAGAATTGTAAAAATTCCAGCAACAAAATTTAATAACGACTAATTTTTTGCTTCCAGGGGTGGGGGGGCAGCTGCCCCCCTGTCCCTCGCTGGGTACGCCCTTGCGAATCGTACGAGGTCCATTGCTGCGCATGAGGTAGTAAATTGTATGCCCAGTGTCGTAATGGGTTACATTACGACGAGGCGTGACCTTATGATTAAAACGAGAACCAGTTAACAGTCACATGAGTCGTAATTCTATCACGCATGAGGTATGTATATATGATATTTTTTGCACGTACCTAGAAAATAGCTACTTTTCACTTCATTTTCAAAACTTTTGACAGTTCACTTTTGAACAAACCTCTGGTAATACGTTATAAAAAAATCGAGGTGTAGTTGATTAAAAATTAATTTTAATATACCTACATGCAAATAATTTATTGAAATAAAAAACTTTAAGAATAATACAATAAATTAACCTCAAATATTTGAGAACTCTTTCAAAATTTCATTTTGGTTTTTACATTTGCATTCAATGCATTAAGTAATCAAAAATACGATATTATAAATTCTACTCGATGACACTTAAAACGACTATCTGTTATAATCAAAGGTTATAGTCGTCTAGTATATTAAATAGGTTCCAGATGACAGAAAATGCAATGATTTCGTTCATCTATCATGTCAGTCAAGGTCTCTTATGGTCAGCTTCATACTATTGAATTTTCGTTAATACGGCTAACTTCATACTGTCGAATATTCGTTAGCGCGGCCAACTTCATACTGTCGAATTAGTTGTGCGCGCGCAACTTCCGTTGCTTGCTAAAATTTTACTCTCAACGCGCCAAATACTTCAAATACAAAATATCACACTTGTAAGTGGAACATTCTGTATTATTTCCATATATTTCAGATGAATTGTGATTTATATCTCTATTTTATAGTTTATATATTTTATATGCAGTAAAGTAAGTAATGAAAGCTATATATGGCTAAACTAAACAATATATATAGATATATATGCAGTTTTAATATAGAAAAGCGCAAATATACATCATGTATGTTTTCAGAAGATAATTGGAAAACCTATAAAGCAATAAGCTTTTGTATTTCACAAAATGGCCGTTGAATGTAGTTCACTTATCAACAGAAATTATATAGCTACACCAACATAATTCATTTTCTAGATGAACAAGACTTTAGTTCAGCTATTATCTAATTTCTATCACTATGTAAGTTTCTGCGCTCCTGATAATATTTCGAAACGATCATCCATGATTCATTTTAGATCTTTGCAATTTTGACTCTAAAAAAATCAGGAGAGCAGAAAATTGGACATGTATGATTTTATTTTAAAAAATCCCTATTTACACATGATCAATTCACAGCTAGAGTTGGGTAACTCAGATCTGAACCGATTCAAAGAGTTGGCTCCGACAGAAGATCCGTGAGAGCCGACTCACTTTTTTTTGAGCCGACGGATTAACGGATCCGCATTACTCAGTGAAACACTTAACACAACAGAAGCACATTTTACACTTACGTATCAGTTCTTGCTTTGATGCATCTGTCAGCTCAAATGACTCATGCACCACATGTTTGGCTATGCATTCTTGATTCTATACAGGTCATGATATGATTGACTGAAGTAGGTAACTCAGTGGCAGACTGCAGTAACATATTCAGAACTCGGCTCTTTTTGAACCGGTTCAGTGAGCCGGCTCACATACGGGATCCAGATCACAACCCGGTATATAGATTATCTAATTTCCAACAGTACATTTTTAAACAATTTTTAAACGATCATAGGATTCCATGATTAATTTTAGATCATTGTAATTTTGATACTGAAAGAATCAGGGGAGCAGAAAATTGGACATGTATGATTTTAAATTAAAAAGGTCCTTTTTACACAAGGCCAATTCAAAACCCTGTACATGGATTGTCTAATTTCTAACACTATATAAATTTCTGTAATCCTGATAATATACCAAAGTGTCTGTTTTAATCATAATATAATGTTATTGACTGATGAAAGTCAAATTCAGTATTCATAAAGTGCGAATTTGCATAATTTCATTTTAATATCGAAATGCTTAAAATTTTAAATATACTGATGTTGAAATCAAATTAACCAACTGACAAATATTAAAAGTAAACATATTTAACAAGGTTTTTAAAAACAGGAAGCACAGAGTTAAAGCTTTTAACATTTGAAATTCAGTGAATCAAAATGTTTTTAGCATACAAATGTACAGTTTTGTAAATATGTATGTGTTCATACATAAATTTGCATTTCAAAAAACATTTTCGCTTACAGTCCTTTTTTCTGATTTGATGAATAATGTTTTCTGAAATATCAAAAAGTAAATACATGCAACGTCCTACTTTCAAAGCTGTGATAAAAATAATCATAATATGAAACGTATTTTTGTAAAGTTTTATTGTAAACAATAGGCAGCTTTCAAATTGTAATAGATTCGTACTTTCATATTGAAAAAATATATATAAAACAAATCGTGACGTCAGTCATTTATTGGGACTCTACAAGTGCATCTTTAGGAGTCCACACGATCAATTTTCTATAGTATGATCAATATTGAAAATAGCGGCCCGGTCCGGCTTCGCACGGGTAGCACTAATTATCTAATAATCCATAACCAAAAAAGATGACAATCATTATCATAAAATTTTCAACGTGTACCTATTAAATTTGCGTGAATTCAATCGCTTTTAATTGTGAATGTTCAAAAAACGAAAAAAAATTAAAATTGCCAAAAAAAATCTGTTGATCCGATCGCTACCAAACTTCACAGATTACCTGAAAATTTCATCAAAATCGCTCCAGTCGTTTTGAAGTCCACAGAGAACATACATCGATTTTTATATACGAGTTATTAGAAATTAGATCCGAGAAATCTTTTTAAAAAAATCCTAAAATACTGTTTTTTCAGTGTATTTATAAACTATTCTATAAACAAAAAGAATGACCGATTTTGTTAAAATTTCTTTCAAATTATATTGTCGTTAAAACGCTTCGACTAGCACCTTAACAAAGTCGATATCATTTTTAATTCGAGAAATTTTGTGTAAAATCCATCTTTATTGCAGTAATTTTATTTAAACAAAAAAACGGCTGGACTGATTTTTATCAAAAAAAATTCTAGACAATATTGGCATCATAATATAGACGCTCATCAGCTGAGATCATCAGCGTCTATTAATCTAACCGACTTCCGTCGAAATAAAATATTACACAATGGCCAGGTTTCTTGAAATATTACTTTTAGTAGGTAAAAAAGACCTATTGTCATTAAAAAATGCATCTTGCATCCATCAAAATACGAGTTTTAATCTAAAATTTTCGTCTCAGAAATTACTTTTAAAAATTCACAGAAACGTGTAAAACTAATGCGCATTCATATTTCATAGAAAAAAACTAAAAAAATATATGAAAAGAATTGAGGCTGTGCTGTAACTACGCTTCGTTGATTCAAAAATTTCGAGTCACAAAAAGAAATGTATTATGCAACAAATACACTAATGTTCAAAAGAACTGAACATACAAAAATATTTTTAGAAATACATTTTAGAAAATCAGCTGATAAACTGATTGTTTGTATAATAATTATAGTGTAATGTATCGAGATTAAATAAATTATGCCTTTTAACTTAAATATATTTCTTTTATTAAATGTTCTCAATACAACGATTCCGATAGAATGAATATAATATTTTAAACACAAATCATGTTTCATCTTATTAAGACTATTAAGTAATCGCCACAGTCTTACATAATACTTACTATTTATAGATACTAATTTAAATGTACAGTGAAACTGTACATTTCAGACACTACATATAGTGAAACCTTTTAAGTATAGAGTCAAGATCTATGAAAAATCTTATTCAAACTTTAATGTTAATGCTTCAAAATAAACTAGAAATATGTGCTATTTCTCTCACATGACTATTAGTCAAGTTTTTACAGTTTACTTGATCTAAATAAACGATTTAAAATCAGATACGAGAAAATTAGTTTTCAACCACATTTATGTACAGAGAAAAATAAATTTGAAACAAAATTATAGAGCAAGCCAAATTTGTCAGTTTTTTTATTGTAAGTCTGTAATGAAAACACTTCAACATGTTAATTTGCCTTCCCGTAATTCGAAATTTCTGGACGAGCTGTAAAAAATATTGACTCATATCATGCTTTTTTATTAAATTTTTACGGCAAAAACATATTTTCTGAAGCTTAATGCTTAATAAACAGCTAACAAAAACAGTAATCAAAAGAATTTTGCGACCACAGTTTGAAATTTCGCGAGAGTATATTTTACGATCGGAAAGATTAGGCACCTTAAACTTGGTTTTAAATAAATAAAAAACCCGGGTCGCAGTGCCAAAACCCTGCCGACAATATATAGTGTATTTGCGGATACAGGCCTTGTGGCTTTATTATGTGAACTTAAGGTGATTGCTGGGCAAAATAAAAAAATTAAGTCCTTAATACACCCCTTAAAATTACAGTTTTTTCTTAATTACATTATAATTGTCGATCGAACGTCTACACCAAAATTAAAAACACCTTTCAGTGAATAACTCACTATCTGCAAACTAGTGTTTTCAGAAAATTTGAAAATCCGGTCCTGTCGGGCCGATTTTATTAAAATTTTAAGAGCACTTTTTAATTGCTACTAAAGGGTTAAATTTCAATTTTGAAACGAATCTGAGGAATTTTTTAGGTATTTTTGGGCCCAAAAACTTTTTTCAACCCCTAAAAACTACCCTTAAAATGACCCGATTGGGCCTATTTTAAATAGGCTTCGTGCGGTGATGGATTCTAACATGTGTGCCAAATTTCGTTAAAATGAATTAACTCCTTCGAAAGTTATTGCCCGTACACATATATACCTATATATATATATATATATATATATATATATATATATATATATATATATATATATATATATAGAATAGAATAGAATAGAATATGCATTTATTGTTGAGCCCATTTTGGGATACAATACGTCAATATACAATAAAATATAAAATAGAACACTTAATTAATTTCCTAAATATATATATATATATACGTATATAAATATATATATATATATATATAAACATTTTCAAAAATGGTGCCAAAGTGTTTAGGAGGTTATGAAACGTCGAGAAATTTTGGTCCGACCCCTAGGTCCCGCCATCCGACCGACGCCAATAGTGTATGTTGCCATATGGCAAATACACTAATAAATAATCAACAATAAACTTTCTGTCAATAGTACCAACTGGAATATTGTAAAAGCATAATACTTATGAAGGATTTTTCGTGTGTAAGAACTAAAGGATTTCTGTTCTTAATATTGCATTTGCCTATACGACATATATTTGCATTTATTATAGTCTGTTCTTATTCTTTGTTATAGTATTATGTTCTAGGCGTACAATTCAAACGGCAAATTCGAGACAAAGGTTTACGCCCACTGAATCGGAACAGGTCGACTCGGCACGATCGGCAGTTTTAGGATACGTGAAGTTAAATGCGTTCCCACGCACTAGTCAACTCGGTGTGCGTATATCCTGCAGTGTCGAGCTGATCCGATCCGATCCTGTGGGTGTGAACCTGAATTCGTTATTTCGCCAAATTATCACAAGTAGAGTCAGTTAAGTACTAAAATTTTGTCTTGAAGGCTCCCGCAGACCAGGATGAGATGGGAGCGAATGCGGCGCGGGATTAAATATAATGTTGGGATATGTACAGGGTCGTAACTAAGGTCAAAAGCTCCCGAGGCAAGATTAGAATTTGGCGCTCCCAAACAATAACTCTAAAATTCGCCCCCTTTGGGACTAACCACAGTCTTGCGTTTCGTTTGATTTAGGAGACAAAAACGCTTTTATAAATTTTTCTCGAGAAAATTAAAACTCTGTAACTCCTAAACTATAATAGTTACAGACTTTTACGTGTGCTCAATCGATTCAACGTGATTTTTTTACAGGATTAAGGCACTTTCAATCATATCAATGTATATGAAAATAGATTTTGGTACATCTGTTTGAGATTAATAGTTTTCGACACCGTTTGACCGATCATCATGAAACTTGGTACATATTATATGTATTTTTTCATGGAGGTTTCTATGCTATCTACTTTGTTGTAACTCGCCTCGGAAATCATGTTACACGCAGTAGGGATGTCAGAAGTGCCAAAAAGTATCGATGTATATCGTATCGATATCGGTACCGATATATTTTTAAAAAATATCAATATATCGGTACAATTTTAAAGAGAACATTGGCACTCGAAAAAATTTAGTATACATTATTGGCTAGCTTAATGTAATCTCAAATCGCAATTAACGGACATTATTTCTAATAAATCAAGTAATAAATAATTATCTAAAATCAAAAACAACGATAAGATTTTTTTTTGTTTATTAATCAAACGTCTAATACATTTAGGAGCAGATAATTTTAGAGAGTAATCGAATAATTAACAAAGCCAGGGATGGCGAATCTATGGCATGTGTGCCAGAGGTGGTATTCGACAGAAAATTGTTGGTACAGCATGAATTGAGGTGTAAATCGAAATAATTAAAAATATTCTAGATGTTTTAGAAATGAAATGAAACATCGCATGAATAGCTGTTTTGACTGTTTATTATTCCGAAAATATCGAAAAAGCCGGTGAAAAAGAAACGTTTTTTACATGTGCTTTATTCACTGTTGTTTTTGGAACGCACTTAAAAGTATGTTCCAAAAACATATGTAAGAACACATGTTTCTTTTTCAGTAAAGTTTTCGATATTTTCGGAATAATTAAACGGCTATAGTCGGTCGCGGTAGTACATACAAGTGTTGCTACTGGAAAAAAATATCGGTTTTCGATACTCGGAATTTTATAACGATATATCGAAATATTAAATATCGCCCAAAAATATCGATATATCGATATTTTTTCGACATTCCTAACACGCAGTGCTAGAATTTCAATTTTCTGCCCTTACGAAGTAATGTATTGTTTTTTCTTATATTTTATTTATATAGATGTGAACTTAACAATAAAATGGTTAGAGAACGAAAGCATACAACGGTGACGTAGTGAGTTTTGGCCTGAATAGAGATCCTCGAGTAAATGGAATACTATTGTGAATGTTCCAAATGACAACTATGTAAACTTAACTATACAAAGAATCTTTACCGGCATGAAGAGTTTGTCTATGGTAATTTCTTTGGTGCATTATGTAACGTCGCGGCACGGTCGGTCGTCGTCGTCGTGTCGGTTGGTGAATCCTATCTTTCGATCGTCATCTTGCCTCGACTATACATGTGCAATGCACGTAGTATAGCTTCCAGGCGCAAACATTACGCGAACACGTTTACTTTAAACTCCATGATACAAATATTTCACGGATCTAAGGAGGTTAAACAGCACGTTCGACTTCTTGATTGTTTCAAACAAACCAACTTGTTTATGAAAGTATCTAGTATTGTTTCTTTTTAGTGGATTTGCCATATATGGCACATACACTATTGGCGTCGGTCGGATGGCGGGACCAAAATTTCTCGACGTTTCACAATTTTTGAAAATGTTGGAATCCATCATCATTCGTAGCCTATATAAAATGAACACAATCGGACCATTTTAAGGGGTGTAGTTAGGGGTTTAAAATTATTTGGAGTCCAAAAACACCGAAAAAATTCTCGGAATTGATTCAAAATTGAAACAACCGTTTAGTATTAAAAGATGCTCCTAAAATTTTAATAAAATCGAATCGACAGGGCTGGACTTATAAATTTTATGAAAACATTTTTGGGGATAAATAAATTATACTTACTGTAGCGGAAAAAAGTAAACACCAAAATAAAATTTTGAAAGTGTTTTCAAATACAATGTAAACTCTTTATAAAGAAACTCAAGGGACCGAGCATTTTTTATCGTTATAGAGAGTTACCGTTATATGGAGTGAAGAAAGAAAAACAACCAAATTAACAATAATCTTTAATATGTATGTTTTTGATAAAATTAATACATATATAGTCAGTTAACTTTGCCTGACGTTTTTTGCTTTGCCAGTACTTGTTTTGTATTTTTTTATGTATTCTATCCATTTCTTGATATGTGGTGGAATCTTCTTGATTAAACAATAAAAATTTTTCTAAAGGTTTAGTCGGCGTCTTTTGTAACCTGATAAGATAACATAAACAATAACACCGACAATGACGATTTTCTGTGTCTAAATATGAACACATTTCTTCGTAATAGAGAATGGCTGCAGCGCTATAAAGAGTGTATCGTTATAAAGAATAATGTTATAAAGAGTTTACACTGTATTTGAATTCAATTTTTTGTTTTCTTCTTAATTTTTTTTTGAATTTCAACAAATAATTTGCATGTATATTTAAAAATTAGTTTTTAATCAAAGAAGTACAACTTCAAACGCGCGTATACAATACACGCATCTACTTTTTAGTAATAGAGTTATTTTTTAATTTTTGAAAGAAGTGTTTTGTCCGAAGCCTACACGATGTGTCTTTCAAACTTTTATTTTCGATTGAAATTCAAGACGTAGTTTCACGATCTTGAAAACCGAATAATACATACCTTTCTACAATTTTAATTTATACAATGCAATGAAACTCGCGTATTTCAAATTGTTTCATAATTTAATTTAAAGTTTTCAAAAGATCTCATTACATTCCGTTGACAAATCGATTTTTAAATAGATGTTGCAGTGCTTAAGCTAAATTAAAAACAGAGTTTATTTACAAATAAAAAGTGAACTTCATTTAAATAACGCAAACGTGCATTTTATTTACACCATGTGATGAAAAAGTAAATAGCGTCAGTATTTTGTCGTATACTTTTTGTTTTCAGAATTCAGTCGCTGTTTCTTAAGCTTCAGGCAAACACTAACAAGTAACAGCTCTTAAACCTCATCCAACTGAAACTGGTATAGCTTGTCGTAAAAATAGTTCTTACAAAACCAAACTCGGAAAAACTATTTTCTTAGAAAAAAAACAAAATAAAATAATTTTCACATCAACAGTAAGAATATTTTTAAAAACCGGAATTATTATAAACTTGTAATAAACAATTGTTTAACTCAAATTTATATTTACATGTGTATTTTAACTTTTACATCTACATTTAACAGTTATAAAGCTTGAAAAAGTTCCAAGCAAGGAACGAAACGTCGCTATACATAACAAATAAGTGTTTACTTAAAAAGTCCTTTTTCCCGACAAATCATTTTTATATTAATTACCAAGGACAACAAAGAAAAAAAGTTTATTTTCTTAGGTTTGGCACCAAGAATTAATAATTAATAAAAATTAATAATTATGGCATTAATATAATTTTAAAGTCTTTCTTGCAACTTCCCTTTCAGTTGTAGGCTTCTTCTAAATTTCATTTACGGCTCTGCCCCCGGAGATTCATCCAAAATTCAATTTATTACTTTTTTAGCTGTGATTAAGCACTAAGCTTCAAAAAATGTGGCTTGCTGATTAATTGATTCGTCACGAGTTTTCAGATTACAGAAAATTAAATTAACATTCTGTTTACAAACTTATGTTAAAAATACTGACAAATTTGTCAGGCTAAATAATTATTTTCAAATATAATTTTTTCTGTACAAATATTTGTGTAAAACTTATGCTAATTTTCTGGTTTTTATCTGATCAAATAAACTGTAAAAACGTGGTGAAAAGATTTGACTTTTAGTCAATTTCAAAATAAACTTAAGAAGTCAATGATTGCACAATGTACAATGTTGATGAATTTACTATTTTGTAATCTCTTGTTAGTTTTATGTATGAAAAATTCGACTCCTTGTTGATTAAATTATTATTATTTTTATTAAGAATGGTACATATATTTTGAGGCATTAACGTCAAAGATTGAATACGATTTTTCATAGAAATTAATTTCCGAAACGTGAGTAAATGCATTTTATATGCACTCACATATTCAAATGTTCGTAAGAAAGAGTTAAAAAGTAACTCTTTCTTACGAAAAAGGGGGCATATTAAACAGCTGGTAAACAGTCACCTTAAAGAAAAAATCCAATCGGATAACCAGAAGTGCGTCAAAATTGACTTGTAGTCGAAAACCTTTTATTATTAAATTAAAAAAAACCCGGGTCGCAGAGCTAAGACCCTGCCGACAATATAGTGTATTTGCTAATACAGCCAATGTGGATTTATTATGCGAACTGGAGTTGATTTTTGGGCAAAATAAAAAATTTAACTCCTTAATACACCCCTTAAAAGAACATTTTTTTGCTTAATTGCAATTATTATCAATCGAATCTCTACACCAAATCAAATACACATTTCAGTAAATAACTCACTACCTGCAAACTAGTGTTTTCATAAAATTTGTAAATCCGGTCCTGCCGGGCCGATTTTATTAAAATTTTACCAGCATATTTTAATCTTTACTAAAACGTTAAATTTCGCTTTTGAAACGATTTTGAAATTTTTTTCGGTATTTTTTGGCCCAAAAACTTTTTTCAGCCCCTACAAACTACCCTTAAAATGGCCCGATTAGGCCCATTTTAAATAGGGTTCTTGCGGTGATGGATTTCAACATGTGGACAAAATTTCGCTAAAATCAATTAACTCTTTCAAAAGTTATAGCCCGCACGTATATATATATATATATATTATATATATAAATTTCTCGACGTTTCATAGCCTCCTAAACACTTTGGCACCATTTTTGGAGAAAACTTATATATATATATATATATATATATATATATATATATAGAGAAAAATTATATATATATATATATATAATATATATATATATATATATATAATTTTTCTCCAAAAATGGTGCCAAAGTGTTTAGGAGGCTATGAAACGTCGAGAAATTTTGGTTCGACCCCTAGGTCCCGCCATCCAACCGACGCCAATAGTGTATGTTGCTATATGGCAAATACAGTAATACACTAAAAAAATCGACTTGCAAGATTTGTGGCAAGGTAAATGTTTATAAAACTGGTAGCAGAACGCAGCTCGTTTAGACATTTATTAGGCAATTTCAATAAGATGAACTCGGTACTGTGCGGTACTATTCGAGTACTATATTACAGAACTGGTGAACACGGTTCTCTCTCACGTCTTACAGTATGATTACAGAAAGATGAATAGAATCCAGTGTTGTAGGATTAACAATATTGTACGTGTGTATTTGTTATAAAGAACATTATCGTGACAATGGGTACAATGCTGGAAAGTATGTGGTTTCTGGCGCCTTAGTTTTCAGCTCTTTTCTAATATTAGAAAATTTATTGTCGTGAGTATTTCAAGTGTGACAGAAATATCAGATGAACTTATTTTCAAGACCATTTAAACTTGTTCTAAGGTTTTCTTCGCGCCCCAGTGATTAATTATTGCCGATTGTCGAGACTGACGTAACAATTTATCAAAACTAAATTTCGAGAATTATTACGGAATGAGTTATTTAAGAAGTTTTGTAATATAATACACAATTCATTTAATTTTAATGAAATCGTGGATTGGTGGAAGTTTTAATGTTTTTTTCGTTTCCACTAAAAACGAATCTTAAATTATTTGAACGTTTGTATATAATAATAACGTAGTAAAAACAACCAATGCCGACTGACAGTCAGTTCCGGGTAAAAAATCAGTGGAAACTATGTTTGTAGATAAAATAGTCCATGTGTTTAAATAGTCAGGTTCTACTTTTGATGGTGCAGAAAATCGAATCAATTTAACTCAATAAGAAAATATTTAAAATGTTATTTTTAAGTTCACTTTGAGCTTGAAATATTAAAAGAATATAACTGACCTTTGAAATCATTACTTTCAGTAAAGGGATTGGCCACTTGACACTTGACATCTGGTGGCAGAAAATGAAAGTGCTGGTCAATTTGGCAACCTTTCTTGCAATTTTGTGTGCACAGGTTCTGTAACAAAAGAGAATCGGATGTTGATTGTTGATATGACATTTTTTTAAGGTTATTCGCGTAGCACGGTAGTAGTAATAACGTCCTTATTTTTTTGAAATAAAAAAACTGTTATATGACATATATAAATCATTATTTCGTATTTAAATATCCTTAAAGTCAAAATTTTATATTTTAATATTGAAGAAAATACTAGTTCCATATTTGACATAATTTGATTACAGCAGCATATTACGTATAATGTGTTTGACAGAGACAGGTAGAGGCCAAAAATGACAAGTAATTTGTCAGTTTTTTCGATAGTTTTTAAGTAATCACTGTGTTAATAAAAATTACTTGAAAACTAGACCTCCACATTTTTTTAAATTTAAATTTAGTTGAATGTATGAGATTAAATAACATACTAAAATTTTAGCTTTTCGTCTAGAAATTGCTGTATGCATCGAATAACCTTAATTCAGTTACTATGAAGAGAGAGAGAGAGAGAGAGAGAGAGAGAGATTGTAGACGCTCAACATCTGAGAGAAAAACTATGAAATAAAGTTATAGAACACTCTATATAAATTATAAAGTTTAATTCTTAAGAACGTCGAATAAAAACAGTAAAATTTTAACGTGAAGAGTAGGTGCATTCAGTTCTTAAAATAGAAAATTTACTTGAAACTATTAAAAGCGATTTCTCTTCTTAAATAATATGTAAATGAAAGAAGGTAAAAAGAAAGGAAGGCTTACCTATACAACAATATACAAAAAGCTTTGTTAGTCGACTGCAGATGAAATTTCGCTTTTGCAAAAGGTCCAAACTTAATTTGCATAAATGTACTGCACTGAATGCATATTTTAATATATTTTCGCGTGCACACCAATCTATACATACAATGTGTTTCATGAAACGCGGTCATAACAATCAACTGTATAAAAAACTCGGGCCGCAGTTTAGTGTTCCCTCTAACTTTTTCGCTGACTGCGTAGTACCAAAGTATGTTTGAGCAAAAATGCTCAAAACTTATGTAAAAGTGTGCAAGTGGGGGGCGGCGTCCTATGTCAAAATATCTTTTTAATGTGAAATTTGGATTTTTGCCAATTTTAGATGCAATTCTTTTATAAAATGAAATTTTAAAAAAATGGTGAACAAGCCCATTGTTGTGCGCAGAATACAAAAACGGCTGCGCAACTGTCAGAAAATTTTTGGATTCAGGGGACGTCAAGGCATAAAAAAATATTGTGAAATTTTGAACAGTGAATTTTGACCTAAATTAGTACCCCACTTGTGGATTGGATTGTTATCACTAAAATTAAAAATATCGAGCAAAAAGTTACGGTTTAGAAAATAAATGAAGAAATGGGTTCACCACAGGGGTAGTTTTTCGTCCAAAAGGGGAGGTTGCCTCAACGATATAGGTGGGAAATTTATATATTATAATATAATCCTCGACATTACAAGAAAGGTAGCATATTAGAGCGGGTCTATAGGACGACATCACAACCAAATCCCCGCCGTGAGTCACATTGAGGACCATGTTTTTAAGAAGACTCGGTATACATCATGTATATTCATAATTACATTGTGTATACCAGATGTAGGATGTATTAGTGTTAAGCTGTATATCATTTGTGTACGTTAATTTAATTAATATGAATGAAATACTGGCTAAATACACTGCACTATGTAGAACTGTGGCGCTGACTACCAGATTTCTATAATTTATACTTTAAATACTACTATACCAAATATGAATTAACAGAACAATTAAAGCGTGCGTTGATGGTGCGCCTGGACTTATTACATAATGACTACATAGTTGGTTATTATAGATAGATACACAATAAAAATAACATAAATTCAAAGTACCTACTACTGAAAAAAATATAATTAACAGTGTTGGATCTTTTTCACACAGTTTATGCTGAAACCCAGCGGTAAGAGGCGAGGTAGGCAAAAGACATATTGTGGGTGTGACCTTCTTTAGCTCTGTCTCGCTCAAATCATCCGCACGTTTTAATTTTTGGCTGGTGCCACACTACGAGGCTAAAACATGCTATTACAAGGATGCCGCTCTCAATTGATTACTTTAATTTTTGGAAATATTTTGAAGACTTAAAAAACTTTTCCGAAAAAGGAACAGTCACTTTAGGTTTGTGATGGAACAATTTTGTGAAATAAGTACGAAAAGGTCGTAGTGTGACATTGAAAACGTGTGTTTTTTTGGTACAATTAATGACAACTTTTTTCTAGTAAATCGTACAGAAATTACAAAAGTAGTCTATTAGAGACCTAGATTTCCTTATAGAGAAAGATTTTTTGCAGAATGTTGACGAATAAGTCTACAAACAGCCGAAGCTCTATTTTTGGCTTAAATTCAGAGCGCTCCGACAACCTTAAAGATATTGATTTTGTTGATGTTTCAACAATATTTGTACCAGTGGCGTAACAATAGGATGACAGGATGAGCAAAATGCTACGACCCCTTGCCGAAGGGGCCCCCCGGGTCGAGAGGATCGTGAGCACAGGATGATCTTAGCACTTATTATTATAATATTTAATAAAATTTATTAGTTTTATATTCAATTAATTTAAGTTGCCTACTAAAGTACACATCTACAAATTAAATAAAAAAAATGTATCAAGATTTGAACGCATTTGTAAGAAAAAGATATAATGTTGGTTGAGCTTTTTACATTGATGGAAGGCCCCATCCAATGAATTTGCCACGGGTCTCAATTGATATAATTGTGCCACTGATTTGTGCTCTACAATTTATAAATTAGCCGGACTTAAAATGCCAGACGCTCGGTCTGCACACACAATATATAAAAATTATATTTACTAATGCAAGTAAATGGAGCATGACTAGATGCTTTTGAGTTTATGCATATAAAAGGAAACTATAGATCTTTACCTGCGTACCGTCTGTGAAATATGAATACGTAATCAAAATTAAAATAATATTAGTTTATTGGATTTTCTAAAATTGTGAGATAATGCTATTATAATTATTATGTTGATTTTAAACTATAAACTAAAACATATTCCACAATACAATGCTGCATGATTGCATCCCTTTTTAAAAATCCGGTGGATTCATTCCGATTGATAATTTAAGTTCAGGAAGACCTAAAGAATGAAATTTTGAAGGTTGCCGGAAAAACTCGGCGCGCAATTTTGTGTATTTGTATGTCCGCTAAAAACCCGAGAAGAAGCGAAATTCAATGCTATTTTTACCATTCGAAGAGGACAGTATGCTGGCTTCTTGACCAGAGAGCCATGGGTTCGAATCTTGTCTCTGCTCATGGATGTTTTGTGATGTCGTATAGTTTTAAGTGATTGTTATTTTATGCAATAAGGACGCTAATGATCTGAGCTGTCGAGCGTCTATAATAATCTACAATAAATACATAAATAAATTACCATTCGATAGTTCATTTCTTAGAATCTTAAAATCGGGTTGAATTCACTGTACTGAACAGGTTTGAATGAGGTTTAAACTCGACGTGCAATTTTGTGTATTTTTATGTTTGCTAAAAACGCGAAATTCAATGCGGTTGTTACAATTCGAAGACAGTATGCTGGCTTCTTGACCAGCCAGCCATGGGTTCGAAGCTTGTCTCTGTCCATGGATGTTTTGTGATGTCGTTTAGTTTTAAGTGATTGTTATTTGATGCAATAAGGACGCTAATGACCTAAGCTGTCGAGCGTCTATAATAATCTACAATAAATACATAAATAAATTACCATTCGATAGCTCATTTCTTAGAATCTTAAAATCGGGTTGAATTCACTGTACTGAACAGGTTTGAATGAGGATTTATCATTCGATAGTCTATTTACTGTAAAAATTTTGTCTGTAGGCCCAGATTCTGCAAATTAGATTGATTCTAAATTAGAGATCGAGTGAACGAAGGGAGCGGAAAACTTTATTTATTTTGAGCAAACGTGCCAAGTGCAGGCACCAAGAAACAATCCCATTTGAAATCTCGTTGACTTCAGTTTATAGACAAAATTTTCTCAATAAATAAGCTATCGAATGGTAAAAACCATATTTAAATCCGTTTAGTAGTTCGCGCGTTTTTAGTGGATCTGTTAATTCAATGCTGAAAGTGTTTAACAAGTTGCCCGAAGAGATGAAAATCCTTCCAGACATAAAATTTAAACAACATTTAAAAGCAATGCTGATTCAGAAAAATTTTTACTCGGTCGAGGAATATTTTAATCATAAGTTTTAATTGTATACTTTTATAATTGACGCATTCTACACTGTGTATAAACAGAATAAAGTTTCTATCTGTCTATCTATCTACAAACACTTAACACACAAAGCGATTTAAATAAAAATTCACATAGTTAAAAAAATAAAAAATTGCGTGCCGATTTTTTCCGGCAACCTTCACAATTTCATTCTTTAAATTATCAATCAAAATGAATTCATCGGATTTTTTAAAAAAGGTGCAGTTCAACGCCCAGTCTATAATACAATCGATAAACTATGGATGTTAATAGGTGAACAGCAACAGATATTATACAACATGTTGTTGTGGAAACAGGTTGACGGACGTGCGTTTCACAAAGACTTCACCGACAGGTTGCACAATTACATTGGCATGTGGCTGGACACAATGTTGCGCGATAATGCATCAAAACATGGGTCTATAATGCACTTGCAGTACACAACAAAGTACCAGGCGCTTATCAACAACAGAATACCTCCATACGTATATTAACACACTACCTTACCTGCCTAACCAACATGCCGATTGTCTACTGTTTATGCCAAGAATTATTGTAACTGACTTGTTGTAATGGCAATCAGCAGGGGCGTATTTACCATATCTCTACAATCCGACTTCTAAATGACCGGGGTAAGAGAATACCAGGTCATGGATGAATTCGTGGCAATGAAAGAGCAAATATCCTTGCCAGACAAGGAGCTTCTGAAAAATTCATTAAACTTAAACCAGTCTGCGGGATTTCCTATAGAAATGTTCAGCAAACTGTCAGGAGATGGACCTGCGAGCAGCATCTTTCAGATTGGGACCTGGTTTCAGGTAACAAACATGGGGAGAAAATGATTGTAGGCCCTTCCTCAAAGCTAACTGAGGACTTAATTAGACTCAACAGGCGGACACTCAGAAAGGTGATTGGGCTTTTTTCCTGAGAAAACAGCTATATGTGATGGGGATACAGCAGGAATCAACACTATGTAGATTTTTCGAAATGGAGGATGAAACAGCCACCCATATCGTGTTCGAATGTGAGGCCTTAACCTACAATATTCCTTTACAGCATATCATGAGATTTTGAATTACGGGAAGGCAATTTAACATATTGAAATTTTTTCTTTACAAATGTATGTTAAAAATACTGACAATTTAGCTTTTTATTCAAATTTAATTATTTCTCTATAAAAAATTGTGTAAAACTTTTACTAATTTTCTTGTTTTTATCTGATTTTAAATCGTTTATTTAGATCAAATAAACTGTAAAAACCTGGCTAAATGTCATATGGGGAGAATGGTACATATTTCTAGTTTATTTTGAAGCATTAACATCAAAGATTGAATAGGAATTTTCATAGAAATTAGGATACTTACGAAACGTCAGTAATTGCATTTTACATACACATCCAACTATTTGTGAAATAGACCTATATGCTGGTCAAAAAGGGAGCATATTGAAGAACTGGTATATTAATTTAGCTTACAAACTTTATAATATCTCAAATAATTCAATTCTCACAAAAATGGGAATCTAATCTTCTGTTCTTTTTTTATACAATAATTAATAAAATAATAGATTCTATATATAAAATAACAAGTAGCAAATACACCAGCAAAAGTAAAAATTATTAAAAAACTGCAAAACAACAGTCGGTTGCTTGGAGCGATGTGCAACGTCTATAAAAAAGTACGTACGTTCACGTAACCATTACAAAAGAAAATGACTGGCTCCAGTTCATTCGTTCAGTTCAGACATCTGTTTTATTGTTCATTTTTATTCTGTTCAACGCTACCATCATCTTCACATCATATACGTTCATATATATGATACAGAATGTCCCAGCAGTCTAAAATCTAAAATCTAGGCAACCATAGATGTGACACACTTGTGTTGAGGCAACCTAATGCCATTGGATAAGTAATATAATAAACCTTTTATTTAAAAAAAAAACATCATTAAATAACAGATGGGAGTATATATTTCTAATGTCGAATCTTAGACTATAAGGCAACAGTCATAATCACAATGGAACTAGGCTCAGTATTTTAGAACATGAACCCCCCTACCCCGTATTGCTATTGCAATATACTTGGTGTGTTTGGTATAGAGATGGGAAAAACGGGTCTTTTTAGTGATCTGCATCTTTGCATCTGGATCCCGTATGTGAGCCGGCTCACTGAACCGGTTCAAAAAGAGCCGAGTTCTGAATATGTTACTGCAGTCTGCCACTGAGTTACTTAGTTCAGTCAATCATATCACGACCTGTATAGAATTAAGAATGCATAGCCAAACATGTGATGCATGAGTCATTTGAGCTGACAGATGCATCAAAGCAAGAACTGATACGTAAGTGTAAAATGTGCTTCTGTATGTTAAGTGTTTCACTGAGTCATGCGGATCCGTTGCTCCGTCGGCTCAAAAAAAGTGAGTCGGCTCTCACGGATCTTCTGTCGGAGTCGGCTCTTTGAACCGGTTCAGATCTGAGTTACCCAAGTCTAGTTTGGTATCGTATTCCAGTTTAAAAAATACACTATTATGTTGGTTATACAAAGGAGCAAAGATATACTGAGCTGTTTAGTATCTCAGTGTCGTATTAAAGGAGTAAACATTAGCAATTCCGACTCTTGAGCAGGGTAGATAGAGTAGAGTAGATCACTTGACACGTGTCTAAATTTGACAATTAATAAACGAACTGCATTCATATTTTTTTGTGTATTAAAATGCATCAATTTAAATATAAAAGTGTAAAAACAATTTTTTCTTTCTGTTTTAGCTCTAACCTAAATCTACACCTTGTTATGAAATCTGTCACAAGCCCGTTTGTTATAAGCATACACATGGGATAAACCAAACGTAGTGCAGGGCGCACGGACAACGCCGGGCTCAACAGCTAGTATAATATATTTTGCGAGCCATCTCTATATAAATTTGTACAAACATTCTTGCACAGTCCGCTAATAGTTTTTATATTTCAAGGTTTTCTTTATTCTTTTGATATCTGCCTTGTCTTCTACAACCGCGCGAATTGATTCTCTTCATTGCAAATACTGACCGGAACTCGAAATTTTTAAGTATTTGTTAATGTTATTGTTAACTTTTAATTCTTTAGACAATCATCAATAATAGGGTCGTCCCGCATGTCAAAATGTGATGATTTTAAACAACGCTCAATTTTTTTCATACATCAACAAAAACTCGGCTCGCAGTACCAAAACTTTGCCGACAATATAGTGTATTTGCTGATACAGGTAGTGTGGTTTTATTATGTGAACTTAAGTATCTTTTTGAGCTAAATAAAAATATAACCCCTTAATACACCCCACAAAATAGTGTTTTTTTTTCTTAATGGCAATATCAATATCAATCTAATGTCTATACCGAATTAAATACACCCTTCAGTAAATACGTCACTATCTGCAAACTAGTGTTTTCAAAAAAATTGTAAGTCCAGTCCTATTTAGAGGCACTTTTTAATTACTACTGAAGGGTTAAACTTCAATTTTGAACCGATTTTGAGAATATTTTCGTGATCTTGGACCCCAAAAACATTGTTCAACCGCTGAAAACTACCCTTGAAATTGCCCGATTAGACCCATTTTAAAAAGGCTTTTTGCGGTGATAGATTTCAACACGTGGGCCAAATATCGTTCAAATCAATTAGCTGCCAAACTGTTCAGGAGGCCACGAAACGTCGAGTAATTTTGGTCTGACCCCTAGGTTTCGCCATCCGACCGACGCCAATAATGTATATGCCACATATTGCAAATACGCTAATAATGTAAACTGACATTTTCGTTCTTATATTATAACATAACCGAGCTGGGTAGGTACCATAGGTAATATTCAATGTACTATATTGTATTGTATTACCGAGCTGGGTAGAGTAGTGGTGACAACCCTAGACTCGCATTCGGGAGGAACGGGTTCGAATCCCGGCGGGGCCAGATGTGGCTGGGACTTTTTCCTACTGCCTCTCGCCGAGAAACAGTAATTCCTGTACCGGCAATCTTAACTGAAGTTTTCCATGGTTTCCCTCAATTAATTCCAGATAAATATCGAGATGATTCCTTATTCAAGGTCATGGCCGATTACTTATCAAACTCCCAGTTCAGAAATTATCTATCCTACCCTAATTTCCTATAATTCCTTCATTCGCCCATTACTATTTGTTAAGTTGATGTTTTAAAAATTTAGAAAATAACGGGATGTAGTAAAATGGAAAATAGTAATGGTGTGAATAGCGCCTGTTATGACATAAAAGTCGACAAACGGACGTTAAACGCATTATTATTATTATAAAATTATCTACTCCATGTAACCTGGAGAGCACAAATTTGTACCTCTAGCGCGGTGTATGTTAGTATAATAGTTGGTAGCTAATTTAAATAAGACATCATAAAGCTTCGATATTATATCAGGATTACGGTTATACGTTCATTAATTTCAACTTGTTATCTTTTGTATCAAACACACTTGATATGTCTGACAGAATGGTCAGCGCGCACCGTATGCTTAACCCTTCGCCTGCTTCTGTGAATATCGACGGCCTGTGGTGTGATGAAGGCAGATGAATATACCTTTTGTAGAGGTAGTAAAATTATTTACACCTACTGTCAGATATGTTATAATAATAATTAAAATATTATTATAGCCACAGAACACGAATAATTAAAATATAAACCTAAAATAACAGTTCTTGGATTTAACACCCACGCAATTATTATTTTAAATTAGTGGTTTATTATTAAATAGACAAAATGGTTTGTACAGAGTGACTAAATAAATCTTATTTTTAAATTGTCTTAAAATATAATAATAATAATAATAATAATGCGTTTAACGTCCGTTTCTCGACTTTATGTCATAACAGACGCCATTCGCACCATTACTATTTTTTCATCTACCACTTCCCGTTATTTTCTACATTTTTTACAACTTCAACTTATGTAATAGCAATGGGCGAATAAAGGAATTATAGGAAATTAGGATAAGATAGGTAATTTTTGAACTAGGAATTTGATAGGTAATCGGCCATGGCCTCAAATAAGGAACCATCTCGATATTTATCTGGAATTAATTGAGGGAAACCATGGAAAACCTCAATCAAGATGGCCGGTACAGGAATTACCGTTTCTCGGCGAGAGGCAGTAGGAAAAAGTCCCAGCCACATCTGCCCCCGTCAGGATTTGAACCCGGTACCTCTCGAATGCGAGTCTAGTGCTGACACCACTACTCTACCCAGCTCGGTAAAATTGTCTTAAAATGTTCATATCGTAGTATTAAGCCCACATTTTTTATTTCGCTTAAATGTAATCGTTTTATACTTAAAATTTTAAATATGTAAGTTGGCGCCAAAACACAAACTGCCATTTTTACTCACTGTGACGTCATTCTTGTAGTATACAAACAAGTACAAATAAGGGTCGATATCTTTTGCACGAGGCTCGTTTAGTTTTTACTCACGTATGTGTGTCGTGTGTTTACTACAAATCTGACGTCATACTTCAAAACATCAAAGCAGGCAGCGTTATTGACACGTTAAAAATGGCATATTTAAAATTGAAAAAAACCGATATTTCTTGATTTTTTATCGATAAATTATCGTATTCACATAATTAAATCATTTTTTGAAAATTACGCCAATATAAAACACGACCAAATATTTAGGCTCTTTTGAAAATCACTGTTACAAATTAAAACAAATAATAAAGGTCGATTTGCATAAGAAGACAATGCTGAACTGAAATCGTCTTTTATAGTCATGGTTATGTTAGTCATAGGTAATAAATGATTGAAGCAAATTAATTTTATGGCATTCAAATAAGAATTTAAAAAGAACTTCCCTGCGGAGATCACCGGGGTGTTACGTCTATTCAAATAATACGAAACGATTTCACGTTTGTCGATCGTTTAAATGCTAACACCCAGTGCAATGTTAGCTATACAGCAGCGTTTCCCAAACTGTTCGTCGACCGAACTGTATGACTATATCTACTAGTGATGTAAAAGAATAAATCACCGATTAAATAACCGCGGTAATTTATTTAAAAATGCCGCGACTATTTATTATTATTATGTAAGGTTGCGCAGAAAGTTTTGCACACGATTGTAACTTCCTGTCAAGATTTTAATTTTACTTTTACAACCCATATCTAGGTAGTCTACATAAATATAAATACAATATTTAATTATTTTTTTCGATTCTACTGTTGCTCTATTGTTTTGCAAGTAGATTAGACAAGAAGTGTTTTGTTTTGTTGTTGTTCTGGGAAACAGAAACCGAAAGTCGCTATTTTGTTTTATAGATAGCCGGTTAATTAACCGGTAAACTATCCAGTCAAAATGATTAATGTCATAAATAACCGGTAATTTGTTTTGTTTTGTTGTTATTCTGGGAAACAGCAACCGAAAGGCGCTATTTTGTTTTATAAATAACCGGTTAATTGACCGGTAAACTATCCAGTCAAAATGGTTAATTTCATAAATAGCCGGTAATTTTTAAAAAAGCTTCTTTTTTTTTATTGTTCCTCTTCCAAACTTCCTTTCAATAAATACAGAATCAGTGTTTGTTGGATAGCGTTTATGGATCGCGGACACGTGATCCCGTCAGTTATACTTAGGAATCCCCGTTTAGGAAACGCTGCTACGCTGTTTGTTGAATATAGTTTCGACTATAATTATTTCCCGTCCTGTTTTGCTGTGACTAAGTAGCTCGTGTCGAAATCACAGTAGGAAATATGGACGAAGAATTACTGCTTTCGGTACAAACTAATTGATTGAAAAGCAATAGTTGAAATCACAGGCATGGTCAACAACATCCTACGAACGCTATTTAACCTTTAAACCTTTATAGTTTTCTATCGGATATATTTTTTATTTTTCCCATAGAACGCACCTATGTCAATACAGAATGTTTTTAAGTTGATTTTTTTTTAAACAGCGTGTAGAAATCAAACATACGAACAAATATTTCAAGTAACGTTTTATCAAAACTCAAAAATAAGAGAAAAACAACCATTCAAAGTTTAATTAAATTTTTTTAATTTTGATCTTCGTCTTGGCGTTATGTTACGTCACTATGGAAATATCTTATGACATTATTAAGTATCTTGCTGCCTATTTGAAACAAAATAGGGACAACTTCGAACAATTTCTGTAAATAATTGATATAATAGCATAACATATTTCCATAGTGACATAACAAAACGCCAAGACCGACCTCAAAATTTAATGGAATTTAATTAAACTTTGAATGACTGTTTCTCGCTTATTTTTGAGTTTTTATAAAAAGTTACTTGAAATATTTTGTTCGTCTATTTGATTACATGGATACAAGATGAATTGAATAATCTCTTTTGTTTTTTGAAGTCAGTTAAAAACGACAACTGATTTTTTTTAATTATATGGTACCAATCGATAAACATTCTAAACAAAATGATCTCGAGATTTTTCAAATCGGTTACCCGTTCCAAAATTATGGCTGAACAAACATTAAAAAACGAACTAAATAGCCTCTTTTTTTTGAAGTCGGTTAAAAAACGGTTGTCCACCGCTAGCTTACAGTATACTAGTATAAGCAGCGCTGCATGAGATTGATGTCGTGCTATACAAATGAATCAAATTTATACACTAGAGATGTATAATTGTCGTGTTTACATTGGAATAATACCTACATTAAATACCACATCATAAACATAAAATAACATGGGCCACACTCATTCAAATAATCAATTATTTTTATTAATTATTGATAATTCATTATACATTCTTACGTTATCCTATACAGTATGTACAAAAAAATAGCTCGTTACATAATCAAATTCAAATATGTTTTTTTGAATCATTATAAGGTTTCTAGACTGTCGAGGTTATCAGAGTTTAGTGTCAAGTCAAGATTATTAGATACAAAGGTGGCATCAGTGTCGAATTTACATAAGGGGTTATGTGGGTTTCGAAGGCTCAAAAAAAGCATGTTTTTACTAATTTTTTTCTAATATATCAAATAAAATATTTAATAATAATAATAATAATAATTTTATTGCTCCACGGACATACATGTATAGGAGAAGTCAATACAATTCAATGGAAATACAAGAGAAAATTTTATACAAAATTTAAAAAGTCTTCAACCGTATAAAAACAATTATTGCTTAAGAAAGCCTTAAGTTTCCTTTTGAATATATTTATATTGGGGACATTTTTCATGTCATCTGGAATGGTATTGTAGACTTTGTTGCAACAGTACATTGGACTTTTTAGATACAAACTCAATTTTGGCTTATTAGATAGTAGATTATATTTGTGTCTTGTATTGTACTGGTGATTATTGTACTGATGATTATTCAAACAATTTACTTTACCTACAATTTTTAAAATTTAGCCAATTGGGACCTCATTCCCTTGACGGCTTGACCGCTCAGAAAAAAGTTCTTCCGGCGTTGTAAAAAACTATTTCAAAAACTACCAAAACTTGTAAAAACGATGTGCAAAAATAATTTTGAATTTTGCACTAAAAAACTGCGATATAAAAAGTGTATTTGGGAACTCGTATTTCAGTTTAAAAACACTTTTTACACTATATTGCGTTTGTTCCACAAAGAAGTAAGATACTAATCTGCTATCTCAGTGTCATATTAAAGGTGCAAACGCACTAGCACCCCCGACTCTTGAGGCAGGAGTACGTAGAGTAGAGTAGATCACGTGACATATGTCTGATTTTGATAATTGTTAAACGGAGTACATATTTCATTATCAGTTTTTTTTTTGTGTCTTAAAATGAATCAGTTTCAATGTAAAAATATAAAATACTAGCGGCCCAGTCCGGCTTCGCCCGGGTGTAAATGTAATATATAGGATATAAAAGATGAGAATCATTATCATTAAATTCTTAACGTGTATTGAATTTGCGCGAATTCAATCGCTTTTATTTGTGAATGTTCAAAAATCGAAGAAAAATCTTATTTCCCAAAAAGAAATTTTAAAAAATTCTGTTGATCCGATCGCTACCAAACTTCAGAAGATCACTCGCTGGGCTAATCTAAAGATAGTCTGAAAATTTCATCAAAAACGGTCTATCCGTTTGGAGTCCATAGATTACATATACATCGCCTTTTATCTATACAGATTATTAAAATGTAAAAAGTGGTTATTGTGACATAACGATAATAGTTGGACATATAGTATCGCAAAGTTTTTTGTAGTTATTGATATGTTCTTTAATATTGTAGAACATACTTTTGTTCTATCATCAATAGTTTCCGCAGCGCATACGACGAAACATGTTTTATGGCATTTTTTTACATCTTGGGTTACGTTACTAAAGTTTTAGTAAGGATCCCTAATATTTTCTAGCAATAAATATAGCCTCTGTTACTCAGGGTGAATGTAGCTTTCTAATGATGAAAGAATTTTTTAAATCGGCACAGTAGTTTTTGAGTTTATTCATTACAAACACGCAAAAATACAAATCTTTCCTCTTTATAATATTAGTATAATAATGACACCTTGTCTTTCTCTTCTAACTTAACCTATATCTAAACCTTATGAAATCTGTCACTAACCCGTTTGTTATGAATTTACACATGTAGTAAACATAATGTACATTTTTCAGAGCAAATTTCACTGAGTCTACTCTACATTAATATTCTAAGCACACCTAATCTATACTTTAGTATAATGAAGCCGAAGATAAAAAAAAGTATGCAGCGCTCTATTTATAAAGTGTAAACATGGTTATAATATTGAAATAATTTCGAGTCCTAATTGCAAGTGGTACGGTCACGGCCGACTGCGTAACTAATGTAAGACAGGAGGCCCGTTGAACCAATCATTATCTTCAGATGTCACGGTTACCAACCAGAAAATAAAGTCACGCTGTTTGTTAACTGCCATCATCTGACTTCAACAGTGTTGTCAAATTTCTGTAGTAAACAATGAAGGTGAAATCGGGGCAATGTCAACATGGCTTTCAGTTTTTTAACTTCATTCTATGACGGACAGATGGACAGACAGACAGCAATGCTTTAAGGCCCATTCACACGGTGCTGGATTTCGTGCTTGCTCACTTGCTCGGAGTCCTGATGGCCGTCTTGCATGCTACGCTGCTGGAAATGACGTCACTGATTGCTCCGCTGCTCGCTAGCTTGCTATATTTTGCTGATAGGTCCGGTGCTATTTTTTCATGCAGCGCTGCCTGCTAGTTTGAGAACTTGGCGATACATGGTATACTATAATAAGCTAGTCTGGGTGGTAACATGGATGGACGCGTGGTTTAGCGCGCGTACATTGTTTCATACCTAGATGTACAGAGTTCGAGTCCCAAGATCGGAGATGTGTGATTTTTGCTTTTTTTCCAACTGTTTCGTTTTTTACATGATATTTATTTACATTATTTTCCAATTTTCTTTTATATGATAAAAATAAATTATTTTCTTGTTTTAGTAATTAGTGGTGACAAAAGTCTCGCAAATATCAACTTTTGTATGTGATATTTGTCATAAAAACTTTCGTCATAAATGTAGTTTGGTACGGCATACGAAAACCCATAATATCAATACAAGTGGTAGTACTCATTTTGGGGGTTTATATTACGTTTTGGGAGTTTTATATATAGCGTTTTGGGGGTTTTATATTGCGTTTTGGGGGGTTTAATATTGCGTTTTGGCGGGTTAATGTAATACAATATTAATTTTACAAAAAAATTGTCATGATGCTAATTAGGACCATGAAAGTGTAAATAATTGTTTATGATGCTAAATGCCCATATACTGATTTTTACGTATTCTTAGTGCATTACATCGGGTTGCCATTTATATATATATATATATATTAGAAAAATAGTCTTTCAAAATTCGATATCTCGAAAACTTAGTTCCAGGGATGGCCTGTTATTTTTAAAATCTTATTACCTTGTAAACATAATTATATTACGTCGACTTATATTGAAAGTAAAAATTTTATTGAAAATAAAGATTTATATTGAATATCAATATCGGCGTTTTCTGTACTAAACAACATATACTGTCAACCTAGCAAAACAGCGAGCAAACGAGCAAGCCTCGTGTGAAGTGAACTAGCAGCGTTCTCTATCAACCACCAAGCAAGATACCATGCATGGCAGCCTGCAACCGAACCTAGCAAGTGAGCAAGCACGAAATCCAGCACCGTGTGAATGGGCCTTTAGAAATAAGGTTTCTGTTGGCACCATTTATGTATGGAACCCAAAAAATAAATTATAGTTATCCATGTAGTTTAATTCATTTTTTAATATTCCAACTTCCGACGACCTAAAGTATTTGTTGCATAATTAAATATTTTGTTATTTTCTAACGGCTTTTACAAAAATAAGAGGACAGTATGGTCTAGTAGTTTCTTGACCAGAGTGTTGTAGGTTCGAATTCTATCTCTGCACATGGATGTTTTGTGACGTCATTTAGTGATTGTTATTTGGTATAACTAAGACACTAATGACCTAAGTTGTCGAGCGTCTATAAACTACAATAAATCAAATTTTGAATAACATTGTAATTTAAGAATTTGTATATTAGATATATCATCCTCATTATTGAATTTCTAGGGGTTTTACCATAAGTCTGGCAACACTGGTCACTAGTTCTGTATCGTGCAGTCTCAATAAGGTACGAAGTACTTCAACTGTGACGTACGCTCATGCTTACCTGTCCGTGGATTTCAATCAAGAAGATTTACATAATATTGTAAAAATTAAATCATGCCTCAAATAGGGTAGCGGTGCCGGTTTCCGATCACTCTTCTGTGATCACTTATTAGTGTATTTGCCATATGGCAACATACACTATTGGCGTTGGTCGGATGGCGGGACCTAGGGGTCGGACCAAAATTTCTCGACGTTTCATAACCTCCTAAACACTTTGGCACCATTTTTAAAAATGTTTATATATATATATGTATATATATATATATATATATATATATATATTTATATGCGTATATATATATATATATATATATATATGTGTGTGTGTACGGGCAATAACTTTCGAAAGAGTTAATTGATTTTAACGAAATTTGGCCCACGTGTTGAAAGCCGTCACCGCAAGAAGCCTATTTAAAATGGGCGTAATCGGGCCATTTTAAGGATAGTTTTTAGGGGTTGAAAAATGTTTTTGGGCCCCAAAATACCGAAAAAATTCTCAGAATCATTTCAAAATTGACATTTAACCCGTTAGTAGCAATTAAAAAGTGCCCCTAAAATTTTAATAAAATCGGCTTAACAGGACCGGACTTACAATTTTTTTGAAAACACTACTGTGCAGATAGTGACTTATTTATTGAAGGGTGTATTTAATTCAGTGTAGACGTGAGATTGATAATAGTATTGGCATTAAGAAAAAAAATGTTATTTTAAGGGGTGTATTAAGGAGTCAAATGTTTTATTTTGTCCAAAAACCAACTTAAGTTTGCATGATAAAGCCACACTGCCTGTATAAGCAAATACACTATATTGTCGGCAGGGTTTTGGCACTGCGAGCCGGGTTTTTTATTATTTTGAAAATAACATAAAAAAAATAAAGTTAAGAAAAAAATACTTTTTTACAAAACTTTCTTGCAAAGATAAATAGAACAATAAACCGTTATGAAAAAGCGTACCATTATGATAGAAAAACAACGTTATAGCATGTATCTCTTCTGCATAAAAATTACTAACTGAAGTATAGAATCTACAGTAATTTCGAAGTGCAACATTTCGCTCAAACAAATTTGAATTTTGCACCATTTTACAGATTCCGCATTTCAGACATGTTAAAGATTTTAATCAAGAAGATTGAAGTTGACTTAACGTTTTATAAATTCTTCAACAAGCAAAGCTTTAACAAAAAGCGCCATATGCAATGAGTTTGATGCTATCAGGGCTTAGACAAAAATGTCTGCCAGAATGTTCTACTAAATATATTGTTTGCGAAAAAAGAAAAGAAAGGATAAAGTGAGAGGGTACACCATTGGCATATGTAGAGCATTTATGCTTATTTCCATATCAATATTATGCGATCACCCAGTGGCGTCACAATCAGTTTTTATTCAATTAAAACAACACCCTAAATATTAATAATAATACGTTTAACGTCCGTTTGTCGACATTGTGTCATAACAAACGAAAAAAATTTTAACAAAGCCTGCAAAAACTTTTTACAAAACAGATGTGTTATGATAATTCTCAGGAATTTTTTAATGATAATTTTTAAATAATTTAATTAAGTATATTATCTGTTTTTATATGTTTATATATGAGTGTTCTCTTTTTAAATTGTATTTTAATGTATTTAATTGTAGCCTGACGAATCCACATGCCAATGGCATCATGGACATAAAAAAACCCGGGTCGCAGTGACAAAACCCTGCCGACAATATAGTGTATTTGCTAATACAGGTATTGTGGCTTTATTAAATGAAATTAAGTTTGTTTTTGGACAAAATAAAAAAAAATTGAACCCCTTAATACACCCCTTACAATAATAATTTTATTAGTTGAAATATTGTTATCAATCCAACATCTGCACCAAATTAAATACGACCTTCAGTAAGTAAATTCGTATACGCAAACTAGTGTTTTCATAAAATTTGTAAGTCCGGTCCTGTCGGGCCGATTTGCTTATAATTTTAGGAGCACTTTTTAATTGCTACTAAAGGGTTAAATTTCAATTTTGAAACGATTCTGAGAATTTTTTCGGTATTTTTGAGCCCAAAAACTTTTTTCAACCCCTAAAAACTACCCTTAAAATTACCCGATTGGGCCCATTTTAAATAGGCTTCGTGCGGTGATGGATTCCAACATGTATGCCAAATTTCGTTAAAATGAATTAACTCCTTCGAAAGTTATTGCCCGCACATATAAATATATATATATATACGTATATAAATATATATATATACATACATATATATATATAAACATTTTCAAAAATGGTGCCAAAGTGTTTAGGAGGTTATGAAACGTCGAGAAATTTTGGTCCGACCCCTAGGTCCCGCCCTCCGACCAACGCCAATAGTGTATGTTGCCATATGGCAAATACACTAAAAAACTACAAATTTGTTTGTTTTTTAAATAATATATCGTAAATAATATTGAAGAACGAAAAGAAAAAAAAACCATCCGACCGACGCCAATAGTGTATGTTGCCATATGGCAAATACACTAATAAAAATGATTTTGAATTACTATTTTCATCTACCACACCTTGAGTTATTTTTCTAAGTTTTTAAATTTCAACTTAATTAAAAGCAATAAACGAATGAAGGAAACCAAGTTAGGCAGGAAATCCTTTGTATATAAAAAAAAGGTATTCATTTATATTATTATGTAATGCTGTAAAGACTTATTAATATTTTCAAGTTGTTATCGTCCCAAATATAAAAAATTTTGAATTTTCTTTTATTTATGTCCAATTATCCAATATCTACAAACTTATTAATATTTTTTTTTAAGTAAGGAAATATTTTTGAATTTGAATTTGAAAAATAGGAAATTAGGATAAGGACGGCAACTATGAGAGAGAACAGGAGTTTTGAAATTAACTGAGGAAAACAATGGAAAACGTCAATAAGATGGCCGGTACAGGAATTACCGTCTCTCGACGAGAGGCAGTAGGAAAAAGTCCCAGCCACATCTGCCGCCGCCGGAATTCGAGCCCGTGCCTCAAGAATGCGAGTCTAGTGCTCTCGCCACTCCTCTACATTGCTCGGTAATAACACCATAAATAGCTAATATATTAAATCTCTGTACGTGTAGTGTTAAAAATGAAAGAAAAAAATATTTTTTCTCTACTACAGTAGTTTTTTAATTTCGCGCTGCCACTGCAGGACGAAGCATAAAGGACATATATACATAATAGGGATATGCACGTATATATTACGTCAAACATGCCGCATACAGATGTTAGCATACATTGGAATTGTTCTATGATGACACAATTTATATGCAAGTTTTAAAAAGCGAAGATTTCGGTTTGCGATACCACCAATACATAGTACCTACAAGTGTGTTTTCAAAAAAAAATATAAATTCGCTCGGGTCGAACTGTATGCATTTTTTTCTTCAGATAGATTTCTTCTAGCTCTATTTTATGTAACACAAGCTGAGAGAGATTGCTCACCAGCTGAGGTCATCAGCGTCTATTGTAACACAAACTCGGCTTCGCTCGAGTGAAGTTTATAGAATGCCAATATTTGAGCTCATTCTAAATACAGTCAAAGCCCTCTAAGTGCACGCTCTCTAAATGCACACGCTCTCTTACTGCACACGAACTCGCCCTCTAAGTGCACGTTCCCCAGCCCCCACTTCGAATAATCTGCGACCAATCACGTGCGACCGTAAGCGCGCTATTTTCAAACTTTCCATTTCCATCATATTCATAGAGTTTTAGAGATATTGTTTATAGCATCTGATTGAATAAAGATAGCTATAGGAGTTAGAAGAGTGGGGATGAAAAAGATCGTAGGGGAAGTGTGCACTTAAAGGATGGGCCTCGGTTCCGAGCTGTGCACTTAGAGGGCTTTGACTGTAATTGTGGTAGCGTTATTTTTTTAAGTAAAGTTTCCTTCGGCACGGTAGGGTAAAATTCATTCTCCAGACTGAAAATGTAACAATATGTCGCGATGTATACTATGAAAACTGGCTGTAGAATATCAAGCTAATGTATGCCTTGTAACTTAGAGGCTCTATCTCGCCGGTCGGTACCATTATTTCCTTTTTTATTTTATTTCTTAAAATTATACCAGCTTTACTTCTGTAGTGTGTAGTGTAATATACACAGTCTCTTTTTTTAAGACGAGTATTTTTCTAGCTCAAACAATTTCAGAGAAGCCTGAACCCTTCGAAAAAAATTTTTCACCTCTGTGTTCATTCCTTAGGACGCAAAATAATAAAATTAAGTGAAGTTACCGAAAAAATACAAAAAATTCGACATAATTCATTTCCCATTGTGGTAACAGATTTGACTTCATACCGCATTATTACGCCACGTTTCTCATACGATAATTCTCGCTACTAGAAATGCATTTGACTTATCGATGTCTTTAAAAATACGAGTGTGTGGTGTAGTAGCGAGGGAAGCACCCAGTATAGGTATTGAGATGGCAGAAAATGCCGACGAGACATGAGTCTGCTCGAACGGGATGTCGCAACGTGCAGCCCAAAGGTTTTCACTCCCATCCAAGCGCGCCATTAGATGTTTCACATCAGAAATCGAGCAATTTCATTAAGCACGCAATGAGGTTAGTGGTACTGAATTTACGCTTGGCTGTTTACTTATTATAAACTTCGGCCACGGAAATTCTATGAATACAAAATTGATATAACCCAACACTAGAATTCATTTGAGCTTGTATAAATAAACATTAGTCAATTAACTGCCCGGACGCCAGAATATTAGTTAGGTCGCTTCGTAGGTTAGGTATTCGCGGTAATATATAGCAGAGGTACTACTGACCGTGACCAGGGGGTATTGTTGATACAGTATTACAAGGGTACCTCTATACTGAGTGACGTAAACAACAAGATATTATTTCAAAAAATTGTTGTGATAATGTGAAAAATATGCAACATTTGTCTGAAACATTTTTTTATCCGATGCCTCCCTCAAACCCTAAAATTAGTAGATTTTGGACATGTATTTCAGGGGTTGTAGGAGGCATCGGATAAAAAAATGTTTCAGACAAATGTTGCATATTTTTTATCATAATTTGTGATAAAAATAGGTGTTCCTATTAAAAATGTCAAAGTCACCCTGATTCCTGCGCAGGGGTTGGGGATGAGGGGTGGTAACTGATCCCCGGCACCTTAAAGACTGTTAACCAGGCCAAAAAACGTTGTGGTAATCTCGAAAACTGGAGAGGGTGGTTAGTTTGGAGTTCTGGCAAAAAAAACGCGAAAACCATGAAAAATCCCGACTGATTCACTGAACTATAGTGTCGATCAAAAATTCAATCTAGAAAAAAACATTTTTGTCATCAAATAAAACTGAATTTCATAAAAAAAAATTATTGTCGCTACCGATGATTCTTTATATTTTTACGTTAACTTTTACTTAAATTATCAGATCCAAACATTTTTGTGAAATCGACAATAGTCCTAAGTTTAAATTAGAGGCACTAATTTAACTTTTTAACAGCATTTACGTCATCATATTGAATTAACGGTTCGATCGTGTGTGACTGCGCTTCCACCATATGCAACCCGTACTCCCACCATATAAACGATAACAAGATTTTGCGAAACGGGCAAAAGCCCTGAATTTAAACTAGAGGCATTAAATTAAACCTTTAATAGCCCTTAATTGTTATTGTCATCCGGCAATGTCGAGCTGCTACTTTAGTGACGTACTGAACAGTTAATATAATATGGTGGAGGTACTGGGTACATAAATAGATATAATATGGTGGAAGTACATGGTACTAAAATATTTATACCAATCCAAATGAAATTTTAGGTAGTCGCTGCATTATATTTATAGCCACTACATTTAAAAAAAAACAGAGGCCAATTTTAATGTACATACTGTATGCATATTTATAATGCACATAGAGTTAATAATGATCCAGTAATTAACGACATTTATTATAGAACAGATCGCTGACTATTATAATTAAACTATTGACGTGTGACGGGTTAGCGCGACGAATGGGTTTCGATAGAGGGGATGTCCAAATTCTCTAACTTTAATGTAACAGTATTGATTTTATAAAGAAATGCTGTGATGTTTGAAAAATAACGGAAAAAGTAAACTAGTTTTATCTACTTATTGGCGTCATAAGTAGATAAAAGTGGTTTAATATTTCATTTGTTTTATTTTTGATAAGAGGGATGTCCAATATCCCTAACTTTAATGTAAGTGCATTTATTTTATAAAAAATGCTGTAACGTCTGAAAAATAACGGAAATGTTAAATTATTTTAATCTACTTATTGGCGACATAAGTAGATAATAGTGGTTTAATATTTAATTTGTTTTATTTTTGATAGATGGGATGTCCAAATTTCCTAAAACTTTAATGTAAGTGTATTTATTTTATAAAAAATGCTGTAACGTCTGAAAAATAACGGAAAAGTTAAACTATTTTAATCTAGTTATTGGCGACATAAGTGGTTTAATATTTAATTTGTTTTATTTTTGATAGACGGGATGTCCAAATTTCCTAAAACTTTAATGTAAGTGTATTTATTTTATAAAAAATGCTGTTACGTTTGAAAAATAACGGAAAAAGTAAACTAGTTTTTTATACTTATTGACGACATAAAAGTAGATACGACTGGTTAAATATTTTCTTTGTTTTTATTTATTGCAGTAAGTTACAAATAAAATGCAAAATATAGGTACAATAGAGCCCCAATTATCCGATGTTATTGTTATTTTTTAATGTTCTCTCAGTTGTAAATAGGTTACGTGCGGTGATGAATTCCAATATATAGACCAAATTTCATTTAAATTAAGTATGTCGAGAGATATGGTGCATTTTCAAAAATGGGAACAAACTGTTTACGAAACGTCGAGAAATTTTGATCCCCAGGTCCCGCCATCCGACCGACGCCAGTAGTGTATGTGCCATATATGGCAAATACACTAATAACGTGTTACTTTAAGGCTGTTGGAACGCTCTGAATTTAAGCCAAAAATAAAGCTTCGGCTGTCAACTGATTGTAGACTTATTCGTCAACATTCTGCAAAAATTCTTTTTCTATAAGGAAGACAAAGAACAAATCTAGGTTTCTACTTTTATAATTTATATACGATTTACTAGAAAAAAGTTGGCATTAACTGTGCCAAAAAAACACACGTCTTCAATATCACACTTCGACCTTATTCGTACTTATTTCACAAAACTGTTCCATCACAAACCTAAAGCGACTCCTCCTTTTTCGGAAAAAATTTTTAAATCTTAAAAATATTTCCAAAAATTAGAGTAATCAATTGACAGCGGCACCCTTGCAACAGCATCTTTTAGCCTCGTAGTAGACACCAGCCAAAAATTGAAACGTGCGGATGATTAGAGCGAGACAGAGTTAAAGAAGGTCACACCTACAATATGTCTTTTGCCTATCTCGCCTCTTACCGCTGGGTCTCAACACAAACTGTGTGAAAGTGATCAAACACTGTTATAAGCAAAATTGTATAAATTTATAACATCTAGGACTAAAAAAGTTTTATTCTCCCGCGAGCTTATGTGAATAAGGCTCACACTTTTTTTTATTAAAATATAATTTACTTATTTTTAGGAATACAGTTCAATGTTATGTTTCGACACCGACTACCATCGAACGACCCCGATAGTGTATGTGACATATCTATATACTCACAATTAAATGATCCATGCAACATAATTTAAATTGACAATAAATAATTACTTGTTTATCTCATGGTATATTACACACAACGAAAAACAATACAATTATTAGGTAATTATTAGGTAACCACAATGTTAATGTTTCATTATTTTTGTATTTATATCATTATTTGTGTTAGACTTTTTATAGTTTTAGTGTAAATAGTATAGCTTTGGTAATAATAATTAGTACAATGAAATTAAACAATAACACAATAGAATATAAACTGTGCAATTAAAGTGAACTATCTTAATTAACAACGCATAACGTTTTAATTATTTTTAAGTAACTACAGACTGTTTTAATTTTTAAACAAAGTACGTAAGAGCGCGAAATTCTAATATAGAAGGTTGCGACATTCGGTATTATCTTTTACTACAATATATGATTTAATCGTTTTCAGTATTAATTTTAATAGTAAAAATGTTGAATGACTGAAAACACTAAATAAAATAAAAAAATAAAAATGATTTGTCGGGAAAAAGGACTTTTTAAGTAAACACTTACTTGTTATTTATAGCGACGTTTCGTCCCTTGCTTGGAACTTTTTCAAGCTTTATAACTATTAAATGTTTTGATCAAGTAGATATAAAAGTTAAAATACACATGTAAATATAAATTTAAGTTAAACAATATTTTTTAAAAACGAAATTATTACAAACTATTTAGTGAACAATTGTTTAACTAAAATTTATATTTACATATTGTGTATTTTAACTTTTATATCTACTTGATCAAAACATTTAATAGTTATAAAGCTTGGAAAAGTCCCAAGCAAGGGACGAAACGTCGCTATAAATAACAAATAAGTGTTTACTTAAAAAGTCCTTTTTCCCGACAAATCATTTTTATATTAATTACCAAGGACAAAAAAGAAAAAAAGTCACGAAATAAAATATTTGTAAAAAAATCTTTTTAAAGACAAGCTTTTCTTGAAATGTAATGAAAAGGAAAAAATAATTTTTAATAATTCTAAAGATGTGGGCTGTAAACTCTGTGATAGCTTAACGATCCCAGCTCACGCTTTTAAAATAATGAACCTAAATTATTAAAAATTATTTTTTTCTTTTTAGTACAATTTAATAAAAGCTTGCCTTTAAAAAGTTTTTTTACTAATATTACATTTAACATTCAGTTCCTTTTTTTAAGTCTGTTAAAAACATAATTAAAATGAGAGTAAACATGTAAGAAAAAACATTAAGCTGATGGTACAATCTTTCTCTTAACGAGAAATATGAAACAAGATATTATTATTAATTTTTTTTATATTAAAAAAAATCCACAATTAGTCGGTACATGTTGCGTGCTGAAGCGGCATTATTATTAAGTCTTTGGAGTAAATTAATAATGTAAACAATTAACGACAAACCGGAAGCGCCATTTCCAACCTGAACAAATTTTACCCTTGATAATATTTATTTATTATTACTAGCCGTTACCCGCGGTTTCGCATGCGATTGAGGTGAAACAATTGAAGCAATATTAATAAAATGTTCACTACGGTATAGTTCGAAAAACTAAATTATTAATAAGACTAAAATTAACCCGACGTGAATGAACTAGGTTTTTTAACACCCACTAGTGTATAACAACGCACACACTTATCACAATTGACGGTATCCTACCTCCTGCGCGTCGGTAGCTGCCATCTTGGAAATAATGCGTCGATTGTTTAATGCAAATCAGTGTTGCGCGTGACGTCGCTGGTGATAAGAGATTTCAAAGTGCACTTGGGCATATTTTACCCGGATTCATAGTTTGCGTGATAAACATTTTTAACGGTATTTTTATATTTTCTCTTATTTTTATTTTTTTTTGAAATTTGTTTTAGAGAAAAAATTATTACATAATTTCAGTTTGTTTAAATAATTTACTATTTAAGATTTGTTGAAGTTATTATATATTATTAAACATCTAAATTTTATTAATGTTATGGTTAACTAGTTAAAGTTGTGCCTGAAGAAGTTAAGAAGAATTAACGAAACGTCGCAATTTTTAAATTAGTTGAACTATATTTGAATTTGTTCGAATTTCTGTTAAAAAATAAAAAAGTTTCTTTAGTGTTAATGCTTCAAAATAAACTAGAAATATGTATTATTCTTCCCGTATGACTTTTAGCTAAGTTTTTACAGTTTATTTGATCTAAATAAACAGCTTAAAATCGTATAAAAACGAAAAAATTAGCATAAATTTTACGCAAATTTTTGTACAGAAAAAAATAAATTTGAAAAAAAATATTGAGCAAGCCAAGTCATAAGCTTATAAAGAAAAAACTTCAAAAACTGTTAATTTGCCTTCCCGTAATTTGAAATCCCGCAGCATGCTATAAAGAAAAATATTGACGGATATCACATCATATTGATTCAATTTTTGGGACAAAAATATGTTTTATGAAATTTTTAAGCAGCAAGCGAGATTTTGTGAAACTTTATGCTTAATCACAGCTAATAAAAACAGTAATAAAATGAATTTTGCGACCACAGTTGGAAATATCCCGAGATCATATTTTACGATCTGAGGCATTTAGGGGAGGGCAACCGGGACTACAGCCCCGGGGCCTCCACAAAAAAGGGGTCCCTACAATAGAGACTTCGGAAAAAAAATTCAAATTCAGACTAGTAATCACTAGTAAACAACTTTTCGTTTGATATTTGGAAAATAATTTGGGGCCAGGGGGCCTCCGCTCCTTTGTTGCCCCAAGGCCCCAGACCTCTGAATCCGGCATTGTCAGTCACCTAAATGGCCACCGTGAAGTGAAGACGGAGTTACAGAATTGTATATATCGGAGTAAACGCAATGTTTATGGGCACTAAGCTATAATATAATATGTATACAGTGCTAACAAAGTGACAAGGACAGATGCAATAGTAAAGTGGAGGAGATCTCTCCCAAGTTCCGAGTTTCAAATCCAGATTAATGCTAATGCATTGCGTGTACTAATTGTGGTGTATGTGTGTGTGTAGGAATACAGTCCCATATTTCAGAATTAGTCTGGTCACTTTAGCGTGACATTAGGCATTTGATAGGTTGACCCCTGTGTGTGCTGCACTCGCTAACGCTTATATATATATAACACTCCGATGTTAACACGTAGGCCACTGGTATCTGTTTCGAGTGAAAATCGCCGAACTATTCGATTATTAAAATATCATGAGATGTATATATTTCTTTAATTCTTGTTTGCAATTTAAAGAAAGGATATAAAAACGAAAAAGTTCGTTTGCAATATTTGTTAGTGTATTTGCCATATGGCAACATGCGCTATTGGCGTCGGTTGGATGGCGGGACCTAGAGGTCAGACCAAAATTTCTCGACGTTTCATAACCTCCTAAACACTTTGGCACCATTTTTGAAAATGTTTATATATATGTATATGTATATATATATATATATATATATATATATATATATATATATATATATATATATATATATATATATATATATATATATATATATATATTTATATTTATATGTGCGGGCAATAACTTTCGAAGGAGTTAATTGATTTCAACAAAATTTGGCCCACGTGTTGAAATCCATCACCGCAAGAAGCCTATTTAAAATGGGCCTAAGTGGACCATTTTAAGGGTAGTATTGAGGGTTTGAAAAATGTTTTTGGGCCCTAAAATATCGAAAAAATTCTCCGAATCGTTTCAAAATTGAAATTTAATCCTGTGGTAGTAATTAAAAAGTGTTCCCAAATTTTTAATAAAATCGGCCCGACAGGACCGGATTTACAAATTTTATGAAATCACTAGTTTGCAGATAGTGAATTATTTACTGAAAGGTGTATATAATTTGGTATAGAGGTTCGATTGATAATAATATTGTAATTGAGAAAAAAAATGTTCTTTTAAGGGGTGTATTAAGGAGTCAAATTTTTTATTTTGCCCAAAAACCAACTTAAGTTCCCATAATAAAGCCACACTGCCTATATTAGCAAATACACTATTTTCTCGGCAGGGTTTTGGCACTGCGACCCGGGTTTTTAATACGTGGTGCGACCACAATTAGAGATGGGATATGTCGATTGAAAATTGTACGACCACAATTAGAAATTCCATTCGATTATTAAAATATCTTGAGATGTATATATTTCTTTAATTCTTGTTTGCAATTAAGAGGTGGGATATAAAAACGAAAAAGTTGGTTTACATTATTTGTTGATATGTGATACGACCTACCACAATTAGAGATGGGATATTTCAAGTGAAAATTGTCGAACTATTCGATTATTAAAATATATCGAGATGTATAATACACGCCCTGGTTGTTTTGTGGGAAAGGAAGACTTCCACTACCTCCCAGTTACCGGCACAGAACGTGCGCTCATCGATGATTGGTTATCGCTGGTTGACTTGTCAATTGTCGCTTTCCTGCTATAAAGTACAGTCCAGTACGCTATTGTTAATTTGTTTATTTGATTGTTAATTGATCAAGATGCCTAATACAGTTTTGCATAGACAAGTACGAAAAATAATTTTTTGGATGACTTTATGCAATGAATTAAACCTTTAGATTAAAGAAAAAATAAAAATAATAATATAGCGCGAGTTTGTTTCAACCGACTGTACCTGCGCAAGCCTCCATTTGCATCTAACTTCCGAGCCTTTCAGATCCATGGCGCGTATTATATTTGTGGTGAGATATTTCGAGTCAAAATTGTCGAGCTATTTGACTATTAAAATATCTTGAGATGTATATATTTCTTTAATCCTTGTTTGCAATTGTAAGGAATGATGCAAAAACGAAAAAGTTGGTTCATATACGGGATACGACCCAGTTACCACAATTAGAGATGGGATATTTCATGTGAAAATTGTCGAAATATTCGATTATTAAAATATCTAGAGACGTCTCGAGAGGTTATTCAAAATCGGTCGAAATATTTTTACACGTACGAGTTACTCCAACAATAGATTATTAAACTACGATCTTTCTTTACTCTTTAAAACACTGCATGCAATTGTCTCTTTCAGATTACATTTCACAGTCTTTTATATATTATTACTCAATCTTTTATCTACCACAGGTCTATGAAGCACTGTATGAATGTAAATCTCTCAAGTCTCATAATCGAAAATAAAATAATATAATAATCATATCGAAGCATAGACAGATAGAAAGAATTGTGTTTTCACTTTAAAAAAAAAATTAACCATGCATTTAACACCACACGTTACAGAAGTGGAACTTCAGTCACTCAGAAACAGGTCTAGCTTAAATGTGAAAGAAATTGTTATCTAAAAACTAAACATTTTGACTGGAAAATTTTAAAATATTTTTTATCGGCAATGGCTTTAATCAATAGGTACTTCCTTACTACCGGTATGGCATGTTTAGTTACTCTCAGAAAATCCAGGAAGGCAGACTATGGGGGTGACTGTAGAGGTCTTCTCCTATGTAGAAAACTTAATCCGAATTGTGTCGGATCGCTTATTTATTCAGTAAACAAAACAAAAACCAGTTAGCTTTTTCTTTGTGCAAAAAAAAATATCACCGTACATTTGATTTGAAATCAACCTTATAATTTCTGAACGAGACAGACTATAGACGCTCGATAACAAACGTCATAAGCGTCTATTAATTAATATATATCTGTGTATCAATAAAATCTATAAATCAATCAAGCTAAAATAAACCAAACATTAATAAGTATTAAACAGTATAAAATATTGATTAATAACAAAAATTTGTGGTGCGTTTCTGTAACCTCTGTTAAATTTCTGTCTCACTTCAACTTACGTAACGTTCAATACGTTAGAAAGTGCCTAAAAATCAACAGCACTGTAAATTTTTATATAGAATAGCACCATTATAATACACATTACACAGTCACAGATATTAGTGGTCAACATGGTCAAGTGATTGTGTGAGGTCGATTGATGTACGGCCGACGTCATAAATTTATAAATTGGTTCGATTAATTTTAATGTGATTGAATGAATCTTTATATGCAGTGGATATACTTTGAAACTGTTGTCATTATACGTGTTTATGCTTTGCCGTACCTAATACACAAATTCGTATACAGTCGACAGAAATAGTCACGAATTTTTCGTCCTATTCTCTCTAAAATAGCTGCCTCATATGCACGGGCGCCTACTATGTCTCAACCCGCACGTACACAGCCGCTCGACATGCCTCACCGCTAGACAGACTAGGTATTCGTACTTTGTAGTACATTGACAGTTGAGTACTACTTACTATTCGAAAATTTGCTACATAAGATGGTAGACCAGTGTCTTTACCCGCACGGTCACGGCCGCTCGACATGCCTCATCGCTTAGACAGACTAGGAATACATACTTTGTACATTGACAGTTGACTATTGCTTAACTTTCTACTAAAAATTTAAAAATTTTGCTACATAAGATGGTAGACCGGTGTCTTTACCCACACGGTCACGGCTGCTCGCAGTTGAGTACTACTTACTATTAGAAAATTTGCTGCATAAGATGGTAGACTGGTATCTTTACCCACACGGTCACGGCCGCTAGACATGCCTCATCGCTTAAACAGACTAGGAATACATACTTTGTACATTGACAGCTGACTACCACCTAACTTTCTACTAAAAATTTTGCTACATAAGATGGTAGACCGGTGTCTTTACCCACACGGTCACGGCTGCTCGATATGTCCCATCTCATAGACAGGCTAGGTATACATACTGTGTACATTATACAGTTGACTACTACCTAACTTACTATTAGAATTTAAAATTGTTACGTAAGATGACAGACTGATGTCGCACGGTCAAGACCGCTCGACGATATGTCTCACCGTAAAAAAAGGCTACGTTTACATACTGTTTACATTATACAAGTTGGCTTTTACTGACTGACTATTAGAAGTTAAGTTTGCTACATAAGTTGGCAGACCAGTGTCTTTACCCGCACGGCTAGGGCCGCTCGATATGCATCACCGTTTAGTAGGTATACTGTGCACACTGTAAGTTGACTACTACCAAACTTATTATTAGAAGTTAAGTTTGCTATACAAGTGAAATGTTGAAGATACTGGCGACAAAAAATACAGTGTGTATCTAGGGCGCAATACAATATTGACTCGTGTGACGCTCGTTTAATGTGATGTCACGACTCATCGAGAATAAACAATTTATTTATACAGGTATGTGTTACACATAACATTATTAACGCTACCAGAAAATTACTGGCAATATAATATTCGTGTAATTTTTTTGAAAAATATATATGAAACTTTTTTAATAGCACACATTCAATGTATTTCAATGTTTTATGGCTCCTGTCATATAAATATGAGTAAATATGATGCTCAAAACACGTTTTTCTATTAGTGTTTTATTACTTCAATAATTTTTTTAATGATTCAACATTAACTAATATTCATCACAATGTTATGACTTTTTTCTATTAAACGAAGTAATAAAATGCTTGGGTGATTATTTTTGAAAAATATGTGACACATTATATCGCTAATAATTATAAAAAAAATATTATTAGTAAAATAAGGCCGTCACATTAATGTCAGATCTTTTTGCAGAAAAAAAAATCATATCGCTTTTTAAGGTTCATTGAAGTTTATAGTTTAATACAAGTAAAATCCGTTAGAACGGTACATATACTAAATTTTGTTAATGCCATAGTGTGGCTTTATCTATACTGAACTTTTTTACACATACACTAAGACCTCGCTTAACGCTGTTTCAGTATTACGCGGTTTCTAAAAAAAAACTTTTAGACACTGTAACATAAATTATGGATCAATTTATACAAAATGATTCAAATGTTGATAGAAGTTCAAAGGCAATATCTTGCTATCGACAACAGCTTGCTGAACAAAACAGAAAAATGCAAACGACATTAGATGACTTCTTCACAGAAAACAAAATGAGTCAAATGAGGAACCTTTCTTATTACAAAAAAAAACCCGGGTCGCAGTGCCAAAACCCTGCCGACAATATAGTGTATCTGATACAGGCAGTGTGGCTTTATTATGCGAACTTAAGTTGGTTTTTGGGTAAAAAAAAAATTTTTACTCTTTAATACCGCCCTTAAAATAACATTTTTTTTCTTAATTGCAATATTATTATCAATCGAACCTCTATACCAAATTATATGCAACTTTCAGTAAATAATTCACTATCTGTAAACTAGTGTTTTCATAAAATTTGTAAGTCCGGTCCTGTCGGGCCGATTTTATTAAAATATAAGGGACACTTTTAGTTACTACCGGAGGGTTAAATTTCAATTTTGAAACGATTCGGAGAATTTTTTCGGTATTTTGGGCCCCAAAAACATTTTTCAACCCCTAAAAACTACCCTTAAAATGGCCCGATTGGGCCCATTTTAAATAGGCTTTGTGCGGTGATGGATTCCAACCTGTGTGCCAAATTTCGTTAAAATAAATTAACTTCTTTGAAAGTTATAGCCCGCACACATATATACCTATATATATATATATATATATATATATATATATATATATATATATATATATATACATATATATATATAAACATTTTTAAAAATGGTGGCAAAGTGTTTAGGAGGTTATGAAACGTCGAGAAATTTTGGTCCGACCCCTAGGTCCCGCCATCCGACCGATGCCAATAGTGTATGTTGCCATATGGCAAATACACTAATAACTTCTTACTCGAACTTTTATTTGGTTTTTGAAAATGTTTTATGAAAAAAAAATCGATACTAGCAATTAATAAATCTATAATTAATGTGATAAAAAAGTATTTAACAATATATGTTAAAAAATTAAACAAAAAACAAACTAACAAATTTTCTTATTCTCCGTTCTGTTTCACTTATGCCTATTACTATTTACGTATTAAGATGACCTCGTTTAGCGCTGTTTCGTATAGTGCAGGAACTTATTGGAACGTATCTCCGGCGTTAGGCGGAGTCTTACTGTATTAGGTGTGTTTAGTACATTAGAGTAGAGTAGATAACTCAGTGAAATTTACTTTGAAAAGTGTACGTTAGGTTTACCGCATGTGGACACATAACAAACGGACTAGTGATAGATTTCACAACAAGGTTTAAAGTTGATTTTATTTTGAAACTGATTTATTTTAAGACACAACAAAAGTGTCCTTCGCTTAACAATTATCAAAATTATACATATCGCAGGTGATCTACTCTACTCTGCGTACTCCTGCTCAAGAGTCGAGACTGCTCGACTTTAGTACTTCAGTCCGATACTGAAATACCAAACAGATCAGTGTATTTTATTCCTTTGTATAACAAACGCAATAGTATAAAAATTGTTAACATTTTTTAAGCTGGAGTACGATATCGACTAAAATGTCATCTTAGATAAAAACATATTTCAGTATTATTGTGAAATATATGTTTACACGAAAGAAATATATTTTTAAACCTTTTTTGCATGAAACATATTTTAGCATTGACGAAAAAAGCTGACTTTGCATAAAGTTAGTGGACACAAACATACAACAAATTACGACTTGACGAAAAGTCTGAGAGTCCATTTCTTTGCTGACGTCTGTGGAAAGTTCCTAGAAAAATTATTGCGACGGTGTACCGAACTATCGCTACACCAAACTGATTATTTTACGACTTGTTCGCTGGACGGTCGCTTGACCATAATGCCACAATGCGTCATATTCGAGTGATGTAGCGTAGTGGTGATAGCAGGTGGTATTGGATTCTAGTCTCGCCGCGTAATTCCTGTACCTGTCCTGCCATCTTGGTTTTCCTCATTTAATTTCAGATAAATATCGAGATGGTTTCTTATCATAGTCCATGGTCGATTACTTGCTAAACTAATATTTGTTCACAAAGTTGCCTACCTTATCTTAATTCCTTCATTCGCTCATTGCTATTAAGTTGAAGTTTAAAAAAATGAGGAAAAATAACGGGAAGTGTGGTAAATGGAAAATAGTAATAGTGTGAAAGGCGTTTGCTATGACACAAAGTCGAGAAACGGACGTTAAATGCATTATTATTATTATTACTAAATAATAATTCACCCACTGCATACAAAACCTATTATTTTACGACGTTTTTGTAAATATTTATTTACAAAATAAATCTGAATTTTAATTTGAATTAATGTGATTTTAAAAGACTTTTATGGTTTACCTTAAGGTTACTGTGTACCAGCTGTTCACTCGTATAGCTCTATACTACGAGCAAGTGTCTAGGCATATAAAATGCACTTACTTACGTTTCGGACATCTCTAATTTCTCTGAAAAATTCAGGCTTTAATGTTAATGCTTCAAAATAAACAGAAAATTTGTCTTCCGTTCTTTCCATATGACTTTAAGCCAAGTTTTTACAGTTTATTTGATCTAAATAAACGGTTTAGAACCAAATAAAAATTTTTTATACAGAAATAATTAAATTTGAAAAATAATTATTGGGCTAACCAAATTTGTCAGTATTTTTAACATAAGTTTGTAAAGAGAAAACCTCAAAATATTAATTTGCCTTCCAGTAATTCGAAAGCTCGTGACGTGCTGTAAAGAAATATTGACGAATATCAAGTTTTTTAATTCAATTCTTAGAGCAAAAATATATGTTTTTCTTAAATTTTTAAGCAGCAAGCCAAATTTTGTGAAGCTTAATGCTTAATCACAGCCAATAAAAACAGTAATAAAATGAATTTTGCGAGCACAGTTTACAATCTGAGGGATCAGTCGTAGCTGCATTGATTCGTTCTGAAACTTTCGTCTTGGAAAAATATAAATACCCCAAATTAAATCTGCCTTTGTTTATATGCCGTTATTTGTACGAAAATCAGGCTATGATCTCAGCTGTTTAGCGTCTATAACTTTTTCAAAACGCCCAGATCCAAGGTTCTAATCTGAGATCTGAAATTTTCCGAGAGCATATTTTATACAATCTGAGGGATAAATAAATCAGAAAATATTAGTACGATTTTCGGACTTGGATAGTTCAGTTGAAATATAACTGTAACTTTAAATTTGTTAGAAAATGTTAAAGAATCGATTGCACTTCAGAAGTACTTACACTGCACCAAACTGAATCATAGATAATCAGTCTGCAGAAAGTTTTATAGTGGAAAGCATTGAACCGACAGACATTTGATAGATTTATTTGGTAAAGACGCTTTTGGATTTGAAAATAAAATAGACGATTCAAAGTCGGATTCCGTTGACAAATAAAATACTCAAAAATATCTGCAAAGACGATTCTCCATTGTGTAATTTTATTTATTTGTCTTATATGATTATTCAAAATGCACCTTACATAACAAACATGTCACCGTTCGGTTCGATTCCACAATTGATGTATTAAAAGCAGGGTCGTGTAAAAATATACAAATGTTTTGGTTTAACCCTTTGAACTCCTTTATTGAGTGTGGCTCGACATTATATTTTTTACACCAACTCCTATGTCGAGTCAGCCTCGACATTATTATAAAAAATAATTTATTAAGTATTGAAAAGAAAAAAATACATTTGATAATTTAAATTATTTTTAAAAATTGTGTTACTATAATGTCGAGTCTGACTCGACATAGGAATTGGTGTAAGAAATATAATGTCGATCCACACTCGACAAAGGAGTTCAAAGGGTCAAAAATAAAAAAATTACGAATTTTTTAAATGAAATTTGAATTTGAAATTATTAGTGTTTGAAATTTGTGTAACGTTAAAGAGGAAATAATTCAACAACGGGGATATATAAGAAAATAAGAAAAAAGGAAAATGGGTAACGCTTTAGCCTTATTTGCATTTGTTTGTATACTATAAGAATGACGTCACAGTAGGTAAACATGGCGGCTCGTTTTTTCAGAACAACACACACTTATTAAATTTATGTGCTATTTTATCTTATAACGGTTAGATTTACGCGAAATAAAATATTCTGTGGACTAACACTAGGATACGAAAAAAACTAAGTTAATAGTTAAAAAAAAATCTAACAAACAAAGTGTTGCACACTTTTTAAAAAGTGTGCAGCACTTTGTCTAAATGAACCAAAAATAAACATAACCAAAGAGCGCTCCAAGCTTTTTGAATTAGTCATTTTTTTACAATTTTTAGTGCATGATAAAAGCGTGATTTTTAGTTTTTTTAAACTACATATGTATTTGTTTTTTTTTACTTTTTAGACTTAATTCCTTTTCTAACCGCCGTTTTCTTTGCTTTCTAGTTTCTTTGTTTTGTTTGTATCCATTTTTTCCCACGAGTAGCGGACAATCATCAGATCAGCTCGATGGAACCAAACTATTGTATTGTCATCGACGTTACATACATTTGCAAAGTTTCAAATTAATACGACAATACTAGAAGTTGACTAAATTCGACTTACATGATTTGTTTACATACATCAGTGGTTTCTAAAGTGTGCGTCGCGGCGCCCTGGTGCGCCGTAATGTGTAAAGAGGGGCGCCGTGAAGCCCTCCGGTTTACCATTCTCCAGAAACTGAAATTGTACAAAATAAACAATTTTTCTTAAATGAATTCTTGTGTGTCACTTTAAATATAAAAACTTTCACTATCATTTTACGCTATTTCTACTAGCTAGGCCGCCGAGACAAAATACTAAACCTGTAAGTGCTCCGCGAACTGAAAAAGTTTGGGAACCCCTGACATACATAGTTACAGGTGAAGCATATAAAAGCGTGTTCAAAATAAAAATCAAATTCATCCTTATTCTGTCTTCGCATAGTAATATGTGTTTCGGGAAGAAGTGAGCTTCTAAACCGTGAAATAATTTTTAAAATCGGTCCAGCAGTTTCTGAGATTTCCCGCGACAAAGAAACATACAAGCATTTCCTCTTTATATTATCAGTATAGATCTACCATAGCTAGTTGACGCTAAATATGCAGTTTTATTTCGCATCAATAATAATAGATAAATTGTTGCACACACAACACACACACTGACATATCATGGTACAACGTGAAGAGCATTCAGATGGTGGGAGTGTCATGTCGACCAGTGGGTGTCGCGTGTAGAACCACTGTATGCAAATAAATGCTAAATACAACCCTGTATCGATCGCCGGCAGTGTAAATAACAGCGTTTGTATCACCGTCGCCAACAGCTTCAGACCTATGTACAAATGTTATGTGTTTGGTCCACGTGCACAGGGTGGCACTAAAACTATTCATGTTTAAGGGGGTATTCTCATGTGACCACTTCGATAATCGATTTTTTTTTTCATATTTCAATAGTAAAACCTATCGAAAATATGCTGTGAAAAATAGAGACCGAAATTCCTAGTTTTAAATAAATTACAACTCATATAGTGGCCGACGCGCCGTAATCGACTTGTCGGCTCTTGAAACTTTAAACGCATTTTTTTGGAAACATTATTTTCTAAAACTGTCATGGTCCTAAAAAAAAAGTATTCAACCGATTGCTTTGAAATTTATATATGTTCTTCTACTCATTAATGGTTATCGGCCGTACCAAAATTGCTTATTTTCGAAAATATTTTCTTATTTTTTTTAAACGATTTTTAACAAAAAACACAAACTTTTTTTCTACAGTCCGCCATTTTTTTTTTTAATGAAATTGATTTATTTTGGTAGGGCCGATAGCGACATACCTACTGAACAATGATCCATTCGATTTTTTTATTTCAGACAACATGAACAGCCGCTATTACCATGACCAGTGACCTGCTTTTTTTAGTGTCTAATTTAATTTAAAAAAAAATATATAAAAACTGTAAAATAAGATAAAAAAATTTCTTTTTTATACAGTTTAAGATACAAACAAAAACATATAAAAAAATTAAAATGATTGAATGTTATTGTCGTCTAAAAAAATTCCCTAAAAAGATGTAAAATTTATGCGTTCACATGAGAATACCCCCTTAAATGGGGAAATTTGGTTTGAGATACGAGCAAGGTTACGGAACGTATAAAACTCGAATGTCGAGGTCCCTCTGTATTAGATACAAAACAGGCTTGCAATCTTGTCAGTTACCATTTAATACCATAAGACGAACAGAGACAGCAACGCAGCACAAAGCAGACATAGTTTTCGTAAACAACCCAAATAGATTGAAAATGGCTATAAATTGGTGTGTCAAAAATATTACGAATATACTTATTGCGATGTAAAAATCAGTCATTTTATTGGAGATACATGCAAAACATGTATTTTGAACGTATTGCCATTATGACTCGTGTGACTGCTAAAACTCGCTGACGATCGTTTTTCCATAATGTCTCGCACTAACAGTTTTGAGTCGAAACTGCTCGGAATGGATTAAAAAAGATAAAAGTTGTTGACCCCAATAATTCATCTAGTTTTAACGACAGTAGATTTATTACAAACTAATTCTTTTAAACTCTTTACTTGAAACTATACAATATTTTTTTTGTATAATTATTTATTATAAGAAACCGCCTTTTCTTTTCGGTTCAGAGATACTGATTGATAAATATTTATTCATTAAAATGGTATTGACGACTCTATTACGCAAATAAAAGAAACTAACATAACTAATCAACATAACCGCACTTAAATAAAAACCCGGGTCGCAGTGCCAAAACCCTGCCGACAATATAGTGTATTTGCTTGTATAGGGCCGTGTGGTTTTATAGTTTTATTATGTGAAATTAAGTTTGTTTTTGGGCAAAATAAAAAATGTAACCCCTTAATACACCCTTTAAAATAACATTTTTTTTCTTAATTGTAATATTATTATCAATCTAACGTCTACACCGAATTAAATACACCCTTCAATAAATAAGTCACTATCTGCAAATTAGTGTTTTCAAAAAATTTGTAAATCCGGTCCTGTTGAGCCGATTTTATTAAAATTTTAGGGGCACTTTTTAATTGCTACTAACGGGTTAAATATCAATTTTGAAACAATTCTGAGAATTTTTTCGGTATTTTGGGACCCAAAAACATTTTTCAACCCCTAAAAACTACCCTTAAAGTGGCTCGATTACGCCCATTTTAAATAGGCTTCTTGCGGTGATGGATTTCAACACGTGGGCCAAATTTCGTTAAAATCAATTAACTCTTTCGAAAGTTATTGCCCGTACACACATATATATATATATATATATATATATATATATATATATATATATATATATGTGTGTACGGGCAATAACTTTCGAAAGAGTTAATTGATTTTAACGAAATTTGGCCCACGTGTTGAAATCCATCACCGCAAGAAGCCTATTTAAAATGGGCGTAATCGAGCCACTTTAAGGGTAGTTTTTAGGGGTTGAAAAATGTTTTTGGGTCCCAAAATACCGAAAAAATTCTCAGAATTTATATATATATATATAAACATTTATATATATATATATAAACATTTTTAAAAATGGTGCCAAAGTGTTTAGAAGGTTATGAAACGGCGAGAAATTTTGGTCCGACACCTAGGTCCCGCCATCCGACCAACGCCAATAGTGTATGTTGCCATATGGCAAATACACTAATAATTTAAGACAAGATAAAAACGAAACAAGGAGTACTTGATAACGCTATAGTTTGTATTAGATATAACGCATCGATATTTGTATCGTATAGGTACTTCTGCTACTGGAAAAGGACTTAGAAATTGGTAGAAAACATTTTGGAACGAAATAATCCAACAAAACCGTCTCCCGGATTAGTGTCATTGTTTTGTTTTGTTCCAGCGTGCATAGAGGCAATCTGATAATAATTCAAGTTGTTGCGTTTGTTTTCATATGCAAACACTCTTACAGCTTAAACATAATATAACAAACAAAACACAACACAAACGCGCTGTGCCCAGCGCAGTGTGGGCGCCGTAACATTCGTGTTTAGAATTTAACTATATGCACACAATTATGTTATATCTACAATTATAAATATTGATAAGTCATTTATACAATAGCACTCACACATCTGCCATTACAGAATTCCAGTAAACACTGTAGGTGAGTTAATGTAAGAGGTTATTGTAAGGTAGGCCATTTTTTTTACAATGAAAAGGAGGACGAATAAATTTAAGGTAAAATATAAATAAAATAAATAGAAATAAAATAAATAGAAATAAAATAAATAAAAATAAAATAAATATAAATAAAATAAATAAAAATAAAATAAATATAAATAAAATAAATAAAAATAAAATAAATAAAAATAAAATAAATAAAAATAAAATAAATATAAATAGAATAAATATAAATAAAATAAATAAAAATAAAATAAATATAAAATAAATAAATAAAAATAAATAGGTACATTCAAACAAAAATATACTAATTATGATTACATTCTTTTTAGTTATTTAATTAAACGAGTATTGTACCTTTTGTCAATCGGTTTTATTCTGAAGACCTTACAAAGGTATAGAACATGTCAAAGAGTACAATACATTACAATACAATGTATCATCTTTGCGAACTGTACTGTCACATGACGCGTAACAGTTCGACGCGATATCTATGAATACAGAGATTAATCGATTAGTTTTAAAATATCAAAATGGAGGACATGTAGAAGGGCACTTTGCGAGGAAAGACAGAGCCTATAAAAGAAGGACGCCCCCCCCTAAAGGAGGACGATCATCTTAGTTAGAGAACAGAGTGGTATAATGGACAGCGTGCTGGCCTTTATATCAAACTGTCGTGGAGTCGAATGCCATCTCTGCCCATGGATTTTTTGGGATGTCGTTTAAGCCCAGCTTTAATATTTGATGATATGGTGGAGCCACCCCCCCAACAACTGGATGTGCATTAAATTAAAAAAAAACTGGGGGCGTAACCTTAGGTACGCGCGTTTGAAGTTATATTTCTTTGGCATAATTAGAAACTTATTTTTAATATACGTGAAAATAATTTATTGAAATAAAATCTTCAAAAAGTATGAGAATAATACTTACAAAAAATAACCTCTAATATTTTTAAAACACTTTCAAAATTCTGCTTTGGTTTTTACTTTTATTTGCTGGATGACACTTAAAACGACTATTAGTCGTAATCAAATATAATCGTCTAGTAGATTATATAGTTTCCAGTACAGATGGGAAAAACAGGTCTTTTTAGTGACCTGCATCTTTGCATCTGGATCGCGTATGTGAGCCGACTCACTGAACCGGTTCAAAAAGAGCCAAGTTCTGAATATGTTACTGCAGTCTGCCACTGAGTTACCTAGTTCAGTCAATTATATCACGACCTGTATAGAATCAAGAATGCATAGCCAAACATGTGATGCACGAGTCATTTGAGCTGACAGATGCATCAAAGCAAGAACTGATACGTAAGTGTAAAATGTGCTTCTGTGTGTTAGTGTTTCACTGAGTTATGCGGATCCGTTGATCCGTCGGCTTAAAAAAAAATGAGTCGGCTCTCACGGATCTTCTGTCGGAGTCGGCTCTTTGAACCGGTTCAGATCTGAGTTACCCAACTCTAGTTTCCAGATGAGAGAAAGTGCATATGTCATATCAGTCTCTGAGCCTCTTATGGCCATTAAGGAATTTAGCAAATATATATTGATTTTCTAATGCCTTGTATTTCGGCCCCCTATAAAGTAAATAAATTTCAGATAAGATGTTTTAAGAAACTGAATATCTAATTCTTGCATAAATGGCTTGCATCCGTTTAACTGTCATTGTGCAGGATAGCATTGATTAATCTGAACATAGCCTATTGTTACTGATGACTAATTTCTTAAACATCGATTATAATAATGACTAATTGTTCATTTCTTCATACCATTCAACGTTAATGTATATATGTAGCATTAATTTATGAATAATATATTATTGCCTAAGTATATACCTACACAGAAATGTTTTAGTTAAAAAACATTTGTCATATTTGACAAATCTAAATTTTTTTTGAAGTTATGCTTCTTTTGGCACGTATAGAGTATAAATTTAGCTGGCAACGCCAGTTGAGTGACGAAAATTCGACAATATGAGGTTGATCGCGATAACAAAAATTCGACAGTATGAAGTTGGCCGCGTTAACGAAAATTCGACAGTATGAAGGTGGTCGCGCTAACGAAAATTTGGTATTATAAAGTTGACCAGATGTTCAAACTGAACTGGCAGATGCACGAAATCAATGCATTTTCTGGCTGTTGGAAACTATATAATAGTATACTAGACGACTATAACCTTTGATTATAGCAGATGGTCGTTTTAAGTGGCATCGAGTAAAATTAATAACCTTTGATTACAACCAACAGTCTTTTTAAGTAATCATCCAGCGGAATTTATAATATCGTATTTTTGATTAATATAATAATAATAATAATAAAAACCCGGGTCGCAGTGCCAAAACCCTGCCGACAATATAGTGTATTTGCTAATACAGGTATTGTGGCTTTATTAAATGAAATTAAGTTTGTTTTTGGACAAAATAAAAAAAAATTGAACCCCTTAATACACCCCTTACAATAATAATTTTATTAGTTGAAATATTGTTATCAATCCAACATCTGCACCAAAATAAATACGCCCTTCGGTAAGTAAATTCGTATACGCAAACTAGTGTTTTCATAAAATTTGGAAGTCCGGTCCTGTCGGGCCGATTTGCTTATAATTTCAGGAGCACTTTATAATTGCTACTAAAGGATTAAATTTCAATTTTGAAACGATTCTGAGAATTTTTTCGGTATTTTTGGGCCCAAAAACTTTTTTCAACCCTTAAAAACTACCTTTAAAATGACCCGATTGGGCCCATTTTAAATAGGCTTTGTGCGGTGATGGATTCCAACATGTACGCCAAATTTCGTTAAAATGAATTAACTCCTTCGAAAGTTATTGCTCGCACATATAAATATATATATATATATATATATATATATATATATATATATAAACATTTTTTAAAATGCTGCCACTTTTTTATTTTATCAGGCAACATTGTTAGTTATAAGAAAATGAAATATATTTTTTTATGTAGAGGAATTTGTCCTGGATAAGTCTGGCTATCTGTCAAGACCATAAAGTAGCGGACAAGAAAATAATACATATGAAATGCATCAGATGACATAACTATTATCATGATTCCTTATGTGCAAGTCACATTTACTACAGTTCGTAAAATATAACTTGTCAAACAACCAGAAAGCATAGACAAAACTATATGGGAGCCGGGTGGGCCCAGTCCATTTCAAACTACCGTTAAGTCCACCCTAAAAATAAGGGGCTCATTTCAGTTTTTTTAGGGCTGAAATGTACGTTAAAAATTAATAATAAAACCATTTTTTTGAGTATTTTCCTGAAGCTTTCTATTATAATAAACTTTTGACAGTTGGAAAAAAAAATCTCAAGGCCCTCTCTTACGTCTCGCGTAGTCACACTTTTCAGCAATGGTAACGTCCAACCTATAGTATTCTACTAACCTTTTGAACTTCGCATTCAAGGTTCGTACTATAAGTTGGGCGTAAGAGGCTATAAAAGCTCGTCTGTGATTTGTTAAATCGTTTGATTACGTCGTTTGAAACCCTTAGATTAATGTTTGAATTATAATGAACGCTTGACAGCTGGAAAAAAGGTCTCAAGACTTACTAGCGACCTTGCCTTCCGTTTTGTCTAGTCACACTTTTCAACATTCTTAACGCCCGACCCACGGTATTCTACTAAACTTGATTTACGCAAGTACATAAGCGAAAAGCTAGCGTAAATTAATTGACGACCAACCGATAGTACTCTACTAGCCTTGGAGTAGGTTGGGCGTAAGAGGCTATAAAAGTGGTCACGTCTGTGATTGGTTAAATCGTTTACTTACATCATTCGAAACCTTTAGCTTGATTTTTCAATTATAATGAACGTTTGAGCGTTGGAAAAAATGTCTCAAGGCCTTCTAACATCACCCTCTCTACCGCATCGCGTAGTAACACTTTTCAACAATGTTAACGCCCAACCTATAGTATTCTACTACCCTTGACTACTTGGCATTCAAGGTTTGTAGAGTACTATAGGCTGGGCGTAAGAAACTGTAAAAGTGATCACGGCTCTGATTGGTTGAATCGTTTGCTTAGCTTGATTTTTCAATTATAATGAACGTTAAGGTGGTGGTTCGCGCCGCGACAGAGACAGGAGGCCGAGACCAGAGACAGAGACTGGAGACCGAGACAAATGTCTCCGTCTCCGGTGGTCTGTTGTGTACCGAGACCAAAGACCTCTGTTCATTCAGTTTTGTTGAGTCGTTAGAGTCAATCGTATCGTGTTCTGGAAAATTATTAATCCACAGCGTAATGGAAAGCCATTCAGTTATGAAGTTACTATTGGAAGAAGAAGAAGACGATGACTTGCTATTATATTATTATTATAAAACAAAACGAAGAATGCCTATGAACAAATTATATACAACTAGAGGCCACAAATGATCGTTTTACCTTTTGATATTGTTTTTGATATTGTTTGAGGAAAATATGTTCAGAATGTACTTTCGGATGAATAAAATACAATTATCCTTCAAATTTTCATCTCTGTATGCGTCAAGTTGAGAATTAAATAGCGCAGGATGTTGTCTAATCATTTTAATCAATTTATTGGTGCCTTCATCAGAAAACGACGTCATTTTTCACAATTTTGCACGTGCGTCTCGAACGAGACGCGAGAGAGTACTACTCAAAACTAGAGACCGTCTCGCGGTCTTCTGTCTCGCGTCGCGGTCTCCTGTCTCGGTCTCGTTCGCGAACTGACACACATAGAAAACCAAGGTCAAGTAACGGTCTCGGTCTCCAGTCTCTGTCTCTGGTCTCGGTCTCCTGTCTCTGTCTCGGCGCGAACTGCCACCTTTAGACAGTTGGAAAAAGTGTCTCTCTCATATCTCGCCTAGTTCCACTTTTTAACAATGTTAACGCCCAGTATTCTACTAGGTTTGAGTTACGCAGGTATATAAGGGAAGAGCTAGCGTAAGTTAGTTGAAGATAAAAAGGGAACTGCACTCTGCTGTCGTAAATTTATATTTGTTAAACCATCACGACCGTACGTGCGAGGTTAGACTAAATGTAGTGAACGTACAATACATAATATTTGGTAGACGGTTTATGCGCACTTTAAAAATCCTGGCGAGCACACTAAGAAGCGAGCTGAGAAAAAAGGACTTCCTTTTTCTTTATTATATTACATATACTATACAAGGTGTAAAATGGAAATGGGTTTCCATTTTTAATATAAAAATACACTTCCACTGACTTGGATCGGATCGGCATGATTGTCATTTTGGGATACATGAAGTTAAATGAGTCCCTACGCACTAGTCGTCTCGGTGCGTCTGAGCTAAGTTTCGTTCAAGAAATTATATCTAGATTATTTTAGTATGAAATGATTATTTAATACTGTTTTTTTACTCAAAACCTTACTGAAATTCATAATAGAAGTTTTATCGTCATTTAGTATTAAACGATTTTTCTCACACCATTGTCGAAACTATCAACTGCGTTGGTAATATTGGTTATAAGCTCCTGTTCACTATTAGCCGCAAATCATCTGCAAATATGGTAATATGATCGCAAACCACATGTTCCGGCAAATCGTTAATATAAACAAAAACCCGGGTCGCAGTGCCAAAACCCTGCCGACAATATAGTGTATTTGCTGATACAGGCAGTGTGGCTTTATTATGCGAACTTAAGTTGGTTTTTGGGTAAAAAAAAAAATTTTACTCCTTAATACAGCCCTTAAAATAACATTTTTTTTCTTAATTGCAATATTATTATCAATCGAACCTCTATACCAAATTATATGCAACTTTCAGTAAATAATTCACTATCTGCAAACTAGTGTTTTCATAAAATTTGTAAGTCCGGTCCTGTCGGGCCGATTTTATTTAAATTTTAGGGACACCTTTTAATTACTACTAAAGGGTTAAATGTCAATTTTGAAACGATTCTGAGAATTTTTTCGGTATTTTGGGGCCCAAAAACATTTTTCAACCCCTAAAAACTACCCTTAAAATGCCCCGATTACGCCCATTTTAAATAGGCTTCTTGCGGCGATGGATTTCAACACGTGGACCAAATTTCGTTAAAATAAATTAACTTCTTCGAAAGTTATAGCCCGCACACATATATACCTATATATATATATATATATATATATACATATATATAAACATTTTTAAAAATGGTGGCAAAGTGTTTAGGAGGTTATGAAACGTCGAGAAATTTTGGTCCGACCCCTAGGTCCCGCCATCCGACCGACGCCAATAGTGTATGTTGCCATATGGCAAATACACTAACAAGGAAAGGCAAAGGGCCAAGCACTGAGCCTTGAGGCACACTTACATGTATATCACAAGTATTAGAGTGAGCATTACCGTATTGAACATAAATCTTTCTATTCGTAAGATAAGACTTGATCCATTGTGCTGCGTATTAGAAATCAAATTAGAAATAGAACTTAGACAGCATTAGTTTCGTCAATAGATAGATTGTAGATTATAGACACTCAACATCTGAGGTCATCAGCGTCTGTTACAGTTTCGTGGACACTGAAAATTAAATGCGGTGAAATCTTTGTCAAATAATATTGTACACCTTGTAGATACGTTCAAGCGAGAAAACTAATGCAGAATTGTGTTGGGAGCATTGTACGTTCGCAGTTTGAATCTATAATTTCCATATTCCAAACTTTGTGACACACAAATACATGGGACGAAAATAAAACCTTATTAGAACTGCTCTTTCGAAGAAGTAGCTTACTGGATTATGTTTGCTACTAAACTATCCTGTACCATCAGCTAACGAATGCGATTAAAAAAAATGATCTGAGGGGTTTCTCGATTTTTGTCAGAATTCTTTAATTTCATTTCAGACAAACACAACATTCAAGTGTGTAGGCTTTCACGACTGGCGTTGTTGTAAAACTTCTTGGTTTCCGAGCTTGTACGCCGTGGTTCATTGGTATTTTTACCTGACGTTTCGTCTACAACTGCAGTAGACATTATTAAAGACGATGTGGTAGCGGGCGAATTGTCCTTCTAGGCTGCTTTAGAGTTGGGTAACTCAGATCTGAACTGGTTCAAAGAGCCGACCCGACAGAAGATCCGTGAGAGCCGACTCACTTTTTTTTTTAGCCGACGGATCAACGGATCCGCATAACTCAGTGAAACACTTAACACACAGAAGCACATTTTACACTTACATATCAGTTCTTGCTTTGATGCATCTGTCAGCTCAAATGACTCATGCAATACATGTTTGGCTATGCATTCTTGATTCTGTACAGGTCGTGATATGATTGACTGAACTAGGTAACTCAGTGGCAGACTGCAGTAACATATTCAGAACTCGGCTCTTTTTGAACCGGTTCAGTGAGCCGGCTCACATACGGGATCCAGATGCAAAGATGCAGATCACTAAAAAGACCCGTTATTCCCATCTCTAGGCTGCTCACAGATAAGTGTGTCGACGACTGCTGCTCCTTCTGCTTTTATGCAACGTGGGTTAGTGTTCTCTACTAGGTCATACATCGCTCTTTTCTGATTGGTCGTTGGGTTCATTACTTTAGTATGCCTCAGTGCTGGTATTCGGGTTTTATTTACCTGTAAGCAGCCTAGAAGGACACTTCGCCTGCCACCACATCGCCTTTGATAATGTCTACCGCAGTTGTGGACAAACGTCAGGTAGAAATACCAATGGACCACGGCGTACAAGCCCGGAAACCAAGAAGTTTTACAAACACATTTCTAATTTCATATGCACACGTTTTACCATGCATTTAGACATACAAAAGAATTACTAAAAAATTCCATTCTACTTCTATAGCCGTTTGGTTTAAGATTAATTGGTTTCGTTATTTTTTTCTAGCTCTTAAGACCTAACTTATCAAATTAAAGTTTAAAATTTTTTTTTCAGCTTTTGTGACAGTTTCAGACATTTTAACCTTTGTGATAATGTTACACTTATTTGGACGCAGGAAAATTTTGTGTCAGACTCGATAAGAAAATACGTGGTTTATTGCAATGAAAACTTGTTATTTGAAAGTTGGATGCAAATGGTACGTGACTGAATTTATATCACGTAATCAAACTAAACTTAGTGTGATTCAACAATCACTCTTTTCAATTCCACAGAATATTATTATACAAAGTTTAAATGTTGGAAATATTTGTGTCATCCGTACTGTTGGAATCATTATATATTCCGATTAGAACAAATTGTTTATTTGAACTTAGCACGTTTATCGAGTTTCTCTAACCATTAACCATATTCACTTTGAAAAAGAGATTTTCCAAAATAATAATTGATTGAAATTTAGATAGTTCGAGAAATTTATAAATAATTGTTCTTCAAAGTTATATTAATTTTAATTAAAGCTGTTACTGTCAAGCTGCTAAATCGGCGGAGTCCTGTGACTCCTTCTTAGTTATATATATTGTTACTGTTATTATCTCTGTATTTTAATTGTTATTATGTTTATATTTTCGTTAGATAGAGCTCTACAGGTGAAGAGCAGCTGGTAGTCAGCAACCTTAAATGGAGCTCCATCTTCATTTGAAAATTTAAACATAGTCGTTATAAAATATGAAATCAATGTAGTGCAAGGCAGGTACTTGTAAAACGATTTGAGTTATTTGAAGCATGAATACTTTGAAGCGGACATCTTTATCATGGACAGCTTCAACTTCTCTTTGATCTGCCACCCTGCAAAGGATATCGTCTTATCGAATGCAGAGACCCTACCATAATACATAATATACATACTTACAAAGTGTTCGGGAAATACATTCGAGCGATTTTAGATGGTTTTGTAATAATAAAAAAACACGGAATGCAGTGTCAAACCCTACCGACAATAGATAGATACTAAGATATTTTATTTGTGAGCATAATGCGACAATACATTTGATAAAAATAAATATTGCATTATAAATTATATTAAAAATTCCTGGCAGTCCGTTATATGTATCGTCATGCCTATGTACTTGTACTATACTCAAATTTGTTGTAAAGGCAATATATTTGAAAATAGAGGCATTGTGGCTTTATTATGCGAACTTAGGTTTGTTTTTAGACAAAATATTTTTTTTAATACCTGTACCAAATTTAATACATCCGTCAGCAATTCAATCCATATCCTCAAATTAGTGTTCTCAAATAATTTGTAAGTCCGGTCTTGTCAGGCCGATTTTATTAAAAATTTAGTAACACATTTAAATTTTTTTAAAAGATTATATTTCAATTTTAAAACGATTCCTAACTTTCTTAATATTTTTGGACCTCCAGCCTCTAAAAACTACACCCTTAAAATGATTCCATTGATCCCATTTTAATACAAAAGATGCATATCTGCTTCGTCCTTTAAAAATAAGCAATTTTCTATTTGCTTTATACGCATCGAAAATCTTAATTTAAGTTTATGAATTCTACGAAATTTGTTTAGACTGAGAACATTCCTATGGCACTGCTACACAAATATAGCAGTGCGTAAAGAACGCACTACTACATTTCTCGGACACCTGGTAAAAGTCCTTCGGTTACAAAAGCTTCGGAAGCAGGACTTTTTGCATTTAAAATCAGTCGCATATTTGACCGCAACAGTTGTGGGAATTGAAAAATCAACTGAGTTTGAAAGGAAATTCAGATAAGCGAAGAAGATTGATTGGTTGTCCCTGTCAATAGTGCCTAACCTACAAGGTGGTTCATAAAACTGATGTCACGAAAACGCAACCAAACATACACTATTTTAATAATGTCAATAAAATTGTGACGGAACTTCTTACGATCTATCGAATATTTTACATAATACATGATTCTAGTTTGGATTGTAGAAACCATTGTTAAAAAATTTGATTTGACAATGATCTTCAATGGGGCTCATATCATTACAGACTCCTGGTAACAGTCTAATGTTCTTGTCAATCTCCCTCAAGGTTTGGCGTTAATAATGACTAGGCGAGACGCAAGGAGAGCGGGGGAAGTAGGCTTGTCACGTCACAGTTGGGATAAACAATACTGAAAAATCAAGCCATAAGCATCGGTGACATAAGCAGTGGACTCAACCAATCACAGACGTAACCATGGAAAGCGTTCGGTATAGAGAGGGGGCGTCAATTCGGAAAGAGCCGACGAGACGTGAGGCTGACCGAATGAAACATCGCAACGTGCAATCTAAACACTTTCACTCCTATCCAAACGCGCCATTAGATATTTCACATCAAAAATTCCATTCTGACAATCTTATTGTAAACAGAGGTCCGGTTACCATTTTATAATACCTGCTAGTAATGAAGTATTTCCTCAAAACATTTGACTAAACATAACAATTTTTTTTATTGTTCAATATTTATCTTGATCATAATCATGTTCGTAATAAATTTCAACGATTACAAAAATGCTGCGCCATATTTGTCTTGATACCTGCATAAACATTTACTGTGATCCGCCTAGCGGTAGGTAAAACAATTATTAAAAAACAATTGAATATTAATTGTGTGTTCAATAATTTATATTATATGACTGATAACATCCAATTAGTATCTAACTGCCTTATACATACCTTTACATGTATAAACAATAATTATATGCATTATAAAATATTAAATTAATATTTAGTTATAATAGATGAGCACAGCTTCTATTTGAATTGAGTGAAACGACATCTATAAATCAAATCTACATCTTATATGAGCGTTTAGATATATTATTACGACACTGTTGCCAACGTTTTACTTAAGAAGCAACGACCGCAGGACGCTAATCTATAAATATAAATAAAATCGACAATAGGGATGTTGACTATTTTTGGGAAAGTGTTTTAAATCGTGCATAAGTACCTAATATAGCCACAAATATTTATTATTTTTATTTAAATACAACTTAAGCCTTAAAAATCATGTATTTTAAATCCCGTTTAAAATTTCGGTCCAAAACGCCAATATTAGTCGCGTGACGTTACCTAGTCATACCAAAGGAGGCTCAAAAGCTTACACAGGAGCTACCATTCTATAGATGCGGTCACAAAGTAGGAGGCTGTGCTCATAAACGCTAGTAAACTAATGAGGTTATGAAAAAAAATTTCGTAATTCTTGTTATAAAAGATGAATTCTAAGTTGTCAAACTAATAAATACACTTTCATAACGTTAAAACTCTTTGCAGTCTTTTTTTAGAGACATTTTTGAATAAATTACACACTAAATATTAACCAAACAATGAAGTTTTTTTGACAGCGGCTGACTCTATGACGTCATGCGCTCTGATTGGTATCTGTTGTCACGTTACTTGAGAGTGATTTTATTAGGTTTTATTTATTAAATATAAAATTAAATTCCTTAAAAATAAGGAAAAATATAGTGTTTTTTAGTATTTCTGTCATAGAAACTACCACTTTTCGTTAAAATTATGTTTTTATTTGAACACAGTCAACATCCCTATTCCAAACTTTGTACAATACAGCACTCTTTACAGAAGTAATGATTTATATGTTTGCATACATAGCCAAATCCACATACTGCGAGAGTTGCTTTTTTAATGAATTTTACAGAAGTTAGTTCAATTAATACAAATAAATAAAATCATAACGTTGTCTGTAATTGTACAGTTTTAAAGATTCCTAGAGCAAATTTTCAGTTTTCAGTCAGTTTGTTTGGTTTGTCCGGGCTATCTGTCTGTTGTTGCGGCTAATTTCCGAAACGACTGAACCGATTTTGACGGAATTTTCACTGGCAGATAGTTGATGATATAAGGAGTAACTTGTAGGCTACTTTTATTTTAGAAAAAGAATTAGGGATCCGCGCAAGAAAATTAAAACCCATAAAATTGTGAACAATGTATTATTATCGGATGCAATCTTTACTACTATCTGTCTTGTATTAATATTTTGAATAATAGAAAACAGTATCACGAGTAATTGGAATAATGAATATAAATCAATTTAAACACTCATTGATTGCAACGTTTCGTCTTTTCTTTAATTAAGACTTTTTCAAGCTCTAAAAATTTTTTTACAAAAATTAACATTCATATAATAAAAATATTGAACAATATGGATTAAATAATTTACTAAAAAGAATTGAACTTTAAAAATGAATATTTTGAATATTTTTAGTTTACAAAATTCGGATATAATAGGGAAGAAGAACAGTTTCAAGCGACAAATTGTATTTTTATAATTGGCAACACTGTAGCACTGCAGAGTCAATGTGCCTATCTATCAAAGCTAGAGGAGTGAACCATGAAGAAGTTTGTTCATTGATTTCTAATGTATTCTTATTTTAATTAGCTTTAATGCTGTGTGAATTGTGTGAGGTCTGCAATTTTAGTGTAGTTGGATCATGGCCATCTATTGGCACTATAGTAAACTTAACGTATTTGTAATTAATATCTATGGACAAAAAATCATTTTAAATAAATACTGATTTCAAAAATATTATGTTTCATTTTGATTCTTCAATTCAACTTGACTAAAACGAAAATTTTACTAACATCAATAAAAAAATTGTATAGCTTAATATTATTATGATATTTTAACAAAATGTAAATTGCGTAATAAATAAAGGCCTCTTTGAGAAAACGAAACGCTTTCAACATAATGTTAAGAAATTTTAATTTAAAATTTTTATAGAAATAAAATATGACCTAGCTGGAAATGTAATATTAAATTTATTCATGAAATGATGAACTACCTTAATGTTTAAATTTATTACAGTGTACGTTATGGGCACATCTTTGAAAAAAAGGAACGCAAACCTGTGCCGTTAAAATCAAATAGTAGACAAGTTCTATAAGAGGCGATGGCCGGACAAAGTGAAATAATGATTAATTTAAGCATCCATCTCATCCCACTGTTTATTTCAATATTATGTCTTTCAAAGACCGTCAATTAAAAGAGACAAAACGTTTCAAGGTCACTATATCCTATGCTTCACGAACCGTTCAAATCGTCGTCTCTAAAGGCCCCAGTACACAGTGGTCTATAGTGGGCCATTGTAGACCATCGCTATTGTGTACAGGGGGTAATGGTCTGTAGTGGCGGACAATTGTGAATCGTGGTGCGCAATCCATTTGTTGTCAGTTTTTTTGACACACTTCAAAGAAATCGTGGCGTGGCGTGGCCTGAGGTGTTCACACAGTGGCCCATTGTTTGGACAGGTACCTACTTTTTTTGTTGCGTGCTATACTATTTAAATTTTTAATCGCCCAAAATGTCAGTATCCTGGAGTAATGAAGAGACTTTTAGGTTTACAATACTAGAGTACTTGTAAATAGTATATAAATAAATAGCCGCAGCCGTAATTACTTCCACGTCCATCGCAAGTGCTTCGCCAGGCAGAAATGAGCCATGGGCCATTGTGTGAACACCAAGTGATAGTGGCCTACAGTTGCACATTGCAAAGCATGGCCCACTACAGACTACTGTGTACTGGGGCCTTTATATTTCATTATTGTTGTGTTGAAATACACAACCAATTTAAAGACGCCAACCGTTTCAAGGTCACTAAAACTGTGTTTATGCTGTAGGAACCGTTCAGAGTGTCGCCTCACAGAATTTCCCCACTTTATATTTCATTACTGTGTTTAAATACACTGCCACTTAAAGATACTAAACGTTTCAAGGTCACTAAAATTATGTATATGCGTCGCCTCTTATGGCTTTAACATTACTCTGCGATATAACATTATCCGCATATACGGTCTTTTTGACAAAGATAAATATGCCATATCAAAGTTTTCTACAAGAATAAATTAACTTAATTAATAAATTATTTTAATTTTACACAAACAGTTGAATTATATGCAGTTTTACTGTTGTAGACAACCGCACTACAGGGCAGCCTTTGTTGTTTGTAGATGGGCGCCTGTCCATTGAATTTAATTCAACAACAAATAAAATGTTATGTCGTCGGGTTTTAAACCAATATTAATTACTACATTTTTGTTGTAGGAAACAAACTTTGAAAACGAGTTTAATTACATTCGCATGTTTTTGTTTACACGGGAAATAAGAAAAAAAATTGTCTTTAAAAATCGGATACACGGTCAGTACATTTTACAACATGCACAAATCTTAAGTATGTTCCAGATGACCCACTATGTGGTCCCACTTAAGGCTGTCGGAACGCTCTAAATTTAAGCCAAAAATAGAGCTTCGGCTGTCAACTGATTGTAGACTTATTCGTCAACATTCTGCAAAAATTCTTTCTCTATAAGGAAGATAAAGGACAAATCTAGGTCTCTAATGTACTACTTTTGTTATTTATGTACCATTTACTAGAAAAAAGTTGGCATTAATTGTGCCAAAAAAACACACCTTATTCGTACTTATTTGACAAAACTGTTCCATCACAAACCTAAAGTGACTCTTCCTTTTTCGGAAAAGTTTTTAAATCTTCAAAATATTTCCCAAACTTAGAGTAATCAATTGACAGCGACACCCTTGCAACAACATTTTTTAGCCTCGTAGTTGACACCAGCCAAAAATTGAAACGGGCGGATGATTTGGGCGAGACAGAGCTAAAGAAGGTCACACCCACAATATGTCTTTTGCCTACCTCGCCCCTTACCGCTGGGTCTCAGCACAAACAAAATTCAGAGCGTTCCGACAGCCTTAATGTCACCACTGCCTGTTCATTAAACTGTTTCATGAAATACGATCTATAGTCCATCCTGCAATAGTATGGACTAATAATAAATCATTGTTTTTGTCAGATATCAATTTTACTGTAGAGTAGGGAGCTATAGTCTTTCTTATTCCTCTTCAGAAGTCTTTTCCTGAATTTAGAAACCTCTTCTATGAATACCACTTGTAAGCAAATATTTAATTTATAGTATTTAGCCAAATCTTATTCAGTTTTGCGCACATCTGTCAGTATATAAGTTTGTAACGGAAAAACTTCAAAATGTTAATTTACTTTCCCCTAATAGGGATGTTGACTGTGTTGAAATAAAAACATAATTTTAACGAAAAGTGGTAGTTTCTATGATAGAAATACTAAAACACACTATATTTTTCCTTATTTCTAAGGAATTTAATTAATATTTAATATATAAAACCTAATAGAATCACTCTCAAGTTACGTGACAGCAGACACCAATCAGAGCGCATGATGTCATAGAGTCAGCCGCTGTCAAAAAAACTTCATTGTTTGTTTAATATTTAGTGTGTAATTTATTCGAAAATTTCTTTTAAAAAAAACTTAGAATTCATCTTTTATAACAAGAATTACGAAAATTTTTTTCATAACCTCAATAGTTTACTAGCGTTTATGAGCACAGCCTCCTACTTTGTGACCGCATCTATAGAATGGTAGCTCCTGTGTAAGCTTTTGAGCCTTCTTTGATATGACCAGGTGACGTCACGCGACTAGTATTGGAGTTTTGGACCGAAATTTGAAACGGAATTTAAAATACATGATTGAGTTGTATTTAAATAAAAATAATTAATATTTGTGGCTATATTAGGTACTTATGCACGATTTAAAACACTTTCCCAAAAATAGTCAACATCCCAATTCTAAATCTTGTGACGTGCTCCAAAGAAATATTAACGACTATCACATTTTTTATTCAATTTTTAAGGCAAAAATTTTTATTGAAATTTTTAAACAGCAATGCTTAATCACAGCTAATAAAAACAGTTATAAAATGAATTTTGTGACTAGAGTTCAAAACTTCCAGAGAATATATTTTACAATCAGCTTAAGTACGTATTTCTATAGATATTTTTGAGCGAAAACTCTTTCGTGGGTGACGGCTTCTTATAGAATTTCTCCTGTATAATTAATTTCATACCGACAGCTTTGACAACTTTTCCTGTATATCTCACATACATCTTACAGAGAGTTTTGAGGAGAATCTCTTCACTGACGAAAATCTTCTAAGACGATTTTCCCCATAAAAAGTTTTGAGGAGAATATCTTTTCAAGGGAACGTTGAAATATAGTCTACAATGTCTACATTATTACTTTCGAAGCCATGTTACACAACAGTTGTGCAATGTGATATGTAAACAAGGTGTCTGTATTGGGGTCCTTCGGTATGCGCAGTGTGGGCGTAGATCGCGGACCTGTGGACTCGTGGACCCGCGAACCTTCATACACATGGGTATGCGTCCGTCTGTCGACGAGATTTACTGACCACAGGATCCACACTGTGATCTAAAGTATAAGCAGCCGCCTCTATCAGCCTATACATCATATCTTTGAATCTTTAAAGCGGCCACAAAACAATTTTTATGTTTTAGTTAATAAGGATCTCATTAAAAAACCGGTCAAGAGATTCGTTCCGTTTTCCGTGAGAACTTTAAGATTTATAAATTTCATTTAGGTTTTCCTGTAAAACTATGTGTGAGACCCCATGTTCCCTATATTTTTTTTTGAAAATTTTGGGATCAGCAGTTTCAGAAGTAGATGCCTAATGATTTGAAAGATTTGCCTTTTTTTCAAAATAAACTTTATAAATCATTGATTGCACACTGTTTGTATAATGTTGACGAATTTACCTAAAAATCCTGTGCAGAATGTTAAAGGCCTATCATTTAACACTAAAATAAAAAAAATCGGGCGAAGATTTGAAAATTGATGAAACCCCGCCACCACCCAAGCGGACTGCATTTCCGATTCCATGTCTACCGGTAGTCCCACGACTACCAGAGAATTTTTTTAACATCATTGACCATCATATTACGGCCGCTACATTACGGTAGTGCTATCTTAGGTAACCGGGGCTTTAATGAAAGTTTATTGGCTCCCTAACTCCAAGTAATAAAATCCTCGATAAGTCGAAAACTCCATAATACGAATGTTTTAGAATTTCACTGGAAGATCGAGTTTCAACTGTATTCATAGATAGATAGATCTCTTTATTTCTATACATGCTATAATAAACAGCATAGAATACGTCACAAATATAATAAAAATACATAAACTGGTGACATTAAAATACTAGATACCATTATTAAAATTAATTTTATAGTACTCATTTAAACCGTATATTACTTTATTAAGAAATAAGTTTTTAATGGCAGATTTTAGTTTCATTATCTTTAAGCTTAACACTTCAGGTGATAACTTATTGTATATTTTTCTATTGTAGTGGCAGTTTAATGTGGTTGAAAAATTGATAAATGTTGGGACAGTTGATAGGTTAATTACAAGTAGTGATGAACAAAGCAAGACCAAGACCCAGACTGGAGCAGTCTTGCTCTTGCTTATTAGTGTATTTGCCATATGGCAACATACACTATTGGCATCGGTCGGATGGCGGGACCTAGGGGTCGGACCAAAATTTCTCGACGTTTCATAACCTCCTAAACACTTTGCCACCATTTTTAAAAATGTTTATATATATATGTATATATATATATATATATTTATATATATACGTATATATATATATATATATATATATATATATATATGTGTGCGGGCAATAACTTTCGAAAGAGTTAATTGATTTTAACGAAATTTGGCCCACGTGTTGAAATTCATCACCGCAAGAAGCTTATTTAAAATGGGCGCAATCGGGTCATTTTAAGGGTAGTTTTTAGGGGTTGAAAAATGTTTTTGGGCCCCAAAATACCGAAAAAATTTTCAGAATCGTTTCAAAATTGACATTTAACCCTCTGGTAGTAATTAAAAAGTGTTCTCAAAATTTTAATAAAATCGGCCCGACAGGACCGGACTTACAAATTTTATGAAAACACTAGTTTGTAGATAGTGAATTATTTACTGAAAGTTGTATATAATTTGGTATAGAGGTTCGATTGATTATATTATTGCAATTAAGAAAAAAAAAATATTTTAAGGGGTGTATTAAGGAGTCAGATTTTTTATTTTGCCCAAAAACCAACTTAAGTTCGCATAATAAAGCCACACTGCCTGTATTAGTAAATACACTATATTGTCGGCAGGGTTTTGGCACTGTGACCCGGGTTTTTTTGGTCTTGGTCTTGCTTAAATACATATTTCTTGGTCTTGGTTTTGGTCTGCTTATATAGTCTCGGTCTTTGTCTTGGTATTGCGTGTTTTGGTCTTGCTCATCTGACCTGGTACTTACGTTTTTCTTAATAATTTTTTGAAACACTATCATTATAAAGACTATTTAAGGTAATAATTATATATTCATATATTAAATATAAATCATATATTTATCGGAAGTTATAATTTTTAGTTTAGTCTTGCATATTTGGTCTTGGTCCTGCATACTCGGTCTTGCTTTTTTGCAAGACCAAGACCAATTTTGCTCATCTGGACGAATTACAAGTAAAACAGTTTAAGAACGTCTGGTGGTGTCGTATATATAAGAAGTAGGTATACATATTTCATATTTACTAAATCATATACACCTCAGCCACAGCTATTAACTATGTATATATTAATCGCACATGAATATTCATTTTAATAGCCTCTAACAGAATTATGAGAAAATAATGATCAGTGAAAACAAATTATTGATTATCAATGCATTGAAAGACATTTGGAATTACATATTTTATGAGCACACAGTGAAATGAAACAATAAATGAATTATTGTAGTTGAGTTGAGTTCAAAAAAACTGGCCAAGTACGAGTCAGCCTCGTACACGGAGAGTTCCGTAGCACGACTGTACAATATTTATTAACAGAAAACAGTATCGCGGGTAATTGGAATAAAAATAAATCAATTTAAACACTCATTGATTGCGACGTTTCGTCTTTATTTAATTAAAACTTTTTTTTTCAAGCAATCAATGAGTGTTTAAATTGATTTATTTTTATTCCAATTACCCGCGATACTGTTTTCTATTAGAACATATATCAGGAATTGAACTTTAAAGATGAATATATATTAACTTTATTTTATTAGTGTATTTGCCATATGGCAACATACACTATTGGCGTCGGTCGGATGGCGGGACCTAGGGGTCGGACCAAAATTTCTCGACGTTTCATAACCTCCTAAACACTTTGGCACCATTTTTAAAAATGTTTATATATATATGTATATATATATATATTATATATATATATATATATATATATATATATATATATATATATATGTGTGTGTGTACGCGCGATAACTTTCGAAAGAGTTAATTGATTTCAACGAAATTTGGGCCACGTGTTGAAATCCATCACCGCAAGAAGCCTATTTAAAATGGGCCTAATCGGGCTATTTTAAGGGTAGTTTTTAGGGGTTGAAAACTGTTTTTGGGCCCCAAAATACCGAAAAAATTCTCCGAATCGTTTCAAAATTGAAATTTAACCCTTTGGTAGTGATTAAAAAGTGTCCCCACAATTTTAATAAAATCGGCCCGACAGGACCGGATTTACAAATTTTATGAAAACACTAGTTTGCAGATAGTGACTTATTTATTGAAGGGTGTATTTAATTCGGTGTAGACGTTAGATTGATAATAATATTACAATTAAGAAAAAAAATGTTATTTTAAGGGGTGTATTAAGGGGTTAAATTTTTTATTTTGCCCAAAAACAAACTTAATTTCACATAATAAAAGTATAAAACCACACGGCCCTATACAAGCAAATACACTATATTGTCGGCAGGGTTTTGGCACTGCGACCCGGGTTTTTATTTTTATTATTTGTTGTTATATGCACATTAAGGCGCAGAAATGCCAGAACTAATAGCTTTCAAGATTTATTAATTAAAAATAGATAGCATTAACGATTTTTTTTTATTAATTAAATTGGGTTCGATCTCGAAATTTCCTTATTTTTCTCTTTTTAGAGACTTTTTTGAAAGAGATTATTATTTTTTTTAAAGTTTTTTTTTCTTACTGCAAGAAACATGTATTCACTTCAATATTATATAGTAGTTTGAAGTTTTAAAAAACCCGGGTCGCAGTGCCAAAACCCTGCCGACATTATAGTGTATTTGCTGATACAGGCAGTGTGGCTTTATTATGCGAACTTAAGTTGGTTTTTGGGTAAAAAAAAAATTTTACTCCTTAATACAGCCCTTAAAATAACATTTTTTTTCTTAATTGCAATATTATTATCAATCGAACCTCTATACCAAATTATATGCAACTTTCAGTAAATAATTCACTATCTGCAAACTAGTGTTTTCATAAAATTTGTAAGTTCGGTCCTGTCGGGCCGATTTTATTAAAATTTTAGGGACACTTTTTAAGTACTACCGGAGGGTTAAATTTCAATTTTGAAACGATTCGGAGAATTTTTTCGGTATTTTGGGCCCCAAAAACATTTTTCAACCCCTAAAAACTACCCTTAAAATGGCCCGATTGGGCCCATTTTAAATAGGCTTCGTGCGGTGATGGATTCCAACATGTGTGCCAAATTTCGTTAAAATAAATTAACTTCTTCGAAAGTTATAGCCCGCACACATATATACCTATATATATATATATATATATATATATATATATATATATATATATATATATATACATATATATATAAACATTTTTAAAAATGGTGCCAAAGTGTTTAGGAGGTTATGAAACGTCGAGAAATTTTGGTCCGACCCCTAGGTCCCGCCATCCGACCGACGCCAATAGTGTATGTTGCCATATGGCAAATACACTAACTATGTGTTTGGTGATACTATAAACTGCTTTTGACAATAGTCTTTCTACTTGCACAGTTAAGTTAAATATTTCATTTAAAGTAGAGCTTAAACTGTTCTAACAATATCTGCGGAGTACTGAAACTCACTGAATTCAAGTAAAGAGGATTTTAAAAAGATAAAAACCTTTCTGTGTTCTATTTTAAATCTCATTTAATTTAATATGATTGAAAAAACTTAATAAATATTTATTTAGAAAAGAAACGTAGTTTTTTAATACACAAAATCACTAGTCCGAACTAATTGCGATTGTAATTTGCACTGATTTTTTACTCGGCACTTGGTAAATTATTTCTCAAAGATCGTTTTGCACAATAAGTCCATCCTCAGGAATATAAACCATAAACTAAGGTGTATATTTTATATTCCTGAGGATGGATCTATTGTCCAAAATGGTCGTTGAAAACTAATTTAAAAAAAATTTTGTTGAATTTTCAAGTGTTTTTATTTATTTGTTATAATTGTAATTAGTCTAATAACTGTATTCTCAGCATTTCATATACCGATTTTTTAAAATAATATTTACAGTAGGTACACTATTAAATTAAAGTACAATTTTATTATTGAATTCTAAATATTTTTGTATCATTTATATACCAATACAAAAAAAACCCGGGTCGCAGTGCCAAAACCCTGCCGACAATACTTATAGTGTATTTGCTTATACAGGCAGTGTGGCTTTATTATGCGAACTTAAGTTGGTTTTTGGGAAAAATAAAAAATTTTACTCCTTAATACACCCCTTAAAATAACATTTTTTTTTCTTAATTGCAGTATTATTATCAATCGAACCTCTATACCAAGTTATATACACTATCTGCAAACTAGTCTTTCTTAAAATTTTTAAATCCGGTCCTGTAGGGTCGATTTTATTAAAATTTTAGGGACACAGAGGGTTAAATTACAATTTTGAAACGATTCGGAGAATTTTTTCGGTATTTTAGGGCCCAAAAACATTTTTCAACCCCTAAAAACTACCCTTAAGATGGCCCGATTAGGCCCATTTTAAATAGGCTTCTTGCGGTGATGGATTTCAACACGTGGGCCAAATTTAGTTGAATCAATTAACTCTTTCGAAAGCTATTGCCCGCACACATGTATATATATATATATATATATATACGTATATATATATATATATATATATATATATATATATATATATATATATATATATATACATATATATAAACATTTTTAAAAATGGTGCCAAAGTGTTTAGGAGGTTATGAAACGTCGAGAAATTTTGGTCCGACCCCTAGGTTCCGCCATCCGACCGATGCCAATAGTGTATGTTGCCATATGGCAAATACACTAAAAACGTATTATTTTTCGCTCTAAATATTTCCTCTGTTCGGATGGGTAATATTTTGGTTCGTCTGACTATTAAATCTCGGTGACGTTCATTTCAACATAATGCCATTAACTCACCTAAAATAACATCCATCACAGCCTAAATACATAAACTACTATTAAAGAATTACTCTCATGGTCGATTTAATTTACAAACAGCCTGTATAATATATATTTTTTAATCTGAAAATCATCTCTGTATAATAGAATATTAAGGATTCAAAGAATAATCAATAACTGTCGCCTGAGGTTTTAAATTAAAAGTTTTCCGAGATTATAAAAGTTTTATGAATTTATAAAACATCTCCACAACACAAAAGGGTCTGCTGAAAACACACGGTCCATTATTTCAGTAAACTTTAACTATACTCGAATCAAACTGAGAAACACTTCTGTTGAAAACGAATAAAAATAGAAATTTATATACACAGCATATTGTGCTGGTATCTCCAGTGTTCGAATGGTTTATATTACGACGAGTTGTGACATTTAAAATCGCACAAGTCGTAATATTATTACGCACGAGTTATAAATACAGACAAATTCTGTTATAACGACGTTAAAGGGCTTACTCATATTTGGTCGTAAAAACCGATAGTCGTAACAACCGGTGATGTTTTCGAGGTAATTATTTCTGTAATTTGACGTACAAATGGTAGGAACTCATAATATATATTTCATGTAAATTCAGAAAGGAAAATACATATTAAATATCTTATTCTTTATTTTCAGATATTAAACAATTTTCGGATTAAACGTCACATACTGTGAGGTTATGATGTTGATATACTACAGACAATAGGGTATATGAACAATACAGCTGGTCGTTCTAACAGATATAATTCTACGAACATATTAATTAAATGATAATGAGGTATTTCGTAATAAGTAATGTCGTAAAAAGCAGTGTTTTTTATAAGGCGGTCATATAGCATTATGTTGTTCTAAACGATGTCGTCGAAAACGGTTTTGACTGTACAAGGTAATTTTGCACGTACGTCCTACATTATATTAGCTTCATTTAAAAAAAAAATTACAGTTTACTTTTGAGCAAATATCACATCTAATGGTAGACTGCCACATCAAATTTTCTGACAATGTTTTCCCATCAATCATGCAAAAATTGAATCACTAAAAAGACCCCCTTGCAATTTTGAATATATTAAGTTGGTATGTTCTTTGTGCTGCGAATATAGTATAGACAATATTTTATATAACGTTGTTTTCTGTATTCATGGAGCAATCGAATCGTTTAAATTTTTTATATGCGCATGTCAATCATTATATTCTGTTGGTACGGTTCCTTGCAGTGAATCGTTTTAAATCGCGACCAGACTCTAGTCAATATGCAACAGTCGTTTAAATGTTTTTTTATTGCACTGTCAATCAGCACAAGAGTTATGCACTAGTGATGAGCAAAGCTGTTCTTTTTTTAGAACAGGTGTGACTGTTATTTAAAAGTAACCTGTTATAAATAACTGTGAAAAATAGCCGTGATAATAGAAGATTTCCTTTTTGGACTATCATGTCGTACGGATATGAAATAAATAGCAAGCATGTCTTACTGTAATAGTTACAACCAAGCGGGGTAGAGTAGTGGTGAAAGCATTAGACTCGCATTCGAGAGGTACCGGGTTCGAATCCCGGCGGGGGCAGATGTGGCTGGGACTTATTCCTATACTGCCTCCAGCCGAGAAACGGTAATTCCTGTACCGACCATCTTGTTGAGGTTTTCCATGGTTTCCCTCAAGTAATTCCAGATAAATATAGAGATGGTTCCTTATTTCAAGGCATTTTCTATAATTTCTTCATTCGTCCATTGCTATTACTTAAGTTTTAAAAATGTAGAAAATTACGGGAAGTGCGGTAAATAGAAAATATAGTAATGGTGCGAATGGCGTCTGTTATCACATAAAGTCGAGAAACGGACGTTAAACGCATTATTATTGTTATTAGTCTTGTAGTCAAACTAAGAACTTATCAGTTAATTAATAACAGCTACTCAAATAACCAATAACAGGACTTAAATAACCCTCGATCTTAATTTTGAGCTTATAGGGTACTAGGGTAGGCTATCGGGCACTTTTGAAAAATATTGAAGAGCTTTTTCAATAGAGAGGACGTAATACCATTCAAAGTTGTGAAAGATGCTCTGTGATATGACCTCATTTTTTTTTAATTTGGTCCGAAGCGCTCCAAGAGAGGATCATTCAAACTAACGCAAAATAAATAATAAAAAAATGATTTTTCGGGAAAAAGGACTTTATTTATAAGTAAAACACTTAATATTTTATTTTCAGCGACGTTTCGTTCCTTGTTTGGAACTTTATCAAGCTTTAATAAATAATAAAGTTCAAAGCGGAAGGGAATAGGCTAAACGCCGCTTAATAATAATAAGTATTTAAATTAGCGCGGCTTATAAATAACATAACCGATTATTATTAAAACTGTTATTTCGTCCGATCACCATTTCACCTAATATGAAAAGCAGTTCGATAAACAAATTGAAATGTTTTTGCGTTCAATTAAATATAGGTTTATAAATCAATTGATCAATTAACTACCTTCAGCTGAGAGTACTTATTTATAATATTGTTTACTTTTTTATAACGTAGTAATATATTATGTCGTTGTTGCAATGTAAAGATTTCTCGGTTACCAAAACTTAGTAAGACATAATGGCGGTGGGTTTGAATTCGTTTATGGCATTTCCATATACTTATTTATAAAAAATCCTCAGTTTTTAGCTTTAAATCTGAATATTCATAATCGTAGTTTCCTAATTTATCTCTAATTTAAAAAATCGGGTAGCAGTGCCAAACCCCGCCGAAAACATGATGTATTTGCTACAGACATTATGGCTTTATTAAGTGAATTTAAGTTTCTTTTTAGACAAAATAAAACATTTAACCCCTTAATACAATCCTTGAACTTTTGTCTTAATTTCAATATTTTTACCAAGCCAATAGTTACATTAAGTAAATTCTTATCCGTGAAATAGCATTTCCATAAAATTTGTATGTCCGATCCGGTCGGGTCGATTTTATTAAAATGTCAGCAGCATATTTTAATCTTCACCGAAGGGTTCAATGTCAATTTTGAAACGAATCTGAGAATTACCTCAGTATTTTTGAGCCCAAAAACTTTTTTTTCAACTCCTAAAAACTACTCTTAAAATGACGCCAATAGTGCATGTACATGGCAAATACACTAAATATTGGTACAAGTCATAAGAGTTAGATAAATAAAATTATGAAAAAATAATTATTGTGTTTTGGGATGCTTTTGTAGGGACTTACTTGAAAGACTTTAGGGTCCGGCAACAATCAACATCTTAATCAAAACAGCCCTCTCGTTTAAATATTTTTAAAATCTAAATAACAATATATAAAAATTACATAAATAAACTTTATTTTTCGATGAAGTAAGTACCTATATATTTTTAGCATTAGACCATTTCAGTTTAAATAACTATGTGTTAGAGCATTTCAGCAATAAATGACGACACTTTAAATTTGGATAGGAATTAATGTAAATTTTATTTAAACATTTTGGTACTCGGTGTTTGTCCTTCAATAAATATTCTTTTAGAACGACATACATTCCATAAAAATTTAGTTCTATGTGATGCTAAAAAGTTATTAGGGGTGAGGAATTTTGACATGGATTAATATATCATAATTTATCATAGTTTATAAAATAAATCGAAATGTTCTGAAACGAGACAAAGATCAAAATTAGCTATGAAAATGTATAAAAAATTCGACACCAATTTTTTCGTGAATATATTCAAATAAAAATTAAGGTTCGAATTGCAAATTGCAATCATTTAAAACCACTTAGTTATTTATTTGCACATTAAAAATATAATACGCAGCTCTATAAACATACAGGTAGTTTATAATAGCGACCACGCCTTCTGGACCAGCTAGTACGTTATTTTTGCGATTGCACTATAGTTTCAGGGTCATTAAAAAATTTAACTCGAAAAATTTAACTGGAGGTTAATAAGTTAATTAACACTGAAAACGACTATTGGTTGTAATCAAAGATTATAGTTTCCAGATGGCAGACAGTGCATTGATTTCGTCCATCTGTCATCTCAGTCTGGGTCTCTTATACCTCTTATACCTCCGAATATTTTAAATTACCGTAACCGACTTCGTACTGTCGTATTTTCGATAGCGCGGCCAACTACATACTATTGAATTTTCGTTAGCGCGACCAACTTCATACTGTCGAATTTTCGTTTGTTGTACGCGCGCAACTTCCATTGCCAGCTAAAATTTTGCTGTTAACGCGCCAAAAGAACTACTTATAACTTCAAAAAATCTATTAATATAAAGGAAGGCTGGATGATTTAATTGTAATTATTTTTATTTAATCGCATATTGGACATACGCGGTTTTGCCTTGTGAACACGGATTTATGTTGCTGTCATTTTGAAAGATCAGTCGACAACCCTGGCACTCGGTGCGCACACCGAACCAACTGGATCGGGGACCTCTCTCTGATATATCTGCGCAATCAGTCCCCGTTTTCGATCGCATGCTTCGTCCGCCGACTAATTTATTTAATGGTTGCGCATAAACATGCACCGGGTATGGCCAACCTTGATTTACTTGTTTGTATTATGCTAATTCTGAATACACACACACAAACACACATATATAGATATACCCACTATGCTATGTTTATATACCATATTATATGGTAAACTGTCCAAGAGATGGCATAGGAATAAAATATTCTCTCGATTTTTTTGACGGCGGTTTCTAAATGTTTATACGTACATTTTATGTGTAATGGTTGATTATGTGTCTAGTGCTTGTTGACAAATACTTTATGAATATGACAATGTGTTAAAAACGAGGGTCTGCGAGTTTTAACAGTCACATGGGTCATAATATTGTCACACACGGGACATATATATGGTGTAGAATGGGTGTTTGAATTTTTTTCTGATGTTTTACTCCAAATAATCGTGATATAGTTAAGAGTGCCATAAGCTTTTTATATAAATAAAAATCAATTGAACTGTATTGCAAGTAATTTTATTTGTTAATATATCTATTACTGTTGGTAGAGTCAATATTTTAATTAATGAAAATTATTTACGATTTGATGTCTTTATTTCAGCATGGCGATTGGCCTAGAACTGTTCTGATTCTCATCGTTTGTTAATCATTAGAACTTCAATAATATTGATATAGAGATTGATCGTCCAAAAATCTCTAAGTAAGTAGCTTCGTAATGCATTAATTAAAAAGGATAAGTTTGATTCATAATCTGTAAAAAAATTGTAACCGCCAAAATGTCATTTCTGTTTACAGACAATCAATGTCTTGCCATTTGTCCCAATCTTGTTGCCAACATAACCTCAAAAATCCAGTGCTGCCAAATGCAATGACTGCTCATGCATTATGCAATTTTTTGAAACGTCAAGTAAAGTAAAATGGTATGACATTTGAAAACATGTTATTATGTGCTGTCAAGAATTGAAAATAAATATACTTATAAGTTTTTAATAGATAGAGCTTGTACTTACATTTTTTGCAATTCTTACATTGTTTCAAATATCTGCTGCATCTGCAACAACAAAAAAATACAAATGAATTCATACATATTTTATATACATACTATTTGTAAAGGCATATTTTCAATTGAACTATATTTTGTTGTGAATAAAGCCACTAACTGCCAAGGTTATCTGAACCTCGTGTCAGCCCTCTCAGAACACGTCTTGTTAGTACCCTGAGCGGGACGCCCAAAATTTCACTTTTTCGTTTAAATAGCAAAGTAAGTAGGTAGGCACTTAAAAAATCTTGAACTAGTCTGACAGTAGTCGCCAATGATATGTAACCTCGGTACTGAACAGAATCTTCGTTAAAATATTAGAGTCAGGTATTGTCTAAAATTACATATTTAACACTTTTATAGAAATCAAACTCTTGTATTTGTCCTCATGACACGACTTTCAAAAAATTTTGCCGTTTTCAGCTCGTTGAGTAGGTTTTAAAAATATCTTTAGTTCAAAAGTTTAAGAAATATTTTATTTTCATATATTATATCTGATGACCACAGATGTTAAGCGTCTATAATTAATTGATCTGATTAAAGTCTACGATTTTGAATTGAATAATTGTAACCATTTTTGTGCATTTTTTTCTACGTCCTGATTTTTTCGTCCCAATCTCTCTTTTTTCCATTTAACGATACTTGGAAAAAAATGGAAAACGGATCTGGCAAAACTACTTATGTCATTCATATTTTTATCCGCGTCCAATGTTTCTCAGATGTTAGAGCTTTATTCAAATAGCTGTATATTTTCGTTCTGTATAATAAAAAAATCCACACGACATTCTCGCCATTTTGTAATGTATTATCTTTCAAGGTATTCATTTTTCATTTATCTGTTACAATTTAAAATTTTGATTAGCTAACAAAGTTTCAAATTTCGTACTCAGAGTAGATATCAAAACTGCATTAAACAGTAATAAAAAAATGTTATTTTCTATAAGAACGTTAAAGTTTAGAATGACAGTAATAAAAGCGTGGAATGTCTTTTATACATAGCACAATTTAAAAAAAAGAAAAAAAGGGCGTTATGCGACAGTAAAAAACGTATACTTGTGTTACATAAGTATCCGCCATGACAGTGTTCAATAAACATGTAGAATAAAATAAGATCGTCTTCAGAACATTAAGGAAAAAGCGGAGAATAAAACTGTGAAAGAATAATATTCTTACTTGATGTAAATACACAAATTTATATACCTTGCGCATCGTATTCGAAAAAAAGTTTTTACCGGAAAGGTCTTCAAATGTTCCTAATAAAATCACGTAGGCAACGGTGTAAGGCATATAAAATACCATTTAATCCGTGTCACGTACGGAACTACTAATTTTCTAAAACACAGCGTCGCGACAGCGATTGCAGAAACATCTGTGACTGCTTACAGAAATAGTAGGTATAAGGTTCTAAGAAATGGAAACATCGACGTAGCAAAGGTGAGGTAGGGGTAAGACTGAGTAAAATTGGTCTTATTCTTGCAGTCTTGGTTTTGGTCTTGCAAAAAGAAAGTTCAAGGTCAAGACCAAGTTTAAAAATGCAAGACCAAGACCGAATGAACAAGACCAAAAGCAAAACCAAATGAACAAGACCAGAGTCAAGAGCAAGACCAAGACCGAATGAATAACAGTAAGACCAAGACCGGTATCCAACACACAAAACCTAGACTTGGTCATGCAAAAAAGCAATTCCAAGATTAAGACAAAGTCTAAATATGCAAGGCCAAGATCAAATAAACAAGACCAAACAAAATCAAAAGCAAGATCAAATGAACAAGACCAAGACAGAATGAATAACAGTAAGATTAAGACCTGGATTAAACACACGAGACCTAGACTTGGTCTTGTAAAAAAGCCAGTCCAAATTGGTCTTGTTCTTGCAGTCTTGGTCTTGGTCTTGAAAAAAGCAAGTTCAAGGTCAAGACCAAGTTTAAAAATGCAAGACCAAGACCGAATGAACAAGACCAAGAGCAAGACCAAATGAACAAGACCAGAGTCAAGAGCAAGACCAAGACCGAATGAATAACAGTAAGACCAATATGGTATTAAACACACAAGACCTAGACTTGATCATGCAAAAAAGCAAGTTCAAGATCAAGACAATGTCTAAATATGTAAGGCCAAGATCAAATAAACAAGACCAAACAAAATCAAAAGCAAGATCAAATGAACAAGACCAAGACAGAATGAATAACAGTAAGACTAAGATCGGTATTAAACACACAAGACCTAGACTTGGTCTTATAAAAAAGCCAGTCCAAGATTAAGACCAAGTCTAAATATGCAAGACCAAGACCGAATGAACAAGACGTAGACAGAATGAACACGATCTAGTGCAAAACCAAATGAACAAGATCAGGCTCAAGAGCAAGACCAAATGAACAAGACCAAGACCTAAGGAACAACAGTAAGACCAGAATTAAACACACAAGACCCAGACCTGAACAAATATGCGAGGCGAAGACCAACACCAGGATTAAATACGGAAAATCAAGACCAAGGCTACCACGGTCTGAATACAAAAGTACATTAACAACGACATATGCGCACTTTGTTTTTATTGTTAGTTCCTTGTCTAAACTACGATCTAAACACAAATACATCTGGGTGTCTTTGTTTAGTGACCGATGTCATATGTCGCGAACACTGGAAAACCATGCGCGACTTTAAGGCTGTCGGAACGCTCAGAATTTTGTTTGTGCTGAGACCCAGCGGTAAGGGGCGAGGTAGGCAAAAGACATATTGTGAGTGTGGCCTTCTTTAGCTCTGTCTCGCTCAAATCATCCGCACGTTTCAATTTTTGGCTGGTGCCAACTACGAGGCTAAAAAAATTTATTGCAAGGGTGCCGCTGTCAACTGATTACTCTAATTTTTGGAAATATTTTGAAGATTTAAAAAACTTTTCCGAAAAAGGAAGATTCACTTTAGGTTTGTGATGGAACAGTTTTGTGAAATAAGTACGAATAAGGTCATAGTGTGACATTGAAAACTTGTGTTTTTTTAGCACAATTAATGCCAATTTTTTTCTAGTAAATCGTACATAAATTACAAAAGTAGTCCATTAGAGACCTAGATTTGTCCTTTACCTTCCTTATAGAGAAAGAATTTTTGCAAAATGTTGACGAATAAGTCTACAATTAGTTGACAGCCGAAGCTCTATTTTTGGCTTAAATTCAAAGCGTTCCGACAGCCTTAAGGCTTCACAATATTTTTTTGAACAAACAATTTCAAAAGATTTTGCCAGAAAGGTCTCATACGAAAAGTTTGAAATTGTTGTAGCATAACATTTTATTGAATGCTTAAAAAGAGCTTAAAAATGTGCTTATTATTCGAAACCCTTAACTATGCATTGTAGTACTACTAAACTGGAGTATGCAATCCACAATACGTAGATTTAGATAACACACTCATACCTTTACCTAAACTCCATTCAACTCAAGAAAGATACTTTCCAGCAAAAGGAAAAGATGTTATTTTTTATAACAGGCATTACTGTTAATTGAAAATTATTGTTATAGATCAAGGGCCAGAATAAATTTTACGTTTTTTCCGTGGGCCGGGGCTTGCCCTCTGTTAGTATAGATATTTGTTAAAAATAACAGTTTAATGTAATTTAGTAACATATTAACAATTTATTTTTAATATTTTAGGGACCGATAATTTTTCAGTTTATTTCTCAGGGATGCACAAAAAAAAATGATTCTGAACATCCGCACTTTGTTCACAAACATCTATATTTTGACACTAATCTTGAAAAACATCAAAAACTATTAGATGTACACATCGATATTTTTAAATTTTTGTACATCCCTACTGAGTAACTAACTTGTTACATCGTTCTTTCGATAGCTATTTAGACAGATATTGTCTGTAATTTACAGACGCTCGACAATAGAGATCATAAATGTTCGTTCGTTTGAGGTCATATTTAAAAAACATAACTTGCTTCTATACTGTATCCCATTTGCATCTGGACCCTGTATGTGAGCCGGCTCACTGAACCGGTTCAAAAAGAGCCGAGTTCTGAATATGTTACTGCAGTCTGCCACTGAGTTACCTAGTTTAGTCAATCATATCACGACCTGTATAGAATCAAGAATGCATAGCCAAACATGTGATGCATGAGTCATTTGAGCTGACAGATGCATCAAAGCAAGAACTGATACGTAAGTGTAAAATGTGCTTCTGTGTGTTAAGTGTTTCACTTAGTCATGCGGATCCGTTGATCCGTCGGCTCAAAAAAAAGTGAGTCGGCTCTCACATACAGAAACCACCATACAGAAACATTGTGCCGCTCACGTGATTTCTATATCTCTAGATCGCGTAAGAGAAGCTGTTGGTCTAGCCTTTGAGAATCTAGTATAGCAAAACTTTAACGTACATAGTAGACTTTTAATATCCCTATCTACATTCAAACATCGTGTTTCAGTTCTAACATTTATTTGAATTTTTAGGAAACTCAGAGAAACGTTTGCCCTTAGCAAGCACAATAACAATGATTAAATGTTCCACTTTTGTTTTTATAGTCAAAGATTCGGAAACCAAAAAGTTATATTTAAAATGTAAATTGTTTGTCCATCAAACAAGACAAATCTTTAAAAAATATTCTTATACTACGACAGTAAAGTTTTTAGCAACGGTATAGTTCGTAAGACTAATTCCAAAGTACGATTAATAAATGGAAATAATATCATCTTTGATTCATCCATAAACTCTCATTATTGTGAAGGTTCAGGTCCAGTTTTACGATAACTCGTTTGATGTGGAAAACTGTTACAAATATGCCTTAAATATATTGACTGTTTGAATATGTTACGAGAACAGTGTGGTCCAGTGGTTGCGTGCTGGCTTTTTGATCAGACTCCTGCTCGTGGATAACTTGCAATGTTTTGTTTTAAGTAATTATGTTATTTGATTTAATTAAGACGCTAAGGACCTACGTTGTCGAGAGCCTATTATCTACAATAAATTTAAAAAAATGAATATGTCAATGTAGAGTAATTGATAACTCATTCAGCCGCAATAGTAGAAAAATTCAGGTTTAAGTCCCGACAGTGACAGTACTTGAAAATATTTTTTTCCAATATTCTAGTGTTAGAAGGGTTTTTAACAAGAGTAGCAAAAGTAAGTGTAGAGTAATTAATGACGCATTCCGTCGTAATAGTGGGAAGATTCGGGTTTGAATCCCGACGGTGACAGTAGAAATGTTTTTTTTAATATTGCATTGTAACAATGGATGCTTCTTAACAATGGTATCAAAACTGTAGCTATCCTATTATGATTATAATACATTTTAAGTCAGGTGTTGCTTTTCGCAAATCGTTTAAACTTTAATATTTACGTAGAGATGACACGGTTTTACGTAATAGTCAAAATAATTAAGCATTCTTTCTATTTTACGTTTAAATTAAGGGGGTATTCTCATGTGAACGCATAAATTTTACCTCTTTTTAGGGAATTTTTTTTAGACGACAATAACATTCAATCATTTTAATTTTTTTATATGTTTTTATTTGTATCTTACACTGTATAAAAAATTTTTTTTCTCTTATTTTACATTTTATATATATATATATTTTTTTAAATTAAATTAGACACTAAAAAAAAGCAGCACTGGTCATGGTAATAGCGGCTGTTCATGTTGTGTGAAATAAAAAAATCGAATGGATCATTGTTCAGTAGGTATGTCGCTATCGGCCCTACCAAAATTAATCAATTTCATTGGAAAAAAAATGGCGGACTGTAGAAAAAAAGTTTGTGTTTTTTGTTAATTTTTTTGTTAAAAATCGTTTAAAAAAATAAGAAAATATTTTCGAAAATAAGCAATTTTGGTACGGCCGATAACCATTAATGAGTAGAAGAACATATATAAATTTCAAAGCAATCGGTTGAATACTTTTTTTTTAGGACCATGAAAATAATGTTTCCAGAAAAATGCGTTTAAAGTTTCAAGAGCCGGCAAGTCGCTTACGGCGCGTCGGCAACTATGAGTTGTAATTTATTTAAAACTAGGAATTTCGGTCTCTATTTTTCACAGCATATTTTCGATAGGTTTTACTATTGAAATATGAAAAAAAAAATCGATTTTTCGAAGTGGTCACATGAGAATACCCCCTTAAGTGGCAGTCAGAACCGGAAATTACTAGTGCTGCCGTCGGTACAAGAGAGAAAAAAGTAAAACACGAATGTCTAATGTGCGTAATGCGGGATTCTGTCTAAAAGTATGTAATTCATTAGTGACAATTAAATAAACTAATTATTAAAGTGATTAAAGTGTTTATGTGTCCATCCCAGTGATGGATTTACGCCTAGAGGCCCAAGCCTAGGGCGGCATGATTTTAGGGGCGACAAAATTTTAGAGACGACGAAGTTTCAAAAGTAAACAATGTTACGACAGTTGAAATTTAAAAATCCGTTGTCCAAATTTACGGTTCTCTGGCTTCATTAGATGTTTATTTGCATCATTACTTTCACATAGAGCAAAAAGGGCGCCATATCCTAAATCCGCCACTGGTCTGTCCTGATACCGCAATAATATACGTAAAAAAAATCTTCAAATGTGTATACTATAAAAAATCGACATTATCCACTTGGCTTTGTAGCTGGAGATATGCTCGGTTGTAATGGTATCACTGAAATATTCGCATCTAAACTGCACCCTACTTTACCGGCCAACCTATGTAAGATATTTAGGTGAATGATATATATTATGTGCCCTTTAAGATGGCATAAAGCCCGGATACGCGACCTGCGTCGTCCGTGAATACATCACGCGAGGATCACCACAATATGTCTTTCTTACCCCCTGCTTTACCGACCCCGGTTTACCCTGTAGTCGGTCAATGCGAATTATACACTGTGCCTTTACGCTTTATATAGAAAGCATTGTGGGAAACCCAAGTCTGGATCATATCATATATGTGTAATCTTCCTATTGTGAAATAATCCTATTTCTTTCAAACTTTTCAGTTTTCAGCAATACGCAAATGTTTCAAACGGAAGGTTTGATCCTGGAAAGAAGAATCTTATTTTAAATGACAAAAATAATAATAATTCTGAAAATCCTGCCGACAATATTAATGTATTTGCTAATTGAGGCAGTGTGACGTTATTACGTGAACTTAAGTTTGTTTTTGGACAATATAAAAAAATACCCCTTAATGCACCCCTTAAAATAATATTTTTGACAGTTAAAACATTGGCATCATTCTTCAGTATTTCGTATACGCAAACTAGTGTTGTTATAAAATTTGTAAGTCCAATCCTGTCGGGTCGATTATTTAGTAAAATTTCAACCTCTAAAAACCACTCTTAAAATGCTCATTTTAAATAGGCTTCGTGCGGTGGTAGGTTCCAGTATGTGTACCAAATTTTGTTTAAATCAATTAAGTCTTTATGTCATAACAGACGTCATTCGCACCATTACTATTTTTCCATATACCATACTTCCCATATTTTGCTAAGTTTTCAAATTTTAAGTTAATTAATAGCAATGGAATGAAGGGATATCGGAAGGAAACTATGAGAGTATAGAAGTTTGTCAAGGATTCGGCCATAGCCTCAAATAAGGAATCATCTCGATATTTATCTGGAATTAATTGAGGGAAACTTTGGAAAACCTCACCAAGATGGTCGGTACAAGAATTACTGTTTCTCGGCGAAAAGCAGTAGGAAAAAGTCCTAGCCACATCTTCTCCTGCCGGGATTCGATTCCAGTACCTTCCGAATGCGAGTCTAGTGCTCTCACCACTACTCTACACCGCTCGTTCGATATCGAAAGAGCGAAATTTTACCACATATCTCAATCATAAAATGGATGCAAGCTAATCTGAAGTTTTCAAAACGTAAAGATCTATTAAAATGTCGAAAAAAAGTATTTTTCTATAATAGTGGAGATCAAAAGTAAAAAAAAAATTGAAAAACATGCACGATCTATTGCATGAATCGTTTTATGTTAAACAAAATGTTTCTATAAAAAATGCACTTTAAAAGTTTCACTTCTTAAGCACGGATAATACGACACAGTAGGTAGTGAAAAATGTAGCCATGAAAATCTCATTCACATTCCAGACATATGTGACTGCCGACAAGAATATTTTAAATTTATTTTTATGAAAGATTTGTAAAGTTCTAGGCGTACGTATTTTGTCTTCATAGAAATGTCATCAGTATGCTTATATGTACATCTCTGTTTGTATACGACGTTACGATAAAAGCTTCGCCGTCAGTTTATATCAGTTTTATTATTTTGATTTTAACAATTTCAAAAACTAATTTTAAACATTTTAACATAGATCATAATATAACAAATAATTCAGAGGATAATTGTTGGAGCGGGTAAATTAGTTAATATTTTTTGTTCAACGCGTCGTTTCTCAATTATTTACTGCTTCCTCAGGCGCTCTATAAACAATAATATAAACATATAGAGCGCCTGAGGAAGCCATAAATAATTGGGAAACGTCGCATTGAACAAAAAATATAAAAAAAAAATATTAACTAATTTACCCGCCCCAACAATTATCCTCTGAATTATTTGTTATATTTAAGAACAAGGAGCTGATCTTTTCGTAAAAACAGATCATAATTTTATGTTTGATGATGCAAGTCTTTTAAACAAAGAAAGACATTGGATAAAACGCAGTATAAGTGAAATTATAAATGATACAATTAATCTCAGACCAGATACTCATGGTTTGGAGTGATTTTTATACAAACATTATCTCCAAATTTAAAATATCATAGCTTCTACAATATAAAAGAGGAAAAACCGGGCCTGTAAAGCCAATTTTGTTAAAATTTAAACAGCACACTTTACTCTTCATGAAAGGGTCAAATTTCAATTTTGAAACGATTCTAAGATTTTTTTCGGTAGTTTTGAGTTCAAAAACATTTTTCCACTCTTCAAAAACACTCTTAAAATGGTTCTATTGGGCCCATTTTGAACAGACTTCGTGCGGTGATGGATTAGAATATGTGTACCAAATTTCATTAAAATCAATTTAGTTTTTCGAAAGTTATGTCGCAAGGAAGATTTGATCACATCCCTAAGGTAGATGATCAATTCACGGGAGATCATCTTCCGTGAATTGATCATCTACCTTAGGGATTTGATCAAATCTCCGTTCTTATCATCTCCCTGTGACATATATATTTAATTTAAAAAAATGGGACCAAATCATTCACAAGATTATGAAATTTTGTTCTGATCCCTAAGTCCTGCACCATCAAATACACCCCGACAACTAACTATGTCTAAAGCTCTTTTGAGAAGGGATATAAGCGGTTTTGTATTTTGGCCAGAAATATGAAGAGATGAGCGTGCCGTGCAAGCATTACAATACGTTAACGTTCATTGATATGAGACACGGCATCTATTGTTTTGACGATGCTGTTCTGTTTCTTGCGCTTCAACGTACACAAAGTAAGTTTAACCAGGTTTATGACCATATCTCGTATCATAATATCATAGAATACACATTCATATAACTGTAACGACGTCATCAGTACGTGCTGCAACGAAGTGTGACCCTGGAACTATTCTATTTCTGAATTAATAGAATAGAATAAAAAAGATTGGTTAGAGTGACAAAGGTGTACAACTAATTAGTGTATTTGCCATATGGCAACATACACTATTGGCGTCGGTTGGATGGCGGGACGCAATATTTTTCGAAGGAGTTAATTCATTTTAACTAAATTTGGCACACATGTTGGAATCCATCACCGCACGAAGCCTATTGAAAATGGGTCCGATCGGATCATTTTAAGGGTAGTTTTTAGGGGCTGAAAAAAGTTGTTGGGCCCAAAAATACCTAAAAAATTCTCAGAATCGTTTCAAAATTGAAATTTGACCCTTTAATAGCAATTAAAAAGTGCTCCTAAAATTTTAATAAAATCGGCCCGACAGGACCGGATTTACAAATTTTATGAAAACACTAGTTTGCAGATAGTGAGTTATTTAATAAAGGTGTTTTTAATTTTGGTGTAGACGTTCGATCGACAATAATAATGTAGTTAAGAAAAAAATGTTCGTTTAAAGGGTGTATTAAGGAGTAAAATTTTTTATTTTGCCCAAAAATCAACTCCAGTTCGCATAATAAAGCCACACTGCATGTATTAGCAAATCCACTATATTGTCGGCAGGGTTTTGGCACTGCGACACGGGTTTTTTTTTCATACCATACCGAAAGTATGTACTTTCTGCTTCGATTTTAAAGCAGAAGGTCTAACATTTTCTATGAATTTTTATCAAAATTTAGCACGAAAAGCGTTTCTATTTCTATGTAGATCAATCATTTGTTTTTGTGTAGGAGCAGTCTAATTTTCAACACGATATTAGACTGCTCCTGCCTGTATATGAACTGTAATTAATGATCATAATCTAAGGTCAGTGTCAAATAGATTTTTTTGGCAATGCTTTCTGCAACCCAGTATAAGTTTTGTTTAAATCTGAGACATGTAATAGTTTCATATTTGGTGTACTGCAGAATTCTGAGATAAAGAAGAATGCATGATCATATTGCAGGGATGTTGGCTTTGTACCACAATTTAATATTCTTCAACCAATCCCTTGCGGGCTTTATAGTATATTTTGCCAAAGAAATTGTAAACTGACAGGGTCGACACTTGAACTTATACTTGCAACTTATGAAAAATTGAGTTAAACTTTAGAAAACATCCAACGCAAAAAAGCAAACCTTTAAAAGTAAGAAATAATTTATTTCTACTATATCTGGTCCTGTACACAGACTTATTTCTTCATTTGGAGGAAATATTTAATGCATCAGAGACAACTGAGATGCTGGTATCTTTATCATTTAATTTTTGCGTAGGATTTTTTTTCAGTTTTTAATATAGGTACACTAAATATTTGAGCTCAAACTCTAGGCTTCTAACTGCAATGATAGTGGCCAAAAGCTGAAGATCTTGGAAACAGCTGAACCGATTTCCATCAAACATGGCAAAGAATCATCTGGTAAATGCCAGTTTTCAAAATAAATTATTAGAGCCAACTCGTAAATACCAGCTTTCAAATAAAAATTAAAAACTGTATTATATTCAATCATTCATTTTGGAGCTACGATATCACAGACAGACAGACGAGGAGAAAAAAAACTGTTGATTTGTGCTTAATATCGAAGTTTATAGCTGTTATAGTAGCCAAGATCTCTACACAAACATGAGAGTTCAAGATCTTGGAAAACAGCTGTCAAACATGAAACCATCTGGCAATTCATACCAGCATTCAAACAAAAAAAAAAACAAAAAACGCACTGAAATCGGTTCACCTTTTTTGAAGGTACACCCCTTTTTTTGCATCGGGGGTTAAAAATATGTTGAAACATATGACGGATTATAATCTCAATATACAAATGTCCTCACACAAACTTTGATTTTTTAGGGTTCCGTAATCCGTACTCAAAAAGAAATAAATTCCTTTCTTTACGGAGCATCAAATTCGTTTTTCTGGAGTCTTCATAAAAAATAACTCGGAGTCAAAAAATGTTGTCTGGAATCTTTGCATCATAAAACAAAATTAATGCAAAAAAAATGAAAAATAATAACGGTACTTAAAAAAAAACCCGGGTCGCAGTGCCAAAACCCTGCCGACAATATAGTGTATTTACTAATATAGGTAGTGTGGCTTTATTATGCGAACTTAAGTTGGTTTTTTGGGCAAAATAAAAAATTTGACTCCTTAATACACCCCTTAGAAGAACATTTTTTTCTCAGTTGCAATATTATTATCAATCGAACCTCTAAACTAAATTATATACACCTTTCAGCAAATAATTCACTATCTGCAAACTAGTGTTTTCATAAAATTTGTAAATCCGGTCCTGTCGGGCCGATTTTATTAAAATTTTAGGAGCACTTTTTACTTGCTATTAAAGGGTTAAATTTCAATTTTGAAACGATTCTGAGAATTTTTTAGGTATTTTTGGGCCCAAAAACTTTTTTCAACCCCTAAAAACTACCCTTAAAATGGTTCGATTGAGCCCATTTTAAATAGGGTTCTTGCGGTAGTGGATTCCAACATGTGGGCAAAATTTCGTAAAAATCAATTAACTCTTTCGAAAGTTATAGCGCACACACACACACACACATATATATATATATATATATATATATATATATATATACATATATATATAAACATTTTTAAAAATGGTGCCAAAGTGTTTAGAAGGTTATGAAACGTCGAGAAATTTTAGTCCGATCCCTAGGTCCCGCCATCCGACCAACGCCAATAGTGTATGTTGCCTATGGCAAATACACTAATAAATAGTAATGAATAAAATTATACTTTGGTTTTGATATATACGGTAGACAATCATATTTTACAAGGAAGTTCGCTCAATGATAAATAGAACTAGGAACGAGAAAGACTATTTATAAAAGTTGACAATGGAGTCTTGCGAATAAAATCGTTCGTAAAATAAATTAGAGATTTGTGTACTATGGACGAAAAACTAGAAAGGGTTTTTTGTAGACAAATAATTTCAGTATGGTAAGTTTCATATTATTTAAAATAGCCAAGTTGATCAATATAATCAAAGTTCTTTTTTTTTGAGCGGAGTGCAGTGGAAATCTGAGCAATCCCGGAAGTGAGTGAAAATCACTTCCGAGAACTGGACCATCAAAGGAACTGACTGACTTTTCAATAACTTCGCTAAAGAACTAAAATGAAGAATGATGCAATCATAATTATTTCTAATTTGGATAAAAATGGAGAATTAATCATCAAATGATTTAATTGATTAAATCGTCATTTACTCCAAATTTACTGAAAACACAACTAGGTAAAAACGTCAATATTCAATACTCAGCTAAAAATAGAGGACTAGGTCGTTAAATGAATTGATTGATTAAATCATCATTTACCCCAACTTGACTAAAAACCGAAAGTTGAGTCATTAAATTCATTTTCCCCAGTTTCACTAAAAACGAGAACTGGGTTAAATGATTTGATTGAGAAATCGTCATTTATCTCAGCTTGACTAAAAAGGAACAGCTAGTTCGTTAAATGAGTTGATTAATCAATATTTACCCCAACTTGGAGAAAATCGGGAGTTGGGTCGTAAAATGATTTGATTGATTAAATGATCTTTATCCAAAACTTGGCTAAAAATAGAAGACTAATAGTTTGTTAAAATGATTTTATTGATTAAACCGTCATTATTCCCAACTTAGCTAAAAATAGAAAACTGGATTCGTTGATCTAAATTACTAAAAATCTTACAATTAGATTGACTACAGTTTAGTGATGAACGTTGATTCAACAAACTAATAAAATTAATTGTTAATCGTTTGTCAACGAATCAACCGTTTCTGTATTTAGAATTATCTAGTAGTTGATTAAACTACTTCATCTATCATTAACAAAATGCAAAATACCATCGAGAATAGATCTACTATCTATGACTTCAACGAACGAAACCAAAACGACACCATGCACAAACCACAGCAATCGTCATTAATGCAATTTTATTTGGTTCAATCCGGACAGATGTCGAACACAGGAAGAAAAAAATGACAAATCACTAGAAGCTTGATGTGTTCGTTATTTAAAACCAACAAAATACAAACAGTTTTTCGTAATGGTCCTGCCTACAGTCTTCTTCGTAGTCATTGTAAACTAACTGAGAAAATCAATTGGTATCTTCAACTAACTGACGTGGTACAGTTAACGGTTTGGTTTCGTTGACGCTAAAATCTGTCGTTGATTAAACTACTTCATCTATCATTAACAAAATGCAAAGAACATCTTCAACCATCGGGAATACATCTACTATCTATGACTTCAACGAACGAAACCAAAACGACACCTTGCACAAACCACAGCAATAGTTGTTAATGCAATTTTATCTGGTTCAATCCGGACAGATGTCGAACACAGGAAGAAAAAAACCCGGGTCGCAGTGCCAAAACCCTGCCGACAATATAGTGTATTTGCTTATACAGGCAGTGTGGCTTTATTATGCAAACTTAAGTTGGTTTTTGGGCAAAATAAAAAATTTGACTCCTTAATGCACCCCTTAAAATAACATTTTTTTTCTTAACTGCAATATTATTATCAATCTAACGTCTACACCGAATAAAATACCCCCTTGAATAAATAAGTCACTTTCTACAAATTAGTGTTTTCAAAAAATTGTAAGTCCGGTCCTGTTGGGCCGATTTTATTAAAATTTTAGGGACACTTTTTAATTGCTACTAACGGGTTAAATGTCAATTTTGAAACGATTCTGAGAATTTTTTCGGTATTTTGGGGCCCAAAAACATTTTTCAACCCCTAAAAACTTCCCTTAAAATGACCCGATTACGCCCATTTTAAATAGGCTTCTGGCGATGATGGATTTCAATACGTGGACCAAATTTCGTTAAAATCAATGAAGTCTTTCTAAAGTTATTGCCCGTGCATATATATATATATTATATATATATATATACCTATATTTAAACATTTTCAAAAATGATGCCAAAGTGTTTAGGAGGTTATGAAACGTCCAGAAATTTTGGTCCGACCCCTAGGTCCCGCCATCCGACCGACGCCAATAGTGTATGTTGCCATATGGCAAATACACTAAAAATGACAAATCACTAGCAGCCTGATGTGTTCGTTATTTAGAACCAACAAAATACAAGCAGTTTTTTGCAACGGTCCTGCCTTCTTCGTAATTAATGTAAACTAGTTGAGGAAATCAACTGGTTTCTTCAACTAGTTGACGTGGTACAGTTAACGGTTTGGTTTCGTTGATGCTAAAATCTTCAATGACCCACCACTAGAAAACACAATACATTTTATGTTGCCTATCTATGATACATTCAAGAGTCGTTAGGGTTTCATATAGACACATACGGGTCACCGTATGTCACCAGAACCTGAACACAATTTCTATATTCTGTCGAGAACACCAAGTTTACTACACTAAGTTTAGTTCGTGTTGTACCTAGACGCATGAGTACCTCTATCCAAACAGTGGTACTAAAGGTTCAGCCATTGCACGAAGAAAACACCCAAATTTAGATCCTGAATATTGCCACGAAGTCAATCGAATCGAGTTCGATGAAAGCTTGCCATTTTCTTTCTTCACTTGTTTAAAATAAGTGAAGGTGAACAAAGAGTCTACAGTTACAAACTGGACCTACGTTTGCTCAGAGCTTGGTTTAAGGAGACGATTCACTCAGATTTCATAACATTCGCTCGGCCAAATTGTGGTCGCAATTATTAAACATTAAGTTTCACAAAATTTGGCTTGCAGGTTAAAAATGTAAAAAAATACATTTTTTGTCCTACAAATTGAGGTTTCAAATTGTAAGACTAACATTTTATCGCATGGTGTAAATTTATTGAAAAATTGGAAGGAAACTCGGTGGCTCAGGATCAATAAAAAAGCAATACTGATGTTAAAATTGCATTTATGGCTAACGTTTCGGTGAAATTTTCACCATCCTCAGAGCAACAATACGGTTAAAATTTCAGTATATTGTTAATTGATAATAAATATAGGCACATCATGAAATTTAATTTTGTGGAAAAATAAAAATAGTCAAATATAAAATTAATTTTACCTTCTTCTTTATCATCATAAAGTTCCTTATCCTTTACAGGATGTTGGACCCTTCTTCTTAAGACGCGAAATAAAAAAAAAATAAAAATAAAAATAAAAAAAAATTGTAAATTTATTGTTACAATTTGCTTTGTTATGAGAAAGATTAAATGTTAAGATATGGGGCTGTAGAGTAACTGATAACTCATTCCGCTGCGAAAGTGGAAAGTTTCGGGTTCAAGTCCCGATGGTAACAGTTTATTTTTTTCTAATGTAGCATTGTGACAATAGGTGTTTCTTAACAATTAGAGGTACCCATTTTTACGTGTTTTCTTTACAAATGTGTGTTAAAAATACTGAGAAATTTGGTCAGAGTTTAACGGTTTTTTTTTGCAAATTTACATTTTCCTGTATATAAATTTGTGATGCTATTTTTGTAATCAAAAGTTTGAAATCTAATAATTATTTTTTTTGTGTATACGTACATTTTAAACGTTAATATAAACTTCGTAAGAAGCATAGCTTCCGCCGTGTGTCCACGAACTGACGCACCTCTTTTTTTCATTCATATTTTACATTTTAATATTTTTCTTTTCAAGCTAATTAATGGAAAAAATAATTTCAGTACCTATTCATTTCAAGTTTTTAGAAAAATCATAAAACTTCAATAAAGTTTTTTCGTTACTCGAATTAATAGATTCTCGACAGGAGATAGGAACCATATGTCCTATCTACTTCCTTCGGGATTCGAACTCGGTACCTCGTGAATGCAAGGTTCACCAGTTGGCTATCGCTAAGTTGAATTCTATTATTATATTACTATTCAGTTTCTACACCTTAAGATAATTATAAGTTTGAGAAACTCTGTCGCTCAGGAATATCTCGAACGTGTGTGTATATAGAATAACGTTGCTTTTAGACTCTATAGTTCAACAACGCCATGACCTTATTTGACATCCTATATTACAATTTTCCAGTCGGTATATATTATTTCTCAAAGATGTTTTTTGTCGGTATGTAATATCTCCCTTAAGGGGGTATTCTTATGTGAACGCATAAATTTTACCTCTTTTTAGGGAATTTTTTTTTAGACGACAATAACATTCAATCATTTTAATTTTTTTATATATTTTTGTTTTGATCTTAAACTGTATAAAAAAAATTTTTTTTCTCTTATTTTACATTTTTTATATATATATATTTTTTTAAATTAGATTAGACACTAAAAAAAAAGCAGGTCACTGGTCATGGTAATAGCGGCTGTTCATGTTGTTTGAAATAAAAAAATCGAATGGATCATTGTTCAATAGGGATGTCGCTATCGTCCCTACTAAAATTAATCAATTTCATAAAAAAAAAAATGGCGGACTGTAGAAAAAAGTTTATGTTTTTTGTTAATTTTTTTGTTAAAAATCGTTTAAAAAAAATAAGAAAATATTTTCGAAAATAAGCAATTTTAGTACGGACGATAATCATTAATGAGTAGAAGAACATATATAAATTTCAAAGCAATCGGTTGAATACTTTTTTTTTTAGGACCATGACAGTTTTAGAAAATAATATTTCCAGAAAAATGCGTTTAAAGTTTCACTAGGCCACTATATGAGTTGTATTTTATTTAAAACTAGGAATTTCGGTCTCTATTTTTCACAGTATAATATTTTCGATAGGTTTTACTATTGAAATATGAAAAAAAAAATCGATTTTTCGAAGTGGTCACATAAGAATACCCCCTTAATACAGTATCAAAATTAATGTTTTATACGCCATTTTGGAGATTATTTTTCTCTCTAATGACGAAAAATAAGTTAATATCTAAAAATTAATCCTTCCATTAAAAAATTACAGTTTAAAAATTTTAATAATCTCATTACAAAAAATAACATTAAGAAAAATCTGTTTATTAGTGTGTCATATGTGGCACATACACTATTGGCGTCGATCGGATGGCGGAACCTAGGGGTCGGACCAAAATGTGTTATCCAGAAGAAGCAGGAGTAAGCAGACGCTGTCGATCACATCTGCTTTCTTAATCAAAATTACGGCTTACATGCGATTAGTTATTTTTAGGTAAACGTTGTTTTGATTTTAATAAAGTATACTTTAAAATGCTCAATGTTTTGTTCTTTCTTTAAAAAGTAACAAAAAACCTCAAAAAACTGTTTTTTTCCTCAAAGTAATCCATAAAAAGCGGTTCTCAAATTTATAATCGGTTGACATAACTAGAACTAACCACCTTTTCTCCAAGCAGGTCAGCGAAGTATTAGGAGTCCAGATCAAAGCAGGAGAGAAAAACTTACAAAAGGTTAGTATAATGGAGAATATAGGTCGATGGTTAACTGACAAGGTTTTATATAAGCAAAGATGATATGTAGGACGAATATAGGAACTCTGTGTGTGTGTGTGTGTTTGGTGAATAAGTTCCAGGCATGTCTTCAGCAGACGCACGTCCTCAAGCAGGCTCGTTCCGTTCTTGTCCTCCCGCTTGTGTTACGTAACGTACGTGTCTAGGCCAGCCCTCTGCTCCACACTATATTCCAACTATATTATATACCATTTTTCATAAAGTAGCCTGCAGCGTTTTTAAAGGAAATCTACAGTCACAATGTAAAATGGTAGATGTCTTATTTTTGATAAAACAAAATTAGAAAATAGTATACTTTGTCAGGGTCAAGGGTTAATGGGGTTTTAGTTCTGGACCTCCAAATGTCAAGGACCCACAAAAATTGATACATCATAAATTTTTTATACTTTTTTGGGTGAATTTATGAAAGTTTTGGGTTGAATTTTAACACTTTCTGGTGTGAGTTTTGTCCATTTTTTGGGTAAAGTTTGGCAATTTTTTGAGATAATTGTAACACATTCTTTGGGTAAAGTTTGGCAATTTTTGAGTGCATTGTAACACATTCTTTAGTGAAATTTGACAATTTATTGGGTGAATTTTGATACTTTTTCGTGTAAATTTGACAATTTTTTGGGTGAATTTGAAGATTTTCGGGTGAATTTAGACAATTTTTGAGAAAATTTTTACAATTTTTTGAGCGATTTTTAACATATTTGTGGATGAAATTTGACAATTTTTTGTGTGAAATTTGGTAAGTAATTGTGTTGAGTAAATTTTGACATATTCATTGGTGAAATTTGGCGAACTTTGATATTTTTTCGAGTCAATTTTGACAATTCTTCACGAATTTATAGTATTGGTTAGATTTGTTTTTGATTCTAAATCTAACCAAAAATGGGGTCTTCTTGGACTTCAATGAGCCCTAGGTCCCGAAAAATCTAGATCTGCTTCTGAACAGGGCCAGCGCACATAATTTGCTAATTTTTGTATCGAAAACACGTAAACACGTATCGCAAGATGACGATTATTTAACTACTCGAAATATCTCACGATCGCGCGATTAGCTAACAGCCTGCGAGTACTTTATCGCAGTTTTATGTTTAAACGCTTGAATTGCTTTTTTTATGGCAAAACTATTAAGCTTTCGTCCTTCGTTGTTCATTTTTAGGGGTCCGTTCCCAAAGGGCTTAAAAACGGTCCCCTACTTTTTTCATTTCTCCCTTACCTATCAAAAATTTGTAGTTTTCGATTTGGAGTTGACTTTTGCCGAAGAATTAGTTATTTATTTATTTTTCTAGCGAACATTTAGAATGGAATCAGACAGTTGAATAAAATAATAAACATGAATAAAAAAATTATAATGAGCCTTATAAGCTCACATAAGAAATTTAATTTCTTTAGTTTTTAATATTAGGTATTCCCAAGTTTATTTTTTTTATGTGAATCTAATTAATAATATTGACGCGTACTTAGCAACACACTATAAACTTCTGTCCTTGTCAGTTTTATGTAATTTAGGAGACAAACTAACTTCCCCTTTATTTGCCAGTTCTACTTCCCCTCGATTTCTTACTTTTTCAAATAGATACGTCGCTAAAAAAGCTAAGCTTCAAAAACCTAAAGAATCAACATAAACCTTTTTGTTTTGTGGTCAAAAATATTACACGATCAGCTTTCAGTCTGTTAACGTTGTCTCTTAAAAATTTTATAATAATAATATGTATAACTAAGCATTTTAATTGTTGGTTGTAACAAAATTTGTCAATTCCTCTTTACAATAAGTAAGCAGCTAATAGGCCATTGTAGCCTAGAGTTAGACCGCAGCAATACTTCAAAGAGGAAGATTTATTATCCAGAAGATTTTAATTATTTGGCAACTATACATACTGTTCCGAAAATCGAGGACTTAATTTTACAAATATTTAAATCGTAAACCTAATGTAAATTTCCCGGAACTATCTAATCTACTGTAATAATATACCAAACACCAATTATTATGAAGACCAAAAAAAAAAACATTACAAAAACTGAACTAATATTTAGTCTATAAAACTAGAAACTATGAAATTTTATTTCAAAAATATAATAGCATATTTTTTAATATAAACTTTTTTAATAGGTGCAGGTAAACGTGAAAATAAATTTTACGCATTTTAGTTCGAAAATGTTTAGTTCAGTTTTAAATTATGTTTGTTTAATATGCGATCTAGATATAAACTGTTTATTTTAAAATTTTATTGCAGTTCATGTTTAAATTTCAACCGTTAACCAGATGTAAATTTCATATGCATCTGTTTACTTATTTCACAAAAATACATATTTCAAATCATAAAAGAGTTCAATTCTCGAACGCCAATTATTTTAATCAAACATGGAATATTCTGTTCTCTTCGGATATTAAAAAACGAAGCGTCATTTGTGGTTTGCATGGTTCATAAAATTTGTCTAACTACTTATTTTCATGGAAACGTTACTCGAACGTTCTGCCTTACTAAACACAGCAAAAATATTTTATTCATATACCAGGTGTTAAAAAAAAAAATAGTCCGATAAACAATAATGGTACAGCATGCAAACGTCGCTTTCGGGTTTTTGTCAATTAATCTTTGTGAATCTTCAAGGGTTCCGTACATCCAAAGAAAAAACGGAACCATTATATACGATTACTCTCCTGTCAGTCTGATTTTGATTACAGCTTGTTTATATAATTATTTGTGAATTCTGTTTCCTTATTTTTAATGAAAGCTTCTGCGAAGGACGTAATTAGTCCGATAAAACACATTTTTTCGTAAATAAAATAAAATGTTCCTTTTTAGGGTTTGGTAGCCAAATCGCCAAAAAATGTAACCCTTATAATTTCGTTATGTCCGTCCCTCTGTCTGTCCGTATGTTACAGCCTTAAAACTCCGTCATCTTTCCATCGATTCAGATGAAATTTAACAGACATTATCTTAATCAAAAAGTATACCAAATCCCGAAAATTAAAATCAATTCTTTATTTGTTTTAAACGATCGTTTCGGCTATTTGAGCCATCATCAATAAAACTTATATCTAATAAATATTAGTAGAGGTACACAATTGTTTCAAAAATGTTAAAATCGTAAGTCTTACAATAATATTGATTCGATATAAGTTTTATTGATAATGGCTCAAATAGCCGAAACGATCGTTTAAAACAAATAAAGAATTGATTTTAATTTTCGGGTTTTGGTCTACTTTTTGATTAAGATAATGGATTTCCCGAACTACTCCTGCAAAATCATAAACAAGACACACAATTGTATAATGAAATTACAAAATTATAATTTAGGGGTAGTGTTCCATACGTAGAACTAGGGAATTGTTTGTTACGCGTCAGGTTTAATAATACATTTTACTTAGTTACTTGCACTGGTTTTATTTCATTTTAAAATTGTGCTTGCTATGTTAAAAAACTGACCGAGCTGTGTAGAATAGTGGTGACAGCACTAGACCAGCATTCGGGAAGTATCGGGTTCGAATCCCGGCGGGGGCAGATGTGGCTGGGACTTTTTCCTACTGCCTCTCGCCGAGAAACGGTAATTCCTGTACCGGCCATCTTGATTGAGGTTTTCCATGGTTTCCCTCAATTAATTCCAGATAAATATCGAGATGGTTCCTTATTTGAGGCTATGGCCGATTACCTATCAAACTTCTAGTTAAAAAATTACCTACCTTATCCTAATTTCCTATAATTTCTTCATTCGCCCATTGCTATTACATAAGTTGAAGTTGTAAAAAAATGTAGAAAATAACGGGAAGTGGTAGATGAAAAAATAGTAATGGTGAGAATGGCGTCTGTTATGACATAAAGTCGAGAAATGGACGTTAAACGCATTATTATTATTATTATTATTATGTTAAAAAAACTGTAGGTATATATTGTAACAAAACTGTATGAAAGGTTTAACAAAATAATCTTTATTTTGTAGAGCCGAAAGAACAAGGTTCAAAATTTGATAATTTATTAAGGTACAGAAAATGCTTTATGTATATAATATAAACTGTCTATCTTTACACTTCTCTTAATTTTTCAACTGTCAAGTTTTTTTTCACTTTTTCATTTCCTCTCAGTACCTAGGCAACACTTTCAAACACTTACGTCCAAGAATGCGCGATCGAATTCGTTACACTGCCCTCCTCTTAGACCTGTCCTGTCCCAGGGCAGGCTATAAGCTCGGAAGACCAGAGAATTCGTCTATGACATTGTTAAAAAAAAATTTAGTCAGTCGTCCGTGATTGTAGTTCGGCCGATGCTTATTCTGGCCTCGCTCTCGTGTTCCGCAGTCACGACATCGCTTTCTTCGTAAGGCGCCAATCGATTGGAATGTACCACTCTCGGTTTCCCTCTTGGAAATTTCCGCACGCGATAGACGACATCGTTTATTCGTTTCATAATTCGATATGGTCCATCCCAATTCCGCTGTAGCTTCGGTGACAGACCACGACGTCTGCGCGGATCATACAACCAGACTAAAGCTTCTGGTTGAAACCCGCCTTCTTGCGCTTTCACGTCGTAGCGACTCTTCATCCGATCACTGGCCAGTTGACTGTTCTTACGGACTCGCTGGTGTATGTCGTTCAACTTCTCTTTCAGTTTCGCAGCGTACGTGTCTCCCGCGACTTCTTCTTCTGCCGGCGGACGTCCAAACTCTAAGTCGCACGGTAATCGCAGCTCACGCCCTAACATCACGCTGGCCGGTGTTTGGTCCGTGGTTTCATGAACTGATGCACGATAAGCCATCAGAAATAGGTGTAAGTACTGGTCCCAGTCCCGCTGGTGATCGGAAACAACTTTGGCCAAGTACTTTCCCATCGTCCGATTCATGCGTTCAACCATCCCGTCAGACTGCGGATGCAATGGCGTTGTTCGCGTCTTGCGAATACCCAATAAGCGGCACATGTCACCGAAGAGGGCGGATTCAAAATTACGGCCCTGATCTGAATGCAGTTCTAATGGCACGCCAAAACGACTGAAGAATTCCTTGACCAGCACCTCCGCGACAGTCGCAGCTTCTTGGTTCGGGAGTGCATACGCCTCCGCCCATTTGGTGAAGTAGTCCATCGCAACCAGGATGTATTTATTTCCGCCGTCGCTTTCGGGGAATGGTCCAGCCACGTCTATGGCTACCCTCTCCATCGGACTCCCCACGTTGTACTGTCTCATGGGTGCCTTCCTCTTTCCCAAGGGTCCATTACCAGCGGCACACAACCTGCATTTGCGGCACCATTCTTTGACGTCCTCTTTACAGTTGACCCAATAGAACCTCTCTCGAACTTTTGCCAGGGTCTTCTTAACGCCGAAGTGACCTCCTGAAGCCCCGTCGTGAAGGTGTCGCAGCACATCCGGCACTCGACTTTTCGGAATCACCAGCTGAGACCTCACGTTCGCGCCGTCCTCACTTTCCAGTATTCGCTTCAGGAGGCCGTCCTCCATCGTCAGAGAGTTCCACTGCGCCCAGTACGTCTTCAGTACCTTGTTAAACGAACTAACGACCTCCCAGACTGGTCTTTCCCCCTTTTGTTTCCACTCCAGCAACATCTTCAGTTCTGGATCCGCTTCTTGTTCCCGCCTAACCTCATTGGGCAACCAATCGTCGTTTACCAGAGTTGTTCGTGAAATACGGCAGGTTGTTACTTCTAGGCGAGAACAATGTCGACAGTTTTCTGGACACGGTCTTCTTGAGAGGGCATCAGCATTCCGGTGACTGGTGCCTGCCCGATGTTCGATGTCAAAGTCGTATCCCTGCAACCGTTCGATCCACCTGGCAACCTGTCCCTCGGGGTTGCGAAACTGTAGAAGCCACTTCAGCGCTGCATGGTCCGTCCTCAACAGAAACTTCCGCCCGTATAAATACTTGTGGAAGTGTTCAACTGACTTGACCACCGCCAGCAACTCTTTTCTAGTCACGCAATAATTTCTTTCAGCTTTTGACAGGACCTTGCTGAAATAGCCTATGACCTTTTCGTGTCCGTCCTGAATCTGGGACAGCACGCTACCAATAGCCAAGTTACTCGCGTCCGTGTCCAGTATGAACTTTTCGTCAGTACGCGGGTAACTCAATATCGGTGCTGACACCAGAGCGCATTTCAACTGTCGAAAAGCCTCCTCGCACTCTATGTTCCAGACGTATTCGCGGCTGTCTTCCGTCAGCCTTGTCAAGGGCTTCGCAATGTTTGCAAAGCCAGGGACGAAACGTCGGTAGTACGTGCATAGTCCAAGAAAGCTTCGAACTTGGTGCTTGTCTTTCGGTGTCGGCCACTCTCGCACTGCCTGAATCTTCTCTGGATCAGCTTCTACTCCTTTTCGAGATACGACATGTCCAAGATACTTCACTTTAGTCCGGAATATGTGGCACTTCTTCGGACTCAACTTCAGGTTGGCACCATGCAGTCTTTGAAACACCTCTTCTAAGTTCTTCAGATGTTCGTCAAACGTGCGACCGACCACGATCACGTCATCGAGGTACACCAGACAGGTCTTCCACGACAGTCCCCTCAAAATGGTCTCCATCAGGCGCTCGAAAGTGGCCGGTGCATTACACAGCCCGAAAGGCATAACAGTGAACTGCCACAGCCCCGAACCGATTGTGAACGCTGTCTTCTCGCGGTCTTGAGGATCCAGTTCGACCTGCCAATAGCCGCTCTTCAGGTCCAAGGTCGAGAACCACTGAGAACCCGACAGTGTATCCAACGTGTCATCGATACGGGGAAGGGGGTAGCTGTCTTTCTTGGTCACGTCGTTGAGACGTCGATAGTCCACACAGAATCGTGTTGAACCATCCTTCTTGCTGACCAGAACGACCGGTGATGCCCATGGACTGCTTGAAGGCTCGATGACTCCCTGCTTCTCCATGTCCGTGACGATCTTCTCAGCTTCATCCCTTCTCGCCAAGGGAAGGCGTCTCGGCCGTTGTCGTACCGGCCTGGCATCTCCCGTATCGATCTTGTGACGGACCACATCAGTTCGCCCTTGTTGCTCGTCGTCCAGTGCAAAAACGTTTGAATAGCGATGGACTAGCATCCGCACCTCTTTTAACTGAGCTTCGTCAAGGTCCTCACATGAGCCGATAACCATAGTCGCCAATTTCTCGATATTTCTTCCAATGGTTGGTCTTTGTACATCCTCGACACACCTCGAAATTCGAGAGACTTGCACACATTGTCCTAGCAGAGTGTTCTTTTTTAAGGTCACCGGCTCAATGTTAACATTCATAATTCTCACCGGTACCGTCTCTCCGACTCTGACTAGTGTCTTTCCCACCAGCACGCCGCCATGAACCTTTTTGTCGCAAACGGGTTCAATCACTCGCGTGCATCCCGTCGGGAGAGATCGATCCAAACCGGCCCGTATCATCACCTCGCTTCGTCCCGGCAAAGTCACATCTTCCTTGAGCCAGACTCTGGCCACCGAGTCCTCCACAGGGTGCAAGAGAATCTCTTCGTCGCCAACTCTCAAGACACCCTCCTTTAGGTCTAGAGCAAAACCAAATTTTCGCAGGAGATCCATTCCTAGGATGAAATCGTCGGAGATGTCAGCCACCAGTACCTCATGGTCTAGCTTCTTGTTTCCGATGGCAATCGTCATCGTCGCTGATCCATACGTTAAAATTCTGTCACCCGTCGCTGTCTTGAGTAGAACTGTCGCTGGTAATAGCTTCGCAGATTTACGTACAACACCAGGACGTACAATCGATTTCATCGCACCCGTATCGACTAGTAATGGGATGGTCTGGCCAGCGACATTTCCATCGACAAATATGCTGGATGCGCGGTCCTGAGGTGACATGGCGTAGATGGTGAACTCCGGAGCATTCTTTCCCCAGGTCGACGCTCGCTCCTTCTCGTCAACCTTTTTTAGTTTTCCTGCTTATTGATTTTAGGGCAGTTGCGTTGTATGTGCCCTCGGTCGCCACAGTTCCAACAACGGGGTGCCCGAACTTCTTGGGGATTGCTCTTGTAGCCAGTCTTCCCAAGAATCCTCCGAATTAACTCTTCAAGCTGATCTTCGACGCTCTCGGTTACTCCCGTCACCGTTCGGATACGCTCGTGCCCCCGCGATGCCTGCTTTGCGGCTTCGAACTCCATGGCATGGGCAAGCGCGTCATCTATTGTTTTTGGACGCGCCAGCCTCAAGCCCTGCTGCGTCTCGCTGTCTCTCAAGCCGTCAATAAATGTCTGCACTGCCAATTGCTCCAGGAACGACTCGGGCGCCGTTGGATACGCTAACCGTATCAAGCGCGCAACGTCAGCTTGAAACTGCTGAAGCGTCTCTTCGATCTTCTGATTACGATTCCTCAGTTGTGCGTGGTATACTTGTTGTAGATGTGCGTCACCGTACCTTAACTCCAGACGGGAAACCAACAGCTGATAATCGTTTTTCTGGCTTGCTGGGATTGCCTGCAGAATATTCAGGGCGTCCCCACGCAAGGCTACCACTAGCGAGATGACTTTTTCTTCGTCCGACCACCCGTTAGCTCTTGCGGCTGCTTCAAATTGTATATAGTACGTAGACCAGGCTACATTTCCGTCAAAGGTCGGGGGTTTGACTCTTATTCTTGAGGTGGCTGTGTCTCTCTCTTCTTCGGTTTCACTTCTTCTTTCTAGTAATGCCAGTCGTTCTTCAAGGGTGTCGAATCTTTCATCGACTAGCTTTATCTTTTCCTCCACTATTCTTGATTTTTCATTTATTTTTTTTAACTCTTCTTTAATAATTGTAGAATCTTTTAGTAACTCCCCTTTTAATTCCTGGATCTTCTCAGTAGACATGCTCGCATTTTCTTCTTGCTTCCTTGCTATCTCTTGCATCATTGTCAGCATGCTTGATAGCGCGAATTCACTGTCCGGCACAGAGAACGGAAAGCTTTCCGGATCCTCGCCTTCCGCTACTAGTGCCTCTTTGAGCCGTATTTGTAGCACACTTTTCAGTCCCGATGTGTCCAGGTTTCTTTCTTCCAGCTCCCGTTTTAAATCTGCCACTACCAAATCCTTCAACAGTTTTGTCGTCATTGTTCAAACCCCACACCTGACACCAGTGTAACAAAACTGTATGAAAGGTTTAACAAAATAATCTTTATTTTGTAGAGCCGAAAGAACAAGGTTCAAAATTTGATAATTTATTAAGGTACAGAAAATGCTTTATGTATATAATATAAACTGTCTATCTTTACACTTCTCTTAATTTTTCAACTGTCAAGTTTTTTTTCACTTTTTCATTTCCTCTCAGTACCTAGGCAACACTTTCAAACACTTACGTCCAAGAATGCGCGATCGAATTCGTTACAATATACATTTATTATGTATGCCTATGGAAAAGCAATAAAATTTTATCTTTTAATTGAAACCGAGGTCACAAACCGTCGGTAGACACATCAAAGGCACCGCCTCCGAGTTATGCTTCTGGTTTTTATTTATTCTATAACACGTGTGCTTGAAATTTTGGCAACCTCTTTATCTGTTGTTTCTGCATCAGTTGAAAAGCACTGGTTTATTATTACATAAGGACAAACAAAACACATACTGTGCTAATAATAATGCAGATATATAACGTGCATATTTTAAAATAATAGCCACTCTAGTATTATGGAAATAAACATAAATAATAATTATATCTGTAAAACGACATAATAGCAAGAGGCAAGGATGAGCTGCCGCCATCATAGAGTTTGTGTCAAGGGTAGGGGCATGTTTTATATCATAAATATTTCCCATGCTTGCGCTGTTGTTACATCTCTTATTAAAAACTAGTAAATGTCACTATACTGACAATAAATATGGTTAGAAGTTATGAGATTTTGTCCGCGGCTTCGGTCCCGTGAAAATCGTTTTTGGAACGAAGTTCCTTATCGCGGGTTAGCGAGGGGACCTAGCCGAGAAAAAATGTAACATGTCACGAAAAACCGTAAGACAAAAATGTCACGAAAAATGTCACGAAAATGTATACTGGTATGCGGTGATACCGGGTGTTTGTAGATTATACCGGATGTTTTTAGATTATATCGGGTGTTTTTAGATTATACCGGGTGCTTTTAGATTATACCGAGTGTTTTTAGATTATACCGGGTGTTTTTAGATTATATCGGGTATTTTTAGATTATACCGGGTGTTTTTAGATTATACCGGGTGTTTCTAGATTATATCGGGTGTTTTTAGATTATACCGGGTGTTTTTAAATTATATCGGGTGTTTTTAGATTATATCGGGTGTTTTTAGATTATACGGTGTTTTTAGATTATACCGGGTGTTTTTAGATTATATCGGGTGTTTTTAGATTATACCGGGTGTTTTTAGATTATACCGGGTGTTTTTAGATTATACCTGGTGTTTTTAGATTATACCGGGTGTTTTTAGATTATACCGGGTGTTTTTAGATTATATAAAACGCGTTACGAAAAACGTCTTATACGAAAGGGACTTTGTTCCAAACGCGTGTCCCGCGACACGTTCCAAGTTTTTTTTGTCAACTGATACTCGTTACATAAAAATGTCGGTTTTGACGGGAAGGTTAGTATAAAATTTAAGCTTATACTTTAATGTCAACGGCTGATTGAAAGAAATGAAATAATGAAACTAATAAATAAGCAAGAACTAAATTATTAAATAAAGTATATTTAATTCAGTATTACAATCGATATGAACTCCATGCTGTCTCAACACAGAATGCCTCCGCTTGCAATCTGTATAATATTAGTATACGCAATTTACACAACATAAGGCATTACACAATACTGGATAACATTCGTTTAAATACTGTAAACAAAAATTAAAATAGACTATGCGTAATTATGATACTCAGTGCATGTACCAAATTTCATTTAAGTCGACAGTCTTGCATGAATTATCATTGACACGATAACTCTTGAGAAACAGTACTTTAACGAAATTTGGAAAACCTTTTCAATTTCTAAACGGCATGAGAGATATATTTAGGGGTTATAAAATGTGTGGTTTCGAAAATAGCTAAAAAATAACTGGACTTGTTTCATTATAAAAGTTAAACTTTTAAACAAAATAAAAACAACGGCATATCTATGTCCTCGACGATTTTCAAGCCACATTAAATGAATTTATTTGTGTTAGCTAATAAATAATTGATGGGATTGTAAGACAATTTCTTGCAATTGTCTTTTTGCGTTCAGTGCTCGATGGTCATAAATAAAGCTCATGATTTGCAAAGTGCAAAAACAATATATCAATAAATTACCATAATCCATCGAGAGTATAGAAAATATTGTGATCCATCTTAAAAGTTTTATGGGATTGTTAAATGTTATGTAGCATGCAATTCTTCTTTAAAAGAAATGAGGTTATTCGCTGAAGCGACACCGAACTCAAAAGTTCACTCATAACTGATGATAACTATATTGTAAATGTAAATATATATTGAAGAAATCATTTAAGGTGACCGTTTGCCAGGAGTTTAATACGACCCTTTTTTTGTGTGAGGCAAAATGCACTTACTGACGTTTTGGAAAATCTTACTCAATTTTTGATGGTAATGCTTACAAAATAAACTAGAAAAATATACCATTCTTCCTACAGGACTTTTAGTCAAGTTTTTAGAGTTTATTTGTTCTAAATACTTAAACAATTTAAAATCAGATAAAAACGAGAAAAGCAGCATAAGTTTTACACACATTTTTCTGCAGAAAAAAAATAGTTAAAAAAAATTATTTAGCAAGCGAAATTGACAGTATTTTTACCATAATAAATAACAAATAATAATAATAATGCGTTTAACGTATGTTTTTCGACTTTATATCATAACAGACGCCATTCGCACCATTACTATTTTTTCATCTACCATTTCCCGTTATTTTCTACATTTTTTACAACTTCAACTTATGTAATAGCAATGGACGAATGAAGGAATTATAGGAAATTAGGATAAGGCAGGTAATTTTTGAACTAGGAGTTTGATAAGTAATCGGCCATGGCCTCAAATAAGGAACCATCTCGATATTTATCTGGAATTAATTGAGGGAAACCATAGAAAACCTCAATCAAGATGGCCGGTACAGGAATTACCGTTTCTCGGCGAGAGGCAGTAGGAAAAAGTACCAGCCACATCTGCCCCCGCCGGGATTCGAACTCCGAACCTCCCGAATGCGAGTCTAGTGCCGTCACCACTACTCTACCCAGCTCGGTATTTTTAACATAAGTTTGTAAAGAAAAAACTTCAAAATGTTATTTTACCTTCTCGTAATTCGAAATCTCGTGACGTGCTGTAAAAAAATATTGACGAATGTCATGTTTTTTTATTCAATATTAAGGAAAAAAATATGTTTTTTAAAATTTTTAAGCATCAAACCAAATTTTGTGAACTTAATCCCGCAGCCAATAATGACAGTAATTAAATGAATTTTGCGACCACAGTGTTTTGAAATGTTTAAGCGGCAATCCAAATTTTGTGAAGCTTAGTCCTTAATCATTAATAATAAAGTAAATTTGGTGACCTCTGTTCGAAATTTCCCGAGAGCATATTTTACAATCTGAAGATTCAATCACGTTAAATAAAGCTATGTACTTATTGAAAATTTGACATGGTTGCATAAGCCATTGTACCTTGCAACCATAGATATATTTGTGTTGAAACAAGCCATTTGAAAAGTAGAAAAATAACTTTCAAACAATGAGTAATGGCTAAACTATAGGTACTCAAAAGTAATATCTAGAAGTTTTGAATTCGGACAATATTTTACAGGAAATGCATATTCAGGTCAGACATGCAAAATGATATTCTCTACGTGCTGCAGGTAAAACTAAAGGCATAACAAAACTTATCCTCTTTGATAAATTCAACTTTCAAACATAAGTACAGAGAATTTTATTTATTTAAAACATGCGATGTAAATAAATTATTGTTTGCAGTTGTATTATGCAGTTGAAATCGATGTTTATAAAAGCAAAAAATATAATTACAGTGACACTATATCCAGCGTCGAACTGGCCATATAGTCGAGGTGGTGATTGCCAGCCGGGCCCTACACGAAGCATTACGTTCCGTAGTGCGAGTGCGTAACTTTGTCTATGACTTAACACCAACCAATTTCTATCTTAAGGGGTTTGAAAATTTCAAAAAATCGATTAATTTTTTTGTCTTATTAAATAGTACAATATGTTTAAAATATTCTCCTAAAATTTCAAATCGATCCGAGTAAAATTCTAAGAGATTGACCCTTTGGAAGTTCCGCCCATCAGGCCACGTCAGTGCAGCGCTTCGCAAGTTAAATGCGTTTATCTCAAAACTCAATTTTTTAAGTCGGTGGACACGATTTCTCGAAAAGCTATGAAGCGATTTTGTTCAAATTTTGCACACATCTTTGAAATAAGATTATCTAGTCACTGAACGAAGGATTTTTTTTTTATTTGACCAAAAAATGTGTTTTTTTGTTCGAAGTCTGTCAAAATTCAAATTTTAATTTTTTTTCATTCGTCCAATAACTAGATTTATCCATGTACTAACGAAATGTTTTTGGTTTTTTGATTTTGGAGGAACCAATAATGAGGTTATTCTGTCCACGGCAAGAGCATTTTTTTTTTTGAAACGTCAAGGGAGATGAGGTACCAACGGCTGAGTTTTCGGAATTTTTAAATATTTTTTCATGTACCACTTCCCGTTTTTTTCTACATTCTTTACAACTTCAACTTATGTAATAGCAATGGGCGAATGAAGGAATTTTAGGAAATTAGGATAAGGTAGGTAATTTTTGAACTAGGAGTTTGATAGGTAATCGGCCATGGCCTCAAATAAGGAACCATCTCGATATTTATCTGGAATTAATTGAGGGAAACCATGGAAAACCTCATTCAAGATGGACGGTACAGGAATTACCGTTTCTCGGCGAGAGGCAGTAGGAAAAAGTCCCAGCCACATCTGCCCCCGCCGGGATTCGAACCCGGTACCTCCCGAATGCGAGTCTAGTGCTGTCACCACTACTCTACCCGGCTCGGTCAACGAATATTCGTTAAAAAAAAGCAACTGTCGCAGTGTGTGGACTTTGTAATCAAATTATATTCAAACATATCAATAATTACTTATGGGAGGAGAGTTGTATTGTACAAAGTTTGGAATTGTCGATTTTATTTATAGATATAGATAAGTTTTCAGTAATTTTTAAAATCATCAAAATGTTATTTTTCCTTTCGCTGGGACAGCTGTTAAAACGTTATTCCGTAGATTTTACTAATTTATAACGCAAACGAATGAAATTCTTTATTATAATGCAAATGAAACAGATTTCATTTATTTTTAATACGCCTCGGGGAAAATGAAGAGGTTATGAATATGAAATGCCCTACCACTGACAGCTTGCAAACCTTTGTAATAATGATAATAACACTTTTTTCTCAGTGCAAATGACAGTAATAGTTTAAATAATATAATGTTTCATATACCCATTTCCATATTACACCACACTTTGTATAAATAATGAATAATTATCTCCGTTAATTTGGGTTACATTCATTCGTTGGCCACAGAAAATTACCTAATAAATAATAATATCGAGTCATATCATGTTTCTGATAATGATTTACGTTTTACAATATTATATCAGTACTAGTTTTCACCCGCGGCTTTACTCTCCCAAATATCCGTTTGTGACGAGAATGGTAACTATAAAAAATACGCTTAAATTAATTCACCAAAACGTAGAAAATGTTTTTTTCCTCTTCTATAACGTTTAAAAGAATGGAGCAGTCGATGACTGTATTTAACACTTTTTTTATTGTTTTTATTTTCAAATTTTCGGTCATTATTATATTATCTAAATTTTAAACAATTCGAGACACGTTCTCCCACCATCAAGACCGTTACTGCCACAACTTGTCATTTTTATTTCCATTTTTAGTTTGTTAAATAAATATTATTATAGCCAAAATATCAGAATATCGTATTTTCATGCGAATTATATACAAGCAACAGGCTATACGCAATAAAATCGGCGTTAAAAAGAATTTCTGAAAATTCGATAATAGATTTGAAAGTTAAGAATACCACCAACTATCAAAAAAGAGACTGTGTATTTTACACTACACACTACATAATTAAAACTGGTATAATTGTAAGAACAAAAAAAAAAAGAAAATAATGACATCGAAACTATACTCTTTAGGTTATGAGGCATTCACTGCACCCCAGACCCAATACAGCCCAACGGGTTTTTATAGAATACGGCACTATTGCAACGTTTCGTTACACTTTCAATTTCATGAATCGATTTTACCCTACCGTGCTAAAAGAAGTTTTACCGCATTTGTCTACTATTCTGTCTCACTTTCCGTTATGTAATGTCCAATTTGTTAGAACAATACAAAAATTTAACAGCAGTTTAATTTCTGACATTGGCTCCACAGAACAGCGTAATGAGTTGTCCAGTGACATGGTAGCTGTCTGTTAGCATTACCGTTTTGTTAGCTCATAAATACACAGTCAAGCCACGATTATACGCCCCATCGTTGCTTTGGTAAGCACACCTACATATTATGAATATTTGAATACAAGTAAAATAAATGAAAGTGGAATCTGTATTCATAGTGCGTCCGTTGTATACGCTAGAGAGAACGACATGGCGTAGAAACCTTCGTGAGCTTTTGTGTGTGAACAGTAAATATAATAATATGTACGTGCATGATTGAGCATAGGCGACTCGTCACCATTCATGTACCTTCCGCTGTTGACATTAGGGAGCGTCCATAAACCACGCAGCTCGATCAAGAGGAAAATCCACGCTGAGCAAGAGGTGAGTTGGAATCAAGCTACGTATATTTTTCTTCATGTATTTTATTTGGCACAATGAAATTAATTTACAGAATAAGTTGCATATTTATTTTCAAACATTGGTTACTTTTATCATCTACATATAACAAATATCAGTCTTGTTCATTTTAAACTAAATTTTTATGGTTTTGTGCCTCAAAATGAAAAAATGAAACCCTTATAGGGTCTGTCCGTCCTACTGTTTTAGCCAATTTGCTCCGAACTACTGGACCGATTGAGTTGAAATTTGGTACACATATGTAAGTCGGTGACCAAAAGACAGACGATATAAATGAATTTTGAATATGGGGGTCATTTTTGGGGAAAAAATTTAAAAATTAAAAAAAAAAGTTTTGCAAACTGTATCTTGTTACAATATCAAATGAAAGGGCTTGTAGGAAGGGTCTCAATTTTTTTTATAATTTTAAAATAAATAGTTCTAAAGTTATTTAAAAAAATAGATGAAAATTGACCATTCCTCACCTATTATCTCCTACTGGACTGATTGAGTTGAAATTTGGTACACATATGTAAGTCGGTGACCCAAAGACGGATATGTAACGTAAATAAATGAATTTTGAACATGGGGGTCATTTAGCAGTGGCAAATTAGGAAATTAAAAAAAAAGTTTTGCAATCTGTACCGTGTGACATATCAAATAAAAGGGCTTGTAGTAAGGGTCTCAAATATATATTTTTTCATAATTTTAAAATAAATAGTTTTAAAGTTATTTAAGAAAGATAAACAATTGACCATCCCCCCCTTATCACCGAAAGTACTGGGCCTAAAATTTTGAAAAAAATAGGAAATGTCGAGTCTCATCCATAGATTACAGTAAAACCTAAACGAATATCTTAAGGCTTAAAGTACTCATGGAAAACGGAATAGTACGAAACCCTCTTCTCGCGAGTTCGACTCGCACTTGACCGGTTTCTTCAATAGTTTTGTTAACAGAAAACACAAAATGTCTTCTGGACTTAATAATAAAAAACTTTGTTCCATCCGGGAGGGGAGGGGGGGGGTCATAGAAAAGGCTACGTTTGGCTACATGAAGGAAGGGAGGTGTTCCAGAGAGGCTGCAATAAGGTCACGTGGTTTATGGACTGCCGTACGTCTATAACAATCTAAAATGTATGTTATTAATTCATTAATGCAGCTATCGGATTGTGAAGTAATTTTACAAAACAAGCAAAACACATTTTTGAAATTCCAAAAGAATTATTTGTCGGCCTTTCTTGATCAAATTAAACACAGTGAAAGTGAAAAAAAAACCCGGGTCGCAGTGCCAAAATCCTGCCGACAATATAGTGTATTTGCTAATACAGGCTGTGTGGCTTTATTATGCGAACTTAAGTTGGTTTTTGGGCAAAATAAAAAATTTTACTCCTTAATACAGCCCTTAAAATAACATTTTTTTTCTTAATTGCAATATTATTATCAATCGAACCTCTATACCAAATTATATGCAACTTTCAGTAAATAATTCACTATCTGCAAACTAGTGTTTTTATAAAATTTGTAAGTCCGGTCCTGTCAGGCCGATTTTATTAAAATTTTAGGGACACTTTTTAATTACTACCAGAGGGTTAAATTTCAATTTTGAAACGATTCGGAGAATTTTTTCGGTATTTTGGGCCCCAAAAACATTTTTCAACCCCTAAAAACTACCCTTAAAATGGCCCGATTGGGCCCATTTTAAATAGGCTTCGTGCGGTGATGGATTCTAACATGTGTGCCAAATTTCTTCGAAAGTTATAGCCCGCACACATATATACCTATATATATATATATATATATATATATATATATATATATAAATATATATATATATATATATACATATATATATAAACATTTTTAAAAATAGTGGCAAAGTGTTTAGGAGGTTATGAAACGTCGAGAAATTTTGGTCCGACCGCTAGGTCCCGCCATCCGACCGACGCCAATAGTGTATGTTGCCATATGGCAAATACACTAATCAACAAAATTTGAAATTGCATGGATTTACCTATGAACTTAAATCAAGGTCAAGCAGTGTAGTAATATTCGACCTACGTCACTGGAGCAATCAAAACATGGTAGACTAGAGAATGAAGTGAACGAAGTCGACGGAAAGCGTTTATTGAATAATGAACATCCCGCGGGTGTTAGAATATGGAAAACACAACATGTGATGTCATGCGTAAATCTCCGATGTCACAGATTAATTTGTCAAATTGACATTTATTTGCTTATACAACCAAATTTTATAATCGAACTGTATTATCTTTCATACATACTAATTTTTTATGCACGTTGTTCATGAATTTAGACACTTGAGAAGCGTAACGTAGATGGCAGCAGGTAAATAACGACCTAAAATGATGTGTTCCTTCCTAAGTTTCGTGATTTAAATAAGGAATAAATCTGTGATGTAATGTTATAACCATTATATAAATAAATATAATTAGTTTGGGCACATGACAAGCGTAACGTAGATGGCAGCAGGTACATAATGACCCAAGTTAAGATTGGTTTTCACTATGAAGTATAGTAAAAACCAAATCTATGCGTTCCTTCCTAAGTTGAGTGATTTAAATAAGAAATAATTCAAAGTAAATCTGGGATGTTAATATATAGTTGGCTGGAATTTTCATTCCACATCTGATCAACATTCAAATCGGGGCATTTTTGCTGAGTTATTGTGAGCTAAAGAAATTCCATAAACAGACAGATATTCAGACGCTCAGCTGCTATACAGAAAAAAAATTATCTTTAGACTCGGTCGAAAGTACATACTTTCGGTTTCGATTTTAAGACAGTAAGCGTTATATTTATACTCTGCTGGGATTACTCGCACGTCTTCTATAACACCGGGCCGAAAGAGAGTAACAGCGGGACGAAAGAGTTTTCTCGTGCACACTGATACATGAGACTGCCGCCAGTCAGTAGTAGCTAACAGCTGATATTATTCCTTACTCGAAAGTTATTAGTCTTTTTATATAATGGTGAATAAATTTTAAATAGTGATATTAAATAAAATCTTATCAAAAAAAAAGATGGAATAATAGTTAAAAATTTTATTAATAAACGCACTTTCCATTGGGTATAAAGAAAAATTGTATACACCACACGGGGCATGATGCTCTCGGGTTCGCCTCAGACGTCATATCGCGCAGTGCACGAATTTCAACGTTCTGCCCTTTGTGGTGTAATATACTATTTCTTTGCGTATTAAGGCTAATACAATATGACCTTGTCTTAGACATGATTTTTCCAATTACTTATAGAACTTGGGAGTAATAAGTGCAATGACATAATACTATTTCGATAAATTTTCTCACATGTCAATAAAGGCAAGATGTTGAATTCTGTGATAGTCATGTTTCGTGATTATTGGTAATAATATTCAGTATTCTCGTTGAGAAAAACTGTAAATTTAAAGAAATTAAAATATGTAGGTTGTTTAAAACAGATAGCCTGTGTTTATATTCATATAATTATAAATATATATATGTAAGTATTTATATTTTAAAATGAACTCCTGCAGGGTGAAGTGTTAAACACTTAAAACATATTATATTATTCTTATATTTGTATATTCTAATTGAATGTAATCATGATATTAATTTTGATTTAACGTTATCGCTACCAAAGTTAATATTTTTCTTTACGTCTATTTTTTAATTAGAGAATATTTTATATTGATATAATAAATGTTATTGATTTTTCTTTACATAAGCCCGCTAGGTATTTCGAAAAATTTATCGACTAATAATAATGCATACATTCCAAAACTGATTACAAATAAAAATTAAATTCCACGTAGTCGTTTCAAAACTAGGCAATATGTTTAATTTTATTTTAGTCTTTTTGATCTCACATGATGTGAGTTGCCGAGCGTCTATAATTTATAAACATTTATTCTTAACGAAAGGTACAGCTGTCACAACTGCAATTTGTCTTACGAACTCTCTTCAAAACATGACTTTATGTTTTCTACGTATTAATAACTCAAATTTGATAAAAAAAATCGATTTATAATTTATAAAGTGTGGACATAACATAATCTAGATTACCTTGATTTTGTTTCTGTGGTTTTGTACATTGTTCTGTTTTTCAGTCGTTCTTGATTCACTGTAACAAAATAAAGAAATAAAATAAAAATAAAACCCGGGTCGCAGTGCCAAAACCCTGCCGACAATATAGTGTATTTGCTTGTATAGGGCCGTGTGGTTTTATACTTTTATTATGTGAAATTAAGTTTGTTTTTGGGCAAAATAAAAAATTTAACCCCTTAATACACCCCTTAAAATAATATTTTTTTTCTTAATTGTAATATTATTATCAATCTAACGTCTAAACCGAATTAAATATACCCTTCAATAAATAAGTCACTATCTGCAAACTAGTGTTTTCATAAAATTTGTAAATCCGGTCCTGTCGGGCCGATTTTATTAAAATTTTGGGGACACTTATTAATTACTACCAGATGGTTAAATTTCAATTTTGAAACGATTCCGAGAATTTTTTCGGTATTTTGGGGCCCAAAAACATTTTTCAACCCCTAAAAACTACCCTTAAAATAGCCCGATTATGCCCATTTTAAATAGGCTTCTTGCGGTGATGGATTTAAACACGTGGACCAAATTTCGTTAAAATCAATTAACTGTTTCGAAAGTTATTGCCCGCACACACATATATGTATATACGTATATAAATATATATATATATATATATATATATATATATATATATATATATATATATATACATATATATATATAAACATTTTTAAAAATGGTGCCAAAGTGTTTAGGGGGTTATGAAACGTCGAGAAATTTTGGTCCGACCCTTAGGTCCCGCCATGCGACCGACGCCAATAGTGTATGTTGCCATGTGGCAAATACACTAAAAAGAAGGTGTCAATTACAGCTCGCGGAAAAAACGTAAAATTTATTCTGGCTCATGTTATGAAAAAGGTTGCCCACCCTTACTTTAGACAGTCGTTCCTTAAAGTAAGATAAAATAGTAGCAAAAGTAGGAATTTCAAATATTTTGGTAGTATTATGTGGTTTGTTTTTCATCCGACCCTGGTTTTTTAAAAAGATAAATAAAATATAAATAACAGACACTTGTAAATAAATAAGTAAAATGAGATTGCGTGTATGTGTCGTATTACGTCGCAACCAGCCTAACGTCATGAATCAAATTTAAAATAAAAGATTCAAATTTGAATTATTGGGTGTCTAAACACACACCGAAATGTGATTGCATACTGATTTACAACAATAACACACATTACGTTTCATTATAAATTTAAATGATTTATTGCTAAATAAAACACTATATTATTTTCTAACTATAGAATTACCTGTATTCGTAATATACAATAATGTTAATGTTGATAATATGTATCTACGTATAAATATTTGGTGTCGCAACTCTGAAAAAAAAGTTAATTTTTCATTGGACCAGAGACTTCTTCCAGGCAATAAGAGATGCACATTGCGAAGTTTTACAGCTAGGGGCGCCAGCTATATAACGACCTCACTCTAAGAATAGTTCATAGACAGATGTACAAAATAAGTTTATTTCAAATAATAAATCATTTACAATGCCTATGTGTTGTGTTTGCGAATGTTCAAATTATAGAAGGTTTGCTTTCCAAAGGATTCGGAACTTAAAAATAAGTGGTTGTTTGCTATCAAAATGAAAAAAAAATTTTACTTGTAAATGCTGGGATAATAGTTTGCGAAGCTCACTTAAGGTAGTGTCGTGGTTAAGGCACATCGGCAGACAATTCTTAATTTTTGTATACTTATTAAGTACATGATAATACAATTACCCTGAAAATTTGAAGTCGATCGACCGTATATAATCCGAGATAAATTCAATTAAAAATTGGATAATTAACATTGATTGTATACGATCTCTGTAGTTCTGAACCAGTTTCTTATTTATAAAAAAATCGATTAAGTTCTTGGCAAAACCTTTTGTTTGGATACTTACTCATGATGTCACTGATAATACTTTAACTTATGGAGGTCACCAAAATATTATTTTAAGTTATCGAGGGCGATATTCCGAATATTTGTTTAACTTACCGAGGTTTTGTGATTTAAGTAATGAAGGTTTTATGCTTTCAGGGGAAGAGAATTCAAAAAATGTTTAACTTACAGAGGTTCTTAACTTATCGAGGTTCTACTGTATATCTATATACTTTATATACGTATATTATTTTATTTACATTTTTGTATTTATTTATACAAAAAAACAACATTATACATGTGAAAGTAATGTAAATATAATATTAAAACATATTTATGAAAAGTTAATTTAACTTTGATAAAACATTCAAATTATGACTTTCATTATAAGTAGCAATTTTTTTTTCGAAATGTTTCTCTTCTTAAATTTTGTGATCTTTTTGTTAGCTAAATGAACGTGTATATTTTTAATTAATTTAATTATAAACTTGGACAAAGCTTTGACTATGCAGCTATGCTATTTGTAAAAAGGTTTTATAAATGTGGTAAACTGTCCCATTTTTTTTGTTTAAAACATTTTAAGAGAAAGATTACAAAGAGGTTTTATGTGAATCGTAATTACTTTTGTCATTGCAAGTTTCTTTGACATCATTCGCTTTTAAAACAGCAGTACAGACTTACAGAATCGGTCAAATTTGTTTTTTCATAAAAAAACAGTAATTTCTTAACCACAACGCAAACGTTTTACTAGTTGCTAAACATTTCGGGAGAAATGCAGTTTTAATTTTGCTGATGATGAAACCATAATAATAATAATAATAACAATAATAATAATATTTATTTCATAAATAGCCATCAGCTATGAAATATATCATAAATTCTACATAAAAAATGCATTAAGTGAGTACAAACATTTTAAAATTAAATAGTCTTTGAGCTGTATTTTAAATTTGTGAGGTGGCATATTTCTTATGTGAGGTGGGACATGATTATAAATTTGAATAAGTCTATAATTAATATTTTTTTAAACATAGCGCTTTTTGGCTTAAGCTGGAGAAGATCCTTGGAGTGTCGAGTGTTGTAATCGTGGATAGTGTTGTTACTATCGAAGAATTGTAGATTGTTTCGAACAAATACTGCTGCTTCAAGTACATAAATTCTATATATAGTTAATAGTTTTAGATCCCTGAAGTATGGTCTACATGATCTTCGGCAGCTAACTAGTCGAGGGATCTGACCACAACTCAATGATTACTGGTTAAACATTTCGAGTGAAATGCTGTTTAAATTTTGTTGATAGAACCATAGCTTGCAAAAGTCCTCATGGTTTGATCTCTAGACTATTACGTATTACGATGTAAGTAAAAATAAGAAGTAATTGTAGAATCTTTTTTTATTGATATCTTTCAGCTGTGTTTAATAAAAAACACAATTAAAACACGATGGTACTAGTTCATAAAACTGCCTTTTAAGGGGGTATTCTCATGTGACCACTTCGAAAAATCGATTTTTTTTTCATATTTCAATAGTAAAACCTATCGAAAATATGCTGTGACCGAAATTCCTAGTTTTAAATAAATTACAACTCATAGTCGCCGACGAGCCGTATCTGGAAACATTATTTTCTAAAACTGTCATGGTCCTAAAAAAAAAGTATTCAACCGATTGCTTTGAAATTTATATATGTTCTTCTACTCATTAATGGTTATCGTCCGTACCAAAATTGCTTATTTTCGTAAATATTTTCTTATTTTTTTAAACGATTTTTAACAAAAAACAAACTTTTTTTCTACAGTCCGCCATTTTTTTTTTAATGAAATTGATTAATTTTAGTAGGGACGATAGCGACATCCCTACTGAACAATGATCCATTCGATTTTTTTTATTTCAGACAACATGAACAGCCGCTATTACCATGACCAGTGACTTGCTTTTTTTTAGTGTCTAATTTAATTAAAAAAAATATATATATAAACAATGTAAAATAAGAGAAAAAAAAATTTTTTTATACAGTTAAAGATACAAACAAAAACATATAAAAAAATTAAAATGATTGAATGTTATTGTCATCTAAAAAAAAATTCCCTAAAAAGACGTAGAATTTATGCGTTCACATGAGAATACCCCCTTAAGGTTGAGAAAAGTAACATTCATTTAGAAAAAAACTACCCATTACTGTACATTAGCAACCATAATTTAATTAATATAGTTTAACTTTGAAATTGCTAGAAGATTTCAATTTATTCAGTGATGTATTTACGAGGTTCCAAAAAATATATTACTTATGCTTTCTTGCTTTACCAAATATTTATTTTCAGAAAACACACATAATATATTGCTCAAACCCAAAGTGTAACATAAATAATTGTAGCTTTTGAAAATAAATACAAAAAAAACCCGGGTCGCAGTGCCAAAACCCTGCCGACAATATAGTGTATTTGCTTGTGTAGGGCCGTGTGGTTTTATACTTTTATTATGTGAAATTAAGTTTGTTTTTGGGCAAAATAAAAAATTTAACCCCTTAATACACCCCCTAAAATAACATTTTTTTCTTAATTGTAATATTATTATCAATCTAACGTCTACTTTGAATTAAATACACCCTTCAATAAATAAGTCACTATCTGCAAACTAGTGTTTTCATAAAATTTGTAAATCCGGTCCTGTCGGGCCGATTTTATTAAAATTGTGGGGACACTTTTTAATCACTACCAGAGGGTTAAATTTCAATTTTGAAACGATTCGGAGAATTTTTTCGGTATTTTGGGGCCCAAAAACAGTTTTCAACCCCTAAAAACTACCCTTAAAATAGCCCGATTAGGCCCATTTTAAATAGGCTTCTTGCGGTGATGGGTTTCAACACGTGGCCCAAATTTCGTTGAAATCAATTAACTCTTTCGAAAGTTATCGCGCGTACACATATATATATATATATATATATATAAATATATATATATATATACATATATATATAAACATTTTTAAAAACGGTGCCAACGTGTTTAGGAGGTTATGAAACGTCGAGAAATTTTGGTCCGACCCCTAGGTCCCGCCATCCGACCGACGCCAATAGTGTATGTTGCCTTATGGCAAATACACTAATTAAATTAAATATAGAAGACAACCGTACATTGGCATCTAAGAGCTTTATTTTATAACAAATTCGAAATCTCGTGGCGTACTGTAAAGAAATATTGACAAATATCACGCTTTTTTATTCAGTTTTTAGTACAAAAATATGTGAGCATCAAGCCAAATTGTGTGAGGCTTTCAGTAATAAAATAAATTTTGCGACCACAGTTCGAAATTTCCCGAGAGCATATTTTACAATCTGAGGGATCAGTGATCTTAATGCAATTTATTATAAAAATAAGATACAGTAAGTGAAAAATGGCAGTGAAAAGTAAGAATTATAAATTTGATGTTGTTGAGCGTAGTTTGAAGTACAAGCGAAGCTTCGACTCAATGTCGAGATTTTGTTACAACCCTTCAGAGAGAAAGAGAACAAAAAAGGGAAAAGAGAAGAATCAAAATCAATTTAGTACAATTCGTTTCCCTCCAGTCAGGGCGTTGGCAACCCAAAAGTCACCTCGGACACATTCTGATCGAACAATGTTGATATTTCCGCGAGCGAGCTGCCAGATGTTACTAAATATTTTCTTTTCACCAATGAAATAAAAAAGTGTTTCAGATTGGTTATTTATATTGACATAATCTTTACTTTCTATCGTTTAACGTGATTAGGAGCCATGAAACGTATTGGTATAAACCTTCGAGACGGTACAGCACTGGCCATTTCAGGATATAATTTCAGAGTAACCTAGCACCAAGGTCACAAGACTCAGTAATGCTCGTAACAAAGATTTATTTCGGGTTATTTGTTTATTCTGGCGTTATAGAATGGGGTTATTTAGCTTTTTCCCAGTTAGGTTCAAAGAGCCGACTCCGACAGAAGATCCGTGAGAGCCGACTCACTTTTTTTTGAGCCGACGGATCAACGGATCCGCATAACTCAGTGAAACACAACACACAGAAGCACATTTTACACTTACGTATCAGTTCTTGCTTTGATGCATCTGTCAGCTCAAATTACTCATGCATCAAATGTTTGGCTATGCATTCTTGATTCTATACAGGTCGTGATATGATTGACTGAACTAGGCTGAACTCGGCTCTTTTTGAACCGGTTCAGTGAGCCGGCTCACATACGGGATCCAGATGCAAAGATGCAGATCACTAAAAAGACCCGTTTTTCCCATCTCTAGATAGGAGCCTCGAGACGTATCGATGTGAGCATGGAGATGAAGGAACCAATCAAAACGTATTTTATCGAAATATGTGTGTTTATTAGTGTGTACATGAAATATTCACTCCGCCTCTTGTCATTACTTTACGCAGTATCGTACGACATAAAAATTTTAGTTTTTTTTTTTGCAAGTGCCGATTGTTCCGTACCGTACCTGGCCGAAACAATTCGATCCAGATACGACTTCTTAACAGGTCACAGTGCTTATTAGAATTATACACAAGTAGTACCTGTCTATTACGAACTCATGTATCATTTCAAACCATTACGGGAGGATGTGATCCATTGATATGAACAGATACTGGATAGGCTTGGATAGGAGTCGTATTTTGCGCCCAATGGAAAATTCATAAGTACCTGCGCTATACAAAACAGCGCTAAACGAAGTAATCTTAATAGGCATATGTGAAACAGAACCAAAAATTAAAAAATGTGTTAGTTTTTTTAGTGTAATTGCCATATGGCAACATACACTATTGGCGTTGGTCGGATGGCGGGACCTAGGGGTCGGACAAAATTTCTCGACGTTCCATAACCTCCTAAACACTTTGGCACCATTTTTAAAAATGTTTATATATATATGTATATATATATTTATATATATATATATATATACGTATATATATGTGTGCGGGCAATAACTTTCGAAAGAGTTAATTGATTTTAACGAAATTTGGACCACATGTTGAAATGCATCACCGTAAGAAGCCTATTTAAAATGGGCGTAATCGGGCTATTTTAAGGGTAGTTTTTAGGGGTTGAAAAATGTTTTTGGACCCCAAAATACCGAAAAAATTCTCAGAATCATTTCAAAATTGATATTTAACCCTTTAGTAGTAATTAAAAAGTGTTCCTAAAATTTTAATAAAATCGGGCCGATAGGACCGGACTTACAAATTTTATGAAAATACTAGTTTACAGAGAGTGAATTATTTTCTGAAAGTTGTATATAATTTGGTATAGAGGTTCGATTGATAATAATATTGCAACTGAGAAAAAAATGTTCTTTTAAGGGGTGTATTAAGAAGCCACACTGCCTATATTAGCAAATACACTATATTGTCGGCAGGGTTTTGGCACTGCGACCCGGGTTTTTTTTTTATTTTGTAGCATTTATTGTTAAATACATTTTTATCACATTAATATACATTTTTTATTACTAATATCGTTTTTTGTTCATAAAATAAAGGTTCGAGTAAGACGGTATGTTTATGATGAGAAAGGTTTCTCATTTGACATGTTTCGTTTCTTGTGAAGAAGTCATCTAATGTCGTTTGCCTTTTTCTGTTTCGTTCAGCAAGCTGTTGCCGATAGCAAGATATTGCATCAATGCCACTTCGTCTAGCCTTTGAACTTTTATCAACATTAGAATCATTTTGCATCAATCGATCCATAATTTACGTTTATAGTAGTTAAACGTTTTTTAGAACCCGCGTAATACTGAAACAGCGTTAAGCGAAGTTTGACTGTATCATGTTCACCTTTTCAATACTTGCGTGAGCTACTGATATAGCTTACGAAGACAGTTTGGTGATCACTGGCTTTCCCTGGTGATGAACAATTTGAAACTATAGTCTTGAGCATGGTCGGTCACCACTGGGAGTGCTCAATTTAGTTCGCAGTCTTTGACGAACTAGTTCGCTCTTTTAGTTCGTTTAGTTCTTTTTTTTTTAATATTTCAGTAGAGTAAGATTTCAATAAACTTACCGTAAAATCGAATTATCAACTATACTAAACTAAACTGCATAGTCTCAAACTGAATTCTGATGTGTATAATTACAACACACGTGCTCAAAGAAATATCCATTTAGAACGCTGCAGAACTGCTAGATATGACAACAGTTCGATTAAGGGTAGCTATTTTTATAATAAACTCCCCGATTTCATCAAGAATAGTTCCAGTATCACGCTATTTAAAAACCGTTTAAAACACTTTTTAAATGCTTGTCCATATGACGTCGCATTATAATTTTAATTACTTATTTTTATTCTTAATGTTAATTATATTATATGTATATTTTATTGTATTGCTTCCGACTTTCGCTTCCATTATGGCTACGCGAAGATATATATATATATATATATATATATATATATATATATATATATATATATATATATATATATATATATATTTTTTTTTTTTTTTTTTTTTTTTGCGGAGGTGAGGAAATCCATCATGGACACCCGTTGGTCCCCCAACGGGTAGTGTCAGACTCCTACTGACTAAAACCTCACCCCCTTCTTCGCACTCTCACACCGGAACCGCTTTCGCATTACTTCGGTGCGAGGGCTGTCTATTCCTCTCTCTTCTCTCACCTCATCTCGTCTCTACCCTTGACCTCCATTATTGCTCTGATTACGATGTATGAACGGTTCCACGTTTCCTCTGTTCCTAGGAGGTCGCTCGTAAGATTTTCTCCATTGAAGGGAAAGCCTGTCGCTTCGAGATATTGCCTTCTATTTTCGTCCCACCTTGGACAGCCAAACAGCGTGTGCTCCGCGTCATCTTCAGCTCCGCAATAATCACAGTCGGCCGTTTCCGACCTCTTGAAACGAAACAGGTATTTCTTATAGCTGCCATGCCCAGTGAGCGCTTGCGTCAGGAAGTAATCTACTTCTCCATACGCCCTGTCCAGCCACTTCTGGATGTTTGGTATTAAGCGGTATATATATATCTATCTATCTATCTATCTATCTTTTTTTTTTTTTTTTGAGGAGGTGAGGAAACCCTCATGGGCACCCGTTGTCCTCCAACGGGTAGTGTCAGACTCCTACTGACTAAAACCTCACCCCCTTTCCACACATCTGATACCGGAACTGCTTCCGCATTACTTCGATATCAGTGCTATCTATCTATCTATCTATCTATCTATCTATCTACCTAGGTCGTTCGCGAACTACCCAAGACTATTTGAAACCAAAACTTTTGAAGAGCCTTCTTTATCCATGTAGTATAATGATAGTGATCAGTGGTGTGATTGCGCAACCTTGTCACATGGCTCGTATCCATTCAACTTACGTCAGTCTCTGTAGATACTTGCACACGGCCACACACGGCATGCATACATGTGTGCACACACTTGCATGAAAGTTGGTGTGTGTGTGTACTGATTTGAATATCAAGTGAACTGATCAAGGATTGTCAGACAACTAACAGCCCATACATCAACAACAATCCTCTGTTGTGTTGTACGAACAATTGCTCTGGGAATAGGATGCGTTAGGGCAGTGTTGCCAACTGAAGTGATTTGTTGGCGCAAATAGCACCTTTAACCCTTTGCACTCCGAGTGTTTTTTTACTTAAGAGAGCAGCCACTTTGAACACAGAATCTGCTAGTCATTGAACGCAAAGAATTTTTTGAAATATTTTAGGGTTTTACTCAGAATAATCAGTGGCGCCATAGCGGTGCCAACGGAGTTAGTGCACTGATAGCAAATGGCGGACTAGCGGCGCCTACGGAGCTAGGGCACTGATAGCAAATGGCGCAATAGCGACGCCTACGGAGTGCAAAAGGTTAAAGGTCATTTTAGATGATTCTAATATACAGTACAACATCGATATAACAAATCTGAAGGGAAAATATTCGTTATAATGAAATTGCTTATATAGAGGTTAGGTTGGTCTAAGATTCGTTTTAACAAAGTCAGAAAAGTTGTTTATTAACCTCAACAATACGTACTCATCTGCTTACCCTGATATAACGAACGATTTCCACATACTTAATTATTTTTCGTTTCTCTGCGACGGTTAAGGAACACCTTTTTCCTTTCTTAGCCATTGTAACTTTAAATTTACTAACAACAGTGACCAATAACAGAGTTTACATTACTTTACATCAAACAACAATGATTGTCTTACGAAAAATTTAACGTGTCTGAACCTGTCGAGACATGAATTGTTGTTGTTATTGTGGAATTGAGTGTGATTGATTGGTAGGATACGTTGTGTAAAGGTTATAAGTTGACAAAAATCGTTAAACAGAGGTAAATTATACTTTCTATTTATATTCTGTAATGACTGAAAATTCGTTATAAAGAGATTCTTGACAAAAAATATTCGTAATATAGAGGTATATTTTGCATTAACTTTTAGAGGCAGTTCTAAGGGATTTAGAAAAATTCGTTAAATCGAGGAAATCGTTAAATTGAGGTTCGTTATATTAAGGTTGTATTAAGGTTATTTGCATAATTGTTAAGTTCGTTGTAATTTGAGGTGTGTGGATACAAAATTTCATTTCAATGAGATGTATAGTTAATTAGTAGTATTGGTTACAAATGGAAAAACGGCTATAGATTTATATATTAGTAAAGATAAAAACGTCAAATTGCTAACCTAATTCTTGTTTTTAAAGTTGATTAAAATTAGAGATATCTGCAACGGTTTCCGATAATCAAATTTAAAGTAGTTGTCGTGGTTAAGGCACACCGTCAGAAAATTCTTAATTTTTGTATACTTATTAAGGACATGATAATACAATTACCCTGAAAATTTGAAGTCGATCGACCGTATATAATCCGAGATAAATTCAATTAAAAATTGGATAATTAACATTGATTGTATACGATCTCTGTAGTTCTGAACCAGTTTCTTAATTATAAAAAAAGAACTGTCAGAAACTTTCTAAAAACCGACAGTCTTTCAATGCATTTGTTATGAGTTAAAAAAAAATAAGAAAAATTTTTGACCATCTAATTATTTATAAATAACGGTTTAAAGTTCAACAATTTATAGAAAAGTATACATACATATGAATACTGTATGGGTTACGTTTCCACGAGTACAGTCTTGCGTACAAATTATGGATTACTTAGCTACAAGCTAGTATACTTTTGTGGCGCGTATAATCTATACCTTTTTGACGATATTGTACCACGACAACTACCTTAACTAAATACTGTCTTCAAAGAAAAAAGAAATTCGTTAAGTGCCACGAAAAATGCGCAACCTTCCCTTAAGGGTTCAGTTTTAAATAAATGCCAATCGTTGTCAATGCTTCACAGGACGTCACACACAAGCCGAACTGTCGTTTATGTAAAATGTCATTGCAAAGTACAAATACAATGTTTCAAGTCTCATAACGTTTAACCTTGCGATGCGACGCGACGCGATTGCATCGCATCAAGTCAAATTCGCGACACGGTAATGACATATGCCAGCTCATTTCACATTGCATATATGTAAATGAATCGAAGATATGTTATTTGTCTTGATTTAAAAATATAGATATATGTTACCGGTACTTATAAACAAGATTAAATATCTTATTAAGATTCAATTTATATAAAAATGCATAATTTGTTTTATTTATAACTAGCGGCCCGGTTTGGCTTCGCCAGAATTTGTAGATTGCCGCTGCAGCGAATAATAACCGTATTTGTGCGGCGTTGTTTTTTATTTGTCATTTACCGTTTGCGCCACAACGGAAGCTCTCAAAAAAAATAATTTTTCCCGTCTTTGCAACGTTTTATTGATGTCTTTCTCGAAAAATCCAACACAAAAATAATTTATCAATTCGAACCAGTAGTTCCTGAGATTAGCGCGTTCAATCAAACAAACAAGCTCTTCAGTTTTATGATATTAGTATAGACTAGTCGAAGTCGATGCTGATGAGTGATTTTTGAAGGATTCCGTAAATTCGATGAAAAAACGGAACCCTTATAGAATGATTCATGTCTGTCTGTCTATCACAACTTTTTTTTTCTTTTAAATATAGCTGAGATATTTTTATGTTTTTTCTTACATATATAACTTTATTTTTAACAACTGACCAAGGAGGATTGAATGTTGAGCTTTGTGTTACGTTCGCATCACTTCTATGAAATTTCATTGTCACTCCAAAAGAATAATAAAACCCGGGTCGCAGTGCCAAAACCCTGCCGACAATATAGTGTAGTTGCTTATAAAGGCAGTGTGGCTTTATTATGCGAACTTAAGTTGGTTTTTGGGCAAAATAAAAAATTTGACTCCTTAATACACCCCTTAAAATAACATTTTTTTTCTTAATTGCAATATTATTATCAATCGAGCTTCTATACCAAGTTATATACACCTTTCAGTAAATAATTCACTATCTACAAACTAGTGTTTTCATAAAATTTGTAAGTCCGGTCCTGTCTGGCCGATTTTATTAAAATTTTAGGGACACTTTTTAATTACTACTAAAGGGTTAAATGCCAATTTTGAAACGATTCTGACAATTTTTTCGGTATTTTGGGGTCCAAAAACATTTTTCAACCCCTAAATACTACCCTTAAAATGCCCCGATTACGCCCATTTTAAATAGGCTTCTTGCGGTGATGGATTTCAACACGTGGGCCAAATTTCGTTAAAATCAATTAACTCTTTCGAAAGTTATTGCCCGCACACATATATATATATATATACGTATATATATATATATACGTATATATATATATATATATATATATATATATATATATATACGTATATATATATATATATACGTATATATATATATATATAAATATATATATACATATATATATAAACATTTTTAAAAATGGTGCCAAAGTGTTTAGGAGGTTATGAAACGTCGAGAAATTTTGGTCCGACCCCTAGGTCTCACCATCCGACCGATGCCAATAGTGTATGTTGCCATATGGCAAATACACTAAAAATGGCGCTCTCCACATTTTTTTTCTGGAGTGGCTCAAATCAAAAGACCAAATTACAAAGACGAAATGATTAATTTACACAGCACGTATTTTTTGCAACAAGTTGAAGTAGACTTTTTGGAAAAGCTTATTTCTTTCGATTCGTTTAGAGAAAATATTTTGTGATAATATCTAACGACTAAAAAAACTGAACATGTTTTCTCATTATTACATAAAAAAGAACAAGTAAACGCGTACAGTACACAGTCAGGCAGATAAGTATATTTTCTGGAAATTGAAAAAAAAAGTTGGAAACAAAAAAATACGTTATTTGTTGGTTATTTACACGAAGTTTTGAGAGCAAGGTTATGTTATTTCGAAACAAACACATTTATGGGTAGTTTCCCGAGCATTGGTGTGTCTGTATAGGTAATTTATACACACATACGTTGGTAGTATCGTATACTATGTACATTATAGACTTGAAACTTCAGTGGATAATCATGTATCATTATATAACGACTCGCATCAAACAGCATTTTTTCTCTAATTGATAAACGATCTGGTTAATAAAGGTTTATAAAGAAATAAAGAAAACTCCAACTGATATTGAGCCTTCCACATTTCAGTAATAAGGCTCCTCTGAGCGCCAGTGTTTTTTTTCCTATCAACACTGATAGGAACTGAAACGACGCATATAGGCTTTGTCATGATTTTTGTGTTCACAAAAACTAGTCCACACGATAGTTCATTTTGTGGACACTAATATCGCTGATGTATGAGAATTACTGTAATTTAGATTTGACGAAGTACCGCAATCGTCTACCATTTTGAGGCAAACGATTCAATTCAATTCGTAGCTAAAGAAAATAAACAAAAATTATTATTGATAACAGATAATCATTTTCATATTCTAAAATACGTAAATTATCCAAATTATGCAATATCACATGGGTAGAATGGATGCCGGTACTTGGTAAATCCACTAATCTAGGAGCTTTAGGGCGTTGACGAACTATAGTTTATCCACCAAATCGAAGCCATTTTTTGACATTGTGTTTCAGCTCCTTTTATATCTTACTTTTAGTGATGAGCAAAGCCAGACCAAGAACAGTCTTGGTATTGGTCTTGGTCTTGCTTATTCGGTCTTGGTCTTGCTCATCTAATCTGGTACTGGTACTAATAATTCTTTTAAACACTATCATTATAAAAGGCCATTAAATAACTGACAATATTTATCAGAAGTTATAATTTTTGGCTGACTCTTGCATATTTGGTCTTGTCCTTCCATAGTCTATCTTGGTTTTGGTGTTGGTCTTAGTCTTGCTAGGATAAGCATGGTTGGTCTTGGTCTTACAGAATCGCAAGACCAAGACCACGACTGCAAGACCAAGAACAATTTTGCTCATCACTACTTACTTCGTGGATCAGAAACTGACAGACAACAAATGTGTATCACGTTTTGAACGTTGCATACGACTCTGTAATACACATCCTTTTTGGTATGTATACTTGTAGGTTGTTATATTTTGAACAAGTGGAAAGAAAACGAACGCGCCTGCACCACTTTGATTTCCTTTACTTTGTTTCGCTTAGAAGCACCCAAATGTTAGTTAGAAGGTGTTCCGTAAGTGTTCATTGGACTACCGGTAGACATGTAATCATGAGCTGACGGGGTTTCATCAATCTTTTAATGGTTGCCATTTTCTAAGTTCTCGCCCGATTTCTTTGATTTTAGTCTCAAACGATATGTCTGTTGACGCTTTGCATTGAATTTGCTGGTCTTCGGTTTGAAATTTTAGGTTCAATTTTATCGAGATTTTTAGGTCGATGCATTTCTATTTTTTAAGTTCAAATGTTGTTATCATTTTCTGTGAGTGCTTCTGGTATAATACGCACCACGGTTCTAAAAGATTCTGAAGTTAGATGCAAATGGAGGCTTGCTCAGGTACAGACGGTTGAAAAACTACAAACTCGCGCTATATTATTATTTTTAATTTTTCTTTAATCTAAAGGTCCTTGCATAAAGTCATTCAAAAAATTATTTTTCGTGCTTGTTATGCAAAACTGTATTAGGCATCTTGATCAATTAACAATCAACGAAACAACTTAACAATAGCGTACTGGACTGTACTTTATAGCAGGAAAGTGACCAGCGATAACCAATCACCGAAGAGCGCACGTTCTGTGCCGGTAACTGGGAGTTGGGAGGAGTCTTCTTTTCCCACAAAACAACCAGGACGGCTCTGAAATATGCATTTGCGACGCTGTTTGTGACTAACTTCAAAACCTTTTAGAACCGTGGCGAGTATTATACTCAGATTGGTATTATTGGAGATATTTAGTTCTGAGGATCACAACGCACTTTGTACATGATTCCCAAAATATTTAAGTTTTAGTGGAGCAACTAAAAAATTTTCGGCGCAAAAATACCCTCATGCAGACAAAGCCTAGAGGCAATTAAAGTCAGTTGTCAAAATTCTCAGTACCACTGGTGGAAGGGGACCGAGTGATTCAATAACCTAACACCTGATTTGATGAGATTGGTTCAGCGGTTCGTGGTACACCGAAAGTACATTTGAAACATAACGATCGAGTTTCGTGAAAAGTGCGAGTGAGACATTACATGCCTATAAATTCCATGTCAAAATGTGATACATTGACGTAGGTGACAAACAACTTTTGGTTCAACTGTTTCTATCACAATGTTTTAAGCTATCTGTTTGCGTTCTTGTTTCTATGTATGGTTGCGCAATTCTATTTTTCTGATTGCGGGATTTTGTGTACAATTTATAAGATACATTTTATAGCATTGGATTTTGAAACAAACTTACGGTAAATTCGTGCACGCTCGGTAGATTTTAACGTTTATTAAAAATAGAACAGTTGGTGTTTAAAGTAAACGACACTTTATGAAATTGCATTTTTTTCAATTTCAAATTCATACCAAATCGAAAGTTTCCGCGATTGTAATAAGTTTATTGTTTAATTTTACCCATAAATATTTTTTCAAGAAATGTATGTAGCTAAGTTTTTTTAAAGGTATATCTAATTGTATATGTCTAAATAATAATAATAATAATGCGTTTAACGTTCGTTTCTCGACTTTATGTCATAACACACGCCATTTATATTTTTTCATCTACCACTTTCCGTTATTTTCTACATTTTTTGACAACTTCAACTTATGTAAATAGCTATGGGAGAATGAAGGAATTATAGGAAATTAGTAAAAGGTAGGTAATTTTTAAACTACGAATTTGATAGGTAATCGGCCATGGCCTCAAATAAGGAACCATCTCGATATTTATCTGGAATTAATTAAGGGAAACCATGGAAAACCTCAATCAAGATGGCCGGCACAGGAATTACCGTTTCTCGGCGAGAGGCAGTAGGAAAAAGACCCAGCCACATCTGCCCCCGCCGGGATTCGAACCCGGTACCTCCCGAATGCGAGTCTAGTGCTGTCACCACTACTCTACCCAGCTCGGTGTATATGTCTAAATATATAAGAGAATATCACTTGGGGATTTAGCTTCCACCATAAGACATTTTGGCTAGTAACATTAAAAATCAAAGCTGGATCAAATAAATCGTCATCACAAAATATCCACGAGCAGAGGCGAGATTCGATCCCACGACAGTCCAGTCAAGAAGCCAGTACGCTAACCACTGGATCACAACTGACTTCATTTAGCTCGGTTGAATTTAATCTTACTAATTCATCATCATGAAATTCCATATCCTTTACAGGATGTTGAACACCACTTGTTTCCATTTTAATCTGTCAAAAGACAGTTATTTTGGGTCATTAAATGTCTTACTAATTATACAAAGAAATAAAGTTTAAGCTACTTGTCTGTCCACACTAATTTCAGAAGCTACAAAACCGAATTGAAAAATTCTGGCACTCTTCTTTCAGCTTCACAAAACTCGATTTGCTGCTTAAACATTTCGAAAACATTTATTTTTGCCCTAAAAATTAAATCAAAAATCGTATTATTCGTCAATATCCTTTACAGCACTTTACGAGATTTCGATTGACGAGAAGGCAAATTAACATTTTGAAGTATTTTCTTTACAAATTGATGTTATAAATTCTGGTAAACTCGGCTTGTTTCATAATTTTTTTCAAATTACATTTTTTCTGTACCAAAAAAAATTGTATGAAACTTGTGTTAGTTTTCTCGTTTTTATGTGATTTTAAATCGTTTATTTAGATCAAATAAACCGTAAAAACTTGGCTAAAAGTCATATGGAAGGAATGGTACGTATTTCTAGATTATTTTAGCATTGACATCAAAGATCAAATAAGATTTTTCATAGAAATTAAAGCTTTTCGAAACGTAAGTGCACTTTACTTGCACACAACTGTTAAGATAGAACTATGCGGGTGACAAAGGGATCATACTGAACAGCTGGTAAACCATATTTTATCTAAATATTAACAAGCTGTTCTAATTCAGATATGGTCACGATGACCTTGATATTGCAAGTTTTCTTTTAGAACAGACGAGACAACATTCTCCTTTTCGATTACGAAAACGAATTTCTAATCAACGACAATTAAAATTCATCATAATATTTAGACAACAAATATTGCCCAATTAAATATTATAGAAAATTAAATCGTTAAAATTTTAAAACATCTGCAGCATGTCATCACGTGCCAGTAATTTGAAACAAAATAAAAAAATAATGCCGATCAACTATAAAACTGCGGGCAGTCAAAAAAAATCAACGTCATTAAATTATTGACATGTAAAATCGTTTAATATTAATAAATTATGTATTCGTTATATTTAAACTTTTTTTATGGATTTTAGTAAACACAGGACCGATATTTTTTATTTTAAATAGTAGTATCCTACCCTAGGCCTAGTACTGGTTTTCCAAATTACGATTTATCTACATGCACTTATTTTGTATAGCCAAGTTGGGAAAATTCTGTTAAATACAAGTCCGCAGTTTAATTTGATTTTTAATTTATTATTAAAAAAATAATAAATTGAAAATATGTGTTGGCACTAGAGCAAAATAGCCCTGACTGTTGGTGGCCTTAAAAAGCAACGTAAAAATAATAGCAGACTACGTATCTAAAGCGTTAAAAACAAAATAGAGCAGTTTTCAACGGTAGAATCGAAAGAATTAATTACATAATGTACCTATTATTATTTATATAGATATTCTATTCTATTCTATTCTATTCTATTCTATTCTATTATAATCATAATCATAATAATAATAATCATAATAATAATAATAATGCGTTTAACGTCCGTTTCTCGACTTTATGTCATAACAGACGCCATTCGCACCATTACTATTTTCCATTTACCACACTTCCCGTTATTTTTCTACATTTTTAAAACTTCAACTTATGTAATAGCAATGGGCGAATGAAGGAATTATAGGAAATTAGGATAAGGTAGGCAATTTTTGAACTAGAAGTTTGATAGGTAATCTGCCATGGCCTCAAATAAGGAACCATCTCGATATTTATCTGGAATTAATTGAGGGAAACCATAGAAAACCTCAATCAAGATAGCCGTTACAGGAATCACCGTTTCTCTGCGAGAGGCAGTAGGAAAAAGTCCCAGCCACATCTGCCCCCATCGTGATTCGAACCCGGACCTCCCGAATGCGAGTCTAGTGCTGTCACCACTACTCTACCCAGCTCGGTTCATAATTATAATTATAACTTTCTACGGGGTTTTGTATAATAATAATAAATAGCTGCTGATTTTTAGCCATTTACATAACTGCTTCAATATAAATAAAAAACATTCGGTATATTCGATGCACGTTATTTTAAAAAACTACGACGGTCCTGTTAAAAGATCAATTTTGATATCCCTCTTAGAGGAGTTTTATACAGAGTGTATCACAGGATAGAGAACATAGAAAACAATTTGCAGTGAAAAGCATTAAGTGTCAGTGATTGCTACGCCCTATTATCATGTAAAAATTATGATAATTTCATTTATTTATAGACATGATTCGATTATATCTTTGTCTCGTTATCCATTAAGTTTCTATGTTCCCAATTCTGTATTACACCCTGTATAAGCATGAAAAAGCAGCATTTTAAAATAGCCAGTTAGCATTAAAAAGTTATAATCATTTAAAATATATAAAATACTTTTTAATTGGAATTGTGTAATCATTAAGATTTTATCCGTGATCTCATGCTGCTAAAATGTTTTCATTTTAAGTAAATGGCAAAATAAAGCAATAAGTAAAATTAACTTTTACGAGCATCAAAAACCTCCGCAATGAACTCAGAAAGGTTAGAAAAGCAATAGAAAATCAATTCAATAAAACAGTACAGTTTATTAAAAACACTTTTATACAACAGGCAAACTACGCTTTGTAACTAATTTTACTATGAACTGAAAATTCAGTATTGATACTTTCACTAGTTCTCGGAAAAGAGCCTGGGAACCGGGAGCCTGAAATAGAGGAATCATGGAAACGCATTTTAAACGACTACAGTGCTACACGCTTGAATATTCTCAAGTAGTGATGTAAAACGACCGGTTCTTTATAGTAGTAACCATGTTGGCTAAATAATTTACTGGTTAATTAACCGATTATCTATATAACAAAATGGCGACTTCCAGTGCCTCTTTCTCAGGACAAGAAAAACAAAACAACAGAGCAGTTTTCAACAGTAGAATGGAAAGAATTAATTAAACAATGTATTTATATTTATACAGATATTGCTTATAAAATTAAAAATTCAAATCTCGACCGAAAGTTACAATCATGCGCAAAACTTTCTGCGCATCCTTGTATAATAGTAATAAATAGCCGTGGCTATTTACAATAAATTACCGCGAACAATCAACCGGTTAATTAACTGGTTATTCTTTTATATCTTTATAGAAGACTCTATAATTGTTGAGTTAATATACGAGTATGAACATAAATCGATCTTTCGTTTTTAAATTTGCCGCTTGAATGCAGAAAGAGAAGGTAGTTCGTGCCACAACCACGATACGCAGTGTGATATATTAGAATCTGTTGGGTTCGAATCCCGGCGGGGGCAGATGTGGCTGGGACTTTTTCCTACTGCCTCTCGCCGAGAAACGATAATTCCTGTACCGGCCATCCCGATTGAGGTTTTCCATGGTTTCTCTCTATTAATTCCAGATAAATATCGAGATGGTTCCTTACTCAAGGCCATGGCCGATTACCAATCAAACTCCCAGTTCAAAAATTACCTTTCCTATCCAAATTTCCTACAATTCCTACATTCGCCCATTGCTATTAGTTAAGTTGAAGTTTTAGAAATGTAGAAAATAACGGGTAGTGGTAAAATGGAAAATAGTAATGGTGCGAATGGCGTCTGTTATGACATAAATATCGACAAACGGACGTTAAACGCATTCTCAATATTGTTCTCATCCATTATAATTAATAAGTTATTTTTAATTTTTTAACGGGAAATTGGACAATTCAATTTTAATATAGTTAAACTAAATTAAAAAATTGCGACGTTTCATTAAATCTTTTTAACTTCTTCGGGCAGAACTTTAACTAGTTAACCATAACCTTAATAAAATTTAGATATTTAATAATACTTCAATAAATATTAAATAGTAAATATTTAAACAAATTGAAATTATGTAATTTTTTTCAGTTTGTTTAAATATTTACTATTTAATATTTATTGAAGTAAAGATATGTATTATTAAATATCTAAATTTTATTAATGTTATGGTTAACTAGTTAAAGTTCTGCCCGAAGAAGTTAAAAAGATTTAACGAAACGTCGCAATTTTTTAATTTAGTTTAACTATATTAAAATTGAATTGTCCAATTTCCCGTTAAAAAATTAAAAATAACTTGTTAAACGCATTATTATTATTATTATATTAGAATCTGTTAGAATTAGACAAATGTCAAATAGTTTGTATAATAATATCAAATAAGTCGCGGTAATTTATAATAAATTACGGCGGATATTTAACCGGTTAAATAACCGGTAATTTATTATTTTAAATCAGCGTTTTCCAGTGATTCGATAATTTTATTTGCGCTTTCTTGCATGAAAATGATCATTTCAATCCGAGCTGACAATAAGACAGAGTGCAGAGACTGATATTTGCACATTGTCTTTCCAGCCGGTGCATTCCAGTTGACATAGTCTGTAAGTGAGCTGTGAAGGCGTCGACGTCGCTGAGTGTGAGAACGTCAAACAGGCGTCGCGTCAAGACGTTCACAACGATGCTTTTGTCTTTTGCTTTCTCTCTCTTTCTCTGAGACAATCAGATATGAAAAGCTGTAACAAATATCTTACAGCACCAGATGGCGAACGCTGAACAAATTCACTGAACGTCGAAGAAAACAACGTGTTGTTGGAACAAGTATTTCATCCAGAAATCCTGTTGGGAATTGGCCCAGTGGGGAATAATAACATTAAGAAATATTAAATGGTAATTTTGTCATAATAGACTACTTGTACTGATTTTTTTGTGGATCCGTCAGATTATAAAATATAATAGAAAACAGGATCACGGGTAATTGGAACGTTGCAAATCAATGAGTGTTTAAATTAATTTAACTATATTGTTCCATATACCCGTGATCCTGATTTCTATTATAACATATATCTGGAACTGAACTTTTAAGATGAATTATAAAATATGTTCTCGGCTGAGTTGTGGTCGCAAAATTCGTTTTATTACTGTTTTTAGTGTATTTGCCATATGGCAACATACACTATTGGCGTCGGTCGGATGGCGGGACCTAGGGGTCGGACCAAAATTTCTCGACGTTTCATAACCTCCTAAACACTTTGGCACCATTTTTAAAAATGTTTATATATATATGTATATATATATATATATATATGTGCGGGCAATAACTTTCGAAGGAGTTAATTCATTTTAACGAAATTTGGCATACATGTTGGAATCCATCACCTCACGAAGCCTATTTAAAATGGGCCCAATCGGGTCATTTTAAGGGTAGTTTTTAGGGGTTGAAAAAAGTTTTTAGGCCCAAAAATACCGAAAAAATTCTCAGAATCGTTTCAAAATTGAAATTTAACCCTTTAGTAGCAATTAAAAAGTGCTCCTAAAATTATAAGCAAATCGTCCCGACAGGACCGGACTTACAAATTTTATGAAAACACTAGTTTGCGTATACGAATTTACATACTGAAGGTCGTATTTAATTTGGTGCAGATGTTGGATTGATAACAATATTTCAACTAATATAATTATTATTGTAAGGGGTGTATTAAGGGGTTCAATTTTTTTTTATTTTGTCAAAAAACAAACTTAATTTCGTTTAATAAAGCCACAATACCTGTATTAGCAAATACACTTATTGTCGGCAGGGTTTTAGCACTGCGACCCGGGTTTTTATTAGCTGTGATTAAGCATTAAACTTCACAAGATTTGGCTTGCTGCGTGAAAATACCAAAAGACGTATATTTTTGCTCTAAAAATTGAATCTAAAAACGTGATATTTCTTTACGTAGATCACGAGATTTCAAATAACGGAAAGGCAAAATAATATTTTATAGTTTTTTTCTTTACAAACGGGTGTTAAAAATACCGATAAATTTGCTTCTGTTGTTTTCTGATTTTAAATCAAATAAACTGTAAAAACTTAGCTAAAGCTGATATGGGAAGAATGGTACAGATTTCTAGTTTTGAAACATTAACATCAAAAATTGAAAAATGTTTTTCATAGAAATTTGAGATTTTGGAGAATTAAGTAAGGGCATTTTACATGCACATAAACATTTAACTGCGCGTGGAAAACGGGGCACCTTAACTTTCCGTGTTGTTTTTGTGATCCATATCAGTTGACGATTGTAATAAAAAAAACAGAGCAAAAACTGAGAAACTGAATACCCATTTTGTAAATGACAACTTTAATATAAATTATTTATATAAAGATGATAATGAATCCTAAACAGTGGAGCTTCTAAAACAATTACATATTTCATGCCACAGAATTAATTTCTTCTAGAGAAAGCTACACCCAAGTAGCCATTTACGTATAAATAATGGAACAACATTATTTACAATGCTATAGAACAACGTAGCAAAAAACATTCCTAAAACAGTTCTTCTTCGTCAACCAAACTCTCAAAGCCACACACACGTTCATATGTGTAGACTTTAGATACAAAATGTTCCAAAATATTGTTACTAGTGCAGTTCCTCCATTTTTTAAGGGGGTATTCTTATGTGACCACTTTGAAAAATCGATTTTTTTTTTATATTTCAATAGTAAAACCTATCGAAAATATGCTGTGAAAAATAGAGACCGAAATTCCTAGTTTTAAATAAATCACAACTGATAGTCGCTGACGAGCCGTATTAGCGACTTGTTGGCTCTTGAAACTTTAAACGCATTTATCTGGAAACATTATTTTCTAAAACTGTCATGATCCTAAAAAAAAAGTATTCAACCGATTGCTTTGAAATTTATATATGTTCTTTTACTCATTAATGGTTATCGTCCGTACTAAAATTGCTTATTTTCGAAAATATTTTCTTATTTTTTTAAACGATTTTTAACAAAAAAAATAACAAAAAACAAACTTTTTTTCTACAGTCCGCCATTTTTTTTTTAATGAAATTGATTAATTTTAATAGGGACGATAGCGACATCCCTACTGAACAATGATCCATTCGATTTTTTTATTTCAGACAACATGAACAGCCGCTATTACCATGACCAGTGACCTGCTTTTTTTTAGGGTCTAATTTAATTTAAAAAAATATATATATAAAAAATGTAAAATAAGAGAAAAAAAATTGTTTTTATACAGTTTAAGATACAAACAAAAACATATAAAAAAATTAAAATGATTGAATGTTATTGTCGTCTAAAAAAAAATTCCCTAAAAAGAAGTAAAATTTATGCGTTCACATAAGAATACCTCCTTAAGGTTCCCTACATCCGATGAAGACACGGAACCCTTATAGGATCACTCATGTGTCTATCTGTCTTATTTTTTTCCAAATCTACTGGACGAAAAAAGTTGAAATTTGGTACATATACAGAGCTCAATGACCCAATCTCGAAAAAAATCAATTCCGATTTTGGTGGTTATTTCGAGTTCTCTGCGGTTTTGCGTGCTTATTAATGCTTAAACATCGTTACTTATTCCCCTCTCTTTATAAAATCATTTATAGTGACTTGGAGAAATGTCGTCTGAAAATTCACACCCACTGAATTGGATTGGATCGGCTGGGTACGATCGGCGGTTTTGGGATACATAAATTTAAATGAGTTTCCACGGACTAGTCGGCTCAGATCGACTCGGCAACTTATCAGTGTGTGTATACACTGCCGTGCTGCGCAGATTTGTGTCGATTTAGTGGGGTTGAACCTTAAGCGACCCCAAGTCACACTTGGCCTTCTTGTGGTCAGCTGTAAAAAATGTTTGGAGTTATAGGAGGCTGTCATTCTATTGAATCTGAATGTACGACAATTTTTGTCTTGGACAACCATTTTTTGAAAAACAAATTCGATGTTGATTGAAATAAATTTTGGCAATCATTAAAAAAAATGGGTCTAAATTTAGATCCAAAAAAATAGACAGAGAGACAGAATTAAAATACGTTATAGTAGGGTATCAAAATTCAAGGAGTTAGTACGGTTCGTTTATGGAACTGCTGTTCCATGGATAAAAACTATGCCGCTTATATTGCATTGTGAAATAGAAATGTGTACGTCTAACTTTTTGAATTTAGACTATCACCTATCAAACTCCTAATTTAAAATTAGCTACCTTATCCTAATTTCCTATAATTCCTTCATTCGCCCATTGATATTAAGTTAAGTTGAAGTTTTAAAAATGTAGAAAAATAACGGGAAGTGTGGTAGATGGAAAATAGTAATGGTGCGAATGGCGTCTGTTATGACATAAAGTCGAGAAACGGACGTTAAATGCATTATTATTATTATTATAAATAAAAAAATGTACAAATTGACGTAAAAATTGAACCTACAGATAAGAGATATTATTCCTATACAAATTATTCCAGAGGAAAAATCTCCTATACGACAATTTTCCAATATGTATTATATTACGTTTCTATTCGCTAAACGAATTTTCCACCATCATGGTACGCTATATGTAAAAGCGTAATCAAATCTGATTTCTCGTTTTTTGATCTTTATTTTCTGAAAACGTATTACAATTTTCTTGCATGACTTGGTATCAGCATTATCCGGGAACCACTTGACCAATTTTGGTCAAATTTGGTACAGGGTATTTTTTATCCAGCTTAATCGCTAGTAAATGTTTTTTTTATTAAACTTTCATTGACATAATATTTATTTCAGGATGCATACTGTAGATATTTATATTATATATACAAATGTGCAGTGTCGTCCTTACTACATGTGACACCCTTAAGCAAATTTTCAGTAAGCGTCCCTCTAAAACGAACATTTTCTAAACCATTTAAAATAAAGTAATTTAATTAGATGCTTTATCTTTAACTTCCTAACGATATATAGGATAATAGTTAAATTTCATTATTAATTTAAGGTTGACCATAGCTATTCAATATGATCCTTTTTTCATCCGCTCTATCTTATGAGTAGTATGCATGTAAAATGCACTTACTCACATTTTGGAAATACCTAATATCTATGAATAACTTTATTCTTTTATAAGAAAAAAACTGTCTTATATTTATTTTCAGAACAAAGTTAAAAAAATTTTAAATTTGTTTTCAAAATAAATATAAGACAGTTTTTTTCTTATCTGGATTATGATAAAAAATATTTCGCAATTTTTATCGAAATGAATATTTTCATTATTATCTAAGAGCCTGATGAAGTTTTTAAAATAAAAACGAAACGTTGCGATTGGATATTAATGCATTATTAATTGATTGATCCACAGTTCTCTAAAAATATAATTATAATATATACTGGAGCTGAAACCACATATATTAGTTTTTAATATTATTCCCAAGTTTAATTTTTTTTATGTGAAACTAATTAATAATATTTACACATACTTAGCAACACACTATAAACTTCTGTCCTTGTCAGTTTCATGTAATTTAGGAGACAAACTAACTTCCCCTTTAGGGGTCAATTCTACTTCCCCTCGATTTCTTACTTTTTTTCAAATAGATACGCGCTAAAGAAGTTAAACTTCGAAAAAATCCCCCTCCTAAGGCCGACACTGATGACGTGTATTCTTCTTCACGACGAAACTAACTATTGTGTGACGTCATAGCAGCCAGTAGCGACAGATACGTTTTTGTCGTCGAAAAAAAAAATGTGTTTTCGTTGTGTTGGTATGAGAGACATAATCGTTAGAGTGACAGCGCAAGCTGCCTTCTTCTACAGTTGAGTATCTATTCTGTGCAAAGAGAAAAAACCCGGGTCGCAGTGCCAAAACCCTGCCGACAATATAGTGTATTTGCTTGTATAGGGCCGTGTGGTTTTATACTTTTATTATTTGAAATTAAGTTTGTTTTTGGGCAAAATAAAAAATTTAACCCCTTAATACACCCCTTAAAACAACATTTTTTTTTCTTAATTGTAATATTATTATCAATCTAACGTCTACACCGAATTAAATACACCCTTCAATAAATAAGTCACTATCTGCAAATTAGTGTTTTCAAAAAATTTGTAAGTCCGGTCCTGTTGAGCCGATTTTATTAAAATTTTAGGGGCACTTTTTAATTGCTACTGACAGGTTAAATATCAATTTTGAAACGATTCTGAGAATTTTTTCGGAATTTTGGGGCCCAAAAACCCCTAAAAACTACCCTTAAAATGGCCCGATTACGCCCATTTTAAATAGGCTTCTTGCGGTGATGGATTTCAACACGTGGTCCAAATTTCGTTAAAATCAATTAACTCTTTCGAAAGTTATTGCCCGTACACATATATATATATATATATATATATATATATATATATATATATATATATATATATATATATATATATATATATATATAAATATATATACATATATATATAAACATTTTCAAAAATGGTGCCAAAGTATTTAGGAGGTTATGAAACGTCGAGAAATTTTGGTTCGACCCCTAGGTCCCGCCATCCGACCGACGCCAATAGTGTATGTTGCCATATGGCAAATACACTAATTATTGTCTATTTAACTTAGTGTCCAATGGAACAAAGTTTAACGGGGCGTGGAAAAGCTGACTAGCTTGCACCGCTGATTCTTCCGTCGCAACCGATCTTTCAATCCAATTTAGCCATTTTTCTTCGTATACAAATAACAATTCTCAGATTTTATTAGGTAATTTGCGTATATGTACGACGACTGGTCAATAAGTACCCGTATTTGACGACAGATGGCGTTGACGAGTGACCTTGACTCTACCATCATGTACTGCAGACATTTAAACGACCTCGTGCTGAGTTGTAGATAAATTCATAGGTTAGGTTATTTTTGACAGCCAGATGTATCATTCATGTTTTATATTTTTCGACAAAATGGAAAAAGAGCAGTATCGATCCCTAATTTTTTTTTTAAACATGCGAAGAAAAACTGGAGTTGGGTGCTGTCTATGGGGACTCTTCACCATCTATGAATTACGGATCGATATTGCTCTTGTTCCATTTTGTCGAAAAACACGAATGATTCAACTGGCAGTCAAAAATTACCTAACTTATGAGTTTATCTACAACTCACCACGAGGTCATTTAAAAATCTGCGGAACACGATGGTGAAGTCAATATCACTCGTCAACGCCATCTGTCGTCAAACTTGGGTACTTATTGATCAACCCTCGTACACTATGCTGTCGTCATAAACCAAGAACTATTTGAACATCCTTCAAAAAAGTCACTAAAAAGATGAAAATAATATTTTGAGGTTGGCACCATTTATTATTTTTCACCGATTCTTTTCCTATTTAACTGAGCATGTTTTCAGGATGATTTAACATAAATGTTACTTAAATCGGTTCAGCAGTTTTTAAATATATGTCTAGTTAGGCAACCAAACATTAAAAAAGTCGGTTAATATGAATTAATGTGCGCAAACTACGTGTTTCAAATTCACTAAAAAGTAAAAAATTAAAAAGCGGCGACCTTGTTCCTACTAACCATTCGTCTTATCCATTACTCCACAGAGCTCAACTGGTATCTCGCTATTTTCATGGTATAGCATATAGCTGTTCTACTATATATTGTACAATACAACGTAACGTTTGAATGACTTTTATCTTTTTCGTTTGAAAAGATTCGAACGATTGACTTCCGTTTGACAAGATCGTTCGATTGAGTTCCGTTTGAAAAGATCTGAGTTACCGTAAAGTTACAGCTAATGAAGTTTTACTACAAAAAAGTTAAGCTCAAAAATCGGCATTCACAGAAAAGAAGTTCTAATGTATAGAATTCGTTCTTAATTTCTTATATAAGATCCGTTCAACGCAAGCACACATATTTCATATTCGTTTATATTTTATTTATTAATGATTACAAAACAGGTAAAAACCACAAGCTTTCAGATTAAATACAAAAGAAAAAAAATTGTGGAATAATGGCTTTGTTTCGTAGTCATTAGTAAATAAAAGTAATTTCATAAGTTTCAGGAAATAAATACGTTGAATTCACTTCCATGCAATAAATTGATGAAGTTTTATTTTAACAGAATCAGTCGTAAATTTTTTTCAGTTGCTGTGTTATAATTTGACAATTATTATAAAAACATACAATTTATATTAAGAACTTGGCAAGAAACATAACAGATAAATTATCTTTGAAATAAATTTTTAATATATAGTTCAATAAAATGTTTGCCTGAAAAACAATAAATGCTTCTGTTATTTATTAAAATGTACAAAATTTCACCAAAAATAAAATCGTATAATTTATAAAACCTAGAAACAGGATTCTACCTATATGAACCAAATTTAGGCTCAATTTCTGTATGATTTTTGAATGTAAATTTAAGATGAAAGCACCTACTTTCAGGACTGAATTTTGCCACAGTACTTCAGTGACAGTACATTTAGTCATATCAAAACTCCAGCATTAATCAGTTAAAAAAATACTAATAAACTTCTCTGACATTAATTATAAAACACTAACGGAACGTTCTGAATTTGTGAACGCGTTAAGAAATCAGTTGATACTTCCGTTACATTGCATTAAGATAATATTTAAAACATTCAAATAGTCGCATTCGAAACGTTAAAAATACATCTAAAAAAAATTCCACAAGTGCATAAAAAGTTATATTTAATTAAATGGGTCCGAAGTAGAATCTCACAAATCAATTATCCGAAAAAGGATATACAACTTTTTGGAAATAAAACTGCTCACAAAATTCTATATATTTATAACGAATGACGAAATAAGATGTATATTTCTAATATCTGTAACCAAAAGGTAAAATCGTTCAAATCGACAATTGCATAATTTTTGTAGATGAATTTCTTTAGACGTTTCAATGTTCATCTCCACGTATATTATAGGCGCTCGACAACTAAGATCATTAGCATCTAGTTACATCATATTAAATAAAACATTGCAGTGCATCTATGAGCGGAGGTAGGATTCGAACCAACGATAGTTTGATCCAAAGATCAACATCCTAACCGTTACACCAAGTTGTCCTCTACGTAAATAAATAAATTTAAAGTGAATTTTAGAACAGTTTATTCTCTCCGTCGGGTAGAGACTAAAGTCTATTTATCGCATTAACAACATAATATATCGAGATACTTTCCATAACATAGCGTATTACACGTCAATGACTTCAGTTATCGAGCGTCTATAATTTAGAAGCTCTCCTGACACAATCGCAAACGCCAATTTCAATGAAATTCAACGTATATTTCAAATAAACTCGTAAGATCCGTGGTGATTCCTCGAGGGGCCTCTCCGTTTATTCAAATTTAAAGTTTGAAACTGTATTTATGACGTTTGTGCAGGGGACTCTGCACCCTGCAGAGAAGAAAGCTTTTCACACATAAACTATTATTTTAAGTACTTAAATTATTTACTATACTCGATGTTCGTTCGTTTTAACATAATGCCACAACTCGTACATAAAAGCTGCATTTACGATCGAAATACACAAAGTACTGTTACATATCAAAAAAACCCGGGTCGCAGTGCCAAAACCCTGCCGACAATATAGTGTATTTGCTTGTACAGGGCCGTGTGGTTTTATACTTTTATTATGTGAAATTAAGTTTGTTTTTGGACAAAATAAAAAATTTAACCCCTTAATACACCCCTTAAAATAACATTTTTTTTCTTAATTGTAATATTATTATTAATCTAACGTCTACACCGAATTAAATACATCCTTCAATAAAAAAGTCACTATCTGCAAATTAGTGTTTTCAAAAAATTTGTAAGTCCGGTCCTGTCGGGCCGATTTTATTAAAATTTTAGGAGCACTTTTTAATTGCTATTAAAGGGTTAAGTTTCAATTTTGAAACGATTCTGAGAATATTTTAGGTATTTTTGGGCCCAAAAACTTTTTTCAACCCCTAAAAACCACCCTTAAAATGACCCGATTGAGCCCATTTTAAATAGGCTTCGTGCGGTGATGGATTCCAACATGTGTGCCAAATTTCGTTAAAATGAATTAACTCCTTCGAAAGTTATTGCCCGTACACATATATACCTATATATATACCTATATACAGGGTGTCCCATAAGTCGACGTCCAAACTAAGTGAGGTGATGGGGGAGGTCATTTCCTATCAAAATAACCATAAATGTGATTATCCAATTGTTTACGGTTCAAAAGTTATTTCAATTTTTGTATTTTTCTCTGAAATCGTGTAGTGCTTATACTAAAAAATTAATTTAAAAAAATCTATGAGTTGTTTGGTTGATTTTTTTTTTTGATAGGATCCTGAAGGGTCTGCCTTTCCAAAAAAAATAATTTTCATGAGCTCTGTTATCATCTGTCAAATAAAAAAAATGGTTTTGTAAACACTTTTCGGTGGCAAGAAAAATATATTTGATTTTAAATTCACGCTGACAGAAAAAAAGTGTTATAAAAAAAATTGACCAATTATCAGAAAAACTTGTCCATTTAATAGAGATTCTAACGCGGTATAGTACAACTCGTTATTCATGACTGTTTTTTTTATAACAATTTTTTTACATGCAAGTCGTGTTTGTTAAAAAATACATTTTCGAAAATTTCAAAATCTAAGTTGGCTGGAACGACTTAAACAAATTAATCCGTTCCTCTTTCATTCACTACTTCTAATGTATGCTCGCTATTCGTTTTATTACTAGTAAACCTCCGACTTGACTTTTCATTTTGTACTTTGTTATTTGGACCTGCGCTTGGTAATTTGAACTTCGATCCTGTTTGTGATTTGGACTCTTTTCAAGTTGGACGCATCAAAATGGTTATTTATTCCCATCGGGAGTATGCAGAAATGCACTATGTCTATGGGTTTTGTGACGAGAATGCTCGGGCTGCTGCAAGAGAATATCGGGCACGATATCCCAACCAAGAACACTATCCTGACCACAGGGTGTTCCAAAGTATACATCGGCGGTACATAGAAGGTGAAATCCCTGGGAATGAGCAAAGATCTGGAAGACCTAGACTTGGCATCGACGAAGATGAAATAATTGGAATGGTGACAGAGGACCCATCTACAAGTGTTCGTCGTATGTCAAGACGTTCGGGAGTTTCGAGGTCCACAGTGCACCGTATTTTAAAAAGGGATCAGTTACATCCATACCATGTGCAACGTGTGCAAGCACTTTTACCCGCTGATTATAACAAAAGGGTGCAATTTTGCCGAGAAATTCTACGTCGGAACAAGGAAGATCCTCAGTTTTTTAATAACATTTTGTGGGGTGACGAATCGAGCTTTCGAAGGACGGGAGTATTCAACATCCATAATTTTCACTCTTATGATTATGCAAACTCTAGAGCTATAAGAAACGACCATTTTCAACATCAGTTTGGGGTCAACATGTGGGCGGGAATTGTTGAAGGTAAAATGATTGGGCCCCTTGAGCTACCCAGAAGGATCGGGGGCGATGAATATCTTTATTTTTTGCATAATGATTGGGCCCCTTGAGCTACCCAGAAGGATCGGGGGCGATGCATATCTTTATTTTTTGCAAAATGATTTGAGCGGCTTACTGGAACACGTGTCGCTAGAAACACGCCGAAACATGTGGTTGCAGCACGATGGGGCTCCTTGTCACTATGCTCTAGTAGTGAGACGATACCTCAACACCGAATACACAAATCGCTGGATTGGAAGGGAAGAAACCATCCAGTGGCCACCGCGGTCACCTGACCTAAACCCCCTAGACTTCTTTTTATGGGGTTACTTCAAAGAACTGGTCTACGCGACAGAAAACCAAAACGAACATCAGCTGCGGCAAAAAATAAGAATTGCGACCAATACAATACAAAATAACGAACGGGCGTTTCGACTAATTTCGAACATTTGTTGTAACTTTAAATAAAATTTGGTTCATTTGTGTTAGACTAGCCAACTTAGATTTTGAAATTTTCGAAAATGTATTTTTTAACAAACACGACTTGCATGTAAAAAAATTGTTATAAAAAAAACTGTCATGAATAACGAGTTGTACTATACCGCGTTAGAATCTCTATTAAATGGACAAGTTTTTCTGATAATTGGTCAATTTTTTTTATAACACTTTTTTTCTGTCAGCGTGAATTTAAAATCAAATATATTTTTCTTGCCACCGAAAAGTGTTTACAAAACCATTTTTTTTATTTGACAGATGATAACAGAGCTCATGAAAATTATTTTTTTTGGAAAGGCCGACCCTTCAGGATCCTATTAAAAAAAAAAATCAACCAAACAACTCTTAGATTTCTTTAAATTAATTTTTTAGTATAAGCACTACACGATTTCAGAGAAAAATACAAAAATTGAAATAACTTTCGAACCGTAAACAATTGGATAATCACATTTATGGTTATTTTGATAGGAAATGACCTCCCCCATCACCTCACTTCGTTTGGACGTCGACTTATGGGACACCCTGTATATATATATATATATATATATATATAAACATTTTTAAAAATGGTGCCAAAGTGTTTAGGGGGTTATGAAACGTCGAGAAATTTTGGTCCGACCCCTAGGTCCCGCCATCCGACCGACGCCAATAGTGTATGTTGCCATATGGCAAATACACTAAAAACGAAAAAGTCGACGTAAACGATTTCGCCTTTTGGTCATAGATAATCTGTATTTGTGGCATATATAACAAAAAAAGTGGACGGCCAACCTTCTCAAACTGAGTAATTATTGAAAACCGGTAGTCGTTACGGATGAACCTATCGTGTTATCGTGTTTCGTTCTACACACATAGAAAACACAAACACCGACATTTTACCTACATCTACGTAATATGTATCTAGTTCACTAGATGAGACCCGTGAAGTGGGGGCTGAGGAGTGATTGAGGTATGGCATGGAATTGATTGCAAGTAATCAAGAAAAGAACAAGTTGTCTTGAATAATCCAAGGGCTCTCAAACTAACGCTGGGATATTTCGAGTGAAACTATTCGATTATTAAAATATCTCTAGAGTTGTTTGAAATTTAGCCAGAATAATGTCTATGTAATTCTGCATCGATTGGCGCAGAATGAAATTTTTGAACTACACAGTTTCAGAGATATTAAATTCCAAAGTTCGAGTTTTTGAGGCTCTTATACATTACGGTATACGGGGTATCGAAAAATTTACTGACAAATATTTTTGTATCTCAGAAAATTGTCTTAGGATCTTTTTGAAAAACTAAAGTACAGTAATACCCTGGACTTACGCGATAGGTGGGATCAAGAGATAGCCATGTAAGTCGAATTCGCGTAAGTCGGGTTTCAACCTTGCATATAAATACGTATAAAGTTTGTGTAATCGGGACCGGAGTCTAAAGAAAACAATAATTTAGAAGAAACATGTTTAATAAAATGTTAGATAATTAAAACAATTTACATTAGTAGGAATAAAATAACGTAAATCAAAGTTATTTTTATGTCGAAGGCTTCATATATAGTAACAATGTCGCCTGACGAGTTAAGATTTTCTTCTTCTCACGTAAAATTTCCTCGTAGCATGCTAGTAACATTTTTATTTCCCGTTTTGTAGTAGACACGCGCTCTTCATTGGAATCTATTTTTTCTAAAATTTGTAACCCCTTTTCAATTGTACTGAGGGCCTTCTGTTAAGTTTGAAATCGTCATTTGATTTTCCGATTCAACTGGGTCTAACGAATCAGTTTGTTCAATGTCTTGATCAAGAAAAACCGCGTATCTCCGAATTCGCGTAAACCGGGGTAGCGTAAGTCGGGGTATTACTGTAACGTTAACTAACAACTAAACAATTTTTTTAAAATAGTCTCATTAACAGTTACTACACAGTTTCAGAGATATTTAATAAATAATAATGGAAAATTTACCAGGTTTCAGCATAGGAACGGTTATACGATACACGATCTGGCAACAACGCATACTTATCTAACCCATCAAACAACTATGAGGTGCGTATGCATACATACACTGTAAACAATAATTGTAAAATTACATTGAAAGTTAAAGTAAAATTCCCTCAATTTTCTCTAGTCTAGTACTGATTGTGAGTATAAAAATTCTATTCAAAAATCTTCTTGTATATAATTTTACACAAATATTACATAAACACATGTAAAATTGTAGGGTATGGATTAGGAAATTTTACACGTATTTTTTGAAAAATTACATTTTTTTGTTTAAAATATTACATATTTGTATGTAATGTGGACTACACAACTGCATATATATGTAAATTTACAGAAAAACGTGTAGCATTCCATATGGTGTGTACGATTACCAGAATAATCGCTGACACTGTATGGATCAGCGATTATACATGTAATCGACTTCAATTTTTACAGTGTACTATAAAATATTTTAACGCTCCGACAGTGTTGCCAGATTTCTCGCTTGGGATTGGCTAAAATTAGTACAGAATCTGCAAAAATTGTTGGGCTTGTTAATAACAACTCTCAACTGCATGTACTGCATAAACCAGCATAAAATTTTTACTATGACTGTCGCGAGGGTACTACCTTAATATAACTTTAATTTGTGGATTTTCAATTTTAAAATAATTAAATTGAACGCCCTGAACGTATCGATCAATAAATTCACCGTGTCCATCTATCGAAGCCAACTGAAATTACCATGCAAATGAGAGCAGCTGAAGTGTATTCGTTCCGAGTCAGAAGTAGTCGCTAAACATGATGCAGACGTCGAAAATGCTGTCTGGTATAAGTAATATATCGTATGATAAGTATCGTAAGTTAAGGTGGCTGTTTACCAACTGTTCATATGCTCACTTTTTCATCCACATTGTTCCATTGTAGTTTAAGTGTGTGTGCATTTAAAATCTCTAATTTCTATGAAAAATCTTTTTCAACCGTTGATGTTATAATGATTCAAAATAAACTAAAAATATGTACCATTCTTCCCATATGACTTTTAGCCAAGTTTTTACAGTTTATAATAATTTAAAAAAACCCGGGTCGCAGTGCCAAAACCTTGCCGACAGTATAGTGTATTTGCTAATACAGGCCTTGTGGCTTTATTATGTGAACTTAAGGTGATTGTAGGGCAAAATAAAAAAAATTAACTCCTTAATACACCCCTTAAAATTACATTTTTTCTTAACTACATTATTATTGTCGATCGAACGTCTACACCAAAATTAAAAACACCTTTCAGTAAATAACTCACTATCTGCATACTAGTGTTTTCAGAAAATTTCTAAATCCGGTCCTGTCGGGCCGATTTTATTAAAATGTTAGGGGCACTTTTTAATTGCTACTAAAGGGTTAAATTTCAATTTTGAAACTATTCTGAGATTTTTTTCGGTATTTTAAGGCCCTAAAAACCATCCTTAAAATGATCCTATTGGGTCTATTGACCTGATTTGTGTTTTACTCTCTGTTAATTGATAAAGGTGATATCAGACGGTACATTTTTTGTTCATTCGAAGTGAACACAAAATGAAACAATAATGAAAAATGAATTCATTAATGAACCGATCCAACAACGCTAGATATCGACTTCGGCATGATTCATTCGCACTCGGAATGAATGAAAAATGAAACGTCTGAACACAAGAAAGAACATTCATTCGGGTTCGATCATTTTGTCTCGTGTGTCTTATATAGCAGACGGATTTGGGACTACGACACCGTATAGTAAATATATTCTGTCTATGTATGAGACAAAATGGTATTCAAGGGGAAAACACGCTGCTGTTTTTGGAGAATTTCAAAAATTATCAATGTCTCTGAAACCACAAACTCGACGAACAACAGAACAATGCGGACAAATTCTATAAAATCTCTAATTGTTGATTTAAACGAATTCCAAGGCGCACAACTTCAGTCGACAAGGAAAAGACTGGATGAACGTTCATTTTTATGTCATTCTGTCTGTACCGTGTGAACGCGGAATGAAACAAAAATGAACATTCAGTCAAATCAATATTCATTCGGAATGAACCGTCTGATAGATAGATATTTCTTTATTTTGACAGACTAAAGTCTGTATTATAGCGTCAACAGTACTAAAGAATTACAGTTTTGGCCCCATAGGGGTTACAACAGCGTTACGTATATACATATAATAGAGTGATAAAATTAAAACTTAGAGGTTAAAATATTCTGTTATAGAAAACATTGTCTATTAAGAACTGTTTTAAATGTTTATTAAAATTGTTAAAATTATTTATTGTTTTGATGCGATCCTTAACTGACAGGTCGCCTTTAGAAATGACTCTGGGGTGGATTAAATGACAGTTATCTGATGTCCCAAACATTATGCAACACAGTGTATATTGTTGTGGCACGAATCGTGTCCATTTTAAGTATCATTTCTTATTTGACAGACATTGGGACGTGTTCCGTTACCAAAACTAGATCATCAATAAAACATTTTGTATAATTTACATTAGCCACGCCCAATTGTGCGAATTTTATATTAGAGAAACCATTTTTATTCAAATTTATGTTCATTAGATAGCTGTTATAAACATCAGTTTCCCGTTACGACTATGGACTGGTCAATGTTTGTAAGGAAGACCACCTGTGAGTAAAATGTACACTTTTTGCCTGTAGCGTAAAATTGTTTCAGATAGACTTTGTTATTGTAATAATTCTTAACAATATAACATTTGCATATATATGTAGAAACAATTCGGTACAATAAATATATATTTATCTAGAATCTAGAGCTAAATTTGGTAGCACAAATAGAATACTCAAATTTTATAATTAATTCTGTTGTAAAATTTGTAAGAAAATTTATCTGTTTTAACTTAAGGATAAAAACAACTCGGGTCGCAGTGCCAAAACCCTGTCGACAATATACTTACCTCATGAACAAAACTGATCCACCGATATGCCAGCCTTGCAATTCAAAAATCACCATAAATCATCTGCTTCTTCAGTGTCTAAAATATCACATACATCGCCTTTAAGTCAACTTGCCTTTGAAAATCGAAGATCTTTTCAGAAACCCATATAATATGGAAAAAATCATTGAATTTCTTCAAATAAATGATCTTATAAATAAAATTTGACTAAATTAAGAAATAAAATAATTAAATTAAGGTAGTTGTCGTGGTTAAGTCACACCGTCAAAAAATTCTTAATTTTTGTATACTTACTAAGGATATGATAATACAATTACCCTGAAAATTTTAAGGCGATCGACCGTATAGAATCCGAGATAAATTCAATTAAAAATTGGATAATTAATACGATCTCTGTAGTTCTGAACCAGTTTCTTATTTATAAAAAAAGAACTAATTGTCAGAAACTTTCCAAAAACTGACAGTCTTTCAATGCATTTGTTAACAGTTAAAAAAAAAATAAGAAAAATTTTTGACCGTCTAATTATTTATAAATAACGGTTTAAAGTTCAACAATTTATAGATAAGTATACATGCATATGAATACTGTATAGGTTCCGTTTCCACGGGTACAGTCTTCCGTACAAATTATGGATCACTTAGCTACAAGCTAGTATACTTTTGTAGCGCGTATAATCTATAACTTTTTGACAATATTGTACCACGACAACTACCTTTGTCGTGGTACAATATTGTCAAAAATCCAAAAAAACCACTTTGTACCACGACAACTACCTTAAAACACAGCATATAATAATAACTAACTAAACAAAAATTAATGTATACCATATTTATATATGTACTTACCTTATTGAATTATCACAATACCACTATACATATATTAGTAATATTGTAGTGTTAATAATCACCAGATTGAAACACATTTTTTTTCTCTTTCTAATAAAATAAAATATATATATTGTGTATTTGCTAATACAGGCAGTGTGGCTTTATTATGTGAACTTAAGGATCGACTATATATAGGATCTATATTGCATCCCGAAGGCTAGCGGTTAATTAAACAACCTATTAAAATATATTAATCGTTTGTGCACGACAAAAAATTCTGAAACACCATGTACAATTAATGTTCATTGTGCTTTAGCTTCTGCTACAAGACGGCCAGTATACCGTGATATTATACCTTGAGTGCTGTTATTAAGGGCATTAAGGGCATTAGTTTCTAAGCACGGCACATAAACATGTCTAAAGTTAATACACTCACTTCTTCTCGCCTCGGGGGTTGTGACGCGGTGGTCGACCCGATCCGACCCGACCGACCCTCACAGGTTAGGTCTTATACTGTAACAACTGACGACCATCGGGGCCGTCCGTCATCGTTCTCATGGAGGCTCGGGATGACTCGGGAATAGATAGATCACCTATACGCGTGATATGAATACCTTCTAGTAAAGGGCAAAGCAGTTCCTTTCCGGGTGTAACTGTTCTTCCAAAATAACGTACTCTAAATAACTGTTATGAAATTCCCTTCAAGTTAAAAAAAATTAGAGTTTAAAAAAATTAAAAAAACACGCTTTTTTTGAGCTAAAGAATGCAAAATAACAAAATTAGGTTTACTGTAAAAAGCGTGGGGTGCTATCTACTTAAATTTTCATAATAGCTCTACGTTTACAATTAGGGTGTAAATGAAAAATTTATTAAGCACTCCAAGCTCTTACAGTAAAGCTAATTTTGTTCGACGTTGACTCTAATTAAAACAAGTTAATTAGAGTGGTTGTGATCCTTGATGATTGTTGGATAAGTTGGATAACTTATCCGCTAATTTTGTTGTCAAATTATTTTGCATTTTTTAGTTCATAATAATTATTGATTTACGATTAACGCTTTTTATACCATTCGAATATACTCGAATAGTTCGACAATTTTCAGTCGAAATATCCCATCTCTAATATTTCACGTAGAGTTGGGTAACTCAGATCTAAACTGGTTCAAAGAGCCGACTCCGACAGAAGATCCGAGAGAGCCGAATCACTTTTTTTGAGCCGACGGATCAACGGATCCGCATAACTCAGTGAAACACTTAACACACAGAAGCACATTATACACTTACGTATCAGTTCTTGCTTTGATGCATCTGTCAGCTCAAATGACTCACGCATCACATGTTTGGCTATGCATTCTTGATTCTATTACAGGTCGTAATATGATTGACTGAACTAGGTAACTCAGTGGTAGACTGCAATAACATATTCAGAACTCGGCTCTTTTTGAACCGGTTCAGTCAGCCGGCTCACATTACGGGATCCAGATGCAAAGATGCAGATCACTAGAAAGATCCGTTTTTCCCATCTCTAATGTTTCACGAGACTTACCGACATGACACAGTGACACAACCGATAGCTTTTGTTTTACAATATTGTTCCGCCTATGAAATTGCTCCAAGCGTCATTTGCAGACTCATAAGCAAGAAGAGATGCGTACAGGGAAAAATATTAGGCGTATAATATAATTATTTATGATGTCTCATGCACGTTTGTCACAGGCCAAGCGTGGCTAATAGTTTATGCCTGGAGTTAATCTAATTTATAAAAGTCATTTTGACTACCGTTGTGAACATCCATGTCCTCGCTCTGTGTCTATTATAAAGTCTGTTGTCTGTTGTTTTGTTGTTACGCATCTTCTCTCGTCTCACCCCCCTCCGCAACCCCCTTCTTGTTACAATTTCTCTTTGTCGAACAACAAACTTTGTGTCAGTGAAGTGCCTCATACTTTACGGCATAATTAAGTTCACTCACATTGTACAAAAAAAATATGTGGTAGCAATAGGCATTTTAATACTATTTTTATTAGCGGTTTATATGGCTTGTTACTTGAAAATTTCAAATATATAGGGGCACGGGAGTACCCTCGCCAAGACGAGCCAAAGGATGCGAGGCACTATCTACGTTTTCTGGAAGCGTTTCGTCATATTTTCGAACCGTCATAGCTTCGGTCTGGATAATTTTCAGGATAAGACATATCTAACACACCGAGTATACATTACCTAGCTTTTATAGTTTCAGATTTATTGAGCTCTAAAATACGTCGATTTCGTGACTGACTCACTGATTCATCAAAATATCTAGGGTACTTCCTGAAGTTCTAGAAGTCTAGGTATGTAAGCTAGGATTTGCTTATAAACAACGGAAAAATTAAGAAATCGGAAACTTTTCTCCTGACACCCTTCGTATAGGGGGTGCATATCTGTACATAAAGGAATATATGCAAAATGTTCAAAAGTGGTCTTCAAACCGCCATTGATGATGAAAAATAATGACAAAAAAAAATAGTCCAGGGCGCCTGTGGGGTTTGACGGGGTTATCTTCATAAATAATTGAGACGCCCTGTTCCGCTCGCGATTTTTTGTGCAGGCTGATTAAACTATAAAGTGTGATTAGTAAAAGGGTGAATTAAATTTATGATTTGAACAATTTTCTAACCACAATCAGCTGGCTCAATTCTTAATTTACTTAAATAGGTATTGTTCACAGATAAATAAAATAATCATACTCATAATGCCTGTCAATAATTTAACGTGTCGCCACTGCTTTAGTATTCGTTGTCAGAAGTCATAATCGTTAACTATGTTTTATACAGCGAATTTCACACATGCCGGTGTCCAAATCTACTCGGGTGGGCCTATTTGTAACTAATATTAAATTAGACATTACGTGACACAATATTTCAGACGTTGAATAAACGTCGCACCCCAATAATAATCATTATAAAGGGACATCATTACATCAATCATTATTTTACCTCGAGCCAAAACCATTGCCAACCGAAGCTGTTGCGATCGTCAAACGCTTAAAAATAGTTTTGTAAGTTTATATTCTTATCTGATACTAGCGGCTCAGTCCGGCTTCGCCCGGATGTAAATGTAATATATAGGATATAAAAGATGAGAATCATTATCATTAAATTCTCAACGTGTATTGAATTTGCGCGAATTCAATCGCTTTTATTTGTGAATGTTCAAAAATCGAAGAAAAATCTTATTTCCCAAAAAGAAATTTAAAAAATTCTGTTGATCCGATCGCTACCAAACTTCCGAAGATCACCCGCTGGGCTAATCGAAAGATTGTCTGAAAATTTCATCAAAAATGGTCTACCCGTTTGGAGTCCATAGATTACATATACATCGTCTTTTATCTATATAGATTATTAAAATGTAAAAAGTGGTTATTGTGACATAACGATAATAGTTGGACATATAGTATCGCGAAGTTTTTTGTAGTTATTGATGTGTTTTTTAATATTGTAGAACATACTTTTGTTCTGTCATCAATAGTTTCCGCAGCGCATGCGACGAAAGATGTTTTATGGCATTTTTTTACACCTTGGGTTACGCTACTAAAGTTTCAGTAAGGATCCTTAATATTTTCTAGCAATAAATATAGCCTATGTTACTCAGGGTGAATGTAGCTTTCTAATGGTGAAAGAATTGTTTAAATCGGCACAGTAGTTTTTGAGTTTATTCATTACAAACATACACACACACAAAAATACAAATCTTTCCTCTTTATAATATTAGTGTAGATTATAATAATAATAATAATAAATTTTATTCCTCCTCGGGAAAAAAAAACAGAAAACAGTTACAAAATTAGTACCTAATAGAAATAAATCACATTATGTTTAAAAAATATATGGAATTTTCCAACCCAACTTGGCTATTGCCAGTTCCAGGGTTGGAATATATATAATTTCTCCATGTAATTATTATTTAATTCAGAAAATGTAAAAATTACCACTGCACATAAGAAAGTCAGTCGAAATAAACAATACGCAAAACTCACCCAGAAGTTGCAGTCGCAAGACGCCTATACTGGTTTCTGTAATCAAAAATATATTTTAAATAATACTATGCCTTAGTTTTACAGTGTAAATAAATCGGTGAAAAAACTGTAAATTCTAGCCTCATTTAAAAAATACACCGTTATATTAAGAAAAAAGTTATTTAGAACCGTAAAAATAAGATTTGGAAATGACAGAAAATAGAATTTAAGTTGAAGGAAAGAAACTTATTATGAATTTTGTAATCGCCAATTGGTCAAAAGGACATTAAAATTATTTATGCTTTTTAATAGACATAAATTTCATATAAAACGTTATAAAATTCACGGAATCATTATAAAAATAAAACAAGATGATTTTTATGAGAGGTTTTACAGCAAAGCTATAATGTCGACGGATATAAAATTTAAGATTGGTATGCATGAATTAAATTAAAAATTGTTCAATGGCGTAACGGAAAGAATAGACTCAATTGCAATAAAAAACATCACGGAATTACTAATAAAATTTAATTTCTAGAAATTAAAAATAAATGAATTATATCTCCTATCGATAAACCAGATGAAATCGACGCTGCCGTTTCAAATTCAATTCGATTTCAATTGCGTTGCTGGAATCAGTTCACTATTCAGGAGACCGTACTGAGTACTGATTATGAAAACCCATATTACCAGGCAGTAACCTGGTCTAATATTGTATAAAATTGTATAAAATCATCAAAACAATTTTTTTAAATATTTTTTAACCGATTTTCAACAAGAATTGTTCAATGAAAAGCAGATATTTTATTTTATAGGATGTGCAAAAATTCCTTTATTAAATCATAATATTAAATAAAAATCGTCAGTATAATGAAATAAAATTGATTATATTTCTACAGCCAGAAAAACATTCAAAACTTTTTTATGGAAAAGTTTTAAAACAGTTACTTGTTCCAGATTTTAACGAAGTTCATGAATTTCTTCGAGATTCGAAGTAAAAGTATAAAAAAAATAATGCTAAAAGTATTTCGGATTTATTAATATGTAAAACAATTCGAAACGGCGACCAAAAACAAAACATCCGCAACGTACAGCGACCGTATTTACCCACCGAACCTCAATATATGCCACTTACATACATACAATGTATAATGCATTTGCATTTAGGGCTGGGTCAACTCCAAGGAGCGGTAAACTACTTCTTAAATGTAACCGTGTCGAATTTCAAAGCACGTTTGCCACGTAATTAAAAAAATACAATTAATTGACGTATTAAGTTGTCTCTTTACTCAAATAATATTCTATTGGCGACGTGAAGATTCGCACGCGCGCGCCTCTATTGACTGGCCGCGGAACTGGCGAGTGACAGACAGATTTGCAATCATGTAAACAGGTTTCAGGCAATTCGTTTTGTGATTGTGAAATAATAAATTAATTTTATGTTTAACACCTAACCATGAACTAGAGTCAGCGTTGCCAGATATTTTTTTTTCCAAGTCGAGATTTTGGAACTTTTTGACTGAAAAATGCGGGATTCTTTCGTCGAAAGCGGACATAGTAAAAAAACGTATATAATCAGAAGTTTTTAAATATTTGTCTTTTTATTTGAGTTAAAATTACGTTTACGTGACAATAGATAGCAAAAATAGCCACTGAAAATGTATTTTAATAAAAATATGATATTTTAAATCAGATTTACCCTATCGTTAAATAGTTGAGTCTTATTCGTCTTCTGAATAAAAAAATAAAAAAAACAGAAATCAAAATCAAAAAAGTTTTATTCATTAGAAAAATATGGGGTTTCAAACAATAGTCTGAGGAGTGAGTGTTACAAATTGCAACTTACAATAAGAGAATAATTATTTATGCACGGTCGAGTTATCTCCGAAAAGCGGGACTGAGCCTGTCCCGCGCGGGATTTAAAAATCGGGACGTCTGGCAACGCTGACTAGAGTCTGTGACTCATCTATTCCGTGACCAACCGACAGTGGCGCTGATGGCAATTTTCTAGTTAATAATTCAACTTTGATATTTTTCTTTTCCTTTTTCCGGATTGCTTCTTCTTCGTCTCTAGACTAAAGCGGAGCAATCTTACCTTTTTGCACTCCCCTCGTGAATAACATGCTGACAGACAGACATGTACAAAAACGTGAAAAGGACATATTACGGGGTTTACACTCTGGAATCACTTAAGAAATATAACCTAAATTATTTCAGTGCGATAAACGAAAAACTAAATATTTACCACACATGACTGAATAAAGACATTTACAATAAGCACAATACCACGTTCCTATTTACGTAGGTTATAAGGTTTTTTCAAATTTACCAGATGACATTAGGTCAATCAATTTTCGAATTTTAAAAAATGCTTGAAAAAACATCTCACACTATCTGTGCCTTATAGTTTTAATGATTACAGGCAATAACTTTCGAAAGAGTTAATTGATTTTAACGAAATTTGGCCCACGTATTGAAATCCATCACCGCCAGAAGCTTATTTAAGATGGGTGTAATGGGGCCATTTTAAGGGTAGTTTTTAGGAGTTGAAAAATGTTTTTGGGCCCCAAAATACCGAAAAAATTCTCAGAATCCTTTCAAAATTGACATTTAACCCGTTAGTAGCAATTAAAAAGCGTGCCTAAAATTTTAATAAAATCGGCCCAACAGGACCGGGTTTTTTATATATAATCTTTTTGTATCCAATTTTTTTGGCCATCATATATATCTATTCTATTCTATTCATTCTATTCTTTTCTATATTTTAACAGATGTTTTCTCAACCTTGATGTACAGAATGTATTTATTGTATGAATGTAAAAGTTTAGCATAAACTTTTTTACTCTCTGTATTGTTTGGAATAAATTTCATTTCGTGCCTTTACAGTTTCGAAGGATTATTTGTTTGACGCTTTTATTTCGTCTGCTTCCCTCTCCTTTTCAACAATTCAACGCAACGCAACGCAAACGCACGTAACGTAATAGTATAGAACTTTTCAAGAAAGCTTTGTGAAATTCAAAGAAAACTAAAACAGTTTTACAGTTTAACTAATTTGCATATGCACTACTTTCAATCCACTGTATCGCATTACGTATTCTAGTTTATAAATAACTACCGCGCGTTCCAGAAAGTCATCACTTACTTTATTGAAGTGAAACAAAACTTCAAAGCCTTAAGAATAGTCGAGTGTAATAATAATAGATTTATTTTAAATATACAGTATTAAGAGCGTCAAGATGTTTGTCTGGATCACAATTCCTTAATACTATATAATATAATAATAATAATAATAATAATAATAATGCGTTTAACGTCCGTTTCTCGACTTTATGTCATAACAGATGCCATTCGCACCATTACTATATTTTTTTATCTACCACTTCCCGTTATTTTCTATATTTTTTACAACTTCAACTTATGTAATAGCAATGGGCGAATGAAGGAATTATAGGAAATTAGGACAAGGTAGGTATTTTTTGAACTAGGAGTTTGATAGGTAATAGGCCATGGCCTCAAATAAGGAACCATTTCGATATTTATCTGGAATTAATTGAGGGAAACCATGGAAAACCTCAATCAAGATGGCCGGTACAGGAATTACCGTTTCTCGGCGAGAGGCAGTAGGAAAAATTCCCAGCCACATCTGCTCCCGCCGGGATTCGAACCCGGTACCTCCCAAATGCGAGTCTAGTGCTGTCACCACTACTCTACCCAGCTCGGTCGTTAATACTATATAAAAAGAACTTTCCATCAAATAACTTTTTAAGAGTTTTTTAGTATAGCGATGCTGTTGCTTATACCTATCAAGTTTGCAGGGCTCGTCTATTACAAACCCCCAGTTCCTAGATTCCAATTCTAAAACTGATAAAAGTGTCAATTAAATTTTCTACAATAAAATAAAAAAAAATCGATAACAACTGCTGTTAAATGACGCTCTTTTGTTGTATAATTAAAAAACAGTAACAGTTATTTTAGCACTGTCACTGAAAGATCCGGTTTCAGAATAATAGACAGACGACGTTTTACTCCCGCGTAGCTGTCACTGGAAATAAAGGTTACTAGAATACTAGAAGGTTTGGCGTCAGATGGGTTCAGTCGATTGCTTACGTCACCGATGCCCATGGCTTGGTTTTTCAATTATTGTTATCACAACTGTTTGGAAAAAGACTCCATGTGACGTCACAAGCCTATACTTCCTCCGCCCTCTCATTCGTCTTGCCTAGTCCCACCTTCAACAATACTAACGTCCAGCCTTAGTTTGCAGTAACCTTGACCAGAAATTACAACATGGCGGCCTGTTTTTAATTGTCATTGATTTTGTAAGTATAATATGGCATTGACAATAATTAGTATTCTATATTAGCTTCAGTATTTCAATTATGCTGCAGATTCTCAACTTAGAGTTGCCTTAATGGAACCGTAAATATTTTTTTTAGTAGACTGATTTAGAACCAATCGAAATTTATAAAAAAAACGAGAAGCTTTGTATGAAACATAAACAAATAGGCATTTCTGGCATTTGCAACATTTTTCAAACACAACAGAAGTACCAACCTTCAACCAAATTTATGAAAGTGAGCTCTACAAATGATTTAAAAAAGGTTAGGTGTATACAAATCCTCGGATATAAATTCTCGCGAGAGCGTTTTATATGTATTTTTGTAAATCCGACAGATAAAAAGTTTGCTTTTTGTCATCGTGCTATGTTTAGTCACTAAACAGTGTTGTCACGTCAAGGTTTGCTTGCATTGCTCAGGTGGCATATCGCAGTCCAGGAATGGCTTTTCTCTTGGATACATAATGTTAAAACCCCAATTATCCGAGTTCGTGAGAGAGATTGTAGATTATAGACGCTCAACAGCTGAGGTCATCAGCGTCAAAATTCGAATTCGTGATTTACTAAGGTTTCTTCAAACAATGCGACTGTTTTTGACTAAGTAAATGTAGGTTCTGTCCAGCGTTGCCAGACGTCCCGATTTTGGCGGGACGTCCCGATTTTTAAATCCAAATTGAATGTCCCGCGCGGGACAGGCTCAGTCCCGCTTTTGGGGACAGCTCGACCGTGCGTAAATAATTATTCTCTTATTTTAAGTTGCAATTTGTAACACTCACTCCTCAGACTATTGTTTGAAACGCCATATTTTTCAAATGAATAAAACTTTTTTGATTTTGATTTGTTTTTTTTTTTTTTATTCAGAATACGAATAAGACTCAACTACTTAACGATAGGGTAAATTTGATTTAAAATACCATATTTTTATTAAAATACATTTTCTATGGGTATTTTTGCTATCTATTGTCACGTAAACGTAATTTGAACTCAAATAAAAAGATAAATATTTAAAAACTCCTGATTATATACGTTTTTTTACTATGTCCCGCTTTCGACGAAAGAATCCCGCTTTTTTCACTCAAAAATTTCCAAAATCCCGACTTGGCAAAAAAAAAATCTGGCAACGCTGGTTCTGTCATAGAAATATGTACCATCCTAAAAGGGTGTAGAGAATAGGTTTCCAACCTTTTCTGGACCACTGCCTCCTTTAGAAAAAAAATCCACCGTCCATTTTAGTTAATATTACTTATATGAAATATCAAAAAGTATTTTTTTTCTAAAAACTAAAAACAAAATTAAGATTTTTTTAAATAATGTTGAAAAAAATTTTTAGAAAAAAAGTGCAGACAAACTTCCATATAATATTAAAACTAATAAAAGTGATAAAAACATTTTTAATTTTCTTAAAAACGTTTTTTTGGAAAGTTTCAAATGGTGAAAAATGCAGTTAAGGGGATCTAATTACCGCTTTAAAAATATTCTCGAAAAAAACGTTATATCACCCAATTTTTTGGGTATTCCCCTACAATATTTCAAAATATTTTATTACATTAATTTCTTAATGCCCCCATTTGCTTCTGGACTCGCTACCGCTCCCATGGTAGGCTCCAGCGTCCACTTGGGGACGGTACCACCTCCGTTGCAGACGCAGATGTTGCAGACGCTCGACAACTGAGATCATCAGTAACCGACGAATAACCGTCACATGGATGAACGATGGATTGTTCTAACAAAACGGAACATGCCGTACAAATTAATAAAATCAACGTAGGGTGTTTAAAATAAATCTAATGCTTCCCTGTTCGGCGTCACAAGGAGAGTGCGAGAGAGAGAAGGAATCATGTCATAGACGACGCCTGTCGTCATCTACTCAGCCCAGCAGGTTAGACGACGCAGTAGGCCGGCAGCTGGAGTTGATCCCTGCTTGACTGTTAGCTGGTAACACAGGCACCTTTACTAGTTCGACCACACACATAGATCATCGCTTGCTTCTACCCACCAACGCCTACTTGCCTCAGGACGACCTGCTTACCCGTGCGCTTACTGATTTTCAGTGTGTGCAGCTTTACTGTCACTGATGACGTGTCATTTTGTCGCCGCCGGGTTAACGAAACCGAAAATAAGTACTTTTACGTTGATCAAGTCAGTGCTGGATTTGAGTACTATTAGCACATAGGTCCTCACATAATCCAACCAAAAAATCCAAAATTTCGAAAAAAAAACAAATTTTAAAAATAATTGGAAAATTTGAATTTTTCATCGAGATTTCGATTTTTTTTTTGAAAATTCGAACTTTTTTAAAAAATTTAATTTTTTTCTGTCTATTTTTTTTGTTTGATTTTTTTCAAAATTTCCAATTTTTCTCAATATTCCGAAATTTTAAATTAATTTAAATTTAATTAAAAATAAAACCGGGTCGCAGTGCCAAAACCCTGCCAACAATATAGTGTATTTGCTTATACAGGCAGTGTGGCTTTATTTTGCGAGCTTAAGTTGGTTTTTGGGCAAAATAAAAAATTTTACTCCTTAATACACCCCTTAAAATAACATTTTTTTTTTCATAATTGCAATACTATTATAAATCGAACCTCTATACCAAATTATATACAACTTTCAGTAAATTTTGGGGCCCAAAAACATTTTTCAACCCCTAAAAACTACCCTTAAAATGCCCCGATTACGCCCATTTTAAATAGGCTTCTTGCGGTGGGTCCAACCCCTAGGTCCCGCCATCCGACCAACGCCAATAGTGTATGTTGCCTTATGGCAAATACACTAAAAAATTCTACCCCCCATAAAATGTTTGCCCATGAAAGTTGACACATATGTGTTTTTTCATGGAGAAGGTTTTTATGCTATAAGGTCTTTTATGCTATAAGGTCTTTAATGAAAAATATATATCATATATCATATCATATCCACTTTGTTGCAACTCGCCACTACATGGCGCCAGGCGGAGCCGAAAGCTCGACTACTGTTGTCGAAGTGTTTCATCTCAATCGGGTGCAGAGCCGCGGGTAGCGGCTAGTCCTCTATAAAATCGGAACCATTTTTTACGTCCGCCGGTTGGAACATAACCAAGATTTAACGCGAGCGAAGTCACGACAAAGGCGTTTTATTATGGTCTCGTTTTGTGTGTGAAAACATACAGTAACTATTATTATGAACCGCTGTTATTTACGCAGTATTAAACCTAAGTGCTTTTGATTCGAAGTAATTGCGTTTTAATAGGTGTCGCCTTGTTCCGGTGCTGATGATTTACTGCCTATGAACGCCGTTATGGCGCTGGTGAGGTATCTACTTCTATTAAAGCCGACCGAACAATACAGTATTTCCTAGGAAAATACTTTTTCTCTTTTAAAATGATATCTACTTTTTTTTTTGTGTGTTTTATTATAAAACCAACAAAAGGTTTCTTTTTCATCATGAAATATATCCCACAGATAAAGTTTTACGTTTTGTATTTTTATGTTTCAATATGAAAAATACGTTAGAGTGAAATTAAAGACTTATATACTTTTTTATTTATCTGCAGCTTTTAAAATAAATAGTTTTTCGCTATCGTTGCATATAGAATATTAAGGTTTCTGAAATCGAGAAATAATGCGTCTGCGTCTTATAGAGAGAGCGACTGTAGATTATAGAGGCTCAACATTTGAGGTCATCAGCGGCTACGTGTCTTATAAGATACTAGCGGCCCAGTCCGGCTTCGCCCGGGTGTAAATGTAATATATAGGATATAAAAGATGAGAATCATTATCATTAAATTCTCAGTGTGTATAGAATTTGCGCGAATTCAATCGCTTTTATTTGTGAATGTTCAAAAATCAAAGAAAAATCTTATTTCCCAAAAAGAAATTTAAAAAATTCTGTTGATCCGATCGCTACCAAACTTCAGAAGATCACCCGCTGGGCTAATCTAAAGATTATCTGAAAATTTCATCTACCCGTTTGGAGTCCATAGATTACATATACATCGTCTTTTATCTATATATGTAGATTATTAAAATGTAAAAAGTGGTTATTGTGACATAACGATAATAGTTGGACATATAGTATCGCGAATTTTTTTGTAGTTATTGATATGTTCTTTAATATTGTAGAACATACTTTTGTTCTATCATCAATAGTTTCCGCAGCGCATGAAAGATGTTTTATGGCATTTTTTTTACACCTTGGGTTACGTTACTAAAGTTTTAGTGATCCCTGATATTTTCTAGCAATAAATATAGCCTATGTTACTCAGGGTGAATGTAGCTTTCTAATGGTGAAAGAATTTTTTAAATCGGCACAGTAGTTTTTGAGTTTATTCATTACAAACATACACAAATACAAATCTTTCCTCTTTATAATATTAGTGTAGACTAAGTATACCCAAAAAAACCCGCAAGAAATAGTAGTTTATGTATCTAGATTGTAATGCATTATTTTATGTTAAAACGAGGAGTACAATTTCTCCTCTCCAATCCTACAATTTTTGAACATTTTTTCTTTGCTCACCCATTAAATAATTACATAGTTTTTTAAAAACGATTTTAGCTTTATAATAGATCCGACTGCGCTTCGTGGTTGTGGCATGAACTATCTTCCCTTTCTGCAGCCAAGCGGCAAATTTAAAAATCAAAAATCGATTTACTTACTTTCTTATTAACTCAACGATTATACAGTCTTTTATAATACTTTCTTGATAGCGAGATGCGAATCGAGTTTTTAAGTTCTTTGAGTTGGCATTTTGAGGATAAATTATGTTTCTCAGAAATAAATAACTTTTGCAACAGTATCGTCTTCTTGAGTAAATTATTGTTCGTCAGCAAATAATCTAGTTTGTTTCAACTGCAATAATAAAACGTACTTGCATTGTAAGAATAAATTTTACTTCATAGAACAGTTCAAAACTTTTCGAACATATCAGCCATGTGCCAAGCAACCAGTTAACGTCTGTGCAGCAGTGATAAAACATCCAACACTTTGTTTCAGAAACCAATGGAAAGAGAAAATAACAATAAATCTTATAACCGTTAGCCAGACAGAGACAAAACAACTGTACTAATAGAACTTCTTCTAGGATGAATCTCTGCAGTTTTGTATTTATCAAATTGGATACTTAAAATGTATTGAAGTTTAAATCGAGATAATAATACGGTAAAACTTCGAATAAGTTTGTTTTAAAACTGGGTAGTGCAAAAGTGTTATAAGATACAAAAAATTGCCACAAAAAGGGAGTCTACATTGAAATAGTTAACAAAAATATCAATTTGGAGAACCATAGGTATATAAATTTTCAATATGAAAATTTTCAGTGGAATTTGCCTAAAATCTATACCCGATACTTATACTATTTTTGTAGGTTACAAAATACGTATACTATTTAATATATTTCCAAAACCATTTAAATCTTATTGCCATCAAAATCACTATGATTGAATCCTTATTGAGACAAATATTAGACTTTTTTTTTCTAGTTTGGCCCCCGAAATTAACCTCCATTTAACATTCAGACTTTTTGTTTAGGTTTTCTTGTAAAATATGAGTGAGACCTTATATTCTCTATTTTTTTTTCAAAGTTTTAGGCTCAGAGAGATGAATGAGGGGATGTTCAATTCGCGTATATTTTTTTTGAAACCACGCGTTTTAAAATTATAAAAAAATATATTTGGATCTCTCATGAGGAGCCCTTTCATTTGATACGTCACAAGATGCACATGAAAAAAAATATATTTTCTAATATTCTCATTTAGTCCCCAAAATTTTCCTCCAAAATCAGAATTCGTTTATTTATGCTATACGTCTGTAATTGGATCATCTAACTTTATATATGTACCAAATTTTAATTTTCTTCGTGCAGTAAATTCGGAGAAAATAAGCTGACAGACACGAAACTGATTTTATACGGGTTCCGTTTTTTCATCGATTGTACGGAACCCTAAAAAGCAATACAATCAGTGGATTTTTGCAGAAATTATTGTGTCTGAAAAACATGTTAGACACTTTTTAATGCTAATTAATTTTTTGTCATTATTTTAATCCGTGTGCCTTACTCGTGATTGCAAAAACAGTCTAATCAAAATATTTAAAATATTAAAAAAAACATTTAAAAATAAATTTGACGTTCTAAAAAAAGTCTGTTTTTTCAATATAATTATTATGATTTGTTTATATAATTTCAAAAGAAGTACCTAAATGTTAAACACATTCTATGAAACTACAGACAGGCGTAATGTAAAATTAAAATAACTTCACATATTTTAAACATGTCAGAAACGTAAATATTTGATAATTTCCCAACATTTTTTTAGTCCACAAATATTTATTTAATATATTTTTAAAATACATAAAAATATTTTTACCTCATTACCGGTAGCTTTTCTAAAAAATAAACTAAAACCATGCCAAAAAAACTAGCTGCCAATCATTCAATAAACTCGCTAAGTATAAACATACTTGGCACGGAATGTGAGAAAAAATTTTAACAATGACAAAAATTAAAAAGTTTTGTATATCTCGTTTACATTTAGTTAAAACGCGAATCTGACGCTTGTAATTAACAAGTATGCAATATTATTTACTTCTATTTTGTATCTAAATAAGAAGTAACTAGTCTAAAATAGTACAACGTTGTTTTTTCAGTGCAATTATTACAAAAAGTGCTGCATGTTTCTCGGGCAAAAAGTTGACGTTTGTGACTCGTATAATTGCCACCATCGCTTCGCTCGCAAACTTCAACTTTCTGCCCTAGAACACGCGACACTTTTTGTAATAATTGCATTGAAAAAACAACATTAAATACTTTCAAAAACACGTACGTAAAAAAATATTATATAGGTTAGGCGACCTGTCAGACACAGTTTACAAGAATCAAGCAGGATGGCGCTACTTTAGTTTACTTTCGACCCTAAAAATATTTCCGAAGAGACGAAGACACTTTACGTTTGATGCCCGACTTCTTTTTTACGTCATTGGAAATAAAAATCCAACTTTTATCCCCGAAAACAAGTAAAACATAAACAGAATTTTCTTATCACAAAAATGGCTATATATTTTACACTATACACTACAAAAGTAAAACTGGTATAATTGTTAAAAAAAACGAAAAAAAAAGGCAAGGATATCCGAAATCGAACCTACGATCTTTAGGTTACGTGGTCTTTTTAACTTGATGTTCTATAGCGGTGTCAAGAATGAATTTTAATCTACCGTGTCAAAAAAAGTTTTACTTAAAAAAAGTTTTTAGCTAAATAAAAAATGCGTGCATGCAAATCTTAAAAAAGAACGAAAAATAAATCAGAGAAAAAGAAATGAATATTTTGACGGATGACGCTATTAAGAAACTGTCATTTTAGAACCATAAAATAAAATTGGTATTCTTGAAAAATATTTTTTTGTCTAATAAAAGCAATAAAAGTGAATTTCGCACATTACGAAAAGAATTTTGACAGATGATTTTATCAAGGAATCCTTCATTCATTGGCGTTCTATAAATGTTTTCAATTTGCCACGTCACTGACCACCATACATCCCCAGTAGTCCCACTTCAGCAAGTATCGTATCAAGCTGACGACCAGGAGAACAGAATAGACACAAATATATACAGCCTGTTTTTTTTAATAACTCAAAGGCTTCTTTTTTTTAAAAATGTGGAAACTAGTTGTCGATCAACCCTAAAATTTCCCGCTATACATTAAATATACGTTACAATGGATTCATACTATCGTGTTTATTAACGACGGTTATTATAAATAGTTGAGAATTTCTGTCCCAAGAAAAAAAAATTGTTTAATTTTTTTATTTTTTTTTAAATGAATTTAAAGCTATGTATATGATAGCCTTGTATACTTAAGCTAAGTTTTATTAAACTTTTCTGATCATTGTATAAACAAGTAGATTAGGAGTTATGCGACAAAAAATGTTGAACATTTTATTTCTCTTTGAATACCTTTAAAACTACTCGAACTATTGACCCCAAAAATCTAAGTCTTAATAAAACCTTTCGAATGCTGCAAACCCGACCTAAATCGGCTGATTAGCTCGTAAGATATCGTACGACAAAACTTTGTTTACATACACACATAAGGACGTCCATCCAAAAATAGTCAGAATAACTTTCTATAACCCCAAAACGTCGACATCTGATGAAAATTCAATTTTCCGAAATCGAACCGAAACAATAACTTTCCTTTTTTGTCAATTTCTATAGCGAGAAGTTAAAAAAACGATTAAAACAAGCTTTTGCCTCTTGTTCACCATCAAGAGCTTTCGATTGACAATAAGATTTCTGTTTTAACAATTTTGACACGAAAGTCTCTAAAAACGGACAAGCGACTGAAATGCCAGGTTTTTATGATTACTGAGATTCGAAAGCGGTCCGTCTAAACATGTGCAGCCTATATAAATCGGCAGAGAGAACGAGTCAATTCTGTGCGCCAGTGCATCGTGTTCCCGAAGAACGTGCCAATTTTCAACGAAAACTTCTTATCTAACCTGACAAATGTACAGTTCATTCGTCTAACTGACAGCTGGATGAGGGAATTTCATTATTTGCTGTTGGCTGCCTGCATTCTGTTCTCTTTACGCTCAGCTCGTGTGGTGAGACTGGATCACTTTTCAACAAACTTGAACTTTTCGCTTACTGTGTCCAATAAACTATAATGTACTGCATTTCTGCACGAAAAACTAAACAAAAGTTGTACCAGCAAACTATATGGATAAAATCAATACTAATGCACCTATAAAATAGAAACGAGATTGTCTGTCTGTAATGTTGTTGCTGGTTTTTCGAGTTTTAAATTAAAAGCTGCTCCTAGCATTTTAGTAAAGTTGGCTCGACTTGTTTGCAGATAGAGAATTATACTTACTGAAGGATGTATATAATTTTGTGAAGAGACCTTAGCAGTCGAAGCACATTTTTGCTTGTTTTCCACATTAAATTAAAAAAAAATTGTGGAGATAATGAATTGATAAAACAGAAACCAAATATTGAAATTAAGAAAACAATATTATTTTAAGAGGTGTATTAAAGGGTTACATTTTTTATTTTGTTAAAAAACAAACGTAAATTCACATAATGAAGTCACACTGATTGTATTAGCAAATACACTATAGGATTTGTCACTACGATCCATGTTTTTTTGTACTTACTAGCATAATTCGAGAACCGCTGAACCAATTTTAATAAAACTTAGTACACTGTCAAGCTGCACTCGGGTCAAAGACTGGCAGCAAAAAAAAAACGTTTTTTTTGACAGAACAGTTCGTAATATCTTGTTCTTTCTCAAAATTATCGAAAGCATATCATGTAAGGATACTCAGACGTCCTAGACCAAAATTACAAAAAATAATTAAGTTGGAATTTAGAACGGCGTCTTTAAAGTGTATTTTTTTCAGCTTTCACGGTAAACGATATGCAAACCATACTAGATAGGGCAAAATAGCATATCAACAATTTTAACAAATACAAAAATTTTTACAACACGGTCAATAGTTATCATAAACTTGTAACTTCTATTAAAAAATACGTTTTTTTGCTGCCAATATTGCATATAATGTGATGTTATCTGTTCTTATGCTACTAGACAATCATTATAAAAATGTCAGATTATTATTATTTCATAATATTTATACTTAATGTTTTTCCAACCAGACTGTTCCAGATCCAGTGGAAACAAGGAACATTAATTATATCTCATATTAACTTTACAAAATAAATATGTTTTTCTGGAAGAAGATTTCACGATTTAAATTTTATGAAGAGAACGCACACAAATGTTTGTCAGATTAATCAGTAAAACTAATTAAGTGTATTCACGTAATGATGTTCATAAGATAAGGGAGAGTCGGTATAATATTATGTTTTTATTTTATTCATGAAAATGTTATCTACCACAGATAGGTATGGCCATTCAAAACGTACGTATATATTGGTATGCTTGATGAGTTGAAATGCACACGTGTGTAGATTTTCTCGTAATATTCACAATCTAGATCAGTGTTTCCTAAACTGTTTAATATAACCTATTGAACTCTTCTTTTATCCTTCCGATCCACAATTTATTTGTGTGCTCCAATCCTTGCACTAGCTTGGATAGGAAAATTCTTAACATATTTATAGTTGCTTCCGGTGCGCCTATTATAAAGGAAATAAATAATAATAATAAATTTATTGCTCAAAAAATACATAGTATATATATAACGTCGCAATTAGGTACAATTTAAAAATTCAATTGCATCATGCAAACTATTATTAATTTTCGCCGTTTTGACAGATTGGTGCCAGCCTTCATAAATAAAAAACAAGAGTAATTTGTTTCCGAAGTGAAATTTCTTTCATTGATTTGACATCATTAGACACAAAAACTGCATTGATCTAATCATGACAATTTATAATATTCAAAATGTAGATTTAGCGTAAGTTTCATTTTCGTAGTGTGTAGTATAAAACAACACATCACTGTTTTTTGAACGGTGTTCATACGCTTAGACCAAATATGAATTGGAGTATCCTTTCGGATTTACTTGTGGACCCTAGGGGTCTGTGGACCTTAGTTTAGGAGACGCTGATCTAGATGATGCCATGTTTACGCTTTGAGAGACGGGATTTAATTACTCATTTAAAGAGTTATATGTATTCGGTAATTGATGTTACCGAAACGCTGTAAACGTCCGGTTATACTATACGCAGAAACACGTATCCGTTTATACGTTTTTTAAATATATCTGAACTGTTGCATTCAGTTTATTATATGCTAACACATTAAAAAAATATTTAAATAATCCTTAATATCTTGTAAATATATACGAGTATATTATCTCTAACAGTTTAAGCAGTTATACCAAGCTTTATATCAAGCTTTAGTAAAATTGTCACTGCTAATTCCCTATGTCCACTAAAATCTGACCAGGTAATTGGCGCCCAACGTGGGAATAATTGTTACACCAATATTCTTTATATTACATTGATATATCTCTATCCGAGTGTAACAGTGACTTGCTTCAGTAAAATTCATCTTTAACCGACTCTAACAGTGACTTGTCACTGCTAACTCCCTATGTCGACAAAAATCTGGCTAGACAACTGGTATTATAATTGGCGCCCAACGCGGGGACAATTGTTACATTGTACATTGCATTGATATACCACTAACCGAGTGTAACAGTGTGACTTGTTTCAGAAAAATAGTCACTGCTAATTCCCTGCATTACCTAGCGGAACGAACACTAAAACCTGGTCAATCAACGCACCTATAAATTAAAAAAAAAACATAGAAATTGGACAGGTAGTTCTTGAGTTATGAATCAACAGTCAGAGGGACGTTCTGTAATCTTCATAGATGTACAGAACGATATACACAAACGATTTGACACAGAAGATATGTTTAAGACCCGCTCATGTCTGACTGAACAAATTCAAATACAATTCTATCGTGCGAGTTATAAAGACCACAAACAGAAATATAGTAGGACGTGGAAGAGTCTGTCTAAACTCTAAATGAACATATGTGTGTGGGGCCCACCCACTTCTCAACAAGCTGTGCGGCTTCATTCACATATCATCCACGGGAAATAGCTCATCGACTAGAGGATTTTTTGTCAGAAATATCTTGTTAATGGGACGCGCAGAGTTGAAATAACTAATTTGACGTATGTTTAAAATACAATTTAATGAATGCGTTTGGGCATGCGTACGCCTCATAATAAAAATGTATGACTGATTATGATGAAGTATATTGTCACTATTTGTATAACTGAATTTACGATATAATAAAATGTATTTAAAACATACTTATGGCGTTTTTTCTTTAATAAACATTTGTTTGATAGATATAGATTGTAAATTATAGACGCTCAACAGCTGAGGTTATTAGCGCCTACGTATGTATTAGAAAATCTGCCAACCGACATACACAAACTGACTGGTACGGAATCGGGTTCCTGGGAGTGTTATTTACTTAAAACTAGTTAAATGTTCGTTATATTATTCCAGTTGACCCTTTATTGTAGTGAATAGTTTTAACACTGGACACACAGGAAATCGCATGCAATTTTAAATTTTGTTAATTTTCTGCTTCACTAATCGTTATTGTTTACAACCTTACAAATCGATTACAATTTAAATTTCACCCGAATAAAAAAGGGTGTTACGCTTTTATAGTATGTGCAGCGACTTTATAGAAAAGTAGTGCATATTATAGAGACTTTAATGACTTTTCTAGACGACCCTGCGAGAACCTGATCCGACAACGGGGAGACACCACTTCTGGTATTAATTTTGATGTAGTCACTAGTCCAATAAAGCGAGAGCTTTCGGCTTTTGTGAATTTGTTGGTCAGTATTAATATAAAATAATGGCAAGACAGTATTTTTTCATGTAATAATATAAAAAAATTTAGTTGACATTATGTTTAATCATTATTTAAGACGGCAACCATATAATATATTCCTAACACGCTCTTATTGATCAACAACTTCATAAAAATTAAAAGCCACTACTACATCAAAACAAATACGTTTCCCTGCTATAGTAGGTATTTTTTTATAATTAAAATTAATATCAGCTTTTATTAGTAAAGGTACGGTATAGTTCGTAGACTAAATTCATAAACAGGTTAATAGCTATCGTTTGCTATAAATGTTAATAGATATCCATTGCTACAATGCTATATTAGAAAAATTTATTTTCAAACTGTCACCGTTGGGGGTCAAACTCGAATCTTTTCACTTTCGCGACGGAATGAGTTATCAGTTACTCTACGATGCCATATCTCAACAGTTAATCTTTCATAATAAAGCAAATTCACATCAAGTGAGCGCTAGTTTTAGCTTCGGTAACGCTAGACATGAATCTTCACAATAGTGAGAGTTACGAATGAATCTTTGATTCATTCGTAACTAAATTTTTTTAATATAGCATTGTAACAATTATCTTAACAATTATAGCGAACGATATTTATTATCCTGATTAGATTTTATATTTCATTTCAGCATCATTCGATTTAGAATTATTTAAATCTAAATTAAACAAATAATCCTAAGGAAACGCACTGGTGGTTCAACTTCCTTAAGTTTATGTATAATTTTTCAATTTCACGTAATAACTCAGGTAATTTAATAAAAAAATTCGTTTTCCGTATTCAATACAGCTGCGACCGTTTTCGTGTGTATTAATATATTATTTTTAGATATGGTCAGAATTGAAAACCAGTCCTTAGATTGAATTCTGTACCGTTTGTAGATTTTTGTTGTAAAAATGATTTCTGCAATAAACATATATTTATTTATTTATGTAGTCACACGAACGCATTTTTTTTTATTTCGAGAAATGGTTAAACTATAGCATGTGGGCTATTTAAAACCGTGGCGTGGGGTCAGTGTTGTGACCCGTGGGTCATAGGTTCGCCATCACCGTACTAGGGCATTAGTACAGGTGTATAACAGAGAAAGCTGTGTAATGTAATACCGTACATGTAAGTAGTGAGAACGGTACAAGGGAAAGCTGCAGAAGGCGTGCGGCACCGTTGTAGCAGCCGACCCATTCTCACCGCACAATATTTCTCCGTGTGTCAGCGGTTAAAGGATAAATTGGACCTGGCATCATGCTTAACCGTGACGGAAACTTAATTTACCAAGAGAGGTGTACCTCTATAGCTCTTATGTTGCAGCAACACTACATTTCTGGCGCACTACAATAGCAAAGGGTAAGCGAGTTTTGCAAAGAGGCGACGCGTCGACGTCTGACATTTCAATGACCTTGAACTGTTCAGTCATTTGGTATATTAGAATAGAGTAGAGATGGGAAAAACGGGTCTTTTTAGTGATCTGCATCTTTGCATCTGGATCCCGTATGTGAGCCGACTCACTGAAGCGGTTCAAAAAGAGCCGAGTTCTGAATATGTCACTGCAGTCTGCCACTGAGTTACCTAGTTCAGTCAATCATATCACGACCTGTATAGAATCAAGAATGCATAGCCAAACATGTGATGCATGAGTCATTTGAGTTGACAGATGTATCAAAGCAAGAACTGATACGTAAGTGTAAAACGTGCTTCTGTGTGTTAAGTGTTTTACTGAGTTATGCGGATCCGTTGATCCGTCGGCTCAAAAAAAAGTGAGTCGGCTCTCGCGGATCTTCTGTCGGAGTCGGCTCTTTGAACCGATTTAGATCTGAGTTACCCAACCCTAGAGTAGAGTAGTCAACTCAGATTTACGTGATAACAAACGAACTATAGTGACAGATTTCACAACAAAGGTCAGACATACACACTGAGCTGTTTGGTATCTCAGTGTCGGAGCAGACGGACTAAAGGAGTAAACACTAACAGCTCCGATTCGAGCAAGAGTAAATCCTGCTCGAGTCGGGGCTGTCAGTGTTTAATCCTTTAGTCCGACGTTTTTCGATTCTACTGCTGAGAACTGTTCTATTATTTTTTTGATTTTTCCAAGAGACAGAAACCGCAAAACTGCAATCTTGTTTTATCCTGCTAAAATGGTTACTATCATATAATTTAGGGAGCATCCATAAACCACGTAGGGTAGAAGGATCAGTTCGAAAGCTACGTGAAGGGTGGGGAAGTTGGTTTTATTTAGTACAACGAAAATGATTTGCAGAATAAGTTGAATATTTATTTTCAAATATTGGTCAGAATGCTTATAAATATAAAAAAATATAAATAAAACAAATATCAGTCTTGTTCACTAAAACCAAATTTTTTTAATATGTAGTTTGCTAATAGAAAACACAAAATGTCTTCTGGAGTTGATAATAAAAAACTGTGTTCCATCTGGGGGGAGTCATAGGAAAGGCTACGTTGGGCTACATGAAGGAAGGGAGGAGTTCCAGAGAGGATGAAATAGGGCCACGTGGCTTATGGACGCTCCCTTTGTACAAAGACAGTAGTGTAAAGTGTTAACACCTATTGTGTATAAAATTTTTGAATGTTGTGTGCAAGTAAACGTTTACAATAACTGAGAAACCTTAGTCTTCCACATTACCTGCAAAATTTCAAATATGCTGCAATTCTTCCATTAAATGGAAATGCTTATATTACAAACTTAACCGAAAATCTACGATCGCCCATTGTTTGAGTGTCGCATCTTATAGAAACAATGCGTAGTGTTGGTATTGATGTTGCAAAATCACACCCAGAAGAGAATTATGGGGCAGATTTTTGGTCAAAGACAGATCAATAGCGAATGGATTAATTGCATTTCGATACAGGAAGGTCGTTGATTGATTTCTGGAAATTTATGTTTAAGATCTGTGTTCATGGAATAAAAATAGAGTTCAAATACATTACTTGTTAAGTCCGTTCGAAAATTACAACTTTCGTGATATATGCAACTAATTACGTATATACTTTAAGATGACTTGTTTACCAACTGTTCAATACGGCACCTAAAATGCACTTATTGACGTTTCGGAAATCTCTAATTTCTATAAAAAATCTTATTCAATCTTAGATGTTAATGCATCAAAATAAGCTAGAAATATGTACCAGTCGTTCCATATGACTTTTAGTCAAGTTTTTATAGTTTATTGGATCTAAATAAACGATTTAAAATCAGACAAAAACAAGAAAATTAACATAAATTTTACACTTGTACAGAAAATAATTAATTTGAAAAAACTAAACAAAATTTGTCAGTATTTTAAACTACGTTTACTTTATGGGTGTTTGATCTGAGGCAGCCTGTATAATATTATAATAATGTTAATTGGAATAAAACCATTCCTGCATGTCAACCAAAAAAAATCAGGAATTTTCGTTTAAAACGTAACATTTTTTCGCTAATACAATTACTCGACCAAGCGTTGATATCCCCTTCCCTATTTATAAATGAAAATTCGACTACAAATGTATCACAAATCTGATTTTAGCTTTTATTAACTCCAACAGAAATTGATTCAGTTTTTTTTTCATTATTTCCTCTATAAATGATTTTCACGCACTAATGCAATTGTGATTTCAGTATTCATTATTCAATGAATCAATTAGTTGATTGATATCATTTTGTTTGTACAAATAATAAATACAATTTGCAAACTGATTCATAAACAATCATTTAGTCACTCCTCAACCACAACAATTTTATTATTCAACGTACCTATATTAAGAGAGGTGTGCTCTTATTTTTAGCAAACAAAGCGTAGCTCTCGAAATATACATCCGAAAATAAAATATTGCTGGGGTAAAGATGTGATTAAATTGTTGTTTTTTGAAAATAATTTCCAACCACATGTGTTCTTAAAAGGTAAACGCACTCAAAATGAACCTTTTTTTTATTTTTTTAAATGAGCAACGGAGCCCGCAGTGACGTCATTTCCATCCTTGCAGTCAGCCCAAAATATGGGATATTTCAAGTGAAAATTGTCGAACTATTCGATTATTAAAATTATTCAAAATTATTCGAATGATTTTTATATCTACGATATACTACTTATAATACAATCGTCAGTATAAATTATTATACTCCTCTCTTTCTTTACTCTTTAAAACATTGCACGCAATTGTCTCTCTCAGATTGCATTTTACAGTATTCAATATATGGTTACTTAGTCTTTTATCTGCCACTGTTCTATAAAACACTGCATTCAGGAGACTCTCTCAAGTCTCATAATCATAAATTCATTCGTAACAATAATTATATCGAATGCATAGACAGATAGAATGAATTGTATTTTCACTAGCATCCTAACCATCCGAGATGCGTATATGCATTGCACAATACTAAATACGATCACTTGTACGTCTTTTATATAACTCTATTATGAAGCACTGTATGTAGGTGACTGACAATCGAAACCGACAGCAAAAGTAATTCGAGAGTTTCATTAATTTATCCATAGTACCAACACACCTATTATTATGAGACATAACCTGAAGGAATAATTTCGAACGAATAATTCGGTTATAAAAATCAATCGAACAGCAACCTTTCAGTTATCAAAACCCTTCGTTTATTCCCAAAACTAGCCAACGCGGCCAATCCGGCAGCAAAACCAGCGTCACCGTGTCAATCGAAACCGAGAGCAAAAATTTATTCGAGGGTTGAAACAGTCATTAATTCAGGCATAGTTCCGACACATCTATTATTATGATACATCAACTGAAGGAATTATTTCGAAGGAATAATTCGATCATTCCCAAATTTCAGCCAGCGTAGGAGCCTGCAGTCAATCCAGCGACAAAACCAGCTCCGCCGTGTGTAGCGAGCTGAAGGCTGTCGGAACGCTCTGAATTTAAGCCAAAAATAGAGCTTCGGCTGTCAACTGATTATAGACTTATTCGTCAACATTCTGCAAAAATTCTTTCTCTATAAGGAAGATAAAGGACAAATCTAGGTCTCTATTGGACTACTTTTGTAATTTATGTACGATTTACTAGAAAAAAGTTGGCATTAATTGTGCCAAAAAAACACAAGTTTTCAATGTCATTCTACGACCTTATTCGTACTTATTTCACAAAACTGTTCCATCACAAACCTAAAGTGAATCTTTATTTGCATTTTTTTCATTGTGTTTCGACATTGGATGAATCTTATTAGTGTATTTGCCATATGACAACATACACTATTGGCGTCGATCGAATGGCGAGCCCTAGGGGTCGAACCAAAATTTCTCGACGTTTCATAACCTCCTAAACACTTTGGCACCATTTTTAAAAATGTTTATGTTTATATATATATATATATATATATATATATATATATATATATATATATATATATATATATATATATATATGTGTGTGTGTGTGTGCGGGCAATAACTTTAGAAAGAGTTAATTAATTTCAACTAAATTTGGTCCACGCGTTGAAATCCATCACCGCAAGAAGACTATTTAAAACGGGCCTAATCGGGCCATATTAAGGGTAGTTTCTAAGGGTTGACAAAATACCGAAAAAAATCTCCGAATCGTTTCAAAATTGAAATTTAACCCTCTAGCAGTAATTAAAATGTGGCCCTAAAATTTTAATAAAATCGGCCCGACAGGACCGGATTTAAAAATTTTATGAAAACACTATTTAGCAGACAGTGAATTATTTACACTGAAAGGTGTATATAATTTGGTATAGTGGTTCGATTGATAAAAATATCGCAAATAAGAAAAAAAAAATGTTATTTTAAGGGGTGTATTAAGTAGTCAATTTTTTTATTTTGCCCAAAAACCAACTTAAGTTCGCATAATAAAGCCACACTGCCTGTATTAGCAAATACACTATATTGTCGGCAGGGTTTTGGCACTGCGACCCGGGTTTTTTATTTTATTTTTATTGTGTTTCGACATTGGATGAATCTTCTTTCTTTTTACTTCGATCCACCAATAGTCAAGCTATTTGAACAACGAACAATTCATATTTTCAATTAATCTAAGCTTCTTAATGCAGGGTTCGATCCAAGAAATTAAGTGGAAAAACCGAGCTACGTCACGAAATAAAAGTGCACATATATCTATTTGTGTTCATATAGCTTAGATAAGGAAAGGATCATAGAAACAAAGCCCATATATATCGTTGATATAATATATTCATTGAGAATAATAGCTATTGTCTGCTATAATTGTTAAGAAACATTCATTGTTGTAACACTATATTAGAAAAATTTATTTTTCCAACACGTCACCGTCTGGATTTAAACCAGAATCTTTCCACTTTCGCGGCGGAATGAGTTAATCAATTACTCTACGGTGCACACAATTCAATTTTTAATCCTTCATAATATAGCGATTTACAACACTCAAAATCACTACATGCGAGAGCCAATTATTTTTAGCAATAGCTAAAGAGCCCTCGCTACTGTGAGAGTTAATGTATAGCTATTGCTAAAAATAATTGGCTCTCGCATGTAGTGATTTTGAGTGTTGTAAATCGCTATATTATGAAGGATTAAAAATTGAATTGTGTGCACCGTAGAGTAATTGATTAACTCATTCTGCCGCGAAAGTGGAAAGATTCTTGTTTAAATCCAGACGGTGACGTGTTGGAAAAATAAATTTTTCTAATATAGTGTTACAACAATGAATGTTTCTTAACAATTATAGCAGACAAAAGCTATTATTCTCAATTAATTCAGCAAGTACGTAGCTATAAACGTACGAAAAATTTCTACTATTATTATAATATATTCAATGCATGCGGGTACGTAGTAGAATTGGGAAACTCAGATCTGAACCGGTTCAAAGAGCCGACTCCGACAGAAGATCCGTGAGAGCCGACTCACTTTTTTTTGAGCCGACGGATCAACGGATCCGCATAACTCAGTGATACACTTAACACACAGAAGCACATTTTACATTTACGTATCAGTTCTTGCTTTGATGCATCTGTCAGCTCAAATGACTCATGCATCACATGTTTGGCTATGCATTCTTGATTCTATACAGGTCGTGATATGATTGACTGAACTAGGTAACTCAGTGGCAGACTGCAGTAACATATTCAGAACTCGGCTCTTTTTGAACCGGTTCAGTGAGCCGGCTCACATACGGGATCCAGATGCAAAAATGCAGATCACTAAAAAGACCCGTTTTTCCCATCTCTAGCCGTCGATTAATTATCAGATAAGTATGTCAAACGTCTTAGGTTCAAATCTAAATTAGCATAAAAAAAAATTTCTAGCATTTTTTTAATACAACTTTGTCTTTTTAAAAATATTTCTTATTAATAATTAAAACATTTTTTAACAATAATATAAAAACAATAATATAAAATGCGTAAGAACCAGAGTTTCCGTCGTGTGTCTACGAACCGACGCACCTTTTTTTATTTGTTTTATGGAAGCGAGGTGTAAATTTAGATCATCAATCGTAAGACCAATTTAAGATATTTCTGTACAAGTTATGGGCCTCGAATATTTTCGTATGAATTTTAGGAACTTTTAAATGGATTCAACTTCTAAAGTTAGAAAAACTTCTGAGAGATTTCGCATTATATCAAAAACCGTATGTGATTAAATATACTTGGCTGCGAAAGCTGCCACTGAATGAAGAGTTTTCAAATAAATAATTGCATAAGTTATGATAGAATAGGACTCTAGATTTTGACACTGATGCAAATGCGCGGATAGTATACTCTATATATAAATACAGTGTGTACCAGTTAAAAACAGCGCGAATTAATTTATCATACGGAAGTTATATTGTGACAAGAGAGATTTGATCAATTAACTACACACTATAAAAACATGACATAGTTTGAGCACCACTTGATTGAATAAAAAATTACCGCATAAATACGTAATTGTAAATTGTGCAAATTTTATAGTACAGTGAAACCTGAGTGTGTGGGTAAGCGAGAAAACTGTCTAAGTGAGAGTAATTGCCAGGTACCGTCTTTGTAATCCTCTTAAACCTCTACAAATGAGAAACAGAATCCTCATGGACCTCTATAACTGATACTACTTCTTGCCTGTACCTCTATAAGCGATAGTTGAGCGTATTAACAGTTCCACGAAATTTAATTCATTAGTTTTGTTTTTCCAAATGAGGTCTTAGTCGTTAATATCAAATGAAAGAGAATAAAATTTAGAGCCAAGTCCCTAGCTAAACTCTGACTTACACTACGCGTCATACTATGCCCCGTTACTATGACACGCACCACAAATCGGAACTTGGCTCTACAGAGATCTGGTAACTTTTTAACAGTGAAAGCATTATGAACTTGTGAGTCTTGGTAAGCAACTTCACATGAAATATTTTTGGTATAATTCTGTATTTCACTGTGTAATACTCGCCACGGTTCTAAAAGGTTCTGAAGTTCCTCACAAACAGCGTCGCAAATGCATATTTTAGAGCCATCCTGGTTATTTTGTGGGAAAAGAAGACTCCCACCACCTCCCAGTTACCAGCACAGAACGTGCGCTCGTCGGTGATCGGTTATCGCTGGTTGTCGTGTCACTTGTCGCTTTCCTACTATAAAGTACAGTCCAGTACGCTAATGTTAAGTTGTTTCTTTGATTGTTAATTGATCAAGATACCTAATACAGTTTTGCATAGACAAGCGCGAAAAATAATGTTTTGGATGACTTTATGTAAGGAATTAGACCTTTAGATTAAAATAATAATATAGCGCGAGTTTGTAGTTTTTCAACCGACTGTACCTGCGCAAGCCACAATTTACAACTAACTTCAGAACCTTTTAGAACAGTGGCGCGTATTATACTACATATGCGATCGATCTAGATTCTAGAACATTCTGTATGTGTATAATGTACACAGATGGCAAATGAGAACGCATCAGACCGCCACAACACATACGCAAACTAAGTTATCCCGAACGCGTTAAATTACTGTAGGTAATTAGAATCGAATTGAAGTTTTGATTAGATTCCCGCGTGGTTCGGACATAATGAGAATTCCATGATGGCTGCCACACAGATATACAACGAACTGTGCAAGTCTGGTTATAAATGCGGACACTGGCTGTCGCTACATTACACGAAATACGAAAATACATTATTCTCGGCATTGGATAGAATTCCCCACATCTTGGTCAACGTTCTTGAAGGAACCAATCAGAGTTGTGACATTCGGATGGCAATCCAATCGAAAGAATCATATTTGTTAACTTATCCAGCACATTGGGAAGTTAATGGGTCCGAAAATCGACATATGTGCAAATTTTTTACAAATTTTTGTTTCAAGGTTACTCCACTATTTTTGGAAACATGTCTCTCTTTATGTGTGCGTGTTGCCAGATTCTTTTTTTGCCAAGTCGGGATTTTGGAACTTTTTGAGTGAAAAAAGCGGGATTCTTTCGTCGAAAACGGGACATAGTAAAAAAACGTATATAATCAGAAGTTTTTAAATATTTATCTTTTTATTTGAGTTCAAATTACGTTTACGTGACAATAGATAGCAAAAATAGCCATAGAAAATGTATTTTAATAAAAATATGATATTTTAAATCAGATTTACCCTATCGTTAAATTGTTGAGTCTTATTCGTGTTCTGAATAAAAAAAATAAAAAAAACAGAAATCAAAATCAAAAAAGTTTCATTCATTAGAAAAATATGACTTTTCAAACAATAGTCTGAGGAGTGAGTGTTAGAAATTGCAACTTACAATAAGAGAATAATTATTTACGCACGGTCGAGTTATCCCCGAAAAGCGGGACTGAGCCTGTCCCGCGCTGGACATTTAATTTTGATTGAAAAATCGGGACGTCCCGCCAAAATCGGGACGTCTGGCAACGCTGGCGTGATTCCTAGAAAAACCTAACGTTTATTTTGACCAGGAATTTATAGAATGGGCAAAACAGATATTTTTGTATACCGGTACGTAACGTGACCCATTACGTACTAGAACGGTAAACTAAAACAAAACTCATCGCGTTATACCAATTCCATAGTAAATCACTGCTTGTCTGCCAGTTATTTTTTTATAACCTACTATTAGAAATGTTCAATTCCAGATATATGTTATAATAGAAAACAGTATCACAGGTAATTGGAATAATAAAATAAATCAATTTAAACACTCATTGATTGCAACGTTTCGTCTTTTCTTTAATTAAAGACAAGACGAAACGTCGCAATCAATGAGTGTTTAAATTGATTTATTTTATTATTCCAATTACCCGTGATACTGTTTTCTATTATTAGAAATGAATTTTGCTCAAATATGAACTGTAAAATTTTTGAATATGAAGTGAAAAGTAGCTTATTTATAGGATGCAGGCTAAAAACAGAGTATATACCTCGTGTGTAATAGTGTTACGGCTCGTGTAACTGTTAAAACTTGCGCTCGTTTTAACATAGTCTCAAACCTTGCCGTAATATAAACACAGTCTACTATTACGAAAATTATTCCTGGGTGCTCAAATTTAGTTTACTAGTGTATATAAATCTCAATGACAATACAATACATAAACTAACATTTAATTGTTGGATTATGCAAAACAAATTGCACTAGTTGCTCCGTAGTCCAGGATTTAGTTTTGATTACATTTATGTATACATAAACTTAATTAAATTGCAGGGATACTAATTCAGAGTTAATAATAATACTTATACTTGGCATACGAAAGATTTACTTTAAGATAAAAAGTCACAGTCTATTAAGGTTACTGTTTGATGGTAATGCTTAATTTTTTTAATCGCTTATTTAAATCAAATAAACTGGAAAAACTTGGCTAAAAGTAATATGAGGAGAATAGTACATATACTGTTATTTTATTGTAAACTAAAAACAGGTACCAACCATTCTTCCGATTTGACCTTTAGCCAAGTTTTTATAGTTTGATCTAATAAACGATTTAAAATCACATAAAAACGAGAAAATTGGCATACGTTTTACACAAATTTTTGTACAGAAAAAATTAAATTTGAAAAAATTATTAAGCAAGCCAAATTTATTATATTATACCGGGTGTTTTTAGATTATACCGGCTGTTTTTAGATTATACAGGGTGTTTTTAGATTATCCCGGGTGTTTTTAGATTATACCGGCTGTTTTTAGATTATATCGGGTGTTTTTAGATTATATAAAACGCGTTACGAAAAACGTCTTATACGAAAGGGACTTCGTTCCAAACGCGTGTCCCGCGACACGTTCCAAGTTTTTTTTACGATCTGAGGGATCTTAAACGATAATTATTATATTTATACAATAAATTGCGTTCAACTTGTCTTTCTCTTGAGAGACCACAAAATAATAAAACGCAGTTGCGGTTTACAAACCATTCATATTCTTTGCATTGTTCGTTTGAAATAAAAATGAATGAAAAATAATGTTCATTAAGCTAGAATTTAAATGACTCTGAACGAATTCATGTCGTAGCCAACCCAGCAACAAACAATGAATGTGCGCTATGTCTTATTTTAGAACTGGACTAGATTATGCAGAACATAGTTTGTTTCACTTTGCCAATGAAACAAAACAAAACAAATTGCCACGTATAACAAATAGAGTTAACGGCGTCGGTTCAAAGCGGCGACTCGATTGGTCAGTTAGCTTCAGGGGTGACCATGTCGATTACATTGTCAAACAAGCCGTGAGGTAGGTCGCTTATTGGTATAGCGCAATCAATTTTGTTTTACTTTGCCGTTCTAGTTCATAATGAAGAATTGTAAATTATAATCTACAAAATATATTCGGATGATTTGCACATCTTCTACTTGAACAAATACAACAATCTATAACACAGTACGTTTTAAGGTAACTTTATAACAACTATTTATTCACTTAACAGTGTTGGATCACTTTAACGCAGTTTGTGCTGAGGCCCAGCGGTAAGAGGCGAGGTAGGCAAAATACATAATGTGGGTGTGACCTTCTTGAGCTCAAATCATCTGCACGTTTCAATTTTTGGCTGGTGTACACTACGAGGCTAAAAGATGCTATTGCAAGGGTGCCGCTGTCAATTAATTACTCTAATTTTTGGAAATATTTTAAAGATTTAAAAAACTTTTCCGAAAAAGATAGAGTCACTTTAGGTTTGTGATGGAACAATTTTGTGAAATAAGTACGAATAAGGTCGCTGTGTGACATTGAAAATGTGTGTTTTTTTGGCACAATTAATGCCAACTTGTTTCTAGTAAATCGTACATAAATTACAAAAGTAGTCCATTAGAGACCTAGATTTGTCCTTTATCTTCCTTATAAAGAAAGAATTTTTGCAGAATTTTGACGAATAAGTCTACAATCAGTTGACAGTCGAAGCTCTATTTTTGGCTTAAATTCAGAGCGTTGCGACAGCCTTAATGCCGTCTGACTAAATTTCATCAACCATACTTAAGGTACAGCGTTATTAGTTAGAGTTGTTCTCTTGTTGCTAATCCACTGTTCAATGTAAAATTTTCAACTTATATAGCCCCAAAGTTTCAGACGTGAATTAATTTTAAGGTTCGAATTGTCCATAGACATATTATGTTAACGAATCATAGACCTAGTTTTTATTTTATAGCAATGTTTATACCTGTAGGTGTCAATTCATTATTAACTAAAAAATAAATAGTTGTATGCTATCAGAAGGGAAGTTTTTTTTATTGTAAATGCTGGGACAATAGTTTGTGAAAGCTACTTTACTATATTATAAGACTTTGATACAGGAGGAGAAATTGCATATAAGAAAACTTATTCTATTTATTTTATAAATGATGATTATAATATTAAAACATCACGGACTTCGAATTATTCCTTATTTAAATCATGCAACTTAGAAAGGAACACGTAGATTTTGTTTTTACTATAATACTCCATAGCGAAAACCAATGATAACTTGGGTCGTTATGTACCTGCTGCCATCTACGTTACGCTTGTCATGTATAACCCATGTCCATTGAATATTATAGGTTTTGTGCAATCTTGTCAAGTTGACAAATGAACAGCGGCTATGACGCATTATTCTGATCCAAAGTTGAGCCATTGTTAAACTGAACAAGTACTGCACATATAACTAAAGATCTGTACGAAGACGAATTCCTATTGCTTCTAAAAATATGCATCCAAACTTCGAAAAATTTTAATTAAGTTCAATTTAAATTTCCACTTGCATACTCAGCAGGGTTTTTAAATTGACGATAAATGAGCTCTTTATTCTCTTCTCTTATAATTATTTTTTGAACTAAAAGTGTTATGAGTAAAAAAAAAACATGGCGGAAAATGAAACGAACCTTGAAATAATTTCTTCTTTATGTACAACTATTTCAGACAAAGTAGATTTAAGCAGATGAGATAGAACTATTTAACAAAGCAAAAGACAGAAAAGTCATTTATATAGCATTTCCACAGCTCGGCTATACAAGTCCCCAATAACTAATCAATTTTTAATTCGAGAATTGGTGAAAGTATAGATCTGATTTTCAAATGATTATGAGTTAATGAAAATACAGTTGATAGCATCATGTAAAAAAAAATTCGTGTCGTAATGCCAAACCCCGACAATATAGGGTATCTGCTAATACCAAGCATTGTGGCTATAATGTGTTTGTGTTTGAACAAAATACAAAAAAATAACTCCTCAATACGTCCCTTAAAATAATACAGGGTGGCCGAGAATTATCTTTACAACTTTGAAATTTAATAACTTTTGAAATAAAAAGAATATTCACATTCTGTTTTCTGCAGTTATCAGTGCAACTCATAAAGTTTTGTTCTGTTTAGATTAGCACCTCCACATGTGCACCACGTGTGGCCGAAGCACATCCAATCGGTAATCGATTTCTTGCCAGGTACGCTGTAACATAACGTCTGTGACAGTGGTAAAAGCCTCTGTAATGCGGGTTTTGCAGTCAGCAATGTCAGTAACCTTTCTCCGATAAACAATATCCTCCAAATCACTCCAGAGTAAAAAAACTTTATGAGTTGCATTAATAACTGCAGAGCACAGAATGTAAATATCTTTTTTATTTCAAAAATTATTAAATTTCAAAGTTGTAAAGATAATTCTCGGACACCCTGTATATTTTTTCTTAATTTTAATATTATTTCCAATCTAACACTCTCAATCTACATTAAATTAAATACACTCTCAGTAAGTACATCCATATATCGGCAAACCAGGGTTTTCATAATTTAAGTCCTGTCCTGTCGGGCCGATTTTATTAAAATTTTAGTAGCACATTTAGATATTTATTAATGAGTTTAATTTCAATTACGAAACGATTATGAGAATTTTTTCGATATTTTTGGGACCGAGAACATTTCTAACCTCTAAAAACTACTCTTGAAATAGTCCGATTGAGCGCATTTTAAATAGGCCTTGTACGGTAATGGATTCCAATGTGTGGACCAAATTAATGAAGGCTGTCGGGAGTTGAATAAACATTTTTAAACGAGGTACCAAATTATAAACGTCGAGGAATTTTGGTCCGACCCCTAGTTCCCGCTAATAGTGTATATGCTATACGGCAATAATACACTAATAAAAAAAAAGATTTCGTATCTGTTATAAGTACAAGGAAGTTTAATATTTTTCAATTTTTAGTAATTTTTAAATCATTAAAAAGGTGAATTTTTACATAATATATAAATATTATATTTAAAATAGAAAACAGTATCACGGGTAATTGGAATAATGAAAATAAATCAATTTAAACACTCATTGATTGCAACGTTTCTTCTTTTCTTTAATTAAGACTTTTTCAAGCTCTAAATTTTTTTTACAAAAATTAAACAAAAATATTAAACATTATGTATTAAATAATTTACTAAAAAGAAACAATGGTGTGACTAACTTAAATTGATTTATTTTCATTATTCCAATTACCCGTGATACTGTTTTCTATTGTAACATATACCTATCTGGAATTGAACTTTAAAGATGAATTATATTTAAACCTACAAAATCTGCAGGATAAATGGAACGATTAGCGTGATAAACTTTGGATCAAACTGTCATGGGTTCGCAACTCACATCCGCGCGTGGAATGTTTGTGATGCCCTTAATTTAATAAGATGAAATTTGATTTAGGTAACAAAATCATCTGAAGTGACTAGATTATAGATCTATTAAAAACATTAATACATATATAATACCTTTTTTTTACCCAGTGCTAAGGCAGGACAGAATCCAACATATTACACTTATGCAGACACAGTAAAAATGTTGAAATTTGACGCTAATGATCTTAGTTGTCGCGTGTTTATAATCTACAACAAATAAACCTATAAAATCAGCGGCAATGGCTTTTAGAATCATTCTGTAGCTCAAACGTATATGCGCGTTAAATCTTTCATGAAAGCAATAACAATGGACGATGTTTATTTGTTAGACGCGATGAGTGCTCGTGCGTGTATAAATATGATACGTTAATACGCCCCTGGTGAACGTAAGCTTCAAGATTAAGCGCCTACTTGAGATTAGTAAATACATACAACAATAACAAGACTTAAGGTGTTACTATTTCTGTTTGAGATGAAACACACCAGGAGGGAGAGAGATGGAAAGGCGATCACAGCTGGAAGAATTCAGTTTTCAGAAGAATGATGGAGTGCTTTTAAATCATGGATGAACAAAGTGATCAAATTGTTAATAACCATTAATGATAGATTGGGAAAAGAAAAGTTGGGCGTCAAAAAAGAACTCGAAAAGTTTACAGGTTCTCTTTGGCACCGTTGAACTTAGGACCGACACTACTGGAGCAAATTGGGAGATGTCTTTTCCATGGAATGGCAGAAACAGACTATTTATTTAAATTTAGATAGATTACAGATGTATGGTAAATATTTTTGAATAGATTCCACTGATTATAGAGAAATTATAACTATTAGCAAAACAGCGACGATGATTTTGGTGAAATCTAGTACTAATTCTTGGTAATAGATCGTATATACCCCGTAAATGTTTTAGGACTAGTTTCAGGTCCCACTGATACAGATGCCCGGTTATCAATTTTGGACGACCTTCATACAGTAGAAAAAGTATAATAAAATCTACCTAATAATCCTTGATTCGGGACCAATGGATGCCGGGTAACTATTTTTGTTCTAGCTTCGGTCACTGATTCTCAGGTCTGGTGAACAGTACAGTGAAACATCTTTTGGTGAAATCTAATTAATAATCCTTGCTAACACATCAATTACATAGATGTTCGATAACCAAGATTATGATTCTCGGCGCCAACAAATTACATAAACATCTCTTAATCATTCTGGGCTAGATTCAAGTTTTCAGGGATGATCAGCATTTGATTGATAGCCCTTGATTGATAGCTTTGGGATTTGATACAAAGATCAAAGCATTTAGTGAAAAAGCGCTCGATTATAGTTAGGAATCTTTCATGGTCAATTTACAAACCAAACTGATAATAAGAATAATCTGTTTAAGGTTTCTTTGTCGAAATTGTGTCATAACAGACGCCATTCGCACCATTACTAGTTTCTATCTACGACACTTCCCGTTCTTTTTAAACTTCAACTTAATTAATAGCAATGGGTGAATGAAGGAATTGTAGGATATTAAGATAAGGAATCATCTCGATATTTATCTGGACTTAATTGAGGGAAACCATGGCAAAAAACTCAATATAGCCACTACAGGAATCACCGTTTTTCGGTGGGAGGCAGTAGGAAAAAGTCCTGCTCACATCCGCTTCGTCGTAATTCGGACACAGTACCTCTCCCGAAAGCGAGTCTGGTGCTCTCACAACTACGCTACACCGCGATTATTCAGCAAGGAATACTAGATGTATAGTTCCAAAAAAGATATTTAAAATTCGAGCCCCCGAATAGATTCCCGTGTATTCGCAATATAGTCGGAGATCTTTGATCATACGTATTCAAAACCATGCCGATAAGCGATTAATAGTCGAGGAATACCAGAATGTAACCCTACTGCCAGACTATGCTCCTCGCACTACTCATCGCGCTGTCGCGATGTTGCCCTAAGCGGCCAGACACTGCTGTACTCGCGACACTCCGCACTCGGCTTTCGCCTTTCGGCAATGGAGGTCGATACTGTGGCAGCGTGCGCACTATGCCTTTATAGCATAGCGTACTGAGTGGCGCGGGAGTATGTGGCCGGCTTACTCGTGCTTTTATTGCCGGTCCTTTGACTCGCGCACAAAAAACCGACAATCGAGGGAGCACTGAGCATGACGAGGAGCATGACGTGCGGCAAGACGAGTAACGCGGCCACACAACGTCTCTGCTTCCTTTCCTCGCTACTTCCCATGCCACTCGTCGAGTGTGTGGCTGAGGCATAATAGTTACGATCGATCGCTTATCCCTGAAGCAAGTTATGGCATGCATGCAGTACCTATAGCATCAGCATCTCATCACCAGTGATCATCACCGTCAACATTATTAGAGTCGAGTAGATGTGATCACCGGGAGAGTCTAGGAAGTGAACTAGAGTCGAATAGGAACAGTTTATAGATGACATAGTTATATCTGTGACCGAAAATCCAAACCGCTCAAGTCGCAACTTCAGATATGAATATTTTAATCTCTATTTTGTTTTCAGAGTTGGTTGATAGTTTAATAAATTTAAAAATAAAAAATAAAAGATTCTTTATTGTCATTAGTTAAAAAAGAAAAGTACACATGTAGATTCCAGGCCCTAGGTCTATAACTCTACCTCTTAATGTTATAAGAATTAATATTACCTAATATACATAAAATTATAATTTTTATTGAGGGCAAAATTAAAAAAAAACCCCTCTATTATTAAACTGTTTCTAATGATAATAACAGACGCCATTCGCACCATTACTATTTTTCATCTATCACTTCCCGTTATTTCCTACGTTTTCAAAAACTTCAACCTAATTAATAGCAATGGGCGAATGAAGGAATTCTATAGGAAATTAGGATAAGGTAGACAATATTTGAACTAGGCGTTTGTTAGGTAATCGGCCATGGCCACGAGCAAGGAATTAATTGAGGGAAACCATGGAAAACCTCAACAAAATGGCCGGTACAGGAATAACCGTTTCTCGGCGAGAGGCAGTAGGAAAAAGTTCCAGCCACATCTGCCTTCGTTGTTTAATAATAAAAAAACCCGGGTCGCAGTGCCAAAACCCTGCCGACAATATAGTGTATTTGCTTGTATAGGGCCGTGTGGTTTTATACTTTTATTATGTGAAATTAAGTTTGTTTTTGGGCAAAATAAAAAATTTAACCCCTTAATACACCCCTTAAAATAACATTTTTTTTTTCTTAATTTTAATATTATTATCAATCTAACGTCTACACCGAATTAAATACACTCTTCAATAAATAAGTCACTATCTACAAATTAGTGTTTTCAAAAAATTTGTAAGTCCGGTCCTGTTGAGCCGATTTTATTAAAATTTTAGGGGCACTTTTTAATTGCTACTAACGGGTTAAATGTCAATTTTGAAACGATTCTGAGAATTTTTTCGGTATTTTGGGACCAAAAAACATTTTTCAACCCCTAAAAACCACCCTTAAAATGTCTCGATTACGCCCATTTTAAATAGGCTTCTTGCGGTGATGGATTTCAACACGTGGCCCAAATTTCGTTAAAATCAATTAACTCTTTCGAAAGTTATTGCGCGTACACACACATATATATATATATATATATATATATATATATATATATATATATATATATACATATATATAAACATTTTTAAAAATGGTGCCAATGTGTTTAAGAGGTTATGAAACGTCGAGAAATTTTGGTCCGACCCCTAGGTCCCGCCATCCGACCGACGCCAATAGTGTATGTTGCCATATGGCAAATACACTAATAAATAATATACTAAAAACGTCCAAAAATGTATATCTGGATCACTTCTCATTAATAATATAAGGAGAACTTTCCAGCTATTAACTTTTTAAAAGATTTTTTTAATTGATTTATATCTGCGGCAGATTTTGTATTTTCAAGCAGCTTATTAGCAAGAGTTTGGCACTGCGACCTGAGTTTTTTTGTTGCATTCGACATACGCGTTCTTGCCTTTTGATCACAAATATAGATTTCCTACTTTCAGACTGCTAAAGTCTTCTGTCTTATGACTGTTTGTGTGTGTGTGTGTGTGTGTGAGTCCATGTTTGAAACTAATTTCCCCTCAAGTATTATTGGAGTGTTACCAACACAAACATTTCTAATGAGAGTAAACATGAACGAAGTTTGTTTATTTATGACACGCGAATGTCAGAATATCCTCAATCTTCATCTCGCGCCAGGGGAGGCCTAATTAATACGTATATCTCTTCACATACGACCTATGTAAACATACAATACATATGAAGAAAAGGCACAAGTGGATTATTAAAATGCACTCATCGTTCAAAAGCGCTTGTTTTTAATTTACGTTATTTTCTTTAAGTACGGATACTCAAATGCATTTAATTATTTTGTTTTTTAATTAACCAGTTGTTAAGGTCGGTGTTGCCCGTAAAAGCCTATTCAGACTAGCCGTTCTCGGTTACGATTCACCGGTCCGGTTGGGAGTTCGACCAATCAGGGCGTAGTCGTTTCCGATTGCGGTCAAACGACTACGCCCTGATTGGTCGAGCTCCCAACCGGACCGGTGAATCGTAACCGAGAACGGCTAGTCTGAATTGGCTTTAAGGCTTGGTGTGAATTTCGTTCGATGATGGTAGTATTTAGTTTGTTTCGTTAAGGTGATTGATCCATCAGATTGTAAAATATGCTCCGGAAAATTTCAAACTGTGGTCGCAAAATTCATTTTATTAGTTGTGATTGAGCATTAACTTTCACAAAATTTAACTTGCTGTCTAAATATTTAAAAAAAATATTGTTGTCCTACAAAACGTGATATTCGTCAATATTTCTTTACAACACGTCGCACGAGATTTCGAATTACGAGAAGGCAAATTTACACTGAAGTTTTTTACAAACGTATGTTAGAAATACTGAGAAAGACATGCTTAATTTTTTTTTTCAAATTTAACTTTTTCTATCCCAGTGTAAACTTTATGCTAATTTTCTCGTTTTTATCTGATCTTATATCATTTATTTAGTTCAAATAAACTGTAAAAAAGTCATACGGGAAGAATGGTACATATTTCTGGCTTATATTAAAGCATTAACATCAAAGATTGAATATGACTTTTCGTAGAAATTTTACATTTTACATCTAATTACACATAACATAGAACTATGCGGGTGAAATATTGAACAGCTGCTAAACAGTCACCTTAACCACCAGCAGGATACAGTAAGACCTCGCTTTACGCTGCTCTGCTTAACGCTGTTTCAGTATTACGCAGTTTCTAAAAAAAGTTTAGCCACTATAACGTAAATAAATTATGGATCAATTTATACAAAATGATTCAAATGTTGATAGAAGTTCAAAGGCAAGACGAAGTGTCATTGATGCAATGTCTTGCTATCGACAACAGCTTGCTGAACGAAACAGAAAAAGTCAAAAGGCATTAAATGACTTCTTGACAAAAAAAATGTCAAAATCATCACAAACATAACTTCTTACTCGAACTTTTCTATAAATGTTTTATGAACAAAAATCGACAAAACAATAAATAAATCTATAATTAATGTGATAAAAAAGTATTTAACAATTAAATGTTACAAAATTTTAAAAAAACTAACAAATTTTCTTATTTTCGGTTCTATTATCTACGTATTAAGATGACCTCGTTTAGCGCTGTTTCGTATAACGCAAGAACTTATTGGGACGTATCTCCCGCGTTAAGCGGAGTCTTACTGTACTAATATTATATATGTTACAGACCCTATGTTAAGTAGGTCGTATATGAAAGAACTCATCCATTTATAAACTGATATGTGTCGTTCAGAGTGCTGTGAGATTATTCCGACTGTGTGTAATGTGACAGCTTCAACTGCAATAGACTTCCTCTATCTAAATTACAGGAAGAACGTCCTGAACAGTTAAAAGTCTAGTGTTGAGTGAGATGTCACTTTTGATGTACTAGGAGTGTGGGTTACAGAGTCAGCAAAGTATAATTACTTCATTTAAGTTTTGGTTGGTCTCAGCTTCTCACATAATATTAATATGTAAATAGTTTACAAGTACAAACTTTATAATTATAATATACGAACTTGGCGACCGCATTATGTATTGTAAATATAACTGCAAACTTATCACAATAAGATACAGACTATCTAAAACTTTCTTCGTTATTCCAAAAAGCCGTTACGTAAATTTGATTATATCACACAAGTTCTAATCTTAGCTAAGACACTTAAGGGGGTATTCTCATGTGAACGCATAAATTTTACCTCTTTTTAGGGAATTTTTTTTAGACGACAATAACATTCAATCATTTTAATTTTTTTATATGTTTTTGTTTGTGTCTTTAACTGTATAAAAAAAATTTTTTTTCTCTTATTTTACTTTTTTTATATAATGTATATTTTTTTAATTAAATTAGACACTAAAAAAAAAACAGGTCACTAGTCATGGTAATAGCGGCTGTTCATGTTGTTTGAAATAAAAAAATCGAATGGATCATTGTTCAGTTGGGATGTCGCTATCGTCCCTACCAAAATTAATCAATTTCATTAAAAAAAAAATGGCGGACTGTTTGTGTTTTTTGTTAATTTTTTTGTTAAAAATCGTTTAAAAAAAATAAGAAAATATTTTCGAAAATAAGCAATTTTGGTACGGACGATAACCATTAATGAGTAGAAGAACATATATAAATTTCAAAGCAATCGGTTGAATACTTTTTTTTAGGACCATGACAGTTTTAGAAAATAATGTTTCCAGATAAATGCGTTTAAAGTTTCAAGAGCCAACAAGTCGCTTATACGGCTCGTCGGCGACTATGAGTTGTAATTTATTTAAAACTAGGAATTTCGGTCTCTATTTTTCACAGCATATTTTCGATAGGTTTTACTATTGAAATATGAAAAAAAAATCGATTTTTCGAAGTGGTCACATGAGAATACCCCCTTAAGGCTGTCGGAACGCTCTGAATTTAAGCCAAAAATACAGTTTCGGCTGATAGCTGATTGTAGACTTATTCTTCAACATTTTGCAAAAATTCTTTCTCTATAAAGAAGATAAAGAACAAATCTAGGTCTCTAATGGACTACTTTTGTAATTTATGTACGATTTACTATAGAAAAAAGTTGGCATTGTGGCAAAAAACACACGTTTTCAATGCCACACTACGAGCTTATTCGTACTTATTTCACAAAACTGTTTCATCGCAAACCTAAAGTGACTCTTCTTTTTTCTGAAAAGTTTTTTAAATCTTCAAATTATTTCCAAAACTTAGAGCGGCACCCTTGCAACAGCATTTTTAGCCTTGTAGTGTGACTTAAATTCAACGCGTTCTGACAGCTTAAGGTGACTCTTTATCAGCTATTCAATATGCCCCTTTTTTCACCCGTATTGCAGTCGAATGTGCGTGAGAATGTAAAATGCACTCACGTTTCGGAAATCTCTAGTTTCTATGAAAAATCTTATTCAATTTTTGATGTTAAAGCTTCAAAATAAACTAAAATTATGTTCTCATATAACATTGAGTCAAGTTTTTACTGTTTATTTGATCTAAATAAAGGATCTAAAATCAGATATAAACGATAAAAACACTATTTTTTCTACAGAAACAATTGAGTTTGAAGAAAATTATTGAGCAACCCAAATTTGTCAGTATTTTTAATATATGTTTGTAAAGAAAAAACTCTAAAGTGTAAATTTTTCTTCCCGTAATTCGAAATCTTGCGACGCGCTGTAAGAAAAATATTGACGATTATCACGTTATTTTATTCAGTTCTGTTACGAGTACCGCTGTGAACCATCACGAAAGTGTCTCCTGTTGGTTTTTCTACCCTTCTTCGACAGCTGTCAATTTTTTTGAGGTTATATGTTGCTGTCATCGTATTTCAGTAAGAACGTTTACACATCTCTTGAGTATACGAGAGAGTCTCTGTTTTTTTTTTGGTTTTTGTTAATTTCTAAACGCATTAACTTTTTATAATATTTTTTCTAACATATCCCTGTGGTGTAACGATTAGCATATCCGGTACCAGTAGGAAACTTGGAGATTCGGGTTCGAATCTCAGCAGTGAAATAAACTTTCTTTCTAGCACCAGGAAAACAGAAAAAGATAGAAGGTGATTTGAGACCTACCTGAGCGTTTTAAACGCTTTGTGATATTATAGTTTCTGAGAATCGAAAGCTAAAAGACGAAGTGCGGTGTTGAAACACATTTAATACCGACTGTAACAACGCACAATCGATATACAGGATGTATCAGAAGTATTAAAGACGGAATAACTTTTGTGAAATTCCAGAAAGAAAAGCTATTATGTCTTCGAAGTGTAATAAATAATCGAATTATGAAAAAAAAATGTTTACGTTATATTCTCGTAATTGTAATTAAATTTTTTTAAATGTTTTCGCTAAAAAAATATAGTCTGGCGTAATTGTGTCCAACGATTGCGACAACAATATTTTTAAAATGAGAAAATATTTGTTATTTGATAAATCTGCATTATACAAGTTTCCAGGTTCTATTCCGATTTCCGAGAACTACTAAAAGTATTAACTAAATTTTCAATTTATTATATTACTAGCGGCTTGCCCGCGACTTCGTCCGCGTCGTCTAAATTGATTTTTTTTATATAAAATCCACCTCCACCCCGTTCGGATAGTGTGTTCAAAAGAAAATCAACATGTATTTCTTTTTTAACTTAAGTAATTTCAGCGATACAGCGTATCCTTTATGAAGGATTCCATCACCCTGTTCATCCCCATAAGGGTTATTTTTGCGTTAAATGTAGCCTAAATACCTCCTGGCATAATCCTTCGCTCTCGCAGTATGTGGACTTTGTAATTTATTTTAAGTGTCAACCGCATTGGAATTTATATTATCGTATTTTTTATTATTCAACGGATTGAATATAAAAGTAAAAACCAAAATAATATTTTTAAAGTGCTGTTAAATATTTGAGGTAAATTTTTTATATCATTCTTAAACTTTTTGAAGATTTTATTGAAATAAATTATTTGAATGCATATTAAAAACTAGTTTTTAATCACACTAAAGAAGTATAATTGCAAACGAAGGTAAATAAGCGCTTACTTCCCCCCCCCCAAATTATTCTGATATTCTGAGCGTTACTTCTGGAACGCCTGTACAAAAATAGTGCATGGGTGCTAACTGAACGAAGCAAGTTGCGCAAACAGCAATCATTAATCACACTGGCTTAAATTTAATTGACTTGATATCCGTATAAAGCCCGCTTCATCAGTCGCGCGGATTGACACAAATTATATTAAAATATGTTTAAACTATACCTAGTCATTACTCAATGTGGAATCTATTTCGGTAACTTGACAAGATAACAAGAGATGCCAGCAGCTATGGTAGCACAACGCCTTCTTCCGAGAAAACGCCGACTGCTTCAACTCTGCAACTTACACCTATGACGCTTGTCTTTTATTTGTTAAATGGTTTTCTTGTATCAGCGCATCGCATTTGTTTTAAACTGGTTGAAACAGATACGGGACTTCTTCGATAAATATGTCAGATTGTGCAAAGAGCGTTTTGTTTGGTAAAAGACATTTTTGATGAATCTTTTATGATTAATGCTGTGTTGCAGAAAGCATTGTCAGAAAACCTAGTTTGACAACAACTAAGAAGTGAATAAAAAATCGGTAAGACGAGCCGAACTCGCGTGGAGAGGATTTCAAACCATTACGTTTTCCGTGAGAATTTTAACACCAAGGATTTTCATTTAGGTTCTCTTGTAAACAATGAGTGAGGTCCTATATTCCGTATTTTTTTCAAAATTTTACTCACTAGTTTCGGGGATAAGGGAATATATTTAAATCTATGTATTTTAAAATTATAACAAAAAATATATATTTGGATTTCTAATAACGAGTTCTTTCATTTTATACGTCACATGATGCATTTGAAATATATATTTTTTAATTTATCTTTAAAGTTCAATTCCAGACATATGTTATAATAGAAAACAGTATCACGGGTAATTGAGAGCTTGAAAAAGTCTTAATTAAAGAAAAGACGAAACGTTGCAATCAATGAGTGTTTAAATTGATTTATTTTCATTATTCCAATCACCCGTGATACTATTTTCTATTATAACATATTTTTTAATTTTCTAATTTAGCCCCCAAAATTAACCTTCAAAATCGGAATTCGTTTAGTTACGCTATAGGTATGTCTGTGGTTGGGTCCTTACCAAATTTCAAATTTTTTCGTCCAGTAGATTTGGAGCAAATAAGCTGTACGGAACTCTAAAAAGAGACTGTATTTTATACTACCCAGTACAAAAGTGTATGTTATCTATGGACTCGAAAACGGCTAAACCAATTTTGATGAAATTTTCAGACAATCCTTAGATTAGCCCAGCGGGTGATTCTGTGAAGTTTGGTAGCAAGCGGATCAACTGAATTTTTTTTTGTGTGTTTTGGCAATTTCGATTTTTTTTCGATTTTTGAACATTCACAATTAAAAACGATTGAATTCGCGCAAATTCAATACACGTTGAGAACTTTATGGTAATGATTCTCATCTTTTATGGCTATAGATAATTAGTGCTATCCGTGCGAAACCGGACCGGGTCGCTAGTTTTTTAATAAAATTAATCACTATTAAAGATGAGTCTTGACTAATTTGCTAAGTTCAAAGCACCTACTTAGTAAAATGTAGACCAAGTGTGCACAAGAAAGTGGCAATGAGTTGACATAAATCGCGTCTACATTGAAAACAACGTCCGGAAGCCATATATCGTTCAACAAGCTCACTGAAATAATTCAGCGGGCAAATTGGCTCAGTTTGTTGGAATTATTGTTATAGTCCGTGCGACGTTACTGATATTATATATGTTACAGTCAAATTACATTTAATGACGTACTATCAAAACTATAAACTAAAAAATAACAAATAAAAACAATTGAAATTTCTACAAAAATTATTATTAAATTATTTCTCAACGATCGTTTCGGACAATAAGTCCATCCTCTGGAATATAAAATATATATACTAAATTAGATATTTGCTATGTACCTGTGGATGGACTTATTGTCTGAAACGGTCGTCGAGAAATAATTTAATAATAATTGTTGTAGAATTTTCAAGTGTTCTCATTTATTTGTTATTATTAATCATGTGCCGAGTCAATGGCGTACCCAGGATCAAAACTAGGGGGGGGGCAAGCCATGGTCGTTCAGGTTATATAACATTTTATCACGGAAAAGGTGAATGAAACCAAAATATTAAGAAAATTATGTATAATTATAGCAGTGCTTTATCAACTAAGTTATTACAATTATTTGCTTGAAAAAAAAATTATTCTATAGTTACATGTCTTATACTAGTATCATTTTTCTTGTATTTGTAGAAATAAAGTTATTTCAAGAATTGTAAAAATTCCAGCAACAAAATTTAATAACGACTTATTTTTTGCTTTCAGGGGGGGGCAGCTCACAAAATCACTCCTTTTAATAAAAAGTATGACACTTATGACCACTGTTGTCGAGCGTCTGTAATTTATATCCAAATAAATTATTCAATCCCTTGAGATTTCACATCGAACAGGCGTTCCAAGACGGTTCGTACATTTTTTTAATAATTTGTTTATAACTTAGGTCTTACGGTCTCGTTAAGTATAAATCCGTCACTGTTTGACATTAACATATATAATATTCACTGTTTATAGCTACTGCATATCCGTTTTGTTTTATTTTGAAACTGGTAATAAAAAAAGAGTTATTTAAATTGAGAACAGACTGTACTTTTGCGCTTTGTACAATTTCATTCATCGCTGCAGTTTGACATATTTTATTATTTTTACATTATCACGACTTGGTGAAATCTTGTTTGTCATTAAAGACATGTCATAAATTTTGCAGTTTAACTACTTAAAATAATCTCAAATGACTGTAAATTTCAATTAATGATTCAATTATTATTTTATATTCAATTATAACTAACAGCACTTAAAAGCAACTGAATTTGTAAGCAAATTCTTGAACTCAAATCAATTAATCGAATTTTATTTTTAATAAACCTTACATATATTTAAATTGGCGCAATAAACAATTTTGATTATAGAACAATAATTGAAAAACATTTATTTATAGCCTTCCCGAACTATCCAAACTTAAATCACAAACAAATAATCGCCGTGAAACGAAGGGAAAACAATTTATCGAAGTCGAGTCAATAAAAAAAAGTCATTGAGATTTAATATAAAACGATACGACATCTGGTGACAGAAATTTAAACCATAAGTACATTACATTTTGCATACTGCTAGTCTTACTATACATATATATTTTTTCTGATATTTTTAATAGTTAAGGAAGATTTGGTTGAGGATCATTAAATAAATAAGCTTTACCAAAGTTTCGCTATGACCAACATTTACTTACATACTTATAACTCTGTGGTACAAAATGTTCTAATTTTCTTTTTACATGTTCATAGGCCCTGAAGATGAAAATAAATATTTCGAAACGTTGGCCATAGCGAAACTTTGACAAAGCTTATTTATTTATTGATCCTCAACCAAATCTTCCTTTACTGTTGACATTCTATTGGATCAACACCACCATATACGAAGATATTTTTAATATTATGTATTTTTGTTTTCTCTTCTTTAGCATGTATTTAATTGGTTGTTCTTGTAACTGTTGGTATTAAAGTAATTAACTAAATATGAAATTTGTGGTGGCGGGCGTATTGGATCTACCATAATATGGTATTGTCATTAGAACCAAAGATGTGTGCAAGATTTCAGCATGATCAGATATCGGGAATTGGTTGAATAATCGATCGCAATATTTGTTCCTGACAAACAGACAGACAGAAAATAAAGTTAAATAAAAGTTTGTAAGGTGGCCTAAACTCCACTCATAATTCAAAACCTAATATTCGCTTCCGCATTCATTCCAAAATTTTAATTTTATATTTTCATAAATTAATTATTTTTTAGGTATGTTGTGTTTGACACAAACATCGAAAATTCTAAATTCAACTTTCATTTTCTGTCTCAATTCAGCACTGATATGAAAGATGAACATTTCTAAGTAGATTAGAAGTATAATCCGGCTTAAAAAAACTAACGGTCTAATAATGCTTAGTACATTAAAGTGTTCACAGATGTGGCGAGCAACATGTTTATAATTAAACAGATGCCTGTCGTACTGATCGCACTATTAGCATTCCTATTTTATTTACTCATGTTACAAAGATACAACAGAAGTCGTTACCGAAAATAGATCCGAGAAAAAAGTACATTTATAATCGTTATTTCATTTATCTTTGCTCAGACAAAATAGCATTCTTAAGTATCGCATCTACCAAAAATAATTAACATGTTGAAATGTTATTAATGAACACTGAAAAATTAGAAGGAACAGCTAACAAGAAATTTCAATTAAAATAAAATACAAACTTACCAATCAATCCGGAAAAAAAACATGACGCTCGTCTGACAGCTGAAACTGCAACAGAAATAAATGAATTAGTTTGTCACTCAGTAATGGCTTCAGGAAGAATATTACTGGAAAAAGGTTTTTTACGTGAAACATTTTTAAGCGCAGTATAAGGAAAAATTGTGACGAAAGTATAGTGCAAGTGGGGATAAAAAGAACGGAATACATCAGCGGTACTAGTATAGCGGAAATAGTAATTTGCTAAAAGATGGCAGTAAAAAAATAATGAAAATATATTTTCTCGGTTTTACTTTGTTTTAAGTGTATATGAAGAAGAATCATTGCTCTATTATTTTGTGCTCTGACTTAGAAATCTATATTTCTATGATTAGTGATTTAAAAAGAAATAAACAACCGTTTGAAAAACCGCGGTAATTTATTTTAAATAACCGCGGTTATTAATTATTATTATTATACAAAGCTGCACAGAAAGTTTTGCGCATGATTGCAATTTTCGGTCAAGATTTTAATTTAACAATATCTACATAAATATACATTATTTAATGAATTCTTTATTGTTGAAAACAGTTTTATTGTTTTATTTTTTGTTGTTTTGAGAAACAGAAACCGGAAACAGCCATCTTGTTTTATAGATAACCGGTTAATTATCCTGATAAAATGGTTATTATCATAAATTTCCGGTAAGTTTGCATCACTATCTGTGACAAAGACATAACATCATATATATTAATACGCTAAGGTTAAGATGTTTGCCTCCCTTTTTCGAAAAAAACCTCACAATTACTCCACATAAATTTTGTATCATTTTATAGATAATTACTTGCTCTATGTGTATCAATAATTAAAAAATCGTTTATTGCTTTTTTTTGCAAAATAATTAATTATAACAATTATACATTTATTCAGTATATGCAGCAATGCTGCCATCTGACGGTTCTAACTTTGAAACAACGTCAACATGATTGACGGTCGGTAAATTTTTTTTGTTTAATTTTTAATCAAAATTCACGTATAAATACTTTTCGTATGGCGGCGCTTCAGCTCAACGTTTTCGATACTTGCGCCTCTATATGACAGTTTTAGAAAAATATTTTCTTGAACCGTCACTGAGCTTCGTAATGTAATACAACAAAAAGAAGAAAGTTATAAAGAGTGTGACAAATTAGAAACGAATTTTAGTGCGAACTATTCGCACAGGTACCGCTAGTAAGTTTAAAATAGCACAAATTTCCGTATATTTTGGATCAGTCTAAGCGCAGCTAAGAACATCAGCGTTGCGCAGGCATTACTGCGTTGTTGAACAAACAACAACGCATTCAGATGAGCTTAATTGAAATGAATGAGATGTACGTTGATTCAAACGACGCTCGACGTCGCAACGCTACCTCTACATACACAAAATCTACATAATAATACTTATTCGTTAATCTTGTGTTTCACAATGTTCAAAATAGACGCGCGTTAACGAATTGATCTTTTTCTTTTAAAACATTTCGTGTACGAAGATAAAACATGCTCCAATGTTTCCACACAAAAAATGCAATAACGTTGTTTTGTTTTCTTGTACTAAAATTACAAATAAACATTAACTTTTTTTGTTTCTCATTTCACTCATTCAGCTGGTATTAGCTGTTTATTCCAGGAACAAAATTAATTACGTAAGGAAAGTCTAGATCTATGTTATGGAAGAGTAAACGTATCCTTCGGATTATGGTGACTCAGGCTGTAAAATATGCTCTCGGGAAATTTCGAACCGTGGTCGCAAAATTCATTTTATTTCTGTTTTTATTATCTGTGATTAAACTTCACAAAATTTGTCTTCCTGTTGAAGAATTTCAAGGAACATATATTTTTGTCTTAAAAGTTGAATAAAAAAACGTGATATTCGTCAATACTTCTTTACGAGATTTCGAATTACGGGAAAGCAAACCCTTTGAAGTTTTTTTTTACAAACTGTTACAATAGTTTTTAATCAAATAATAAATTTTAATATCGTTTTAAATTATCAGTTTATTCTTTAAAATCTGTACATTGAATCAATTCAAAATTATTCTAACTTACAATTTAGTTAGACATTACGTAAGTAATTATAAATTACACAATTTAAAGACGGGTACACATCACAAACTTTGTTAAAAATGCTGACAAATTTGGCTTGCCCAATAATTTATTTATTTTTGTGGAGACAGGTATGGTCTAGTGGTTAACGTACTGGCTTTTCGACCTAACTGTCGTGGGTTCGAATCCCACCTCAGCTCATGGATGTTTTGTGATGTTGATTTATATTGTGCCAGCTACTTATATTTTCGATTTACTGGCAAGATACCAAGAGGTAGTGCCACCAAAAAAAAAATAATTTTTCCTGTATAAGAAATCGTGAAAAATTTATGCTAATTTTCTCGTTTTTATTTGATTTTAAATCGTTTATTTAGAACAAATAAATTGTAAAAAATTAGCTAAAAATCACATGAGAAGAATGCTTCATATATTCTAGTTCAGTTTGAAGCGTTAACATCAAATATTGAACACAATTTTTCATAGAACTTAACGAGATTTCCGCAACATGAGTAAGTGCATTTTGCATGCAACATATACATCCAACAGCTCAAAATATAGAAACTTAGTGTCCCCGAAGATAGGCTTCAATTTTACGCTTATTTCCTCTCAAAAATCGCAAACTTCATGGACCGCCGTGATATTTTTATGGGGGCGGTGTTGTGGATGAATATCCCTCTGAATCACGGTCGAGAAAGTATAACAAAGTTCTAGTTCCCTTAAAAAAATACTGTGTAAACTCTATATAGCGACGCTGAAGGGATTGCCCATTTTCTGACGTTATAGATAGTTGTCGTTATATGGAAAGAAAGAAAAATCAATATTGTCTTACTATTATAGTTTTATTTAATAATAACGCATAAAATTTACAAACAAGCATTACTATTAACATAAATAAATACGGGCTAGACAATCAAGTTCCTGCAGTTCTAATCAATTTTGGCAACTTAGAAAGTACCCTCAAACAGTTATGTGCTTTATAAGTTGCCGAAATTACTTGCTTTATAATGACATGTGGTCGTTATTTAGAGTGGGCGTGAAGGTAAACGAACCAATGTCGAGTAATTTCGACATTTTTGAGAGTTTGACGTTAAATCGAATGACGTTACATGGAGTTTACACTGTATATTATGTCGGTCGGCATTTTATATTAATTCTATAGTTGATTTTAACGACAAAAAAATTTCATCCTCGAATATAATAACTAAGAATCTTGAGCGTGTAAACAAGCTTTAGGCGTCCTTAAAGAAATGAAATATATTGTATCGGCAGGCATTTTTTATCGACGCTACAGATTTTAACGAGAAGAAGAAAGTATAGATCCGAGCACTTAAGTAGTATATTTATAAAAAAAATAAATATACATTCTTCATTACTTAAAAACAAGACATGTATCAAAGACACAGCACTGAAAGCAGATTAATATAAATGATCTCGTATCAAACATAAATTAGTAAATAACAACTAGTTACACTGTAAGGTCAATAAACAACTTGAGATCAAACGTTTTTTAATTGATTTATAAACAAAAAGTCTTTAATTAATTGGATCAAGTACATGCCTCTGACATTACAACAAACTAGATAAAATATGATCAAAGGTTTGATGTATATAATTACTCTGTAAATACCACTCGATTTAAGTGTACTGTATATGTCCATATTTCTGATTGAACTATTATAGTGTACAGGATTGGATTAAGTTGATTTATGCCTATAGGCTCTCTTATTGTTAATTAAAATTTGACTTTAAAAAAACTAAACAACACGCTTTTTTGAACTAAAAAATTAGAACTAAAAAATTTACAATTAGCTAGTAAATGAAAAGTTTATTACCGATGTTAAGCACTCCACGCTTTTTACAGTAAAGCTAATTTTGTTGTCAAATTATTTTGCATTTTTTAGTTCACGAAAGCGTGTTAAGTTTGTTTAAACTCAAATTTTAATTAGAAGACTAAAAAACGATATTGCAATTTACTATGGGGTGGGCAAAGTAACATATGTCATTGTACAGCGTGTTAGCCTGCTTGCTGTAATTTTTTAAGTTTTTTTTTATCCTGAAGGATAAAGTATTTTGTTGCTCATAAAGATTAAAATGGTAAGCGATTGGTAAATTGAATTACATTTGTTTTACTTCACGTACTAGTGCAAAAAAGGGTCATTTTACAACCGCCATACAGATATTAAAAGTATCTATTTTATAGTCAAATACATCAAATTTATTTTTAGTAGGACAAGTGGAAAACAAATAAACAAAACTTTATTTTCTCGATTTAACTTTTAACAGATTTTTTATAATATAATGTTATACTGAAATTATTTTTTTATAATCAATAATCTCTGGTAACTAAAACAAGTTAGATCAAGCGATATAAATTCTAATACTATAAATTGTATTAAGTTACGTGCGTACGTAAATAAAAACATTTTTTTTTTACTAAATAAATAAAAAGAGATATTTTATACTTACTTAGTTTTTTTATCTTAAAATGTTTCTAAGATTATCTATGATCACTAACATTAAACAGAAACACCGCTTAAAAAACAACTGAGAGTGAAAAATGAATCTGTTATAAATCGTTATCAATAATGCATATAATGCAACTATTTTTGTCTTGATTTACATAATGTCAAATAAAAGCATGTTTAGTGTTAGAAAATGACCCCTTTTATACATAATCTAATCAGAGGTCGAGAAAGGTCACACGAACAGACACTAAGAATATCATATTCTTACAACCATAATATAAAATGCTGTCTAACGTCAAAAGTTAACTTCATGCTGCATTATTTTATCTTACGATGGTGTGCATGTAAAATGCACTTACGTTTAGGAAAGCTCTAATTTCTATGAAATATATTATTCAGTCTTTGATGTCAATGCTTCAAAATACACTAGAAATATGTTCCACATGACTTTTAGTCAAGTTTTTGCAATTTATTTGATCTAAAAAAATATTCAAATATTTTTTTTTCTGTACAAAAATTACGAGGTAACAAACTTATGCTAATTTTTTCGTTTTTATCTTATTTGGTTTAATAATGGTTTATTTAGGGTTTAAATAAACCATTTAAAATTAGATAAAAACGAGAAAATTAGCGTAAGTTTGTTACCTACTAATTTTTGTACAGAACAAAAATTTGAAAACAATTATTGAGCAATTTGTCAGTATTTGTACATTAAGTAAAAAAAAACTTCAAAATATTGTCTTCCCATAATTCGAAATCTCGTGACGTGCTGTAAAGAAATATTGACGAATATCACGTTTTTCGATTCAATTTTTAGAGCAAAAATATATATTTTTCAAACTTTTACGCAGCAAACCAAATTTTAACTTAATGCTTAATCACAGCTAATAAAAACTGTATTAATATGAATTTTGTGGTCACAGTTCGAAATTTCCCGAGAGCATATTTTACAATCTGAGAGATCGCAGTCGCCTTAATAAATATGACTAAAAAAAGATTTAGATTGTAAACGCTAGACTACTTAAGGCGTCTCCCTCACTAATGACTTTCCACAATACACACAAAATATCGATTATGTAATGATCAATAAAATATACTTTGTGGTGCTTAAATGCTGTATGTCGCTTGTAACGCACAAATGTGCAAAAATATACTTCACGAAACACACTAAAGATCTTATTTTTGAACGTAAATTAAAAAGATGTATTTAGGGGCGCCACAGACCACTTTCTAAAAATATTAGTTATAAAATAGTAGTTATGGCTGTCGGAACGCTCTGAATTTTGTTTGTGCTGAGACCCAGCGGTAAGGGGCGAGGCAGGCAAAAGACATATTGTGGGTGTGAGCTTCTTTAGCTCTGTCTCGCTCAAATCATCCGCACGTTTCAATTTTGGGCTGGTGCCAACTACGAGGCTAAAAAATCGTATTGCAAGGGTGCCGCTGTCAATTGATTACTCTAATTTTTGGAAATATTTTGAAGGTTTAAAAAACTTTTCCGAAAAAGGAAGAGTCACTTTAGGTTTGTGATGGAACAGTTTTGTGAAATAAGTACGAATAAGGTCATAGTGTGACATCGAAAACTTGTGTTTTTTTAGCACAATTAATGCCAACTTTTTCTAGTAAATAGTACATAAATTACAAAATTAGTCCATTAGAGACCTAGATTTGTCCTTTATCTTCCTTATAGAGAAAAAATTTTTGCAAAATGTTGGCAAATAAGTCTACAATCAGCTGACAGTCGAAGCTCTATTTTTGGCTTAAATTCAAAGGGTTCCGACAGCCTTGACACAATTTGTTTATGTGACTTGAATGAGCTTAATTTTGGCGAAAATTAGAATATAGAACTTGTTTTTTTAAGACGGCATACCGTCGTATATCAACAAACGATTTTCTTATCTTGTGTTTAAACGCATATTATATGCACCAAGCGATAGATGCTTCTTTCTTTTTCCGTCATAGGCGGCCGTCGAAGAAACAAATGAGTGGGCCGGTTAACGACTTGAAAAATAGATAAAGCTGATTGTCTCTACAACTATACACTCTTAACACGTTGACTGCCACGGAATTTTTCACGATTCCGGGCTAAAGAGACATTTTGATTTAATCATGTTATATTATTAAAAACTTTAATAATTAATCAAAAGGCTTAAGAAATGTTTTTTTGATGTTTGAGTGTTTTTTCTGTTCATTTAAGCCAAACCTGATTTTTTTATTCTCTTTCCTGAGGTCATCTATTCGTAATTGCAGTGTTATGCTACGAGTTTTCTAAATATGGCAAGTAATGAAGGGACGAGATAATAATAATAATAATAATAATAATACTTTATTGCTCCAAAGACAAAAAAAAATTGTATAGGAGAAATCAGTATGACAAACAAGATATAAAAAAATTACATATTAAAAAAATCCTTAACAGAGTAAAAACATTTATCAGAAAGAAAAGCCTTAAGTTTTCTTTTGAACTGTCGACAACTAGCAACGTTTTTTGATTTCATGAGGAATATGATTAAATATTCTAGCACAACAATATAAAGGACTTTTCAAGTAGTGTTAAGTTAGGTCTAATGCTTCTTAAATTATTCCTATTTCTTGTACTATATTGATGACCAAGAAAATCAAAATTATTGTAGTTGTTCCTGGCAAAGATAGCAGCTTTATAAATATATACAGATGGCACTGTTAACAGTTTCTGTCCAATAAAGATATTACGGGAGGTGTCTCGTGATCTAAGATTAAAAATTATTCTTAAGGCTTTCTTCTGTAGAATAAAAATACGATTCGAACATGCAGAATAGCCCCAAACAAGAATTCCATAATTAATAATAAATGGAGGCAAAGTAATATGTTAACTCGTAGTAGGCGTCCTGGGCAAGTAAACAACCTACGAGATATCTCGTAGTTGGCAGTCAAGGTGTTAAACTTAACAAAAATTAATTGGTACGGAAAAATATTTTCTTATAATGAAAATCTATAGTGTGTCTCGCATGTAACTGAGAATGAGCCCTCATTATAGTACGGTTCGACTATGGAGCGGGAAAGCAATGAAACATCGTGAAGTATAAGTGGATTAACCAATATTAAATATTTTCGTACCTTCGAGGTTTTTTAACACCGACTAATAAAAAGAACTGACCAGAGTTGGTTAATTAAAAATAAAACTATATATTTTTTTGCCTTACACATTTTTTTAATGTCTAAGAGTGTAAAAAAAAGAAATTACATAGAGAAATGAATCACGAGCTCTTAATTTGAAATATTACAAACACGCGTCTCATAACTTAAAACACAGATAATGATGAATTCTTTCATGAGTCAAGTGCCGCTTATTTAGAAGGGGTCTTTTTTTTTTGTTCAACGCTAGAAAAGAATAATACATAACTACAGTTTATTACTAGCTTATTACTCTGGCAGGTTTAAATGAATACTAATGAGAAAATAATAACAAAGATAACGACACAATAAGGAATGCTATAAATAATACCCAATCTTCAACGAACAATAGGAGGTATTCCATTCTACAGACTTCAAATAAAACTTTCAAGAACGGCCTGGTTCCCGATCACGTTTTTGATCTGAGAATAGATTTTTTGCGTCAATTTGGTCTGCTCTTGGAGCGCTACAGATCAAATTTTAAAAGTTTTGTATCCAGGTCAATCACCGAATTTCTGAATATTACTTTTACGTTAGCTTTCCTACCTGAAAAACTTTTCAATATTCTTAAAAAGTGCTCTTTGCGCTTCTGGACGCCTGCTATATCTTATTTAGTATGTTCGTATGAATTGTGTAATGCTTTATGTTTACATAACATATTTTCTGATATTGTAAAGATTGTAAAAGGATGCAGGTTTTGTGTTGAGACAGGATGTAGTTCACATCGATTGTATTGCTGAATTAAATAGACTTGTACTTTATTTAATAACTCAATTATTGTTTATTTATTGGTTTAATCATTTTATTTCTTACATAATCGTTACAAAAAAATAAGAATAGTTTTATTGTACTTAGATAAGGAGAATAAACTTTTAACAAATCTCTAACAAAATGAAGTTAAAATGTAACGTTTATTATTATTATAAAAATCCACAAAAATATACTGACTCCAAGAAAAACCGCATTCAAGTATCATTGTTCTTTTATTATATAGATATTATTTTAATTATGTAATTTTCCGTTTAGAACACGCGAAGACTTATTATTATTATAACTATTACGCGATTATCTTTTTATATAGTTTTTATAAGAGTGCCAAATGGTATTATGCTGCACAAAATGGCTGTATATAACACAAAAGTGTTATTACTGTACAATTTGTAAATAAATGATTTCGCTGAAACCCATTTTAAATAATCCAGTTGGCTTGGCTGGCTGGCATAGTTTGTTACACTCACTGACTTACAGAAGTGACCACCCAGGCAAACCAAAAAACGTGTCGCTTAGTATATAAAGATAGACAACGATGGTTGCCTCTTTATGTCCTTTTCTAATTAGAATCAAACCAATAATGTCAACATAGATTGGAAGAACATTGATCTTGGAAGTAGTTGCGTACTCTTTGTAACAAATTTGACATATGTTTTCACCGACCGACGTAATCTCTGCGCTGTGTTTTCTACACCACGTGAACACTTTAAGGATAAAGAATTTGCGCTCCTAATCAATCGTTGACCAATAGCCTTCGCACAATTTAGAAACCGTTTTATTTTATCTTTCTCACACAGTAGAAAATATTATAGCCAGAAAAGACTGTCTCTGCGTTTTTTTTTATTAATTTAAACTGGGATCAAAGCGTTCACACAGAAGCTATTTTATTTTGTCTTGCTCACACAAAAGTGCGAAGAGTATTTTGAGCAGAGGGCAGTTGTGGTCCAGTAGTTAACGTCCTGGCTTTTTGACCGGACTGTCGTGGGTTCGAATCTCGCCTCTGCTCATGGATGTTGTGATGTCGATTAATTTGACCAAGCTTTGATATTTAATGGTACTGGTCAAAATGCCTTATGGTGGAAACCAAATCTCCAAGTGATATAAAATTTTAAGCAATTTTTACTAGGCGAGTGCTACATAACAAACATGACTAAGGGACGAGGTCCCAGGATAATTTAAAAATTGCTATATTAAAGCATTGCAGAGTCAAACATATCTTTAACTAGTTATCACATCTAGTATAGTCAGAATTTTCAAGAGGAAATAATTCAACATCAACTAATTTCAACGCAAAGGACAAAATTTACGCGCCGTTCTGACTCAGCACTTGGCACTTGCCTTAATAAAATGGTGAAAAGTAAAAACGTCGCCCAGAAAACGGTGGTGCTTCTCTGCTACATGATGACGCGAGCACAATTACTGGGCGGCACAAACTTCCGTCATTATTCACTAGAAAGCACTAGCGTCGCTTACTTTTTTTTTAATAACGTGACTATAGTGCCAAGCTATTATAATATATTAATTATATTTTATAATGTTAGTCAAATAACTTGATATGTAGTTTTTAAATGAGGTGTGCCAATTCGCAGTCTTTTAGAAAAGTAAGGAACTTTTTAATGTTTGATTATCGCCAAGGATTTCGGGTAAGTTGTTCGGTAAGATTGCGTTAATTCTGCTGATATTATATTGTGGGCATGACAAAAGGATATGTTCTATTGTTAAGATGACATTGTTTCAAGATTGATACTTTGGTGGGGGTTCTTTTTTCAGGAGGTGTGAATATGTCAGTTGAGTACGTCCTATACGTATTCGAGGTAATGTGGTTTCGTTTTTTCTATTTTTTTGTGTGAAGGTAGTCCATGGCTTTCAGTCATTTTTTATGGTTCTTATTTTGTTGGTGGAGGTGCTTCTTCATAGCTCTTTCCATTCAGTACATATTTGTCTTTTTCAATTATTCTGAAAATGTATTTAAGCGGAAACTTTGGAAAGTATTCTATGCACTTCAATGGAAATTTGCAGCACATTTGTGAGATACTGGATATTGGGCAGTCCATTTTTCATGTCAATAGTAACAGTGTAGGAGTCGAGAGAAGAGAGTAGAAGGGCAATTCCGGTGTAATGAGCTTTGCATAATGATGCATGCTCGGTTTCACCGACTGCACTCATATCGTCCCGTCCTCTTTCATTTACTGTTTATCTTCTTGTCGCACCACGCCGACCGCCATCATCGACGTAAACTCCTCCACGATGACGTTATAGTATGTTCACTGATTATTATTGATCGATTCATCAATGCCCTCGGATTTCCCTTGCATCCAAAATTATTCCAATTAAGGCTGTCGGAACGCTCTGAATTTTATTTGTGCAGAGACCCAGCGGTGAGGGGCGAGGTAAGCAAAAGACATATTGTGGGTGTGACCTTCTTTAGCTCTGTCTCGCTCAAATCATCCGCACGTTTCAATTTTTGGCTGGTGCCAACTACGAGGATAAAAGATGCTATTGCAAGGGTGCCGCTGTCAATTGATTACTCTAATTTTTGGAAATATTTTGAAGATTTAAAAAACTTTTCCGAAAAAGGAAGAGTCATTTTAGGTTTGTAATGGAACAGTTTTGTAAAATAAGTACGAATAAGGTCGTAGTGTGATATTGAAATCGTGTGTTTTTTTTGGCACAATTAATGCCAAACTTTTTCTAGTAAATCGTACATAAATTACAAAAGTAGTCCATTAGAGACCTAGATTTGTCCTTTATCTTCCTTATAGAGAAAGAATTTTTGCAGAATGTTGACGAATAAGTCAACAATCAGTTGACAGCCGAAGCTCTATTTTTGGCTTAAATTCAGAGCGTTCCGACAGCCTTAAAGGGGGTTCGAACGAATTTTCTAACTTTAAGATTTGAAACTTAGTGTAAACATATAAGTTGTATATTTTTGTAATCATATTTTAATATTCTTCATTTCTCAACCAGTGTGGGTCGCGACCTACTAGTGGGTCGCGTCTCAATCCTAAAACCATCAGAAACCATCGAATAAACCATCAGAAAACGTGAGAAAAATCGAAACAAATCGAATTGTGTTTTGATTGCTTTCTTAATTCTTAATTTTTGACATCTGGGGCAGACAACACAACCACTACATCCTTCGATACAAATAATTAAGGTTTTTTACTCCACCTTGCACCGATGGACCGTGGAGGTATTCCAATAAGGGAATGTGGGTCGCCAGCTGAAAAAGGTTGGGAACCACTGCCTTATTGGATTCATTTGAAGAAAAAAAATTCTTTCGAGCCAAACATTTTGGCACCTAAAATCCGTTATTTTAATTTTTTTGACGTCACCTATTCTATTAGGACACTTACAGTGCAACCTTAATATAACGAACCTCAATATAACGATTTCCTTGATTTAACAAATTTTTCTAAATCCCCTAGAACTGCCCATAATATACCTCTACACTACGAATACTTTTTGTCAAAAATGTCGTTATATACGAATTTTCAATCATTGCAAAATATAAATAGAAAGTATAATTTACCTCTATTTAACGATTTTTGTCAACTTATAACCTTTACATAACGTATCCTACCAATCAATGACACACAATTCCACAATAACAACAACAATTCATATCTCGACAGGTTCAGACACCTTCAATTTATCGTAAGACAACCATTGTTGTTTGATGTAAAGTAATATAAACACTGCTGTTGGTCACTGTTGTTAGTAAATTTAAAGTTGCAGCTCCTGAGAAACGAAAAAGGTGTGCCTTAACCGTCGCAGAGAAACGAAAAATATGTAGACGAGAATCCTATAAAGAAAAAATTAAACATTGCTTAAGAGTTCGAAATTCCCGCAAGTACGTTGGCCACAATTTTAAAGTTTAAAGATAAGTTTTCAGGAGAAAATGAAGTTTCTTACCTAACCTAACCTCCATATATCATAAACTTCATTATAATGAATTACTTGGTATAACGAATATCTTCTAATTCCCTTCAGCTTTGTTATATCGAGGTTGTACTGTATTATCACTGAATCACTTAAGGTAGTTGTCGTGGTTAAGGCACACCGTCAGAAAATTCTTAATTTTTGTATACTTATTAAGGACATGATAATACAATTACCCTGAAAATTTGAAGTCGATCGACCGTATATAATTTGAGATAAATTCAATTAAAAATTGGATAATTAACATTGATTGTATACGATCTCTGCAGTTCTGAACCAGTTTGTTATTTATAAAAAAAGAACTAACTGTCAGAAACTTTCCAAAAACTGACTGTCTTTCAATGCATTTGTTATGAGTTTAAAAAAAATAAGAAAAAAATTTTGACTGTCTAATTATTATTTATAAATAACGGTTTAAAGTTCAACAATTTATAGAAAAGTATACATGCATATGAATACTGTATGGGTTGCGTTTCCACGGGTACAGTCTTGCGTACAAATTATGGATCACTTAGCTACAAGCTAGTATACTTTTGTGGCGCGTATAATCTATAACTTTTTGACAATATGTTCAGATTTAGGGTGAAATAAACCCAAATTCGATGTAATTTCTGAAGACAAAACAGTGGAGTTATAGCGGATGCGCTATGGGAGTGTTCTTTAGAGGTAGAGGGTAGTGTACCCACTAGACCAGCAAAGTGTGTTCTAGAGTAAGAAAGCTATTACATTTTCATCAAGTTGCGTAACAGAGAGTACACACAATACCATAGCAGCTATAATCGGTCCCTCACTTGCTAACTTTTTATTATCAAGGAAACGAAAGCCGACGATCGAGCGTAAAATAAGAAACCAAAGACGTAGACGCGATGGGAGAATTCACCTTGCATTGAAATTACCCATTTCGTCACAATAATTTATTCAGTACTTAACACTTTGACTGCCATCAACGAGTTCATTCGTTGTCGAATTTCTGTAATTAAATGTGACCGCAATTTTAAGGTTGCGCGATGCTGAATGTTTATTTAAATTAATTAAAAAAAATATTTTAAAAGCAAATAGAACATGTTTCGTTGAAACTAAACTCGAGTGAAATGTTTTGATTATTCATCTTTAAAGTTCAATTCCAAATTGCATATTGTATCAAGGTTTTACTATCATTTAAGCATATTGAGAGCTTGAAAAAGTCTTAATTAAAGAAAAGACGAAACGTTGCAATCAATGAGTGTTTAAATTGATTTATTTCTTTATTCTAATTACCCGTGATACTGTTTTGATTATTTTTCGAACGCCACTGTAAAATCTCACCTTAATACAGTTCCATCAAATCTTGTTAAAATTTATTATTTTAGGATGATTACCTACAGGTTGGAACATTCTATAGATGTGTTACGAAAATAAGTATTTTGTATAGTGTTTCACTGAACATAAGGCGATTTTAAGGTCACTATTTATCAGCTGTTCAATATGAGCACTTCCAATGAATTTACTCACGTTTCGGAAATCTCTAATTTGTATGAAAAATCTTATTCAATCTTTGAATTACTTACAAAATAAACTAGAAATATGTACCATTCTTCTCATATGATTTTCAGTTTTTACAGTACACTATGATTCAACTAGTTTAAAGAGGAGTATACAAAAAAAAATGTTTTTAATGTCCTTAGTTTAATCAAAGGTACGAAAATGAATTTTCATTGAAATAATAATAATAATGCGTTTAACGTTCGTTTGTTGACTTTATGACCGAGCTGGGTAGAGTAGTGGTGACAGCACTAGACTCGCATTCGGGAGGTACCGGGTTCGAATCCCGGCGGGGGCAGATGTGACTGGGACTTTTTCCTACTGCCTCTCGGCGAGAAACGGTAATTCCTGTACCGGCTATCTTGATTGAGGTTTTCCACGGTTTCCCTCAACTAATTCCAGATAAATATCGAGATGGTTCCTTATTTGAGGCCATGACCTCCTAGTTCAAAAATTACCTACCTTATCCTAATTTACTATAATTCCTTCATTCGCCCATTGCTATTACATAAGTTGAAGTTGTAAAAAATGTACAAAAATAACGGGAAGTGGTATAAATGAAAAAATAGTAATGGTGCGAATGGCGCCTGTTATGACATAAAGTCGAGAAACGGACGATAAACGCATTATTATTATTATTATTAGAAATTAGTTTCACGGGTAATTGGAATAAAAAATCAATTTAAACACTTATTGATTGCAACGTTTCGTCTTTATTAAATCAAGATTTTTTCAAGCTATCAGCATGTTTAAATTATAATAAAACTATGATATAAAAGGCAATTTTGCATTACAAAGATCAATAAAATTGAAAATTGTAGAAAATAATATCTTCTTTTTTTTAAAGATATTATTTTCTACAATTTTCAATTTTATTGATCTTTGTAACGCAAAATTGCCTTTTATATCATAGTTTTATTATAATTTAAACATGCTGAGAGCTTGAAAAAGTCTTGATTTAATAAAGACAAAACGTTGCAATCAATAAGTGTTTAAATTGATTTTTTATTCCAATTACCCGTGAAACTAATTTCTATTATTACATATTTTGGAATTAAACTCTAAAGATGAATTATTATTATTATTGAGAAGGAAATATTCCTTAAAAAAAAAAATTTGCATCCACAAGCACCCAAACTTCAGGTTCGTCACCGTCATACTAGGGATACTTGTGGAGCAAGTTGTAACTGTAACAACGTCTCAAACCATGAAATGGGCGATTACAGTGAGTTTGGGTCGTCCGCACGGAGTACACGGAGCGACCCAATAAGCACGGCCTTTTGCATACGGCAAATTAGTGACTCAGCAATACGCTGACATGCCGGAATAGTTTTCATATTTGCCAACAGTGACGGTTTTGCCCCTCCAAGAACACCAATTACAAGGACAATTAATTTAACAGTATATTATTATTATTATTATTATTATTATTATTATTATTGGTTAAATCGATCATTATACTACTACGCTTCACCGCTCGGTAAAATTACCAATAATCCAAAACTTGTGTCAATGAAATTTCAACGTCAGAGATTTCGTGTTTCACTATAACACCTTTTTCTCTTACATGCGGCTTTAAGGCAGTGTATTACAGGTATATTAACATCAAAAAAAACTTCTTAACTAGTTATAAGCAAAGTTTTTCTATTCATTACACTTTTAATGGACTCCCAACATTTCCCTCCTCTTGAGATTTTGTCAACCCTAGAGAACATTTTCCAAGACAATAACCACCCTCTCTCATTTTAAAAGTTATTTTTGATGGGAGTGTATACTAAAGACAAAAGATATATATCAAAAAAGTGTTTAAAAAAGAATGAAATGGCTCATCATGAACGTAGATGCGAGTAATAATAATAACTTTTTGTTTAAATATAATAATGTTTAATTGTGATCGGCAGATAAAAAGAGACAATACAGAAAGTTTTGTTCGCTGATAATTAAAAATCTTAAACTAAACTTTTCAAAAGGCGTTATTAAAATGCTGAAAGCATAATAAAAAACTAGAATAAAAAAAACCTATTTTTATCAACAATAAAAAAACTTCGTTCTTCAGAAAGTGTAGTAAATGATTAAAATACATACCTAAAAAAGTAGTTTATGTATCTAGATTGTAATGCAATATTTCATGTGCGAGTTGTGAAATTATGGAAAAACGAGTGTCAGCAAGTTATAACAGTCACACGAGCCATAAAAGCAATACGTTCGGGAAACTTATCTAAATTTTGTGCACGTATCTTCTATAAATTTTGCTATGCAGCCATATTGCATTTCAATTTGGTTTATTTATGAAAACTTAGGTATAGGAAAGTCGACTTTTGTCAAGAATCGATCTTTTGATAAAAATAAGATCGACCTTTTAGGGCCGAGTTGAGCCTGTTTCGAATCGATTAGAATCGATTCTCACTCGATGACTTTTCGACTTTTTTATACATTACTTAGTATAATACTCGCCGCGGTTCTAAAAGGTTCTGAAGTTAGTCACAAATAGCGTCGCAAATGCATATTTTGGTTGCTTTGTGAGAAAGGAAGATTCCTACCACCTCCCAGTTACCGGCACAGTATGTGTACTCGTCGGCGATTGGTTAACGTTCGTTGTCTTGTCAATTGTCGCTTTCTTGCTATAAAGTACAGTCCAGTACGCCATTATTGTTTCTTTAATTGTTCAAGATGCCTAATACGGTGATTCAGATGATAATTTGTCTGCTGAGAACCCCCAAAGTCCCACACTCAAGTACGACCAGGATGGATGACTTTAGTGCAAGGAATTAGACTTTTAGATTAAAGAAAAATTAAAAATAATAATATAGCGCGAGTTCGTAGTTTTTCAACCGACTATACCTGCGCAAGCCTCCATTTGCATCTAACGTTTGTACGTTCATAATTTAATAAAATATTAAAATATCTGTATACACGAATTACTAAATTCCTAAAAAGTCGACTTAAGTCACAAAAGTCGACTATCAGAGATGATTAATCGACTTCAAGAGTCAAAGAATTTGAAGTTGATTCCAAAGTCAAAAATCGATTTAGCGCGCGCTTTTTCCATCCCTATGAAAACTACGCCTGCTTTGTGTCGGTTGCTATCTCTGTTCATCTTACACAATTAAACGGTAACTGACAGTTCGCTTTTGAAAATTACTCTTGGATTGGTAAGGTTGCATTTGTTTTCGTTTTAGTTTACGCACTAATGCAATTTTACAACCCCTATACAGCATGAAAAAAGGCTATTTTATAAGGGGGTGTGTAATTTCATTGCAGGTTTTTTACAAAATAAATGTCTGTGCAATTTAGATAAACAAAATAATTTCATTTTTAAGGTTTTTTTGATAATCTATTTAAGATACGAGCTACCTGGATCAGCGTTGCCAGACGTCCCGATTTTTAAATCAAAATTAAATGTCCCGCGCGGGACAGGCTCAGTCCCGCTTTTCGGGGATAACTCGACCGTGCGTAAATAATTATTCTCTTATTGTAAGTTGCAATTTGTAACACTCACTCCTCAGACTATTGTTTAAAACGCCATATTTTGCCAATGAATAAAACTTTTTTGATTTTGATTTCTGTTTTTTTATTTTTTTTATTCAGAAGACGAATAAGACTCAACTATTTAACGATAGGGTAAATCTGATTTAAAATGCCATATTTTTATTAAAATACATTTTCTATGGCTATTTTTGCTATCTATTGTCACGTAAATGTAATTTGAACTCTAAAAGATAAATATTTAAAAACTTCTGATTATATACGTTTTTTTACTGTCCCGCTTTCGACGAAAGAATCCCGCTTTTTTCACTCAAAAAGTTCCAAAATCCCGACTTGGCAAAAAAAAAAAATCTGGCAACGCTGACCTGTAGTTATTATTTTTATATTTCAATCGCTCATGTTTTCACCATTTGATATTTTTAAAATGCAAAATGAATTATTTAAAAATGCAATTGACACATTCACTACTCTTCATATTAAGGCCTAAAAATACATGACGGAAACCTCATACAATGGCCTCTCTACGTTTTCGGCTATACTCAGAAAAAATTTAAAGATTAAATAGTTAAATATAACATAATGTTTGTATTATTTTTGACAAGAATGTTTGTCTTGACAAATTTACAACTAGCAAAATTCTATGGCGTGCTTAGATTAATGATGTTTTTGTTTGATTCTATTAGAAGTTAAACATATTTGTTTTTACATAAAAAATGTACCTTTTGCCAAAATAATGTCGCATACCAATTGAACATATAAATAATATTATAATATATTCTGGGAGACTTGGGAAAAAAATATGACATTCCTTAAGGTCCCTCAAATTGTAAAATATGCTCTCGTAAACGTTCGAACTGTGGTCGCAAAATTCATTTTATTACTGTGTTTATTAGCTGTGATTAAGCACTAAAAATTTCAAAAAGAAACATATATTTTTGCTTTAAAAATGGAACAACAAAACGTGATCTTCGTCAATATTTCTTTACAGCACGTCACGTGATTTAGAATTACGGGAACGCAAATTATCATTTTGAAGTTTTTTCTTTACAAAGTTATGGTAAAATTACTGATAAATTTGGCTTGATCAATAATTTTTTCCAAATTTATTTTTTTCTGCTCAAAAATTTATGTTAAACTTATGCTAATTTTCTTGTTTTTATCTGATTTTAAATCATTTATTTAGATCAAATAAATTGTAAAACTAGGCAAAAAGTCATATGAGAAGAATGGTGCATATTTCTAGTTTATTTTGTAAGCATTATAATATTGAATAAGATTTTTCATAAAAATTTTCGGAACGAGAGTGCATTTTACGCACACACACGTCCAAATTTTCGTAAAATAGAGCGATGCGGGTGAAATTGAATTAATTGAATTGAATTAACCTTTATTTAAAAATGACATACATTAATAATAATATATAATGTTCTCACTTAAGTTGTTATTACAACTTGTCTGTAAGTCGGGTCCAGAAGTGTGTAACGCGATATGTAATCTATCGTGTAATCTAACACGAATTCTGCTTGTGGACGGCACTACGAGCATTACATGTAACGCTCTCGCCGGCGCTCGCCGTGATCCATCGGCTGTCGGTTTTTAGCGCCAACACAAAGGCGCTCGCAGTACTCGTTTGGACGGCGTTCGTGACGATTGTGTCGTGTGTACTTTCATGATACGAACAATCGCTTGAACTTATCAATTTGTATCAAGAAAAACGTATTATTTTGGATCCAAAAAATCCGGATTACTTTAAAGAAAATCTGAAATCTTCAGTTAATAAATATATATAAATAAAAGCAGCACCAGCTATCATGACTTTCCTATTCGGCATGTTCGTAGCAACTGAGTGGAAACAGCTCTTGACAAAGATTCGCTTTCACGATTCGCGTTGAGTTTGTGTGCTGTCCACACTGTTAACGCTAAATTACACATAATCTTACATTACACGTTACACACGTCTGGACGCGGCTTATGAAAACAAGACATTACATTAAGTATGAAACAAAATAAACATACACCATGGATTTCAACATTACAGATTTTCAAAAAGGGAGTGTATTGGATAGCTGGTAAACAGACACCTTAATAGGTTTTTAGTCGCAAGCTCCGATATCAGAGCGGACAGAGTATGTGGGCACATTTTCGTGTGTAGATGAGAAGTTTCACAAGGCTATAAAACATTAGTTCGTAGTACCAAACTATGTGTGCCAGTGGCAGCAGCAACAGCAGCTGTGAAACTGATGTATGAGCAACGGTTACATAGGGTTTCTCTGGATCGTGCTATTTGTAGACCACGTACGCGCTGACATCTGCAGGATCGGCTTTCTACTAATTTTAACAAAACTTTTAAAGCACAAAAATATTACAGTCTAGTCGTCGAGACGTAAGACTAACAGAATTATGTTCTACGAATCTTAATATCCCACTTCTGCGTGTATTTATCAACATAGGACATACTTTTTGGGTATGAAGACTAGTCTTAGGAATAATCGAGTGATTTAGATAATCGAAAGGCTGCTATTCGAATTCGAAACGGTTTCTTCGACTTATATTTAACGAGTGTGGATCAATAAGTACTCGTGTTTGACGACAGAAGGCGTTGACGACTTGCCATCGTGTACTGCAGACATTTAAACAACCTGGTGCTGAGTTGTAGATAAATTTATAGGTTAGGTTATTTTTGACTGCCAGTTGTATCATTCGTGTTTTGTATTTTTCGACAAAATGGAAAAAGAGCAATATCGATCCGTAATTCGTTTTTTAAAAAACACGCAGAGAAATAAAACTGAAGTTGGATGCTGTCTATGGAGACCTTTCATCGTCTATGACCACGGTGAGATACTCGTATGAAAAACTAGCTGTCAAAAATAACCTAACCTATGAATTTATCTACAACTCACCACGAGGTCGTTTAAAAGTCTGCAGTACACGATGGTAAGGTCAATTTCACTCATCAACGCCATCTGTCGTCAAACACCCTCGTATAATAATAGATGTGTAATATCCGTAAGCGAATGAAAGTGCAACTCTCGAATTAATTTTGCTCTCGATTTCGATAAAAGACTTAAAATTAGTCATTATATTAAATACTGTGAAATGCAATATTTTGGCAAGGCCAAATGGCAAAACTGCTTAATTACAAGATTCGATGTTTTTTCAGGAGGATTTTTTTAAAACCGGTTCTGAACACGCGTCCAGTTTAAGACTGTCGACGCTGGTGAAATATGCGTTGGCTCAATTCGACGGATCACCAACTAACTCACCTCACATACTTAAGACAGCTCTATACTCTATCGTAAAGAAGTATTAAAACCTCACAACAAGTAATTTATATTTGATGATATTTACATTTCATTTCTTTAATATCTTTTCTCAAATGAAACATTAATATAATTTAAATCTTTCATAAATCTATAGGTTTTAGCATCTTAAAGACTATTTTATTATATGGAATTTATTTCTATCATCAATCAATACGAATATATATATTAAAAAAATGGTAAGTATACTTATATATTCGCGGCAGAAGTTATAATTCTTTGGCGTGATCGCGATACTTAATATTCACATTTTTGTTAAAGATGTACATTTATAAAATACTGTTGAATCCATAATTAAAAAAAAAAAAGTATTGTGGTTATTTAACTGTCAAAAGTTGTTAACAACACTATAGTTTTTAAGAACTTCCATTTGATGCCGCTAGTATAACCTAGTTCTTTATTTTATGAAATAACTATTTTGACATTATCAGAAAAATGAGACGTGTCATGTATGAACACAAAGTAAAACTATGCTGTATCGAAGAGTCAATTTTCACATTGCTGATGCACCTAGCACATGGTGTCTCATGTTGGCTGCCGTAACAGATCATAATGCTGCGTGCGCAATTTCCATAACAGAGACAATTTAACCCTCAATGCGGGAAAAGAAGGTTTTTACTTTTATATTCAATCAATTGAGTAAATAAAAATGCGATATTATAGCGTCTACTGGATGAAATGAGAATTGCGGTTGTAATCAAAAGGTTATAGTCGTCTAGTATATTATATAGTTTTGAGATGACAGAAAGTGAATTAATTTCGCCAATCTGTCATTTCAGTCTGAGCTTCTTATGGTTAACTTCATACTGTCGAATTTTCGATAGCGTGGCCACCTTCATACTGTCGAATTTTGTTGTGCAGCCAATTTCGTACTGTCGAATTTTCGTGTGCTGTCCGCGCGCAACTTAAGTTGCTTGCTAAAATTTTACACTCAATGCGACACAAGAAGTATAATGATTTTGATCGAGATTTTTAGGCGGTAGTGCGATTTTATAGATGATATAAAATCAGTTAGGATTCAATAAAAAAAATTCTCACGACATAGCTATGATAAATGTTGCGAATTTTAACAATAAAGTATAACTATTTCTATCCGAGTTATGAAAACGTTGCACACTATTTCATATTTAATAAAATTCTTCACATAATTTATGACAAGCAATAAATATACACATATTCAGTGGTGGTGTATTATACTTTAGTTGCTTTTTGCTGGTGACAACATAATGACCGCTATAATATTAGATTTACATCGTTTTGGCTCTGGTTCGATCCGTTTTTAAGCAGAGAAAATGTGTTTTGTATAATAAATATACAAGGAATATTAAGTTATTCCCGACAGCTTCTTTGTGACGTGAAATTTATATTTTATTTTTTAATTTGAGAAATTCGGCAATTTTTTTTTTGATATTGCTTACTGTTTTTTGAAATTTTTAAGCAGCAGCCAAATTTTTGCCAAGATTAATGCTTAATAAACAGCTAATCAAATAGTAAGAAAGAGAATTTTGCGACCACGGTTTGTGATTTCCCGAGAGTATATTTTACTACCTGAAGAACCAGGCATCTTAAACTTGGTTTTATAAATAATCAATGACATCTAAAATAAAGTTTCCGTCAATGTACCAACTGGAATATATTGTAAAAGCTTAAGGTAGTTGTCGTGGTTAAGACACACCGTCAGAAAATTCTTAATTATTGTATAGTTATTAAGGACATGATAATACAATTACCCTGAAAATTTGAAGTCGATCGACCGTATATAATCCGAGATAAATTCAATTAAAAATTGGATAATTCACATTGATTGTATACTATCTCTGTAGTTCTGAACCAGTTTCTTATTTATAAGAAAATAACTAACTGTCAGAAACTTTCCGAAAACTGACAGTCTTTCAATGTATTTGTTATGAGTTTAAAAAAATAAGAAAATTTTTTTGACCGTCTAATTATTTATAAATAACGACTTAAAGTTCAACAATTTATAGAAAAGTATACATGCATATATATGAATACTGCATGGGTTACGTTTCCACGGGTACAGTCTTGCGTACAAATTATGGATCACTTAGCTACAAGCTAGTATACTTTTGTGGCGCGTATAATTTATAACTTTTTGACAATATTGTACCACGACAACTACCTTAATGCTTAATAACAGCTCATAAAAACTATAATTTACGTAATGAGAGCCCCCCCTTCCTGCCGATGTGCATAGCGCTTTCCAAATTTTAAAATACGTTCTAACAACATCCCTGTAGTATGTTCAAACTGTTTGGAACAAAATTCATAGACAATGAGTTTAAAATAAGTACCATATAACATTTACTATCGATCATTTATTTACAACTCTATAATATCTGTTTACTTCACTTGAAGTTTATTTTATGTAACTTTGCGAAACAAACGACTGTAATAAAATGCGGTAACTTTTTTGTATATCAACAATCGAGATTTATGCACTAAGCTTGTTTTTTTTAAATTCACAATTCTCGAACTTTTATAAGATAAACAATATTCAACACAGCAGATTTTAGCGAATTCGGTAAAACTGGTTGATAGGTAAATATAAATATAAGACACTCAGTGCTGAGCTGCATCCCGTTTGAAAAATCTGATGAATTCATTCCGATTGATGATTTAAGACCTAAAGAATGAAATTCTGAACGTTGCCGGAAAAATCAGTATATTTTTTTAACCAGACTATGGGAAGCATTTAAATCGCTTTGTGTTTCTATGTCTGCTAAAAACGCGAGAACTACTAAGTGGATTTGAATGTGATGTTTATAATTCGATAGATCATTTCTTAGAAAAAAATTAGGTCTATAATAACTGTTTGACCCGGCTTCATTCAGATGAAAATCAGACTCAATTTACTATACTGAACAGATTTTTCAAACGAAATGCAACCCAGCGCTTGCGCTATCTCACAGAGTTGAATTATAATTTTGTCAATGTGTAACAATTTATAACTTAATACAAAAGTAACTTCACAACCCGAATCGAATATCGACTTGGTACTGACTCAATTCATTAGATGGACGAACTTTCTCGTCATGTCAAAACGATCTTGAGAAAATTTCACCGATAAAAATCTCCATTTTATGGCTTAAGACACGATTTTCAAGTTTACATCTAGATTAGCATTCCTAAATCTAGATTTGAAGCTGAAAATCGTATCTGAAATGCATATTAAATATCTTAATTAATAAGTTTTTTATTTAATCACGGGAAATTGGACAATTGAATTTTAATATAGATAAACTAAATTAAAATAATGGACGTGAACAATATTGAGATTTATCTTAATTAATAATCGTTAAGTTTACAAGGTTTTAACAACAACGTTATGAAGAAGTAGTAGTAGAAAAAGACGTAGATTATAGACGCTCGACAGGTAAGATCAATGTCTATTAATTGTTGATTGTAATTATTTTACGGAAACGGCATCGATATCAGTCACTGATACCAACATAATAATATTACGTATTGTATTATCAACAATAAAATAAATATTAAATGAGATATAATTAATTTATTGGAGTGCGTCCAATATTAATTGAAAAGCAAAAATATGTACGGAACGTTTACAATACCTGAAACAAGTTGTAATTCACTGTGTATAATAATGTAAGCAATTTTCAATGTGTTCACTTATTTAGTGTACAGTATGTCCGTTTAAGAATGGCGCTTTTGTGCCCTTTCATTAACTTCCCTATCCACGAATTAAAAACACAAGTCGTTTTCCTTCGACAGCTCGCCGGAAGATATCTTTTTCCACAGATGTCTTCACTAGTTTTCTTTATATTATTACTTTTTAAGAAACAATTTTCAATGCTCTTTTTTATCATGCCTGTGTTTCAACGAAACTGCTTATAGAAGTCCAAGGCATGTAATCAAACATCAGGTTTAAATGATTATTATTATTCATCTTGAAAGTTCAATTCCAGACATATGTTATAATAGAAAACAGTATCACGGGTAATTGGAATAATGAAAATAAATCAATTTAAACACTCATTGATTGCAACGTTTCGTCTTTTCTTTAATTAAAACTTTTTCAAGCTCTAAAAATCTTAATTAAAGAAAAGACGAATTACCCGTGATACTGTTTTCTATTATTATTATTATCTAACCACTAGGCCAAACCAAAAGCAAACAACCAAAAATATTTTTAAAAAGAAAGGGGGCGTCACTATCAAGTTTCTGCTCCGGTTCGAAAAAATCGTAGATTCGAGGCTGTTAACAACTGGGGAAGTGCTTGTAAAATTGTATTTCATATCATGCCATACTTTAGCGAACAGTTAGTAGATGTTCGTACTGTATAGTTAGACATGTAGGTTGGAAGTAATTGCATTGGTTAATTAATTAATTTAATATATTATAACAAATAAACAAGTTGTATTTAACAAGAACATCATGCAGTTTAAATATCAATATATTATGGTAGCAACCGTTTTCAAATCTCGTAGATACATCTGAGCCAATTACAGTGGCGTAACCGAAAACTAAAATTGGGAGCACATTTTTGAAACATTAATTACTAGTCTTATGGTCGGTTGCAGAAAGCATTGTCAAAATCTGATTTGATAATGACCTAATAAACACGTGGTTATCTCTTTAACCATTCAGTATTGGACACTGAAGAAATACTTGTAGTAACATTAACACATATATCCAGTGTCCTCAAGAGCCCTACAAACTCCATTATAAAAATATTTGACAAGTTACCGTGCGATATAAAGGACCTTCCGTTAAAAATATTTTTAAAAAAGCGTGTGGCATTTTTAAATTTTCAAAATTTTTATAATCATGTTCTAAATTATTTTAATGTGTTTTTGGGTGATTTTAAATTTGACCTGTTCTATGTTGTTGTCGCAGCTTCCAAAATAAAAATTCTATTCTATTCATTTGACATTTTTTGCTTAAAATGAGTAACTCTATCACCGCCCGAAATATTCTTTGAAACACCCTGTATATACTATACATTGTAACAAAAACAGCACGTATTATCGTAACTTTATCGATAAAAACATAATAATTAATAATTCTGAAATTGAACATATAAATAATATGTTAGTAACAACATATGTATCTGTGCTTTTTAAAATCGTATTGCAATTTTATAATTAATTACTAAGAGGAAAGCGAATTTATAACACAGTTGGTTTAATAATTTTTGTCATGTAACTTAAAAACAAGTAGTCGAAGTGCACTGAGAATTGCATTTTTTTATTCTCAGTTATGTTAAGGCCACCAACTGTTGACGTCATGTGGATCTGATACCATGTTTTCAGTATATTAATTTACAAAATGACAATGAAATTTTGCATTTATAATACTGCTATAGTCTCGCCTGAAATATTGCAGAGCAATCTTTTCTAAACTGTAGCCTATGTCAACGGTGCTCAAACAGTGGCTCGCGAAACACGCGTAACTCTTCACGGGCTTTATTGTGACTCAACTAACAAATAACAAAAATTCTCTACTATAATATACCAAACACATCTAATGTATAGTTTCCATGCTTATAACATTGGTTTTGTTTGTTTATGGATCGTGGGTAATTGGACACAAATAAATGAAAATTCTAAGTTTTCTAAATTTGCTACGTTTCGTAGGTTAGATTCCTACTTTTTCAGGCAAGTTTATAGTTTAGAATCTTTGTTGATATGTTTGCAGTGAGATCATCTTGTCATTCATTTAAAAACAATAATTTAAAAATATATAAAAATTAGCAATGTACTATGGTTTTGATTGTATGACAGCTTCTTTGATTTTGTTTTATACAAAGAACTTTAGAAAAAGTCTGGACACCCCTGGCGTAGGTATGCTACTCGTCAAGAAATAAGTCATTAAACAGTAAAAAAATCTTCAACTTTTGTGAAGTAGTTCAAGCCTCAAACTAAATACATAATGCAACGATGTAGTAAAAATATCAACCAATGTAAAATAATGTATAAAATAAATGCATAACATACAACTAGTGTCTCATTCCTAGTTTGATGATGAACTGTCTTGGAATCCGCTTAGAAAATCAGGTTAATGATTAATTTAATTCAAATTGACCAGCCGTATTTTATGTGTTAAGTACATAATATATTCCACAAATTACAAAGGAAAGGGTCTCATTTCCGGCTTCCGTAATAATGACCAAAAATACTTCAAACGATCCCTGAAAGTAATATAGCCTTTGAGAATCAACCACTGCAGCAATAAAACACTATAAGGTAAAGGTGACTAGAAATCTATCATTTATATTGATTGTAATTTTTTTTTGTGTTTAACGTTCGGTGAATCGAAAGTTGGAAAACAAAAAAATAAATAGATTGATTTTTTAATTAAATATTTCATAATCTAAATTATTTGCTGATTAAAACAAATAAGATGTTTTTTTTCAGCTGTCTCAACGTTTTTTTTTTGTTGGTGAGGAAAAAAAGCAATTTATTTTGGACAAGTACTAAATACATTATCTGCATAATAATGCTATTTATAGGCAATTTTCCTCCTCAAAAGCAAATGGGCGGTTCTACATGATACCCATGGCGGTAATCGAACTGGCGACTTCAATATTGGCTATCGGTGTTCCACAAAGCGACAAACGAGGGATCATATGTACAACCCGACTACTTCCAGGCTCACACACAACTATAGGACTCAGTGGGATGAAATTCCGCTCGACCATTCGAAAGGACTATCTTATAGTCAGTTCAAAAAATCATTATAAGAAATATCGATGACATAAATTCTTTGGTGTTCGGTATAAAGGCCTTAAGTCGACAAACCAAGTTTTTTAGCCGTAAATACCAAACGAAAGAGAAATGCAATTAAGACTAGTCTTAGGAATAATCAATTGATATAAAGATTGCTATTTGAATGATTTTTATAAACGAATAATTCATTCGAAACGATTCCTTTATAATAATAGGTGTGTTGGTACTATGCATGAATGAATGTTTCAACTCTCGAATAAATTTTGCTCTCGGTGTCGATTGTCAGTCTTAAGAAAGTCATCTGAATACAGTGCTTCGTAGTACAGATGCTGGTAAAATAATCTTGAGTGGTTACGATGCCAGTGAAAACACAATTCATTCTAACTGTTTATGTATTCGATATGATTATTATAACGAATGAATTTTCGATTATGAGACTTGAGAGAGTCACCTGCATGCAGTGGTACATAAAATAGTCGCAGACTAGTAGGTAGTTTTAATATATTAAATAGTGTGAAATGCAATCTGAGAGTGACTATTGTACGCAATGTTTAAAAGAGTGAAGAAAAGAGAGAGAGAGATTGTAGATTATAGACGCTCAACAGAGGTCATCAGCGTCTATGGAATAGTAAAGGAAGAGCGTAGTATTATAATTTATTACTAGAGACTGCATTATAAGTCGTAACTCGTAGGTATAAAAATCATTCGAATGATTTTGCATAATATGATTAAAATTACCTTATCCCAATTTTTATATAAAAAATACCTAGCTTAGAAACGTATCAAACTATTATACAAATAATAAAAAATTCAAACTTATTTGATATTTTTACTAATTCTTAGATCGGAACTTATATTATCCAAACAATTGTGAATACTTTCAGATCTGTCCCCAAACTGTTTAAGAACAGAGTATAGAATCGTTGTAAACACATTGCTTGTGTCCATTTTTAAAGTTTACTTTCTCCTTACTTTGTAGTAAAAGGACTTAACTAGAACGCAACAAATTCAAAGTCAGCTTTTTTATAAAAAAAAGCTTACACTACTACACAAAACAAATCGTTTTTACTGCCATGTTTTCGCAAACGTAAGAATTGTTAAACTATGCGTAAACTAAATGTTTAACACAAACAGAAATTCGAAAGAAATGAGGTCTAATATAATAGAAAATCAACCCAGGTCAAATATTTAAAATGAAACTGTTCTCAACAAAACAACTCTCTTTTTGCAAGCTTTTATGAAGCTTCACGTATTTGTCAGTCAGTCGGCCAGTTTGGGTCAAATCTTGAATGTCAATTTTGAACCACTTCCACTTAATCTAATACTTTGAAATGCAATAATCTGATAACCATGACCTGATGCAATCAGTCAGTTTGTATAAAATTTCGCAAGTCCATTTTGAACCATTTCCACTTGATCTATTACTTTGAAATTTTGCATATTTATGTAATATCAATGACAATACAATATAATCTGATAATCATGGCCTCTGATGCTGCAGTTAGGATAGTCAGCTCACAATGCAACTTTTTGATAGTCTACATGGTGTTTGGACTCGTTTAGAAAACTCGTTAGTTCCGTTTTTTTTATATAAAGAATATAATGAAAGATCATTGTAATACAGGTAGCTGTGGCCTGTGGTTGCTTTAAAAAAAACCTAAAATCCAAACATTATACACCGCATAAATTTGCTTAATATTTTAATTACATACATAAAATATATTAACATTCCAATTCTCCCAGAGCAGACATGAATATTTTATGTTAGCTGAATACTGGGTGTTCCATGAACAGTGTCCACAAATGAAGCTTCAATGCTTTGTCAAGCAAAATTCGTAGATAGTGTGTATATTTCTTGTATTATAACTACGGTCATTAGCATCCAGTCACACCAAATTACTTAAATTAAACAGCATCCACGAGCAAACGGGGGTTTCGAACCAATGACAGTTTTATCCAAAGACCAGTACACTAACCGTTACACCAACCTCTCCTCTCTACTGATAATCCTGGGTTGCAGAAAGAATTGTCAAAAAAATTGATATGACCATGACCTGAGATTGTGCTCATATATTTACAGTTTTTATACATACAGAAGCAGTTTAATGTCGTTGTGAAACTGCATGTATAATATTAGATTGTATTCACATAAAAACAAATGATTAATAGAAAAAACATCCTTGTCAAGTCAAAAGTTGTTGCGAAATGGAAACTGCAAAAATCTATTTTAAATATGTTTCCACAATTAAAAAAAAATCGTGTCAATCGATCATTTATTTTTCGAGAGCAATCAATTTAAAATTCTACAACCCTTTTCTTATGAAGAAATATATACGGTTACTATCTAAGGTTATTGTCAAATCAGATTTTCTGACAATGCTTTCTGCCACCCAGCATTAGATTTTTATTGGAAGAATCAATGTATTTTAAGTGGTGTTTAAGCGAGTGAGAGAAGGAAAGATTTGTAAATTCTAGATGTTCATCAGCTGACTGCTGATGTCATCAGGTTATTATATCTTAGGTCAAATCAAATTTCTTTGCTTTGTGCAACCCAGCATAAACATTATATTTTAGTTGGATAAGTTTGGATAAAATCCGTGGCGCACGATCAATAAAACAGCAATACTGAGATCACAACCACTCTAATTAATTTCTTTTAATACCGAGCTGAGTAGAGTAGTGGTGACAGCACTAGACTCGCATTCGGGAGGTCCGGGTTCGAATCCCGGCGGGGGCAGATGTGGCTGGGACTTTTTCCTACTGCCTCTCGCCGAGAAACGGTAATTCCTGTACCGGCTATCTTGATTGAGGTTTTCCATGGTTTCCCTCAATTAATTCCAGATAAATATTGAAATGGTTCCTTATTTGAGGCCATGGCCGATTACCTATCAAACTCCTAGTTCAAAAATTGCCTACCTTATCCTAATTTTCTATAATTCCTTCATTCGCCCATTGCTATTACATAAGTTGAAGTTTTAAAAAATGTAGAAAAATAACGGGAAGTGTGGTAGATGGAAAATAGTAATGATGCGAATGGCGTCTGTTAGGACATAAAGTCGAGAAACGGACGTTAAACGCATTATTAGTGTATTTGCCATATGGCAACATACACTATTGGCGTCGGTCGGATGGCGGGACCTAGGGGTCGGACCAAAATTTCTCGACGTTTCATAACCTCCTAAACACTTTGGCACCATTTTTAAAAATGTTTATATATATATATATATATATATATATATATATATATATTTATATTTATATATATACGTATATATATATGTGTGCGGGCAATAACTTTCGAAAGAGTTAATTGATTTTAACGAAATTTGGCCCACGTGTTGAAATCCATCACCGCAAGAAGCCTATTTAAAATGGGCGTAATCGGGCCATTTTAAGGGTAGTTTTTAGGGGTTGAAAAATGTTTTTGGGCCCCAAAATACCGAAAAAATTCTCAGAATTGTTTCAAAATTGACATTTAACCCTCCAGTAGTAATTAAAAAGTGTCCCCACAATTTTAATAAAATCGGCCCGACAGGACCGGACTTACAAATTTTATGAAAACACTACTTTGCAGATAGTGAATTATTTACTCAAAGTTGTATATAATTTGGTGTAGAAGTTCAATTGATAATAATATTGCAATTAAGAAAATAAATGTAATTTTAAGGGGTGTATTAAGGAGTCAAATTTTTTATTTTGCCCAAAAACCAACATAAGTTCGCATAATAAAGCCACACTGCCTGTATTATCAAATACACTATATTGTCGGCAGGGTTCTGGCACTGCGACCCGGGTTTTTATTATTATTATTATTAATTAATTTCTTTTAATTAGAGTAAACCTCGTTATATTTTAGTGTCACTCTGTATAAATAGCAGGTCATCAAAGAGTAGAGGCAGGTAAGCCAACCTTGTCCAATTAGATTCTAAAAACTAATCAATAGTAAATAATGTGCACATTCTTGAATAAATGAATAATTCACAAACGTTCAGCTAAAAAGTATACGTATACCTATCAAGACATAACAATACAAATAGCATATAACTTTATAACTTAATAAAATACACTGTTTGAGAACTGCTGCGAACGTTTTCAACCAATTACGTACACACGAACTTACACTGCAACAGAACTTCGAATAATGAAATCTCCTAACTTCCCATTTCCAGAAAAAAAAACAGTGATACTTATAAGTTGTCTTTTTAGTGTTCCGTGCAAACGAATCACTTCGGTGTCCATCCGTCTGTCACAGGAGATTTGCACTGAAACTATTTGACGGACATAATTGAAATTTGGCACAGAGGTAAAGCGCGGTGGCCTAAATACAGAAGTGAAGTATAAAAAATTTTGATTGTGGGCGTTTTAGCTTTCGTATGATGTGAATTTAGTGTTGGAATTTGCTTTATTTTGAAAGATTAACTGTTGAGATATGGCAGTAATTGATAACTCATTTCGACGCGAAAGTAGAAAGTTTCGGGTTTGAGTCCCAACGGTGATAGTTGTTAGAAAATATGTTTCTATAATACAGCATTATAACAGTGAATTAACAATTAACAATTATAGCAAAAGATAGCTGTTATACTGTTTATGAATTTAGTCTTACGAACTATACATATTAGACCAGGGTTGATAATTTTTGAGACCAAAAAAAATTATAGTAGGATTAAATTCATTGGAAAAGGTAGAGAATATAACAAAAATGAAAGGAAAAGTAAATTACGGTCGATCTTAGGTTGTGAAGGGGAAGGGGGTGAGTTTTTAAGGGTAAAAAACGGTTTATCTCGATTTCCGGCAAAACTACAAGTCCTATGAAAAAAAGCTAAATAGTAAAGTTATAGGTAATAAAAATATCTACAACTTTTGTTTTGACACTTTTTTCACATAACCTCAAAATTTATGTGAAAAATTCAAATAACCAAGTTTTTGGTTTTTTATTTTTATCTTTTGCAAAAAAAATTATTTTTTCACGGAATTTGGTGAAAACTTACCTTTTTATGTCCCAAACACACAGCAATTTTTTTTATTTAAAATATTCATTTTTTCACCTTATTTTGACTTAATATCGAAAAAGCACCCTAATTTTCAATCGAAAATTCTCACGTCAAAATATCTGCTTTTTTAAAAAAGTCGGTGGGCTTTTTGTTCGTTGAAATCTCTACTTTCTGATGGTATGAAAAAAAATATACATTACTACGGTAAATGTTCTCAGAAAATGCAAATAAGTCATCTTAAAATAGCAATAAATAGGCATCTACGCATATAATTTATAAGATTATATGCGTAGATGCCTATTTATTGCCATTTAACTTTTTTTCATAGGACTCGTAGTTTTGCCGAAAATCGAGATAAACCGTTTTTTACCCTTAAAAACTCACCCCCTTCCCTTCCCGACCTCAGATCGACCGTAATTTTTTTTCCTTTCATTCTTGTTATATTCTCTACCTTTTCCAATGTGTTTCATCCTACTATATTTTTTTTCACTTTTTACCATTTCCAAAGCTATCGACCCTGGTCTATATAACGTATGAACATTTACTAATTGTGTTTTCATGTTTACTTTTTTTTTACATACACTTGAAATTAACTGAATAAAAAGTGATCTATATTAATTTAAGTTTGAATATCGATTTAATCAAAGTTTATCATATGACATTTTCTAGAAATACCAATACAAATAGACTAAAATTCTAAACAAATATTCGACGAAAGGTCCGTTTTTTATATTTGTGTATTAATTTATAATGAGAATATTTACTCATCGACAATAATTTTAGATTATCATTAGTGTGAAAAGTTAGTTTAGGTAGGTATCGGAATGGATACCATTTAATTATTTTGGTTATTGATTGGTTAAGAGAAACAATGTGGACTATTCAAAAGTTTCGAATGTTATAGTTTTTATTATAGCTGCAACTTATTGTTAGTCCAACAATGCAATCTGTACCATGCATTCAACGTTGCCAATATTATTATACTCGTCACACAATGGACAGCAAGCAGAGTTTAATAAAATAAATGGGGTTATTAAAAAAAAAAAAATAAACTGTAATACACAATACAAGACTTCTCAGACAGCTTGGCCACAAAATAACTTGATCCTTGAGTAAATATTAAGTTTTGATCATATCAAAAATAAATAGAGTTTTCAGTGATATTAATACAGTATAGTTCCACAAAGCCGGACACATGTGGGACCGCGCATCGTTCATGTTTGAGGGTTGTCCGAGTTTGTGAATAAATGCGTTTGAAATATGTTTTGTTCTTTTTATTAAATTTAAATTAAAAGAAACACTTGTCACAAACAGCGTCCCGGTTGTTTTGTAGGAAAGGAAGACTTTTACCACCTCCCAGTTACAGGCACAGAACGTGCGCTCGTCGGTGATTGATTAATTATCGCTGGTCCATGCTATAAAGTACAGTTCCGTACGTTATTGTTAAGTTGTTTCTTTGATTGCTAATTGATCAAGATGCCTAATACAGTTTTGCATAGACAATCACGAAAAATAATTTTTTTGATGACTTTATGCAAGGAATTAAAATTAAAAAATTAAAAATAATAATATAGCGCAAGTTTGCAGTTTTTCAATCGACTGTACCTGCGCAAGCCTCCATTTACATCTAATTTCCGAGCCTTTTAGATCCATGGCACGTACTATACACGGAGAGCCCGCGGAGTAGCGCTGCGAGCACACCAGCAATGCTTGCTGTGTGAAAAGAGATGCGTGGCGGGTTTGCCTATGTGTTGGCGTTGCGTAATATACTTTGAAAATTGAATTTAATCTTTTTACTCATTTTATTTAACACATCAAGTATTGCTGCTGATCTCGTAGCGCTACTCCGCGGCCTCTCCGTATACTAGCTCAATAAGAGACTCGCTTTTTTATGTGGGAGATATACTACCATTCTTTGTATAAGGAAGAATGGTAGTGTATCATATTCTTTTATACATGGAAGGGATGAATCTCTTATTGGGCGAGTACACGCAGAGCCCGCGGAGTAGTCCTGCGAGCACACCAGCAATTCTTGTTGTGTTAAAAGAGATGCGTAACGGGTTTGTCTATGCGTTGGCGTTGCGTAATATACTTTGAAAATTGAATTTAATCTTTTTACTCATTTTATTTAATACATCAAATATTTCTGTTGAGCTCGCAGCGCTACTTGCGGGCTCTTCGTATACTGACCCAATAAGAGACTCGTTTTTTGTGGGAGATATACTACCGTTCTTTCTTATACCTGACCAGCAGCCAACAATGTCTGCAAGGTGTTGTATAATTTAGTTTAGAATGCACTACGTTTTTACAGCCTGTTTGACACTATGGTAATAATGTGACGAACCGCCAGTGAATGATAATATAACCAGATGTCGTAAAGATTTGGCAACAATGGTATGTATTGTAGTCCTGATACAGTATACAAAGTCATTTGGCAAGAGATGACCACAGTCTGTTGGAATAACTTTGTTCATGTCGTATTTTATATGAATGTTCATTGCCTGATTGATTACAGTTGGTCGGTTTTTATATAGTTTTTATTGTTCCAAAAGTCTCTTCAACGTGTATTAATTTTAAACAGAAAACAAACCTGTTTGATTAGCAAGCAGCACATAAAAACCAAAAAAAGAACAGGATTTTTATGAGAACATTGATCTGGCTTTATATACGTTTGATAATAGTTGCCCAAATAAAATAAATATTTTAAGGTTAGTTTCTGGTAACATAGATACCTATAAGTTACAGCGGCACGTTATACTCAGTAAGTATACACCAGATTAAATCATTTTTTATCAAACGTTTCAGCTAAATATTATTTGTCATAGATTAGTTCTCATACTCTTTTGGCGACGGAGCCCTTTGGAACTACTAAATATTTTACGGAACCCTAAAATAAGCAAACCCTGGTTTTCTGTTCATTTTTTAATGAAAATCATACAAAAATAGGTTTTTACATAACACTGTATTGATTCCACTAGAATTTGATAAAATTGTTTTCATTAATGGGAGGTATGAAGTCGTTTTTTTTTTTATTTTTGAAATACTGTCTTAAAGTCTGTGTTTCGTTCTTTAGATTGATATTATTTTGGTGGAGCCCTCATGAAGATCTAGCGGAGCAAAGAGTATATGGCTAGACCAGTGTAATATTTTTATCTTAACTTTTAAGATATAAGAATAGAATGAATTAATTTGTGGAAAGCTGGAAATGATTTTAACCTCAAAACGGGTAATTTGCAGTTGCACCACTTTTGTGCTTGTGATCTAATTGAGGCGCCACAAAAACTGAAAATTTCGGACTTTTTTTCGTTTTTTGCGGATAAATTAAACGACGTTTTTTTCAGAAAATGTCACTCTTACATAAATTAAAGCAAATAAAATTCTTAGAATGAAAACTGTTAACAGAACATTAAATTACTAAAGCATTAAACTCAAAGAAATTCTTTAGATTACTTACCATACTGGTAGCTATTTATCCACAGAAATCAGGCACCGGCTGCTTTAAAAAATATTTATGCTGTTTTTGACGATTTCTTGCAGTAATACAAAGTAACGGTGAATAAACAATTAAATGTTAATAGCACTTTTTTTGACATATTTTAATTTTTGATTTAATTTTTTTAACTCTATTTAGTTTTTGAATAAAACACTGATGGATCGAATAAATTAATTACAGATGGAATCATACTACTAGACCTGCGACTTAAGTTATTATATTTTTTATCAATTAAAAAAGTATAAATTTAAATATATTTATGGTTAGCGGGTACTTGGACATAAATAAATAAAAATCCTAAGTTTTATAAATTTTGCGACGTTTCGTAGGCAGTTTATCCTACTTTTTCAAGCAATATTATAGTTTAGAATCTTTGTTATGTTTTAGTAATATCTACTTGTCATTTAAGTTTTCACGATTTTTGAAAAATTTGTCTTCATAAAAATTGGTTGCACTTTAAACATTCAAAGAAAATATTTATTACAAAAAAAACTAACAGGTTTTACGTCACGTCACAAGAGTTAGCACACTGTTAAAGTTTTAAAATTGTTACAATAATTATAATTAAAAATTAATTTACAAAAATTACTTTTATAAAATAGAAAAAATAGTGATGAAATAAACATCAAAATATCGTTTTCTGTGGTTGTTAAAAATGTATTTTAACAGCCTTATAGGCATTCGTACATCAACATGATCAAACTAAACATGCTTATCAAATTACTACCTGCCAACTAATAATTGATGACGAATTTGTCATGACAAGTTTTGCAACTAAAAGATGCATTATTACGTTCTTTAGGTCTACATCAAATAATTATTATTAAATCATAGCTGTAAATGCAAAAAAATCAGATTTAATTAAAATTGCATAAATATTAAATTTATAATATAAAATCCACGCCAGGTCAGTGTGTTTTTCCGTGCTCCCCACTAAGATAGAAGGTTAAAATTTAGCGTGAAGTTTCTTGTAAACCTTACAATTGATATGAAAATTTTAAACTTGGAAAATTACAAAAAGTGCCAAATTTATGACCCTAGAACTTTGGTGGACCAAAAAATTAAGTTTGTGTGATCACGCTTCTACGTAACACTATTAGAAATAAATCTGTTGTATTTTTCTTCGAAATTTTAGTCGGCAGAACTTTTAAAATCTAAAATTTCGAAAATAATTATTTTCTGTGTGGGGATATCTAGAAATTTTAAATACCGATAAGCACGATTCCACTCTGGGTTTTTCGAAATTCAAATCGATCACGATAGAATACGAGTATTTACGTGTTTTATCTGCGTCTGTACAATCACACTGACAATCGAAACCAAGAGCAAAATTTATTCGAAAGTTGAAACATTCAATCACACATAGTACCAACACACCTATTATTATGATACATCAGCTAAAGGAATTATTTCGAATGAATCATTCGATTATGAAAAGCATTCGAAGGTAACTCTCTCAAAACTAACAATCGAAACCAAGAGCAAAATTTATTCGAAAGTTGAAACATTCAATCACACATAGTACCAACACACCTATTATTATGATACATCAGCTAAAGGAATTATTTCGAATGAATCATTCGATTATGAAGAGCATTCGAAGGTAACTCTCTCAAAACTGACAATCGAAACCAAGAGCAAAATTTATTCGAAAGTTGAAACATTCAATCACACATAGTACCAACACACCTATTATTATGATACATCAGCTAAAGGAATTATTTCGAATGAATCATTCGATTATGAAAAGCATTCGAAGGTAACTCTCTCAAAACTGACAATCGAAACCAAGAGCAAAATTTATTCCAAAGTTGAAACATTCATTCATTCACACATAGTACCAACAAACCTATTATTATGATACATCAGCTGAAGGAATTATTTCGAATGAATCATTCGATTATAAAAAAACCCGGGTCGCAGTGCCAAAACCCTGCCGACAATATAGTGTATTTGCTTGTAGGTATAGGGCCGTGTGGTTTTATACTTTAATTATGTGAAATTAAGTTTGTTTTTGGGCAAAATAAAAAATTTAACCCCTTAATACACCCCTTAAAATAACATTTTTTTCTTAATTGTAATATTATTATCAATCTAACGTCTACACCGAATTAAATACACCCTTCAATAAATAAGTCACTATCTGCAAACTAGTGTTTTCATAAAATTTGTAAATCCGGTCCTGTCGGGTCGATTTTATTAAAACTGTGGGGACACTTTTTAATCACTACCAGAGGGTTAAATTTCAATTTTGAAACGATTCGGAGAATTTTTTCAGTATTTTGGGGCCTAAAAACAGTTTTCAACCCCTAAAAACTACCCTTAAAATAGCCCGATTAGGCCCATTTTAAATAGGCTTCTTGCGGTGATGGGTTTCAACACGTGGCCCAAATTTCGTTGAAATCAATTAACTCTTTCGAAAGTTATCGCGCGTACACATATATATATATATATATATATATATATATACGTATATAAATATATATATATATATATATATATATACATATATATATAAACATTTTTAAAAATGGTGCCAAAGTGTTTAGGAGGTTATGAAACGTCGAGAAATTTTGGTCCGACCCCTAGGTCCCGCCATCCGACCGACGCCAATAGTGTATGTTGCCATATGGCAAATACACTAAAAAATCGATTACCAAAATCATCCGATAATTCCCAAGACTAGTAGTTTTGGGCCAGTCAGTATTTGTTTCTGTTTTCACATGATTAATTCGAACAGTATTGACAATAGATGTATGCGCATTTGTTACATATATTTGTGAGTGTATGGCGGTGTGTGTAGTGTTTTTTAACCGTTTGACATTTGTATGTAGCTATGGGTATATCGCGGCACCGATACCGTAGCATAAAGAGGTAGAAGTTATAGAAGAAGCGCATGTATAGTACCTCTATATAGATTATAGGTGATTAGATGGGCAGAGACCACACATTGTGTTTTGAAGATTTATTCATGGCATCTTTGAACCGATTCGCGCGCTCCTATGCACACAGTACATACACTCACAGAAATATCAGACGACGAATTTTTGACGAAGTAATGAAATAACCAATAAAAAAGTAAATTAAAAAATCAAAAAATCCGACTGCGTTAAAACCAAACTAAAAAGTAAACAAATTCTCAGAATCGTTTCAAAATTGACATTTAACTCTTTAGTAGTAATTAAAAAGTGTCCCTAAAATTTTAATAAAATCGGCCCGACAGGACCGGACTTACAAATTTTATGAAAACACTAGTTTGCAGATAGTGAATTATTTACTGAAAGTTGTATATAATTTAGTATAGGGGTTCGATTGATAATAAAATTGCAATTAAGAAAAAAAAATGTTATTTTAAGGGGTGTATTAAGGAGTCACATTTTTTATTTTGCCCAAAAACCAACTTAAGTTTGCATATAAAGCCACACTGCCTGTATAAGCAAATACACTATATTGTCGGCAGGGTTTTGGCACCGCGACCCGGGTTTTTATTATTTATGCAACCCTCCAAATAAATATTACGTCACAAAAATCGGGACTCTCGCATAAGAGTACGTGGAAGCGGCAATTATTTATTCTGTTCAAATTTTAAGAATGACAAAAAAAAATCAATCAGATCTGAGTTTCCATCTTCGCAAAATTCTAGTTTTTATCTAAAGCGATCGAGAAGTTACTGAGTCGATTAATAATCCGATGTAATAATAGTTTTAACACCAATAATATTTTGTTTTATAACTTTTATGCATGTATCAATTTTTTTATTTATTGAAAACAACAATGGCAGCATTGCATTGTGATATAGAAAAAAAATTCTGCATTCGGCTTATTCTTACTGAATCGTTACTGCGTGAACCTGAAGCTATTAAAAACGTTTGACCAATTATTGTTATTTCATTTCAATGTTTTTGAACAGATCGTTTTCGTACTTTTCCAGAGTCCACAGAGCACGATTTTGCAATTTCCTATCGTGCTCTGTGGACTTTAATTTAATTTGATCAATTAAATATTTTTGTGAATCACTGTACAACCATAAGAAGATGGTCCAGTCCACTGTCATCTCTTCTTGGAGCTCTTTTTTTGTATAAAAGAGTTCAATACACAATGAACTAAATTACTTTATTATAATTGACCTATTAACATCCAACATAAAATCTTTAATCAGCGCTTTTGTATTTTGCATAATTTATACTTCAATGAGTTAAATTGCCTAACCCATTAATGTCAACAAGTAAATTACATAATTTGATACTGCTCATTCCCATCTTTTATTCTGGTGTAGTTTATTATAATTGACCTATCAGTAACCAGAAATAAATCAATTCTTTTGTTAAAAATTGCACGCATAGATTTTAAAACGAAAAGATAAATTAATTTTCAATATAATAATTTTATAACGTCGACATTTTGATAAAGTATTTTTAGTCACAAATTATGGATCTAAATCCGAACACCCATTGTGCAAACGTCTACTGGACAAGACTAATAAAATTTTATTAGTGAATTTAATAAATATTACAGCAAATCGGTGGCGGACTAATTTGATTTTTTTTGCCATTTTTTATTGAAGTGAAACTTCTCTAGCAACGTATCTGGTTTGAAATTTTCTGTAACGTTAAAGGGGAAATTACTCAACGGCGGGGAAATATAAAAGAAACCTTGGTAACGCAAAATAGATAACGCGCCAATGAAACGAGCTCATAACTACCACTTCCTCCATAAGCTTATGTGAGAAGCTCACGTTTTTTTTGTCAGATTATACAAAAAAAATATCGTCGTCATGGTAGTTAACATCCAGTTATCAATAGTTAGGTTAAGAGTTTAATTAGGTTAAATTAACATTTTAAAGTTTGGTTGTTGTTGTGTTAAAATACTGACAAGTTTGACTTGCTCACTAATTTATTTTCAAATTAAATTTTTTGTATAAAAATTGTGTAAAACTTAATATGGTAATTTTCTAGCTTTTATTTGATTTTGAATCGTTTGTTTAGATCATATAAACTGTAAAAACTTAGCTAAAAGTCATATGGAAAGAATTGCACATATTTTTAGTTAGTGTATTTGCCATATGGCAACATACACTATTGGCGTTGGTCGGATGGCGGGACCTAGGGGTCGGACCAAAATTTCTCGACGTTTCATAACCTCCTAAACACTTTGGCACCATTTTTAAAAATGTTTATATATATATGTATATATATATATATATATTTATATACGTATATATATATATATATATATATATATATATATATATATATATATATATATATATATATATATATATATATATATATATATATATATATATATATATATATATATATATATATATGTGTACGCGCGATAACTTTCGAAAGAATTAATTGATTTTAACGAAATTTGGCCCACGATTTGAAATCCATCACCGCAAGAAGCCTATTTAAAATGGGCGTAATCGGGGCATTTTAAGGGTAGTTTTTAGGGGTTGAAAAATGTTTTGGGCCCCAAAATACCGAAAAAATTCTCAGAATCGTTTCAAAATTGACATTTAACCCTTTAGTAATAATTAAAAAGTGTCCCTAAAATTTTAATAAAATCGGCCCGACAGGACCGGACTTACAAATTTTATGAAAACACTGGTTTGCAGATAGTGAATTATTTACTGAAAGTTGTATATAATTTGGTATAGAGGTTCGATTGATAATAATATTGCAATTAAGAAAAAAAATGTTATTTTAAGAGGTGTATTAAGGAGTGAAATTTTTTATTTTGCCCAAAAACCAACTTAAGTTCGCGAAATAAAGCCACACTGCCTGTATAAGCAAATACACTATATTGTCGGCAGGGTTTTGGCACTGCGACCCGGGTTTTTTATTTATTAACATGAAAGACTGGTTAAGATTTTTCACAGGAACTAGATATTGTCGAAATGTGAATAAGTGCATTTTACATGCATACACAAATCCCACTATTCGTAAGATAAAACTATGCGGATGAAAAAGGGAGCATATTGAACAACTAGTACTCATTAACCTTAAGAAAGAACATTGCAGATAAAATTGCAATTAATTGACAATTCATTATAATCTGTGTAAATTTTACTAAATAGTGTTGAGTTGTATTTAAGATACTGACAACAAAAAAATATTTTAAAAAAATTGAATTAGTCTGGCACCGATTTTTGTTTTTCAACATAATTACCGGTTAAAGTTCAAGCTTATTTCTGAGCTTTGTTAAATGAAATGCCGAAGGGGCTTTCGTGAACAATGCAAACAAAATCAATACAAACTTTAGAATGTATGGAAACTGCAGTGGTACTGTCGCTAAAATAAAACCAAAAAAAGTTAATACGTCTAATTAACTCTTGTTAAAATTTAAATAAATTCGCTTGTTTGTAATCGTAAATTTCTTAAAAGAAAGAATAATGTAATTGAATTAAAAACATTACTTCGATCGGTTGATGTAGAGCCATGTAATCAGATCAAATGCGCTGATATCCTCTTGCAAGGCATTCTCTTCAGTTACAGGAATGTCCAAGCTTTACACCATTACTTACAACCAACAGTAGTTGTAATACTCTTTTCAGAGCGTTCCCGTGACGCAAAATATATTAGACTACTAAGTAGTGATGAGCGAAACTGCTACTTTTCAATTGCCACATTTTTGGTGTTTCATTTCCACATCATATACTCGTCGGTTTAAAGCCCTGCACGGTATAAGAAAGAATGGTAGTATATTTCCTACATAAAAAAAAGTGAGCCTGCAGAGTAGCGCTGCGAGCTCAGCAGCAATGCTTGCTGTGTTAAATAAAACGAGTAAAAAGATTAAATTCAATTTTCAAAGTATATTGCGCAATGCCAACGCATAAGCAAACCCGTTGCGCATCTCTTTTAACACAGCAGCATTGGTGGTGTACTCGCAGCGCTACTCCGTGGGTTCACCGTGTACTCGCCCAATAAGAGATTCATCCTTTCCATGTATAAAAGAATATAAGATACGTTACCATTCTTTCTTAAACTGTATTAGGCATATCGATCAATTAACAGTCAAAGAAACAACTTAACAATAGCATACTGGATTGTACTTTATAGCAGAAAAAGTGACACGACAACCAGCGATAACCAATCAGCGACGAGCGTACGTTCTGTGCCGGTAACTGGGGGGTGGTGGGAGTCTTCCTTTCCCACAAAACAACCAGGACGGCTCTAAAATATGCCTTTGCGACGCTTCAGAACCTTTTAAGGCCCCAATACACAGTGGTCTGTAGTGGGCCTAGCTTTGCAATGTGCAACTGTAGGCCACTATCACTTGGTGTTCACACAATGGCCCATGGCTCATTTCTGCCTGGCGAAACACTTGCGATGGACGTGGAAGTAATTACGGCCGCGGTTATTTATTTATATACTGTTTACAAGTATTATAGTATTATAAACCTAAAAGTCTCTTCATTGCTCCAGGATACTGACATTTTGGGCGACTAAAAATTTAAATAGTATAGCACGCAACAAAAAAAGTAAGTACTTGTCCCGGACAATGGGCCACTGTGTGAACACCACAGGCCACGCTACACCACGATTCCTTTGAAGTGTGTCAAAAAAACCGACAACAAATGGATTGCGAACCACGATTCACAATTGTCCGCCACTACAGACCATTACCCCCTGTACACAATGGCGATGGTCTACAATGGCCCACTACAGACCACTGTGTACTGGGGCCTTTAGAACCGTGGAGAGTATTATACGTAGCGTTCGTGATTCAAGCGTGTTTTGTTTCAGAGCGTAACGGGAAAACGAGAGCAATTTTATGAAATACTCTACTTGAACAACACGCGGCAACTATGCGAGCATGGGATACCTAAACGTACTACCATTCCGCTAATGAATAGAAAGCTTTTGCCTCTCACACTTCCGATCAAACTAACTGAACACATGTCTTAACTGATCGTGGCGTCGTCTTTCTACAAATCTAATTTCACCACTCAACATGCTACAAATGTGTGACTCTATGAACAGCAAGTCGATGTCACGCCGATAAAACAATACACAAGAATGTGCATTTGTACATCAACCGATTGCGTCGTTGAAATTTCTACAAATCTTTATGCGACAGAACGAAAACTGGTTTCTGGTGCACTTAGTTTCGTCCTCTGTTCTTAGTTTTGACTATATCGAGTAGTTTCTGCTTATTGTCACAACACAAAAATATCTTTTCTTCATACCCTGTCGAAAGTGCGTACTTTCGGCTTCAATTTTATGGCAGAAAGCCTAACATTTATGCATGGCTGGAATTACTCGCATGGCGTCTGTAACGGCGGGCCGAAATAGTTTTCTCGTGTTCACTGATACGAAAGTACGTACTTTCGACCGGGCATGAAGAAAAATAGTATACACCACACAGCCAGAAAGTTTAAATCTTTACGAATGACAGTCGAATTTGCTGTTATTTTGACTAATAGTACAAATATTTGTCCGTACTCTCGAGAGAACTTAAAACTGGGAGCTAGAGTTGTGTAACTCAGATCTGAACCGGCTCAAAGAGCCGACTCAGACAGAAGATCCGTGAGAGCCGACTCACTTTTTTTTGAGCCGACGGATCCGCGTAACTCAGTGAAACACTTAACACACAGAAGCACATTTTACACTTACGTATCAGTTCTTGCTTTGATGCATCTGTCAGCTCAAATGACTCATGCATCACATGGCTATGCATTCTTGATTCTATACAGGTCGTGATATGATTGACTGAACTAGGTAACTCAATGGCAGACTGCAAAAACATATTCAGAACTCAGCTCTTTTTGAACCGGCTCAGTGAGCCGGCTTACATACGGAATCCAGATGCAAAGATGCAGATCACTAAAAAGACCCGTTTTTCCTATCTTTACTGAGAGCTGCTGCATTCACAGAATGCAAAAATCCTCCGTTTTCTACTAATATTGAAAATAGTTTCAGCAGCATCCATTGCATAGTTTTGAATTTTTCTCTTCAGAACACTGATTCACTTGCATTATGCTACAGCTTTAAAAATAAAGTGGACACCTTTTGGCAACAAAAACAACTGCCGCTTCCGTTCGCGTAATCGTTCTCTCGAGAACACGACATAGTTTCACTGTACAACGCGATTCAATTGTTTTGTTTTCAGGAATGGAAATAGAAGGAATCACAGGCGATGTTTAGTTGTACAATGTACATATCTCGAATAAACTGTACTCTCGAAAACACGCTTAATATAACAGTGTAAATTTAGTTCAAAGAGTTTCCAAAAGTCAAAAAAATGTTTTACTTCAACCGCGCGGACTAAAGTTCCACGCAAACTTTTTTTTATTAAGTTTGAACGCAATTTTTGAATTTTGACTTTTTGAATTTTTTAATTATTACAAAAATATGTTGTTCAAAATTTTCTCGTGTGTGTTAAAATATAACAAGCATCGGCTGTCCAGCCCGACCCGAATTCGCAGGAAGGGTATATAGTCTTAATTACTCGGACTAATTCTAACACAAATCCGAAAGAATCACATAGCAACCTGAAAATAGATTCATCAAGATTTTCCGAGCACACTAGATTGTGTAAATTTCATGATTCCAAGGCATGTCGTTGCAGAGTTTTTCGATGAGATATAGATACAATATTTTCTACCTTAATAATCTGAATTTGTAAAATTCGTTCTCTTAAAGCAGGGGTGGGCAAATATTTTGATAGTCGGGCCACATTGCAGATGAAAATTTTACCTCGGGCCAAACAGTTTTTTTTCTAATTTTAAGTATAGTTTTTGCTAAGGATGTCAATTAATGAATTTTATAACCAACATTTTTTAATCAAAATATTTATTTATCAAGTCATTTGAATAAAAAAATCGAAAAGAAAATTTTTAAACATTAATATCAGATAATTATCAAACTGTACAATTATCATAATTATATTTTCGAATAGGCGGCGCTGAAAAGAGCGGGTGTCCGGGAGAAAATTTTGGCTCTCACCGGCCCTGATAAGGTGCATAAGTATTGCTTAATATTTTATCTAAAAATTTTTATGCACCAATTTATGTTAGACAAAAACTAATATTTGTGTTTTTAATAATAATATATACAATGCTTCACGGGCCAGACAAAATTCTACCGCGGGCCGGATTCGGCCCGCGGGCCGCTATTTGCCCAGGCCTGTCTTAAAGGAATCTATGAGATGCTACAAATGAAAGTAATATAAATCTGGGAATAAAAAAACAAACCAAACTTTAAAAGTCTCTCATAGTTTCAACCTTGTTTATGCAATCCAGCACTATAGTTTGTATAAACATAAATAAAGTTAGGAAAACTTTTTAAGGTTATTAAAATTACAGAGTTTTTCCCTAGTGATAGAGAGTTGTAGCTAACTTTTTTTTTATTTAGAAGAAAGTATTAATCTAATTAAAATGTGACAGCAACGTTTTCCGGAGCTACGCACCGTGACGAGGGATATTTTGTATTCTGTCACAATAATTAATTTTCTAGTTATTTAGAAACGAAATTTCATTCTTAGGGGAATACAGAAAAAAATTATATTTAAAAAAAGTCGGGTTGCAGTGCCAACACTCTGCCGACAATATAGTGTATTAGAGTTGGGTAACTCAGATCTGAACCGGTTCAAAGAGCCGACTCTGACAGAAGATCCGTGAGAGCCGACTCACTTTTTTTGAGCCGACGGATCAACGGATCCGCATAACTCAGTGCAACACGTAACACATAGAAGCACATTTTACACTTACGTATCAGTTCTTGCTTTGATGCATCTGTCAGCTCAAATGACTCATGCATCACATGTTTGGCTATGCATTCTTGATTCTATACAGGTCGGCTCTTTTTGAACCGGTTCAGTGAGCCGGCTCACATACGGGATTCAGATGCAAAGATGCAGATCACTAAAAAGACCCGTTTTTTCCCATCTCTAGAACTTAGTTCTTGTAATAATGCTTTAAACACTTGTAATGCTTAAAGTTTTTTGTAACACTGAAGCTCGCAGTTGCTTGATACTTTGAGGACT